>OX465595.1:294240769-295490769 GCA_950022295.1 Bromus sterilis
TCTGTCACCGGAACAATCAATCAACAAAGGGTGGGCAACATTGTAATAGAATGCACAAGCACATGATTATGTTGTCCATGATGTGAATGGTGCTGGTTTGTGGTACATTTGATTTAAATGAAGTGTATTGCATTTGAAATGCAAATTCAAACTCCACATATGAATTTCAATTTAACCAAATTGCATTTGAAATTGTTTGATCATTTGAAACCATGTGATCATGTGTGTGATATGCTTCTGAAGTTCAAGTGATCATGTTTGCATTGTAATGGTTAAAATTTGAATTGCATTTGAATTAATTCCAATTAAGCCAAATACCAAAAGCTACTGGTCCCATTTTAAAATCAACTCAAACATAGTTGAAAGTGGGAAATTTGGATAGCTTATTTTCTGCTAATCATTTTTCATATATTATATGTTATATTTGGAGTTCATATGAATTTTCTATGAATTTCCAAAGTTTATATGATTTTCTGCAATTTCTGGATTATTTTAAACTCTGGAAAAAGGTTTACTGCGTCATGCTGACATCAGCATGACGTGGGGGGGGGGGGTCTGACTGCTGGGGCCACTCTGTCAGTGGGAGAGGGGGTTAATCCCTCTCTGTTTAGACTAACAGGGGGTTAGGGGGGGGTTTGGGGCCCACTGTCAGTGAGGGTTAGGTTAGCTTAATGGTGGGTTAGGGGCTAAGTGCCCGGCGGCTTGACGCCGGCGTCCCTTACGCGGCGGCGCTCTGCCGGAACTTCGCCGGAATGCGATTCCGGGCACGGGAATGGTAAAGGAGGGCACGGGAGGGTGTCTCGTCGTCGTTCGCATCTCGTTGTGCCAGCAGGGGTTCACGGGGAGCTTCAGGGCCACGGCTACGACGACGTTTGCGGCGGCCGGAGCTGCCGTGGTGGTCGTCGTCGACAGAGAGCACGGGGGAGAGCGAGAGATGGGGGGAAAACAAGCGGAAGCTCACCCCAAACGTGATGGCGCAGTCGACGGGGCCGAGGAGAGCTCGAGGACGACAAATTTGGCGATGAGGTCCACGGCGGACGGCGACAATCGGCGAAGAAGGCGTCGTCCTCGGGGCGGCTGGGCTCGAATTGATGTTGCTGGTCGAAGGAGTCGGCGTTGGGGAGTCCTCTGGACAACACGGCATCACGGGGGAGGCACGGTGGCCACGTAAGCGCTCGTCGGCGGCGAGACCTAGCTCTCGGCCATGGTGATTTCTGACGCGAGGAGAGAGGGAGAGTGAGCTGGAGGAGGGGGGAAGTGAATGGGGGCGTCCAGGGCGTTGCGTGGCGTCCCGGGGAAGAAAGGGAGGGCCTGGAAGCTCCTCGTTGGCCTGCGCGGCGGTGAGCGCGCCACCGAGCTGCTTCTGGCGTCGGGGAGGAAGACGACACCGGGGCTGGTGGGCTGGGCTGGTAAAAGGTAAGTTGGGCCGGGGGGCCCCGGTTGGGTGGGCTCCTTTTCCCTTTTTCTTTTTCTCTGTGTTTTTGCTTCTGTTTTCCTTTTCTGTTATTTGTTTTGCCCCAAATAAAAATAGTAAGGCATTTTATAAAATCATGAAAAGTTTTATGTGGGCTTATAACATATATAGCTAGCCACTCATAAGTTTTGGTGACTTTTGAAATTCAAACAATTTGAATTTAAATTCAAATTGGAGTTTAATTTAATTTCCAAGCCCTATTTGGAATTTTTGGCAAATCTTGGTGCATGCAGTGGGACCCACTTCACTTTATATGTGATCATGCATATTTATAAGACTTTTCAAAAATACCAGAGCAATTTTTGGAAACAAATTTTGTCTGGCCATTTAATTAAATTCTTTAGGGCTTTCTGCTTTCCCCAATTTTGAATTTCTTTTCAAATTTTCACATGATGCAAAGGGGCACTCAAACCCTAGCACTTACCCTAGTTGGGGTTCTGACAACTCGCCCCCACTCAAAAGAATCTCTTACCGAGATTCAGAAGTTGTCGGGAGGAAGGTGGGGTACTCGGCACGGAGACGGTCTTCTCTTTCCCATGTTGCTTCTTTCTCGGAGTGATGCGACCATTGCACTTTAAGAAACCTGATCTGCTGACGACGAGTGACACGCTCAGCTGAATCAATAATACGAACAGGGTACTCTCGATAAGAAAGGTCATCTTGGAGATCAAGCATTTCATGGTCGACTTCGCGGATGGGGTCCTTGAAGCAACGCCTGAGTTGTGACACATGGAATACGTCATGTACTCGGGAAAGGTGCGGAGGTAGTTCAAGTTGGTAGGAAACTTCTTCACGTTTAGCGAGAATGCAGAAAAGTCCAATGTAACGTGGGGCCAACTTGCCTTTGATACCGAATCGTTGGGTTCCCTTCAGAGGAGTAACCCGGAGGTAAGCCTTCTCGTCCAGATTGTAGCCTTCTTGCCTATGATGACGATCATAGTAGCTTTTCTGACGAGACTGTGCGGCTTTCAATAGATCACGAACAATGCGAACTTGCTCTTCTGCTTCTTTGATCATATCCGGTCCAAAGAGTTGTCTTTCACTGGTTTCTGACCAGTTAAGGGGTGTTCGACATCGTCGGCCATAGAGGAATTCAAAGGGAGCCATGTTCAGACTAGATTGGAAACTGTTGTTATAAGCAAATTCGGCAAATGGAAGAGACTTCTCCCAATTCTTTCAGAAAGATATAACACAAGCTCTGAGCATGTCTTCCAATATTTGATTAACCCTTTCAACTTGACCGCTAGACTGAGGATGGAAAGCTTTACTAAAGGATAGATGAGTTCCCATAGCATTCTGAAAGCTTCCCTAGAATCTAGAGGTGAAAAGGCTACCACGATCAGAATTGATTACCAAAGGAACACCATGAAGAGACACAATTCTAGAGACATACAAGTCCGCCAACTGACTAGTAGTTATAGACTCGCGAACGGGAAGGAAGTGCGCAACTTTGGAAAGTCGGTCAATGACAACGAAGATGGCATCATTTCCTTTCTGGTTTTTGGAAAGCCGGTGATGAAGTCCATATCGACTTTGTCCCATTTCCACTCGGGAATAGGCAAAGGTTGAAGTGTGCCAGCAGGTCTTTGGTGTTCTGCCTTAATGCAACGACAAACATCACATTCAGCAAGAAATCGAGCAATGTCTCTCTTCATCCTGGTCCACCAAAATCTCTGGCGTAGTTCTCGGTACATTTTTGTGCTACCGGGATGAATCGAGAGGGGTGTGTCATGGGCTTCTTTGAGGATGAGTTGCCTTAGATCCCTATTCTTAGGTACTACCAAACGATTTTCAAAGAATACCGTTCCTTTACTATCTGTGGAGAAACATTTAGCAACTCCGCTAGCAATGTTCTCCTTGATCCGGCGAACACCTCGTGCACGCCTTTGGCCAACTATGATTTGATCCTCAGGGTTGGTTTCGCCACCAAGTTGAAAAGAGATCCACGAGGAACAATCTCGAGATTGAGCTTTCAAAATTCCTCATGAAGAAGTGGTTGATACTGTTGTAACATGAGGTTGTTACAATATGACTTACGACTTAGTGCATCAGCCATGACATTGGCTTTTCCTAGGGTGTAAGAAATTCCTAAGTCATAATATTTTATCAACTCTATCCAGCATCTTTGCCTGAGATTAAGATCTGGCTGGGTGAATATGTATTTGAGGCTTTGGTGGTCGGAATAAATTTCACAACGATTACCAAGGAGGTAATGTCGCCAAGTCTTCAGGGCATGAACTACGGCAGCGAGTTCAAGATCATGGGTAGGATAGTTCTCTTCATGTGGACGCAACTGGCGTGAAGCATAAGCTACCACATGTCTATCAGCATTAAGTATGCATCCTAACCCTTGCCGTGAAGCATCACAATAGATCTCGAAATCCCTTTTGGTGTCTGGAGGTGCAAGTACGGGTGCAGAAGTCAATCTTCTTTTTAGCTCTTGAAAGCTTTCCTCGCACTTGGGAGTCCATAGGAATTTCTTATCTTTCTTGAGGAGTTCAGTAAGAGGCTTTGAAACTTTGGAGAAGTTCTCAACGAAGCGGCGGCAATAGCTTGCTAAGCCCAGAAAACTCCTAACTTTCTTAACCGATTCAGGTGGAGTCCAATCAAGGACGGCCTGAACTCTCTCGGGATTGACTGCAACACCTTTCGCAGAAATCACGTGGCCTAATTAGGTCACTTATGGTAGCCAAAATTCACACTTGGAGAACTTGGCATAAAGGCGGTGCTCTCTAAGTTTCATCAATACCAACCTAAGATGTTCTGCGTGCTCTTCTTCATTCTTCGAGTAGATGAGAATGTAATCAAGATAAACTACAACAAATTTATCTAGGTACTCCATGAAGATCGAATTCATTAAGCGCGAGAATGTGGCGGGGGCATTGGTTAAACCGAAGGACATGACGGTGTACTCGTAAAGACCATAACGAGTAGTGAAAGTCGTTTTTGGAATGTCCTTGTTTCGGATTTTGATTTGATGATAGCCTAATCTCAAATCCATCTTGGAGAAGACAGAGGATCCAGCAAGTTGATCATAAAGATCATTGATCCTGGGCAGTGGGTACTTGTTCTTTATCGTCACTAGATTTAGCGGGCGATAGTCTACGCACATCCTTTCTGTTCCATCTTTCTTCGTTACGAACATAACGGGGCAACCCCATGGCGATGAGCTAGGGCGGATGAAGCCTTTTGCCAACGAAGCATCAAGTTGGGTTTTTAGCTCAGCTAACTCATGTGGGGCCATTCTATATGGGCGTCTGGAAATTGGGGCTGTGCCTGGTATAAGATCCACTATGAATTCTACACACCTGTCGGGTGGCATTCCCGATAGCTCTTCAGGAAAGACATCCGGGAAGTCACGAACCACCGGAACATCTTCAAGGTCTGGAAGGGGAAGCACATTCAAAGTATGCATCTGGATTCTAGAGCTGGGTGATGTGTAGTCAATGATCTGGCCTGAAGGATGGGTGAGTTTAACTGACTTGGCTTTACAATCAAGGAAAGCATTCTGCCTTGATAACCAATCCATTCCTATGATGACATCAATGTCTGAAGACTTGAGGGCTATAAGCGAAGCAAGGAATACTAAACCCTCAATTGCAATTTGATTACCATGGTTTACTCTATTAGTTTGCCACTTTGAACCAGGAGTTTGAATGATCATTGGAGAAAAAATTTCCTCAAAAGAAAATCCATGCCGAAGTGCATAACTCTCCGACATGAATGAATGAGAAGCTCCTGGATCGAAAAGAACGGAGGTGGGAACATGATTGACTGGGAGTGTGCCAAGGATGACGTCGGAAGCAGCAGTGGTTTCCTCAACTGAGATTTGGTTCACATAACCACTACTTGTGACTGAAAGCTTTGCTGGGATGGTTTTGGTGGGGGGTTTCTTTGAAGGCTTATGACTAGGTCGATGGGGTGCCACAAACACTGTAGGGCATTGTCGGAAGTGATGGCCTGTCAGACCACAAGTGAAACACACCCTGCCTGGATTGCTGGGGGTGGTGTTACTTGGTTGCACACCATCATTCCGGGGTGGAATAACGTGTTGACGTGGATGGCATATATTTGGTGGTGGCCTCTGAAGAAGGTTTTGAGGTATGACACTGGTTGGAATCCAAATTCGGCGTTTCTGAGGGGCTGAACTTGAAGAAGGAGCAAGCTCAAGAGCATGCTTGCGAGACTCTTCGAACATTTCATTGCCATGCTCAGCTCTAAAGGATCTGTTGACTAAATCCTCAAAGGTGGCAAATTCGATGAGGTTGAGATCATGACGAAGGATAGGGCTAAGCCCCTTGCGGAACCTTGCCTGCTTTCTAGCATCGGTGGTGATCTCATCTTGGGCATACCGAGCAAGACGGTTGAACTCTCTCACATACTCATGGATGGACATCTTTCCTTGAGTCAGATTGCAGAACTCTTCCTTCTTGCGCTCCATTAACTCATCTAGAAGGTGGTACCCTCGAAAGGCATCACGGAACTCCTGCCAAGTCACTAGGTGACCATCAGGCTGCATCGCAACATAGTTCTCCCACCATTCAGCAGCAGCACCTTCCAGAAAGTATGCCGCGAATATAACTCGATCATCGGGAGCAACATGTGCAGTATCAAGCTTACGCTCGAGGGAACGGGGCCAATCATCAGCTTCAAGGGGCTCAGAAGAACATCGTAATACCGGTGGCTTGAGGAGGATGAAGTCCTGAATGCTCACAACCACATTGCAATGACGTGAGGTATTCTGCTCGATGAGCTCCAGAAGGCGTGTTTGGTCACGTTGATTCTTCTCAGCTTCCATCATGATTTCCGTCGCAGAAGGCGGTGGTAGAGGTTCATCATCATTTCGATTCCGAACACGGTCTCGATTACGACGAACAGCACTACGAGTTCCACCTGACATCCTGTGTGATAAAAATCAACAATCAGAATAGGTTCTAAGATGGAATCAAGGATAACAAGACATGATGAAGGCGGAAAGGATTATAATGCGAAGGCAAAGATCCACAGAAACTCGGAATAAATCCGGAAGCATAACGACTACACCAGGATGGAAAACAAGACAACCTCGAGGAGATTGGACAGAACTTCCTCCAGGAACTCAACAACACGAAGACTTTGGACGACCACAACTGTCCTACGGCTACAAGAAGGCAAACAACGAGATGTTCTAGTAAGACATAGATGAGCCTAGTCCTATCATCCCGTAGAAAAGGTAAGGGTGACTCAGAACTCAGATCGATGAGGGTAAGGAGAAAAAGAAGCCTTACGTTGTTCCCTTATACCCAGAGTAACTATATAACTATAGAATGCTAGACTCGACTTTGACCTAGGGTTGATTAATCCTACAGACAGTCCTGCTCTGATACCAAGTCTGTCGGGACCCGGAATAGGCATATGTAATTCCAGTCACGATACAATCACATGGAGAGCCAAGGGCCGTACCCACTTGTCTAAGCAGACAAGGCCAAGCACATAACGCTCTCGGAAAGCATCAAACGTGAGGGGCATCCCATCCAGGTCGGATGATCAACTGAGATGGGTCCTCAACGTCCGCTCACAAGTCTAAATGCTTATGGGTGGTGAATCCCATACTCATAGACAAGTCGCCTCAACCATGTTATCGATTGGATCCTAACTCTTACATAGACTTACTCCAGCCCGATCACTTAGTCGGGGTCTAGGGCGGGCTCGATCATACAACAAAGTGTGCACGTGACAGAGTCACGAGCAATCGCATCGCGATGCCCCAAGCTACGCACATCTAAGGGCCACTTGGTGTATAAAAGACCGCCAGCCAGATCACAACTAAGGTCTCGAAAACCCATACTAAGACATGCATGTTATAATCATACACGCATCACACATGTCTAGTATGAACAGCAGGTATCATCACATAACTCTACAAAGTACTCTTTATTGATATACACATAGAGCATACAAAGATCAGATGTCTGTGATCAACATTACATCATACAACGGAAGCAAATTAGGTCTGAGTACAGACAAGTTTAACAAATGGCTTAGAGAAGCCTTGTAAACATACATGCCCTTCCACGAGGGACCAGACTGCTGTCTGGGACTATGCTAACTTAGTCAACGTCGAGCTTCACGAAGGTGACTCCATCGAGGTCCGGTTTCTCATCTAAAACATAGAATAAGCAAACGTGAGTACAAAGTCGTACTCAGCAAGACTTACATCAGAACTACACTACTCATGCTCAAGTATCAAGGTAAAGGGAGGTGGGGTTTCATCATGCAGAAGTGCCAGCTTTGACTTGGCTAGTCCTGAACTACGAATACCAGACTTGAGGTAAGAAGCGTACACGAGTCCACTACATCTCCAACCAATTACACCACTATGGTGCCTTCCTCGACTTCCCCACGAGAGAGCACGCCATAGCACTCACACTTATCTTGGTGTATTTTAGAAGTATCCAGTTCAAGTTGTCTAATAATCAGGTACAGGTTCCAAGTAGTCTATAACCGCGGACGCGACTATTCGAATAGTTTTGTTAACCTTGCAAGGGTGTAAGCTACACACACATGACCATCGGTTACCGCCAGGTCTCGCCACCGTTCAAGAGGTGACAGCGAGGATGTTCACCACGACACTTCGCTCTCAACCGGTCTATTCCAGGAGTCGACTATCTGAGTTTGTCACCGCTCGAGAGTCCGGCCGGATCAACGAAACGGACCCAGACAATGTAGGCAACCGAGACGCCACCTCTGACAGATGGTTTCACTGTCTCACAGATCCACCCACATATCTAGGATGATGCAACATTTCCACTCACTCTTTTTCTATGCATATGTCGAATGGAAGGCCCGAACTAATGCGACATCTGGACGTCGACACTGATCAAGGTACTAGGCCGAGAGGGGTCAGTGAGCCCAATGTGTGGTTGTACTCTTTGTCTTGGATTACCATACAAGAACTCGGTGCTTAAGGCGGTGTTCAACGAGACAACCCACTGTGTACTCCTACACAGCCTCTCATCGTTCACCTTGTATTAGGGTGGATTCACCGACACAGTTTCACTTTCATCAACACCATGTTCACTATCATCCCGACTCACATCAAAAGCAACCTCATTGTACCACTAAGCATGCAATAAGCAGTAACAGTTGCAGGGGCTCCATGATATCAATCAACTCCTATGTCAGCTAGGATTGCGGTTTGCTTACTACTGTGACAAGATGATAGGTCATGCATCGGATATGGGTTCAACTATGTGGTAGAATCGATACAAAGTGATCTCCTAAACATGCATAAGCGAGACTGAGAGGGAAATGGGATTTTATAGACATGATCAATGGGGTTTGCTTGCCTTGCTGACGATACACGGTTCTTAATGGTGGCCTTCTCCTTCGGGGGTGATCACCGTCTCGGATCGTCTGTCACCGGAACAATCAATCAACAAAGGGTGGGCGACATTGTAATAGAATGCACAAGCACATGATTATGTTGTCCATGATGTGAATGGTGCTGGTTTGTGGTACATTTGATTTAAATGAAGTGTATTGCATTTGAAATGCAAATTCAAACTCCACATATGAATTTCAATTTAACCAAATTGCATTTGAAATAGTTTGATCATTTGAAACCATGTGATCATGTGTGTGATATGCTTCTGAAGTTCAAGTGATCATGTTTGCATTGTAATGGTTAAAATTTGAATTCCATTTGAATTAATTCCAATTAAGCCAAATAGCAAAACTACTGGTCCCATTTTAAAATCAACTCAAACATAGTTGAAAGTGGGAAATTTGGATAGCTTATTTTCTGCTAATCATTTTTCATATATTATATGTTATATTTGGAGTTCATATGAATTTTCTATGAATTTCCAAAGTTTATATGATTTTCTGCAATTTCTGGATTATTTTAAACTCTGGAAAAAGGTTTACTGCGTCATGCTGACATCAGCATGACGTGGGGGGGGGTCTGACTGCTGGGGCCACTCTGTCAGTGGGAGAGGGGGTTAATCCCTCTCTGTTTAGACTAATAGGGGGTTAGGGGGGGTTGGGGCCCACTGTCAGTGAGGGTTAGGTTAGCTTAATGGTGGGTTAGGGGCTAAGTGCCCGCGGCTTGACGCCGACGTCCCTTACGCGGCGGCGCTCTGCCGGAACTTCGCCGGAATGCGATTCCTGGCACGGGAATGGTAAAGGAGGGCACGGGAGGGTGTCTCGTCGTCGTCCGCATCTCGTGGTGCCAGCAGGGGTTCACGGGGAGCTTCAAGGCCACGGCTACGATGACGTTTGCGGCGGCCGGAGCTTCCGTGGTGGTCGTCGTCGACAGAGAGCACGGGGGAGAGCGAGAGATGGGGGGAAACGAGCGGAAGCTCACCCCAAACGTGATGGCGCAGTCGACGGGGCCGAGGAGAGCTCGAGGACGACGAATTTGGCGATGAGGTCCACGGCGGACGGCGGAAATCGGCGAAGAAGGCGTCGTCCTCGGGGCGGCTGGGCTCGAGTTGATGCTGCTGGTCGAAGAAGTCGGTGTTGGGGAGTCCTCTGGACAACACGGCATCACGGGGGAGGCACGGTGGCCACGTAAGCGCTCGTCGGCGGCGAGACCTAGCTCTCGGCCATGGTGATTTCTGACGCGAGGAGAGAGGGAGAGTGAGCTGGAGGAGGGGGGAAGTGAATGGGGGGCGTCCAGGGCGTTGCGTGGCGTCCTGGGGAAGAAAGGGAGGGCCTGGAAGCTCCTCGGTGGCCTGCGCGGCGGTGAGCGCGCCACCGAGCTGCTTCGGGCGCCGGGGAGGAAGACGACATCGGGGCTGGTGGGCTGGGCTGAGAAAAGGTAAGTTGGGCCGGGGGGCCCGGTTGGGTGGGCTCCTTTTCCCTTTTTCTTTTTCTCTGTGTTTTTGCTTCTGTTTTCCTTTTCTGTTATTTGTTTTGCCCCAAATAAAAATAGTAAGGCATTTTATAAAATCATGAAAAGTTTTATGTGGGCTTATAACATATATAGCTAGCCACTCATAAGTTTTGGTGACTTTTGAAATTCAAACAATTTGAATTTATATTCAAATTAGAGTTTAATTTAATTTCCAAGCCCTATTTGGAATTTTTGGCAAATCTTGGTGCATGCAGTGGGACCCACTTCACTTTATATGTGATCATGCATATTTATAAGACTTTACAAAAATACCAGAGCAATTTTTGGAAACAAATTTTGTCTGGCCATTTAATTAAATTCTTTAGGGCTTTCTGCTTTCCCCAATTTTGAATTTCTTTTCAAATTTTCACATGATGCAAAGGGGCACTCAAACCCTAGCACTTACCCTAGTTGCGGTTCTGACACGCGACCACCCCCCCTGGCCGCGCCAGGTGGCCGCTTGGGCGCCCTGGCCAACCTCTGGCGCCCCCTTCGGCCTATATTACCTCATCGTCCCGAAAACCCTTAGAGAGCCCCCCCCCCCCGCATCGCGAATTTCCTCTCTGTTCCGCCGCCGCCATGCTTCCAAGATCGGGAGCACCAGAAGATCTCTTCACGGCACCCTGCCGGAGGGAGGATTGACCTCCGAGAGCTTCTTCGCCACCATGGACGCTTCCCGGATGTGCCGTGAGTAGTCCCCCTTGGACCATGGGTCCATGACCAGTAGATATGTGTTATTTTCTCTCCAATCTTGTGCTTCAATTCTTAGTCCTTGTGAGCTGCCCTACATGATCAAGGCACCTATGTAATTTTTCTGTTGTTGCTATGTTGTGTTTGCTGGGATCCGATGGATTATGAGATTATGTTCAGATCGTGATGAGTTATACATTTGGTTTACCTTTTATATTTTGTTCTTGAGTAATTCTTGCATGTTCTCCGTTACTTTTTATTTCTTTGGCCAAGTAGTAGATAGTAACTCCAAGAGGGAGCGTTTATGCTTGATTGTGGCCAAGTAGTAGATAGTAACTCAAAGACAAAAACATTAGACTAAGTGATGTTTTGTTGCCACCAGGGAGAAAACAACGGTGCATGTTACCGCAGTTGCAAGGATTGTTTACCTTACACAAAGTTTGTTAATTCAGTTGTCTGTTGCTTTGAGTTTACACTTTGGGTGGGGCTCGCAACTTAATACCAGCGAGATGTTTTGGATAGATATCTCAAGGTGGATGATTAGTGAGTAGATGCAGATAGATTTCGGTCTACTTGTCTTGGCGTACTGCCCATACTTTTGAGCCTCTAGCTTTCCTGTAGCATAATTAGAATGGCGGTGCACTTATAATTCTGTCAATTGCCCAGCTGTAATTTGTTCACCCAACTTAGCTATTTTATCATCTTTTGGGAGAGAGACATCACTAGTGAACATGATGGGACCCCGGTCCATATCTCCACCACTGTTTACACCTCCACTTTATTTCCTGCTTTTACTTTCCGTTGCAATTATCACTAGTATCTACCCTTGCGTTTAATCCTTTGTAAACAACAAGGCCGGAGAGATAGACAACCTCTCCGAACTCGTTGGGAGCAAATTTATTTGTTGTGTGTGCAGGTCTAGGTCAAGGAAGCAAATTTTGTCTCAAAACGGTGCCACTGTTTCCTTGCCACCTACTTCTTGACCTTGGTGTCCTACTGGAGACATAAACCTTGGTATCTTCACCGAGGGAAATTTTCTACTAGGCTACATCAAACCTTCCACTTGGGGTAACTGTGACACCCCCAAAATCAGACCGTGTACAGTAACCATACACGCAAGGTACACGATCGAGATTAGGGACTCACGGTGAGACATCACAACACAACTCTACAAATAAAATAATACAAGTTGTTTAATACAAGCCAGGGGCCACGAGGGCTCGAATACAACAGCTCGAAAGCACAAAGTTAGCGGAAGCAAAAGTATCTGAGTACAGAAACAAGAATATAAGGTTTCCTTAAGAAGGCTTGCACAAATAACAATAGATCGAAAAGGCGAGGCCTCCTGCCTGGGAACCTCCAAACTACTCCTGGTCAACGGGGAAAACTTGACGTCGTAGAAGGCATCGGGGATCTTCATGTTGCGGTGGTCGGCATCGGGGATCTCCTGCTCCTGGACTCCAAAGCTCCAACGTTGACTGCAGCGGCCGATCAAGCAAAACATAAAGGGGGAAATAAAGCAATGGTGAGTATCTAGTATACCCGCGAGTCTTACGTCCTCTACTAAGCATTTATGCATTTGTATCAAATGGAAAGGGGAGGCTGTATATAGTGGACTCCAAGATAGAAATCAGAATAAGGGTAAGAAGCTAGGCCTATCGAAGACTAGCATCTTCTTACGAGTCTTGCAGCACAAGAAGAGAACAGCCAACAGTTCATATAAAGCATAAAGTATCAATGAAGCAGAAGTTGCTGCAACATTGTATAATATAAGTTGTAATGATTAATAATAATAATGCCTCCAAGTTCCCTTCCTTGACTTCCCTGCGAGGAAGAAACCCCGGAACCATACAGTTCAATAGTAGTAGTTTGTAGTGGTAAGGTCCAGCTTCAGCATAAAGCATCCTGTTATCGTGGACACGGCTATTTGAATATATCAAACTCCCTGCAGAGGTGCACTACTGTTCAACCTGCACGCTCGGATCTCCAGGGTGGCGTGCACCTTGTTAGGGAATGCCCCACCGAGGCTATCCGACACATCGCAGCCCATCCTAGGCTCAGCAGAGAGGCCATCCGCCGGACTATATCCTATGCGCCAAGGGGTCTAGGTCCCTCACCCTTGCACGCCCCTGCACGGTGCGAGTCTGGACGGTGAAGCAAAAGCAAATCCAAACACACCTACTGCAGCAAATAAGACAACACGGCTTCCCGGCGATCAGGCCGCAGTACTGCTGACGTCCGAAGAGCTTTCAGACGAACTACGACGCGGAGGGCCCACACCGTAATCCCACGTGTAGGTAGTGCGTACAGACCAACGGGTCTCTCAAGTCATCTGCCGAACCATATATCATTTTAATTAACCTGCGTGACAACCGTTATCTTTGCCTCGACTTAACTGACCCGCGGACAACGACATCTGTCAGGACCACCAGTACATCGGTGCCTGCCCTGTCGTCCCACCAAGTCTTCGCGGTTACCAACAAGGTGAACCGACTCCTTACCTTATCTCGCGTGTGCTCTGGGTAGAGATCGACTTTCGTGGTTTGGTAACTCTCGCGAGATATGAGCAGCGGCCAAGCACGCCAGTAACGTCGATCGTACCCTCCTTGTCGTTCCCGACGCAATACCGCTCGCGGGCACCGTTGGGTCGCCCGACTTCTTAAATTAAGGACAACCGGTGCTCAGGTACCTAGAGCGGCTATACAGATTCAGCACTGAGCGGAGTACGAGGATTACTCCTCGGGAGCTCCACTTGATGTGGCTCGGCAGAGCCGAGCTAGGGGCCTTAGGCTGTGTCTGCATTGTACCGTACCTGTGAAGTTATATATATCGTATCCGCATCACTCCCCTGAGTGATCACGGCCCGCTGTCTAATCCTAGTTTACTAACAATGTGCAGGGCTCACTGCTGAATAATATATATTTATAAGGCAACATAGGATAAAGGCAGGTACATCAAGGGGCGACTAAAACAGGCTATGCAATTGGATAGGATTGTAACGTAGAAGCAGCAGTAACAATGCCTAGTGCAAGAAGTACGAAAAAGATAGGCGATATATGGGGAAGAGAATGGCTCTTCTGGCCTGGAAGCTCAACGGTAGGGGTACACGATCGTCGACGACGTAGTCGATCACAGGGGCATCGACATCGGTCGTCAGGACTACCAGACAATAAGAGAGGGGGGAGAAACAATAAATAAACAACAATAATAGCAATACAAATACAAGATATGGAAAACACAACGTTAACGGTGTTCTAACGCAAAGCAAAGGGTTATGCTCGAAGCGGGAATTCATCCGGGCATGAAATTCCAGCTCCGGGTGATTATCGACAGACGGCTCGGAGGGGGAAGGTTTCCATGTCGGTAGTGTCGTGAACATCTGACAGACATGCGGATAGTGTATCCGTGCTCGTTAATCCACTCTAAACAACTTTCATGTCCAGAACATTTTCATCCGAAAAGTTTTACCGGCATCGGGAATTACCGGTCGGGTTCACCGGAGGGGGGATGTTCCATGTTCGGCATGTTAGAGGGGTGCGGTGGGTATACGGGTAGCGTATCCATAACCGTGATATTTTTCTGATCAAGTTTGATGTATAAATTATTTTCAACGAAGTTACGGTTTAAAAGATATTGATTTTCAAAGTTTTATTCGATTTAAATAAATTTCTAGATTTTATTTTTTAAAATAAATAAGCATTATCCAAAACCTTATCCAAAACAGTGCTGACAGGGTGGACCCACATGTCATACACAGAAGCAATTTAAAACAATTTAATTTATTAAAAAGCCAGGGGGTCCACATGTCATACACTGGATTAAGACTAAAACAAATTTATTTATAAAATTGACAGGTGGGGTCCAGGTGTAAGTGACACAGTACTGATTAATAAATTTTTAATTTAGTTAAAAGGCTTGGGGCCCATCTGTCATAGACTATTAGGAGGGGGTGTTTTAACTTGACAGGGGCTTAGCCCACGGCCCCAACCAGAGCTCGTCGGCGGCGAGATGGCGCACGGCGGCGAGGCCATGTCGGCGAGGAGGCCGCGCGCAGCTGGGTACAGTGAGCGGGGAGGCCGAGAGCGCGGTCGTGGTGCGCTCTGACCATGGCAGCACGGCCCGGACCGAGCACGGCGGCAACGGAGAGAGCGGCGGTGTCAGCGCCTCCAATGGGAGGGGGGCGGTTCCGCACGGGGGAGCGCGCGCACACTGATGCGCGACCGGGTGAAGAGCAGGCGGAGCGTAGCGGCCACATGCAAGGAGCGCGCGACCATGGCGCACGGAGGTCCGGCCGCGGAGACGCACGATGTCTATGGCGACGAGTTCAACGGGGAAGGAGGGGAATCTTTTCGGACACTCACGGGGAGGGCAGGGAGAGGTCTTGGCGGTCGGGGAGCTTCACCGGCGACGAATTTTGCTGGAGAAGCACGACGGCCGTGTCAGGAAGAAGAGACGATGGCGATGCCGATGCAGTCCGGCAAATCCAATCCGTGCGCGTGGTCGATGAGGACGAGCACCACGGGGCTCCTGGACAGCTCTTCGGATGACGGGGATGTTGGTGGCCACGGCGGCCATGGCGGCCTTGGGCGAGCCGCGGGAGAGGAGAGGGAGGCGCGGGGAAGAAAGGGGAGGGGGCGGGGCGCGGCTAGGGTTTGGCTGGGGCGTTGATATACGCGAGGGGGGCCGGCAGATGCTCGATAGCGCGCATCAGGCGCCGTGGACGACCATGGCGTCGACCACGCAGGACAGGTGAGCAGTAGACAGGAGGAAGAAAGGGGTGCGGGTGGGCTGGGCCTGGCAAGGTGGTTGGCCTTGCCCAGAGAGGTAGATAGGTGTTTTTCCCATTTTATGCTTTTTTTTCTTTATTCTATTTTGTTTCATTTTTGTTTGGCAACCAAAAGACTTTTGTAAAACATGTGAAAAGCCCTAGTATTATTGTTACACCATACTTTAGTGCCACAAAAAGTTTTGCTCACAAATAATTTCATTTGATAATTATTATTTATTTTAAAGTGTTAAATGGTGTTTTCTAGCTATTGTTTTTATTTCTTTATGATATTAAAACATTTTAATAAGTCCCCATTTCATTTTTAATATGATCTACTGATCATTTGGCATTTAATAAAATTGTTAGCACAATTTTTGGAACAACTTTATTTTCCCACATTGTTTTGAATTTCCAAATGAGTTTGGGTTTGAACCAGACTTGATCAAGGGTGATTATCCCTTGCTTAATCATCATGACATGGCAATTACCAAGGTGATTACTGCAGCGTGACACCCTTGGTGTTACAAATCTCCACCACTACAAAGAATTCTCGTCCCGAGAATTAAAAGTAGGGAAAGGGGTAAGGTTTCGGTTTCGTATTCTAACGATTCTTCTGGTGCTTGTTGTCCTTCTCGAAGAAGTTTATCCTTGTCGTTGACGTCTTCATTTCTCTAAATCAGTGCATCTCGATGAGTGGTCATCCTTCATCCGTGCCTGCATCGTACCTACGAATAGGTTAGGGGGAAAAACTTGAGGGGGGTCGGATCGGTACAAGGTTAATACACCGAGGTTGTCCAAGGTAATGGGGTACAACGTATCTCACGAGTTAACTCAGGGAGATACATCGAGAGAAACAAAAGAAGGCATGAGAAGTTTTCAAGCGGATATGCAAGCATTCGACGATGATAATGGAGGATGAAAAGGGGGTCCAGAGCATCAGACATAAGCACTGAGTCTGACATCGAACTGAATATCACAAGGTAGAGGACATGTGAGTTGCATACGAGGTCAAGCAAGATGAATAACCTCGAGAACAGGAAGGTACCACATAGGCAGGTTTCGATCTTGTGGAACCGTGGGTTATGGGCCCACATTGAATAAGGAGGGTGGTGACAAATAATGCGATCAAGTTGCAAGGTAAGTCAGAGAACAACTTGTTAGCTATGTCGGCAACAACGTCGGTACCAAGGGCGAGGAACGAAGAGAACCATTTTCCTGCTCGTTAAGAAGAGGCGGACCAATAGGCAAAGTTCTCGTCCAACGGTGGTTACCGAAATGTTATCAGCAGTAGTAACAGGTTGTACGGACAAAGTAGTACACCGAAGTGTTTACATCAGCATGGAATTATCACTGCTTGGATAATTTATATTAAAATAAAGGTTAAACAGACCAATGAAAGGAAAATGTGTGGATACACAAGCATCAGGTGTATATCTTTCCCAAGGGAAAGCAGAGCAAGATACATATGATCAAGTTTGTATTGGCGGGGATCAAAGAAGGTTATCGATGATAACACAAATCATCGAGGGGCAAGGATGGTATTTCACACGATGAATCCAATTAACACTTCGTAGAAGCCAAGATGTCGATGATCACCACGACACATCATGTCAAAAGGTTTCAAGAAAATACAATCGAACAACGGCGACATCAAGCAACCGGAATGGTGAAGCAAAAGTATTTGGTGTTCTCGGTTGACAACAACCCAGAACCCATAGAGTGGTTACGACAGGGAAAAGTATTGTTCCATCAAAATTCATTATATGTAGTGCAAAGGCATGATATCCTCGAGATACCAGGGGTAATACTCGAAGGTAGAATGGTGGATCATAGGGGTAGAAGAATTTACACCAAGGGGTTAATTATCTTTACGATAAGCTTTCATGATAAGTTCTACATAGTATCCATGGGCATGAACTCAAAGGTTCAGGGTCGACTCCCACTTCTTCAATGCATAACCTTTCACTCACTTCTCGCTCACACGAAGGTCATAGGATTGCACGCTCATCTGACGGAAGGCTAGTAGAGTATAACCCGCATAAAATTTGGGTTCATACAGATTAGGGGAAGCATAGGGTTAACCCATCGGGGTATTTTGAAACCCATACAACAAACATCATAAGCGAGGGATACCAGTTCGAAAGAAGAAGGCTAACGGCACCGAATAGATGATATCATTTGCCAAAGGCGTCCAATATCAGGGAAAATGCATGAATGACTTAGGGCACAAGGGGACGGTAGGTAATAATCCACCAAAAGGTCAGGTGGGGTACAGAGAGTCTGGTGCGAGTATCTGTACTCAACCATAAGAAGAAAGAAAAAAATGCCGAAGCATTGGAGGTAGAAGCATCAGAATAATTCAATGCTGAAGTACAAAGGAATCATGACTTCCATATCAGTGTATCAGATTCAGATACATCGATCAAACATGAATAAGTTGAATAGAACCTTGACGGTTAATCAATTAAGGTTTGATTTACCGAGAACAAGCTCATGTCCGGAATGACGTCTGAGCCAGAAGAATGGATTCATAGGGTTAACCGATGACTGCATGCATTCGCTCACACGATGATTCAACATATCAGAATGGCAATGCCAAGGGGGGTCATCAAAGACTACAAGACTGCAAGCAGGTAATAAGAATCTCCAATGCAGTAGGCTGCCGAGGATTGTCGCGAGATCGAATAGTATTTCGAAGTATTTTGGGAATCACATGAACCACTCAGGATGAACGGATCCTCGATAAATGTGAGGAGTTATCCGCAGGGTGAAAAGAAGCTGCAAGGCAGTAGGAACAAATGATTTTCGAAACAACTGAGAAAACGGGGTATCTTGTATTAACAAGAGTAATTGGGATCGAATGGCCAAAGGGTAGGTGTGTGTAATTATCCACACTGATTTTTCGGTGGTGGGGAATCGCAAATCAGTGGGCACAAGGGTCTCGGGAATTTATCGGAGAGTATCTTCGACATCTTCTGGCGAAGTAAGTGACCATCTGAAATACAGGGCTCTCCGGAAAGGAAGGAGGTACGAGAACCTAAAGTTAGTGTTAGCAAAAATCATTAAACCGAAAGAGGAGAGAGGTCAGAGTCCCAGAGTAAAGGTACGGAGAAAAAGGATCCTAATACCACCCAGTTGGCGACGTGGGCCGATAAGCCACACGACACTGTTAGTTAAGTAGTTTTGCAACGACTAGACTCGACTTCGACCAAGGAGTTGGAAGGGGGTGTCCTACAGGCAGTCGGCTCTGATACCAACTTGTGACACCCCCAAAATCAGACCATGTACAGTAATCATACACGCAAGGTACACGATCGAGATTAGGGCTCACGGTGAGACATCACAACACAACTCTACAAATAAAATAATACAATCTGTTTAATACAAGCCAGGGGCCACGAGGGCTCGAATACAACAGCTCGAAAGCACAAAGTTAGCGGAAGAAAAAGTATCTGAGTACAGACACAAGAATACAAGGTTGCCTTAAGAAGGCTAGCACAAATAACAATAGATCGAAAAGGCGAGGCCTCCTGCCTGGGAACCTCCAAACTACTCCTGGTCAATGGGGAAAACTCGACGTCGTAGAAGGCATCGGGGATCTTCATGTTGCAGTGGTCGGTATCGGGGATCTCCTGCTCCTGGACTCCAAAGCTCCAACGTCGACTGCAGCGACCGATCAGGCAAAACATAAAGGGGGAAATAAAGCAAGGGTGAGTATCTAGTATACCCGCGAGTCTTACGTCCGCTACTAAGCATTTATGCATTTGTATCAAATGGAAAGGGGAGGCTTTATATAGTGGACTGCAAGATAGAAATCAGAATAAGGGTAAGAAGCTAGGCCTATCGAAGACTAGCATCTTCTGACGAGTCTTGCAGCAAAAGATGAGAACAACCAACAGTTCATATAAAGCAGAAAGTAACAATGAAGCAGAAGTTGTTGCAGCATTGTATAATATAAGTTGTAATGATTAATAATAATAATGCCTCCTAGTTCCCTTCCTCGACTTCCCTGGGAGGAAGAAAACCTGGAACCATACAGTTCAATAGTAGTAGTTTGTAGTGGTATGGTCCAGCTTCAACATAAAGCGTACTGTTACCGTGGACACGGCTATTCGAATAGATTAAACTCCCTGCAGGGGTGCACTACTGTGCAGCCTGCACGCTCGGATCTCCAGGGTGGCGTACACCTTGTTAGGGAATGCCCCTCCGAGGCTATCCGACACATCTCAGCCCATCCTAGGCTCAGCAGAGAGGCCATCCGTCGGACTATATCCTATGCGCCAAGGGGTCTAGGTCCCTCACCCTTGCACGCTCCTGCACGGTGCGAGTCTGGCCGGTGAAGCAAAAGCAAATCCTAACACACCTGCTGCAGCAAATAAGACAACACGGCTTCCCGGCAATCAGGCCGCAGTACTGCTGACGTCTGAAGAGCTTTCGGATGAACTACGACGCGGAGGGCCCACACCGTAATCCCACGTGTAGGTAGTGCGTACATACCAACGGGTCTCTCAAGTCAACCACCGAACCATTTAGCATTTTAACTAACCTGCGTGACAACCATTATCGTTGCCTCGACTTAACTGACCCGCGGACAACGACAGCTGTCAGGACCACTAGTACATCGGTACCTGCCCTGTCGTCCCACCAAGTCTCTGCGGTTACCAACATGGTGAACCGACTCCTTACCTTATATCGCGTGTGCTCTAGGTAGAGGTCGACTTTCGTGGTTTGGTAACTCTCGCGAGATACGAGCAGGCGCCAGGCACGCCAGTAACGTCGGTCGTACCCTCCCTGTCATTCCCAACGCAATACCGCTCGCGGGCACCGTTG
Source organism: Bromus sterilis (assembly GCA_950022295.1). Classification (NCBI taxonomy): domain Eukaryota; kingdom Viridiplantae; phylum Streptophyta; class Magnoliopsida; order Poales; family Poaceae; genus Bromus; species Bromus sterilis. The sequence goes on from OX465595.1 coordinate 294,261,410, forward strand.
GGTCGCCCGACTTCTTACCTTAAGGACAACCGGTGCTCAGGTACCTAGAGCGGCTATACAGAGTCAGCAACGAGCGGAGTACGAGGATTACTCCTCGGTAGCTCCACTTGATGTGGCTCGGCAGAGCCGAGCTAGGGGCCTTAGGCGGTGTCTGCATTGTACCGTACCTGTGCAGTTATATATATCGTATCCGCGTCACTCCCCTGAGTGATCACGGTCCGCTGTCTAATCCTAGTTGACTAACAATGCGCAGGGCTCACTGCTGAATAATATATATTTATAAGGCAACATAGGATAAAGGCAGGTACAACAAGGGGCGACTAAAACAGGCTATGCAATTGAATAGGATTGTAACGTAGCAGCAGCAGTAACAATGCCTAGTGCAAGAAAAGTACGGAAAAGATAGGCGTTATCTGGGGAAGAGAATGGCTCTGCTTGCCTGGAAGCTCGACGGTAGGGGTACACGATCGTCGACGACGTAGTCGATCACAGGGGCATCGGCAGCGGTCGTTGGGACTACCGGACAATAAGAGAGGGTGGAGAAACAATAAATACACAACAATAATAGCAATACAAATACAAGATATGGCAAACGCAACGTTAGAGGTGTTCTAACGCAAAGCAAAGGGTTATGCTCGAAGCGGGAATTCATCCGGGGATGAAATTCTGGCTCCGGGTGATTATCGACAGACGACCCGGAGGGGGAAGGTTTCCATGTCGGAAGTGTCGTGAGCATCTGACAAACATGCGGATAGTGTATCCGTGCTCGTTAGTCCACTCTGAACAACATTCATGTCCAGAACGTTTTCATCCGGAAAGTTTTACCGGCACCGGGAATTACCGGTCGGGTTCACCGGAGGGGGGATGTTCCACGTTCGGCATGTTAGAGGGGCGCGGTGGGTATACGGGTAGCGTATCCATAACCATGATATTTTTCTGATCAAGTTTGATGTATAAATTATTTTCATCGGAGTTACGGTTTAAAAGATATTGATTTTCAAAGTTTTATTCGATTTAAATCTATTTCTGGATTTTTTTTAAATAAATAAGCATTATCCAAAACAGTGCTGACAGGGTGGACCCACATGTCATAATCAGAAGCAATTTAAAACAATTTAATTTATTAAAAAGCCAGGGGGTCCACATGTCATACACTGGATTAATACTAAAACAAATTTATTTATAAAACTGACAGGTGGGGTCCAGGTGTAAGTGACACAGTACTGATTAATCAATTTTTAGTTTAGTTAAAAGGCATGGGGCCCATCTGTCATAGACTATTAGGAGGGGGTGTTTTAACTTGACAGGGGCTTAGCCCACGGCCCCAACCAGAGCTCACCGGCGGCGAGATGGCGCACGGCGGCGAGGCCATGCCGGCGAGGTCCGGCCAACAGCAGGCGCGAGGCCGCGCGCTGCTGGGTACAGTGAGCGGGGCGGCCGAGGGCGCGGCCGTGGTGCGCTCTGGCCATGGCAGCACGACGCAGACCGAGCAAGGCGGCCACGGCGAGAGCGGCGGGGTCAGCGGCTGCAATGGGGGGGGGGGGGGTTCCACACATGGGAGCGCGCGCACGCTGATGCGCGACCGGGCGAAGAGCAGGCGGAGCGGAGCGGCCACATGCACGGAGCGCGCGACCATGGCGCACGGAGGTCCGGCCGCGGAGACGCATGATGTCTACGGCGACGAGTTCAACGGGGAAGGAGGAGAATCGTTCCGGGTGCTCACGGGGAGGGCAGGGGAGAGGTCTTGGCGGCCGGGGAGCTTCACCGGCGACGAATTTTGCTGGAGAAGCACGGCGGCCGTGGCGGGAAGAAGAGAAGATGGCGACGCCGATGCAGTCCGGAAACTCCAATCCGTGCGCGTGGTCGATGAGGACGAGCACCACGGGGCTCCTGGACAGTTCTTCGGATGCCAGGGATGTTGGCGGCCACCGCGGCCATGGCGGCCTTGGGCGAGCCGCGGGAGAGGAGAGGGAGGCGCGGGGAATAAAGGGGAGGGGACGGGGCGCAGCTAGGATTTCGCTGGGGCGTTGATATACGCGAGGGGGGCCGGCTGATGCTCGACAGCGCGCATCAGGCGCCGTGGACGGCCATGGCGTCGGCCACGCAGGACAGGTGAGCAGTAGACAGGAGGAAGAAAGGGGTGTGGGAGGGCTGGGCCTGGCCAAGTGGTTGGCCTTGCCCAGAGCGGTAGATAGGTGTTTTTCCCATTTTATGCTTTGTTTTCTTTATTCTATTTTGTTTCATTTTTTTTGGCAACCAAAAGACTTTTGTAAAACATGTGAAAATCTCTGGAATTATCGTTACACCATACTTTAGTGCCACAAAAAGTTTTGCTCACAAATAAATTCATTTGATAATTTTTTTTAAAGTGTTAAATGGTGTTTTCTAGCTATTGTTTTTATTTATTTATGATGTTAAAACATTTTAATAAATCCCCATTTCATTTTTAATATGACCTACTGACCATTTGGCATTTAATAAAATTGTTAGCACAATTTTTGGAACAACTTTATTTTCCCACATTGTTTTGAATTTCCAAATGAGTTTGGGTTTGAACAAGACTTGATCAAGGGTGATTATCCCTTGCTTAATCATCATGACATGGAAATTACCACGGTGCTTACTGCGGCGTGACACCCGGCGTGTTACAGTAACCAAGGAGAAGCGTCAACTCGTGCGCTATCACACGCCATGCCGACACCAGACTGCAAGAAGAGGGAAGTTCTCGAGGAAAATATTTGATAAGGGATACGTACTGTACAATTCTTGGACGTTGTGCTGCTGATGACCCTCAACTTTATGGGATCGTTTGTAGCGTTTTCGATAAATAAGAGTGTCAAACCCAACGAGGAGCAAAAGTTATTGGTAAGTGACTTTGGTAAAGAAATAGCTGCAGGAACTAAAAGATAACTTTTTAAGGATTTTTGATATAAGCAGCAAAAAGGTAAAAGCAAGCAAAGTAAAGAGCACTGAGGAGTAACAAGTGGCCCGATCCTTTTGAGCAAAGGATAGGCCTAGCAACCGAACTTATAAAGGCTAAAGCGTTCTTGAGGACACACGGGAGAAATAGTCATGTGTTTTCGCCATATTCCATATCGGTACTATGTGCCGTGTAGATAAGTGTTGAGTGGGTGGATCTATGCTAGTGCACCCTCTAGACTAAGATAAGTGCACTCTTATGATTAAACACCTTGCAAGCATCCGTAAATACAAGATAGTAATTAAGGCAAAAGCCTAACCATAGCAATACGATCGATGATCCATTGTTCCCTAGTGCAAAAGCATGCGAACTGGGGTTCAGGTTTATGTCACTCCGGCAACCCACCGTAAGCATCCTTTGTACACAATGTATTACTCTAGGTCCTTAATACGGCGAAGTGTTGAGTGTTCGACTCACACAACACCACTAGGAAAATAACAACACAACTTAAATATCAAACAACACATATGACTTCAACATCATATGACTACTAACAACTAGACTTCTCCCATGTCCTCAAGAACTAAAGTAACTACTCACAAGACATAAAAGAGATCATGATCAATGGGGATAAATAGATGATAAACAATCTGGACACAATGATAATTCTCCAACAAAACTCAATAGCATTCATCACACGGTAGTAATCAACACCGGTAGAGTAGAGAGGATAGATAGTACGGATTACAACACAAGTTGGACTTGTGAGGTGAGATTGGATGGTGGTGGTGATGGTGCTGATGTTGGGGATGATGTTGATGATGATCTCGATGATGCCCGTGACGATGGTGATGACGATGGAGACGATCTCCCCTTCCGGGAGGTGTTCTCCCCGGCGGAATCTGCCTGCCGGAGATGTCTTTTCTTCTCTGAGGTTTTCGCCACGGAGCGGCGGCGGAACTCCAGAAACTCTCCGCTTTTTAGGGTTTTTGGTATATGAGCGATATATAGGCCAGAGGGGGGGAGCCGGGAGTGGCCCCAGGGGTCCAGGAGCCCTCCCGGCGCGGCCAGGGTGGGGGCCGCGCCAGGTGGCCGACTGGGCACCCTGTGGCCCCCCTCTGGCCCCTCTTCGACGTGTCTTCGTTAATCTTCTGAAAAATGCCCTCCGTCGATTTTCAGGTAATTTGAAGGTATTCTTCTTCAGCAACTCAGCATCCACTTTTTGTCGCTGAATCCTGCGTCTGCTGCTTCGGCATCGGAAAGTTGCAAACTGTGTAAAATAAGCCAAAACAACATAAGAACAGCATTATAAGAAATATATCAATGAATAACAAAGAATTACTATATAAAATAGTGATGCATTTTGGATGTATCAACTCCCCCAAGCTTAGACCTCGCTTGTCCCCAAGTGAATGCTGAGCTCGGTAAACCTGTCCACAAGTTTAGAGAGTGAAGTGTCGATAAATAAAATACGAACAAGAAGCATCAAGGTTTCTTCATCAAACTCAAGCATCCTCAACTCATAAGGCCCTTATGAGAAATTAATAACAATTATAATCAAAAGTAGGGCTGAGAAAACTCATCAAATTATGGCAAACATATCCTTGGTCAAAGGACAACCAATAACTTTCACTTTTGCTCTTTCTATTTATAATGAAACAATTTGAAGATTTTGAAAGAACATGTTATTAGTCAAGAAGTGCAAATGTTAACACAAAGGAAGATGTTTTCTTGGCAAAAGCTTTCGCAAACAACTCTTATCAAAGGATAATGTCAACAATGATGTGGCATGGAAAAACTTATTGCAACATTATATGGATGAATCCTCATCAACATCAAGTGCCTGTTCTCTTTCGGATAAGAAAGAAGTAGGAAAATTGACTCAACATAAAAGTAAAGGAAAGGCCTTGTTAAAGGCAAGCAGGGAAAACTTATGTGCTATCCTTAAATCAAACAGAACGAAAAATAAATTTTGGAGGGTGCATAGTTTGTCAACGAATGCTAATAGATAGCTCAATTACTTCTCAAGATGGACAAGTTTCGAGGAATGGCTCCCAAGTGGGGACGATCACATCCCCTTAATCTCCTTTGTTTATCACTGCCAAAGTTTCTGATTTCTCATAGACCAAGCGTGAAGGAGGGTTTGTTTGTTATATTATCTTTCGAGATGGGCGCACTCATGCCAGTTCCTCCTCGAATTATGGGTTTGCACATTACATGGAATCCCGGGGTAAAACTTGTCCAACTTAAGAAGATCATGAATTACCTACTACTTCCTCATGAGCTAAACAAGAGGCAGAAAACAGAAGATTTTGAACATTTAAGGATAACACATAAATTCTATACTTATAAGAGTGGTAGGGGAATACGACGAATATGAAGGTATGGTGGACTCATATGGAAGGTAACGGTTTCAGGGTATGGATGCACAAGCAGAAATTTGCCAAGCAAGGAGTTTGGCTAGCAAGGGCTTTGAGAGAACAGACCATTGATGCCAACTTAGATGCAAAACATATAAAGCATATACATTAAGGTAAGCATAACACATCAAGTTGTCTTCCTTGTCAACATAACACTTCAAGCATAATAACATAAAGGTTTTGGCTATGTCGCTACTTGAGAAAACATGCATGTTGTTAAGACCAAAGCTATGTTTGCCAAAATTAAATAAAGTTTTCAAAGCCATACATTATATAAGGTCAATACTCCCCATAAGAATCATCATATAAGGTCGATTTCTTGAAGAGAATACAGAGTGCAGCGAAGGAACCAATATACTTCTCATTAATATTCCATCATACACAACTCCACATTCACGGATAGACCTCAATGCAAACACCTATTTCATATAATAACTTCCCTAGACATGATATGACTCTACTTTACTCTAAAAGATTAAGATAAATATAAAGATACCGGACACTCCCCCAAGCTTGGAACAAGCTGAGGGGATGTGATGACCCTCAACGTAAAGGGATCTGTTGCAGCGTTTTCGATAAGTAAGAGTGTCGAACCCAACGAGGAGCGAAAGGTATTGATAGGTGATTTTGGACAAGGAATAGCTGCAAGCACTGAAAGATAACTTTTTAGGGGTTTTCGATATAAGCGACAATAAGATAATAGTAAGAAAAGTAAATAGCGCTGAGGAGCAGCAAGTGGCCCAATCCTTTTGAGCAAAGGATAAGCCTGGCAACTGGACTTATAAAGACTAAAGCGTTCTTGAGGACACATGGAGAGGTAGTCACGTGTTTTCGCCATACTCCGTATCGATAACAAGTGTTGTGATGATAAGTGTTGAGTGGGTGGATCTATGCTAGCACACCTTCTAGACTAAGATAAGTGCACTTTTATGATTAAACATCTTGCAAGCATCCGCAAATACAAGATAAAAATTAAGGCAAAGCCTAACCACAGCAATAAGATCAAGGATCCATTATTCCCTTGTGCAAAAGTGTGCAAACTGGGGTTCAGGTTTCTGTCACTCCGGCAACCCACCATAAGCATTCTTCATACACAATGTATCCCCCTAGGTCCTTAATAAGGAGAAGTGTTGAGTGTTCGACTCACACAACACCACTAGGAAAATAACAACACAACTTAAATATCAAACAACACAAATTACTTCAACCTCATATGACTACTAACAACTAGACTTCTCCGATGTCCTCAAGAACTAAAGTAACTACTCACAAGACATAAAAGAGACCATGATCAGAAGAGATAAATATATGATAAACAACCTGGACATAATGATATTTCTCCAAAAAAACTCAATAGCATTCACCACAAAGTACTAATCAACACCGATAGAGTAGAGAGGATAGATAGTACGGATTACAACACAAGATAAACTTGTGAGGTGAGATTGGATGGTGGTGGAGATGGTGCTGATGTTGGGGATGATGTTGATGATGATCTCGATGATGCCTGTGACGATGGTGATGACGATGGCGATGATCTCCCCTTCTGGGGGGTGATCTCCTCGGCGGAATCTGGCCGCCAGAGAGACCTTTTCTTCTCTGTAGGTTTCCGCCACGGAGCGGCGGCGGAACTCCGTGAAAGCTTCTCTTTTTAGGGTTTTCGCGTAACGAGGAGTATATAGGCCAGACGGGGGAGCCGGGAGTGGCCCCAGGGCTCCAGGCGCCCTCCCGGCGCGGCCAGGGGTGGGGCCGCACCAGGTGGCCGCTTGGGGTACCTGTGGCCCCCCTCTGGCCCCTCTTCGACGAGTCTTCGTTTATCCTTCGGAAAATACCCTCCGTCGATTTTCAGGTAATTTAGAGGTATTCTACTTTAGTAACTCAACGTCCACTTTTTACCGCTGAATCTTGCGTCTCTGCTTCGGCACCGGAAAGTTGCAAACTGTGTAAAATAAGCCAAAACAACATAAGAACATCATCGTAATGTGAAATATATCAATGAATAAGGATGCATTACGATATAAAATAGTGATGCATTTTGGACGTATTAGGATGCCATTACCAAAGGAGATTTACTCCTCATTCTAGTTATGGTTGTTGTTGATGTAGTCATGGACGAAGCGCTTCCATGGTAGAGGTTCGTCGGTCCCATGAGAGGCTTCGGTCTCCAAGATCCTGCTTCCAACACATAAACCCATGCGCTTAAACTTTTGTTCATACTCACAGTTCTGGTTGTGCAGATCATAGATCTTCCCTTGGAGATAATCAAGTCATTCTTCTGCAGCGGTGATGCTTGACCAAATCCCCCTCATCTCCTTCTTGTAGAACGTCTTCAGCTCGTTGATGATGTCGAAGTTGGCTTCAACACCCCGCTCAACCATCTTCTTGTACTTGAAGACTTCTTGCTCCATCTCTTCTAGCCTAGCCTCGATGCTCCCCTCCTCGACATGTTCGTTCAGGTCCTCTTGGTGAAGGTCACCATCCTGCAACTGGAGTGCTATCCTTAAATCAAACAGAATAAAAAACAAGTTTTGAGAGGTGCATGATTTTTCAACGAATGCTAATTGAAAACTCAATTACTTCTCAGATTGGACAAGTTTTGAGGAACGACTCCCAAACGGGGACGATCACATCCCCACAATCTCCTTTGTTTATCACTGCCAAAGTTTTCTGATTTCTCATGAACAAAGCGTGAAGGAGGGTTTGTTTGTTGTATTATCTTTTGTGAGCTGGGCGCACTCATGCCAGTTCATCCTCGTATAGGGGTTTTTAGATTAGACATGGAATCCCGGGATAAAACTTGTCCAACTTAAGAAATCATGAATTAACTACTACTTCCTCATGAGCTAAAACAGGGGAACAAAATAGAAGATTTCGAACATTTAAGGATAACACAAAAATTCTATACTTTAGGATTGGTAGTGGAATACTACGGATAGGAAGGTATGGTGGACTCATATGGAAGATACTGGTTTCAGGGTATGGATGCACAAGCCGAATTCCGCTTAGTACAGAGGTTTGGCTAGCAAAGTCTTTGAGAGAACAGACAATTGATGATGACTTATATGCAAAGCAATATAAAGCATAAACATTAAAATAAGCAGAGCACATCAAGTTCTCTTCCTTGTCAACATAACACTACAAGCATAATAACAAAGAGGGTTTGGCTATGTCGCTACTTTGATAAAAACATGCTTGTTGTTATGACCAAAGCAATGTTTGCCAACATTAAATAAAATTTACAAAGCCATACCTTATGTAAGGTCAATACTCCCCATAAGAATCATCATAAGGTCGATTGCGTGAAGAGAATACCGAGTGCAGCGAAGGGGTCAATAGACTTCTCATTAATATTCCATCATAGACGACTCCACACTCACGGATACATAGCTCTCCAAAAAGGAGTGATAGACCTCAATGCAAACACCTATTTTAGATAACTTCCCTAGACATGATACGACTCTACTTGACTCTAAAAGACAAAGATAAAGATAAAGATACCGGGCACTCCCCCAAGCATGGAACAAGCTAAGAGGATGCCATTACCCAAGGAGATTTACTCCTCATTCTTGTTCTTGTTGGTCACATACTCCTTGGCGAAGCGCTTCCATGGCAGTTGTTCTCCAGTCTCAAAGGACATTCCCGTCTCCAGGATCCTGCACTCAGCACCCAAACCCATGCGCAGAAACTTTAGTTCATACTCACAGTTCTGGTTCTGCAGATCATAGATCTGTGCTTGAAGCTCATAAACTTTTTCTTCCAGTGCGGCCAAACTTGACCATCTCCTTCATCTCCTTCTTGTGGGAAGCCTCTATTTCGTTCATGATGTCGAAGTTAGCTTCAACACCACGCTCCACCATATTCTTGAACTTGAAGACCTCATGTTCCATCTCCTTCAGCCGCTCCTCAGTGCTTCCCTCCTTGAATGGTCCTTTTAGATCCTCCTTGTGGAGGTCACAATCCTCCACACGAAGGATCTGGGGTGCTTCTTCACCTCAACGAGGTAAGGGTTGATGACGTTGACGGTGAACTTTTCCTTGGGGGAACTTGGGGAAGCCATAGCACCTAGGTCTAGCTAAAAGATTTTCTGGCAAAAACAGATCGAAAAGAAAACACACGAAATCGCGAGATACGTTGCCGGAAAAATCCGGGAAAATATATAGCAAAAAGGAAGGTAACGGGTCAAAGTGGAATCGGAGACGGGCTCCTGGGTGCCCAGGCGGCCTCCCGGCGCGGCCAGGGGTGGGGCCGCGCCAGGGGGGTGCCTGGGCCCCCTGGAGCTGGTCTCCAACTCCACTTTGGCCTCAAATTTTCTATATTTTGCAAAAACTCGTAATCTGGAACTTTTATGGCGGTTTCGCGATGTTTCCTTACCGTAATACATACCTTTCCTTATTCTGTTTCTGTTGGTGTCTGAAACAGGGCTGCAACATGTTCTTTATGAGTTGTTGTGTATACCAAATCCACATCAACATTGACAGCGTCTCCTGCTATGTAATGCTTAAGTATTTGCCCATTCACCACTTGAGGTTTGGTGCCTTCGAAATTGTTAATCTTGATAGAACCCGAGCGGTAGACTTCCTCAATATGAAATGGCCCTTCCCACCTGGAAAGTAGTTTACCTGGAGAAAACCTAAAACGGGATCTAACCAACAAAACTTTATCACCAACATTAAATTCACGTTTCAGAATCCGTCTATCGTGCCACTTCTTTACCTTTTCCTTGAACATTTTAGCGCTCTCGTAAGCTTCACTTCTCCACTCATCTAGAGAAGTCAATTTCATGAGACGCTTTTCACCAGCTAATTTCGGGTCAACATTAAGCTCTCTAACTGCCCAGAAAGCTTTGTGTTCTAATTCTAATGGCAAATGGCAAGCCTTGCCATAGACCATTTTATAGGGAGACATTCCCATGAGATTTTTGTAAGCAATTCTATACGCCCACAAAGCAACTCCTAACTTGTTTGACCAATCTTTTCTATTTCTATTGACTGTCTTCTGTAAGATCAACTTGATCTCTCTATTGGTGAGCTCAACTTGCCCACTAGTTTGAGGGTGGTACGGTGAAGCAATTCTATGATTGACATCGTACTTGTCTAAAGCTTTTCTAAATGTCCATGCGTAAAGTGTGAACCCCCATCAGTCCTGAGATACCTGGGTACCCCAAACCTTGGAAAAATTACATCCTTTAGCATTTTCAAAGATGTCTTGTGATTAGCACTTTCAGTGGGGATTGCCTCTACCCACTTGGTTACATAATCAACAACAACTAAGATGTGAGTGTACTTGTGCGAGGAAGGAAAAGGACCCATAAAATCAAAACCCCAGCAATAAAAAGGCTCAATCACTAGAGAGTAATTCATAGGCATCTCATTCCTTCTACTAATATTACCAACTCTCTGACACTTATCACAGGACAAAACATAACTTCTAGCATCCTTAAAGAGAGTAGGCCAATAAAAACCTGATTGAAGAACCTTATGTGCGGTCCTCTCACCAGCATGATGCCCTCCATATGGACTGTCATGACATTGTTTGAGAATGTCCTTCTTCTCGTGTTCCGGTATGCATCTTCTCACGATCCCATCTGGACCTTCTTTGAAAAGATGTGGGTCATCCCAAAAGTAATGCCTCAAATCATGAAAGAACTTCTTCCTTTGCTGAAATTTTAGGCCTGGAGGCAAAAACTTTGCAACGATAAAGTTAGCATAATCTGCAAACCAAGGATCGGAGAGAGATTGTACTTTTACAACAGCTAGCTGTTCGTCCAGAAAACTGTCGTTGACTGGAATGGGATCATGCGGTATATCTTCCATCCTTGAAAGATTATCCGCAACTGGATTGTCTGCTCCTTTCCTATCGAAAATCTGCAAATCAAATTCTTGAAGAAGGAGTAACCATCGGATGAGCCTTGGTTTGGCATCCTTCTTCCCCATAAGATACTTAAAGGCATCATGGTCAGTATGAATAATAATCTTAGAATCAACAATATACTGCCTAAACTTATCACAAGCAAACACTACTGCTAAGAATTCCTTCTCAGTAGTAGCATAATTCTTTTGAGCACTATCAAGGGTTTTGCTAGCATAATATATAACATTCAACTTCTTATCAACCCTCTGCCCTAAAACAGCTCCAACAGCAAAATCACTAGCATCACACATAATTTCAAAAGGTAAATTCCAATCAGGTGCTTGTACTATAGGAGCGGTTATTAAAGCTTTCTTAAGAAATTCGAAGGCTTCCTTAAAATCTTCATCAAAAACAAAAGGAACGTCCTTCTGGAGAAGATTAGTGACGGGTCTCGAAGTCTTAGAAAAGTCTTTAGTAAATCTTCTGTACAAACCAGCATGACCGAGAAAACTACGAATACCTTTGATGTCCCTTGGGTAGGGCATCCTTTCAATTGCTTCGATCTTGGCCCTGTCCACCTCAATTCCCCTCTCGGAAATCTTGTGGCCAAGAACAATCCCCTCGTTGACCATAAAGTGGCACTTCTCCCAGTTAAGCACCAAATTTGTCTCCTCGCATCTCTGCAAAACTTTATTAAGGTTGTGGAGACAATGGTCAAAAGAAGTTCCATAGACAGAGAAATCGTCCATGAATACCTCCACAATTTCTTCACAAAAACCATGAAAGATAGCAGACATACACCTTTGAAAAGTAGCAGGGGCATTACATAAACCAAAAGGCATATGCCTATAAGAATAAGTACCATAGGGATAAGTAAAAGTGGTCTTCTCTTGATCAGCAGTGTTAACATGAATTTGAGAGAAGCCAGAATAACCATCAAGATAAAAAAAGTGAGTATTTTTGGATAACCTTTCAAGCATTTGCTCGATGAACGGCAACGGGTAGTGGTCCTTCCTGGTTGCCTTGTTCAGCTTCCTGTAATCAATACACATTCTATATCCAATAATAATTCTCTGAGGTATTAGTTCATTCTCATCATTAGGAACCACAGTTCTTCCTCCTTTCTTTGGAACACAATGAACCGGGCTTACCCACTTACTATCAGCTATAGGGTAGATAATACCTGCGGCTAGAAGGTTGAGAATCTCAGTCCTTACAACATCCATCATCTTCGGATTCAACCGTCGTTGATGATCAACAACTGGTTTAGCATCAGGCTCAAGGTTGATGATATGTTGACAAATAGATGGACTAATCCCCTTAAGGTCATCAAGGGTATAGCCAATTGCGCCTCGATGTTTGTGAAGTACTTCCAATATTCGCTCTTCTTCATACCCTGAAAGGTTAGAATTGACAATAACATGATATACTTTCTCTTCATCTAAATAAGCATATTTGAGCGTATCGGGAAGAGGTTTAAGATCAAACACTGGATCTTCTTTTGGTTTCGATAAAATTCCCAAAGGCTCAACTGGAAGGTTATGCTTTAGGATAACAGGTTCTCTCAAGAATATGTCGTCCAGCTCATTTCTCTCCTGCATATGCAAATCATTCTCGTGGTCCTCCATATATTGCTGCAAAGGATCATTAGGAGGAATAACAATGGAAGCAATATCTTCAATAATCTTATCATTACTGGGCAAATCAATGCCACGAGGCTGCTTAGATAACTTAGAAAATTTAAATTCATAGGGCTCACCATTGAATTCAACAGAAACTTTACCTTTCTTGCAATCTATTATAGCTCCACAAGTTCTGACAAAAGGTCTACCGAAAATAATAGGACAAAAATTATCCCTTACTTAACCAAGTACTAAAAAGTCGTTAGGATATTTTACATTTACGCATAAGACTTCAACGTCTCTCACAATTCCGATAGGAGAGATAGTTGCTCTGTTTGCAAGATGAATAGTAACATCAACTTCTTCAAGTTCACAAGGTGACATCTCACCCATGATGTCTTGATAAAGTGAATACGGGATAGCACTAGCACTCGGTCCCAAATCGCATAACCCATAATAATTGTGATCTCCTATTTTAACAGATACTACTGGAGTACCTGAAATTGGGCCTTTATTCTTGGCTGTGACAAGGTTAGTGGAAACAGCACAAAAATTTATATTGGAATCTAAAGCATCATTAGTAACAAGATCCTTAACCGATACAACTCGAGGATCGACCTTGATCTGGTCCTTGGGTTCATCAATTCTTCTCTCACTCTTATTCATTATGCCTGTCACAAAAGAGTGCTCCCTTATTCTTACGGGAAAAGGGGGATTTTCATATATAGATGCAGGCAAAATAGGGAAGCAACATGAATATCAATAGGTAATTCTTTGAAGGGTTTATGATGCTGATCCTTCTTCCTCTTAGAAGAATCAATATGAGAGGCAAAGTTCTTACAAAAATCAATCATCAGATGGGAATCAAGACCAATCTTAGAGAAAAAGGTATTAAAATAATCAGTTTTCACATAGCTCTCTATATAATCATGCTCATAATTTATAGTGGGTTCAATACCTTTATCTATTTTCCAATCTTCGGTATTCTTCTGGATCCTTTCAAGGATGTCCCATCTTTCTTCACCTCTTTTCGTCTGAAATACCCCACTAGAGGAGGCATCCAGCATCTCCTTATCCTGACGAGAAAGTCTATCATAAAAATTTGTAAGTATAGTTTTCTTGCGGAGCACATGAATAGGACATTTGAGCATTAGGGATTTCAATCTCCCCCAAGCTTGAGCGATGCTTTCTCCGTCACGAGACCTAAAGTTATAGATATAGTTCCTGTCTCGATGAATTTCATGAAGAGGATAAAACTTGGTATAAAAGAGAGACATAAGCTCTTGCCAATCAAGCAAATGAGAGTTATTGAGAAGCTTATACCAATGTGAAGCTTTATCTATAAGAAATACGGAGAAACATTTCTTCATGACAAACTCCATTGATACACCTGCAAGCTTAAATAGTGAACATAGTTGTGATAAATATAGCAAGTGTTCACTGGGATGTCTGTCTCCTGCATAACGATTAGACAAAACACAATCGATAATACCAGCAGGTATTTTATAAGGCACAATTTCAGTAGGGGGAGGAACAAACACCACATATGTGGGGTGTTTCCCCGTAAGAAACGATCCAATAGCTAGGTAGTCCATATGGACAAAGAGCAGCAACAGCAAAAAAATAAAAACAACAATATAAATTTTTTCCTTACTAGCTTCACTTACCAATAGCGCTATGCTCCCCGGCAACGGCGCCAGAAAACGTTACTTGATGACCCTCAACGTAAAGGGATCTGTTGCAGCGTTTTCGATAAGTAAGAGTGTCGAACCCAACGAGGAGCGAAAGGTATTGATAGGTGATTTTGGACAAGGAATAGCTGCAAGCACTGAAAGATAACTTTTTAGGGTTTTTGATATAAGCGACAATAAGATAAAAGTAAGAAAAGTAAATAGCGCTGAGGGGAAGCAAGTGTCCCAATCCTTTTGAGCAAAGGATAAGCCTGGCAATTGGACTTATAAAGAGTAAAGCGTTCTTGAGGACACATGGAGAGGTAGTCACGTGTTTTCGCCATACTCTGTATCGATAACAAGTGTTGTGCCGATAAGTGTTGAGTGGGTGGATCTATGCTAGCACACCTTCTAGACTAAGATAAGTGCACTCTTATGATTAAACATCTTGAAAGCATCCGCAAATACAAGATAGAAATTAAGTCAAATCCTAACCACAACAATAAGATCAAGGATCCATTAATCCCTTGTGCAAAAGTGTGCAAACTGGGGTTCAGGTTTCTGTCACTCCGGCAACCCACCATAAGCATTCTTTATACACAATGTATCCCCTAGGTACTTAATAAGGCGAAGTGTTGAGTGTTCGACTCACACAACACCACTAGGA
The DNA here is from genome assembly GCA_950022295.1 of Bromus sterilis. NCBI lineage: Eukaryota > Viridiplantae > Streptophyta > Magnoliopsida > Poales > Poaceae > Bromus > Bromus sterilis. Next base: position 294,276,559 of record OX465595.1, read on the forward strand.
AAATAACAACACAACTTAAATATCAAACAACACAAATTACTTCAACCTCATATGACTACTAACAACTAGACTTATCCCATGTCCTCAAGAACTAAAGTAACTACTCAAAAGACATAAAATAGACCATGATCAGAGGTGATAAATATATGATAAACAATCTGGACATAATGATATTTCTCCAACAAAACTCAATAGCATTCACCACAAAGTAGTAATCAACACCGGTAGACTAGAGAGGGTAGATAGTACGGATTACAACACAAGATAAACTTGTGAGGTGAGATTGGATGGTGTTGGAGATGCTGCTGATGTTGGGGATGATGTTGATGATGATCTCGATGATGCCCGTGACGATGGTGATGACGATGGCGATGATCTCCCCTTCCGGGAGGTGATCTCCTCGGCGGAATCTGCCCGCCGGAGAGCCCTTTTCTTCTCTGTAGGTTTCCGCCACGGAGCGGCGGCGGAACTCCGTGAAAGCTTCTCTTTTTAGGGTTTTTGCGTAACAAGGAGTATATAGGCCAGAGGGGGGAGCCGGGAGTGGCCCCAGGGCTCCAGGCGCCCTCCCGGCGCGGCCAGCGGTGGGGCCGCGCCAGGTGGCCTCCTTGGGTCCCTGTGGCCCCCCTCTGGCCCCTCTTCGGCGAGTCTTTGTTAATACTTCGGAAAATACCCTCTGTCGATTTTCAGGTAATTTGGAGGTATTCTTCTTCAGCAACTCAGCGTCCACTTCTTACCGCCGAATCCTGCGTCTGTTGCTTCGGCACCGGAAAGTTGCAAACTATGTAAAATAAGCCAAAACAACATAAGACCATCATCGTAATGTGAAATATATCAATGAATAAGGATGAATTACGATATAAAATAGTGATGCATTTTGGACGTATCAGGATGCCATTACCAAAGGAGATTTACTCCTCATTCTTGTTGTGGTTGTCGTTGATGTAGTCATGGACGAGGCGCTTCCATGGTAGAGGTTTCCCGGTCCCATGAGAGGCTTCGGTCTCCAAGATCCTGCTTCCAGCACATACCCCATGTGCATAAACTTTAGTTCATACTCACAGTTCTGGTTGTGCAAATCATATATCTTCCCTTGGAGATCATCAATTCTTTCTTATGCAGCGGTGATGCTTGACCAAATCCCCCTCATCTCCTTCTTGTAGAACGTCTTCAGCTCATTGATGATGTCGAAGTTGGCTTTAACACCCCGCTCAACCATCTTCTTGTACTTCAAGACTTCTTGCTCCATCTCTTCTAGCCTGGCCTCGATGCTCCCCTCCTTGGCATGTTCCTTCAGGCCCTCTTGGTGAAGGTCACCATCCTGCAACTGAACGGTTTGAGGATGGTTCTTCACCTGAGCGAGGTAAGGGTTGATGACGTTGACGACAAACTTGTCCTTGGGGGAACTTTGGGAAGCCATGGCACCTAGGTCTAGCTAAAATATTTCCTGGCAGAAACAGATCAAGAAGAAAACACGCGAAATCGAGAGATATGGTGCCGGGGCTATCCGGGAAAATATATAGCAAAAATTTCTGCAACATATGGAAGGAAACGACCCAAAGTGGAGCCGGAGACGGGCTCCGGGGTGCCCAGGCGGCCTCCCGGCGCTGCCAGGAGGTAGGCCGCGCCAGGGGGTGCCTGGGCCCCTGGAGCTCCTCTCCCATCCAATCAGGCTCTGAATTTTCTATATTTTGGAAAAACAAGTAATCTGGAGCTTTTATGGCGATTTCGCGATGTTTCCTTACCGTAATACATACCTTTTCTTATTCTGCTTCTGCTAGAATCTGAAACGGGGCTGCAACAAGTTCTTCATGAGTTGTTGTGCGTATTATATTTACATCAACATTGACGGGGTGCCCCGCCATGTAATGCTTGAGTCTTTGCCCATTCACAACTTGAGGTTTGGTGCCATCAAAATTATTAATCTTGATCGCACCTGACCGGTAGACTTCTTCGATATGAAATGGCCCTTCCCATCTGGAAAGTAATTTACCTGGAGAAAACCTGAAACGGGACCTAAACAACAAAACTTTATCACCAACATTAAATTACGTTTCAGAATCCTTCTATCATGCAACTTCTTTACCTTTTCCTTGAACATTTTAGCGCTCTCGTAAGCTTCACTTCTCCACTCATCTAGAGAAGTCAAGTTCATGAGATGCCTTTCACCGGCTAACTTCGGGTCAGCATTAAGCTCTCTAACAGCCCAGAAAGCTTTATGTTCTAATTCCAATGGAAAATGGAAAGCCTTGCCATAGACCATCTTATACGGGGACATGCCCATGGGGTTTTTGTAAGCAGTTCTATACGCCCACAGAGCATCTACTAACTTCTTTGACCAGTCCTTTCTTGAACTGTTAACTGTCTTTTGCAAGATCAACTTGATCTCTCTATTGGTGAGCTCAAATTTCCCACTAGTTTGAGGATGGTACGGTGAAGCAATCCTATGATTGACATCGTACTTTGCTAGAACTTTTCTAAAAGCTCCATGCGTGAAGTGTGACCCTCCATCTGTCATAAGATACCTCGGTACACCAAACCTAGGGAAAATCACATATTTGAGCATTTTCAAGGATGTCTTGTGATCAACACTCTCAGTGGGGATTGCTTCAACCCACTTTGTAACATAATCAACATCTACTAAAATGTGAGTGTACTTGTTTGAGGGAGGAAAAGGACCCATAAAATCAAAACCCCAGAAATCAAAAGGCTCAATCACTAGTGAGTAATTCATAGGCATCTCATTCCTCCTACTAATATTACCAACTCTCTGACACTTATCACAAGATAAAACATAATTTCTAGCATTTTTAAAGAGAGTAGGTCAATAAAAACCTGATTGGAGAACCTTATGTGCGGTCCTCTCACCGGCGTGATGTCCTCCATAGGGACTATCATGACATTGCTTGAGAATGTCCTTCTGCTCATGTTTCGGTATGCATCTTCTCACGATCCCGTCAGGACCTTCTTTGAAAAGATGAGGGTCATCCCAAAAGTAGTACCTCAAATCATGAAAGAACTTCTTTCTTTGCTGAAATGTTAAACCTGGAGGAAAATACTTTGCAACGATAAAATTAGCATAATCTGCAAACCAAGGATCAGAGAGAGATTGTACTTTTATAACGGCAAGTTGTTCATCTGGAAAACTGTCGTTGACTGGGATGGGGTCATGCGGTATATCTTCCATCCTTGAAAGATTGTCCGCCACCGGATTGTCTGCTCCTTTTCTATCAACAATCTGTAAGTGAAATTCTTGAAGAAGGAGTACCCACCTGATGAGTCTTGGTTTGGCATCCTTCTTCACCATAAGGTACTTAAGAGCAGCATGGTCAGTATGAATAATAACTTTAGAATCAACAATATAAGGTCTAAATTTATCACAAGCAAACACTACTGCTAAGAATTCCTTCTCAGTAGTAGCATAATTCTTTTGAGCACTATCAAGGGTCTTGCTAGCATAATGTATAACATTCAATTTCTTATCAACCCTTTGTCCTAACACAGCTCCAACAAAAAAATCACTAGCATCACACATAATTTCAAAGGGAAATTTCCAGCCAAGTGGTTGTACTATAGGAGCGGTTATCAAAGCTTTCTTAAGAACTTCGAAATCCTCCTTACAATCTTCATCAAATACAAAAGGAACATCCTTCTGGAGAATATTAGTAAGGGGTCTCGAAGTCTTAGAAAAGTCCTTAATAAATCTTCTATAGAAACCAGCATGACTGAGAAAACTACGAATACCTTTAATGTCCCTTGGATAGGGCATCCTCTCAATAGCTTCAATCTTCGCCTTGTCCACTTCAATTCCCCTCTCGGAAATCTTGTGACCAAGCACGATCCCTTCGTTAACCATGAAGTGACATTTTCCAAATTTAGAACTAAGTTTGTGTCCTCGCATCTCTACAAAACTTTATTAATATTATGGAGACAGTGGTCAAAGGAAGTTCCATAGACGAAAAAATCGTCCATGAAGACTTCCACAATCTCCTCACAGAAACCATGAAAAATTGCAGACATACATCTCTGAAAAGTAGCAGGTGCATTGCATAAACCAAAAGGCATACGCCTGTAAGCATAAGTACCGTAGGGACACGTGAAGGTGGTCTTCTCTTGATCGGCGGTGTTAACATGAATTTGGGAGAAGCCAGAGTACCCATCAAGATAGCAAAAGTGGGTGTTTTTAGACAACCTCTCTAGCTTCTGATCAATAAAGGGAAGTGTGTAGTGACCCTTCCTGGTTGCCTTGTTCAAATTTCTGTAATCAATACACATTCTATATCCAATAACAACTCTTTGAGGCATTAGTTCATTTTTATCATTAGGAACAACAGTTATACCTACTTTCTTAGAAACACAATGAACTGGACTTACCCACCTACTGTCAGCTATAGGATAGATGATACCTGCGGCTAGAAGTTTGAGAATCTCTATCCTAACCACGTCCTTCATTCTTGGGTTCAGCCATCGTTGATGATCAACAACTGGCTTAGCATCAGGCTCGAGATTGATAGTGTGTTGGCAAATCGATGGACTAATCCCCTTAAGGTCGTCAAGGGTATATCCCAAGGCACCACGGTGTCTGCAAAGTGTCTCCAATAATCGCTCTTCTTCAAATCCTGAAAGGTTAGCATTGATAATGACATGATATATTTTCTTTTCATCTAAATAAGCATACTTGAGCGTATCGGGAAGTGGTTTGAGGTCAAACACCGGGTCTTCTTTTGGTTGTGCTAGGATTCCTAAAGGCTCAATTGGAAGGTTGTGCTTCAGGATAGCAGTTTGTCTTGTGAATATTTCGTCCAAATCAGTTCTTTCCTGCATATGCATATCATTCTCATGGTCTTCCATATATTGCTGCAAAGGATCATTAGGAGGAATAGCAATAGAAGCAATATTTTCAATAATTTTATCATCACTAATTAAATCAGTACCACGAGGTTGCTTGGAAAATTTAGAAAAGTTAAATTCATATGGCTCACCATTGAATTCAACACAGAATTTTCCTTTCTTACAGTCTATAACAGCACCACAAGTGTTGAGGAAAGGTCTACCAAAGATAATAGGGCAAAAACTATCTTTCATTGAACCAAGTACAATAAAGTCGGTAGGATACTTTACCTTTCCACATAGGACTTCAACATCTCTCACAATTCCGATGGGAGAGATAGTTTCTTTATTTTCTAGATAAATATTAGCATCAATCTCTTCAAGTTCACAGGGGGAAATATCACCCATGATCTCCTGATAGAGTGAATAAGGAATAGTGCTAGTACTGGATCCTAGATCACAGAGCCCATAAAATTTTTGATCTCCTATCTTGACAGATACAACTGGTGTACCTGAAATTGGACTCTTATTCTTGGCTGTGACAATGTTAGTTGAAACGGCACAAAAATTTATCTTGGAATCTGAAATAGCATTAGTGACTAAATCTTTAATCACCACAATTTGAGGATCGACCTTGATCAGGTCCTCAGGTTCGTCATTTCTTCTCTCACTCTTATTCATTATGCCTGTCAAAAAAGAGTGCTCCCTCATCCTTGTAGGAAAAGGGGGCTTTTCATAGAAAACTGCAGTCAGAATAGGGTCAGCAACATTTATATCAACACATAATTCTTTAAAAGGTTTATGATACTGAGCCTTCTCTTCTTTCGCAGAGTCAATGTGAGAGGCAAAGTTCTTGCAAAAATCAATCATGAGATGGGAATCAAGAACAATCTTAGAACAAAAGGTATTAAAGTAATCAGTTTTCACATAGCTCTCAATGTAATCATGATCATAATTTATAGCGGGTTCAATACCTTTATCGATTTCCCAGTCTTCAGTATTCTTCTCGATACTCTCGATGAGATCCCACTTTTATTCAATGCTTTTTGTTTGGAATACCCCGCTAGAGGAGGCATCCAACATCTCCTTATCTTGACGGGAAAGCCTGGCATAAAATTTTGTAATTATAATATATTTGGGGAGTTCATGAACATGACATTTGAACATTAGGGATTTAAGTCTCCCCCAAGCTTGAGCGATGCTCTCTCCGTCGCGAGACCAAAAGTTGTAGATGTAATTCCTGTCTCGATGGATTTCATGAAGAGGGTAAAACTTTGTATAAAAGAGAGACATAAGCTCTTCCCAACTAAGTAGATGTGAATTATCAAGGAGCTTATACCAATCTGAAGCTTTACATATAAGTGATACGGAGAATAATTTTTCATGACGAACTCCAGTGACACACCTGCAAGCTTAAATAATGAACATAGTTGTGATAAATATAGCAAGTGTTCACCCATATGTCTATCTCCTGCATAACGATTAGCTAAGACATGATCGATAATACCAGACGGTATTTTGTAAGGCACAATTTCGGTAGGGGTAAGAGTGACCACCACAGTTGTGGGGCGTTTCCCCATAAACAACGATCCAAGATTAGAGGTGTCCATAAGGACAAAAGTAGCCACAGCGGAATAAAAACAGAAATATAAAGACTTCTTTACCAGCTTCACTTACTAATAGCGCTACGCTCCCCGGCAACGGCGCCAGAAAACAGTACTTGATGACCCTCAACTGTAGGGGATCTTTTGTAACATTTTATATAAATAAGAGTGTCGAACCCAACGAGGAGCAAAAGGTATTGGTAAGTGACTTTGGTAAAGAAATAGTTGCAAGAACTGAAAGATAACTTTTTAGGGATTTTTGATATAAGAAGCAAAAAGGTAAAAGCGAGCAAAGTAAAGAGCACTGAGGAGTAACAAGTGGCCCGATCCTTTTGAGCAAAGGATTGGCCTAGCAACCGAATTTATAAAGGCTAAAGCGTTCTTGAGGACACACAGGAGAAATAGTCATGTGTTTTCGCCATATTCCGTATCGGTACTATGTGCCGTGTTGATAAGTGTTGAGTGGGTGGATCTATTCTAGTGCACCCTCTAGACTAATATAAGTGCACTCTTATGATTAAACACCTTGCAAGCATCCGCAAATGAAAGATAGTAATTAAGGCAAAAGCCTAACCATAGCAATACGATCGATGATCCATTGTTCCCTTGTGCAAAAGCATGCGAACTGGGGTTCAGGTTTCTGTCACTCCGGCAACCCACCGTAAGCAACCTTTGTACACAATGTATTCCTCTAGGTCCTTAATAAGGATAAGTGTTGAGTGTTCGACTCACACAACACCACTAGGAAAATAACAACATAACTTAAATATCAAACAACACATATTACTTCAACATCATATGACTACTAACAATTAGACTTCTCCCATGTCCTGAAGAACTAAAGTAACTACTCACAAGACATAAAAGAGATCATGATCAGTGGGGATAAATAGATGATAAACAGTTTGGACACAATGACAATTCTCCAACAAAACTCAATAGCATTCATCACACGATAGTAATCAACACCGGTAGAGTAGAGAGGATAGATAGTACAGATAACAACACAAGTTGGACTTGTGAGGTGAGATTGGATGGTGGTGGTGATGGTGCTGATGTTGGGGATGATGTTGATGATGATCTCGATGATGCCCGTGACGATGGTGTTGACAATGGCGACGATATCCCCTTCGAGGAGGTGTTCACCCCGGCGGAATCTGCCCGCCGGAGATGTCTTTCCTTCTCTGTAGGTTTCCGCCACGGAGCGGCGGCCGAACTCTGGAAACTCTCCTCTTTTTAGGGTTTTTGGTATATGAGCGATATATAGGCCAGAGGGGGGAGTCGGGAGTTGTCCAGGCGCCCTTCCAGCGCGGCCAGGGTGGGGGCCGCGCCAGGTGGCCGCCTGGGCACCATGTGGCCCCCCTCTGGCCCCTCTTCGACGTGTCTTCGTTAATCTTCTGAAAAATGCCCTCCGTCGATTTTCAGGTAATTTTGAGGTATTCTTCTTCAGCAACTCAGCGTCCACTTTTTACCGCTGAATCATGCGTCTTCTGCTTCGGCATCGGAAAGTTGCAAACTGTGTAAAATAGGCCAAAACAACATAAGAACAGTATCATAACATGAAATATATCAATGAATAAGAAATAATTACTATATAAAATAGTGATAAATTTTGGACGTATCAGCTGCGCCTTGACCAAATCCATCTTCATTTATTTGAAGTCGATATGGTTAGCCTTGCGGAAGATGAACACAATGCGAGATGGCTTCTTCCACCTTATCGCGCACACCTACAATGGCTGAAGCAACGCCAGGCTCGGCGACGCAAGATGGGATTGGACCTTGAACATGCCACGGGCCGCGAGAAGGTACCGGGAGAGGGAACAGATGTGGGACAAGAAGAAGACGCGGACAGAGAAGCAGGTCCCCGGTGGGAGGCAAAGGAGTGATCTGAGCGGCATTGTGCGGCTCTGGCCCTGCGAAAGTGAAGAGTGTGCTGGCTTGGAGGTGTTGGGAAGGAAGAGGGCCATGAAAAATCCATATGAATGACGGGGTTCAGGGAGGGATTTGTGTTTAGAAGTTGTACCGGTTCGTGGAATTGTGGAATGAACCCCCGCGGTCAATTATGGGACATCTAAACACACTGGCTTCAAAATTCGCGAATGAATAACACGAAATTCGGCTCAAATGACGAGTGACAAACAAGTTGTAAGATTCGTGACTTCACAAGTCAGAACAATAGTGACTTTATTTGCACTCCTATTGCTCCACCCGCCACCTCGGCGCCTTATTATGAAGTTAAACCTTCTTTGCTCAATCTTGTTATGAAAGTACAATTCTCCTGTGTTAGAGATTATGCTTCTTGGCATTTAAATAATTTTGTTGAGCTTTGTGATATGCAAAAATATAAAGAAGTAGATGGTGATATTGTTAAACTTAAGATTTTCCCCTTCTCTTTGAGAGGAAGAGCTAAGGAGTGGATCCAATCCTTACCTAGGAATAGCATAGATTCTTGGGAGAAATGTAAGGATGCTTTTATTGGGAAGTACTACCCACCTGCTAAGGTTGTTCATTTGAGGAGTAACATTATGAATTTTAAACAACTTGATAATCTCAAGCTTGGGAACATATGAAATCTCTTGTTAAGAATTGCCCTACTCATGGATTAACTACTTGGATAGTTATCGAGACTTTCTATGCAGGATTGAACTTTACCTCGCGGAATCTGTTAGACTCGGTCACGGGAGGAACCTTTATGTCAACCACACTTGGTGTTGCTACGAAGCTGTTAGATGATATGATGACAAACTACTCTCAATGGCACACCGAGCGATCTCCGACAGGTAGAAAGGTAAACTATGTTGAGGAGATCTCCTCTTTGAATGAAAAGGTTGACTTGATCATGTCTTTACTTACTAAGCAAGCTCCTGTTGATCCTCGTGATGTTCCTTTAAATTCCTTGGTTTCTCAAGAGAAAGAGCAAATAGATGTTAATTTTATTTCTAGGAACAACTTCAATAATAATGCATATAGGAGTAATTGTGGTAAGAATAATCCTAGACCGTCCCCTTCCAACAACTCTTATGGGAACAACAACACTTATCCTATTACCACAAACTCCACTTTTTAATTAGAGAGAATGCTTAAAAACTTTATTACCTTTCAAAAAGCTTTCAATAAGTATGTAGAGGAAAAATTAGACAAACTTGATAGTCTATCTTTAAAGGTTGATAATAGTGCTCATGATGTTGAGATGCTTAAAATTAGGACTTCTCCCCTAGAGGAAAAGAAGACTACACCTTTAAATGTTATTCAAGTGCAAATTAATGAGAACATTAGAATGCTAGCCAAACTTAATTAAGGATAGATGGGATAGAGAGTGTCGTCGCATAGTAACAACAGATGCTATAGGGATGGCTAAAGAGAGGGGAAGATTCGAGGGAGAATTATGTCGATGGTGCCGGAATCGGGTTGGGCACAAGCACGGTGTAGGACACCACGATGTACCCAGGTTCGGGGCTCTCCGGAGAGATAACACCCCTACTCCTGCTTGTCTGCTTGATATAAATGATCTCACGAACTACAATCAATGCTCCTGGAGCTGTTCAGAGGAGGAAGAGACCTGTCGTGGGCATGGTTCTCTCCTACTTCTCTATGGGAACTACTGTGGGAAGTAAATGCAAATGGGGGCGTCCCTCTCGCAGGAGGGGCACCACGGGCTCTTATAGTGTGAGCTCGGGGTACTACGGTCATTTTATTCGGGTACTGTCCCAAGCTGCCATCCTCTCGTCGGCTGGGGTCCACCGACTGCAAATCTCCGGTTGATCCGGACCCGTCTGATACGTCCCAAACGTATCTATAATTTCTGCTTGTGCCATGCATGTTTTGTGTGACTTTTCCATGTTTTACATACACTTCCATACACTTTTGATCATATTTGGACTAACTTATTAACTCAGTGCACCCAGTTGCCAGTTCCTGTTTTCTGTTGTTTTTGTATTTCAGGTTTTCCGGCCATTAAAAGTGCTCCAAAAATTCCGGAAAAATTATATAAAAAATCAGCGTCCCGGAAGCTTCCGGAATCACCAAGGAAGGAAGGGAGGTCCACCACCAGGCAGCCAGGAGGGTGCCTGGCGCGGCCCAGCCCTAGGCCGCGCCACCTGCCCTTCTGACTGCCTCGTGGCCCCTCTCGGTGCCCCCTTTGGCCCCTATTTTTACCCCCACGGAGGAAACCCTGATTCCAGACCCATTTTCTCCAGAAGCAAATCCGATCTCCGCCGCCATCGCCATCAAGCTTCGGGGGACCAGAATTCCTGTGTCGGCACCCTGCCAGGACGGGGAAGTGCCCCCAGATTCATCTCCATCGACGTTGCTTCCTCCCTCCATGAAGCAGGAGTAGTTCTCCCTCGGGGCTAAGGTTCCTACCAGTAGCTATGTGGTCAATTCTCTCTCCCATGATGTGATCTTCGTTGTGATCATAGGCTATGTTAATCTAGGGTGATCCCATGATATTTCCCCTTCCTCTATGTATTGGATTGATGTACTCAATTGATCTTATCTAGTATAATCCCCGGGACCAAGGTGACATCGGTCTATTGGACATGGGTTAGAAGAATATTATCATGAGTGATTTCCTCTTTTGTGTGTTGATTGGATATTGAGAGTCTCTTGGTGCTTGTCTTTGACTATCCTTGAGATATGTTGTGGGCATTCTGGTACTCTCTTTGGATCACCGCGTTGACATTGTGAAATCCATAGATTGAGAACTACGAACTTTGAGGTGTGCTTTTGTATCCCTACATAATTATCATCCTCTCTTGACCACAAAGGAATGACCTCCGAGTGCGTCTCCATTGCATGTTTTATGGGAAATATCATGTGATTAGACTATGTTAATGTTGTTGAGAGTTGCCACTAGTGAAAGTATGAATCCTAGGCCTTGTTTCCACCATTGTTACACCGTTTGTGATCACTTTTGTTACATGTTTGCTTGCTGCACTTTTTATTACAGATTTATATTACTTTGTTTTGCCACACCTATCACCCATATTTTACCATCTCTTCGCCGAACTAGTGCACCTATACAACTCCTAGTTGTATTAGGTGTGTTGGGGACACAAGAGACTTCTTGTATCTTAATTGCAGGGTTTCTTGAGAGAGAACATCTTCAACCTCTACTTCCCTGAGTTCGATAAACCTTAGGTCATCCACTTGAGGGAAATTGTTGTTGTCCTACAAACCTCTGCGCTTGGAGGCCCAACATAGTCTACAAGAATAGAAGCGTGCGTAGACATCAAGCTATTTCTGGCGCCTTTGCCGGGGAAGTAAGGTTTGAAGGTATATCTTTAGATTCTTCAATTAAATCTTTTCGTTTCTTGTTTTTATTTTCACTAGTTAGGCTTATGGAAAACTGCAATCTTAGTTCGCTGCTTCGGGGAGGCCGCTTTACCACACCCGTGGTAGAGAAGTCTCCTCCACCTAATGAATGTATCCCATTCAAAATACCACATGGGATAATTGAAAAGGTTATGAATTATCATTATGAAGGGGATGGAACAGTACATCCTAGTGTTCATCTGTTGAAACTTACAGACCTTTGTGAGTTATTTAAGATTTCAGGTTTGACAAGAGATGAAGTCATGAGGAAATTATTTGCCTTGTCACTGAAAGGAAAATCATTGGAATGGTATAGGCTACTACATGATTCTCACCTGCTGGATTGGGAAGAGATCCAGTCTCTCTTTTACTCCAAGTTTTATCCTCTTCCTGAAGTCAATGAAAATAGGAATTATGTTTATAATTTCTATCCTCATGACGGAGAGAACATATCTCAAGGTTGGGGGAGACTGAAAACTTTGATGCTAAAATGTCCTAACCATGGGCTCCCCAAAGATATGATTATTAAAAATTTCTATGCAAGGCTATCTCGACAGGATAAAGACTTGCTCGATGCTTCCTCGATGGGTTCTTTCACAAACGAAAAGATTGATGCTAAATGGGAACTCCTTGAAAGAATCCAACACAATCCTGAAGATTGGGAGATCGACAAAGGAAAAGAGTCAGGTATAATTTATGAGTATGATTGCATTAAGTCCTTTGTTGAAACTGCAAGTTTTAATAAGTTTAGTGCTAAGTTTGGGCTTGATTCTCAACTCCTTGTTGATTTTCTCAAATCTTTTGCTTCACATCTTAATATGCCTAAGGAGAATTGGATCAAGCATCATGAACCTTTTAAAGAGATTTGCAAAGAAAATGAAATTGTTAATGATGATTGCAACATGCATGATCCAATTCCTGAAAATGAAGTTTTATATAAGCATGTTAATTTTTGTGGAGTGGATAGACCTTGTGAAAGGCCTATGATTGAAGAAGAGAAGTATTGTAAGCAACATAAGCATGAAAGAACAATCACTTGGGTTAGAGATTTAAATGAAATTGCTAGAGAATTGTGTGACCTTTATCCTTTTACTTGTGAACTTTGTTGCATAAAGGGTCACTTCAATTTTCAGTGCATGTACTTTCAAAACATAACTGTTAGCCAGTTGTGTGATGACATGATCACCCCTGATCTTTATGATGAGCTTATGCTATTTTTTGATGTGTGAAGAGTTATTAGAAAAGACTTCTTGGCTAGATGTTCATGCTTTGGGAATAAATAACACTTTGCAGAAATGCCATCTCTATTGTGTTGTTAATTGCCATGAGAATGATTACATAAGTAAGATTAGAAAGGAGGGAACTCTACCAAAGTATAAAAATGTCTCTTATATTTCTACTAATAAAAAGGAGAGTTTCTCCCAAGTTTCCCCTATTGTTTCTAATGATAAACCAGGATATGTGGAGAAACTTCCCCTCCAACCACTCCTTCCTAAGGTGAAGAAGAAGAAAAAGAAGAGGAGGAGGAAGAGGAGCAGGAAGGAAGAAGAATGGGTAACAACCTGGCCTGAGCATAGCCCTCGCATAAATTTTTATCCTAACGGACAACGGACAAAAATTTATGGAGGATGGTAAGCTTGATTGCATTCATTATTATCTTGAAGATAAGTCTATAGGAACCATTGAAGATGATTTTGATTATGATATGCATGTTACCTACTGTGATTGGGAAGATGGTGATAATTCTACTTATGATCTTGAAAATCTTTTTGGTACCAACTCTGAAAATGATGATATGGAAAGCTCTAAGCTTGGGGATGATAGGATTGCAAGTCCTTTACCCATTAGTGATGTGATAGTTGATAATCCTTTTGCTAGTAAGAACAAAGACAACATGTTTACAAATATAGTTGCTAGCAATGATAATGCTCTTCTCTGCTATGATGATGTTATAACTCCTATCTATGGTGATTGTAAAGATACCTATGACATAAGGAGAAATTATCCTTATGAATCTTGTCATAATCATGAAGGAAATTACTTTATTTCTGAACACCATCTTCATAATACACAATTAATCTATAGTGTTCAAGTTGTATATGATAGTCCTACTCCCACTATTACCAATGAGAAAGATTATGCTTATGTGGAGAGTAATAAGTTTTCTATGCTTGTGGATCATGATAAGAAAGGTTTATGTGATACTTATATTTTTGAGTTTATTCATGATCCCACTGAAAATTATTATGAGAGGGGAACATATGCTCATAGATATTTCAATAATATCAAGTTCCCTCTCTTTATGTTGAAGGTTTTGAAGTTGCACTTATTTTGCCTTCCTATGCTTATTGCTTTGTGCTTCAATGAATTATTCTATTGCAGTATTCCTATGCATAGGAAGCATGTTAGACTTAAATGTGTTTGGTATTTTCTTCTTTATGCTCTCTTTTGTGCTTCAACTCTTATTCCTACGAGAGCATCATTAAAATCTTAAGCCCATCTTTATGGCTATAAAGAAAGAGCTCTAGGGAGACAACCCTTGTTTTCTTTACTTTCAGTTTTTTCTTTCTGTTCTTAGTGGTCTTGATGTTTGTTACTACTATAGCAACATCATTGTATCTTTACTTTTCAAGCTTTGTGCCAAGTTTAGCCCCAGATTGCAAGAAAGTGCAAAAGTTGTGACATGCTGTCCAGAAACAGATTCTGTCTGTTTGACGGAAAAATTCATGATAAATCACCAGATCATCTTTTTGATCTGAATTTTTTTGACAGTATGATCCATAAAATTGTCTTTCAGGCAACTGTTCTGAGTTTTTTGATTTGAGTTGCAGAAGTGCCCCTAAAAATTCTTTTCTCTCTGCTGTCCTGTTTTTCTCAGCTTCTGCCCCTGTTTTTCTTTTCATAGTTTTGCAAACCTTAAGCTTGATTTTTCTTTGCAAAAATCCTTTGGGTAGGCAAGAGAAACAGTACCCCTTCCTGTAAATCTTTATTTGCAGTAGAGGAAAATTATTTTTAATAGGGCACTAACCTCTCTAATCAGTTTATGATGAGTTTTGTATGAAGGGAGTTTTCAAGTGTGCGAAGGAAGGTGATGAAAGAAGATCAAGTAGTGTCAAACGCTCAAGCTTGGGGATGCGCATGTGCACCCCCAATAAATATTCAAGGAGACTCAAGCGTCTAAGCTTGGGGATGCACCAGTGCATCCCCTTCTTCATCAACAATTATCAGTTCGTCCCTCGTTGCACTATATTTTTATCACTTTATGCATTATGTGCTATGCTTGGAGCGTCTTGCTCTTTAGTTTTTATTTTTCTTTAGCTTTGCCTGCTGGTCATATCTTGTGAGATATTACAATCCTTGATTGGGAGAGAAACACGCTCCACTTTAAACTGGAACATCTCATAGGATTTTATGCTTATCTTTTGCTGTGAGTGTTCTTTATCTTTTCATAGCTACTGTTCTGTTTAGTTGTAGTGCTTTAGAGTTTCTCTAGAGCTTTTGTCTCAGGTCTGAACTTTCTATAATTTGCATGCTTATCTTGTTTGGAGAGTTTGCTTGTTGCACTGAGTTATGTGTCTTGACTAGAAAGTAGGTAGTTGAAGTTGCTATTCTTTTTGTAGTAGTAACTTGCAATAGTTTTGAGGTATTGACTTGACTAATGTTTGAACTTTTGGTGTCAAGAGCTTTAGCCTATTAGTGATAGATGTCGTATTTTGGGCAATCCGTGTGTTTTTTGAAAACGAAAAACCCGTTGAGAACTCTAGCTACTAGATGGATCACTAATCTCTGGAGGGGTTGAACATTAGAGTACAGTCACGTACCATGAGTCGAGGATGCGCAAGGATAACCAAACCCCCATACACTCCTCCTCGAGGTACTTGTCTCTTTGTGAACCTCCTGATTAGATTGAGAGTTACCGATAATAAGTGCATGAGTTCTTCGGACTAATGTGAGTAATCGAAAGTTGACACTTCCACCTACCCATAATTTTCTAGCCTCTTCGGTACCGTGCATTGCCCTTTCTCACCTCGAGAGTTGGCGCATACTTCGACGGTACATCCAAACCCTTGGCATGATACGCTCTGTCATCATAAGCCTCCTTATATCTTTCCTAAAAACAGCCACCATACCTACCTACAAGGCATTTCCATAGCCTTTCCGAGATACATTGCCATGCAACATCCACCTTCTCATGACTTGATCTTCATGTCATACATGCTACTTGCTTGATCGATGAGCCGCATGCTAGTTGGGCCTTTCCCTAATCATTGCTACATGACGCGCTAGTATCATTGCATATCCTGCTATCCTGGCAGAGGCATACATTTGCATCATGATAGTTACATTTTCTTTATGTTGAGTACTTTTGTAAAGTGTGAAAGATCTCCTATACTTTTGTAATATATAGAGTGTTGCCCCTAAAGTGAGGAAAAGATCCCAAAGAGGAAAAAATCAAAAGATCCCAAAGAGGACAAATGAGAGTTAAACAGAAAGAGCCATGGAGGCCACCAAAAAAATACAAAAAATATAGAAAAAAAGAGAAAAATAAAAATAAAAAGAGAGAAAGGGGCACACTACTATTCCCTTTATGAGATCCACACTCGTACTCCATCTTATATCTTTGTACTACATAGAGATCATCATGCATGCATATAACTATGTGGGGACCCTTCACACTATAGAACTTGGCTTGTATATTCCAATGATGAGCCTCCTCAAACGAGCTCTAGGTCTTCTTGAGCAAGCAAGTTGGATGCACCCCCAATAGTTCCCTTGGAGAGCTTTTAGCTCACATGTGCATCCGTTGCATGGCAATCCCTACTCCTCACATCATATCTATTATAAAGCCTTCTCTCGCCTATGATTGTCCTCATTGATGTGAGCCTTTCACACCTTTTTGTCTTCCTTTCCCTACACCTTTCTCTTTCGCCGTTTAGGTGTCAAATTTCTTGCTCACGCTCATCCATTGCATGAGTGCTCAAAATATGGAAAGGGAGTGGATCAGTTTGACTTGTACCTGGCTAGTGGTCTGGGGACGAGTCCAGATTAGATTCCAAAGGAGACCAAGTGTGAAACTTTAGTAGATTGAGTTCTCAACAACCGTTTTTCTCTTCCTCAATCTCCTTTCTTGCACGCAAATACCATTTGGAGACATTCGAGTCACGGACAGCGAGAGCTCTTGCACCTTTTGTTCTTTTGTTACTTGTTTCAATGCTAATATAGACTCTTGCTTGTTAAGACTTGGATTGAATTGCATGCTTTAATTGCTTTACTTAAAAGTCCTTATATGATTTTGTGGCATGTCACCACAGAAATTATGCTTGTTATCATTTACCTACTCGAGGACGAGCAGGAATTAAGCTTGGGGATGTTGATACGTCCCAAACGTATCTATAATTTCTGCTTGTGCCATGCATGTTTTGTGTGACTTTGCCATGTTTTACATACACTTACATACACTTTTATTCATATTTGGACTAACTTATTAACTCAGTGCACCTAGTTGCCAGTTCCAGTTTTCTGTTGTTTTTGTATTTCAGGTTTTCTGGCCATTAAAACTGCTCCAAAAATTCCGGAAAAAATATATAAAAAATCAGCGTCCCGGAAGATTCCGGAATCACCATGGAAGGAAGGGAGGGCCACCACCAGGCAGCCAGGAGGGTGCCTGGCGCGGCCCAGCCCTAGGCCGCGCCACCTGCCCTTCTGACTGCCTCGTGGACCCTCTCGGTGCCCCCTTTGGCCCCTATTTTTACCCCCACGGAGGAAACCCTGATTCCAGACCCATTTTCTCCAGAAGCAATTCCGATCTCCGCCGCCATCGCCATCAAGCTTCGGGGGACCAGAATTCCTGTGTCGGCACCCTGCCGGGACGGGGAAGTGCCCCCGGATTCATCTCCATCGACGATGCTTCCTCCCTCCATGAAGCGGGAGTAGTTCTCCCTCGGGGCTAAGGTTCCTACCAGTAGCTATGTGGTCAATTCTCTCTCCCATGATGTGATCATAGGCTATGTTAATCTAGGGTGATCCCATGATATTTCCCCTTCCTCTATGTATTGGATTGATGTACTCAATTGATCTTATCTAGTATAATCCCCGGGACCAAGGTGACAGCGGTCTATTGGACATGGGTTAGAAGAATATTATCATGACTGATTTCCTCTTTTGTGTGTTGATTGAAGATTGAGAGTCTCTTGGTGCTTGTCTTTGACTATCCATGAGATATGTTGTGGTGATTGTGGTACTCTCTTTGGATGACCGCGGTGACATTGGGAAATCCATAGATTGAGAACTACGAACTTTGAGGTGTGCTTTTGTAGCCCTACATAATTCTCATCCTCTCTTGACCACAAAGGAATGACCTCCGAGTGCGTCCCCATTGCATGTTTTATGGGAAATATCATGTGATTAGACTATGTTAATGTTGTTGAGAGTTGCCACTAGTGAAAGTATGAAGCCTAGGCCTTGTTTCCACCATTGTTACACCGTTTGTGCTCACTTTTGTTACATGTTTGCTTGCTGCACTTTTTATTACAGATTTATATTACTTTTTTTTGCCACACCTATCACCCATATTTTACCATCTCTTCGCCGAACTAGTGCACCTATACAACTCCTAGTTGTATTAGGTGTGTTGGGGACACAAGAGAATTCTTGTATCTTAATTGCAAGGTTGCTTGAGAGAGAACATCTTCAACCTCTACTTCCCTGAGTTCGATAAACCTTAGGTCATCCACTTGAGGGAAATTGTTGCTGTCCTACAAACCTCTGCGCTTGGAGGCCCAACATAGTCTACAAGAATAGAAGCGTGCGTAGACATCACCGTCAAGCGGCTGCCGGGTATGATGAGTGAATAGTGGAGCTATGATATCTGGTCTTGTCGTCCTGTCTCCAGATTCAGTGGAAAGGGTGACAACTCTCCTCTGACAAATCGGCGAAGTGACTTGGCTTACTTCCATCCGGATCTCTCGGGATCATGCATTTATGACCTTGTACCAGGAGCTCCGTCTTGGACAAGGTCAACTCTTGAGCCGATTGAAGGGTGAGCCGATTGCGCCTGGGCCGACTGCTTGCATTCGGCATGGTCGATTGCTTGAGGGCAATCGTCCATGCGACTGCCTAGCTCGGCCCAGCTGCAGCCCAATCGGCCCTAGCCTTGTCTTGAAATAATGCATTCGTCTGGGTGACCCTACCCGGGTATCATACCCCTGACCCTAGCCCCTAAAGCTGTAAGGGTCCCGTGGTTGCTTGACTGCGGGGCCTTTGCAGTTTTTCTTTTCTTTTCTTCGTTCTTTGATTGTTCTGGCCACATCAGGTTCCTCAATCTGAGCTGAACTCTCAGCTCGGAGATCATGCCTGGCCGACCAGACCTGTGCTGCTTCGGAATCCTCTCTCTGATCTCAACCACGATCTTGCCGACTGCTCTCGTGCTTTTCTGAAAAAACTTTTTCTGGCAAAAATTCGCCGAGCTGCGCTCAGGTGCAGCCGATTGTTTTTCCAACGGTTACTTTTGAGCAAAACTCTGACCAACCCACGTCGCACGTCGTTTCTGATTCCCCGGGGCAGTTAATGCTCCAGGCCCCACGACCCACGCGCGACGGGACGTTACTGCGCACGCCTCGCCTTCTGCGCCACGATCTTCTGCGCCGAAACCGCTGATCTGCATCTGGATACACGCGGCCACACCGGGCCACACGAACCGCACCGACGATCTCACTCGCCCCCGCCGCCCATATAAGTCACCGGGGGGGACTCCTCGGGCTTCTCTCTCCCACTTCTCCTTCTTCCTTGCCTTTGCTCTCCTCCTTGTGCCGACGAGATTTTCTTGCTCCGGCGACCTCTGTGTCGCGCGCTCGTGGCACCCCCGAACCACACGACCTCTCTGCTTCCCGCTCGCGCGCTCCAACGCCGCCGCGCCTCCACTTTCTAGCACTTTCTGCAGGCCTCTCCTTCTCCCTCTTTTCGGTTCCTCCCTCCGCCATCCTGGAGGACACCATGGCCGCCGCGGATGAGAAATCCGCCGCCAGCCGTGGCCGGTGGAAAGGCTCCACCGTCAACGAAGGCGAGATCTGCCAACTGCTCCACGCGAGCAAGATGTCGGCCGGCATCCAATGGCGTGCTCCCGGCGAGGAGATCGTGCCAGAGCCGCGTGCCGGTGAGCGCGTGGTCTTCGCCGCGCACTTCGAGCGCGGCTTCGGGCTGCTTGTGAGCACGTTCTTCCGGGAGTTCCTCGACTTCCACCGTCTGCAATCGCATCATCTCGCCGCCAATTTCATCGTGACAATGTCAGGTTTTGTTACTCTCTGCGAGGGCTACCTCGGCATCCGGCCGAGCATCGGGCTGTGGAAGCGCCTCTTCCACATCCAAGGTCACATGGCTCGGACCGGGAACATGCTTCCAAATCCAGAAGGGGAAGACAAGTCGCCGATCTATGAGACCACCATGACCGATTACGGCGGTTGCATCCTCTATTCCAACAAGCAGGGCTATGAGTCGCCTGCCATCATCCAATCTTGCAAAGACTGGCAAACGACCTTCTTTTACGTCTGATCTCCTGACAAAGGCCCTGACCTCATCAATCTGCCCGAGTTCCAGCTCGCCCCGCCGATTGAGAAACACCAATGATCGACCAAGCTCGGAGTCGGCGACTGCGAAATCGATGCCCAGGTAGCTCGGATTTCTCAGTTGGAGAAGGATGGCTTGCAGGCGTACGACCTCGTGGCCACCTGGCTTCAGGTCTGAGTGCTCCCACTTCAGCGCCGAGTGCACCGGATCTGCGACATGGCTACATGGAGGGATCCTACTCGGATCTGTACCAAGAAACTGAGCAGCAAGGCGCTGTGCCTCCGAGTGAAAGCACTCACCAGCACCCCGACGCCGAAACCCTTTAGGTTCGTCCTAAAATGCCTTCATCGCGGGCTCCCCCCTCCAGAGGTATGCTCTGATTGATTTTTCTCTTTTCCCGATTGCTCGGCTGCTTCACTTGCTTTCCTGATATCTTGTTCATCTCTTTATAGTACTTCATTGCGACTTTCGTGATGCAAGACGGCCAGGTTGCTGGCTCCTTCGCTCCTGATCACGACGAGGAGGATCCGACCGACCTCGAGTATGATGACTCCCCTGCTTCCGACTCCGACGCCGAGGATGACCCCGTCGACGCCGGTGCGACAGACCAAGGGGGTATGCATGACTCCTCTTTCGAACGTTTTCTGGATGAGTGGAGTGATGATGACAGCGCCTCAAAAGTTGGAGGTTCCGATGCAGATTCGCATCCCAAACCCAAGAAGGCGCCGCTCAAACTCCCCCGAGCTGATGGCTCGACCTCTAGTGTTGCAACCGGCAAGGGTGCGAAGGCTGCGGTGGCTGTTCCGTAGGGAAAGGCCCCTCAGACTGGGCGCACTCGGGCTCAGACTGGGAAATCTCCCGGTGTGAAGCCCAAGGTCGGCCCAGTTCTTCAGGATGCCCCTCTGGACATTCCTCCCCTGCGCTTTCGGATGACCCGAGGAGCTCCGATGTCCGTTGGGTAATGACCTGTCCTTCCGACTTGTCCTTTACATTCTTCTTCTCTCTGTTGCTCATCTCTCTTTTCTTCTTAGGGCTGATATTGACTTGGACGACATCGATCGCGAGGTTCCTGCCATTACTGGCCCGATTCCCTCTGCCACCTCCGTCCACGCCGACGGCACCCGAAAAAAGGTCGTCGATTGCTCCTCTCTCAACGAAGGATGCTGAGCGCAAAGCCAAGAGAGCCCGCGCCGACCTCGCCAAGCCTCCTAGCAAGCTTCCAAGCAAGCCTCTGCCCAAGGTTTCTGTGGCTCCTAAGGACATCATCGACCTGGAGACCGCCGACAACGAGGGACTGCAGTCGGATCCTCCGATTGCTCCTTCCCCGCCGCGGTCCTCCGACCAGATCCCTCATGTCGTCCCACTCCGCCGATTGTTACGGTGTCTATTCCTCCCACAACTGTGCCGACCCTGAGAGTTACTGCCCCGCCAGCGACTTCGGTGTCGCCCTCGACTGCTGCTGCTTCCAAAGCTCTGATCCCTCAGCCGACTTCGGCAAAGAACTCATCTGCTGCTCCTGAATCGCAGATGCACTCGGTGGAGCACTTCCGCGTGGCATACTCTCGCACCGGTCCTTCTGGCCCTGAGCCCGACTCCTCACGCTGTTTTCCCCTGGCCTCTTATGGCACTATGGCTTCGGCCTATAACCGAGTGAAGGGACTCTCCACCGGCGTGCTTCAGGAGCTCGAGCTCATCGACTGCAATCCCACTGTAAGTTTCCCTTGGTGAGTGGGGGCGCGCAAGCGCACCCACCGGGTGTAGTCCCCGAGATTCGGGCCGATTGCTTGCAATCGGCTCGGATCTTCTCTGATTCTTATTATCTTATGCCGTCCTCAGATCGGTGGATCTTCCCTTGAGTGGGTGCGTGCAAGCGCACCCACTGGGTGTAGTCCCCGAGATTCGGGCCGATTGCTTCGTAATCAGCTCGGATCTTCTCTCGACTTTTGCTTCTTTCTGCGGCTGACTTTTCCTTTTACACAGGTTGCTTCCGAGGAAAAACGCCAGGTTTTTGAGAATTTTATCGAGTCCTACTCCGCCAGCTTGCGACTCCTCGCCTCTGCTCAGCTCCAAGTGAACCAACAGACTGCAAAGGTCGCCGAGCTGACAGGTAATCTTGCTGATCCCCAACCGATTTATTCCATCCTCTGATTCTGACTCTTTCTTCTCAACAACATTGCAGCTGCTGCTGCATCCTTGCCCACTATCACTGCTCTTCAAGGTCGGGTAGCCGAGCTGGTGGAACAACTCGACCGTCAAGGCCCCGAGCTCATTGCTTCTCGGCAAGAGCTTGAGCGCCTGCGAGCTACTGAAGCCGATCTATCTCGCACTGCCGAGCGGCTGCGAGGAGAGATGACCGTGCTGAAATCCAGCCACAAATCCGAGCTGGAGGCGGTGATCGCGGCCCAAGTCGCAACTGCTGATGCCCTGCACTCAGAACGCGATGTTGCAGAGACTGCTCGGACCGCTTGATGCCCCACAGGCGTAAGGGATCGAGATAGTCTTCGCGGGTAAGTTAACCCAATTTATTGATTCCACACACGGGGAGCCAAAGAGTATTTATAAGCTTTCACAGTTGAGTTGTCAATTCAACCGCACCTGAAAAATACTTGCTTGCAACAATAGATAAGTGGTAACGGTGATATAATAGTGATGATAGCAATAGCAAAAGTAAATAGCAAAAGGTAACAACTAATAACCAGCAGGATTGAAAACATTGTAGGCTAGGGAGATGGATGGTCGGGCGCTGCATGGATGAGAGTAAACATATAATAGATTCTAACATGAGGCAAGGCACACAGAAAAGCAATGATCATCTAGGCAAATATCAAACATTAGGCATGTATCCCGTAGGTAGTTGTGCGTGCTTGCAATAAGAACTTTCACAACATCTTTTGTCCTACCATCCCGCTACGAACGGGGCCAAAAGGAACTTATGGAGATTAAGGTACTCCTGTCAAAGAGCACCGGAACAAAGCAATAAACTCAATGGATACATGGAATCCTCAAATCATGGACCATCCCCTTTGGTGTCCCAAGCTGTCACCTTTGGGATCGCCGGTTCCGGACCATAATAGATGCATACAACTCATAGATAGGATCTAGAACACAAATATACACATGAAAACACATAGGGTTTAGATCTGAAAACATGGCACTCGGGCCCAAAGTGTCAAGCATTAAAAACAACAAGTTGTAGCAAAGAAGATAAACACAAATCTAGATGATAGGCAACATGCCCCCAACAATCTGACGAACTATTACATGATTAAACTCATCCAATCCCTACCATCCCCTTTGCCTACAGCAGGGAATTACTCACACATGTGAAGAGAAGTCATGGAGGATGGATGGAGTGGTGATGGTGATGACGATGGCGATGATCTCCCCTCTCCGTAGGCCAAATCAGCCTCCAGACTAGCCCTCCCGAAGAAGAACAGAGGGTGGTGGCGGCTCCGCGACGGAAACTGGGAAAACGACTTCTGTTTTGGGGTTTTCTCGTCACGGGGATAAATAGGAGCTTCGGTAGGGCACCAGAAATGGGGGGAGCAGCCCAGGCGGCCTGAGGGCGCGGCCCCACCTCTGGCCGCGCCAGGGGGGCGCCTGGGGCCCCCAGGGCTCCCCTCTGGTCCCACTTCTGGCTCCTAGCTCCATCGGGTGCGTGGATTTTCTGGTAATTTTCTGGGAATTTTCCGGGATGTCTAAAAATCCATTTTCCTGCACACAATAAAACCATACAGGCAGCTCTGTTGAAAACAGCGTTAGTTCGGGTTAGTTTCGTCCAAATCATGCAAGAATGAGGTCAAAACAATAGCAAAAGTGTTTGGAAAAGTAGATACGTTTGAGACGTATCAACTCCCCCAAGCTTAGCATATTGCTTGTCCTCAAGCAATTCAGTTCAACGAACTGGACGCGACAAAGAAAACTTTGACAAACTCTTTTGCTTCATTATTTATATATAAGCATGTACTACAAAAAGAGTTTAGCAAGTAATGAAACAATGCTATAAGGACAATGCACGAAGCAATTCTTCTTTCATGTGATCAGTCACAAAAAACCAAAGGTAAATAATGAGCTACTGAAAATCAAGACAGGATCACAATGCACATAGCTTGAACATACTTGAGTGGCATTTCGCTAGCCTCCATGAGTGAAGCAAAACATAAATGCAGAAACTCCTCCGGAGTTTTAAAGGTGACTAGAACTGAGTATTTCAGACTAGCAATAACACAAGCATGCAGAAGACAATGTAATACTTTGGGACAATGCATGTTACACTAAGAATGAAAATTATGCTCTCATAGTTGGTGCTTTGAAGAAAGAAGGGGAGACTCTCGAACCGTGGCTTTTGATTGCAAGGTTGAAAACCCGTGAAAGGAAGCAAAGACTAAACATGTGCCAGAGCTCTTGGTTTTGAAAACAGAGATAAAACAATTTTGAGAAGTGCAACTTTCCAGTCAACGGTGAACGCCAACCATATATAATGCCTTTTGCTTACACATATTCCCTTATCCATAAATCTTCGATGGACTATGGAACCTTTATTTTCCCTCAAGGATGGAAGGAGGGTATCGTTCCACCTATCATAAGGAGCATTTGGTCCATTTCACTCCATCATCAAGTATGGGGGAGGTGTAACTCTCATAAATTTTTTATTTTTCTGTTTTGACTAGTTGAAACTTCCGTCAAAATATTTTTGGCATGAAAGATACTGATTTCCCTTCACCGCACCATGAGCTTGTACGGTTACAAAAGGGAAACTTTTGAATAAATTTTGAGATGGCACAAGAAAGTCTAAGTTAGGTGTGGCCGGTAAATACCACATATAGGTAGGTATGGTGGACTCAAATGGAACAACTGGGTTTGAAAAAGGAGTTTGGAATCACAAGTAGAAATCCTGTTGGTGCGAGCGAAGGCTAGCAAAAGACTGGGAAGCGACCAACTAGAGAGCAATAACTGTCATAATCATGCAGAGCGACAAAGCAACATTGAATCGGGCATGAAAGTGATATAACTATTCTGAAACAAAAAGATCATCAAGGCAAAAGTAGACTTTTTAGTCATAAGCATGTGTGCACATGTGCCAAGTCAATCCAAAAATTCTCCGAAGGGAAATACCACTTCAGTATGCCAAACCATGAACAATGCAATGCATGTAAATCATTTCAACGACACATTATGTACTCTAGCTGTTTGAGACTAGCCACAAGGAAAGCATGAACACTGGGAAAGCATTGTAAACATAGCACTATGTCGCTACAAGCTGGTCTCTAGATCATAAGTACAGGCATATGTACAGAAGTAGAAACAAGAAGAGTTCATACCGGTTTTCCTTGTTGCTTCCCTTTCGTCGATCTTCGTCATTACTGCCTGGTCACTTGCACGATCGAACGTAGGAAATATAATCAAATGCCATCACGGACTCGAGCTAATCTCTGAAAACAAAGCAAACTAAAGAGATAAAGGAAATCTTTTTGGGTTTTTCAAAGGTTAAAAGAAAGCAAAAGGAAAGAGGAAATCTTTTTGTTGTTTTTGCAAAGAAAGAAAGAAAGAAAAAATGGGCAAAAGCTTCAAAAAGAATCAAAGCGAATAAAATGGATAATACAATGGAAAACTGAGAAGGGCACGTACTCCCCCAAGCTTAGGCTTTTAGCCTAAGTTGGTAGTAGCTAATGTCCCCAGGAGCCTCCTGCTCCAGGGTAGTACGGGTGAGTCCAAGGGTCGTATGAGGCTTCCGGTGCATACACCGAAGTCCTCGACTCCTCCCACGAAGAAGGATCCGCGCTCCAAGCAGAGGAAGACCCTTCACCAAACTGAGTGACGGTCTCTCCTTGGAAAGGTGGGAACTCACCATGCTCCTCCTCGTCGGGCACAGCCCCCTCCATAGGGTTATGAAACTGATGCTGGACCACGAACTCATCGAACTGGATAACATCAAAGGACCATCCGTTCCTGCGAGAAAAATCAAACAAAAGAGGTGCAGGTAGACGGATCTTGCATTCCGTGGTAGCTCTGAAACGCAAGATATAATCAAGGTTACCAAACTCGGAAGTCATGGTAACAAACTTATGCCTTTTCATAGCAGTAATCAAAACTTAAATAAGTAAAAGGCTTATCATCGGGGTGTGGGGTGCCATTAAGAGACTCTAGGATAAGTGTAGCATAAACGCCACCAAATAAGTCTCCCTTGTTACCGTTCATAGCAAGGCGTCGAGAAATTAAGGCACCCACATTATAATCAAACCTCCCTGAGAGGGCGGTTGCCAGGATAACAATATCCGGCGCAGATATGTTGCTCGTGTTGTCACGAGCTAACACCCCTCTAGCAATAAAATACGCAAAATACCTGAGGTGTGGGAATAAGATGTTGGAGATTTTTGACTGATGAATATCCCTCGTATCCATGCTACAGAGCGAGTTGAAGACGGTTCTCAGCTCGGAGGGCTGAGAGCTCATCTTCGTCGTCTGTCCCACGTTCGGCACACCTATTATTTCACAAAACCTTTCCAAAGGCATGGTCAAAAGATCATTGTAAATTTTAAAATCAACGGAACCAGCATCAAGGTTATATCTAAAATTGTTAATGAAACAGGAGGTGAGTTTTTGATACTGGGTAACACGGCACGTTGCGAGCCGCGTCAAACCTGCATTAGCACAAAGATTATAGAACTCCTCCCTAATTCCTGCAGCTTCAAGGAATACATCGCACGGGAAAGTCATTTCACGTGCTTGATTTGTGTTCTCCAACAACTCCAAGGGCACATGATCTTCGTTGTAGCTCACCCTAGCAGTCGAGGGTGAAGCTGCAACTCTTGTAACTCGATCGGAGCGCTCGGGCCTCTTCTTCCCAAGCCACCCCTTTGCTCTTCCTAGCAAACTCATTTCTGAAATTTTTGACAAATTACAAAAACAAGGATTTAAACAAAGTGAGTTAAGGCAAACTACTCAACTTACTTACCTAAGGCATAAAATTGCATCCACACTTGAAAAAAAAATTCTACACATGCATGCAAGCTCATATAAACAGCACCAAGAGCTACTAAATACCCAAAAATGAGGCCACCAATCAAAAATCTAATTGGAGGGGTGAAGGAGTTACATGCCAGGGAGTATTTGCTCAAAATTTCAGCTAGTATGGTGGGTTGTAGAGAGAGATCAAAAATCGCCTCCAAGAACAGCAAGAACGCAAGAACCAAATGCAGAACTCGTGTTTTTGGAGAGAGAGGAAGGAGAAGGAAGAAGACATACCTGGAAGTGGCGCCTGGGGGCCCCAGGCGCCCTGTGGGCGCGGCCAGGGGGCAGGCCGCGCCAGCTGGCCGCCTGGGCCACTGGTGGCCCCCCCTGGTCAGCCCCACGTGCCTCTGGGTCACTCCCGGCATGGAAAATTTTATTTTTATTTTTCTGGAATTTTTCTGAAAACTTCACTGTTGAAAATTTCTCGGAGTTCAAAAAGCTGCAAAACTTTCTGAAAACTTAAAGTGGTGATTAGTATTGTGAAGCTTCAAAATCATAAAAACTTGGTACAGCAAAGAGAATGAAAGCTAAAGCAAATGAAAACATAACAAGCTTGAATTTTTACCTATATAAAACAAGCTTCACTAGTAAGGTTGATCAAGTCTTACCAACAAACCGGCGATATATAGAACAAGAAGTCTCCCCTCTTATGAAGTAATCATTGCACCTTCACTTTGATGGACATTGTCCCCACCATAATGGTTTTGTATTTGTGGTGCACATGTAGTGGACAGTCCCATTCTCCAATTTTCACGGTCTCGATATTCTCTTGTCGATCTTCTTTGGAAAAATATACCGTGTGTTCTTTATCATCAACGTGGAAAGTGACATTTCCTTTATTGCAATCAATAATAGCATCTGTGGTGTTAAGAAAAGGTCTACCAAGAATAATGGACATGCTCCCATCCTCGGGCATGTCAACCACAACAAAATCCGTAAGGATCAAACAGTTAGCAACTTCAACGGGTACATCCTCACAAATACCTATAGGGACAGTTGTTGACTTGTCAGCCATCTGAAGAGAGATATTTGTAGGGATTAGTTTCTCTAAACAAAGCCTCTTGTAAAGAGAAAAAGGCATCACACTCACTCCCGCACCAAGGTCACATAAAGCAGTTCTAACGTAATTATTCTTTATAGAGCAAGGAATGGTGGGTATACCTGGATCACCGAGCTTTTTAGGAATCTTGCCACTGAAAGAGTAGTTAGCAAGCATAGTAGATATAGCCTCATTAGTAACTTTTCTTTTATTAGTGACAATATCTTTCATATATTTCGAATAAGGAGGTAACTTAATAGCATCAGTCAAAGGAATTTGAAGAAAAAGAGGCTTCATCCATTCACAAAATTTATTATAATGCTCTTCTTCTTTAGATTTGAGGGACTTACCTGGAAAGGGCATAGGTTTCTGTATCCATGGTTCTCTTTCCTTCCCATGTCTTCTTGCGATGAAGTCTTCTTTAGAGTACCTCTTGCGTTTATCGGGTGCTTCTTCTTCTCTTACCTTGGGTGGATCATCCTCCTCAGCGACTTTTTCTTCAGGCTCGGCATCGTCTTCTGTTTCAGCATCAGAGGTAGATATGCTGTTAGGATCAACAGCTGGCTTTTCACTTGTAATAGGATCATCGGGATTGTCAGCCTCCTTGTGTTTCTTCTTCTTATTTTTCTTCTTTGGAGAGCTAACAGCCTCGTCTTCTTCTTTTACTTGAGAATCTTGCTCGATCCTCTTTGGGTGCCCGTCAGGATAAAGTGGGTCCTGGGTGTGTGTTACACCCCTTGTTTTAATTCCATAAGCTTGTATGTCCTGTTTGGCATTATTAGCAAGCAAATATTTTTGCACATTAGAAATTTGTTCAAGCTGAGTTTGAACCATATGAAAATGCTTAACAAGACATTTAACATCATTAATTGTTCTCTCTAGAACATCACATAAACTTTTGATAGCAAGAGAATTATCATGCAACTGACTTTGTAACTTCCTATTAAAATGGTCTTGCTTAACAATAAAGTTATCAAGCTCATCTAAGCATTGGTCGGGAGGCTTACCTCTAGGGATGTCACTTTCAGTAAAGTCTAATAGAGAGTGTACCTCTACCAAGGGAGGGTGAGTAGTAGGCTCACACAACTTCTCAATAGGTGGTAAATTCTTCACGTCTTCTGCTTTAATACCTTTCTCCTTTATAGACTTTTTTGCTTCTTGCATATCTTCGGGGTTCAAAACAAGCATGCCCCTCTTTTTCGGTGGTAGAAGTGGTTCAGGGACGGACCAATCTTCATAGTTCTTGGCAATTTTGCACATTAGTTCTTCTGCATCGTCCGGTGTTCTTTCCCTGAAAACACAACTAGCACAACTATCCAGATAGGTTCTGGATTCATCGGTTAAACCAGCGTAAAATATATCAAGCAGTTCATTCTTGGGGATCCCATGTCCCGGCATAACCTTAAGTAAATCACAAAACCTCCCCCAAGCTTTAGGGAGGTGCTCATCCTGCAATTGTTTAAAGTTATAGATTCTTTGCAAAGCAGCATGTTGCAGATAAGCTGGGAAATATTTATCAACAAAGAATTTGACTAAATCCTGAGGACTTTTAATGGAACCATAGGGCAGTGCATCGTACCATGATTTAGCGTCCTCCTTCAAAGAAAAAGGAAAAAAGCTTGGCCACATAGAAGTTTCGTATCTTCTCATCAGTAGTGAATAGGTTGCTTAACTCAGCGTGTTTGGTCAAGTGTGCTATAGTGTCATCATTTTCTCTGCCATAAAAGGCGTCAGCCTCGACTGTAGATATAAGTGAAAGATCAACAGAGAAATCATAATCAGGATCAGTGATGCATATAGGAGATGTGGAAAATTGAGGATCAGGAATAACTTTGTTCTTCATGGAGTGCCTTTTGAGCAGCTCCTTAACAGCTCCAGGGTCAGAGTCGACACACTCTCTGAGTTCCCTGCAAAAATCATCATCAAGAGTAACATAATCATCATCAAGGATTCTCTCCCTGAGTTCATCTAAGCTCGGGTAACCAAAGGTTTTGCAGGTAGGAATATAGGTAGTAGGGGTCTCGGTCTTGGATTTTGCTGCAGCCATAGCAGTCTGAGTTTCAATATGGCGACCAAGAAAAGTAGCATCATCAAGAGTAGTGGAAGCATCATCAAAAGTATCGGACATAGTAACAGACTCAATAGAAGCATCATGTAGTGGTGGTGAAGTAAACTTACTCATAACAGAAGGTGAATCAAGTGTAGCACTAGTGTTCAGAACGATACCTTTTCTTGTACGGGATGGTAAGATCGGAACCTTGGGGTCTCCTTTCTTACCCATAGCGGATGATATGCAGCAGGAAGGATACTTCAAGTAGACTTGTAAATATTGCTATGCTCCCCGGCAACGGCGCCAGAAAACGCTGCTTGATGCCCCACAGGCGTAAGGGATCGAGATAGTCTTCGCGGGTAAGTTAACCCAATTTATTCATTCGACACACGGGGAGCCAAAGAGTATTTATAAGCTTTGACAGTTGAGTTGTCAATTCAACCGCACCTGAAATATACTTGCTTGCAACAATAGATAAGTGGTAACGGTGATATAATAGTGATGATAGCAACAGCAAAAGTAAATAGCAAAACGTAACAACTAATAACCAGCAGGATTGAAAACACTGCAGGCTAGGGAGATGGATGGTCAGGCGCTGCATGGATGAGAGTAAACATATAATAGATTCTAACATGGGGCAAGGCACACAGAAAAGCAATGATCATCTAGGCAAATATCAAACATTAGGCATGTATCCCGTAGGTAGTTGTGCGTGCTTGCAATAAGAACTTGCACAACATCTTTTGTCCTACCATCCCGCTACGAACGGGGCCAAAAGGAACTTATGGAGATTAAGGTACTCATATCAAAGAGCACCGGAACAAAGCAATAAACTCAATGGATACATGGAATCCTCAAATCATGGACCATCCCCTTTGGTGTCCCAAGCTGTCACCTTTGGATCGCCGGTTCCGGACCATAATAGGTGCATACAACTCATAGATAGGATCTAGAACACAAATATATTCATGAAAACACATAGGGTTCAGATCTGAAAACATGGCACTCGGGCCCAAAGTGACAAGCATTAAAAACAACAAGTTGTAGCAAAGAAGATAAACACCAATCTAGATGATAGGCAACATGCCCCCAACAATCTGACGAACTATTACATGATTAAACTCATCCAATCCCTACCATCCCCTTTGCCTACAGCAGGGAATTACTCACACATGTGAAGAGAAGTCATGGAGGATGGATGGAGTGGTGATGGTGATGACGATGGCGATGATCTCCCCTCTCCGGAGGCCAAATCAGCCTCCAGATTAGCCCTCCCGAAGAAGAATAGAGGGTGGTGGCGGCTCCGCGATGGAAACTGGGAAAACGACTTATGTTTTGGGGTTTTCTCGTCACGGGGATAAATAGGAGCTTCGGTAGGGCACCAGAGGGGGGGAGCAGCCCAGGCGGCCTAAGGGCGCGGCCCCACCCCTGGCCGCGCCAGGGGGGCGCCTGGGGCCCCCAGGGCTCCCCTCTGGTCCCACTTCTGGCTCCTGGCTCCATCGGGTGCGTGGATTTTCTGGTAATTTTCTGGGAATTTTCCGGGATGTCTAAAAATCCATTTTCCTGCACACAATAAAACCATACAGGCAGCTCTGCTGAAAACAGCGTTAGTCCGGGTTAGTTTCGTCCAAATCATGCAAGAATGAGGTTAAAACAATAGCAAAAGTGTTTGGAAAAGTAGATATGTTTGAGACGTATCACCGCTCTGCAAGCAGAAAGAGATGACGCGGTGGCCAAGCTGGATGCCATGACGCTGCGCCACAACGACGAGCTGAACCAGGCCCGACGCGAGGCCTGAGCTAATATCGAGGGACTACGCGAGATGGATTCCCTTGTTTCTGGTGATCTATCCTTCTTGTCTCGGTTTTCTTGCCGATTTCTTCTCTTTTGAATCTTCTCACACTTAACCTTTTGATGCAGAGCACTGGCCTGCCTCCAAACCCGCTGCTCAACATGCAGTTACTGAAGAAATCCAAATCCGAACTGAAGAGGGCTGGCCAGTGAGGACCGAAGCCGAGGGATGGAATCCTCGAGAATTCATCATTGCTACTGAGGCTCACATCCCCGTCATTCTTGGCAGCGTCTTCGCGTTTAAATTGGGCGTCCAGAAGCTTGCCGAGCTGCTTTGGAGGCCTGCCGAACTGAAGCAAGCACTCGGGCGTATGCGCCATGGTGAAGGATCTTCAGCTGGCACCGACGATTCTGACGAGGAAGATTTGGAGCAAGGAGATGCCCCCAATGCTACCAATGACCAGGTGCTGCTGCTACTGAAGGCTGCTCCCCGCTGGGTCAAGGCTTTGCTTGACTCAGCAGCTCGGACTGGCGCGGAGACATCGCTTCAGACCGTGCTGAGCTGGTACCCTAAGCTAAGCTCAGCTCGTCTTTACACCATGCGAGACGGGGCATCGGATCTCCTTGAGAGCGCCTATTCCCAGGTGAACCGCCTTGCAACGACCATGGCTGGGTGGTTTCCTCACACTGATTACACTCCCATTCTTTACAATGCTGGGATGCCGGTTGCTCCACTGTCGATAGCCGCTCTGGCCGACGACAACCCTTCTGCTGGCGGCCACGCCAGAGGAGGTCAGGGCAGCCAGCCAGCTCGCTCCTCAAGCTCCCATTTGTACCACGATGACTTTTCTGGCAGCAGCTCCTCTCATACTTCGCCAAAGGCCACCTCAGGAAGAACTAGCGCCAAGATAGCCGATGCTGATTCTTCCAAGGGAAAGGAAGATTCGACGGAGCAAGAGCAATCGGAGGCCGCTGTTATGCAAGAGGGTCCGACTGCGCCGGAGCAAACAGTTTCGGCCATTACGCAAGCGCCATCAACTTCTCTGACTGTCTCGACCGCACTGCCGACAGCTCCGACCACTTCAGCCACGCCGCCGATAGCTCCAGTCTCTACTGCTCCTGATGCATAGCTAGCTTACTTTATTTCCTTTGCTGCAAACTTTCGTAAGACTTGCAAGATTCGGAGGACACCCACTGGGGGTGGTTTGATGTAATGAACCTATTCGGCCTTGAGCCTTTTATCTTTTCTTATTGCATGAATTTCTTATGTGATCGACTTCGTGCATTCTGCTTTTTCTCTTTTGCCTTTGCCATTTTTCCCTTGGGGACACGATTCCATGTTCACCGACAACCGACGCGCAGTCTGAAGTCGGCTCACAGGATCGTGCTCCACTCTGGGTTTGGTCAATGGGGCTGGGCTACTCGAGCGTCAGCGCAGAAGGATTCTGCATAGAACGAATCGACCGATTTCTCCTTGCCGATTGCTCGGCGCATCGATCGGGGACGCAATCAGAGAACGGCGCAGTCGGCCGTAGTCCTCTTTTTAGAGTGTTTTTAAGTTCACGAAGTAAGCCCGCAGGTCCGACCAGCCGCCGCTTTCATCGATGCCATAGCCAACTTGTGATCTGTGCTCGCGTCACGTGCTAGCTTGGTTCCGAACCTGCAGTTCTCATGGTTTTTCACCTTATACTTTGTGACCGTATGGTCGGTCAGTCCCCGAGTGAGTTCTTTCGCACATCTCGGGGATGACAAAGCGTTGCCGAATGAGGCTTGCTTGAAAACGAAATAACCATAAAAATACAACCGAATGCTATCTCTCAGATGCATGACAGCTTTACTGATTGATTGCAAGATAGTATGAATACATTCGTACGACTCAACTGTAAAACGGGCATAACAGCTCGGCGTTCCAGGGACGCTGCGTTTCAACTCCTGAAGTGTCCTTGTGCCGAGTGCCTTGTGTGCAATCGATGAGGTAATATGCATTGTTCTTGAGTGATCGGCTGACGACGAAAGGACCTTCCCAAGGTGAGGGATCTAGAGCGACCTTCTTGCTGTCCTTGGCCGACTGAAAGGCAGTCTCTTCATCTGCTCTCTTGGCTGGGCCGACTGGGAGGGGAACTTTGCTTTGATCTTGAGCCATTGCAACCACCTTGTCGAGCTGACGCTTCTCTTCGGCCACCACCAAGGAATCAACCAAATTTGCACCAACTGGCGAGCACTCGAGGGACTTCCTAAAGTCCTCGGTGAAGGTGATGATGCCATTTGGCCCTGGGAGCTTCATCTTCAGGTAGGGATCATATGCATTAAGCATGAACTTGGCGATTGCAGGAAATCCTAAGAGGGCATGGTATGGACTGCTGAGGTCGGCGACCTCAAACCAGATCGGCTCTCTCCTGAAGTTCTCCTCTGTGCCAAAAATCACATCCAGCCGAATGCGGCCCATAGGGGTGCATGACAAACCAGGGACAATCCCATGGGAAGTCGTCCGACTGCGCTCCAAATCCCTCTCCGTGAGTCCCAACTTGACCATCGTGTCTCTGTACAGAATGTTGATTTTTGTCCCTGGATCGATGAGCACTCGGGAAAACAGACATGAAAAATTGAGAGCCGCAAACAGGGCATCCACCACAAGAGGATAGGTGCCCGGATTTGTCATGACACTTGGGTGATCCTCCTTGCCCCAGGTAATCTTGAAATCTGACCAATGCATGTACTGGGGAATCGGTGGCATGGTGGCATTGACCTCCTGAGCTCGGGCTCTCCGACTGCCCTTTACACTTGACTCACTGGTGAAGATCATGTATGCGGCATCTTGCCGCGGAAACTGGTTCTGCGCTTGAGGTGGCACTCTGTTCTGAGGTGGTGGTTGGGGTGGAGGTGGTAATGCTTCTCCCTTCGCGATGCGCTTGACAAAATCACACTGCCGAGTGGTATGCGCCGCTGGCTTGCCTGGACTGCTATGCATTTTGCACGGCTGGTCCAGCATGTCCTCGAATGTATACTTGGGCTTCATCGGACACTGAGGCTTTGAATTCGGCTTCATCTTCCGACTGCCTCCTACATTCCCTTGTTCCTCTTGGTCATGTACAGCGGCCAACTGCCGACTGCCATACTGAGCATCTGGCTGCTCATCCTTCCTCTTTCCTCTATTCTGTTGGTTGTTGTTGTTGTTCCGATTGTTCTCTCTGCGCTCTCGCCGACTGAGCCCCTGGTTTCCTGCCTCTGCCGCCTGCGCAGCCCCTTGTGTCTGCACAACACCGCCGACACCAAGCTGGATGGGCTCGCGCATCGTGGAGTCAGAGACATCAAACACATTGGCGACCTTCATGAGCTCGGCCAATGACGAAAAATCTTTGCGGAGCATCTTGTGCTTCAGCATTTATCCCGCCAAGCATCCATCAATGAAATACTGGATGGCCTGTATCTCAAGGGCTCCTTCACATGAGTTTTTCAACTTGATCCACCGAGCTAGTTACTCTCGGAGTGGCTCGTCCTTGCCTTGCACACAGAGGGTGAGCTACCGAGGAACATGTGGCCGATCATACATGCTAGTGAAGTTGCGAATGAAAGATTCCGAGAAATCCTCCCAGCAATTGATGTTGTTGTCGGGCAAACTGTTCATCCAAGTCCGAGCTGACCCCTGCAGCATCAGAGGAGCATAGCGTACAGCTACACGCCGACTGCGGTCATGTAATCTGTCAGCCAGTCCTCTGGCTTAACGGAGTCGTTGTACTTGGGGTGTCTTTGGGCAAGGTGAACCCTTTGGGGAACTGCTCGGTCCGAATGCGGTTTCCGAAACACGCTGGGCCGGCTGCTCCCTCCTCTTCCTGCTGCGCATCTCTTTCCAGCAGCTCGATGCGATGCGTGGCATCATTCTCGCCGACCTGACAAGCGCCAAGCCGATTTTTGATTGCAGGTCTTGCTTCTGGCTGACGAGGTGGGTCATTGCGCCTGCTGCTAACAGTCGGCTCCTCTGCTCTTCTGTTCATGATCGGGGGACCCCGATTGCTCCTGACCCTTCTCTCACGTCGGGACTGGCCCTGCTGCCTGTTCTTCCGCGACGCATTCGGCCGTTGGCTGGCTTCCGGAACCGGCCTCGCGGTCCTTCTTGATGCTTCAGGTCCTGCAACCAGGTCCTCCAACGCCGCTTGCTGTTGCTTCTTTGCCGAAGCCAGCAACTCGCGCATTCGGCGAGTTTTCTGACGTTGTTCTTCTCCTTCCAAGTCCTCTAGCTCGTTCGCAATCTGCTCGGCATCTCGCAAATTCTTGTCGGGCATGATGTATGTTGGCCGCTGGACAAATGCTGATGCTGCCGGCTGCTTGGCTCCCGACAGCTCTCTGCCGACTGCTCGGTCTCTACTCCTGAGATCTTCTAAGACCGCAGGCGCAATCGTCCGCCGCTGGCTGGCGTGCGCTGCATTGTACTCTCTGGTAATGGCTCCCAGTCTGCGCTCTTCTGCCAGCACATGCTCGGCCCTGCGAGAAAGAGCAAGTCGTGTTGTCTCCAGATCGGTATGGACCTGATCGGGATCACCATTCCTGTTCACGGGCGTGTACAACACGTCCTGCAACGCACTGGTGCCGATTCTCTCCGTGGCGTCCGCTGCCTCTTTGGCTTTCCTAGCTGCATTTTCCGCACCTTGGTTGCTTGACGCAGTCGTCCCAGCCATCATGACGGCTGCGTGTACACGCGGCTCCGCTCCGCTGGGAGCTGCTGTGCAGCCCCTTGTCGGGAGTGGATCCGTGGCATTGGAGAAGACATGCACCAAACTGGGATGCGCCTCGGGGAAGCAGCTGATGAAGAGGCGATGGCTGCCGATCTGCAGCGAAACACCGGGCGGCAGGGGTGCGCCGACCCCAAACCGCGCAGCGTAATCTACCACAAAGTCCACTGCCCCTCGCCTAAAGATCAGGCCAGAGGCGTGGTTCATGCTCGATGAAGAGAAAGATCCCGTCCGGATCAGAACTCCAGTCGACGCCTCGGTCTGCCCCACGTTGGGCGCCAACTGTCGTCGCATAGTAACAACAGATGCCATAGGGATGGCTAAAGAGAGGGGAATACTCGAGGGAGAAATATGTTGATGGTGCCGGAATCGGGTAGGGCACAAGCACGGTGTAGGACACCACGATGTACCCAGGTTCGGGGCTCTCCAGAGAGATAACACCCCTACTCCTTCTTGTCTACTTGATATAAATGATCTCACGAACTACAATCAATGCTCCTGGAGCTGTTCAGAGGAGGAAGAGACCTGCCGTGGGCATGATTCTCTCCTGCTTCTCTACGGGAACTACTGTGGGAAGTAAATGCAAATGCGGGCGTCCCTCTCGCAGGAGGGGTACCCCGGGCTCTTATAGTGTGAGATCGGGGTACTACGATCATTTCAGTCGGGTATTGTCCCCAGCTATCATCCTCTCGTCGGCTAGGGTCCATCGACTGCAAATCTCCGGTTGATCCGGACCCGTCAAGCGGTTGCCCATGCTATAGATTGTAGGGTATGATGAGTGAACAGTGGAGCTATGATCTCTGGTCTTGTCGTCCTGTCTCCGGATTTAGTGGAAAGGGTGACAACTCTCCTTTGACAGATCAGCGAAGTGACTTGGCTTACTTCCATCCGGATCTCTCGGGATCGTGCATTTATGACCTTGTACCAGGAGCTGCGACCTGGACAAGGTTAACTCTTGAGCCGATTGAAGTGTGAGCCGATTGCGCCTGGGCCGACTGCTTGCATTCGGCATGGTCGATTGATTGAGGGCAATCGTCCATGCGACTGCCTAGCTCGGCCCAGCTGCAGCCCAATCGGCCCCAGCCTTGTCTTGAAATAATGCATTCGTCTGGGTGACCCTACCCGGGTATCATTACCCCGACAGAGAGAAACAAGAGAAAGAGAGATTTAAGAACCTTCCTACACACACTACACTTGCTACTTTACATGTGGTTGAGGATTTAAAAACTTTTAGCACCCATCACATCAAACTTAGGACAAGAGATTTATTTTAACTTGGAGGTTGTCAAAGATAAAATAAACTTAGATAATAGCACTCCCCTTTAATTAGTGGTAGTAAACTTGACTTTGACAATTGCAATCTCTTTGAAGTTATTAAGTTCTTATAAAATATGGCCAAAGATCCCCACACTAGTTCACTTAATATTGCCTTTACCCAGAATATCACTATTTCTCTTATCAAAGCCAGGGAGGAAAACTTAGAATAGAAGTTTCTATTCCTAGAAAACTAGAAGATGGTTGGGATCCTATGGTCAAGATCAAATTGAATAAATTTTCTTGCTCTGCTTTATGTGATGTTGGAGCTAGTGCCTTAGTTATGCCCTAAAGGATGTATGATATGCTTGAATTGAAACCTTTTGATCCTTGTTTTTTGGGTGTTCGACTTGATTCTTCCGTAAAGAAACCTTTAGGAAGAATAGATGATGTTCTTATCTTGGTCAATGATAATTATGTTCCCATTGATTTTCTTGTCATGGATATTGAATGTGATCTCTCATGTCCTATTATTTTGGGACAACCTTTTCTTTGCACCGTTGGTGCAATCATTGACATGAAAGAAGGGATTATAAGATTCCAAATTCCCCTCAAGAAGGGCATGCAACATTTCCCTAGAAAAAATATGAAGTTACCTTTTGTGTCCGTTATACGGGCAAGCCATGCTTTTGATATTGATAAAACTTGATCTTGTTGCTCAATGCCTAGCTAAAGGGATAAAAGAAAACGCTTATTGGGAGGCAACCAAAAATTTTTTTTACTTTTAGTTTTATTTTCTTGATGCTTTGCTACTATTGTAGCAACATCATTGTATCTTTATTTGAAGATTTGTGCCAAATTTTAGCCTCTCTTGATAAGTGAACCAAAAGTTGTGACATGTTGTCTAGAAAAAAATTGTATAAAATCACCAGATCATATTCTTGATCCGATTTTTTGATAGCGTGCTCTATTCAATTGGTTAGCTATATCTAGTTCTGAGTTTGTTGATTTGAGATATAGAAGTGCCTCCGAAAAATTGATTACTACATGTTGTTCTATTTTTTCCAGATTCTGCCATGTTTTGCGCTTCTTCAGTTTTGCAGTTCTTTGCGCATGCTTTTTTTTGCAAAAATCTTTTGGAAATCTTGAGAAACAGTAGCCACTGTTGAAAATCTTTGTTTCCAACAAAGGCTAGGTAAAATTAATTAATTTTTGGCACTAACCTCTCTAATTAGTTTATGATGAGTTTCGTATGAAGGGAGTTTTCAAGGGTGCGAAGGAAGATGATGAAAGAAGATTCAGGAGTGCCAAGAGCTTAAGCTTGGGGATGCCACCAGCACCCCCAAGAAATATTCAAGGAGACTCAAGCGTCTAAGCTTGGGGGTGCCCCCGTGCATCCCCTTCTTCATCAACAATTATCCGTTCATCCTTCTCAACACTATATTTTTATCGCTTCATATGTCATGTACTTTGCTTGGAGCATCTTGCTCTTTACTTTTTAGTTTTGATTAGTTTAGTTTAGTTTAGTTTGCGGTTCATAACAAGTTGGACCCTAGCTTGCCTTGTTTGGGAGAGAAACACGCTCCGCTTTTTCCTATAATGCTCATAGTTTTCACTTCAATCTTCGTTGAGTGTTCTTTCATTGTTTGTAGCTGCTGTCATGTGTTAGATATTGACTTACATGTTTATTTCTTTTCGAAGAGATGAGAATTATAATTTTTAGAACTCTCTTGAGTTGCATGTTTATCTTGTTTAGAGAGTTGCCTATTGCACTGAGTGTGTGTCTTACTTTGAGTAGGTAATCAAGGTTGCTATGCTAAGTTTAGTAGTAACTTGCAATAGCTTTGAGGTGTTGTTCCAAGTAATGTTTGGGATTTTGTGTGACAAGAGCTCAAGCCTATTAGTGATAGGTGTCGTATTTTGGTTCAACCTTCTTATTTTCGAAAACTACAAAAAATAGTTGAGAAATCTAGCTACTAGAAAGATCACTAACCTCTGCGGGGTTGTAACAGAGTACCCTCACGTATCATGGGTCGAGAATGCGCAAGGATAACCATGCCTCCAAACAGTCCTCTTATGGTGCTCGTTTCTTTGTGAATCTCCTAGTTGGATAGAGAGTTACCGATAATAAGTGGATGAGTTCCTTTGACTAATGCGAGTACTCAATTCTTGGCACTTCCACCAGCCATATTTTGCTAGCCTCTTCGGTAACGTGCATTGTCCTTTCTCATCTTGATAGTCGGTGAAAACTTCACCGGTGCATCCAAATCCTTGGCATGATACGCTCTGTCATCATAAGCCTCATTGTATCTTCCTCAAAACAGTCACCATACCTACCTATCAAGGCATTTCCATAGCCTTTCTGAGATATATTGCCATGCAACATCCATCTTCTCATGACTTGATCTTTCATTGTCATACATGATTTTGCTTGATCGCAGAGCCACGTGATAGTTGTGCTTTGCCCTTATAATTGCTACATGACGCGATAGTATCATTGCACATCCTTCTACACTAGCAGAGGCATACATTTGCATATAGCATGATATAGTTTCAGTTTTTATATGAGTACCTTGTAAAAGTGTGTTGATCTTGTTCATCCTTGTAATATATAGAGTGTTGCCCTTAAATTTAGGAAAAGATACCAAAGAGGACACAAATAAAAGACCCCAAAAGAAGGCACATGAAAAGATCCCAAAGAGGACAAATGAGAGGTAAACAGAAAGATCCAAAGAGGCCACAAAAAAATAAAAAATAAAAAATAAAAAGAGAGAAGTGGGCAACGTTACGAAATATCTGATCATTATCTTTGGAAGCCAAAGATTAAGCTTGCTAGCTTCCTTCCATGGAAAGGATCCTCACTTCTTGCTAGGCAAGGCAAACTAGCTTTCTTCCATGGCAAGGATCCATATTCCTTGCTAGGTAAGCCAAAGGTGATCAGATTTTTGTGTGGGCTATATACCTAAAATTCCCTCCCTAGTGAGGCTATAAATAGAAGGCATGAGAGGAGGGCTAAATGACACACATGAGTTGATCAGATTGGTAGTACAAGATACAATAATAAAGAGCTCTCAGCTTTCTCTCTATATCTGGTATTTCTCTTGTGTTCTTGTGATTGTGCCCTTGTGTATGTGGTGATTGGAAGCAAGTGTTGAACAACGTAGTTTCACAACTCGTTATCAGTGCGAGTGCTCCTGAGCAAAGGTATGTTGTCCAAAACTACATGCTAATCACTCGGTGGACAATACAAGATGTTTATTCGTTTTGCTACTTCTAGTACCCTCGATCTTGTTAGCATGCATGCTATAGCTTTGTACATCAGTGATACTACATAGCATTGCATACTGCATACGCTCATGTGGATCGGTCCAGAAAAATAATCTCAAGGCCAACGATCCTTGCTAATATCACATGTATATCTTCCAGTTTGTTTGTATACATGGAACAAACAAATCATCTGTATTATGCTCACCTGAATCCATGTGCCGGAAGTTCTTGCGTCGGAATGGGTGAGCAGCTCGACGTCTGGAGCCAGCAGCTCCGTGTATGTCACCCACGTGTGCCCAGAAGGACGCGTTCGTTGCTATCGGTGCTATGGCGAGGACCTGAAGCTCTGCGCCATCGTATCACCTTGTCTAGCGTCGTGCGCTTGCTGGTGGCACAAGAAGCTTATGTCAAGATTACATGACCACGTTCTGGAAAATTAAATCCTGAAGCATTTGATTAATGCATAAACATATGGAACTGTTTACATACCAGTATTTACATTGTTAGCACTCATGACATGCACTTATTTACCTGAAGTAAATTGTTGCATGATCTAAATATACAAGAAATGTCGGGCATCAACTGTAAGGAATTTTCCGAGCTCCCCTTGGATGGCAGCAACTACCTCACGTGGGCCATGAATGCTAAGTTAAGCCTCAAGTCCATGTCTCTTAGTCATACCATTAACTAGGCGGCAGATGGACCAAATGGTCCTTCTGCCGCCGAAAAGGCAAAAGCGTTGATCTTTTTGAGGCATCACCTCAATTCAGCGCTGAAGCTTGTATATCTTACTGAAGAGGATCCACTCACTCTTTGGCAATCACTGAAGGATCGCTATGACCAGCAAAGGTCAGTGGTGCTTCCTCAAGCACAGA
Source organism: Bromus sterilis (assembly GCA_950022295.1). Lineage (NCBI taxonomy): Eukaryota > Viridiplantae > Streptophyta > Magnoliopsida > Poales > Poaceae > Bromus > Bromus sterilis. The sequence goes on from OX465595.1 coordinate 294,318,882, forward strand.
GTGACTGGTTAAACCTACGTTTCCAAGACCTCAAGTCTGTGAAGTCGTATAACTCTGCCTTGCACCGCATTGTTTCCCTACTTAGAATGTGTGGCCAGAAAGTCACCGATGCTGAGATAATTGACAAAACTTTGTCAACATTCCATCCCACCAATATTGTATTGCAAGAGAAATATATGCATGCTAAATATGCCAAGTACTCTGAGTTGATCTCTGTCCTGTTAGTGGCAGAAAAACAAAATGAATTTCTTCTGAAGAATCATAGCGCCCGCTCAATCGGGACTATGGATGTGCCTGAAGCACATGCGATCACTCAAGGTGTTGGGAGTTCCCATGGCCGCATAAAGGACAAAGGGAACCAAGGATGGAAGGGAAAGAAGAGCAATGCATTCAAGGGAAATGGTAGAGGAAGAGGGAGAGGCAAAGAAAAATTCAGAACTGATCCAGATGCTCAGACTAGGGGAAAGCAAGGAAAATGCTTCATATGTGGATGCGTGGATCATTGGTCTCGCAACTTCCGCACACCCAAGCACCTGGTTGAGTTATATCAGCAATCCATCAAAGGTAGCAACAAGCAGGATAATCACGAGTCCCATTTTGTAGAGCCTGCTTCTCTGTCGGACTATAAGAAGCTTGAAAACCTTCTTCTTGAGGAAAACCCTGGTAGTGGTGAATTCAACCTGGATGGTATTGATCTTCCTGAAGAACATATGAATGTTGATGTATATGGAGACCTGGTGTAATCTCCTAGCCTAATATATATTTCCGTCATGAGTCATAATTCCAGTGTTATATAGTTCCTACTAAACTTGATCGTGTAATAAGCTCCTGAAGAGCATAGTATTGTATTTTGCATTAGTGTAACTCATGCTTAATATAAATTCCAGTATGTTATATGTTGATATGTTCCAAACGTATCTATAATTTTTGCTCGTTCCATGCACTTTTATGTGACATTGCTACATGTGTTGCTACACTTTTATATCATTTTACACATATTTGGACTAACCTACTAACTCAGTGCACCTAGTGCCAATTCCTGTCTGTCGATGTCTTTAGTTGCAGTGATTTTTTCCCCAGTATAAAATGCGAGAAAAATTCCGGAAAAATCAGAATAAAAATCAGCGTCAAGGAAGCTTCCGGAGCCACCGAAGAAGAACCGGAAGGGGGCCACCCCCTCCTAGACGGCCAGGTGACGTGGCCCCACCCCTGGCCGCGCCACCATGTGGCATGGACCCACCCCTGGTCGCGCCACCAGGGCGCCTAGTAGGTGGGCCCCACCTCTGGTGCCCCCTTCGGCCTATTTTTACCCCTCATCGCAGAAACCCTCGAGGAGAATACCGCATCGCGAAATACCTCTCTGTTCCGCCACCTCCGCGCTTCCAAGATCGGGAGCACCAGAAGACCTCTTCCTGGCACCATGCCGGAGGGAGGATTGACCTCCGGGGACCTCTCCACTACCATGGACGCCTCCCGGATGTGTTGTGTGTAGTCTACCTTGGACCATGGGTCCATGACCAGTAGCTATGTGATGTCTTCTCTCCATCTTTGTTCTTCAATGTTTAGATCTTGTGAGCTGCCCTACATGATCAAGGCATCTATGTAATTTTCCTGCTGTTGCTATGCTGTGTTTGCTGGGTTCCGATGGATTATGAGATTATGTTCAGATCGTGATGAGTTATATATTTGGTTCACCTTTAATATTTTGTTCTTGAGTAATTCTTGCATGTTCTCCATTTCTATTTATTGCTTTGGCCAAGTAGTAGATAGTGACTCCAAGAGGAAGCGTTATGCATGATTGTGGGTTCACGCCCCCCGATGTCTAGCTTGAGTGATAGAAACATGAGACTAGGGGATGTGTTGTTGCCACCAGGGAGAAAATAACGGTGCTTGTAACCGCGGTTGCAAGGATTGTTTACCTTATGCATAGATTGTTAATGCAATTGTCTGTTTCTTTGAGTTTACACTTTGGGTGGGGCTCGCAACTTAATACCAGCGAGATATTCTGCATAGATATCTCAAGGTGGATGATTAGTAGTATATGCAGATGGATTTCGGTGTACTTGTTTTGACGTACTGCCCATACTTTTGAGCACTCTTACTTTCAAGTAGCATAATTAGCATTGTGGTGCGTTTATAATTCTGTCAATTTCCCAGCTGTAATTTTTTCACCCAGCTTAGATGTTTATCATCTTTTGGGAGAGAGACATCACTAGTGAACATCATGGGTCCCCGATCCATATTTCCACCACTGTGACACCTCCACTTTTATTTATTGTTTTTTACTTTCGTTGCAATCACCATTATAACTACTATTTACCCTTGCATTTTATCCTTTGTAAACAACAAGGCCGGAGGGATTGACAACCCCTTTGTACTTGTTCGGAGCAAAGCTATCTGTTGTGTGTTCAGGTCCAGGTCAAGTAAGCAACCTCGGTTGTAAACAGCACCATTGCTTACTTGACTCTTACTTGTCGATCTTGGAGTCCTACTGGTCGATCTCTACCTTGGTATCTTTGCCAAGGGAAATTTACTGATGTGCTACATCTCAACCTTCCACTTGTGGTAACCAACGAGGAGAGAGAAGCCATCAAGACAATTTCTGGCGCCGTTGCCGGGGACTCCAATCTTCAAGATAGGGGAGTTGCACACTATCTTTTATCTTTGCTTTTTAGTCTTGGTAGTTTAATTTCTAGTTTTTGCTTTTGCTTGTGTGTCTTATATGAAAAACCAAAAAAATAGTTGCTACCTTTTGTCTTTGTCTTTGTTTGGCTACTGATGATATCTTTACCATGGGTGTGGAACCACCCAAATATGGTAGGATGGACATGTTTCACTTGGATCGTCTTCGATCAATTTGTGCTCGCGCTAAAAACCCAACCAACTTGGTTGAGGGAAAATCATTGGATGAGCATGCTTATTATACGCGGCACCACCTATCTCATAAAGGGAAACACTTATGGGATCAAATACAAGTTTCTCATTGCTTTGCGGAATGTTTGTGCCATATTTATGATTTCACTTGATGTTCTAAAATAGATCGTAAACACCTCCCTTTCCAATGTGAGTTTAATGAAAATGAGATCTTATCTTCTTATGCTAAAGGTGTTTATGATTACTTTGATGTTGAAAACATTGAGAGTTTGTTGCTTTTAAGGTTGCTTGTGAGATTGCTTCTTTGATTGAAAAGTATTACGATACTATTTACAAATTTGAAAACCTTGCAGTTCTTGCTTATTGCTTCGAGAATTATGCTTCCAATACTTATATTGAGGATTTTGAAAATAAAATGTTTGCTGCCCAAGAAGAGGCTAATGATTGCTGTGATGAGGAATCCCTTGATTCCAAGGACTCACTTGATACATCCCTTTATAAAGATCTTGATACTCACTTTGTTGATGGCCATGATGCCAATATGGATTATGCTTGCGAAGACGAACTTTCTATAGTTCCTTATGTAAAGCATGAAAAAATTTCTATTGCACCCACACTTCATTGTCCTATTATCCTTTTGAAATCTCCAACTCATATTCCGGAGAATTGTGCTCTTATTAAGGCTCAATGCGATGGGTTGTATTTATCTTATGATCCTAAAAACCGTGTTGAAAACAATACACGTGTGCTTGTAGGTCATGAACAACATGCTTTATGTGATAGTTATATTCTTGATGTTGTTCATGACGCTACTGAAAGTTCTACTTCTTCCACCTTCCTATTCTAGTCTCTTTGCGCGTCTTTGATTTGTTTTCTTACAAGATACCTAGGCATAGGAAGTGGGTTAGACTTAAATGTGTTTCATATTTTCTTCTTGGTGCTCTCCTTTGCTTCAAATCCTTATTTTTGTGAGAGCATCTTTTATAATCATCATGCCTAGCTAAAAGGCATAAAAGAAAGCGCTTCTTGGGAGGCAACCCAAGATATTTTTATTTTCAGTTTTAGTGGTCTTGATGTTTGTTACTACTATAGCAACATCATTGTATCTTTATTTTCAAGATTTGTGCCAAGTTTTAGCCTCCGGTTGCAAGAAAGTTCAAAAGTTGTGACATGCTGTCCAGAAATAGATTATGTCCCCTTGACGAAAAAATTCGGATAAAATTACCAGATCATCTTTTTCAACTGAATGTTTTTGGCAGCATGCTCCATACAATTGGATTCCGTGCATCTGTTCTGAGCTTTTTGACTTGAGTTGCAGAAGTACCCTGAAAAAATTATTTACTACCTGATGGTCTGTTTTTCACAGATTCTGCCACGTTTTGCGTTTTCTTCATCTTGCAAAACTTAAGCTTGCTTTTTCTTTGAAAAAAAAATTGAAAATCTTGAGAAACAGTATCTATTCAAGAATATCTTTATTTCTAGTAGAAAAAAATAATTTTATCATGGGTATTAACCACTCTAATCAGCTTATGATGAGTGTCATATGAAGGGAGTTTTCAAGTATGCGAAGGAAGATGATGAAAGAAGATTCGGGAGTGTCAATCGCTCAAGCTTGGGGATGCCCCCATGCACCTCCAAGAAATATCCAAGGAGACTCAAGCATCTAAGCTTGGGGATGCCCCCGTGCATCCCCTTCTCCATCAACAATCATCAGTTCGTCCTTCTCCATGTTATATTTTTATCGCTTCGTATGTTATGTGCTAGACTTGGAGCGTCTCGCTCTTTATTTTTAGTTTGTTTTAGTTTTGCTTGCTGTTCATAACAATTTGGATCCTATCCTTCATTGTTTGGGAGATAAACACGCTCCACTCCACCGTAGATCACAACATAGGCTTGCATGCTTATCACTCTTTTTGTGTGTGTTCTATATATTTTCATAGTTGTTGTCATGCTTAGCTCTTAGTTTTCATGTTTATGTTTTTAAGAGCTTTTGATTAGGATGTTCTTGGAACTCTCTTGAGTCTTCATGATTATCTTGTTTAGAGAGTTGGCTTGTTGCACTGAGTTGTGTGTCTTGCATGAGTAGGTAATTAAGGTTACTATTACAAGTGTAGTAGTAACATGCAATAGTTTTGAGGTATTTATTAGAGTAATGTTTGGACATAAAGGTGCCAAGAGCTTGAGCCTATTAGTGATAGGTGTCTTATTTTGGGCAATCCGTGCTTATTTTCATAAACTACAAAAATTAGTTGAGAACTCTAGCTACTAGATGGATCACTTACCTCTGGAGGGGTTGGAATATATAGAGTACCCTCACGTACCATGGGTCGAGGATGTGCAAGGATAACCAAACCCCCATACACTCCTCCTCCCGATAGAGAGTTACCGATAATAAGTGCATGAGTTCTTCGAACTGATGTGAGTATTCGATTGTTTGCACTTCCACCTTCCCATATTTTGCTAGCCTCTTCGGTACCGTGCATTGCCCTTTCTCACCTTGAGAGGTTGCGCATACTTCGCCGGTTCATCCAAACCCTTGGCACGATACACTTTTTCATCATAAACCTCCCTATATCTTCCTCAAAACAACCACCATACCTACCTATCAAGGCATTTCCATAGCCTTTACGAGATACATTGCCCTGTAACATCCACCATCTCATTACTTGATCTTCATGTCATACATGCTTTTTATTGATCGAGGAGCCGCATGCTAGTTGGGCTTTGCCCTTATTATTGGTACATGACGCGCTAGTATCATTGCATATCCTGCTACACTGGCAGAGACATACATTTGCATACATCATGATAGTTTTCATTATTCTTTATGTTGAGTACTTCTTGTAAAGTGTGAAGATCTTCCATAATATTGTAAAATATAGAGTGTTTCCCTTAAGTGAGAAAAAGATCCCAAAGAGGAAAAATTAAACGATCCCAAAGAGGACAAATGAGACATAAATAGATAGAGCCAAAGAGGCCACAAAAATACAAAAAATACAAAAAAGAAATAAAAAGAGAGAAGGGGGCAACACTACTATTCCTTTTGAAAGATCCACACTCGTACTCCATTTCCATATTTGTACTCCATAGAGATTATCATTCATGCATAACTATGTGGGGACCCTTACACTATAGAACTTGGCTTGCATATTCCAAGGATGAGCCTCTTCAAAGCTCTATGTCTTCATGAGCAAGCAAGTTGGATGCAACCCCACTAGTTCCATTATAGAGCTTACCTTAGCTCACATGTGCATCCGTTGCATGGAATCCCTACTCCTCATATCATATCTATCATTTGGCCTTCTCTCGCCTATGATTGTCCTCATTGATGCGAGCCTTTCACACTTTTTTTCTTCCTTCCCCATTATTTCTCTCCTTTCCATCCTAGGTGCTAACGTATCTTGCTCGCGCTCATCCATTGCATGAGTGATCGAAGTCAACTAGTGGTCTAGGGATGAGTCAAAATAAGATCCCGAAGGAGACCAAGTGTGTAATTTAGTAGATTGAGTTCTCAATTAAAACTACACACACACACACATGCACACACACAAATATATATATATATATACAGCCATGTCAGAATAACTATTCTGACCACGATGTCAGAATAACTATTCTGACAACATCCCGAACTGCAAGAGAAAGCTACGCACACTGGTTCCGTCTATTGTTTCGAACCTCATACGAGGGTGCAGAGAACTGCATCAGCGTTCTAGCGTATCAAACTAGTTTTGATCGACTCTGCTTGTTTACTCGCGTTCATGACGATCCCCGATTATGTATTGTGTGCCAAAACACTAATTTTCGCGAAAAAATCACCGGAATCGATGTAGATGGCGGAATTGTGTCTGTTCTTCGTCGAGAGCAGCGCGTTGTCATCGTTTTTGTCGGGTTCACGATCAATTACGCCGCAATTTATTGTGTTTTGTAAGATCGCGAATCTATTTTGTGTTAATCCGCGACGAATTGAGTTGCTAATTCGTCCATTTGGTTGGTTATTTTGTCGAATTTCTGTCTATAGGCGAAGAACTCTGCCCTTGCGGGCGCGTGACGCGTTTCGACTCGTGCCACGATTTGTCAAATGCACGCTCGTTATGTTGCGCATTTTCTAATTGTTGGTGTTTATGTGTTTGCGCGAATTGCAGAGGGAACTAGGAAGATCGAATTTGTTAGTTAGCAATTTGTTTTTGAATGTGCACGCACAACGAGCTGCAATGGTCTTTAATGTGAGCTGCATTTGATCACCGTACAGCACTGCATCTGATCATATCTCCAAACTGCATTGGTTCTGATTTTGCATCTTTTTTTCTTGGTGTCCGCTGTGTATATATACAGCTGGTTCCATTGCCACCCATCTTATCTTATCCGCGGAGGCCATCTGATAGTCCCATCCCCTCCCCCAACCCCACCCTCGTCTTACCATCAGATCCGTGATCTCCCCCCCCCCAACCATATCCTCTTCCCATCAGTAAAATGGATTGCTCGTGCGGCTGCTTGGCAAGGATGGAGCCCATGCTGGAGACCTGCGTGTTCTCTGAAGGTCTGGTTTTGAATCACAAGCAGCGGCACAACGCTCTCTGTTCCCTTCTGTACTCTCCATTCATTGGATTCAGAGCTCCATTCGTCCACCAAATGACCCAAGTTGATGTCGATGATTCATGGGTATGTATGATTCAGCGCTCGTTGTTTGTGTGTGCGCAGCCCCATCTGATTAATGCAGTAGTGTTAGTTTCTGAAGAAACATATTTTTTTGCAGCAGCAGTAGTGAACTGCTTTCATATAGATCTTTATATTATGAAGATTTCAGCAGAATTTAGTTTCTGAAAGAAACATTTTTTAATTTTTTTTGTGTTAGTTTAAGTGAACTGCTTTCATATACAGGGTTTTTTATTCTGTGAAGAAACATTTTTCTGAGCAGCACTAGTGAACTGCTTGCATATATATCTTTCAGCAGAATTAGATTGTGAAGAAGCATTTTTTAATTTTTTTCACGTATTTTAAGTGAACTTCTTTTATATATAGTGTTTTTATTATGAAGATTGTAAACAACATCATTTGTTGAATATTTCCTGTGTTACACTTTATTTTATATTTTTTTGTTGTTGTTGTTGTGCAGAAATTTCCTTCTGGTCTAGTCAGGGTTTCAGAAAGTTGTGTTAACCTGGTCTTTGTTACAAAAGAATGGGTATCATAATGTTACGTCATGTACTCTGTTGGCTCTGATGATTGTTTGGTTCTCAAAGATGGCTGGAAGGAATTGGTGGAGGAATCTGGTCTCCAGGCTGGGGATGTTGTCATGGCTATGTTTTATAGGCATGCAAATTGTTTGGAAATCAAGTTAAATTTGCTTTAGATCAGTTCTGTTGTTTTTTAGCAGCTGTGTGAAAACATTTCATTGTAATAATGTGCCATACTATGTGGCATCTAGTTATCATGTAAGTTTGAACGGCGAAAACAATATTTTCGAAAAAGGCAGTGAAACATTATATTAATATTTTTGTCCACTTTCTGCTGAGATTGGCACGCATTTCCTGCTTGATATGTTACCTTCTTTTTCGACAAGATTTATAAGTGAACTGCTTTTTAGGAGTGAACAAGAGTAGAAGTGAACAGCAGTTGAAGAGATATACAGAATGGAAGCACCCACATAGCTTCATTTTTCCAAGCAGACCACACACGGAACTACAGTTCTAATAAAATAGGACTGCATCAACCTTTGTATGTGAACCACTTTGATAACACATTCAGAACTGGAAATTGTTTATATATACAAACCAAGGGGTTTCTGTGCTCATAACAAGCATAGTACATCATCAAGCAAACCTAAACAACTCAAGCAAATATTGTTCCAAAGCAAACTACAACGAAAGCAAACTTTTCTTGACCTATGCAGAAGGAAATAACTCGAGCACTCGTGACATGAACCCCTTTGGTTTTACCAGCATATGGACTGCATCATCAGTTCCACTCGGCCCAGCCGGAGGTGCAAGGTGATCCTGCGCTCCCCTTGCCCCAGCTCCCCTTTCCCCAGGATCCCCTCGGGCGCTTCCTGGTCCGCTCCTTTATAGCGCATGTGAGGCCGTCTTGCACTGTTGTGATGCGGTTCCATATCTTGAACGCAGCGTAGGCGTCCTTCGCAGCATACTCAATGTGCTTCTTGGTGAGAACGTCATTCCAGTGGTTGTGCTCTTCGTTTGTCATCTTGGTCTTCATATCCGCGTAGTAGTCGTCGATGATGGCGGCTGACACATCGCCAAGTGAGTCGAGCTCCTTCGTTCCTTCAAGCACCCTCCAGTTCTCCTGAACGTCAGTGAAGTTGGATACGTACAGGTTGCTCCACGAAAGCTTTTCTTTGTCCTGGTCTATGCTGAAACCAGCGAACTCTTACCTACGTGGACCACAAGTTATTCATTAGAGAACTGCATACAGACGGCAAAAAGAACCGCATACAGACGGCAAACAGAACTGCATACAGAGTCAAGGAGATATCCACAGGCATGCAACTATGTATTACACCAGTATAAAAGAAGTGCTTACTTCGAGTTGGCGAGGAACTTGTCGAAGGCGATGCATCTCTCGCCCATAGTAGCGCATACCTGGAAAAGGAGCACCACGTGATCCTTCCCTATTGAGAGCTGAATCAGGGCGGCGTCCCTCCTGTCAGGTGTGTACTCGACGTCGATGCCGACGATCTTCTGGCGGCGGCCCTGCAGAGCTTCCTCCTAGTCGTTGATGTACATCTCCACGGTGCTCACGTCGTTGGTGTAGACCACCGTGAGCACTGTATTGCCGTGCGCCTCGACATCTTTGAAGATCTTGGTGAACGGCATGGCTGGAATGAGGAGGAACAGTGGGGGAAGCGAAGTAGTTTGTGAACAATCAAGCGTGGGAGCCCGGAATTTAAAGGGGAGTGGAAGCAACATCTGCCCAGCCCACGTTCTTCTTCTCCAACTGGCACGGGGAGTGGGGGCGATCGTGGTTGCGCCCGTTGGGATCATGGTGATCGTGGCCTTAGTGCTTTCTTCAACCGTGCGGATAGAGGAGCAGGGCGTGCAGCGATTCGATTCCCTCTGGAGATCGTGGCCCCGTATTTTTCGGGGGCGGCTCTTAAACGAAGCAACTGAAGAGATTGCAGGCGAACAGCACCACTTTTATTAACCGAACTGCATCATCAAAATAGATCGAGCCGTTGTTGGTTTCTGTATATGACTTGTGTGCCGATAAGGTAGAATTTTTTATTTATGTATAACGCGCGTCGCTGACTCTTGGGCCCGGAGGGAGTCAATAACCCCCTGCCTCCTCTTCTTCTCTCCGTCCCCTCCTCATTCTCCCCCTCGCCCCCCGTAGGGAAAAAAACCCCGCTCGTTCTCGCGGCTGAGAGGGACGACGCCCGCATCCGCCGCCGTCTGCTGCGTCGTTGCCCTGCTATTCCTTCGCTCATCACAGCGTCCCACGGTTAGTCCCTACCGTCTAGTGGCTCCATAGCTATTCTCTCCTCTCCGTCGATTTTCGTCGCCGGAAATCGTCATCGTCGTCCCCGATTTGTTTCTAGGGTTAGTTTTTGGAGCGACCAGCTTCTTTTTGCTTTTTTAACTATCGTTTTCCAGGCTCGAATCGCAACATGCGCTTGTTTTTAAGAGAAGGTTGTGGTATTAGTGGCCTTGAAATCCTAGCAATGTCCACCTAGGGTTTTTTTATCTCTACGCGCTCAGGTTTTCTTTTCTAGGGTTTGATTATTTATCTGTTGTTGTTTGCAGATTTAGCATGGCTTCTCCTACTAGAAGAAGTCCAAGGTTTGGAGGAAATTGTATGTGAACTGCTTTCCTATATCATTTGTTCTATTTTTTCTTTTGTCACTATGCTTCAGGATGATTCTTTTATCTTTTTGTTTACAGGTTCTTTATCACCCATTGATGTCTCACCAATCAGCAGGGCCGCTCCATCTGGTAATTTACAATGTCTCCTTTGCCCCTGTCGCCATAAGGTTGTTAGGAAAATCTCAACTCGTCTCAACTTTTTTCTCACCAGGAAGAAGTGATAAAATCTTATAACACCTTCCTTTTTTGTTATGGGAGAACTGCATTATATATTTTACTTACAAACCTACATGTGTTTAGACAAGTTTGTGAAATTGATATGAACTGCAGCTAGTTAATTGTTTTAATTTTATTGTCTTGGAATGAAGTGCAATAAGTTTTTTTCTTTTTTCATATGCTAATGAACTGCATCAAGTTATTGTGTCTCCATAAATCTTTTATATTATTTTTTTGGTAAAAGTGCACTGCATTTATGTACATTGCCTTTTTTTGCCATATATGTGTGGCCCAATTTATATTATTTGTATTTAGTATAGTTTTTCCTCTCACACACATACTTTCTTCCACCTACAGTTTTATGCCCTGGTGGGTCTGGTGGTGGGGGTGTTAACTATTTGATTACCCGTTATTTCTCAGTCGATGTTGTCGGGGAAGGAACATCCAGTGTACCTGAAATTACCGATACTCAGTCGCAATCTATTGATGGCACAGAACCAGTGACTCGGGATTGGATGGTGCCCGATCAGATTGCAGCCGACAACGAGAGGAAAAGGCAGAAAGCGATTGCGCTTGCTGATCGTTTCGAGAAGGAGCACAAGGCGAAGCAGGATCAGAAGGCGAAGCGAGTAATGTTTGATGAGGGCAAGGAGATAGGAAGGAGGATTGCAGACTCAAATAAGTCTGCTAAGTTTGCCCCTTCAAAGAATAATGTGAAGAGAAAACTCAACACTGTTGCAGAGGAAGGCTTAATCTCTCCACGGCGCAGTCCCCGGGTTGATTACTCAAAGAAGCCCAATTATGCCGAGGTTCAAAGAAAGCGGCCAAGTGCTAACGATTACTCTGGTGTTGATTTTGGTGGCCCATCCAAGCGTGCACGCTCAAAGGAAGCTGCAGAAATGCTTGACAACAACTCTGGTGAGGAGGATTCTGACGGGGAGGATATTGATGCTGCGAAGGTATCTTGCTGTTTGTCACTATTTTTTGCCGATGTTTTTATTGCTGCTTTTAATTTATCTCCTTGTCACACGAGCCACTGATGTGAACTGCATCAGCTTTTGAGTTGTTTCAGCAGCGAGTCTTATGAGGCGTACTATATTCGCGGACAGCATTGCATTGTATAAATGAAACCTAGCAGTTTTTACACTAGGTTTTAATGTAGTATATATGCAACGCACCGCATTTTTGTATATGAGTTTGTTTAAGGGGAGGTTGGGGGGTTGGGCCCCCCCCCCATATTTGGTTTACCAAAAAATAGAAGAGAACTGCATTTTAATACCACACTCTCATATCATCTTGTTTTATATAGAAGAGAACTGCATTTTTGTATATGAGTTTGTTTAAGGGGAGGTTGGGGGCCCCCCATATTTTGGTTTAACAAAAAATAGAAGAGAACTGCATTTTAATACCACATTCTCATATCATCTTGTTTTATATAGAAGAGAACTGCATTTTTTAACAACTCACTGCCAACTCGTTTTCTTTTTGTTACATAAGAGAACTGTTTTCTCAAGATAACATTCAGATGCTAATGTGAACTGCATCTTTATTTCTTTTTTTGTAGATTGCCAAGAGTACCAAAAGGAAGAAGTCTGAAGACGATGCTACGGTGGAATGGCGATTCAACAAGACTGTTCGGTTGTCTATTCCAAATGTATGTAAAGTCGTTGCTTTGTTGAAGGAGCCGCACAGAATTTTGGTTCAGCTAGCAGGTTTCGGCATTGTCTTCAATCTGAAAGTGAAGAAGAATGTGTCTCGTGTGCTTATGTGCAAGTTGATGGGAAAGATCAACCCCGAGACGGTGAAACTAGACTGTGGGCCAAAAAAGGTTCTGGAAATAAATCGTGAGGCTGTTCATCACATTTCTGAGTTCCCTATGGGTACTCGCACCGCTCCCAGGCCTGTCGAAAGCGGCCATGATGATTCTCTGGCTACTCTGAAGGATGAGCTTGGTTTTAACCGCTCTCGTAGCATAGATGTGAAAGACCTGCTTACACTACTCCGTAACTTGGTTGATGATCCTGCGAAGGTTGATATGGCTCTGAAGGTTTTCTTTCTCATTGTTTTTCAGAGTTTGCTTTGCCCAGACCTGCCACTCAGTTGTCTAGGGTAGCTGCCATGGTTGAAAACCTGAACTTTGATTCCATGGCTGATATGGACTCTTGCCAGCTAGTTGTTGATGAGTTGCAGGCTGCAGTGTACAAGTGGAATTCTGAAGGGAGCAAGCAGAACTGTGCTGAAGACTGCACCATCGTGCCTCTGTTCATGTACCTCGATAGCTTGAATCTTCGCAATGTATCTATTATGCATACACGCACGCCATGTGCTTAAATTCTGTCCCATCAGGAGTTGAAGAAGATTCACAACGCCGACATGATTGTAAGGGGAAAGATTCATCTGGATACCTACAAGTTTGGCAAGTTGCCTGTATGTTCACAATTTTCAGTTTCTTTATGTTTTGTCATTATCTTCTTTTTTGTTTTTGTGACATGCTCAATGTGAACCTTTTACTTTCTTACATGTGCACTGCTTTATTTTTTGTTAAGTGGAAGGCGATAAGGTACATTGTGTACAAACGGACTGTGATGGCTTCTCGCCCCTCGTTGGTTACCCCAAGTGGAAGTTTTGAGATGCAGTGCAGCAGCAAGTTTCCCTTGGTGAAGATACCAAGGTTATCGAACCAGTAGGACTCGGGAGATACAAGTAGGTGGCAACGTCGCCAGAAATTGCTTCCTGACTAGGGTGTTGTCGTGGACCTGCACACAGCAACAAATAACTTTGCTCCCAACGAGTAAAGAGGAGTTGTCAATTCCTCCGACCTTGTCGTTTACAAAGGATCAACGCAAGAGATAAAAGATGCAAAGGAAAGTAAAACCTGAAAGTAAATTGAGGGTGTGAACAATAATGTGAAGATGGACGGGGTCCCGTGATTTTCACTAGTGATGTCTCTCTCCCAAAAGACGATAAAAGTGCTAGCAAGGTACACAAATCACAATTGGGAAATTGACAGGATTATGAAGGCACCGCAATGATAACTATGCTGCAAAGAAAGGAAGGGCTCAAAAGCAATGGGCAGTACGCCAAGGTAAGTAGACCGAAATCCATCTGCATCTACTACGAATCATCCACCTTGAGATATCTATCCAGAACATCTCGCTGGTATTAAGTTGCGAATCTCACTCAAAGTGTAAACTCAAAGCAACAGACAACTACATTAATTGAACTTTGCGTACAGTAAACAATCCTAGCACCCGCAGGTACAAGCATTGTTGTTTTATCCCTGGTGGCAACAACACATCCCCTAGTCTCATGTTTCTGTCACTCAAGCTAGACATCAAGGGGCTGAACCCACAATCGAGCATAACGCTCTCTCTTGGAGTTGCAAATAAAATACTTGGCCAAAGAAAATACCGCAACGGAGAACATGCAAGAATTTACTCAAGAACAAAATATAAAAGAGAAGAACCAAATATATTACTCATCACAATCTGAACATAGTCTCATAATCCATCAGATCCCAACAAACTCAGCATAGCAATAGCAGAAATTACATAGATGCCTCGACCATGTGAGGCAGCTCACGAGGACTCGAAAGTGGAACCAAAAAGGGGGAGAGATTCATCACATAGCTACTGGTCACGGACCCATGGCCCAAGGGGGACTACTCACGGCACATCCGGGAGGCGTCCATGGCTATGGATGGTCTCTCGGAGGGGGTTCCTCCTTCCGGCAGGGTGTCGGGGCAGCTTCTCCAGGCAGCCCCGATCTTGAAACAGCGGCGGCGGCGGTACAGAGGGGAGTTCGCGAGAAAGAGATCGATATTAGGGTTTTCCACCCCGAGGGGTAAATATAGGCGAAGGGGGGCTTCGAGGGGACCCACGAGGCAGTCAGGAGGGTCCCTGGCGCGGCCCAGGGTGGGGCCGCGCCACCTGCCCTCCTGGCTGCCTGGTGGTGGGCCCCCTTCCCTCTCTTGGTGATTCCGGAAGCTTCTGTTGCGCTGATTTTTTATATATTTTCCCCGGAATTTTTGGAGCACTTTTAATGGCCGGAAAACCTGAAATACAAAAATAGCATAAAAGTGAAACTGGCAACTGGGTGCACTGAGTTAATAGGTTAGTCCAAATAGGTTCAAAAGTGTATGAAAGTTCAAGCAAAACATGGCAAAGTCACACAAAACATGCATGGAGCAAGCAGAAATTATAGATACGTTTGGGACGTATCAACATCCCCAAGCTTAATTCCTGCTCGTCCTCGAGTAGGTAAATGATAACAAGCATAATTTCTGTGGTGACATGCCACACAACCAAATAAGGACCTTTAAGTAAAGCAATCAAAGCATGCAATTCAATTCAAGTCTTAACAAGCAAGAGTCTATATTAGCATTGACACAAGCAACAAAAGAACAAAGGGTGCATGAGCTCTCGCTGTCAGTGACTCGAATGTCTCCAAATGGTGTTTGCGTGCAAGCAAGGGACTGGGAAGAAAGAGAAAAAAAATGTTGAGAACAACTATCTACTAAAGTTTCACACTTGGTCTCCTTTGGATTCTTATCTGGACTCGTCCCCAGACCACTAGCCAGGTACAAGTCAAACTGATCCACTCCCTTTCGATATTTTGAGCACTCATGCAATGGATGAGCGTGAGAAAGAAAGTTGACACCTAAAAGGATAAACAGAAAGAAGGTGGAGGAGGAAGACAAAAAGGTGTGAAAGGCTCACATCAATGAGGACAATCATAGGCGAGAGAAGGCCATATGATAGATATGATGTGAGGAGTAGGGATTGCCATACAACGGATGCACATGTGAGCTAAAAGCTCTCCAAGGGAACTAGTGGGGGTGCATCTAACTTGCTTGCTCAAGAAGACCTAGAGCTCGTTTGAGGAGGCTCGTCATTGGAATATAGAAGCCAAGTTCTATAGTGTGAAGGGTCCCCACATAGCTATATGCATGATGATGATCTCTATGGAGTACAAGGGATAGAAGATGAAGTACTAGTGTGGATCTCTCAAAAGGAATAGTAGTATGCCCCCTTCTCTCTTTTTATTTTATTTTTCTTTTCTCGTTTTATTTTTATTTTTTGGTGGCCTCAATGGCTCTTTCTATTTAACTCTCATTTGTCCTCTTTGGGATCTTTTGATTTTGTCCTCTTTGGGATCTTTTCCTCACTTTAGGGGCAATACTCTATATTTTACAAGAATATAGGAGATCTTTCACACTTTACAAAGGTACTCACATAAAGAAAATGTAACTATCATGATGCAAATGTATGCCTCTGCCAGGGTAGCAAGATATGCAATGATACTAGCGCGTCATGTAGCAATGATTAGGGCAAGGCCCAACTAGCATGCGGATCCTCGATCAAGCAAGTAGCATGTACGACATGAAGATCAAGTCATGAGAAGGTGGATGTTGCATGGCAATGTATCTCGCAAAGGCTATGGAAATGCCTTGTAGGTAGGTATGGTGGCTATTTTGAGGAAAGATATAAGGAGGCTTATGATGACAGAGCGTATCATGCCAAGGGTTTGGATGCACTGGCGAAGTATGCGCCAACTCTCGAGGTGAGAAAGGGCAATGCACGGTACCGAAGAGGCTAGAAAAAGTATAGGTGGGTGGAAGTGTCAACTTTCGAATACTCACATTAGTCCGAAGAACTCATGCACTTATTATCGGTAACTCTTAATCAAATCAGGAGGTTCACAAAGCGACAGGTACCCCGAGGAGGAGTGTATGGGGGTTTGGTTATCCTTGCGCATCCTCGACTCATGGTACGTGAGTGTACTCTAATATTCGAACCCTCCAAAGGTTAGTGATCCATCTAGTAGCTAGAGTTCTCAACAGGGTTTTTTGGTTTTCAAAAAACACACGGATTTCCCAAAATACGACATCTATCACTAATAGGCAAGAGCTCTTGACACCATAAGTTCAAACATTACTCTAGTCAATACCTCAAAACTATTGCAAGTTACTACTACAAAGAGAACATCAACTTTAACTACCTACTTTCAGTCAAGACACAGAACTCAGTGCAATAGGCAAACTCTCTAACAAGATAAAACATGCAACCTATAGAAAGTTCAACCTAAGACAAAACAAAAGCTCTAGAAAAACTAAAGCACTACAACTAAACAGAACAGCAGCTAAGAAAAGAAAAAGAACAGCTCACAGCTAAAAGAATAAGCATGCAAATCCTATGAGGAGTTCTAGTTCAAGCGGAGCGTGAATCTCTCCCACACAAAAGATTAAGTTGGGGTCTAACTTGTTACTACAGCAAAGAAAGAAAAACAAACCTAGAAAAGTAAAGAGCGAGACGCTCCAAGCAAAGCACATAACGCATGAAGTGATAAAAATATAGTGCAACGAGGGACAAACTGATGATTGTTGATGAAGAAGGGGATGCATCGGGGGCATCCCCAAGCTTAGACGCTTGAGTCTTCTTGAATATTTATTGGGGGTGCACATGGGCATCCCCAAGCTTGAGCGTTTGACACTCCTGAATCTTCTTTCATCACCTTCCATCGCGCACTTGAAAACTCCCTTCATACATAACTCATTGTAGGCTGATTAGAGAGGTTAGTACCCTAATAAAATAATTTTCTTCTACTGAAAATAAAGATTTCCAGGAAGAGCTACTGTTTCTCTTGCCTTCCCAAAAAAGTTTGCAAAGAAAAAGCAAGCTTAAGGATTGCAAAACTGCGAAAAGACAAATCGAGGCAGAAGCTGAGAAAAACAGAACAGCAGAGAAAGGAGAATTTTTTCGAGGTACTTCTGCAACTCAAATAAAAAAATTTGAACAGACGCCTGAAAGGTAATTGTATGGATCATGCTGTCAAAAAAATTCAGATAAAAAAGATGATCTGGTGATTTATTGAGAATTTTACCGTCAAGCAGACAGAATATGTTTCTGGACAGCAAGCACCAACTTTTGACCTTTCTTTCAATCTGAGGCTAAACTTGGCACAAAGCTTGAAAAGTAAAGATACAATGATGTTGCTACAGTAGTAACAATCATCAAGACCACTAATAACAGAACTAAATCAAAAAGAAAAACCTAAATTCGTTGCGGGCTGCCTCCCGAAAGCGCTTCTTTAAAGCCATTAGCTAGGCTTAAAAATTATAGAAGATGTTCTCACAAGAATAAGAATTGAAGCAAAAGAGAACATCAAGAAGCAAATACGAAACACATTTAAGCCTAACCCACTTCCTATGCATAGGCATCTTGTAAGAAAATAAATCAAATAAGCCCAAAGTGACATGCATAGGAAGGTGGAACAAGAACAACTTCAAAACTTTCAACATAAAGAGAGGAGTTTTAGTAATATGGAAGTTTCTACAACCAAACTTCCCTCTATCAAAATAATTTTCAGTAGTACCATGAACAACATCAAGAATATAACTATCACATAAATCATGTTGTTCATGAACTGCAAGCACACGTGTATAGTTTTCAACACGGTCTTTAGGATTATAAGATAAATGCAACCCATCACATTGAGCCTTGATAAAAGCAAAGTTCTTCGGAATACGAGTTGGAGATTTCAAAAAGATAATAGGACAATCAAGTGTGGGTGCAATGGCATAAATTTCATGCTTAATATGAGGAACAATAGCAAGTTCATATCCGTAAGCATCATCCATAGTGGCATCACGGCCATAAGCATAGAAGGCATCAACTTCATCAAAAAGGGATATTTCAAAAGAATCCATAGGATCATAACACTCATATAAGGTAAGAGTCAAAGAGTTACTCTCATTAGAAGGTAGACATGGATGGCTCCATTCTTCCTCCTCTTGTTCGTCACTCTCCTCCTCTTTTTCATCCAAGGAGCTTTCAGGTTCAGTAATTTCTTCTTCCATAGAGTCCTGCAAAACATTAGTCTCTTCCCTCGGAGGAGATATTCTCTCAAGATGAACAGTAATATAATAATTTGCATCGTAATTTTCCAAACAATAGTTAAGTATAGCAAGACTCTCAGATTTGTAAGGGGCATCATCAATATTTTTAAGAAGAGAAGTAATTTCATAGGCACCCTTATAAGCAACAAATTCTTCTATTTCCTCTGCATCATACAAATCATAGTTTCTCTTAGCATAAGAAGCTAAGGTTTCATCATCATTGTACTCACATTGGAAAGCAAGGTTTTTATGCCTCATAAAGCAACAAGATTCATCCCTGCAGAAAGATATATTATATATTGAGCACAAGTTTCTAGCATACTCATACAACTGATGTATTTGTTTCCATAAGTGTATCCCCTTTTGAGACAAGCGGTGTTCCTTGTACCACTTTTGTTGATCCTCAGTGAATCCTCCATGCCAATAAGATCTGGTTTCAAAGAAGTCAGACATTGATTGGCAAGTAAGTAACTAGACATACTATTATTATTTTTTGATAAAAGGCACTAAAGCAAAAACTGAAAGGTAAACTAACAAGACTAAAAAGCAAAGATAAAAGATAGTGTGCAACTCCCCTATCTTGTAGACTTGAGTCCCCGGCAACGGCGCCAGAAATTTTCTTGATGGCTTCTCGCCCCTCGTTGGTTACCCCAAGTGGAAGGTTTGAGATGCAGTGCAGCAGCAAGTTTCCCTCGGTGAAGATACCAAGGTTATCGAACCAGTAGGACTCAGGAGATAAAAGTAGGTGGCAACGTCGCCAGAAATTGCTTCCTGACTAGGGTGTTGTCGTGGACCTGCACACAGCAACAAATAACTTTGCTCCCAATGAGTACAAAGGAGTTGTCAATTCCTCCGGCCTTGTCGTTTACAAAGGATCAACGCAAGAGATAAAAGGTGCAAAGGAAAGTAAAAGTTGAAAGTAAATTGAGGGTGTGAACAATAATGTGAAGATGGACCGGGGTCCCGTGATTTTCACTAGTGATGTCTCTCTCCCAAAATACGATAAAAGTGCTAGCAAGGTAAACAAATCACAGTTGGGAAATTGACAGGATTATGAAGGCACCGAAATGCTAACTATGCTGCAAAGAAAGGAAGGGCTCAAAAGCAATGGGCAGTACGCCAAGGTAAGTAGAGCAAAATCCATATGCATCGACTACGAATCATCCACCTTGAGATATCTATCCAGAACATCTCGCTGGTATTAAGTTGTGAATCCCACCCAAAGTGTAAACTCAAAGCAACAGACAACTGCATTAAAAGAACTTTGTGTAAAGTAAACAATCCTTGCACCCGCAGGTACAAGCACCGTTGTTTATCCCTGGTGGCAACAGCACATCCCCTAGTCTCATGTTTCTGTCACTCAAGCTAGACATCAAGGGGCTGAACCCACAATCGAGCATAACGCTCTCTCTTGGAGTTGCAAATCAAATACTTGGCCAAAGCAAATACCGTAACGGAGAATATGCAAGAATTTACTCAAGAACAAAACATAAAAGAGAAGAACCAAATATATTACTCATCACAATCTGAACATAGTCTCATAATCCATCAGATCCCAACAAACTCAGTATAGCAACAGCAGAAATTACATAGATGCCTCGATCATGTGAGGCAGCTCACGAGGACTCGAAAGTGGAAGCACAAAGGGGGAGAGATTCATCACACAGCTACTGGTCACGGACCCATGGCCCAAGGGGGGCTACTCACGGCACATCCGGGAGGCGTCCATGGCTATGGATGGTCTCCCGGAGGGTGTTCCTCCTTCCGGCAGGGTGCCGGGGCAGCTTCTCCAGGCAGCCCCGATCTTGAAATGGCGGCGGCGGCGATACAGAGGGGAGTTCGCGAGAAAGAGATCGGTATTAGGGGTTTCCACCCCGAGGGGTAAATATAGGCGAAGGGGGGCATCGAGGGGACCCACGAGGCAGTCAAGAGGGTCCCTGGCATGGCCTAGGGTGGGGCCGCGCCACCTGCTCTCCTGGCTGCCTGGTGGTGGCCCCCCTTCCCTCTCTTGGTGATTCCGGAAGCTTCTGTTGCGCTGATTTTTTATATATTTTTCCCGGAATTTTTGGAGCACTTTTAATGGCCGGAAAACCTGAAATACAAAAACAGCAGAAAACAGAAACTGGCAACTGGTTGCACTGAGTTAATAGGTTAGTCCAAATAGGTTCAAAAGTGTATGAAAGTTCAAGCAAAACATGGCAAAGTCACACAAAACATGCATGGAGCAAACAGAAATTATAGATACGTTTGGGACGTATCAGACTGCAGCCGCTGAACTGCATCCCAGCTTCCGTGAGCCTCTTGCTAGGGGTTCCCCCATTCGGTGGGTTGATGGTGTTGCAAGGGGTTCTCGACTTAGGCGGGTTGATGGTGTTGCTAGGGGTTCTCCACTTAGGCGGGGTCATGGCGCTGCTAGGGGGTCTGCTGGAGGTTCTCACGGCGAGGCTCATGATGACCGCAATATTTTCGTCCAGGTTGACGAGCTTCTTGACAGGGTTATCAATTTAACTTCCGACCTCCCAACATATGGAGCTAGGATGAGGAATATTGCTGGACTGTTTACTCCTGGCAAAGGACCTTCTGAAGCAGAAATCGATGCCGCTCACAACTTTGATTGTGGGCAGCTTCAATTCCTTAATTTGTCAGTTTCGAATGTTAGGGCGGCATTTGTTCAGTTCAAGCATTCCCAGGATGTCAAGTGTGCTAGGTATGAGCAGGAAGCTGAGGCACTTGTGAAGGAAATGGACAGCGGGAAAATGTTGTTAGGGTTTCCTTGTCTGATCGCGTTGCTGCTGATGTATGCTTCTTTTCATGTCATATGTGAACTGCTTTTGTATCAATATTTTCTTTTGTTTTTAATATTCTTTTATTTTCATATGCGACATTGACATTTGTTTTTTGCATGATTTTTTATTATTGCAGTGCGGAGGAGAGTCTTCTAATGCAAACGCGCGGCCCGATAATGACCCGGACGACCAACATGCTTTTGACTGAGATATCGTGTCTTATAGGCAGCAGCCCCCTGTTGTTGATGCTGCTAGAGACAATCCTGTCGACGAAGGCATCATAGACAATGTTTGAATTTTTTGTAACTTTTCTACTGTACATTTTCATTTTGTTTTAATGTTACTGTAGTGTCCAAATCAAAGATTCATATCCGGACTAGCAGCGGCAGTGAGCTGCGGTTTATTCTTTTACGTAGTGTCTAAAAACAAAGAAGTACAACTGCACAAGCAGTGGTAGTGAACTGCAGTTTATTGTTTTGCAGTTTAAAAAACAAAGAATTATACATGCACCAGTAGCGTCAGCAAACTGCATTTTCCTGAAAAAATATGTAACAGAGAAGGAGTAGCATTTTTTTTCAGCAGTGAACTACAAATAATATGTTTTATAGAACTGCATTTTGTTTTTTTAGGGTCGCGAAACAATTGTTGAAACTCATGGGAAGGAAGCAGACGGTGGCGCTGACAAGGTTGATGAGGCTTACGAGTCCAGAGAGATGGAAGGAGACGCTGGTCTGGTGAGCACAGAGAACTTCATTCAAGTTATTATTATTTTATATTTGACGCGTGGTGCATTTTGGTTTTTTCGCTTTTTTCGCTTAGTGAACTGCATCAGCATCATTTGTTTAATGTTTTGTTTTAATTCATCAGGACCGTGTGTTAAATGATGAAATCCAAGGGGAGCGCACTACAGAGGCTGACAATGTAGAAGCGAGAGAAGGAGGTGATGCCAATGTGGAGGAGACAAGGCAGATTTCAAAGAAGTAGGCGAGGGCTCTACCGAGGCTGAAAAGGCAGAAGAAAGAGAAGGAAGGGAGGATTCTATTGTTGCTGATAATGCACAAAGGGCTGAAGGAAGGGAGGATGTAGCGGATGCTAACAAGGCTGGAGAGAGATAAGGATATCCTTGTGCTACAGCCGAAACTGCAGAAGAGAGCGGAGGATCTAGAGCTGTAGATGATACTTCGGGCACAGCTGCCGGCATTGATCGTGTTGCTTCGCCATCTGTTTAGTTGTCTGGCGATAATATTCCCGAGATTTTTCATGTTGCCCCTCGCGCCACCGAGCAGCCTCAAGGCAATCTGGCTGGGACCAATCTGGATGTTCCAGTTGAGACAAGCAAAGTCGTAGCTGAGACGGTTTTGATCGGCTCTGAAGAGGAAAAGCCAAGTAGTGTGCAGAACATGAGCATTCTGGACGATGACATCACTGGCTTGGATAAGTTGACTCTCAGCGAAGATGTCTCCGCAGATGTGCAGGATGTGGACTCCGAAACCGAAGGTAAGTGAACTGCATTATTTTTTGTTCTAGTTTGGCTAAATCGATGGTTTTTATGCTCTATATTCTGACATCGGGGTTTTTCTATGTTTTTTAGATGAGGAATTACCTGTTTTCACTTCGTCCAGTATCGATCCAGCTCTTCTGAGGAGATACAACGAGTTATTTGACGCTGTTACGAGGGCTAGGAGGGATAAGAAGAAGAAGTATGTTCTTTCTCTTCGTCCTTATATCTGGTTGCTTTTTTTTGTTTTTTTTTGTAAGGTACATGCAGCTTATTACCTTTTTGCTTCGATTTTTTCTTATATTCCTGAAGGGATTTAGTTGCATTCAAGGACGAGTATGGTGATATTACAGTTGGTCATGTTGGCGAGTCGTTTTGGTCATACGGAACGCCGAGCACTCGTCTTGCAAATATTGGTGTATCTATGTTAGCTGAGAGGTTCAAAGGATCACAAACTATGATTGTCCCGTATAACCTATGTGTAAGTGTTTTCTATAATTATATCACACGCCTCCCCTCGCCTATGTTTATTGTGCTTATTTTCAACGGCCACATTAACTTTATTGGTTTTGAATTTTTTGACAGAATTCAATTTGGAACGGCGGTTCCACAAATAGGGCTTTGAAAAAGATGTTTTCTTCAAGCGCAAAGGAACGCGTGGACAAGAAAATTTTGGTATTGCATCATTTTGCTCTTCCCAGTCATTTTTAGATGTAGTTTCTTTTTTTCATTTGTTCTCATCCAGTTTGTTCTATTCAATTTTTTAATCAGATTATGTTCGCAACATTTGATCCTCCTCCTGCATCAATGAAGGATGCGATTGGCCACTACTGCTTCGTCACTTTGAACTTGTCTGCAAAGCGATTTGAGTTTCTTGACTCAATAAACGGCCCTGAAAGTGAACATGGAAGCACTATATTTAGGAAAATGGTTAAGAACATCAAAAAAGTCTGGAGAGAAGGCAGCGCAAGCTGCGATGAGCCGTTGAACCCTCCCACGCTCGACGGCTTTGTGTTGAGTCATGTCAACGTTCCACAGCAGGGAAACGGTTCGCACTTGTTCTTCTATCTTTTTTCTTATTTGTATATTTTTGTGCGCATAGTGTTATGCTTTGCTTTACTGAACCCAGAAGCATTCTCCCATATGAGCGAACTGCATTAACAATGTGTCATTAGTTTCTTTTTCCTTTTGAGAGAACTGCATTACAACCATTGTGTTATAAGTTGTTTCTATGTTCATTTGTTTCTTTTTGTATATCGAGTTGAACTGCTTTACTAAATTAGTACCACATTTTCCCCTACTTTCTTTAGAACTGCATTAGCATTCGGTATAGCGAACTACATTGGTTTTACTAGTATCAGAATCAATTCGTTCTTGAGTGAACTGCATTTATTAATGTGTTTACTTTTTTTCTACACGCATGATTGTGGATTTTTAATGTTCCAATTCATGCAGAGCTGGGATGGTGAAGCTATTGCTAAGTTTGGCAAAGAGCACATTGGTTACATCCGGAAGGCAATGCTCTACAGTTGGCTGACATCTTCGTATTGTTGTCTGGACTTGACATCCCTTTTAATTTTTAAAGAAGGTTATTACTTTTTTTTCGTCCGCACAACGTTTTTTTATATTAAGAGAACTTCATTTGGTACAGAAACGGGGGGGGAGGCCTACTTTGTTTTGTTAATTATTTTAGTATAATATAGGACTGTATGATCATCATCATAATCATTTATATATGGACTGCACTGCATTAAGTTTCATGTGTTTTTCTTCATAGGAAAAGTGCATTGCATTACACAATTCCTGTTAGTATGTCCCATTATTTCCCTTTTTTGTTATTGAAATTCACGATTCTTTTTGTAGGCTTTGATGAAGGCGCGTACCAAGGTGAAATTTAATTGTTTGAAACTCAGGTCCACACTCCAACCATTAAGAATTATGTTATTGAAGACCCCCCTGTCAAGCATGCAAAGGAACCTGTGTGTATGAGGACGAAGAGTGCACAATCTCCTGCGAAGCCTGTGAAGAATGCACCCAGTAAGAGGTCCAGGAGGGTAGTCAGCCCTCCGAATGCCAAAAGCACTGATGAGGACTTTATGACTCCGCCACCAGTTCGCAAGAGGACGAGGAGTGCAGCTGTGGAACGTCCAAATGAAAGTGAGGAAGTTATTCTATCCAACAAGAGGGTTGTGCAGAAGCCATCAAAATATAGAACGTCGGTACAGAAGTTGCAGCCTGCGAGGTTCAGCTCTCTCATGGAAGCGAGGATACTATTGGAACTTGTGTTGAGCACTGCGTTCAGGAAGAAACACAGCCAGTCAGTTCCTTTTTCTATAGTTTTCTTATTTGCTTATAGTTGTAGCTATGTCGTTTATTTTTTTGTTGTTTTAAGAACGCCTTTATTTGCGTTCCTAAACCTATCCCCACTCGCTGTGTTGTTTTTGTTGAGCAGGTCTCCGCTGTTCATGTACAGGAATCCTATCGAAGGATACACTGTGTCTGTTGACTACATGTTCTTAACTTTCTACAAAGGCGGTTTCATGGACTCGGAGTTGATGGATCATATCATTAATTACTGGAAGATTGACCAGCGAATGAATGTGGTTTACCGATCTGGTGAACGTGTTCTTCTTTCCCCTCTATTTATCACGGTATTTCTAATTCCTCCCCTTTTTATTTTTTTCTTGCTGTAGGTGAACTGCATTGCCAGCGTATAATAGAAAGATGTTGCTTTTAGGTGTGAAATGCATTGCCACTGTATAATAAAAGATTGCTTCTTTGAATAATTTTATTCAAAGCTCAGGAAATGTCGTTTTCTCGGAACTTATTAATGAACTGCATACGTAACTCTTTTTTTCACTCATCCCAGACCGAACTGCATTAATATGTTGTGTCCTTAATTGTTTTCTTTTTTAGCTTTTTCTCTTGGTGAACTGCATTTTGTTTTGCTTACATTAGAAGATCCTTTTTTTATTTTCCTAGACGAACTGCATTAATGCATTTTTTATGAATTAAGTATGTGCTTCAAATGAATGATCACGCGAAGAGAGATAAACATGGAAACGGCGTGTTGCCCTTTGTGCACACCAAGTTCAATGTTGAAGATGCAGCAAGGCAGTTCAAAGCATATGTTCGCGATGATGAGAACCTTCTTAATTGTAAATTAGTAAGTTCTTAGATTTTCTGGTTTTCATCTCGCTGTTCTTATTTTTTTGCGTCATTTTTTTCTAGTAATCCTGTCCCCCACTCAAACTAAGAAACACCTCTGTTGAAAACCAATTCAGATCCTGTTACCACGGATGATAGATCAGCACTACTCTTTATACACGATGAACAGGCACCGTGAGACCCTCGATATCCATGACACTAGGAGATAATGCGGATCGTTTGATGAAACGACGAGGTGGCGTAAGTCAGACTACCATAGCGACCGCGCTGAAATGGTAAAATGTTCGCTTTATTCATCTTTGTATATTTTCGGTTTCACATGTATACGAGCTGAACGACAGTTTTCGTGACGTGTACTTGTTGCGTGCAGTTGTCTATGTCGTATTTCAACAGATGATCAGGATGACCGCTTTGATGAAGAAGGTTTACGGAGAAAAGGAATACAATAAGAAGGAGTCGGTAGACTAGGTCGATGTTTCAAAGAAAGCTAGCTTTTTGGGCACCCCTGCACAGGGCCCCAATGAGTGCGGTTTTTTTGTTCTGAAGATGCCTCAGTTTTATGATGGCAGAAGCTTTGTTGTGAAGTTTGAAAAGCGCAATGTAATCCTTCATATATTTCCTCTTCCTGTCTGCAGCAGTATCACCTTTTTTGTCATAACCAAGTTGTTGTTTCGTTTTATCTTGTTGCTGTTTTTTGATCACAGGAAGTAGATATTGTGGATTGAGAGGCTGAGTTCCTGTTCCAGATTTTGTTCCACCCTGACAACATGGTCCTATCGAGCGAGTTTCCTGAGGAGCTAAAAAATATGTGCAAGTCTCTTGGTCTCACTGCCAAACCTGACTCGCAGGAGCAGGATGAGGCATAGAACAACAGCAGACCTGTTTGATGTGTTTTAGAAACTTCATTGTAAATAGTTTAGTCGCTCCTTTTTTATGTATGTGATCTGCTAAACATATTCACTAGGATGTTCTCCTTTTTCTGTACATCTATGTAATATAACGGAGAAAGCAACTCTGCTTGACTAAGTATATAATGGAGTTTCATCTAATTTTTATCTTTGTCAGCGGAAACTATCCTTACATATTTTTATTGGAGGATGTGTTTTGCTGGTGGGTTGGGGGGTGGGGGGATCCCCCCCCCAAACCTGGTTAACAGAATATCTATATAATATATAACATTGTTTGCAAAGTGCACTGCATTGCACAAAAGAGGGCCTTCAACGCTTTACAGTGTTGATAATCAAAAAGTTTTGGAAAATAGTATTTTCTTTGGAACACATAACTACATGTGTGCGCTAATCAAGAGCTCCATTTTAAAAAAAAATTGTATTAAGCGAACTGCACAGGTTATATGCGGGCGCACTACATAGTTCGCGGTAAGCGCACTGCAATGTACACATGAAGAATCCCAGTCTCTACTACATGTAGAGTATTGTTTATTTTCATAACCACATTATTTACTTTTTTTTCTCCATATGAGCTTCTGCAAACAGTAGAGAACTGCATTTTTTTAACATTACACTGCCATCCTAGCTTCTGCACACATAAGAGAACTGCATTTTTATATCATCTATAATTGTTCTGAAAACAGAATAGAACTGCATGTTTAAAATGACACTCCTATCTCATCTGCATTTCATTTTCTAGAGAGAACTGCATTTTCCTCAATCGCACCAGCAGAGCATTGAATACAAAGTATACCTGTTTTTTGTGCTATATATATTAAATTGGACTTCAACATTATATCTCGAAGTCTATTTTTTACATAAATGGACGAAGTTGATGTATGTAAAAATGCTACAATGTATGTGGGTTGAGCTATATCATGTTCCTGCTGCTTCTTCTCAAAGCGTGCACTGCAATTGCTTCATTGTTTGTCTCTCCATTTGTTTTCTTCTTGTTGAACGTGTTATTCCTTGTAACGCGCCCTTGCGGTCGCGATGCTTGCCTATGCTCTGTTTTCTTAATGTCCTTTCCCTTCGATGTTGACGCTGGTCCTTCGCTGTCTTCATCTTCTTCTTCGTACTTTTCCTCTTCCTCATCATCATCTTCTTCCTCATCTTCTTCATCATCTTCTTCCTCATCATCATCTTCTTCATCTTTTGCTTCTTATCTCTGTGGGCAAGTTCTTGCATTATGCTTCTCTCTCTTTTTGCAGATGCTGCACAGTCTTCTCTTTGTCAAATCTTCTTGTTGGTCAGCTTGGTCATATGTGGTGGCATTTTTGGCCTTGATTTTTTCCAGCCTCTGCTTGCATGTCCTTGAGTTGTGCCCCGCAATCTTTTCGCATGATTTGCACATCCTCACTCCCAGTGGCCTCCCTTCGCTGTCCAACTCTGGCTTGTTCTTCTTTTCAGAACCTACATCCTTTGTTGCAGCTTTTTTATTTGCTGACTTGCTCTCCTTCTTTCTCCCTTTTGTGTTTGATAAAGGCGGGGGAAGAATTGTTTCTTCCACAGTAGGAGTTGCACCATCAGCGTCATGTTTGTTCTCATCTTCCTTTTCCTCACTCCGTTCATTCTTGTTGTTCTCCACCTCTTCTTCGTTCAGCACGTCAACTTCTTCTATGAGTGCTCTCATCCCATATAACACTCTGTTGAACCCGCTATCTGACTTCACACCCCTGTTTGATAGGTCCATGGCTGTTTCTACAAGTAGCCTCCTACGGCAGAACATTGAACTTCCATCTGGAGCAGTTTGTTTGTAGTATCTGCGGTCAAAAGTTGCATTTCGCCGCGCGATCCGTGTGTACCTCTTTAATATGTACTCCTCAGGTATCTTGTCCACCCGCAGCTGATCCAACATGCAAACTATGTGTACGCAGAACAGCCCTGCAGCAAATATTCATTTATTTTTTTGGTTGTCAGTGCGAGCAAACTTCAAATAAATATGTAACAGATAATTTAGGGTTTGTGAACTGCATAAAAATTATGTACTTTTTTGTTTTTTTATTCTAGTGAACTTCATTATGCTTTTTTTGTGCCTTATTTCTCATCTCACTGGCCTGTGTGTGTCCACAGTTTGCATTCGCATTTGTAGATACCGTTCGTCACGTCAGCGACAACTTGGAACTTACGTCTTTCCCAGTCAAAATCATCGGACTGGTTGTAGTGGCACACCAAATACTTTGTTGGGTTGTCATGGGAATGCTCCGATCTGAATGCAGTGCTGCGGTAGTGCGTTTGCTTGAAGTCAGCAAAGACCGCCCTTGTGTAAATCCTGGATAGTTGAACCTCGAAAACAAACTGAGTAGTAGTTTTAATTTCCTCCTGCATTTTTTATATACAGAAGAGAACTGCATTTAACATCACACTTTTCATCTCATTTTTGTTCATACGGAAAGAGAACTGCATTTTTTAAGTTCAAAGGAAAATCAGTAGTGAGTTTGAACCGCGTATATGAACTTAATAAGATTTTTTGTACCATACCTCGTTAGCCATGGTCTCTGCATGCTCGTTGCCCTTCCTCGTCTGGATGCATCTGTCCACCTGCGACGCAAATATGTGTAGGTCGTGTCTTTCCTTGACAAAGTTTCTCTTCAAGATCCGGTTCATGCTTTCACTTCTCTGTGTTGATGTCATCCGTGCACAGAACACCTCCTTGTAGTAAGCTGATATCCATTCTTCTCGGTCTATCCAGAGTGAATTCCTAATTTCATCATTCTGCAGGTTATACTTCTCCATGAGGTCATGCCAAGCACGTTCAAACTCCGATGGCATCAATGGATGGTTGAGAACTGATGTCAGCTCATCTTTGAATGTCTCGTATGCTTTGTACAGCAAGGACAGATGATCCTTGTATTTCTTCAGTATATGCCAACGGCACAACTTGTGCAGCGTGCCTATTAGTGTACTCTTTATCGCTGCATCCATGGAGAGGCATTGATCTGCATGGTTTTTTGAAAAAAGCAGTCCGTTATTTTGATAGAATTGCATTTCTCTTTTTTTTCCTTTTCTCCGTTTTGTTTTTTTTTTATGTAAGAAACGGACTACAAAAAAGCTAGCATTGAACTGCATTTTTTAGTTTACCTGTGAGTATGCAGATTGGCCGCTTGTTGTTCATGCAACGCAAGAACGTCCGGAACACCCACTCGAAAGATGGTACTGTTTCGTCTCTGACGAGAGCCACCGCAAATATTGTACTTTGTAGGTGGTGGTTTACTCCAACGAACACGCCCATAGGCATGTGAAACTTGTTGGTCTTGTATGTCGTGTCGAATGTGACACAATCTCCAAAATCTTCATAGGAACCCCGGCAGCTTGCGTTCGCCCAGAACATGTTTTGCACACGGTTATCGGCATCTTTGTTGTAATCATAGAAGAACTCTAGATTTATTTCCTGCATCTTCTCAAAGAAATCTAGCAGTTTCTTCACATCGTCCTCGGTTTCCTCCTTTGCGAACTGGTACTTCCTGCAGTTTGAAAGCAGAACATACCTCAGCATTAAACAACACACAGAAATGCACAAGCGAACTGCATCAAGCAGAGGAGATATCAGCTAGTTTAATGTAAGTACTTGTTCACCCAGTCACGGCTAGTGCGCCCCATATATTGTAGCCCTCCTGACATTCTCGACAGGGTTGACATCATTTGCGTGTGCGTCAGGTTGTCGATCTGCATGTCCTTTACCAGTTTATCAAGCAATGGATCATCCCTCTTATGCGAGTGCAAGTGCTGAAGCATAGCTTGGCTTTCAATCATCTTGTGGTTGTGATTGAGCTCAACATGTGCTATCACAAACACATCCTTGATCTTTTTCACTCTTATTTTTGCCTTGCAGACAGTTTTTTTCGTTGTTTTATCTCGCTTCCTGTCATAATCTGACACAGTCTCTTGGTGGTTGCCCTCTCTTGAGCAAACTATGTAGTTGTTTGTCATGTGCGTCCCCCTTTTTCGTGTGCCGAATCCTGCATGCCACGCATACGTGTTGTAGAACTCGTGTGCTGCCGCGAAAGAGGTGAACTGCATACCTTTCGCAGGCACAAGTTCTTGCAGCAAGTTCTTGTTCTGCACCGCAACATGAAAATGATTTTCTTTTTGTTAACAAAAGAACACGAAGGCTGAAAAAGTTTTCATAAGCGAACAGCAGCAGTAAGTCAAGGAAGCTTACATGTGTGTACTGCTTATTCTCCATTGGTGTTTGCATCTCACCAATGTTTATTGGGCATGGAGGAGTTACAACAGACCTGTGTAATCGAGGATCTCGAGGAGGCAAAAGTGATGAGAACTGTACTCTCTTTGTTGCCTGTGTCTTTTTCTGATCCGGGCGCTGATCCATTTGATGTGTTGCAGGCGGCCTCGGCGAAATCCCATTGTTTCTGTGTCGACGAACCGGTTGCTCCCGAACCGGCTCGTGTTCAACATTGGTTTCCGGAGGCGCAACATTGTTTTGTGGAGGCTCAATATCATTCACTCTTATCTGCTGACCAAATGTTGCAATAACGTCCGTGTACCTTGGTTGCATAACTGTTATGAGTTGCTCTTCATCGTCGTCTTGCTGCGCATGCTGCCCCATGTATATCAGTTCATCGTCCTCCTCATCTTGGCCGCTATGTTCTATTCCGTCTTCATCTTCGTCCTGTACATCTTCCTCCGCTGAGTATGCAGTCCTGTTTGTCGTGTTGAAAAAACCTCTAGGTATCTCTGGTGTTATCCATGCGGCCATCTCCCACTCTTCTCTCTCAACGCAGTTCAGGGGCTGATTGTCGTGAATCACTCGCTGCATCTTCTGGCTTCTCTGCACAGCTTTATCCTGCATAGGAGAATAGGCAACGAATTGCACTTTAGTATCTAATCCAAAGTGGTACTCTTTTTTATTTTTGTAGAATAGTGAACTGCAATGTATTTTTTTAGATACTATATGTCATTTCTGTACGCAACAAGCAAAAACTGCACTGCACTGCATTGTTACTTTTGCAGTTCAGTTACTGTGAAACTATATTTTTTTGGATGCAATGTACTCCCATGCAGTTCAGTTCAAAGACACAGTGCTCAATATACACAAACAATGTGCACTTCATTATTTTCTCAAACTACTACATAATGTAAGCCATGGGATAGTCACAAACGCATTTTTTGACGCAAGAACGCACTGCCTTGCAAGCAAACAGAGCACTGCCTTGCAAGCAAACAGAGCACTGCATTATGAATTCACGTAGTAGGACTGCTTACATTAGTTGGTGGCGCGACCTTCCTCTTGAAATCAGCTCTGTTGTTCTGTAGTTGTAGTTCGGCTTGTTGTCGACGTGCAGCCCAACTGCGTTGCAGGAACACATGGGCCTTCTCAACCTGCGCCATCGTCGCTGGAGAAGGCTGTATGGGAGATATGACCATTGCAGTTTGCTCCCACGACGACTGCTTGTTTGCCGGAGAAGGCCTCCTTGCAGTTTGCTTCCCTCGACCATGCATCACCACGGTTGGATGCCCCGATTTTCTGAACGGCGGCGGATCTTGCAGGTTAGGAGATCGGAACTGAAGCATTGGTGGATCTGCAGGCGGTGGCAGCGCTGAATTGTGGAAGGATCCGCCGAATCCGCGTCGCATAGTGGCTCTCTGCATCGTTCCGTGCCGCCGCCGGTGGGGGTGCGCTGCGCGGTGGGGGTCGCTGCTGGCCGCGGGCGCTTCCACGCTAGGAAGCTGGGAGGGGTCGGGGTCGCCGCCGTATCGGGGGCGCTGCCGCGCCAAGAAGCTAGGAGAGGTCGGGGTCGCCGCCGGATCGGGGCGCTACCGCGCCAGGAAGCTGGAAGGGGTGGGGTCGCTGCTGGATCGGGGCGCTGCTGCGCCAGGAAGCTGGGAGGGGTCGGGGGTCGCCGCCGAATCGGCTGCTGCCGCGCCAGGAAGCTTGGAGGGGTGGGAGGGGGTGTTGTTAGAATAAGGATTAGTTGTTAGAACTGTTGGATATATGCTCTAGAGGCAAATAATATATGATTATTCCAATATATCTAAATAAGTTCATGACCAGTTTCATACTGTGCTGGAACTGTGTCAGTGAAACAATGATACAGGTGTGGTATAGAAACAACCAGAGTTCCTAGTCAGCCTCTCATGATGACTGGTTTATCGTCAACTGATGATTGTGGTTTCATGATCATGGACAATCAACTCAATTGACGGTAAGGTCACCTCATTGAATGAATGACGTGATGAACATTACCCAATGCAAGCATTGCAACATGATCAAATCGTAAAAGTTCAGTGTTGTAATTACAGAACGTAGTAGCATGTTCCTTTGACCGTGAGATCACGCATAATTGCTATCTTCTGAGGATGCTTTGAGTGCATTAACCGTCACACTGAAACATGGTGACCATAAAGGTGTATCTTGGGCTATCCGATGGGATATGTTGAGGAGTGTTAATTCAAGAGCGGGATTTGTCAATCCATATAATGGAAAGATACTTCATGGCCAACTCGGTGAGATTGCATCCATAAAGCTGTGCAGCGTGTGACTAGGTCACAAGGATGAATATCATGGAACGAGTGAATAATATTTGTCGGTAACAAGATAAAACTAATGCATTGGATGCAGTTGGTCGAATCTTGGACTAATCTAGTATCGCATCACAAAGGGAATTGTATACAACGTGTACGGTTCAATCGGTTACTTCCGGAATGCACAAGGGTCATTATGTGTCACAACCCCAAGTTAGGTATGTGCTAGGATCAGAGGTACCTTGCATTCATGAAAAAAAAATCAAATTGCAATTCAAAAATGGGGAAAAGAAAGCCCTGAGAAATTAATTCAAATGGCCAGATAAAAATCTTTTTCCAAAAATCATTTGAACATTTGGAAAATTCCTATAAATGGTGCTGATCATTTTAAAAATGGTTTTGGAGCAATCCCATGCTCATGGAATTTTCTAATTTTCAAACAGTGCCTTGGAAAATTAAATAAACCCCTATTTGATTTGAAATTCAAATTATTTGAATTTCAAAATTTCCCAAAACTTGTGAGTGGCTAGTGTTATACCATGTAAGGTCACATAAAAGTTTTGAGGATTTTATAAAATGTTTTGGTATTTTTACCAGAGCAAAACAAAAGGCAGAAAAACAAAAACAGAAAGAAAAATAGAAAAGGAAAAAGGGCCAGCCTAGCCTACCTGGCCCACCTGGCCCAGCAGAGGCGGCCCAGCCCAAAGGGGCAGGGTCGTCTTCTCCACCAGGCCAGGCAGGCAGGCAGCTCTCCGGCGAGCTGGCATGGCTGCCAGGCAGCTGCCTGGCTGCTCCCCTGCCGCCTTCTAGCGTCGTGGAGGCCCCCGTGTTCATCCCCTTCCATTTCCCCCTCGCCTGGACCTCCTCCTCTCTATCCCGTGCGAAACCCGTGAGAGCCCGAGCGCCCCGTAGCTCACCGCCGTGCGCCACCGCGGCCACTGGCCTCCACTCGCCGCCCCAGCTTGTCCAGGACGTCCGCTATCGCCGTCTTTGTCACCGTGGCCGCTCAATTGGACCGAGGAGCCCCCGAGGACGACGCAAGCTTCGACAACTCACCGCCGGCCGCCGTGGAGCTCGAGCTCAAATTCGCCGCCACCTCTTCGTCCCCTGCCACCCCGACTCCTCCACTGCACTCAGGGTGAGCCTCCGGTTAGAACGCCACCCTCCGCGCCCCTTTCCGTGCACGCCATCGTCGATCCCCTCCTCGACCGAGAGCTCACTGCCGCGGACCTCGTCGCCGGCGTGGCCTCAGGCCTCCTCGCGTTGCCCCGATGGCACCAGTGGACGCGCGCGAGCCCCAGCTTCCTCCCCGTACCAACCACGCCTCTCCCCGTGCCTTAGCCGCCGTTCTCGTCGAGGCCAGCACTCCGGCCGCCGCGGGATTCGTCGCCGCCGTGGCCTCGAGCCTCCTCGGGTGCCCTGGCCTGCACCATTGGATGCGGGTGAGCATGGGGCACCTGCCCGTGGTAATCCCGTGCCCTACCGTGGCCGGAAACGACTCCGGCGAGCCCCTCCGCCGTGCCAGAGGTCGCCGGTGACTTCACTCTGGCGGGCCAGGCTTAATCAACACTAACCACACACTAACCCACCCCTAGTGACCATGACAGGTGGGGCCCCAGCCCCTAATCCCTCTCTGTTAGTTTAATCTAACAGGGATTAACCCCACTGAGGCTGACAGCAGGGCCCCACTCATCAGCCCCCCCCTGATGTCACCATGACATCATGTTGACGCAGTAAAGCTTTAAATTGATTAAATCTTTTACAGAAATTCCAGAAAATGCAATAAACTTTGGAAATTCATAATTAATTCATACTAACTCCAAATATAGCAAATAATATGTCTAAAATTATCAGAAAAATACAAGGATTAAGAATATGCAAAAAAAATTCATGTTTGACCATTTTAAAATGGGTGAACAGTAGCAAACATGCATATGGATCCTTTTCAAATTCAAATTTGGGGTGATTTTGCAAATGATTTTGCAACACCCTTAATTCCAATGGTTTTATCCACACATCAGAAACATTACTTCAACTATACCACATCACTTCATGATCAACAAATTCAAATGAACTTTCATGCATTCAAATGCATTTGAAATTCATCGATAAATCAAATGGAGTTTGAATTTGCATTTCAAATGCAATATACTCCTTTTAAATGGAATGCTCAACACATCAGCACCTTGAACATCACCATTGCAATCTTATTCATGTGATTGTGCATTGTACATTATGTTGATCCTATGATTGTCATGTTGCTGATAGAAGTGGAGCCGGAACTCGAGATCACCCCCTTCGTTGGAGACCTCGTGACTGAACCTCGATAGCAAGGCAAGCACACCCCCATTGATCATGTCGATAAAATCCCACTTCCCTCTCATGTCTCGCTTATGCATTGTTTAGGATGATCACCATGATAACGTTTCTACCGCATAGTTGAACCCATATCCTTTGCATGACCTATCATCTTGTCACAGTAGTAAGCAAACCACAATCCTAGCAGATGTAGGAGTTGGTTGATATCATGTGACCCCTGCAACTATTACTGCTTATTGCATGCTTAGTGGTACAATGAGGTTGCTTATGATGTGAGTCGGGATGATGATAAACATGGTGTTGATGAAAGTGAAACGTGTTGGTGAATCTACCCTAATACAAGGTGAACGATGAGAGGCTGTGTAGAAGTACACAGTGGGTTGTCTCATTGAACACCGCCTTAAGCACCGAGTTCTTGTGTGGTGATCCAAGATGAAGAGTACAACCACACATTGGGCTCACTGGCCCCTCTCGGCTTACTAACTCATCCCCTTCGATGTCCAGATGTCGCAGTAGTTCGGATTTCTGTAGGTATTGTGGCCTGGTAGCCAAGTGAGAGAACGGCTCATACGAGACCGGCTTTCGCACCACGCACACATCGTCTGGGTCCACTTCGGTAAACCGGCCGGGTTCACGATAGTGGAAGACAACCCAGATAGGCGGCTTTCTTGGACTAGATCGGCTATGAGGTAACGGTTGTGGTGGCATCCTCGCTGTCATCTCTTGAACGGTGACACGCAAAAGGAGGTAACTGATGGCACGTGTGTGTAGCGGTACACCCCTGCAGGGTTAACAAAACTATTCGAATAGCCGCGTCCGCGGTTAAGGACTGCTTGGAAAGCTTAGCTTGATTATTAGACAACTTGAACTGGATACTTCTAAAACTCGCAAGATAAGCGTGAGTGCTATGGTGTGCTTCTCGTGGGGAAGTCGAGGAAGTAACCATAGTGGAGTAATTGGTTGGAGAAAGTAGTGGACTCGTGTACGCTTCTTACCTCAAGTCT
Source organism: Bromus sterilis (assembly GCA_950022295.1). Lineage (NCBI taxonomy): Eukaryota > Viridiplantae > Streptophyta > Magnoliopsida > Poales > Poaceae > Bromus > Bromus sterilis. The sequence goes on from OX465595.1 coordinate 294,355,891, forward strand.
GGTACTCGTAGTTCAGGACTAGCCAAGTCAAAGCTGGCACTTCTGCAAGTGAAACCCCACCTCCCTTTACCTTGATACATGTGCATGAGTAGTATAGCTCCTATGTACGTCTTGCTGAGTACGATTTTGTACTCACGTTTGCTTAATCTATGTTTTAGATGAACCCATCAACCCCGATGGTGGCTTCTACCTGAAGCTCGAAGGATGAAGACTCAGACCAAGACCAAGCTAGTGTAGTCCCAGACAGACGACTGGTTCCCTCGTGGAGGGCTTGTTTTTAGATAAGGCTTCTCTAAGCCATTTGTTAAACTTGTCTGTACTCAGACCTACTTTGCTTCCGCTTGTCTGTTGTAATGTTGGATCACATGCTTGTGATCTCTGTGTGCACTCTGTAAGAGTTATTAATAAAGTTGTATACTTTGTAGAGAATTCAAATGATACCTGCTGTTCATACTAGACATGTGTGTTGCGTGTATGTTTATAACATGCATGTCTTAGTATGGGTTTTCGAGACCTTAGTTGTGATCTGGCTGGCGGTCTTTTATACACCAAGTGGCCCTTAGATGTGCGCAGCTTGGCGCATCGCGATGCGATTGTTCGAGACTCTGTCTCGTGCACACTTTGATGTATGATCGAGCCTGCCCTAGACCCCGACTAAGTGATCGGGCTGGAGTAAGTCTATGTAAGGGTTATAATACAATCGATAGTATGGTTGAGGCGACTTGTCTATGAGTATGGGAGTTCACCACCCATATCATTTAGACTTGTGTGCGGACGATGAGGACCCATTTCAGTTGATCATCCGGCCTGGATGGGATGCCCCTCACGTTAGATGCTTTCCGAGAACGTTCTGTGCTTGGCCTTGTCTGCTTAGACAAGTGGGTACGGTTCTCGGCTCTCCATATGATTGTGTTGTAGTGAGGCTTGCATACGCTAACCCCGGGTCCCGACATTATGGGCATCCAGGTCCCGCTATTGATCATTAGCCGTAGCCTTTGTCTCAGACATGACTGGAGTGTTCTCGGACCGTAGGGTAACACACTTAAGGGCTCGATGAATATCGGAGACCTTTTCGGAACTATCGGAGTTACCGGAGAAGAGAGAAAGACGTGCCAGAAAAGTTTCGTGTTAGTCCGAAGGACTTTCGAAGTGAGATGGAAGGAGTTCGGATCATCGAGAGATGAAATAATCTGTATTGTTTATTAATTAAGTGAATTAATAATTAATAATAATTTATTTCAGATTAAAAAGTGCAATGGGCCTTATTTTTGAAAGAAGACCATTAGGGGAAGGAGGAAAATAAAAGGGAAAAGGAAAAGAAAAAAAGGGGGGCGCCCTGGGCCATGGGGCCCATGTGGGTGGCGCCCCACTTCCCCCCTCCTCCTAGCCGCACCCTCCCCCCTTGGCAAGGGATGAGTCCCACATTGCCAAGGGAAGGGGGGTTGACTCCTTCCGTCTGCCTATATAAAGATGGGCAGGGGTGCACTTCTAGAAGACAGAAAAATTCGTAGAGAATTCAATATTACTCCGAATTGACATCGGTTTTCACCGGTCTTCTCCCCTCTCTCGTCTCTCTCAAGCCGGGGTCCCCTTGTCTGGAACCTGTGCTGGGATTGAGGCTTCTCTGCTACGCGGACACCGTCGTGCTGCCGAAACTCCAGTTCCGGGAGGTCTACTTCCGCCACCTTCGCTGGATCGGAGAATTGAGGTCGTCATCGAGTCCGTACGTGTGCGAGTACTAAGAGGGGTTGCAGGTGCGGCACTACCACCCAACAGGGTGCTAACGTAGCCAGGGGCTGTGAAAGGTTTACGGCTTCATCAACCACGTTTTCGGGAACGTTTCCCACGCAATGGACTACACCCCGAGGTATGTTTCCGCAAGTCTTTCCGTTACGACATTACAGCTAGATAGATCTTGGGTTAAGGGCGACGCTAGTTAGAAAAATTATTGTTTTCTGCTGCGAGACCCAACAGCGGTATCATGAGCTAGATCTATGCTTCGTATTGCTGTACGGTTAGAACACATCGGGGATGTGGGCGTTGATTCTACGATTGTTACCCTCTCACGTGTACTTGTTATATCTGTGGCATTGTTTGATGAAGCGGCCCCCGACCGACCTTACGTGTACGCTTACGCGAGACTGGTTCCACGCTTGACATACGGCTTGTACCGTATAAAGTGGCTCTGGGGGGTGTCTGTCTCTCTTACTTTAGCGGATATGGCATTTGCAACGGAGGGCCCCGTACGGGGTGTAATAGAGACAATCTATAATCAGCGTTGTGGTTCAATGTTCGTAGAAACGGTTGATCTATGAAAAGCCCTAGCAGCCATGTAAAACATCAAATATGCAAAAATAGAGGCGTCTAAGTTTATTTTGCAGAGGGGGCTATTGTTGTTTGTTTATGTTGATGTAGTGATAGCTTTGCTATGTGTTACTAGAAAGTAGTAAACGTCCATCATGATGAAACAAACTTAAATGGAGACACTGTAGACTTAGTGCCACCATGATCATACATCTTAAAACTTGCTAGCATTAAATAAGATGATCCCTTATAAAATTCCAAACATAAGTATTCTACCGAAGTGTGCACCACCTGGAAGGTTCTCTTTATGATAGGCAGGCCGTGACGATCGGGTGTCATACATACATTAGAGTTCGCACGAGGTTGGGCCTGGCAAGCCTAGCATATGTCGATATGGCCTTGCTAAGCAGCATATAACACTAAGGTCAATTTGGCGAGCCTAGCATATGTAGATATGGCCTCAGAATACTAGAGATCGAAAGATCGAGCATGAGTCACATATAGGATGTGATCGCACAAACTAGTTGTCTACCTTTGAAACTAATCCGTCGGCCGTTGTGATATTCGAGGACGGATAGTGAATCTAGATCATGTAATCACTAAAACTTCTTAGGGATGATTGTTTTAGTGTGAGCTCATCTATAATATGATTGTTATGAACTCATTGTTATGAACTAGTCTTAATTGTTTTCCTTGCAAATATTTTGTAGAAAATGAATCCAAATGAACATCGTGAATTGCTTTCTTTCATGGGTGGTGATAGACTTAAAGTAAATGGGTCATTTTTCGTTGATTGGTACTTATACCTTAGAACTGTGCTCAAGAGAACTAACCTCTTGTTCTTGATACAAGAGCGTATGGGAGACCCTCCATTAGACAACATGGATGAAAAAGTAATGCTTGATTACCATAATCGTCGACAGAAATACTTTGTGGTGAACAATGGAACACTCCATGTCAAATGAGTTGAGCAATCTGTTTTGGGAAACTAGTTCTTATGACATGATAGACACGCTAAAGTCATTGTTTATACATGAGTTCAGAGTGGCCACATTTGAGTTACAAAAACTGTTTCTTTCTACAAAGATGGAAGAGCACACCTGCTTGAGAGCCCACCTAGACAAGATGCATAGGATGTATCTGAGCCTTGTGGAAGACTTTGACTATTGGACAACAAATGAATCTACCACAGAGGATTTGCGATAAACACGGTGCTACATTTGCTTCCACCGAGTTATCAAGATTATGTCCATGGCTATGTCGGTAGAGGAGATAACATGCATCTCCAAGATTTCATGACTAATCTTCTTGATGCAAAGGTTGCACCCATTGAAGGAGAAATTGTTGATGGAGAAGGTATATATTTGATATACTCGTTATAAATGTTTGTTCCCTTATACAACATTTGCAGTTTAATAAGTATTTGATGCTTGTTCTGTTTTATGAAAACAGGGCCTGCCGTTGCATGGACGGGAAGAGGTGCGATCCAGGATTGATGGCAACCAAGACAGTTGATGGCCACCAAGATTTCACCAAGACATCTATCATAGGATTATACTTAGAGTATTAGATAAATCTTTTGTAATCAATCGAATATGAACACTTAGTGGTATGTCTTGCATCTCGCGAGACAAAGTTATTCATGTTTTGAGACAAGTCAGTTCTTCCAGTTTGATGAATAAATTTTGCTTATACTATGATTGCAATTGAGTTTACATTATGATAGAAGCATTTATAAAACACCATAATTGTCAAGTGATATTCAATGTTTAATGATTAAGTTATTATGAATAATAATAAGGTCAAAAGTCCTAACCATACTAAATGCATGAGATGAATTCATAAATGATGAAGTCATTAGATACTCGATCTATTAACTCATGAATTTATTATCAACCAAGATGACTAATGACGGAGTTCTAGCAAAGTAGAACTTGCGACAAACATTGTACATAAATGATGTATTAACCAAGCGCATGAATAATCATTAAAGATGCTTTGCATGATTAATTGAACAAGGCATTCAATTAAGATCATAAATCTGAGATTACGGAATCACGGTGAAGTTGGATATAAGAATACAAATCACCATGATGTGATCAAAGTGATGAGTATTATAGTTGACATAAATGGGAGACTTGTGGAAATAATGCCACAAATTACGATGGAAGTTTAAAGTGCTGAAGAACCTGAACCATTCGTAGTCATACTAAAATGTAGTATGGTCTAAATACATTCCCCTTACGCTAATGCTATTTTGAATGAACAAAGTTGTTATAATTTACTAAGTTAAAACACCCACTTCATGAAATAAGGAAACCATTCTGAATTTAATGAAGCTGATGACTCCATATGATGATGGTGTTAGAAAGTTTCTAGAAGTTTTATATGATATAACTTTCTTTGTATTAGAGTTGTGAGCAATTGTAAAACACACCTTCCCAAATAGAAAAACTTGTATTGCTTGAATTGGTGAATGAGAAGATGGTTCTCAAGGAATAAACCAATGGGAGAAAAGTGAATTCTTTGACCAGGGTGATTGACCCTGCCTCCAGATAACAGAGTAACTCAACGGAAAACGTTCCACCGAAATGACTCCATGAGAAGAGGAAATATGCTATTGATGATGATCATGGTATATTAGTTAAAGCCTTAGTTTAAAAATAAGAAGATTGTCATGAATACATTTTGTACAGAACAATAATCATGAGTCTTCTTAAGTGAAACAAAAGGGACACTGCTCATAAATTACGAAGGATTGATGGTTACCTAGGAAACGAGGAGAAATGAAATCATATTGAGTTGCATATGGGATGGCTCACATCCTATGAAATAAAGTAGTTATTTCACATTCCGAATAACCAGGAAGTTATTAAGAATGATGCAACACATAAAGGCATGATTTGGCACATAAAAGATGTTATGGCTAAATTCAATAATGATTGACTACGGAAGCGTAGTAATGCTAAATCAATATGGGTATTTCATTTATGAACACTATGAAGGGACCATAGCTTGAAATTGCATCACATTCAAGTTGTGGAATTTGAAGAGAAGTAGCAATTAGCATAACGAAAGAATGTTTCGATAAGATGGACCATAGTACCTCAAGGCAGAAACTCTCAACCTTGATTTGATCAAGTGATTTTGAAGTAATCAAAATATTGAGATGGAATGCAATTTCATGAAACTGAGTGGGAGCTTTGGAGACTGCCTGAAAACTTGGAATGCAGAGAGCATTTTCTGAGTGGGAGCTTTGGGAGCAATATTATTATGTCTGACATAATTAAAATAGAAACTTAATAAAAGCTTACTTACAGATATATGTCGGATATATTTGAGTGGGAGTAGAATGTCAATTTCATATATATACGATGATATATGTGAAAACAATCTCATATATATACGTTGATATCCATGGAGATTAAGGCTAATAAAATGAAAGGATTACGAGAATCTTATATGAACGAAATACAGATGTGTCACACACTAAAATATATAAGGATAGATTAGGACACGTGTAATGAACATCAAAAGGATTGGAATGATATCCTAAACAAGAAAAGGTTCTTGTGGCTAGGAATTATATAAAGGATGTAAAACCTTCATATCACGAAATAATGTTTTAATGGAAGAATAGGGATGCACTTTGTCTCAAGACATGTGATCCTATATGACCTTTGACATATGATTCTACCATAAAACGGAAGTTGTGAATCCAATGACAGAATGACTCAAAGGTTCTTAGAAGAAGAACAGGTTCCGATGTGCTTGGTCGTCAAAACACAGAACCTGAGCAAAGTCCAAGCATTCAGTATCTGAAGAGAAACTGAGGACAATACTCTAAATGATAGAAAAGATAATATACTTGAATGTAATACTGGATTACGATTGCAAGCCTTATTATGGGTCTATATGAATTAGAGATGTCACCAAAAGGAATAGAAAGGAAATGTGAGCTATAATTTCACGAACCAAAACTCTACAAAATATAAATATCTACTTAAGGAAGTAGAAGGTTGAATAAAGTTTAGCGTAAGAAGTTTAGACTTCTAGCTGAGTGTATTTTTCAGTATACATGACTATGGGAGTCCTAGGGACTAAAACCATTTTGTCATTAGAGAATACTGTAAAATAATAAGTCTCACTCTCCCGCCAAACTTATAATTCAAGCATTATTAGATAATGAAGGGTATATCAAGCAAGTTGACCAATTCCTGTTGCAAAGGAACATACGAATCTGAACGGGTACAGATCGTTGACGAAACCTCTTCCATGAGCAAGCATGATCAATAAAACTTATATGATAAGATGATTATGATCGAGAAAATATGCATCTAGATTATTTTCTATCTAGTGCAAGTGGGAGACTGTTGGATATATGCTCTAGAGGCAAATAATATATGATTATTCCGATATATCTAAATAAGTTCATGACCAGTTTCATACTGTGCTGGAACTGTATCAATGAAACAATGATACAGGTGTGGTATAGAAACAACCAGAGTTCCTAGTCAGCCTCTCATGATGACTGGTTTATCGTCAAGTGATGATTGTGGTTTCACGATCATGGACAATCAAGTCAATTGACGGTAAGGTCACCTCATTGAATGAATGACGTGATGAACATTACCCAATGCAAGCTTTGCAACATGATCAAATCGTAAAAGTTCAGTGTTGTAATTACAGAACGTAGTAGCCTGTTCCTTTGACCGTGAGATCACGCATAATTGTTATCTTCTAAGGATGCTTTGAGTGCATTAACCGTCACACTGAAACATGGTGACCATAAAGGTGTATCTTGGGCTATCCGATGGGATATGTTGAGGAGTGTTGATTCAAGAGCGGGATTTGTCAATCCATATAATGGAAAGATACTTCATGGCCAACTCGCTGAGATTGCATCCATAAAGCTGTGCAGCGTGTGACTAGGTCACAAGGATGAATATTACGGAACGAGTGAATAAGATTTGTCGGTAACAAGATAGAACTAATGCATTGGATGAAGTTGATCGAACCTTGGACTAATCTAGTATCGAATGACAAAGGGAATGGTATACATCGTGTACGGTTCAATCGGTTACTTCCGGAATGCACAGGGGTCATTATGGGCATCCAGGTCCCGCTATTGATCATTGGCCGTAGCCTTTGTCTCGGTCATGACTGGAGTGTTCTCGGACCGTAGGGTAAAAAATTTAAGGGCTCGATGAATATCGGTGACCTTTTCGGAACTATCGGAGTTACCGTAGAAGAGAGAAAGACGTGCCGGAAAAGTTCTGTGTTGGTCCGAAGGACGTTCGGAGTGAGCTGGAAGGAGTTCCGGATCATCGGGAGATGAAATAATATGTATTATTTATTAATTAAGTGAATTAATAATTAATAATAATTTATTTCAGATTAAAAAGTGCAATGGGCCTTATTTGTGAAAGAAGCCCATTAGGGGAAGGAGGAAAATAAAAGGGAAAAGGAAAAGAAAAAAAAGGGGGGCGCCATGGGCCTTGGGGCCCATGTGGGTGGCGCCCCACTTCCCCCCTCCTCCTAGCCGCACCCTCCCCCCTTGGCAAGGGATTAGTCCCACATTGCCAAGGGAAGGGGGGTTGACTCCTTCCGTGTGCCTATATAAAGATGGGCAGGGGTGCACTTCTAGAAGACAGAAAAATTCGTAGAGAATTCAATATTACTCCGAATTGAGATAGGTTTTCACCGGTCTTCTCCCCTCTCTCATCTCTCTCAAGCCGGGGTCCCCTTATCTGGAACCTGTGCTGGGATTGAGGCTTCTCTGCTACGCGGACACCATCGTGCTGCCGAAACTCCGGTTTCGGGAGGTCTACTTCCGCCACCTTCGCTGGATCGGAGAACGGAGGTCGTCATCGAGTATGTATGTGTGCGAGTACTACGAGGTGCTGCACGTGCGGCACTACCACCCAACAGGGTGCTAACACAGCCAGGGGGTCGTGAAAGGTTTACGGCTTCATCAACCACGTTTGCGGGAATGTTTCCCGCGCAACGGACTACACCCCGAGGTATGTTCCCGCAAGTCTTTCCGTTACGGCATTACAGCTAGATAGATCTTGGGTTAAGCGCGACGCTAGTTAGAAAATTATTGTTTTCTGCTGCGAGACCCAACAGTGGTATCATGAGCTAGATCTATGCTTCGTATTGCTGTATGGTTAGAACACATCGGGGATGTGGGCGTTGATTCTACGATTGTTACCCTCTCACGTGTACTTGTTATATATGTGGCATTGTTTGATGAAGCGGCCCCCGACCAACCTTACGCGTACGCTTACGCGAGACTGGTTCCACGCTTGACATACGGCTTGTACCGTATAAAGTGGCTCTAGGGGGTGTCTGTCTCTCTTACTTTAGCGGATATGGCATTTGCAACGGACGGCCCCGTACGGGGTGTAATAGAGACAATCTATAATCAGCGTTGTGGTTCAATGTTCGTAGAAACAGTTGATCTATGAAAAGCCCTAGCAGACACGTAAAACATGCAACATACAAAAATAGAGGCGTCTAACTTTATATTGCAGAGGGGGCTATTGTTGTTAGCTTAATCTTGATGTAGTGATAGCTTTGCTATGTGTTACTAGAAAGTAGTAAACGTTCATCATGATGAAACAAAGTTAAATGGAGACACTGTAGACTTAGTGCCACCATGATCATACATCTTAAAACTTGCTAGTATAGGATACACGACGGTAGCATTAAATAAGATGATCCCTTATAAAATGCCAAACAAAAGTATTCTACCGAAGTGTGCACCACCTGGAAGGTTCTCTTTATGATAGGCACGCCGTGACGATCGGGTGTCATACATACATTAGAGTTCGCATGAGGTTGGGCCTGGAAAGCCTAGCATATGTCGATATGGCCTTGCTAAGCAGCATATAACACTAAGGTCAATTTGGCGAGCCTAGCATATGTAGATATGGCCTCGGAATAATAGAGATCGATAGATCGAGCATGAGTCACGTATAGGATGTGATCGCACAAACTAGTTGTCTACCTTTGAAACCAATCCATCGGCCGTTGTGATATTCGAGGACGGATAGTGAATCTGGATCATGTAATCACTAAAACTTCTTAGGGATGATTGTTTTAGTGTGAGCTTATCTATAATATGATTATTATGAACTCATTGTTATGAACTAGTCTTAATTGTTTTCCTTGCAAATATTTTGTAGAAAATGAATTGAAATGAACATCGTGAATTGCTTTCTTTCATGGGTGGTGATAGACTTAAAGTAAATGGGTCAATTTTCGTTGATTGGTACTTATACCTTAGAACTGTGCTCAAGAGAGCTAACCTATTGTTCGTGATGCAAGAGCGTATGGGAGACCCTCCAGTAGACAACATGGATGAAAAAGTAATGCTTGATTACCATAATCGTCGACAGAAATACTTTGTGGTGAAGAATGTTATGGAACACTCCATCTCAAATGAGTTGAGCAATCTGTTTAGGGAAACTAGTGCTTATGACATGATAGACACGCTAAAGTCATTGTTTATACGTTAGTTCAGAGTGGCCAGATTTGAGTTAGAAAAACTGTTTCTTTCTACAAAGATGGAAGAGCACACCTGCCTGAGAGCCCACCTAGACAAGATGCATAGGATGTATCTGAGCCTTGTGGAAGACTTTGACTATTGGACAACAAATGAACCTACCACAGAGGATTTGTGATAAACACGGTGCTACATTCGCTTCCACCGAGTTATCAAGATTATGTCCATGGCTATGTCGAGAGAGGAGATAACATGCATCTGCAAGATTTCATGACTAATCTTCTTGATGCAAAGGTTGCACCCATTGAAGGAGAAATTGTTGATGGAGAAGGTATATATTTGATATACTCGTTATAAATGTTTGTTCCCTTATACAACATTTGCAGTTTAATAAGTATTTGATACTTGTTCTATTTTATGAAAACAGGGCCTGCCGTTGCATGGACGGCAAGAGGTGCGATCCAGGATTGATGGCAACCAAGACAGTTGATGGCCACCAAGATTTCACCAAGACATCTATCATAGGATTATACTTGAGTATTAGATAAATCTTTTGTAATCAATCGAATATGAACACTTAGTGGTATGTCTTGCATCTTGCGAGACAAAGGTATTCATGTTTTGAGACAAGTCAGTTGTTCCAGTTTGATGAATCAAGTGTGCTTATACTATGATTGCAATTGAGTTTATATTATGATAGAAGCATTTATAAAACACCATAATTGTCAAGTGATATTCAATGTTTAATGATTAAGTTATTATGAATAACAATAAGGTCAAAAGTCATAACCATACTAAATGCATGAGATGAATTCATAAATGATGAAGTCATTAGATACTCGATCTATTAACTCATGAATTTATTATCAACCAAGATGACTAATGACGGAGTTCTAGCAAAGTAGAACTTGCGACAAACATTGTACATAAATGACGTATTAACCAAGCGCATGAATAATCATTAAAGATGCTTTGCATGATTAATTGAACAAGGCATTCAATTAAGATCATAAATCTGAGATTACGGAATCACGGTGAAGTTGGATATAAGAATACAAATCACCATGATGTGATCAAAGTGATGAGTATTATAGTTGACATAAATGGGAGACTTGTGGAAATAATGCCACAAATTACGATGGAAGTTTAAAGTGCTCAAGCACCTGAACTATTCGTAGTCATACTAAAATGTAGTATGGTCTAAATACATTCCCCTTACGCTAATGCTATTTTGAATGAACAAAGTTGTTATAATTTACTAAGTTAAAACACCCACTTCATGAAATAAGGAAACCATTCTGAATTTAATGAAGCTGATGACTCCATATGATGATGGTGTTAGAAAGTTTCTAGAAGTTTTATATGATATAACTTTATTTGTATTAGAGTTGTGAGCAATTGTAAAACACACCTTCCCAAATAGCAAAACTTGTATTGCTTGAATCGGTGAATGAGAAGATGGTTCTCAAGGAATAAACCAATGGGAGAAAAGTGAATTCTTTGACCAGGGTGATTGACCCTGCCTCCATGTAACAGAGTAACGCAACGGAAAACGTTCCGCTGAAATGACTCCATGAGAAGAGGAAATATGCTATTGATGATGATCATGGTATATTAGTTAAAGCCTTAGTTTAAAAATAAGAAGATTGTCATGAATACATTTTGTACAGAACAATAATCATGAGTCTTCTTAAGTGAAACAAAAGGGACACTGCTCATAAATTACGAAGGATTGATGGTTACCTAGGAAACAAGGAGAAATGAAATCATATTGAGTTGCATATGGGATGGCTCACATCCTATGAAATAAAGTAGTTATTTCAACTTCCGAATAACCAGGAAGTTATTAAGAATGATGCAACACATAAAGGCATGATTTGGCACATAAAAGATGTTATGGCTAAACTCAATAATGATTGACTACGGAAGCGTAGTAATGCTAATTCAATATGGGTATTTCATTCAAGAACACTATGAAGGGACCATAGCTTGAAATTGCATCACATTCAAGTTGTGAAATTTGAAGAGAAGTAGCAATTGGCATAACGAAAGAATGTTTCGATAAGATGGACCATAGTACCTCAAGGCAGAAACTCTCAACCTTGATTTGATCAAGTGATTTTGAAGTAATCAAAATATTGAGATGGACTGCAATTTCATGAAACTGAGTGGGAGCTTTGGAGACTTCCTGAAAACATGGAATGCAGAGAGCATTTTCTGAGTGGGAGCTTTGGGAGCAATATTATTGTCGGGACCCGGGGTTAGCGTATGCAAGTACAGTTAAGACATAGTCATATGGAGAGCCGAGAACCGCACCCACTTGTCTAAGCAGACAAGGCCAAGCACTGAACATTCTCGGAAAGCATCGTACGTGAGGGGCATCCCATCCAGGCCGGATGATCAACTGTGATGGGTCCTCATCGTCCGCACACAAGTCTAATGATATGGGTGGTGAACTCCCATATTCAAAGACAAGTCGCCTCAACCATACTATCGACTATCTCAAAACTCTTACATAGACCTACTCCAGCCCGATTACTTAGTCGGGGTCTAGGGCGGGCTCAATCATACCACAAAGTGTGCACGAGACGGAGTCTCGGACAATCGCATCGCGATGCCCCAAGCTGCGCACATCTAAGGGCCACTTGGTGTATGAAAGACCGCCAGCCAGAACACAACTAAGGTCTCGAAAACCCATACTAAGACATGCATGTTATAAACATACACGCAGCACACATGCCTTGTATGAACAGCAGGTACCATTGCAATTCTCTACAAAATGTACATTTTATTTATAACTCTTATAGAGTACACACAGAGATCACATACATGTGATCCAACATTACAACATAAAGCGGAAGCAAATTATGTCTGATTACAGACAAGTTTAACAAATTGGCTTAAGAAGCCTTATTCAACATAAAGCCCTCCACGAGGGAACCAGTCTGCTGACTGGGACTAGACTAGCTTAACTTCAGTCGTCCAGCTCGATGAAGAAGCCACCTTCGGGGTCAGTGGCGTCATCTAAAACATAGATTAAGCAAACGTGAGTACAAAGGCGTACTCAGCAAGACTTACATAGGAGCTATACTATTCATGCACATGTATCAAGGTAAAGGGAGGTGGGGTTTCACTTGCAGAAATGCCAGCTTTGACTTGGCTAATCCTGAACTACGAGTACCAGACTTTGAGGTAAGAAGCGTACACGAGTCCACTACTTTCACCAACCAATTACACCACTATGGTGCCTTCCTCGACTTCCCCACGAGAAAGCACGCCATAGCACTCACACTTATCTTGGTGTGTTTTAGAAGTATCCGGTTCAAGTTATCTAATAATCAAGCTAAGCTTTCCAAGTAGTCCATAACCGCGGACGCGGCTATTCGAATAGTTTTGATAACCTTGCAAGGGTGTACCGCTACACACACATGACCATCATTTACCGCCTTTGATCTCGACACCATTCAAGGGGTGTCAGCGACGATGCTCACCACAACTGTTACCTCATAGCCTATCTAGTCCAAGAAAGCCGCCTACTTGGGTTGGCTACCACAATCGTGAACCCGGCCGGTTTACCGAAGTGGACCCAAGCGATGTGTGCGTGGTGCGTAAGCCGGTCTCGGGTGAGCCGTTCTCTCACTTAGCATCCAGGCCACAAGCCTACCAGAACTCCGAACTACTGCGGCATCTAGACATCGAAAGGGATGAGTTAATAGGTTGAGAGGGGTCAGTGAGCCCAATGTGTGGTTGTACTCTTCATCTTGGATCACCACACAAGAACTCGGACTTAGGGCGGTGTTCAACGAGACAACCCACTGTGTACTCCTACACAGCCTCTCATCGTTCACCTTGTATTAGGGTCGATTCACCAACACTTTTCTACCCATCATCCACATGACCATTACCATCCCGACTCACATCACAGTAACAACATGGTATCATACTAAGCATGCAATAAGCGATAACATTTGCAGGGGCCACATGATATCATTCAACTCCTACATTTGCTAGGATTGTGGTTTGCTTACTACTGTGACAAAAGATAGGTCATGCAAAGGAATGGGTTCATCTATGCGGTAGAATCGTAACATGGTGATCATCCTATACAATGCATAAGCGAGACATGAGAGGGAAGTGGGATTTTATCGACATGATCAATGGGGTTTTGCTTGCCTTGCTGACGAGGTTCGGGTTCTGGATCTTCAGCGAAGGGGGTGACCTCTTGCTCCGGTTCCACCTCTACTCGACAAACAAAGCATGAAGTAGCAATCAATATGAATGCAATGCTCAAGCACATGATTGAATGTTAAAGCTTGAAGTATAAGTTTGGATGTGTGAGGCAATTCCATTTAAGTGGAATATATTGCATTTAAAATGCAAATTCAAACTCCACATTTGAATTCAACATTAACCAAGTTATATGTGATATAGTTTCATCATTTTAAATCATCTTCAAATGTGTATGATATGCCTCTGATGTGTAAGTGAAATGTAGCATGTTGCCATGGTTCAAGTTGCAAAAATATTTGAATTGAATTTGATTTAATTCCATTTAAATCAAATAACAAATGCCAATGATCACATTTTAAATTCAACTCAAACAGAGTTGAAAGTTGCATATTTGGAAAGATAATTTTCTCCTGATCATTTTTCATATATTATTTGTCCAATTTGGAGTTAATATGAATTTTCTATGAATTTCCAAAGTTTGGGGTATTTTCTGGAATTTCTGGAATTATTAAACCATTTTCTTTTCTGGAAATTCATTTAATCGATTTACTGCGTCAGGCTGACGTCAAGCTGGCGTCAGGGGGGGCTGACATGTGGGGCCACCCTGTCAGTGGCTGGGTTAACTTAACCCGTGGGTTAAATTAATCGAGTGGCTTAATTAAGCCACTGGGCCCACTGGTCAGTGACCCAGGGGTCACTTAATTGGTGAAAACAGGGGGGGTGTTGGGAAACGTAGTAGAAAATTAAAAAATTCGGCCTACGAATCAAGAACCCAAGATCATCCAAGAAGATTGCATAGAAGGTTTTAGGTCATGGCTCACCAACCTATGTAGCGGAAGTAGAGTTGGTGAAGCTCGTGGACGTAGTGGAAGTAGATCTCGCAAGTTCTCCCACGAACAGTCCCTCGATCAATCCCACGAACAAGTCCCGCGATCTAGTCCCACGGACAAGTCCCATGAACAAGCTCCTCGAAGAAGGGTCGAAGGTACGACCCCTCCATTAGTATCCACACATCCCGTAGCAGCAATCCAGCAGCGCTCCGCCGTCCAGAGATGAACGCCACCGAGAAAACTAGAGGGAGAAAACCCTAACGGATTCCGATCTAGAACAGCGTCTAAACCGGGGTCTAATTGTGGAGCAACGGGCTTTAGAGGAGGGAGGGTGGCGCATAGGCCTTGGGGACAAGTTGTCTATATCTTCCCCCACCCTTGGCTCACCTTATATAGGTGGCCAAGGGGCCTAGGGCGCAGCTCAAGGAGGTTTGGGAGTCCAACTTGGACTCCCAAGCCTTCCAAACCTACACATACCTTCCCACTTGAAACCTTCCATAATGGTATTTGGAAATCCCACCTGGAGGATCTCCCACCCCTTTTTGGTGCGCCCCCACCACCTGGCCGGCCAGGGCAGCCTAGGTGGCTTGCCCCCCAAGGCCAGGGGCGCAGGGCAGTGGGTGGTACTGCCCGGAACCTTCCGGAACCTTCTAGAAGCTTCCAGGAACTTCCGGGACCTACCGGGACTGTTTCGGGACATTCCGGACACTTTTGGAGCACTTCCAATACCTTCCGGAACCTCTAACGAATGTTCCGGAGCCATCTAAATGGGTTTCAGAGCCATCCGGCAAAGGTTATTATGTCCGGTGAACACAACATATTGTTTAAGCTGTCCACCGATCACCGAAACTATTCCGGTTGATCGTAAACTTTCCCATTACCATTTTCATATGTTCCGGAACCACCTGGGACTACTCCAGAGTGATCCGGACATATCCTTAAATACCCAAAACTACTTTTGGTGCCCTTATGAACTATTTCATAAATCCCCGGAACTACTTCCGGTACCCGTATGAACTATTCTGCTTTGCTTCCACTAAACCTTCTACCATACTACTATTCTAACAGACTACTGCTCGTTAAGTGTGTGACCCAATAGGTTCGGTATAATGTGGACATGACTCAGAACATCTTCCGGACATAGGTCAACAGCCTTTTGTCAATAGCCAATAATCAACAGCGGAGCCATGGACACCCATGTTGACTCCCGCACGTACACGAAGAAACTTCGAGTGAACCATTATGTTTAGTCATGTACCATTCCCTTTGCTTCGCGATATATGACAAAGTTAGAGGAGAGAAGTTTGGCACCCATGTGTAACAACTTTTGAACACAAGCCACTCGTTATCCTCTTTGCTCGTTTGTCCCTTTTCTCGTTATCGTATTCTGGTATCCCCGTGACTGAATCACAATGCGTCTGGCCAGACTATAATGGATACCGTCATACCGAGTGGGCCCGAAGTGAATATCTTCTTCATCGTGAAGGAGAAAATCCCATTCTTGAACTATCACAGTCACTAGCCACACCATCTGACATACCCAGAACTTATTTTACTACTTCCCATTTACGGGAGGATTCATCTAAGAACCAAAGCATGTCTTCCTGTGTGAAGCAACTCGATACTCTCATGGTCTAAGGAATTACGTATATGATAACATTTCATGATATGACTTATAACGTAGTTACGATGTGATCTCTAAGTATATCATTCAATACTGGGGTCGGTTCAACATCATTGTTCTGCTAACAATATGTTCCCATTGCTACTGACATCCTTGTTACAAGAACAATGTCCATGATTAAGAAAACGTAATCATCAGTTAGCACATGAGCTGGTCTTAGAGGCTAAACCAGGAACTCTTGGTGTTTACATTTCCACACATGCAAATGAGTTTTCTTCTGAATCTCACAGTCAGGGTCATTGCAATTATAGCACAGAAATATAAAAATTAATTACGAACGTGGAAATATATATAATAACATTTTATTATTGCCTCTAGGGCATATTTCCAACAGTCTCCCACTTGCACTAGAGTCAATAATATTGTCAGTGCTTGAGCACTTTACACCTATGGCATGCCGGTGTAATAAATGCCTCATTTGTGGTATAGACCTCATCTTCGGATCTGACGTTTCAGGCCCGTTTGTATCTTGCATATCTTCGCGTTTTCACGCTATCATAAAATTCACTAATTTTATCAGTTTAGCTTTGTATATGTTTGAATCATTTGGTAGGACCTTGGTTCCTTAGAATAAGTCATGAAATCATTCATCAATGTTCCATGAGCTTCAAGCATCTAGGAAACCATACCATGTTCATAAATGAACTGATGATTCAAAATACCCTCCCTTGTTACTTCTTTAAGCAACAATATACTTAGCCTCTGTTATAGAATTCGCCACAGTATCTAACTTTAACACAGTTCCTTCATACTTTGCCACCCTTATGTGTGAAACACATAATCCCAATTAAAATCGAAAATCGATCGGAGTAAGTATGAAGACTGAATTGGTGTAACTGTTTACATCAAAATTCAGCTGGTGTAACTTGTTACAACAAGCTCTTCATTATCTCCATTTTTCCGAGAAACATATCTTATCTATCATAAGTTTAACTTTTCACTGTTTGTCCAATGATCAACATATTGATCACTTTGGTATCTTGCTCATAACCTTTTGAAGCACTGGACATATCTGGTCGTTTTACATATTATGGTGTACATGATTAATCCAAACACACGGGTGAGTGGAATTCAATTCACGTGTTTTTGCTTATCTGTGTTCATCAACACCGATTTCTGCAAACAACTTTTCACCACGACTTCGGCAAGAACATGTTTCTTGGCATTTCATACTAAACTACTTTAGTATCATGTCAATATGTAGTGTTGGCTTTAGCATGATCAGGCACTTACTATCTTCATAGATCACTATGCTCAATACTAATGCTATATCAGCCCAAGTTCTTCAACTGAAAACTATTTCCAATGAAGTCCTTATTCGTGTCAAGAAATTTATATCATTTCTAATCAACAATATGTCATCTACATAAGGTTTTAGAAATATTATTCAGCTCCCACTTACTTTCTTGAATATTCAAGCATCTTCGTTATTCCTGATGAAAACAAACTCTTTTGGCAATTTCATCACAACGAAAATTCCAACTCCATTATGCTAGCTTCAGTCCATCACTGGATATCCAAGGCTTGCATCTATTTTAGCATCCTTTGAATCGACAAAACATTCCGGTCGTATCACATATACGTCCTTTGTTATATTTCCGTGTAGGAACTTTGTTTTGACGTTCATTCTACCATATCCTATAAATGAGATATGTAGTAATTGCTAATATAACCCGAACTGACTAAAGCATTTCTACGGTCGACACTATTTTGCCGTAGTCAACCTTTGAACTTGCTAGAAAACAATTTTCCAACGAGTTGAGCTTTATGGATAAAACAACTTCATCCGAATCAATTATAGATCCATATATATATTCTTCAGACTTTTAGTCTTTTCGAGGGTCTACCAAGTTCAAAACTTGACTTACTTCCATGGATACTATCTCGGATTATTTGGCATTTAGCCAAATCCCGGAGTCAGGGCCCATCAACGCTTCTTTGTATATCACAGGTTTATCATTGTCGAACAACAATATCTCGTTTTACATATCATGAATGTTTGTACGATTTTTGTCTAACCTGTGTGGTTCAGCTGCGCACTTCTCTGAAGATTCAACAATCTTTGACAAGTTGCACTGTCCTCCCACTCACTCTTTTGTAAGAAACTGTTTTTCTTCAAAATACATTGTTCTTAACAGCAAACAGTTTTGCTTTTGTGTAGTGATAGAGGAATACCAAAACTTTTGGCATAACCTTAACAAAGTAGCACTTATCTGATTTGGGGTTTTGAGTATGTCAAACATATGCCTCATATACCCAAATTTTAAGAAAAGACAACATGGTTTTAACAGTCCATACCACATCTAATATTGTGTCATTTCAACAGATTTGATGGTGCTCTTTTCAGTGTAAAAGCTGTAGTCACTAACGCATAACTTTAATAAGTATAATGGCAAATTGATAAACGTCATATTTGATCTTACCGTGTCATACATGGATTGATTACATCTCTCGAACACTTTACTCATAGTGGTGTTCCGGGAGACGCAAGTTATGACACTTCTTCACAACTCATCAGACGTTCGCTAAACTTGTAACTCAAATATTACTTTCTACAATCTAATTTGCAGAAGCTTTATTTTCTTGTTACAATGAATTTCTATTTCACTCTAAAATTCCTTGAACATTTCAAAGATTTCAGACGTATGTCTCTATTGAACAGATATCCACATATCTACTTCAACTCATGAGTGAAGATAGGGAATCCACTGCACACAACTACACTTATTGGACTACACACATCATCATGTATGATTACCAATGGTTTAGTTGCCCGTTCATGTATGGCCTATTAACGGTGTTTTAGTCACATTAATTCGAGACAAAGATCGCAAGCGTCAAGTGATTCATAATCATATGACTCGAAAGTCCATCACTTATGGAAATTCTTCATGCATGTTATGTCACTTGTGATAAACGGCAGTGCCACATCTATGTGGTATTTCTGTTAGTCTTGCGACGTTTAGCGTCAGTGTTATGAATGTTTAGTATTATTATCAAGATTCATAACATACACCCTATTCATAATGGAAGTATGGACTTTACGTTATTCATAGCTTTGAACAACTCTATTGTAACAAACATGATTCAAAATGATGTTTTGCAACAAGGCTAAAGTGTAGTAACAATTTACTCAACTCTAAAATGAATTATGAAGATAATCATAGAGTCAACACATGGTATAGTAAACCTTTTACCGTGTTCCCGAGCGTGTCAAAACTCATCATTAGCTAGTCATAAAGGCCATAGTATTTCTTGCATCGAGTTGCAACAATATGCAATCGATGTGATATTCCGGTGATCAACAGTTTAATCACAATATACAGAATCCACAATTAACTGCTTAATCATGATTCCCAAGAATTACATCTCTTGACCAGCAATGAATTCATCTATAACTCCGTATGACTTTCATTTCTGAGCTGGTTATTCCAGTCTTCTTTCGTTTTGCCTTTATACGTATCATAGTTCTATTTCCAATGTCACTCCTACTCACAGAAGATCACACATGATCAAGGGTGGCGCAGGCCATGGACTTTCCGGCGTGTAAGTCTTACTAACACCCTATGGAACTTCCTTTCCCTTAATCCTCATCATCATATGATCATTGTTCTTCTGGATCCCACACTTATCAGTTTTGTTTAGAGCACAATGAACATTTTCACTAATGCTTACAATCATACATTGTACTAGATATCTTATATCCAACATTAATTGTCTTACTACTGAAAACTTATTTTTCAGTTCCATGAATATAACATAACTATCCCAAACTTTTCGAAGTTCGGGTTTCATGATGGTGAAGACAATGCACTTAGCTGTCGTGGAATTCTAGCATTTTGGATTATGGACATAAGTCACATCATCCATAGCATCAGCGGGAGAGCATCAAAAATTTGCGATAGGACAAGCTCCTTCTCGACACTATTGAGGATAGTCCTCACAATACGGTACCAATCGTAAAGTTTTTACCAGATAAAACAGTTAATCAAAATCAATTGGGAAGGTGGTAACGCGAGCCATTATTCTACAACGATAATGCAAATACTAAGACTTTGTTCATAATTAAGTTGCACTTGTGATTAATCAATTTAATTACTTAGTGCGCTCCCACTCAGATCAATATCTCTCGTAATTGATGCTGGAGTGATTCAAGATCCAACCCAATCGTTCGCCATTGATGTGACATCACTGATGACTTAGACTGGACCGGTAGGCCAACTTGCCAATCACGCCAAAGGTGATTCTTGTTCATCTTTCGATGGGCGTGTTCCGGTAGCAAACTTTTATCCAAACCGTCAAGATAACCAAGTGTAATGTGTTGTGTGTTCTTTTAACACACCCGTCTTTTATGCGTCACACCGTGTGCAACCATGTGACATGACCTGCTCCGGTGTGAAACATAGTATAGACGGTGCTACAGTTGGGAGAACACTATCAACTTGATATTGTTTTGCCAGAGATCACCCTAATAAAACACGACTACCGCGCATCAAACAAGGGTGCATCAAAGGGATAAACATCACAGGCAGTTCATAAAATTATGTGATATGATATAGCCCTTTGCTTCGTGAAGTCTTCATTATCTTCACGTCGTCGTGGTTGAAGTCACCGTGTCCACCAACTTTGTCCTTGGTGCCGGGACCAACACCACGGCTTCCGGCATGTGCGTCGGGGTCCACCTCCGCATCGTAGATCATCACCTTGCATCTATCTATTGCTTTGCCTCGAGCTAATAAACAGTTCTGGCACGCAGACCATAATTAAGTGACAATCATATGACTCCAATCATCATGCCGTACCACGACACGCAGGTCGCGAATAAATATTACATAACATATAGCATCTCATACAAACACATTGCAAATCTTGAAGGCTATACCACATCACATGCATACTCTGCAAAAATGAGTTAGATCGCCATCTACACGGGTTGTTGCAACTTTTATCGTGGTTGTCAAGCAGGTTTACAAGGCAAACGAGAAACCCTAGACAAAACAAAAACACGATACTTCTTTTGTTGCTAGTTTAACATACGGGGTGCGTGTAGCAACTAATGCCACAAGCCAAACTTCGTTAAACGAGTGACCCCCGTGTGGATTTGAGTTCATAAAATCCACAAGCCCGTTCATGTAAAATTTTCTATAGCAAGACTAGGATGAGATCCAAGGAATTTGATGTAGTCCATGATCAAGGCAACCAGCATACTAAGAGCAGCATAGAGGGATCATGGCAAAACTCAAACCTTGTAGCAAAATCACATCATGCCGTCGAGCAAAGAAAAGATCACATGATAGGGAAGCAAACAAGAAAATCAATGCCTCATATCAACATATGATCTACCTAAACATGCATCTAATCAAGGATCGCTCATGATACCACTGTTGGGAAACGTAGTAGAAAACAAAAAATTTCGGCCTACGAATCAAGAACCCAAGATCATCCAAGAAGATTGCATACAAGGTTTTAGGTCATGGCTCACCAACCTATGTAGCGGAAGTAGAGTTGGTGAAGCTCGTGGACGTAGTGGAAGTAGATCTCGCAAGTTCTCCCACGAACAGTCCCTCGATCAATCCCACGAACAAGTCCCGCGATCTAGTCCCACGGACAAGTCCCATGAACAAGCTCCTCGAAGAAGGGTCGAAGGTACGACCCCTCCATTAGTATCCACACATCCTGTAGCAGCAATCCAGCAGCGCTCCGCCGTCCAGAGATGAACGCCACCGAGAAAACTAGAGGGAGAAAACCCTAACGGATTCCGATCTAGAACAGCGTCTAAACCGGGGTCTAATTGTGGAGCAACGGGGTTTAGAGGAGGGAGGGTGGCGCATAGGCCTTGGGGACAAGTTGTCTATATCTTCCCCCACCCTTGGCTCACCTTATATAGGTGGCCAAGGGGCCTAGGGCGCAGCTCAAGGAGGTTTGGGAGTCCAACTTGGACTCCCAAGCCTTCCAAACCTACACATACCTTCCCACTTGAAACCTTCCATAATGGTATTTGGAAATCCCACCTGGAGGATCTCCCACCCCTTTTTGGTGCGCCCCCACCACCTGGCCGGCCAGGGCAGCCTAGGTGGCTTGCCCCCCAAGGCCAGGGGCGCAGGGCAGTGGGTGGTACTGCCCGGAACCTTCCGGAACCTTCTAGAAGCTTCCAGGAACTTCCGGGACCTACCGGGACTGTTTCGGGACATTCCGGACACTTTTGGAGCACTTCCAATACCTTCCGGAACCTCTAACGAATGTTCCGGAGCCATCTAAATGGGTTTCAGAGCCATCCGGCAAAGGTTATTATGTCCGGTGAACACAACATATTGTTTAAGCTGTCCACCGATCACCGAAACTATTCCGGTTGATCGTAAACTTTCCCATTACCATTTTCATATGTTCCGGAACCACCTGGGACTACTCCAGAGTGATCCGGACATATCCTTAAATACCCAAAACTACTTTTGGTGCCCTTATGAACTATTTCATAAATCCCCGGAACTACTTCCGGTACCCGTATGAACTATTCTGCTTTGCTTCCACTAAACCTTCTACCATACTAGTATTCTAACAGACTACTGCTCGTTAAGTGTGTGACCCAATAGGTTCGGTATAATGCGGACATGACTCAGAACATCTTCCGGACATAGGTCAACAGCCTTTTGTCAATAGCCAATAATCAACAGCGGAGCCATGGACACCCATGTTGACTCCCGCACGTACACGAAGAAACTTCGAGTGAACCATTATGTTTAGTCATGTACCATTCCCTTTGCTTCGCGATATATGACAAAGTTAGAGGAGAGAAGTTTGGCACCCATGTGTAACAACTTTTGAACACAAGCCACTCGTTATCCTCTTTGCTCGTTTGTCCCTTTTCTCGTTATCGTATTCCGGTATCCCCGTGACTGAATCACAATGCGTCTGGCCAGACTATAATGGATACCGTCATACCGAGTGGGACCGAAGTGAATATCTTCTTCATCGTGAAGGAGCAAATCCCATTCTTGAACTATCACAGTCACTAGCCACACCATTTGACATACCCAGAACTTATTTTACTACTTCCCATTTACGGGAGGATTCATCTAAGAACCAAAGCATGTCTTCCTGTGTGAAGCAACTCGATACTCTCATGGTCTAAGGAATTACGTATATGATAACATTTCATGATATGACTTATAACGTAGTTACGATGTGATCTCTAAGTATATCATTCAATACTGGGGTCGGTTCAACATCATTGTTCTGCTAACAATATGTTCCCATTGCTACTGACATCCTTGTTACAAGAACAATGTCCATGATTAAGAAAACGTAATCATCAGTTAGCACATGAGCTGGTCTTAGAGGCTAAACCAGGAACTCTTGGTGTTTACATTTCCACACATGCAAATGAGTTTTCTTCTGAATCTCACAGTCAGGGTCATTGCAATTATAGCACAGAAATATAAACATTAATTACGAACGTGGAAATATATATAATAACATTTTATTATTGCCTTTAGGGCATATTTCCAACAGGGGGGCTTAGCACTGACTCGCCGGCGGCTAAACGCCGGCGGCCTGGCCACGACGGCGCAGCACGGGAACACGATTCCGGCCACGGGAGGGGAAACGGAGGGCACCGGCTTGCTCCTGGAGGTTGTCCGCGTCTTCTGGAGGCATCGGGGGTTCACGGGGAGGTCGGGAGCGACGACGGCGACGACTCCGGCGGCAGCAGAACCACGGCGAATTCGCAGTTGACGCTACCGTGCACGGATCGGTCTGATTTCACTCGCGTTCGAAAGCTATCATGCTCAGGAGCCAAACGCACGCGCTGGCTGAGTCGAAGGGGCACAGGGGCGACCTCGAGCTCATCCATGGCGGCGAAGTGCCTCGGCATCCATGGCGGTTCCAGCTAGAGCGAGTAAAGGAGGGGGAAAGGTGAGGGTTTTCGTTCGCAAGCTCACCCTGAAACTGTCTGGAGTGGTGGCTTGCTCGGGGAGGCGCTGGAGTTGCCGGAATTCGAACTCGATCCACGGCGGCCGGCGATGAAGACGATGAAGCTAGCGAGCTCGGGGAGGCGTCCGGCTCCGATTCCTTCTGCAGTTCGATGAAGACGACGACGGCGAAGCGATTGGACACCTTGGCTTGACTCCTTGACGTCGATGGCCACGAGTTCTTGCGACGGCGAGCGGCGGCGCTCTCGGGTGGAGGAAGAAATCGGCGAAGGAGGAGGAAGGAGTCGCGCTGGAGGGGAGGAATGGATCAGGACGGAAGAGAGGCGTCTCCAGGCGCGAGAAGGGGCCACGGGGAGGCCTGGAAGCTCTCGGCGGCGACGTGGCGTCCACGGTTGGCTCGCTGGCATTCCACCGAGCAGCTTGGAGGCGCGGGGTGGGGAAGAAGACTCCCCTGCCCCTGGTGGGCCGGCTGGGCTGGTTGGGCCGTCTTCGCCTGGGCGCCAGGTAAGGTTTTTCCCTTTTTCTTTCTGTTTAATCTTTCCTTTCTTTTTCTGTAATTTGTTTTGGCTCTGATAAAAATATCAAACCATTTTATTAAATGCTGAAAACTTTTATGTGGCCTCATAATAATATAGACTAGCCACTCATAAACTTTCAACATTTTTAAAATTCAAATGATTTGAATTTTAAATCAAAAAGGGGTATTTCTTTAATTCCAAGGTACTGTTTGAATATTTGAAAAATCTATGAGCATGGGGTGGGTCCCACATCACTTGACATGTGATCACACTCATTTATAAGACTTTTCAAAACTCTAACATGAATTTTTGGAAAATATTTTTATCTAGCCTTTTGAATTAATTCATCTGGGGGGTGTTCCTTCTCCCATTTTGATTTTGAATTTGATTTCCAAGATTTCTTTTTGAAATTTTGACATGATGCAAAGGTACTAGCTAACCCTAGCACATACCTAACAGAGGGATCTGACAACTCGCCCCCACTCAAAAGAATCTCGTCCCGAGATTCAGAAGTCTGCGGGAGGAAGGAGGGGTACTCGGCAATGAGACGGTCTTCTCTTTCCCACGTGGCTTCTCTTTCAGAGTGGTGTGACCATTGCACTTTCAGAAACCTAATCTTCCGACGACGAGTGACACGCTCTGTGGAATCAAGAATACGAACGGGGTATTCTCGATAAGAAAGGTCATCTTGGAGATCAAGCGTTTCATGGTCGACTTCGCGGATGGGGTCCTTGAAGCAACGCCTGAGTTGGGACACATGGAATACATCGTGTACTCGGGAAAGGTGCGGAGGTAGTTCAAGTTGGTAGGCAACTTCTCCACGTTTAGCAATAATGCGGAAAGGTCCGATGTAACGTGGGGCCAACTTGCCTTTGATACCGAAACGTTGGGTTCCCTTCAGAGGAGTAACCCGGAGGTAAGCCTTCTCATCCAGATTGTAGCTCTCTTGCCTATGATGACGATCATAGTAGCTTTTCTGACGAGACTGGGCTGCTTTCAATTGATCACGAACAATGCGAACTTGCTCTTCTGCTTCCTTGATCATGTCCGGTCCAAAGAATTGTCTTTCACCGGTTTCAGACCAGTTTAGTGGTGTTCGACATCGTCGTCCATAAAGGAGTTCAAAAGGAGCCATGTTCAGACTAGATTGAAAACTATTGTTATAAGCAAATTCGGAAAATGGAAGAGAATTCTCCCAATTATTTCCGAATGAGATAACACAAGCTCTGAGCATGTCTTCAAGAATCTGGTTAACCCTTTCGACTTGACCGCTAGACTGAGGATGGAAAGCCGTACTAAAGGAGAGATGAGTTCCCATAGCACGTTGGAAGCTTCCCCAAAATCTAGAGGTGAAAAGGCTACCGCGATCAGAATTGATTTCCAAAGGAACACCGTGAAGTGATACAATTCTGGAGATGTACAAGTCCGCTAACTGACTAGCAGTTATAGACTCGCGAACCGGAAGGAAGTGAGCAACTTTGGAAAGCCTATCTATGACAACGAAGATGGCATTGTTTCCTTTCTGGGTTCTTGGAAAGCCGGTGATGAAGTCCATACCGACTTTGTCCCATTTCCACTCAGGAATGGACAAGGGTTGAAGTGTACCAGCAGGTCTTTGATGTTCTGCCTTAATGCGACGACAAACATCACATTCGGCAACAAATTGAGCAATGTCTCTCTTCATCCTAGTCCACCAAAATCTCTGGCGTAGATCTCGGTACATTTTCGTGCTACCGGGATGAATTGAGAGGGGTGTGTCATGGGCTTCTTTGAGGATGAGTTTCCTTAGTTCCTTATTCTTAGGTACTACCAAACGATTTTCAAAGAATACCGTTCCTTTGCTATCTGTGGAGAAACATTTAGCAACTCCGCTAGCAATGTTCTCCTTGATCCGGCGAACACCTCGTGCACGCCTTTGGGCAACTATGATTTGATCCTCAAGAGTTGGCTTCGCCACCAAGGTAGAAAGATAGCCATGAGGAACAATTTCAAGGTTGAGCTTGCGAAAGTCCTCATGAAGAAGTGATTGATACTGCTGCAACATGAGGTTGTTACAGTACGACTTACGACTTAGTGCATCAGCCATGACATTGGCTTTACCTGGGGTGTAAGAAATTCCTACGTCGTAATCTTTTATCAACTCAATCCAGCGTCTTTGCCTGAGATTAAGATCTGGCTGGGTGAAAATATATTTGAGGCTTTGGTGGTCGGAATAAATCTCACAACGATTACCAAGGAGGTAATGTCGCCAAGTTGTTAGGGCATGAACTACGGCAGCGAGTTCAAGGTCATGGGTAGGGTAGTTCTCTTCATGTGGCCGCAATTGGCGTGAAGCATAAGCTACCACATGTCGATCTTGCAGAAGTATGCATCCTAACCCTTGCCGTGATGCGTCACAATAGATCTCGAAATCCCTTTTGGTGTCTGGAGGTGCAAGTACGGGTGCGGAAGTCAATCTTCTTTTTAGCTCTTGAAAGCTTTCCTCGCACTTGGGAGTCCATAAGAATTTCTTATCTTTCTTGAGGAGTTCAGTTAGAGGCTTTGCAACTTTAGAAAAGTTCTCGACGAAGCGACGGCAATAGCTGGCTAGGCCAAGAAAACTTCTAACTTGCTTAACCGATTCAGGTGCAGTCCAGTCAAGGACGGCCTGAACTCTCTCGGGATTCACAGCAATGCCTTTTGCAGAAATCACGTGGCCTAAGTAGGTCACTTCTGGTAGCCAGAATTCACACTTGGAGAATTTAGCGTACAGGCGATGCTCTCTAAGTTTCATCAATACCAGCATTAAGTGTTTGGCATGATCTTCTTCGTTCTTCGAGTAGATGAGAATATCATCGAGATAAACCACAACAAATTTATCTAGGTACTCCATGAAGATCGAATTCATCAAGCGTGAGAATGTGGCGGGGGCATTGGTTAAACCAAAGGACATGACGGTGTACTCGTAAAGACCATAACGAGTAGTAAAAGCCGTTTTGGGAATGTCCTCGTTTCGAATTCGGATCTGATGATAACCTAATCTCAAATCCATCTTGGAGAAGACGGAGGATCCTGCAAGTTGATCATAAAGATCATTGATCCTGGGCAGTGGGTATTTATTCTTTATCGTCGCTAAATTTAGCGGGCGATAGTCTACGCACATCCTTTCTGTTCCATCTTTCTTCTTTACGAACAGAACGGGGCAACCCCATGGCGATGAGCTAGGGCGGATGAAGCCTTTTGCCAACGAAGCATCAAGTTGGGTTTTTAGCTCAGCTAACTCATGTGGGGCCATTTTATATGGGTGTTTGGAAATTGGTGCGGTTCCTGGAACAAGATCCACTATAAATTCTACACATCTGTCGGGTGGCATGCCCGGCAGTTCTTCAGGAAAGACATCCGGGAAGTCACGAACCACCGGAATATCTTCAAGTTCGGGAAGGGGAAGTACATTCAAAGAATGCACTTGGTTTCTTGTTCTGGGTGAGGTATAGTTGACGGTTGTGCCTGAAGGGTGGGTGAGTTTCACGGATTTGCCTTTGCAATCCAGATAGGCATTCTGTCTTGATAGCCAATCCATGCCAAGGATGACATCAATGTCTGAAGACTTGAGGGCTATGAGTGAAGCAAGGAATACTAAACCCTCAAATGCAATTTGATTACCATGGCTCACTCTATTAGTTTGCCATCTTGACCCTGGAGTTTGAATAACCATCGGGGTGGACAATTCAACAAAGGGTAACTCATGACGAAGTGCATAACTTTCCGACATGAATGAATGAGATGCTCCTGGGTCGAAAAGAATGGAAGTAGGAACAAAATTGACTAGGAGCGTACCAAGAAGGACGTCAGTGGTGTCGTCATTCTCTTCAGCGGCAACCTGGTTCAGACGTCCACGAGTGGCGGGAGGAGCGGGTTTGGCGGTGAAGACCTTCTGGGGTGGCTTGCCACGACCATTGTTGTTGTTGTTGCTGCCTCCGGCACGTGGTGGAGCATTTTGGTTCTGGACCTGATTCTGGGGGCACTCGCGAGAGTAGTGGCCTGCCTGACCACACTTGTAGCAAGCTCCGAAAACAGTGCGTGGAGCTGGGTGGTTTGGTGGAGCTGGGTGGAACTGGGTGGGTGGACGAGGCGCCACATAGGATGGCCTCGGTGGGTTGTTCTGGCGGAACATGCTATTGGGGATCCAGATCTTGCGCTTCTGGGAGCCAGAACTGGATGATCCGTCATCTCTAGGGTGTTTGCGGAAATCGTTGGGGGTGTTCATGTCCTCTGCCTTGATGGCCTTGTTGACAAGGACCTGGAAGGTGGCAAAGTCATGAAGGTTGAGCTCACGACGGAGTCCACTGTTGAGGCCACGACGGAACCTCTCTTGTTTCATGGAGTCGGTGGAGACTTCTTCAGTGGCATAACGAGCAAGTCGGTTGAACTCCCGACTAAACTCGTCAACTGTCCTTCTGCCTTGAGTGAGGTTACAGAATTCCTCATGCTTGCGGTCCATGAGACCCTTGGGAATGTGGTGCTCGCGGAAAGACGTACAGAATTCCTCCCAAGATGCAGGTGGTCCAACGGGACGCATATTCAGAAAATTCTCCCACCAAGAACTTGCTGCACCTTCAAGGTGATAGGTGGCATAGTTGACCTTGTCGCCATCTGCAACATGGCCGGCTTGGAGCTTCCTCTCGATGCTGCGAAGCCAGTCATCGGCGTCAAGGGGCTCGGTGGAGTAACTGAAAACCGGGGGATGAAGCCGGATGAAGTCGTTCAGGGACACCAGCTCATTGCGCTGTTGAGTGGTGTTGCGTGCGATGACTTCCAGCAGGTGGTGAGAGTCACGGCGGTTCCTTTCGACCTCCATCAGAACTTGGGCCATCGTGGGTGGGGGTGGAAGGTTGTCTTCCTCCTGGTTGTTCCCACGACCTTGGTTACGACCAACCTGGCCACGAGTTCCTTGAGACATCCTGAGGTGGAAAAACCAAAGTCAAACAGAGTTGATTGAAGAGTCTAATCAAGGTATTGAAGTACTGGAAGGATTACAGAGCAAAGAAAGTAATCATCTTGACAACATGGTGATAAAAGCATACAAGCCATATATTCACAAGCTGTCATACAAACCATACATCGTTTTAGTACAAGCACTAAGCTAATACAAACGTGATGAAGATGATACATCCTTCAGAGGCACTCTGACTTCCTATACATTATTTATCTAAGCCTCTGGAACTTAGACGCCTTGCATACAATACCTAAGATACTACTACATCCTCACTAAGTAAGACCATAGGCGGTCTCACTCATCTCCATAGTAATCCTCGTAAAAGTTACCCGCGTATCCCGGTAGCTGGAGGTGACCATCGAAAAACACGGAGGCCTGCGGACCCTGATATCCATTTGGGCAAGGATGGGGCCTAGGTCCAGTGTAGGGTGGAAGCAAAGGACCACGGGGTGGAAAAATTCCTCCAATCTCGGGCCAAGCAACTCGAGAAGGCATCTGGGTCCTCACTGGATAGATCGCATCGTACTCCACTGATCCCACGCTCACAAAGGGTGCCAAGAGCGTCAGTGCTCGATACAGACGAACACGAGTAGCGTGGAGCTCAAAACGAAGAGCGCGTGCATCACGATCTCTGTCACTAGCAAACCTAGCAGTCACCTGGAGTGTTGGATCCTCTGCAGAGTGATCTGAGTAGAGTCCGGTGTAATATCCCTCCTCTCCTGGAAGTGCAGCAGGGATATAGCGGAAAGAAGTCTCTCTCAGTAGGGTGTGCTCCTCTCTCAGCAGTGTAATACATGAATATGCAGCATCCTGCACAGCCATGTTCTCGGTAACGCCGATGCCATGTCCAAAGTGGATAGGCTGGGTGACTCCAACGTGGTGCGGGTAGATCCGGACGATGCAGTGGAACTGCGTCTGGTTGAATTCGTGGAACTGCTCCTCGATGGTGTACTCAGGGTACCATCGATATCCCACATAGGACATCATCTCGATCAACGTGGCGGGATGGCCACGCACACCGAGGCACCTGGTCAAACGAACAATCTGCCGAGGGGGAAGATCTGCCATCTGAAACAGAAAGGAGTTTGCAAATGCATCAGATCATGAGATAAACCTGGAATGACTCGGACAGCATAACGGCTGTAATTGTAAGAAATGACAATTTCTTTCAATCATGAAAACAACACTTACATAATACGATGTAAGAAATCAGCATTATAACAATGCTAGAAAAACCTGACACAACTTTCCTACGGCTATAAGGAAGCAATCAACGAGATGTGCTAAACAGACAGAGGAGAGCCTAGTCCTATCTTCCCGTAGAACAAGATGAGGGTGACTCAGAACTCAGAACGAAGGGGTAAGGAGAAAAATGAAGCCTTACGTTGTTCCCATATATACCCAGAGTAACTATATAACTATAGCAATCTAGACTCAACTTCGGCAAGGCTACTAGTCCTACAGTCAGTCCTGCTCTGATACCAAGTCTGTCGGGACCCGGGGTTAGCGTATGCAAGTACAGTTAAGACAGTCATATGGAGAGCCGAGAACCGCACCCACTTGTCTAAGCAGACAAGGCCAAGCACTGAACATTCTCGGAAAGCATCGTACGTGAGGGGCATCCCATCCAGGCCGGATGATCAACTGTGATGGGTCCTCATCGTCCACACACAAGTCTAATGATATGGGTGGTGAACTCCCATATTCAAAGACAAGTCGCCTCAACCATACTATCGACTATCTCAAAACTCTTACATAGACCTACTCCAGCCCGATCACTTAGTCGGGGTCTAGGGCGGGCTCAATCATACCACAAAGTGTGCACGAGACGGAGTCTCGGACAATCGCATCGCGATGCCCCAAGCTGCGCACATCTAAGGGCCACTTGGTGTATGAAAGACCGCCAGCCAGAACACAACTAAGGTCTCGAAAACCCATACTAAGACATGCATGTTATAAACATACACGCAGCACACATGCCTTGTATGAACAGCAGGTACCATTGCAATTCTCTACAAAATGTACATTTTATTTATAACTCTTATAGAGTACACACAGAGATCACATACATGTGATCCAACATTACAACATAAAGCGGAAGCAAATTATGTCTGATTACAGACAAGTTTAACAAATTGGCTTAAGAAGCCTTATTCAACATAAAGCCCTCCACGAGGGAACCAGTCTGCTGACTGGGACTAGACTAGCTTAACTTCAGTCGTCCAGCTCGATGAAGAAGCCACCTTCGGGGTCAGTGGCGTCATCTAAAACATAGATTAAGCAAACGTGAGTACAAAGGCGTACTCAGCAAGACTTACATAGGAGCTATACTATTCATGCACATGTATCAAGGTAAAGGGAGGTGGGGTTTCACTTGCAGAAATGCCAGCTTTGACTTGGCTAATCCTGAACTACGAGTACCAGACTTTGAGGTAAGAAGCGTACACGAGTCCACTACTTTCACCAACCAATTACACCACTATGGTGCCTTCCTCGACTTCCCCACGAGAAAGCACGCCATAGCACTCACACTTATCTTGGTGTGTTTTAGAAGTATCCGGTTCAAGTTATCTAATAATCAAGCTAAGCTTTCCAAGTAGTCCATAACCGCGGACGCGGCTATTCGAATAGTTTTGATAACCTTGCAAGGGTGTACCGCTACACACACATGACCATCATTTACCGCCTTTGATCTCGACACCATTCAAGGGGTGTCAGCGACGATGCTCACCACAACTGTTACCTCATAGCCTATCTAGTCCAAGAAAGCCGCCTACTTGGGTTGGCTACCACAATCGTGAACCCGGCCGGTTTACCGAAGTGGACCCAAGCGATGTGTGCGTGGTGCGTAAGCCGGTCTCGGGTGAGCCGTTCTCTCACTTAACATCCAGGCCACAAGCCTACCAGAACTCCGAACTACTGCGACATCTGGACATCGAAAGGGATGAGTTAATAGGTCGAGAGGGGTCAGTGAGCCCAATGTGTGGTTGTACTCTTCATCTTGGATCACCACACAAGAACTCGGACTTAGGGCGGTGTTCAACGAGACAACCCACTGTGTACTCCTACACAGCCTCTCATCGTTCACCTTGTATTAGGGTCGATTCACCAACACTTTTCTACCATCATCCACATGATCATTACCATCCCGACTCACATCACAGTAACAACATGGTATCATACTAAGCATGCAATAAGCGATAACATTTGCAGGGGCCACATGATATCATTCAACTCCTACATTTGCTAGGATTGTGGTTTGCTTACTACTGTGACAAAAGATAGGTCATGCAAAGGAATGGGTTCATCTATGCGGTAGAATCGTAACATGGTGATCATCCTATACAATGCATAAGCGAGACATGAGAGGGAAGTGGGATTTTATCGACATGATCAATGGGGTTTTGCTTGCCTGGGGAGCTGATCGGCTCCAAAGGGACTCGGCTGGGTGAGAACTGGATCCCTACCATGGAGCTCATAACTTGGTGGATAATCATTGTTGTTATATGTGGCAGCACAGATTTAGGTGCTCATTTAGTATGCATCAATGGTCCTTGCCATTGGTAGTCAGTAGTAGAACTGAACTACCTAATTATAGTAAAACAAGTGAATTCTCTAGGCATTTTGATGAATCCACTATAACAATTTTTCATGTGCTCGCTTGATGAATTGCTCATAGTCTCATCCTGCTGAAATCTTATGTCAAATGTTGTTGTCCAACCAGGAGAATTCCCTATGTGGTGGCACACAAGCGCAACCATGGGGCATGTGCAAGATTGCTCAACCCTTCTTCGACAGAGCCTATGGTCTGGCCTTCCCCGCTAAAGTTCATCAGCGAGCTCGACCCAGAAGCCAAAGCTTTGCTGGAAGCGGCTCTCAAACGAAGGCTGCAGGTCATCCTCCCCTCCCATGCTCCCCGTCACTCGGCTGGCAGGAGGCCGCAGTCCCTTCTCCAAGCTCGGTGAGGTTCCTTGCTGTTGAAGATCTCGGTGGTAGGACGGTCGTGGGAAAATCTATTCTTTTGATTTTGAATCCAACGTGTTGATACTGCAAGTAAATATGTATAACCCTTTGTATACATCCCTGGCACCGAATGATAGTAGATGAGGTTTTTTTAAAGATTTTCAAGCACCTTCTGTATACATGTTTGGCACCGGATAAGTTGAGCTGTGAATGTTGTATGCATGTTCGGCACCGAATGATCATAAGTGTGGCGCCGAATTTCATCTCTGTGAATCTTGTATGCATATTTGGGTATCAAATGAATCATTTTTTAAGATTTTCAAGCACCTTCTGTATACATGTTTGGCAGCGGATAAGTTTAGCTGTGAATGTTGTATGCATGTTCGGCACCGAATGATCATAAGTGTGGCACCGAATTTTATTTCTGTGAATCTTGTATGCATATTTGGGGATAGAATGAATTGTTTTTTTAAGATTTTCAAGCACCTTCTGTATACATGTTTCGGCACCGGATAAGTTTAGTTGTGAATGTTGTATGCATGTTCGGCACTGAATTATCATATGTGTAGCATCTAATTTTAGTGTTGATTTTAATTGCCAAGTGGTGAATGCAACAGCTAATGCATTTTTGAAAATTTGACATTCATGTACCGTGGTGTACATGTGGTTGTGCTGACAACTTTGATGCATGTGGTGGTGTTGACATGCATGTGGTAGTGTGTGCTAGCATGCATGTGATGATGGTGGTGCTATTTTGTTTGTTTCCTTATATGTCCGTGCAAAGAGTGTGCAAAGAGTAAAAGGAAGACTGTCACTTACTTTGTATAGTTTTGTTGTTTTGCCTAGTGAGCTCATGCCTAGATGGAAAGAGTAAACTGCACCTTCCTCTTTGGGATGGCAAAATTCAACAAATCATAAAATGAGAACCTTTTCTGAAAGGTGCTACGGATCTCAAAGCATACAGAAGGTTTTGATTGTGTTGACCATAGTCACAACATACAGAAACCATATATCACTTTCCTGCTGGTACTAGTTGTTTACTTTTGCTGTTTTACTTTTGCTGTTTCACCACCACCATCACCACTATTATCACCACCACTACTACTACCATATCACAGTTGCTACTAATACCTTTGTGCAATAAAGTGTTTATTTCAGGTGCGGTTGAATTGACAACTCAATTTTCAAAGCCTGTATGTATTCTTTGTGTCCCCAAGTGTCGAATCAATAAATTGGGTTATCTTGCCCGCGAAGACTATCTCGATCCCCTACAGTTGAGGGTTATCAAGTACTGTTTTCTGGTGCCGTTGCCGGGGACCATAGCTTTACTTACAGGTCTACTTGAAGTATCCTACCTGTTGCACGCTATCCACTATGGGAAAGAAAGGAGACCCCAAGGTTCCGATCTTACCATCCCGTACGAGACGAGGTACTACTCTTAGCACTAGTGCTAAACTTGATTCACCTTCAGTTATGAGTCGGTTTGATTCATCTCAGTTACATGCTACTTCTGCTGAGTCTGGCAATATGTCGGATACTTTTGATGATGCTCAGGTTCACTTGGTTCTTTTATTGAAGAACAGATTGCTGCTGCTGCCCTATTCTCGGGTGTTGAAATTCCTGTTACCCAAACACCTATTGGAAAAATTCATGATCTTGCTGTCCTTAAGGAGAAACTCCTTGAGGACGATTATGTTATACTTGATGATGATTTATGCAGGGAGCTAAATGAATGTGCTGATTCCGACCCTGCTACTATAAAGAAGTTTCGAGCAAAGCATTCCCTGAAGAACAAGTTTACTCCTGATCCTACCTTTGCTACGTCTCCTATATGCATCACTGATCCTGATTATGATTTCTCTGTTGACCTTTCACTTATATCCACAGTTGAAGTTGATCCCTTTTATGGTAGAGAAAATGATGATGCTATTGAGCACCTGACCAAACTCACTGAGTGGGGTGGCTTGTTTACTACTGATGAAAGGATTCGGAACTTCTATGTGACCAAGCTTTTTCCTTTTTCCTTGAAAGGAGATGCTAGAGCATGGTATGATGCACTACCATGTGGTTCCATTCAAAGTCCTCAAGATATGGCTATATCTTTCGTTGATAAGTATTTTCCTGCTCATATGCAACATGCTGCTTTGCAATTTATAACTTTAAACAGTTGCAGGATGAGCATCTCCCTAAAGCTTGGGGGAGATTTTGCAGTTTGCTGAAGGCTAGACCGAGACATGAGATCCCTAAGAATGAATTACTTGATATATTTAATGCTGGTCTAACCGACGGGTCTAAATCTTATCTAGATAGTTGTGCTGGTTGTGTTTTCAGGCAAAGAACACCGGACGATGTGGAAGAATTGATGGACAAGATTGCCAAAAACCATGAAGATTGGTCCGTGCCTGAACCACCTCCACCACCAAAGAAGAGGGGGGCATGCTTGTACTAAGCCCCGAAGATATGCAAGAAGCAAAGAAGTCTATAAAAGAGAAAGGTATTAAAGCTAAAGACGTGAAGAATCTACCTCCAATTGGGAAGCTGTGTGAGCCTACCACTCACCCACCTATGGTAGAGGTACATTCTCTTTTAGTGTTCAATGCAAATGACATCCCTAAAGGTAAACCTTCTGACCAATGATTAGATGAGCTTGATAATTTCATTATGAAGCAGAATCACTTCAATGAAAAGATACAAGGTCAGTTGCATGATAATACTCTTGCTATCAAAAGTTTGCTTGATGTTCTAGAAAGAACAGTTAATGATGTTAAATGTCTTGTGAAGCATTTTCATATGGTTCAAAATCAGCTTGAACAAATTTCTAATGTGCAAAAAGATTTGCTTGCTAATAATGCCAAACAGGACAATTTACAGGCTTATGGTATAAAGACCCGGGGAGGAACACACACCCAGGACCCTCTCTATCCAGAAGGGCATCCAAAGAGGATCGAGCAAGATTCTCAAGTGAAGGAAGAAGAAATTGTTAGCTCTTCAAAAAAGAAGAAGAAACACAAGGAAGTCGACAATTCCAATGATCCAATAGAAGAAGAAGAACCAGCTGTTGATCCAAACAACATATCTACCTCCGATGCCGAGACTGAAGACGGTGCTGAACCTGAAAAAGATGCTGAAAAGAAGGATCCACCCGAGGTTCGCGAAGAAGAAGCACCCGATAAGTGCAAGAAGTATACTAGAGAAGACTTTCTTGCAAGGAGACATGGGAAGGAATGAGAACCATGGGTACAGAAAACCATGCCTTTCCCAAGCAAGTCCTTCAAAACCAAAGAAGAAGAGCACTACAACAAGTTTTGTGAGTGGATGAAACCTCTTTTTCTTCAAATCCCTTTGACTGATGCTATTAAGTTACCTCCTTACTCTAAATATATGAAAGATATTGTTACTAATAAAAGAAAAGTCCCTAATAAGGCAATATCTACTATGCTTGCTAACTACTCTTTCAGTGGAAAGATTCCTGAGAAGCTCGGTGATCTAGGTATACCCACCATTCCTTGCTCCATAAAAAATAATTATGTTAGAACTGCTTTATGTGATCTTGGTGCAGGAGTGAGTGTTATGCCCTTTTCTCTCTACAAAAGACTTTCTTTAGAGAAACTAATTCCTGTAGATATCTTTCTCCAGATGGGCGACAAGTCCACGGCCGTCCCGATCGGTATTTGTGAGGATGTTCCTGTTGAAGTTGCCAATTGCTTAATACTTACTGATTTTGTTGTGCTTGACATGCCCGAGGATGGGAGCATTTCCATTATCCTTGGTAGAACTTTTATTAACACCGCAGGTGCTGTTATTGATTGCAATAAAGGGAAGGTTACCTTCAACGTGAATGACAAAGAACACACGGTATATTTTCCGAAGAAGATCGACAAAAGGCATGGCCTTAACTCCATTGAGAATATCGAGACCGTGAAGATTGGAGAATGGGATTTTCCACTACATGTATACCACAAATACAAAAAAATTATGGTGGGGACAATGTCCATTAAAGTGAGAGTGCAATGATCACTTCATAAGAGGTGAAACTTTCTGCGCTATATACCACAGGTTTGTTGGTAAGACTTGATCAACCTTGCTAACTAGCATGTTTTATATAAGTAAGAGTTGAGCTTGTTATGTTTTCATTTCTTTTAGATTTTATTCTCCTTGCTGTACCAAGTTTTTTTGTTTAAAGCTTCACTTGTTCTAACTTTTGTCTCGAGTTCACGAAAGTTTTTGCAGCTTTTTGAACTTTGAAAAATTCTCTACAGTGAAGTTGCCCAGAAAATTCCAGAAAAATTAAAATCAAAATTTCCAGGTAAAAAGCCATCAGGAGGCACCTGTGGCTGACCAGGGGGATCCACCCCTGGCTCAGGAGGCCAGGTGGCGTGGCCCAGCTCCTGGCCGCGCCACCTACCCTCCTGGGGCCCACAAGCACCCCCTGTTGGCATCTCTTCTTCCACTCTCTCTCCTTTCTCCCAAAAGCTCGTGTTCTTGCTGTTCTTGAGCACGAAACTTCGATCTCCCTCTACAACCACTCATTTGAGCTGAAATTTGGAACAAATACTCTCTGGTATGTGACTCCCTCACCCCTCTAATTAGATTTCTAGTTGGTGTCTTCATTAGTGAGTATTTAGTGGTTCTTGGTGCTGTTTAGTTTAGCTTAAATGTTTGTGTAGAAATTTATTTTTCAAGTTTTGTTGCTAGTTTGAGCCTTGGTAAAGTAAGTAGAATGTTTTGCCCAAACTAGTTTTGCTTAAATCTTCGTTTTGGTGAATTGTTAAAAATTTCAGAAATGGAGAGGCTAGGAAAGTGGCCTGGGAAGAAGAAACTCGAGCGCTCTAGCCGTGTTACGCGTTTCGCAGCTTCACCTTCGACCACGAGGGTGAGCTACAATGAAGATATCGTACCCATAGAGATGTTGGACGCGTCACCCGCGAGAGCCATGGCATTTCCATGCGAAGATTTCATGGATGATGCCGGTATACGAGAAGAGTTCTATGCTCTGTGTGCCAATGCAAGCCGTGTACCACAGTACGAGACACTCACTGCTATTTTTGTTAACAGTTTCAGGTTTTATTCTGACAATGATACTGTGGTATTTCAACTTTATGAAAGATTGCTGACCATGCCTATGAGTACGTTTTGTGAAGCTTTAGGTTTGCCAGGCTTGGTTGAGAAGAAGAAGAGGAAAAATGTCCAAACTGTTGCACTCAACACCCTCCTCGACTCGTTCTGTAACACTGAAGTGAGGGCATCCAACCGTCAGAAGATTTCCAACATTATGTTCCCTCACCTCAGGTATTTCGCCTATTATATTGCTAGAGGAGTGTTGGCTCGAGACAACACAAGCAGTACTTCTACGCCTGATACTGCTATCATGGCGAATGCCCTCTCAGGGAAGCATGAGTATCATGTGGGTTCGCTTATTGCGAAACGCCTTGCTACTAATAGTAACAAGGGGGACCTCTTTGGTGGCGTCTATGCCACACTTATTTGCAGTTTCTCCAAGGAGAACCGCGCCCAGATGATACAGTCTTTCCTTTTGTTAGCCTTGACTTGGCTTCCATGAAGAGGCATTTCTTTGTTACTAAGGCCTCTGACCGCTACGCACTTGATTATATTTTGCGGTTTAAAGACGGTGTGGAACGCACTGTCCGTCTACCTGCACCACTTGTGTTTGATTTTTCTCGCAGGAACGGATTTCGTTTTTCAGTGGCCGAGTTTGATGAGATCACGGGGAGATACCAGTTTCACGACCCCACGGAGGGGGTCGAGCCAGACGAGGAGGAGCACGTGGTATATCCACCAGTTCAGGAGGAGACCGTCACCCCCTGGGGTGAAGGGTCTTCCTCTGGATGGGGGGCTGGACCTTCCTCTTCCACGTGGGAGGATCCAAGGACTTCAGTGTACGCACCGGAGGGCTCATACAACCCTTGGGATTACCATTACCCCGGAGCAGGAGGCTCCTCGGGACCGCAGTAGAAGAGCCCAACTTAGGCCAAAAGCCTAAGCTTGGGGGAGTACATGCTCTCCTCCCCTTTCCATTGTATCTACCGTTGGTTCACTTTTATCTTTTTGCAAGTTTTTGCCTGTTCTTCTTTGTTCTTTTCGTTTGCAAAAACCCAAAAAGATTTCTCCTTTCTTTTTCTTTCGTTAAACCTTTAAAAAACCCCAAAAGATATGTTTCCTTTGCTCTTTAGTTTGCTTTGTTTCAGAGTTCAGCTCGAGTCCGTGATGGAATTTGATTATAATTTCCTACGTTCAATCGCGCAAGTGACAAGGCAGTAATGACGAAGATCGACGGAAGGGATGCAACAAGGAAAGCCGGTATGAACTCTTTTTGTTTCTACTTTTGTACATATGCCTGTACTTATGATTAGAGACCATCTTGTAGCGACATAGTGCTATGTTTACAATGCTTTCCCATTGGTTCATGCTTTCTTTGTGGTTAGTATCAAATAGCTAGAGTTTATAATATGTTGCTTGAAATGATTGACATGCATTGCATTGTTCATAGTATGGCATATTGAAGTGGTATTTCCCTCTGGGGGATTCTTGGATTGACTTGGCACATGTTCACGCATGTTAAGACTAAAAAGTCGGTTATGCCTTGATGATCTTTTTTACTTCAGGGTGAGTTATATCACTTTCATGCCCGATTCAATGTTGCTTCGTCGCTCTGCATGATTATGACTGTTATGCTCT
This sequence comes from Bromus sterilis, assembly GCA_950022295.1. Classification (NCBI taxonomy): domain Eukaryota; kingdom Viridiplantae; phylum Streptophyta; class Magnoliopsida; order Poales; family Poaceae; genus Bromus; species Bromus sterilis. The sequence goes on from OX465595.1 coordinate 294,396,529, forward strand.
CTAGTTGGTCGTTTCCCCGTCTTTTGCTAGCCTTCCTCCAGCACCAAGCGGAATTATGCTTGTGCTTCCAAATTCCTTTTCAAACCAGTTTTTCCATTTGAGTCCACCATACCTACCTATATGTGGTATTTACCGGCCACTCCTAACTTAGAATTTCTTGTGCCATCTCGAAATTTATTCAAAAGCTTCCCCTTTGTAACCGTACAAGCTCATGTTGCGGTGAGGGAAAATCAGTATCTTTCATGCCAAAAATATTTTGACGGAAGTTTTAACTAGTCAATAAAAAATATATGAGAGTTACACCTCCCCATACTTGATGATGGAATGAAATGGACCAAATGCTGCTTATGATAGATGGAACGATACCCTCCTTCCATACTTGAGGCAAAATAAAGGTTCCGTAGACTATCAAAGATTCATGGATAAGGGAACATGTGTAAGCAAAAGGCATTAATATGGTTGGCATGGGAGATATTGAGAGACCTTTACCGTTCACCGTTGACTGGAAAGTTGCACCTCTCAAAAGAGTTTTATCTCTGTTTTCAAAACCAAGAGCTCTGGTACATGTTTAGTCTTTGCTTCCTTTCACGGGTTTTCAACCTTGCCATCAAAATACACGGTTCGAGAGTATCCACCTTCCTTTCTCCAAAGCACCGACTATGAGAGCATAATTGTCATTCTTAGTGTAACATGCATTGTCCCAAAGTATCACATAGTCTTCTGCATGCTTGTGATGTTTCTTACTTTGAGTTCTGAGTTCTAGTCTCCTTTAAAACTCCGGAGGAGTTTCTGCATTTATCCTTTGCTTCAATCATGGAGGCTAGCGAGATACCACTCTGATATGTTCATGCTATGTGCATTGTGATCTTAGATTGATTTTCAGCAGCATATTATTTAGTTTTTGTTTGTTTGTGACTGATTACATGAAAGAAGGATTGCTTCGTGCATTGTCCTTGTAGCATGGTGTCAAAACTTGCTAAACTCTTTCGTACTACATGCTTATATACATCTAATGAAGCAAAAGAGTTTGTCAAAGTTTTCTTTGTCGCGTCCAGTTCATTGAACTGAATTGCCTGAGGACAAGCAATAGCTGAGCTTGGGGGAGTTGATACGTCTCAAACGTATCTACTTTTCCAAACACTTTTGCTATTGTTTTGGCTTCATTCTTGCATGATTTGAACGAAACTAACCTGGACTGACGCTGTTTTCAGAAGAGCTACCAGTGCTGTTTTCTTTTGTGCAGGTTTCTGGATATTTAGGTACGCAGGAAAAATCCCACAAAAATATATAAAAAATCAGCGTTCCGGAAGCTTCCGAAAGTCCAAAGGGGGGCCACAGGGCAGCCAGGAGGCTTGGCCGCGCCACCTGCCCTCCTGGATGGGTCCCACACCCCCTGGTGCCCTACTTTGGCCCTATTTATTCTCCCGACGCAGAAACCCTAGAACAGAAGTCGCTTTTCCAATCTACGTCGCGGAGCCGCCGCAACCCTTTGTTCTTCTCCGGGAGAGCTAATCTGGAGGCTGCTTTGGCCTCCGGTGAGGGGAAATCATCGCCATCGTCATCATCATCACCTCTCCATCACCCCTCCATGACTTCCTCTCTCATGTGAGTAATTTCCTGCTGTAGGCAAAGGGGATGGTAGGGATTGGATGAGTTAGATCATGTAATAGTTCAATCAGATTGTTGGAGGCATGTTGCCTATCATCTATTTGGTGTTTATCATCTCTGTTACAACTTGTTGCTCTTAATGCTTGCCACTTTGGGCCCGAGTGCCATGATTTCAGATCTGATCACCCTTTTGTTTCTTGAGTTTGTGGTGTTCTTGATCCTATCTATGAGTTGCATGCACCTATTATAGTCCGGAACCGGTGATCCCAATGGTGAAAACTTGGGACACCAAAGGGGATGGACTATAATTTGAGTATTCCGTGTATCCATGAAGTGTTAATGCTTTGTTCCGGTGCTCTTTGACAGGAGTACCTTAATCTCCCTAAGTTCCTTTTGGCCCCGTTTGTAGCGGGAGGGTAGGACAAAAGATGTTGTGCAAAGTTCTTATTGCAAGCACGTACAACTACCCTGGGATACACGCCTGATGTTTGATATTTTCCTAGATGATCCTTTCTTTTCAGTGAGCCTTGCCCATGTTAGAATCTATTACATGTTTGTTCTCATCCAAGAAGCGCCCTGACGGGGATCAACCCCGGCAAATCCCATGGTCAGGGACCCTGGGTTAGTCATGAGAGGCGCAGGTTGGACAATAGCTCGTCGGCAAACAGGGAGGCTCGCTCCTGCTCGATATTATTGATTGGGGAGATGCGATTACAGTGGAGGCCAAGGCTGGAGCGCTCAAGGCTAGGGTTACAAGTAAGATTCGATGTCTTTGGTGTCGCCCCTCTCAGCCCTTATATACCGGGCTAGGTCTCGGGGAGTTCATCTATGTGTACAGGTAAACTTTCCTAACCCTAGCTTGCTCCGTACGGCAGGTCTTCGCACCTTCCTTGTGAGTCGAGGACTTCTACGTCGGTGCCATCTAGTGGGCCAAGGCCGTATCTTCATGGGCCTTCTACCTTCATGGACACCAGGTAGGCTCATCCGTAGGAGTCGTGGGATGACCCCCTCATTAGTAGCCCCCGAGTGCCTGGGGGACTCGAAGAGTCGCGCAGGGACTCGAGTACATTCATTTGTCGTTTATTGATATGCACGGTTCATCCGTGGGTCGCTGGAAGTCTGGTGGCCATGACAAAACCTGTTTCGAGGGATGCTAAGCTGAAAGGGCCCAAGGAGTCGACGGATCGAGCCTTGGTGAATTGCACTAGGGAAAATACCACAGTAGCCCAATCAAACCCACGTCCCTCGACGTGATCTTGGAACACTGGTGTCGAGAAAAAGTCCGGCCGCTTCAGGTCTTACGGTGTTCATTTGCCGCCAGTAATGTGTGTAGCCTAAGGCGCGTCCGCCCGGCTTATCTATCATGCTCTGCGCATGGGAAAGGTTGGGAGTGAAATCGCTCTTCGGCAAGTCCTAGCCTGTCCGTACTTCGCAGCGGGGTCTTACCTACACGCTAATCTTGCGTGGCATCTGGACACAGTGTATCGTGTTCAAGGAATTGTGTGTTTTTGAGGCGCGGAGCCTTATAGCATTGCACCCGCTTGGAACAAAACATCAAGCGAGATGTTCACTCATTCACCCGAGGAGCTTTGTTTCGAGTGCTCAGTCGGGGTTTTTTTTTGCGAGTAATCACTCGAATGCCGCTTCGGCTTTTCAGGTGAGGGAGCACCTGAGACTCTTAGCGTCGTATGGTCTTGGCGAGTGCTTGTTTATCTTACGTCGGTGTCGTCGATATGTGACGGCAGATGCCATGGGGATGGCTAAAGTGAGGGGAAGACACGAGGGAGAGAATGTCGATGGTGCCGGAATCGGGTTGGGCACAAGCACGGTGAAGACACCACGATGTACCCAGGTTCGGGGCTCCGGAGAGATAACACCCCTACTCCTGCTTGTCTCTTGTATATCAATGAAGGGGCTACAATAACTGCTCTTCTATCTTCTCAGGGGAAGGAGAACACCGCCGCCATGGGCAAGGTCCTCTCCTGCTTCCCTGAGGAGTGACTACAAGCAGTAAATGAACTGAGGGGGAAGTGAGTTAATGAGATCTCAGGTGTAGCGTCCCTCGCGCAGGAGGGGGTACCCTGGCTCTTATAGTGTAAGTCCAGGGTACTATGGTAACTTCATTGCCGAATGGGCCCAGCCGTCATCCTCTAATCGGCCTGGGCCCACCGACTGCTCCTCTCCGGGTGACCCGGAGCCTACGAGCGGCGGCCCATGCTGCTACCTCGTAGAACCTAGGAGTGAACATTGGAGCTAGGGGGTGCAGTCTTGTCGGCCTGTCCGCGGAATCGGCGGGGAGGTCGACACCGTATCTCCAGCAAATCCTCGACGTGACCTGGCCTTCCTGCCACCCGGATATCTCGGGATATGGTATTTATGACCTCGTAATCATATCCCCGACTGGGTGGTAGGTTGCTCCGATTGCGCCTGGACCGATAGGTGGTTCCTGGTAGGGTCGATTGCTCTGGGCAATCGGCCTTCTAGGAATCGGCCTCGGTCCAGCTGCGGACCAATCGGATGATCGTCTGGTGAAGGAAGGGTGGACCGATTGCGCCTGGGCCGACTGCTGGCATTTGGTATGGTCGATTGCCTTGGAGCAATCGGCCGTACCTCTGTCCAGCTCGGCCCAGCTGCAGCCCAATTGGTCCATCCTTGTCTTGAAAGCTTGCTTCCGCTTGGGTCAGCCTACCCGGGTACCAATCCCCCGACAGTAGCCCCTAAAGCTGTAAAGGTCCCACGGTCACTTGACCGCGGGGCCTTTGCAGTTTTTCAATCTCTGCCTTGACGTTCTCCGACTGCTATGGCCTCTTTGAGTGCGTCATTCCGAGTTCGTCGGCCGACTCGGAGATCACACTCGGCTGACCGAATTTCCATCCGGTTGGACTTGGTTCCCCCTCGATTTATGTCTTCACTTTTTGAGAAAGATATCTTTCGCCGATTTCCCTCCAACGGTTACCTCTGATTTGCCCGCGACGTGATCAATGAACTGGGACCCACGACCCACGCGCGACGTGAAATAACTGCAGGGCCTGACCCCCACGTCGCACGCCTCGCCTTTTGCGTCGGGATCCTTTGCGCTGGTCTGCCGGTTGGCCTCCCTGTGCCCTAGGCCACACCGGGCCACACAGTCGCAGGATCATCCCACTCCCCTCCCCCGCCGCCCATATAAGCCACCGGGGGGGGGGGGCTTCGCCTCTTCCTTCTCCCAAACGCCTCCTTCGACCTCCAGCCTTCTCTCCTCTGCGCCATCGCCACTCCACGCGAATCTTTCTGCCGCCGGCCTCTGCATCTTGCGCTTGCTCCGGCCACGGGCTCGTGCTCTCCGCTGCTTCCGCCGCCGCCGCGGCAACTCTGCGCCTCTGCTCTCGTGCTCCGCCTCCCTCTTTTCTCTTCTCTGCTACTCGCCTGCAAAGACCATGGCGCCGCGACGAGATGTGTCGCAGGCGAGCCGCGAGTGCTGGAAGGGCTCTCAGGCCACCGCCGCCGCCGTCGAGTCTCTGATCCACGCCCGGAAAATGCCTGCGGAAATCGAGTGGCGCATCCCTGGCAGGGCCGACGTCGTGCCCAGCGCACGCGCTGGCGAGAGGGTCGTGTTCCTCGCTCACTTCGAGCGTGGATTCGGCCTTCCCGCTAGCGCCTTCTTCCGCGTATTTCTTGACTTCCACCGACTGCAACCCCACCATCTCGCAGCTAATTTCATCATGATCCTTTCCGGGTTCGTGACGCTCTGTGAAGGGTACCTCGGCTGCCGTCCAAGCGTCGCCCTTTGGAAGCGCTTCTTCAACCTCCGAGCTCACAATGCTCGGACGGGTGCTGTGGTGTCCACCACCATCGAAGGCGGCAAGCCAACATATCCGACTGACATGACCGACTGCGGCAGTTGCCTTGTAGCAGCCGGCAAGTCAAAATACACGAGCCCCGAGATCGTCCAATCCTGCAAGAATTGGCAGACCTCGTTCTTCTACGTCAAATCACCTGACAACGGACCCGATGTCCTCAACCTGCCCGAGTTCTCTCTCGCCCGGCCGGTTGAGAAGCATCAATGGTCGCTGAAGCACGGCGTCGGAGATTGCGATGTCGATGCCCAGGCTGCCAGGGTCACCCAGCTGGAGCAGGAGGGACTCCTCCCAACCGACTTGGTAGCTGCTTGGCTTCACGCTCGGATTCTTCCCCTGCAGCGCCGAGTGCACCGCCTCTACGACGTGTCGGGACCTCGAGATCCCACTCGGCTCTGCACGTGGCGGGTGAAGAAAGAAGATCTTTGCGCCCGAGTGAAGGCCATCACATCTAGCGCATTGCCTGACCCCTTCCGCTTCGGGCTTGATTATCTCATTCGCCAGCGAAAGCCGCCTGTGGTATGCTCCGATTACTTTTTCTTCCGATTGCATGCTCTTCTGATTGCTTTCTCTTCCGATTGCTCTGATTGCCTATACCTCCTTCTCAGCACTTTATTCAGTCCGACCTCATGGAAGACGGCCAGGAAGCTGGCGTGTATGCCCCTGATCGCACGGAAGAGGACCCCACCGACCTCGAGTATAACGGCGAGACTCCTTCCGTCGAGTCCAGTGGGGATGATGAAGACAATGACGAGTCTTCCGGAGAATCCTCCGACCCCATGGATGCCGATGATGATGACGCCGAGCGCGCCAACCCTCCGAAGACCAACACTCGGCCGCCAGCTCAAGGGGGTACGCCTGACCCTTCCCTTGAGAAATTTTTGGCTGAATGGAGTGATGATGATAGTGTCTCAAAGGGTGATGGTTCCGATGCAGCTCCTCGAGCCAAGCCTCCAAAGGTGCCAGCCAAGCGCACCTCGGCCGCCGGCTCCTCCTCTGGTGTGGCTCCCAGCCAGGTTGCCAAGGCCAAGCCGACTGCCAGCAAGGGCAAACAAGTCCAAGAGACGACAACTCGGAGGCCGACCGTCCAGGCGCCGCTGAACGTCGCTCCGCTTCGCTGCCGAATGCCCACTGGCGCACCCAGGACAATCGGGTATGCTTTTATCTTTATGCCTCCTACTTCACTATCTTTGCTTCTACTGATTCTTCTCCCTTTCTTCTTTCAGGGAGCCGATTGGGCTTGATGACGTTGACACCGACATTACCGTCCGTGCCAGCCCCGTCATCTCGCCCGTTGCTTCTGCTGCTGTCGTCCACAAGTGGCCGGTACCCGCTCATCGCTCCTCCAAGGACGCCGAGCGCGCTGCCAAGAAGGCCCGTCTTGCAGCGACTTCGAAGACCTCTTCTTCCACCCTTGCCTCCCAAACTCTCAAGGGCGCAGCGGACCGGGTGGCTCCTGGTGGTGGAGGAACGCAACCGGTTGACCCGATTGCCCCGTCTCCACCGCGCCGCTCCAACCCGGCTTCGCCTGCCGCAACTTCCCCTGCTGCAATGACCGCATCTGATACGCTGATGGTGACGACCCCATCGCCGATTTTGGTGTCGGCACCACCGGTTGCCTCCACAGTTCCACCGGCTGTACTATCTGACCCACCGACTACGACAATCTCGCCGCCAGTCATCGCTACCACCTCTGGTCCGACTCGCCCGGTTGCGCCGCCGCCGCAATTGGGTGCCTCCGGCCCTTCACCAACATCCGTGCCACCAGTCCTCACCACTGCAGCTTTCACCATCGTTCCCACTTCAGTGCCACTGCCGATTTCTTCTCCCTCAGAGATTCTTATGCGCTCGGTGGATCAATTCCGAGTCGAGTACTCTCGCGCCCGTCATGTCGGCGCTGAGCCTGATGCTCCGCATCGTCCTCGGGACCCCGCGACGAGCGCTCTGAGCCGGGTGAACGAATTCGCCGATGCCCTTGCTCGGGACCTTCAACAGCTGACCTCTCACCATACGGTAAAATCCTTAACTTTTCCTTCTGTACCTCTCTTTTACTTCGGCAATTTTTCTTCCGGTGGGTGCGCGCAAGCGCACCCACTGGGTGTAGTCCCCGAGATTCGGGCCGATTGGTTACAATCGGTTCGGATCTTTAGCGTTTTGCTTTATCGTTTGCCTTCCTCAATCGGTAGACTTTCTTCCGGTGGGTGTAGTCCCCGAGATTCGGGCCGATTGGCTACAATCGGTTCGGATCTTCAGCGTTTTTTGCTTTATCGTTTTCCTTCCTCAATCGGTAGACTTTCTTCCGGTGGGTGCGCGCAAGCGCACCCAGTGGGTGTAGTCCCCGAGATTCGGGCCGATTGGTCACAATCGGTTCGGATCTTTTTCACTGTTGCTTTATGTCTGACTCCGTCTTGCTGTTCTTCTCAGGCTGTCATGGAAGAGAAACGAGATGTCTTCGAAAAACTCCTGGAAGCTTATACTGCTAGCCTTCGAACCCTCGCCCAGGCCCAGCTGCAGGTCAATAACAAATCGGCTGAAATCACTAAACTAAGAGGTATCCTCTATCTCACCGTTGTCTTTTCTTCATTTGACAACTGCTCTGGTACTCAAATCTTCGCGCTCTCTTCTAGCTTCTATTCCTATGGTAGATGATCTTCAAGGCCGAATTGCTGAATTGTCTGCAGAACTTAGCCAACAAGGTCCGGCTCTTGACAAAGCCACCGGAGAAGTGACTCGGCTGCAGGGGATAGAGAAAGATTTGAATCGGACTATTCAAGGCCTCCAATCTGAAATGGCTGCTCTTGAGAAGAAACATCTTGCCGACATAGCCGCAGTGACGGCTACTGGTGATGGACTTCTTGCTGAACGGGATGCTGCCGTCACCGCCCGAGGTGCTCTGCAAGCTGAGAGGGATGAAGCAATTGCTGCCCGAGACTCCGTTCGCCAAGATGGTGATGAGCTCGTCACCAAGTTCGAAGAACTGGAGAAGCGCAGCTATGAGGAGACCACCCGAATGCGCCGCCGAGCCAAGGGCTTCTGTGATACACTGACCGAAATGGACGTCCTCCTTGGACGTGAGTCTTCCTTGTTGCCGAGTGCACTTTCCGGTTGCTTTCTTCTCTTATCTTATTACTCATGCTCTTCCTTCTTGACGCAGAAGCTTGGCCCGAATCTGAAGCGGCTGCCTACGCAGCTGTCGCCAAGTCCCGAGAGGATACCATCGCCGCTGGAGGGACCTGTGACCGTGCAGATAACGTCTGGACCCGGCATGAATATCTGATCGGCACCCAAGCCCGCATTCCTATTATCCAGGGAGTTGCCCTATCCTTCAAGCTCGGAATTCTAAAGATTGCTGAAGCACTGTGGTCGTCGACTGAGCTCAAGGCCGGACTCCAGAAGATGAAGAATGCTGTCGACTCCTCTGCCGAGACCCGTAAGGAAGACACTCAGGATGAAGAGGATTCTGACCAAGGGGACACTCCGAATGCCACCACTGAGCAGACTCGGACTCTCCTTAAGGCTATCCCACGTCGGATCGACGTTCTGCTGAATTCTGCCGGTCGGACTGGTGCGGAGACCGCTCTTCAGACTGTGCTGACTTGGTACCCTCAAGTGAAGCTCTCCCAATTGTACAGCCTTTGAGACAATGCCTCTGACCTTCTTGAGAAGACCTACGTCGAAGTCAATCGGCTAGCCAGCACTATGGTGAATTGGTTTTCTCCCTACGAGTATACTCCGTATCTCGACCAGGGAGGGAATCTGCTCCCTGCCTCTACCATATCTGGCCTGGCCGAGGAGCTCTCCGATAGCGTCTCATCTCAGACGTCTCCGAAGTCTAAACAGACTGGTGCTGCAACTTCTGAAGCTCAATCGGACCCGGCTGCTCCACCTTCTAGCTCAGTGCCTCCGACTGCTTAAGCTATGTTATCTTTAATTTGTATTCCGACTGTCCGCTTGTAAGACATATTTTTAATTCTGTCGACACCTACTGGGTGTGACTTGGATGTAATGACCTTATTCGGCCTTGGGCCTGTTACTTTTGATGCAATCCGATTGCTTGTTTTTTACTTTTGCATGTGCGATCAACTTTGCGTCTTTGTCGGTTTCCTTTATCGGCTGCACTTGGGGATGTCTGCTGTGTCGACCTTGCTGGCGTCATGCGGTCCGCAATCGGATCAACAGTAGACATCCAGCCAAGGTTCGATAAGTTTTCATTTTTTACACGACAAGATTTTTACCGCAAAGGATTCTGCACTAGCAGGCGCCGATTTCTCGCTACAAGGTCCGATGTCCTGATTTGCGGCGCAATCGGTGACTTTGTCCTGTCGACTGTGCCCTTGGTGGCCTCTTTCAAATTGTTTCCCGGGGATTTGTACCACCGACTGCCTCAATCGCCACCCTTCTCAACGCCACAAACCTTTTAGTGATTTGCGCTCGAGCTAAGTATTCGATTGAAGGCCAGCCTGCAGTCCCCGTGCCTCGATGGCTTATTTACTTGACCTCGCGGTCGGCCAGTCCCCGGGTGTGCTACGCACATCTCGGGTATGACTGAGCGTTGCCGATTGAGGCTAGCTCTTCGAATGAAATTATACAAAAGTACTCGAATGCTCATTTTCAGAGACATGATAACTTTTACTGATTGTTTGCCGAATGGCTTACATAAATTTCTGCCGCTCAACTATAGAACGGACACAACAACTCGGCGTTCCACGGCCGCTCCGTCTCTGCTCCTGACGTGTCCTTGTGTCGAGTGCCCTTGGTGCAGTCGATCAGATAATAGGACTTGTTCTTGAGCGCTCTGCTGACAACAAATGGCCCTTCCCAAGGTGAGGATAGCTTGTGCTGCCCCTCTGACTTCTGGATTAGGCGTAGCACCATGTCTCCCTCTCGGAAAGCGAGAGGACGAATCTTCTTGCTATGGTAGTGCCGCAACTTCTGCTAATAGACTACTGACCTAGACAAGGCCAACAGACAAGCTTCTTCTTTGAGGTCGATGCCGTCTTCTCTTGCCATTCTTGCTTCTTCTTCTGTGTATAGGGCGTGCCGAGGTGAATCAAACTCAATGTCGGAAGGGATGACTGCTTCTGAGCCATACACCAGGAAGAAAGGAGTGAATCCATTCGACCTGTTTGGAGTGGTCCTCAAGCTGAACAGTACTGCCGGAAGCTCGTCAATCCATGCTCCGGGTGCCCTCTCAAGTGGCTCTACCAATCTGGGCCTGATACCCGATAGGATTAGTCCATTTGCCCTTTCGACTTGACCATTGGACTGTGGGTTTGCCACAGATGCCAGATCGAGCCGAATGCCTTGCTGAGATGCATATCGGGCTAGCGCCCCCTTTGCAAAGTTTGTGCCGTTGTCGGTGATGATGCTGTTAGGTACACCGTATCTGCATACGATGTCGGCCACAAACCGAACCACAGTCGGCCCATCCAACTTCTTGATTGGTCTTGCGTCAATCCACTTGGTAAACTTGTCGACTGCCACTAGGAGATGTGTCATGCCACTTCGAGCTCTCTTGAATGGTCCAACCATATCCAAACCCCAAACTGCAAAAGGCCAAGCTATTGGGATGGTCTTCAGTGCCGATGCTGGCTGATGACTCCTTGCCTTGAATCGCTGACAACCCTTGCAGTGCTTCACCAAATTCTCAGCCGCTGCAAGTGCAGTTGGCCAGTAGAAACCATGTCGGAAAGCTTTGTTGGCGATTGCCTTTGCTGACGCGTGATGACCACATTCACCTTGATGGATGTCTCTGAGCAGCTCCAAGCCTCTTTCCTCTTCAACACACCTCTGGAGGATACCAGTTGCACTCTTGCGCATCAGCTCATTGTTGATTATTGTATATGCCCAAGATCGGCGGCTGATCTGTCTGGACTCTGCTAAATCTGGTGTGAGGATCCCATCTGCTAAGAAATCTCTAATCGGTTGTGCCCATGACGGCGCACTGACGACCACCATTACGGCCGCATGCTGAGGTGGGACTTCCTCTTGGATCTCGGCCTCTTGAACACTGGCCTCCTTGATCTCGGCCACTTGGACGTCTGTCATTTCTATCTCTACTTCTGAACTGCCGACTGCGGCGCCTGGCACGCATTCGGCAGCCCCTGGTGCCGACTTCTCATCTGGAGCTGGAGCTTCATCATTGCACTCGACAATTTCTGATGTCATTGGCTCTTCAGAGGTTGTGCCTTCTAGTGCAGCCTCTGCTTGCTTCCCTTTGCTCTTCTTATTCTCCTCTGCAGCCCCTGGCTCGCAATCGGCAGCCCCTTGTGCTGTTGCCGAGACACCCTGGGCGCTGGACTGCTTCTTCACGGTTGCAGGTTTGGCCGGTTGAACTTCTTTTGCCTTTCTTAGTGCTTCAAGATCGGTCTCCGAGATAAAAATGGACTCGGACTCTGGGGATGGAATGATAGATGGCTTCTTGATATGCTCCAGAGATACGCCTGGTGGGATTGATTGCCTTGTGGAGCCTAGCTTGGACAATGCATCTGCTGCCTCATTGTTTGCTCTCGGCACATGATGGAACTCGCAACCTTCAAAATATCCGCTGATCTGCTGCACTAGGAATCGATAGCTTGCCATGTTAGCATCTTTTGCATCCCAGGTGCCCGAGCACTGCTGTACCACCAGGTCGGAATCACCAAAGCACTCGATGTTCCGAATACCGATTTCCTTGGCAAGCTTGATACCATGCACAAGGGCTTCGTACTCGGCGACATTGTTTGATGCTGCGAAGTGAATCTGAAGCACATACTGCAACTGATCTCCTCTTGGGGAAGTGAGTACCACCCCAGCCCCTAGGCCATTCTTCATCTTGGAGCCATCAAAGTGCATTCGCCAGCAATCCGACATTGGGAGCTGCGGCATGTACTGAGTTTCAGCCCAGTCCACCAGGAAATCGGCCAATGCTTGCGACTTGATTGCAGTCCTAGGTTCATACTGGATACCGTGACTAGCGACTTCAATTGCCCATTTTTCCACTCTTCCGGTTGCATCTCTGCTTCCCATGATGTCGGCCAATGGAGCCGATCTGACAACTGTGATCAGGTGAGCTTGAAAGTACGGCTTCAATCTCTTGGCTGCCATGTACACTCCATAGCACATCTTCTGATAGTGAGGGTAGTTCTGCTTGGATGCCGAGAGCACTTCACTGATGTAGTACACTGGACGCTGGATTTGCTGTGCCTTGTCCTTCTCGGGCCGCTCCACCACCATGACTGCACTGATCACCCGATTGGTTGCCGCAATGTACAACATCATTGGCTCCTTCTCAATCGGGGCAGCTAGGATTGGTGTCGTGGAGAGCATGCGCTTGAGTTCTCGGAATGCTTCGTTTGCTTGAGGGGTCCACGTGAACTTCTCGGTCTTCTTCATCAACTGGTACAATGGGATTGCCTTTTCACCCAGCCGACTGAGGAATCGGCTGAGAGATGCGAGGCAATCGGTGAATTTCTGCACTTGCTTCAGGTTTTGGGCTGCTCCATGCGCTCTATTGCGGCTATCTTCTCGGGGTTGCATTCGATTCCTCTCTCGGAAACGAGAAACCCCAAAAGCTTGCCAGCTTGGACTCCAAACACACACTTCTCCGGGTTGAGCTTGATCTGATAAGTTCTCAAATTCGTGAATGTTTCTCTGAGATCATCTAGCAATGTGATCCCCTTTGCCGACTTCACCACCAAATCGTCCACGTACACATGGAGATTCCTGCCGAGCTGAGAATGTGTGCACCTCTGAATCGTGCGCTGATAAGTGGCTCCTCCATTCTTCAGACCAAAAGGCATGGTGATATAACAATAGGCCCCGAAAGGGGTTATGAATGCAGTTTTGATCTGATCTTCCACAGCCAACTTGATCTGGTGATATCCAGCAGTAGCATCCAGAAAGGACAACAGCTCGCAGCCGGCCGTAGAATCAATCACTTGATCAATACGGGGCAGAGCAAACGGATCTTTTGGGCATGCCTTGTTCAGGCAAGTATAATCTATACACATACGCCAAGTCTTGTTCTTCTTCATGAAGAGGACTGGATTCGCCAGCCACTCGGGGTAAAACACTTCCATGATGAAACCTGCCGCTTGCAGCTTCGCAATCTCTTCGCCGATTGCCCTTCTCTTGTCCTCAGAAAAACGTCTCAGGGGTTGCTTGACCGGCTTCGAGCCTGGCCGAATGTGCAGCTTGTGCTCAACGAGTTCTCTCGGAACACCAGGCATGTCTTGTGGAGACCATGCAAAGATGTCCCGATTCTCACGGAGAAACTCGACGAGCTCGCTTTCCTATTTATCGCTAAGTCCAGCTCCGACTACAACGAACTTGGTTGAGTCAGAGGGATCTAGAGCGATCTTCTTGCTGTCCTTGGCCGACTGAAAAGCCGATTCCTCATCTACTCTCTTTGCTGGGCCAACCGGAAGTGGATTCTTGCTTTGTGCTTGCGCCATTGCAATGACTTTGCCGAGCTGGTGCTTCTCCGTCTCCACCACTAGAGATTCAACCAAACTGTTGCCAGCGGATGTGCACTCGAGGGACTTCCTGAAGTCTCCGGTGACTGTGATGACGCCGTTTGGCCCCGGGATCTTCATCTTCAGGTATGTCTGCTGTGCATTGATCATGAATTTGGCAAATGCTGGTAACCCCAATAGAGCATGGTAAGGACTGCTGAGGTCGGCCACCTCAAACCAAATCGGCTCTCTCCTGAAATTTTCTTCCGTGCCAAATATGACATCCAGCCGAATGTGACCCATGGGGGTGCAAGACAGCCCAGGAACAATCCCATGGAATGTCGTCCGGCTGCGCTCCAGGTCCCGCTCTGTGAGCCCTAGCTTGAGCATTGTATCTCTGTACAGAATGTTGATTGTGCTTCCTCCATCAACTAGCACTCCAGAAAACTTGCATGAAATCTTGGTCCTGCGACCAGAGCGTCCACCACCAGCGGATAGTTGCCTGGATTTGGCAAAATGGTGGGATGATCTGCTCTGTCCCAGGATATCGGACACTCGGACCAGTGCATGAATTGGGGAATCGGCGGCATAGTGGCATTAACTTCTTGGGCTCGGGCTCTCCGACTGCCCTTGTCTGTGGACTCGCTGGTAAAAATCATGTAAGCCGCATCCTGCTGCGGGTACTGGTTCTGCTGCTGAGGTGGTCCTCTGTTCTGGGGTGGTGGTGGTGGTGGTGGTGGTGGTAAAGCTTCTCCCTTTGCAATCCTTCTCACGAAGTCACACTGCCGAGTGGTGTGCGCAGACGGCCTCCCAGGCATGCTGTGCAACTTGCATGGTGCGTCCAACATATCCTCGAACGTGTACTTGGGCTTCATCTGCCCTGGGGGTCTCACATTTGGTCTCATCTTCCGACTGCCTCCTGCAGCCGCTGGATCTTCCTCATTCTGAACAGCGGCCACCTGCCGACTGCCATACTGAGTATCAGGCTGTTCGTCCTTGCGCTTGCCGTTGTTCTGCTGGTTGTTGTTGTTGTTGTTGTTGCGATTGTTCTCTCTTCTCTCCTTCCGACTGAGGCCTTGGTTCCCTGTGTCCGACTGCGGAGCCCCTGGTGACTGGATCACGCCTCCAACTCCGAGTTGGATAGGGCGCATCGCAGAATCGGACATAGCGAACGCATTTGCCACCTTCATGAGCTCGGCGAGCGACGTGAAGTCTTTGCGGAGCAACTTGTGCTTCGACATTGAATCAGCCAGGCATCCATCAGTAAAATACTGAATGGCCTGGATCTCATGGACTCCTTCGCATGAATTCTTCAGCTTGATCCACCGAGATAAGTAATCTCGGAGGGGCTCGTCCTTGCCTTGCACACACAAAGCTAACTGCCGCGGGAGGTTGGGCCTCTCATACGTGCTTGTGAAGTTGTGGATGAATGCGGTCGTGAAATCCTCCCAGCAATTCACACTGTCCTTGGGCAAACTGTTCAACCACGTCCGCGCTGAGCCCTGCAGCATGAGAGGTGCATAGCGGACTGCTACACGCCGATTGCCTCCTGCGATGCGGACTGCCGTCAGGTAATCGGACAGCCAATCTTCCGGTTTCACCGAGCCATTGTACTTGGGAGTGTCTCTCGGCAACGTGAATCCTTTGGGGAATCTCTCCATCTGAATGCGGTGACCGAAACATGATGGGCCTGCTTCTCCTTCTTCATCTTCCTGAGCCTCCTTCTCTAGGAGCTCAATGCGATGCCTTGCGTCGTTCAGGCCGATTTGGCGAGGGCTGAGTCGGGTGCTGATTGCTGGTCTTGGCACCGATTGCCGCGGCATGTCATGGCGCCTGCTGTTAACAGCCGGCTCTTCCATTCTTCTGCTTGCTGCTGGAGGTGGCCGATTGCTTCTGACCTTGCTGTCGTGCTGAGATGGTGCAGGTTGATGCCTGTTCTCGCGCGATGCATTCGGTCGCTGGCTAGCTCCCGCATTCGGCCTCACAATTCCTCTTGATGCCTCTGGTTCAACATTTTGATTGCCCATTGCTACAAGCCTCTGCTCTTTTGCGGCCGCTATCAGCTCACGCATTCGGCGCGACTGTTCGCGCCGCTCATCTCCTTCCAACTCTTCCAGCTCGAGCGCTATCTGCTCGGCTGCTCTCAAGTTCTTGTCCGGTGTGCTATATCCTGGCCTCTGGATGAATGCCGACTGCGCTGGTTGCTCCGGTTGCACCGGCCTTCTCGGACGCTCCGGCTGCTTAGCCCCTGATAGCTGCTGGTTGACTGCTCTTCCTCGGCTTCTCAGGTCTTCCAGGACTGCGGGCTCAATCGGCCGGCGCGGTCCTGCATGTGCTGCATTGTAATCCCTTGTGATGGCCCCCAGCCGACGCTCTTCTGCCAGCACTTGCTCAGCCCTGCGAGCCAGAGCGAGCCGTGCTGTTTCCAGCTCGGTATGCACCTGCTCTGGATCACCATTCCTGTTCACGGGTGTGTATAACACATCCCGCAATGCACTGGTGCCGATTCGCTCTGCCGCATCAGCTACTTCCTTGGCCTTCCTTGCTGCGCTTGCCGGATCACGGTTGGTCGATGAGGATGCTCCCGCCATCATGACAGCGGCGTGCAGTCGGCCCTCCTCTTGGCCAGGCGCTGCGACGCAACCCCTGGTCGAGAGCGGGTCTGTAGCACACGAGAAGATGCGGATGTCTCTGGGATACGCCTCAGGGAAGCTACCAATGAAGAGGCGATGACTTCCCACCTGCAGCGACACTCCGGGTGGCAAGGGTGCTCCAGCCCTGTACCGCGCCGAGTAGTCCACTACATAATCGATTGCCCCATGCCTTAGAATCAAGCCGGAGGCGTGGCTGCCGCCTGATGCAGAGGAAAATCCCGTCCGGATCTTGACTCCAGTCGACGCCTCGGTCTGCCCCACGGTGGGCGCCAACTTTCGTCGATATGTGACGACAGATGCCATGGGGATGGCTAAAGTGAGGGGAAGACACGAGGGAGAGAATGTCGATGGTGCCGGAATCGGGTTGGGCACAAGCACGGTGAAGACACCACGATGTACCCAGGTTCGGGGCTCTCCGGAGAGATAACACCCCTACTCCTGCTTGTCTCTTGTATATCAATGAAGGGGCTACAATAACTGCTCTTCTATCTTCTCAGGGGAAGGAGAACACCGCCGCCATGGGCAAGGTCCTCTCCTGCTTCCGTGAGGAGTGACTACAAGCAGTAAATGAACTGAGGGGGAAGTGAGTTAATGAGATCTCAGGTGTAGCGTCCCTCTCGCAGGAGGGGGTACCCTGGCTCTTATAGTGTAAGTCCAGGGTACTATGGTAACTTCATTGCCGAATGGGCCCAGCCGTCATCCTCTAATCGGCCTGGGCCCACCGACTGCTCCTCTCCGGGTGACCCGGAGCCTACGAGCGGCGGCCCATGCTGCTACCTCGTAGAACCTAGGAGTGAACATTGGAGCTAGGGGGTGCAGTCTTGTCGGCCTGTCCGCGGAATCGGCGGGGAGGTCGACACCGTATCTCCAGCAAATCCTCGACGTGACCTGGCCTTCCTGCCACCCGGATATCTCGGGATATGGTATTTATGACCTCGTAATCATATCCCCGACTGGGTGGTAGGTTGCTCCGATTGCGCCTGGACCGACAGGTGGTTCCTGGTAGGGTCGATTGCTCTGGGCAATCGGCCTTCTAGGAATCGGCCTCAGTCCAGCTGCGGACCAATCGGATGATCGTCTGGTGAAGGAAGGGTGGACCGATTGCGCCTGGGCCGACTGCTGGCATTTGGTATGGTCGATTGCCTTGGAGCAATCGGCCGTACCTCTGCCCAGCTCGGCCCAGATGCAGCCCAATTGGTCCATCCTTGTCTTGAAAGCTTGCTTCCGCTTGGGTCAGCCTACCCGGTTACCAATCCCCCGACAGTCGGGTTGAGGGAGAACCCGAGACTCTCATAAGTGCGAGTGTTCAGTCGAGCACGTGGCTAATGTTTAGGTGAGGGAGCACCCGAAACTCTTATGATGTATGCTCCCGATGGGAGTAAGATGTTTTTCTTCCTTCGGGGAAAAGATCTGAAAGATGGAATCTTTTGGGCCTTGATGGCGTACTGAGTACGCCTTGCTGTGATATGACGTTGGCGTGGTCTTCTGCAATTTGTTTGACCGCTGCGGTCTATCGTGTGAGGTGATTTGGCGCTGTCCCGCCGAAATTTTCGCGTCGCGCGATCATGGTCCTCTTTTTGCGCGCGTAGTGGGCGGTGTTGTTACTACGCCGGTTGGATTTCCCATGCTTTTGGCCTCTGTAGGGGATCGTGGCACGTTTTACTGGGCGAAAAGGTTGGCCGGTGGCCCTTCTTGCCCGGTTCTTGTGTTAAATACCATGCGGCCGGTGACTTGTAGATTTTACCCAGCCGTTGCCTTCTTCCTCTTTCTCTGCTTTCCTTCGTGTTCCTAAGTTTTCATATTTTTCTCCGCTGTGTGCTGCCGCGAGATCTATGTCCAAGCGCTCCCGCGCTGCCATCGAATCGGCCAAGATATCGGGCAAGTGGGAGCGGTCCACGTTTGGGGCTGAAGATCTGGATGTGCTGGTTGCTGATGGCGTGGTGGTGGCGGGCGATGCTCGTCTTCCTAGCGATGAGTCGATTCCAGCACCGGCGGCGGACGAGCGGGTATGCTTCCAGGCTTTCTTCCACCGTGGTCTTGCTCTTCCGCTGCATCCTTTCGTTCGGGGCTTGCTTTATTCCTATCGGCTCCAGCTGCATGACCTTACTCCCAATGGGATTTTGCACATTGCGTGTTTTATCACCCTTTGTGAGGCTTTCCTGGGGATTTATCCCCATTGGGGGCTTTGGAGACGCCTTTTTAATGTGAAAAGGACGAACTGTGAATACGCCGTGGGTCGAGTGGGTATCTCCATTGGGGATAAACATTCATACTTTGACTTGGAGAAGATTGTGGCTGGCGGAAAGGATGGTTTTATCTGAAGGATCGCTGCGTTGTCGGTCAGCGATTTGGTCTTGCTTCTTTCAATCCAGGCGCACGAGCGGTCAGACAACCTTCGTGGTCTCATTCTCTGACCGAGGTGGAGTCGTCTGTACTGATTCCGTTTTTGGAGAGGATTTCTGTGCTAAAGGATATTTTGACTGGTGGTCAACTTATCTCTGTTTTTGTGGGGCGGCGAATTCAACCGTTGCAGCATCGAGACCGCCCTATGTGGCAGTATGAGGGACTCGATGACTCGACGAGATGCTCGCCTGAAGAGCTAGAACCTGATGCCTTGCTGGCTCGTATCCAGCATGTGTCCAAGTGCTCTAGTGTTTCCGAGATGCGCCTTGTCCTTCCATATGCTTCTGATCATCTTCCGCCGCCGGTTGGTGCCCATGTTCCTTCGCTTGTATAGTACCTAGTTTTGTTTTGTTGTTGACATTGCTTGTTTTGCAGGGACGTGCTCCAGTTCCGTGTAATCCTCCGCAGCCGGAAGACGCCGATATTCGTGAAGAGTCTGATGCTTCCGCAGCTGAGAATGATGCGCCGGCTACTAATGCTGAGGTTGTGCTGGTGGAGACCGGAGATAGTGAGGATTCGATTCCCTTCCGTGTGAAGCGGTCACGCCCCTTGGATGCTGAAGATCCTGCCGCATTAGGTGATGTTGTCCCTTCTGCTAGTCCTTTTGCTGGGCCTTCCCCTTCGGCTGTTGCTCCGGCCCTTCCTCCCAAGAGGGCCAGGCTTGGTAGGTTGGGGCGCCCTCGTGGCGCGCGTGTCGGGTAAGATTCTGCTGTATTAGTGCCCGATTTTTTTTCCTTGCTCTTGCGACTGATAAGCTTTATTTTGTAGTGCTGCGCCTGCTCCAGCTGCTTCATGCACCAGCGCGGCTGCTACTGATCTGAAATCGACGAGCTCTGGGGCAGCGGCCAGGCATCCTGAAGACCACTCGACTGCCGCTGGTCAATCTGGGCCGACGACGACTCCTGCCGTTTCGACTGCGGGTGTCGTTACCGATGTGTCTCCTTCTGGTGTGCCTGGTGCTACTGCTCCTGAGCCTAGGTCGACTGGGCTTTATCCTCCATTCTTTGGCCGTGTTGGTCTGGCGATTGAAGACAAAGCTCGTGCTTTCGATCATGTCTCCAATCTGGTAAGATGATTCCTGTCTGTGTTGCTTCATCATCGGGGGCACGGCAGTGCTCCCGATGGGAGTAGCCCCCGAGGCTAGAAGTAACTGTTTGCAGTTTCTTGTAGCCTTGTCTTTAATTAACACCTGATTGCCTGGTTCTTGCAGCCTGTTTTCCAACACTATGAGCGGTGGGTTCTTGAAGCGGAGCGTTGGCAACGGGCCCATGAGTCTGCCCAAGATGCCTTATCTGTTATGGATGGTGAGCTTTATTCTTTTTGCTCCTGAGCTTTTGGGTACTTCGTCTTTTGTTCTGAGTGCTGTCTTTGCCTCGCAGTTCGTCGCCAGGCTGCCGAGAAACAAGCCGAAAAGGCGGAGAAGACTGTTTCCGTTCTCGAGGCTGCCTTGGCTTCCAAGGAGGCGGAGTTGCATGGTCAGCATGAGGAGCTGGTTCGCCTTCGCCAGGCTGAGGATGCGCGTGCGCAGGTGGTGGCAGTCGAGGGCAAACGTCTTCGCGCCTTGGCGGGCTCTCTAGCGTGTAAGTTTGGTGTTCCACTATTACGGTTTCCTCTGTTTGCCCTTGATGACGTTTCTTTGCTTGGTTCAGCTGCTGTGGGTGCGAAGCCGATGGAGGCTGCTGCCTCGGGGTCTGGAGTTCTCCAA
The DNA here is from genome assembly GCA_950022295.1 of Bromus sterilis. NCBI lineage: Eukaryota > Viridiplantae > Streptophyta > Magnoliopsida > Poales > Poaceae > Bromus > Bromus sterilis. The sequence continues at coordinate 294,417,170 of OX465595.1, forward strand.
GGTGATGTTGATGCTGTGGCGGGTGCTGTTGCAGTGGTCGAGGACGTCTGCGCCCGGGCTTCCAATGTTGTGGGTCTTGCGCACGAGCACCTTATGCCGGAAGGTACGAAGGTGCCTGATGGCCTGGGTGCTCGGGTCGCTGCTTTCGGTCCTGATGGAAAAGATATGGTGGAGCTGGTGGCGGAGAGCGTGGTGAGTGGTTCTTCCACGGCCCTGGTCGTCCTTATGGGGCATGGGGTTTCTTTTGATGATTCCTTGGTTGAGACCATTCCGTGCTATTCTGGTGAGCAGGACGACCGAGCCGATAGGCTGGCTCGTCGCCTGCAACAAGTTGTAGATGCTCAGGGTCCCCCTGCCGTAGGTGAGGGGGAGGCATAGTAGTGATTTCGCCGTTTGGAAATTTGGTCTGTAATTCCTGACTCTGTTGTGACGGTTGATCTTTTGCAACTTCTATCTGAATGTCTGCTTGGCTGTTCCTCTTGCTGTTTTTGATTTGTTTTGTTCGTCCTGTGGTAGGCCGTTCCTGGTTTCCATCGTCCGTGGAGTTCGCTGAAGGATGGTGCTCGCGAGGGTGCGTACAAGTCCGTTTGCTTGCGGCTGAAGGACGCTGAGCGGGATATTGTCCGACTGAAGGGGTCCGTGGCCGTTCAGCGTACTCGGCGTGAGCGTGCCGAGTCCGTGGTTGAGGGCCTTGATTCGTGGGTGGTGAAGTTGTCTGACCTCCTGCAGGGTGAGTCTTGCCTCTGCTTGGTTGCTTAATTCCGTTTGGTGGGTTTTCGCCATCTCTGTCTTGATCGTAGTTCTTGACTTTCGAAGTGCTGGCAGGGCGAACTCGGGATGAGGAGAGGGCCGTTTAGTCAGAGATGTCGCGGCTTGATGATCCTAGTGTGCAGGCGAGCAATCCCTTTTGGGCGGATGGGGCTCGTGCTCGAGCGTTTGCGTTGCTTCGTCGCCGAGTTGAGAGGGTACCGGAAGCTCTCGGCTACTGCCAACGGGTGTTGGGTGGTATCCATGCTGAGTTCTATCCGTTGGAGGTAGTTCCTTCGTCCCTTGAGAGGCTTTGTCACATGTTTTCTCAGCCTGCCGAGTTGCGTCGAGTGATGGACCACCAAATTCGTGCCGGAGCCCGAACTACTTTAGGCTTGGTCCATAGTCATTGGCCAGGGGTGGATTTTTCTCAGGTGGTGGCGGGTCCTCCAGGTGGTAGGGATCACCCAATGAATGAGCACTACGTGGCTGTAGATAGGCATGCGCTCCAAGTTGTGAGGCGAGTTTGCGAAGAAAACGACTGCCATCTTGGTGCACTTATTAAGGCGAAGTTGGAGCCTAAAGATTAGGTGCTTCCCTTCGTTGTATATGCTTCTTTTTGATTGTACATATCATCTGTATTCGCGGTTGTGTGTGGTGTCTCGGGGGGTGGCTGCTTCGGCGAGCCACCGAGTGCTGAATTTATTTTTGCCGCGATTGCGGAGAACTCCTCGGGGGGGTGGCTGCTTTAGCGAGTCCTCGAGTGCCAAGTTAGTTTGCCTCGATTGCAGAGGACGCGTCTGGGGGTGGCTACTTTTGGCGAGCCCCCGAGTGTTTAGTTTGTCGCGATTGCGGAAGACGCGTCGGGGGGTGGCTACTTTTGGCGAGCCCCCGAGTGTCGAGTTAGTTTTCCGCGATTGCGAAGGACGCGTCGGGGGGTGGCTGCTTTGGCGAGCCCCCGAGTGTCGAGTTTAGTTTGCCGCGATTGCGGAGGACGCGTCGGGGGGTGGCTGCTTTGGCGAGCCCCCGAGTGTCGAGTTAGTTTGCCGCGATTGCGGAGGACGCGTCGGGGGGTGGCTGCTATGGCGAGCCCCCGAGTGTCGAGTAAGTTTGCCGCGATTGCGGAGGACGCGTCGGGGGGTGGCTGCTTTGGCGAGCCCCCGAGTGTCGAGTAAGTTTGTCGCGATTGCGGAGGACGCGTCGGGGGTGGCTGCTTTGGCGAGCCCCCGAGTGTCGAGTTAGTTTGCCGCGATTGCGGAGGACGCGTCGGGGGGTGGCTGCTTTGGCGAGCCCCCGAGTGTCGAGTAATTTTGTGGAAAAATATTTATGAAATATCTTTCCTGCTGTTCCTTTACAAATATGAAGAGGGTAGGTTCCCTTGAGAGTGATGATGTAGTGGCTCTAGGGGCCTGGTAGCTTTGTCTCCCACTTCTGGGTTTCTTCGGGCGATGTTCCTTTCCTCCTACGGGAGCGCTTCTTCCGCGAGTCCCGTGGTTCTGCTGTCTTGGTGGGCGACGAATGCTTCTGCTATCTTGTGGAATTCTTTGTCGCAGCGGTCGGATCTGACAAAACTGCCGCTGATTGTGATGACCCCGTTTGGGCCTGGCATCTTCAGTTTGAGGTAGGCGTAGTGGGGTACGGCCATGAATCGAGCGAAAGCTGGCCGCCCGAGGATTGCGTGGTATTGCGACTTCCAATCGACCACTTCGAAGTCGAGTGTTTCCTTGCGGAAGTTCGTCGCGTTCCCGAAGACTACCTCTAGGCTTATCCTCCCGAGGGGGTAGACTGCTTTTCCTGGTACGATCCCGTGGAAGGTTGTGCCTGAGGATTTGAGTGCGTTGTTTTGGATGAGCATGTCGTCGAGTGTTCGGGTGAAGATAATGTTGATCCCGCTACCGCCATCCATGAATACTCGCGACATGTCATAATTTCCGATTCTGTCCTCGAGTACCAGTGCGACGTTCCCTGGTTGGGGGACGACTGGTGGGTGGTCGTCCCGGGAGAAGGAGATTTCTGTCTCCGACCCACGCAGATACTCTGGGACGACTGGGTGTGCGGATGTTGCTAGGAAGACTTGTCTGGTGACTTGTTTCTGCTGCCTGTTGGAAGTTCTGCCTTCTTGTATCATGTAGATCCTCCCGTGGGCTTCTGGGTATTGGTTTTCTTCTTCCGACGTCCTTTGTCGTTCCTGGATGGCGGCCACCTGTCTTGTTGGCAGAGGGGGGGGGCTGGTGGTGTGCCGTGGGCGACTGGCCCAACTGCTATGCTTGTGAGTGGTCGTGCTACTGCGACCGAGGAGCGGCTTTTCTCTTTGGCCAACTCGTTGAAGCTTCGACAGTTCCTGAGGGTGTGGGATGATTTGAGCTCTCCTCGCTCGTTTCTGAATCCGTGTAAAGAGCACGGTCCATCGAGTTGTTCTTTGGCGGAGCGGAATGTGCGAGTGCCGTCGCGTGGCTGTCTTGTCCTCCATTCTCGTCTTTGAGCCTGGGGCTCGTCTTCTGGGTTGTCTCGGCGCTGTGGTCTGTTGTCATCACGGTGCCTGCCGTTCAGGTCGTCTGAGAAACCGGCGGCGACCATGTCAGGTCCTCTGTCGTTGTAGAAGTTCCGTCTGGGTCGCTTCCTTCTTCTGTCGTCTCCCCTATATCCGTTGTAGTCGTAGTCGTACTCTGATCGTGCAGTGTGGGTTTCTGTTTCGTTACGAAAGGAATCTTCTCCGTCCGCCCAGATGTTGGCTAGTTCTAGCAGTCGTGCGAGTGTTCACACTTTCATCTGTCCGAGCTGCTCTTTGAATTCAATGCGCTGAAGACCTCGTCTGAATGCGTCGATCGCACTCTCGTCCGAGATGTCTTCCGCTGAATTCTTGAGTATCGTCCATCGCTGGATGTATGCTCGCAGGGCCTCCCTTGTTCCTTGTTTGCATGCCCGCAGCTCCTCGAGTGTGGCTGGTCGCTTGTATGTCGATTTGAAGTTTTCTATGAAGGCTCCTCGGAACTGGCTCCAGGAGCTGATGGATCCGCGCCGAAGATTTTTCAGCCAGTGTCGAGCGGAACTCTTGAGCATGAGTTGTACGTACTGCATCGCCGTGACATTGGTCCCTCTTTGAAACTTGACTGCTGTTAGGTAGTCATCGAGCCATGCCTCCGGCTCCTCGATTCCGTTGTACTTTAGAGTCGTGGAGTTCAGTTTGAACCCGTTGGGCATGCGCGTCTCACGTATGGCACGTGTGAAGCAGAGTGCTCCGCATGGCTCGATTTCCTCGTCGGAAGTCTCTTCCTCCGAGTACTGCTCGCGTGCTGCGCGTCTTCGCCTGCTGCGGTTGACTCTGTTTTGCGTGATGTCGTCTCGCGCGTCTCGCCGAGTGCTGCGGTGTCTGCCGTTGTCGTCGCTGTCGCGTTTCTTGTGCTTGTTGGAGCGCCTGCGTCTGTCGTCGTTACTGTCGCTGTCGTCGTCTGGCGAACTGGGGTCCCTGTCCGGTGTCCGCTCGCGAGTATGCCGCTTTGCGCTAGATTTTTTAGGTACCGAGGCGCCGATAGCGTCCTTCATTATCTGCAGAGCTATGGAAGTGTAGCGATCCGTTTTGCCCTTTCTGCTTTTCTGGGCACGGGACAGGTAGTCTTGGGCGCTTATGAGTGCTTCCGCCGGAGTGAGAGGCTCCTCTTCGTCGTCGTCTTCCTCTGACCTGAAGTCGTCTTCCAGTTTCCGCACTACTCTCGTCCTTTCTGTTTTCCGCAGGTTGTTGAGTTTCGATCTATTGCGGATGAGGGAGTCGTGACCTGGCGAGTCACTTCTGTAAGATTGTCTGCGGCTGCCTTTCCTTTCGGGTTCCGCTTTGGCTTGCTTCTCCATGGCTAGGCGCCACTGTCTCGTCTGCTTTGTTAGTTCTCCCGCTAGCTTGTTGTATGCCCTTAGCTCGTCTCTTGTGGCGTCTGATAGTAGTAACCCGCCGCGGGCGACTGCTTCTTTTACCATTGCCATCGATTCCTTGGACAAGTATATTTTTTCTTTGGATGATTCGCCCGCCGCTGCAACCGGGGTTTGCTGCCTGCTGCGCGATGGTTGGCTGCCCTGGACAGGTGCTTGCTGTTTGTTGCTTGGCAGCTGACTGCTTTTTTGATTGCTTGGTCCTTGCTCCACCGGGACTTTCTTTGGTATGGTTCCCGGTTCTCCTAGCTGTACGACCATCTGACTGGTGTGGCCAGGGCCAGCCGCCCTGTTGGTGGTTGGGGTGTCTTGTCGAGTGCTCGGGTCGTCGGCTCGCCCGTTGTTACCTGACGTTGATGTGCCGACTTCTGCCATGAACACCTGCGATGGTGCCCTTGCCGTTTCCTTGCCGATGCATGCGATCGTGCTTCTTCGTGCTGGGGCTTCACTCGAGCGGTCGCGAGTAGCGTTGAGCCATGAGTTGGGTGCGTAGCTACAACCACCAGATGGATCGTCCGTACGGGCGGAATCCGCTATGGTCGTTGCTGTAGATGTTGCTGTGGGCGCACGGGTGTCGTCGATGAGGCGCAGGGTACCCCAGTGGTTGATGTAGATCTGGTACTCTCCGAAGATCAGATTGATGCCGGAGCGTAGGTCGGTGAAGGATGGTTTGAGGGCTGGGAGGTGGGCCGTGAATCCAAGGGACTCGAACAGGTTGGATCTTGCCGGAGCCGCCGAGTCGATGAGTGCTGGTGGTGATGAGGCCGCCGAGATCGCGTTTCCAACCTGCGCGGTTCCCACAGACGGCGCCAATTTACGGGGATCAACCCCGGCAAATCCCATGGTCAGGGACCCTGGGTTAGTCATGAGAGGCGCAGGTTGGACGATAGCTCGTCGGCAAACAGGGAGGCTCGCTCCTGCTCGATATTATTGATTGGGGAGATGCGATTACAGTGGAGGCCAAGGATGGAGCGCTCAAGGCTAGGGTTACAAGTAAGATTCGATGTCTTTGGTGTCGCCCCTCCCATCCCTTATATACCGGGCTAGGTCTCGGGGAGTTCATCTACGTGTACAGCTAAACTTTCCTAACCCTAGCTTGCTCCGTACGGCAGGTCTTCGCACCTTCCTTGTGAGTCGAGGACTTCTACGTCGGTGCCATCTAGTGGGCCAAGGCCGTATCTTCATGGGCCTTCTTCCTTCATGGACACCAGGTAGGCTCATCCGTAGGAGTTGTGGGGTCACCCCCTCGTCACGCCCGACCATCCATCTCCCTAGCCTACAATGTTTTCTTTCCTGTTGGTTACTAGTTGTTTACTTTTGCTGTTTTACTTTTGCTGTTTCACCACCACCATCACCACTATTATCACCACCACTACTACCACCATATCACAGTTTCTACTAATACCTTTGTGCAAGCAAGTGTTTATTTCAGGTGCGGTTGAATTGACAACTCAATTGTCAAAGCCTGTACGTATTCTAACTTTATCTAACGCAGATGTATTAATTGCATCAATCGGACGAACGAATCAAACGAATTTTTGCATGATTCTTTTGCCATGCCTTCCCTGCCATGTATACTTTAGTTTCATATCATTTGTGAGCACGTTTGCATTCATTATGCTGTTTATGCAATGCTCTAAAGTGTGCTTCCCGATGTTGGCAGATTGTGTTCCAAACTTGTTTCACTTGTATCTTTTTAACCGTAACTCCGTTTGGGGTGTTCTTTATATGTAACTTGATTAGTTTTTCGTGTACTTTGTGTTTATGCTTCGTATGATTGATGCAATTGACCTGGTGTGGATCTCTTTTCTAACGCCAACAATTGCAGCACCAAACCTTTTTGCCCTCCGTCCAGCCGTCTATGATGTTGAGGAGGGAGGCGGCCGATGCAGAGCTAGCCGCGCCGCCCATGGAACACGCCCGCGACGGGCTGGAACCGGGTGCGCGAAGCCGGGGTGAGGGGCCCGTGGAGGCCGGCGATGTTGTCTTGGTGTCGCGGGAGGAGGGGCGAGCGGAGGGCCGCAGGGAGAGGTGAGGAAGAGAGGGTGGAGGGGTCGTGGCAGTGGCGCCATGGGAGTGGAGCGGTGCCTCCACTGCCGGCGTCCTGGATTGATGGGATCCAGAGACCAACGAGGAGAGGAGGGGGACGGGAACCAGATCCGAACGGTGGCGCCCTGGTGATGGTGGGGCGCCGGCGAGGAAGAAGGTGGACGGGGGTGAGGAGCCAGATCCGGCGGCGGTGGCTTGGTGATGGGGCGGGGATTAGATCCGGCGTTGGCGGTCTGGTTATGGTGGGGCGCTGGGAGGAAGAAGGTGGAGGTCGTGGGCTTAGAGCGTGGGAGAAGAAGGTGCGGTTTGTTTTATTGCCCCGGTCAGTTTTTGGTGTTAGTAGAATAACGATTTTGTTAGCCGAATAACACTATTAAGGGTGTTAGCAGAATAGACCCACCCTATATATCTATTCTGACATCGATGTCAGAATAACTATTCTGACAACATTCTGAACTGCAGTATTTTCGCAAAGAGAACCGCACTACTGAATTCGGAGCACTGCAGCTCGGGTAAAAACGAACCACATGCAGTATTTTCGCGATAACTTTTCAACCGTTTGTCGGAATTGAGCGTATGATACACCTTTGGATTCGTATGTAAAAGGAGCATCTTCCGTATGTTGAACACTTCCCCCGATTCTTCACGGATTAAGAGAAGATTCGAAAATGGTGCGGCGACCCACTTTCACATCTGCAGTTTTTTCGCGATTTCTCTTAAACCGTTCATCGGAATGATGCAAATGGTATACCATTGGAAAGATATCGATCAGATTTTTGCGTAAATTTTTTTGATTCGTTCGTCCGATTGATGCAATTGATACACCATTGGATAGCTATCGTTGAGGCGCTCCATTTGTATGTAAAACACATCCTCTAATTCCTTACGGTTTAAAAGTTGTGTCGATTTTAGTAAATCGCGGAAACTCCGTTCTTCGCGGACCCAGAATCGACGACGTGAACTGCATTCGCCGGAAACCACACCGCATCCGACAGTCAAGCGCACTGCATTATCGCCAAACAGAATTGCGCGTGTTTTTCGCGGAACAAAAAATCGGCGAGTGAACTGCATCCTTTCAGAGACCGGTTGCATTTATCGACTGACAGAACTGCACTTGTTTTTTAACTTTTAACGTAAATTTTTATCAACGAGCGTGCACCGCAAAGACGACGCGAGTGAACTGCATTGAATTACGAGCGAACCACATCTATTTTACAATGTTATTGATTCGTAAATTCAAAGTAAAATACTTTTTTTTGAAATGGACTGCACGTGGTCATTATAGGGCTACATGCACTATCTTTTTTGTTATAGTGAACGACATTTTTTGTGGCCAACAAAATTGAACCGTGGCTAGAAAACAATAATCTTTTTACACTACAGAGTACTGCATCGCATTATTTAGACAGAGATTTTACACCACATAGTGCACTCCACTACAAAAAAATTGCTTTTTATAAAACTGAACCATCCTCCAACACAAAATAAACCAAATCATTGTATTGTAAAATAATTAGAAGAATACTTATCAGTATGATGTAAAATTGCTTTCTTCAGAAGCAAAGACCAAACAACTGTCAGCAACATGCACTTTCGGCAGAGACCCATCTGTACAAACTCCACAAAAAAAACTAAATACACGAACCGAACCGAACCGAACGAGCACGGGGCTGCAAGAACTGAACTGCATGCGCATGCTTCACTCGATGTTCTGTGCGTCGGTGCCGCCACCAGGGCTACTGGAGAAGGAGGCGAACAGAGCCTACCTCGCCATGGCCGGGACCGCCAGCGGCGTCGTGAATCTCTAGTCTGTATGCGGATCCGCCATGGCGCAGACTGAGCCAGATGGTGCGGGGCTGAGAGGCGGCCGCGGTTCTGGAGGATAGGGCCGGCGCTAGGAAGCCGCGAGAGGACGGCGGAGAGGCCGGATCCGGCGTGCCAGGGGAACCCCGGGCGAGGGTGCCGCCGAGAGAAGCCGCCGTGGCTGATTTCCTGCCGGGTACAACGGTGCGAGGGCAGCGATCCACAGTCGTTTGGAGCGGCTGATGCTGACGGGAAACAACGCCAGTGGCGGGCGCGGGAGGCGCGAGGTGAAGCCCCGGACGGCCAACGGGCGATGGATGTTGAGGCGGGCGGCGCAAGGTGCAGCCCGGGGCGATGGACGCGAGGTGCAGCCCTGAGAGGGATCCAGGTTTGGCGCGCCGCCGCCGGGATCCGCTGCCAGATCCGACCTCCGCTAGCGAGCCGACGCCCTCCAGTTGCGCGCGGGAGGGAGGTGGGGCGGCGCCGGCGTGGGGGATTGGGGAGGTGGTGTGTGTGGTGGAGTAGGAGGGGAGGTGGCGAGCGTGGGGGAGGAGGAAGGTGGGAGGAGTGGGGTGGGTGGGCTAGGTTGGTTGTTGTTTTATCGTGTGCGTGTGCGGTTCGAAGGTTAGTTTTCTTTGCGTTACGAGGTGTTAGTAGAATAAAAAATTGTTAGTACAATAAGTATTAAGGGTGGTGTTGGCAGAATAAGGAAGTGTTGTTAGAATAAGGTCTTAAGGGGTGCTGTTAGAATAGACCCAATATATATATATATATATATAAGTCTTCGTATGAATTGAGTCTGCAATCATCACAATCGGTGCCACACGTTACGCCTAAGGATGGAAACCACATGTGGTCCAAACTTTCCCATTGTTCTTTTTCTTCAATTTTGCATTCGTTTTTGTTATTTCCCTTTTGTTGTGTAGAACTGCATGCTAGGGTTAGTAGACCCAGTACCCATCCCACATAATCCAAAAGTGACAGCGCAGTTCGACGGTACCCATCCCACGTGAACTCTCTCTCTCATGATCGCGTCTCCACTCCCTACTCATCCTCCTTGATCCAGTCACACGCCTCTGCACCCGTGACTCCTCTCTCCTCGATCCAGATCAGGGTCTTTGCACCGCATCGAGCATGTTGCCTGTACGCAATTACGCATCCCCACCCTCTCGTCTTCTCGTCAGTCTCCCCCACCGCAAGCCTCCTCCTATCTCTCTCTCACAACCCTCACTTTCCCCTTCCAGCCAAATAAATTTTTTTAAAGCGACGAGGCCCTCCCATCGGCTTCTTTGTCTGACGACACAACATCGAGACAGCCTTTGACCCAGTCGAGCCCATCTCTCTCTCTCCCTAGCCAAAACCAACGAGGCCTCCCACCTCTCTCTCACCTCTGTACAAATCTGGATCGGGAATCCTCTCCTCACCTCTGTACAAATCTGGATCGGGAATCCTCTCCTCACCTCTCCCTGTAACCCATGCAAACCACGGCGAGCGCCCCACCCTCACCATGGCCGCCGTATCGTCGCCGGTCGCCCTGCCGGTGAGTTACTTCTCCCCTTCCGCGGCTCCCTCTCCTTCCATCTCTCTCTAATCTCCAGACTTCTCTCAGTTCACGAACATGGAGCCGCCACCATGTGGATCCGTGGATACGTGGAGCCGCGCTCCCTTCTCCTCTACCTCAAGGACCCGACGGCTGCTTGCCTTCTTCCTGCGCCATCCACCTCCGTCCCGAATGGCTGCCTCCACCACGCCACCCATTACGGCCACGTCGACGGCCTGGACTCCATCCTCTCCAAGGCGCGGACCACGCCGGTGGCCGACTCATGGTGAGATACGCGTGGTTCGTCAATGTCAGGGACGACCAAGGCTCCACGCCGCTACACCTCGCGGCCAGGCAGGGGCGGACGGGGTGCGTGCAAGTGCTGCTGGAGAACGGCGCCATCGCGTCGGCTTTGACTGGATCATACGGGTAATTTTTCTCATCCGAGCTGCCTTGGTTGTTTTGATTGTGCAAAATACTGATTCATGTATTGTTGTATGCTGCAGCTTCCCCGGTAGCACGTCGTTGCATCTGGCAGCACGCAGCGGGAGTTTGGATTGCATCCGGAAGCTGCTTGCCTGGGGAGCTGATCGGCTCCAAAGGGACTCGGCTGGGTGAGAACTGGATCCCTACCATGGAGCTCATAACTTGGTGAATAATCATTGTTGTTATATGTGGCAGCACAGATTTAGGTGCTCATTTAGTATGCATCAATGGTCCTTGCCATTGGTAGTCAGTAGTAGAACTGAACTACCTAATTATAGTAAAACAAGTGAATTCTCTAGGCATTTTGATGAATCCACTATAACAATTTTTCATGTGCTCGCGTGATGAATTGCTCATAGTCTCATCCTGCTGAAATCTTATGTCAAATGTTGTTGTCCAACCAGGAGAATTCCCTATGTGGTGGCACACAAGCGCAACCATGGGGCATGTGCAAGATTGCTCAACCCTTCTTCGACAGAGCCTATGGTCTGGCCTTCCCCGCTAAAGTTCATCAGCGAGCTCGACCCAGAAGCCAAAGCTTTGCTGGAAGCGGCTCTCAAACGAAGGCTGCAGGTCATCCTCCCCTCCCGTGCTCCCCGTCACTCGGCTGGGAGGAGGCCGCAGTCCCTTCTCCAAGCTCGGTGGGGTTCCTTGCTGTTGAAGATCTCGGTGGTAGGACGGTCGTGGGAAAATCTATTCTTTTGATTTTGAATCCAACGTGTTGATACTGCAAGTAAATATGTATAACCCTTTGTATACATCCCTGGCACCGAATGATAGTAGATGAGGTTTTTTTAAAGATTTTCAAGCACCTTCTGTATACATGTTTGGCACCGGATAAGTTGAGCTGTGAATGTTGTATGCATGTTCGGCACCGAATGATCATAAGTGTGGTGCCGAATTTCATCTCTGTGAATCTTGTATGCATATTTGGGTATCAAATGAATCATTTTTTAAGATTTTCAAGCACCTTCTGTATACATGTTTGGCAGCGGATAAGTTTAGCTGTGAATGTTGTATGCATGTTCGGCACCGAATGATCATAAGTGTGGCACCAAATTTTATTTCTGTGAATCTTGTATGCATATTTGGGGATAGAATGAATTGTTTTTTTAAGATTTTCAAGCACCTTCTGTATACATGTTTCGGCACCGGATAAGTTTAGTTGTGAATGTTGTATGCATGTTCGGCACTGAATTATCGTGTAGCATCTAATTTTAGTGTTCATTTTAATTGCCAAGTGGTGAATGCAACAGCTAATGCATTTTTGAAAATTTGACATTCATGTACCGTGGTGTACATGTGGTTGTGCTGACAACTTTGATGCATGTGGTGGTGTTGACATGCATGTGGTAGTGTGTGCTAGCATGCATGTGATGATGGTGGTGCTATTTTGTTTGTTTCCTTATATGTCTGTGCAAAGAGTGTGCAAAGAGTAAAAGGAAGACTGTCACTTACTTTGTATAGTTTTGTTGTTTTGCCTAGTGAGCTCATGCCTAGATGGAAAGAGTAAACTGCACCTTCCTCTTTGGGATGGCAAAATTCAACAAATCATAAAATGAGAACCTTTTCTGAAAGGTGCTACGGATCTCAAAGCATACAGAAGGTTTTGATTGTGTTGACCATAGTCACAACATACAGAAACCATATATCACTTTCCTGCTGGTACTAGTTGTTTACTTTTGCTGTTTTACTTTTGCTGTTTCACCACCACCATCACCACTATTATCACCACCACTACTACTACCATATCACAGTTGCTACTAATACCTTTGTGCAATAAAGTGTTTATTTCAGGTGCGGTTGAATTGACAACTCAATTTTCAAAGCCTGTACGTATTCTTTGTGTCCCCAAGTGTCGAATCAATAAATTGGGTTATCTTGCCCGCGAAGACTATCTCGATCCCCTACAGTTGAGGGTTATCAAGTACTGTTTTCTGGCGCCGTTGCCGGGGACCATAGCTTTACTTACAGGTCTACTTGAAGTATCCTACCTGTTGCACGCTATCCACTATGGGAAAGAAAGGAGACCCCAAGGTTCCGATCTTACCATCCCGTACGAGACGAGGTACTACTTTTAGCACTAGTGCTAAACTTGATTCACCTTCAGTTATGAGTCGGTTTGATTCACCTCAGTTACATGCTACTTCTGCTGAGTCTGGCAATATGTCGGATACTTTTGATGATGCTCAGGTTCACTTGGTTCTTTTATTGAAGAACAGATTGCTGCTGCTGCCCTATTCTCGGGTGTTGAAATTCCTGTTACCCAAACACCTATTGGAAAAATTCATGATCTTGCTGTCCTTAAGGAGAAACTCCTTGAGGACGATTATGTTATACTTGATGATGATTTATGCAGGGAGCTAAATGAATGTGCTGATTCCGACCCTGCTACTATAAAGAAGTTTCGAGCAAAGCATTCCCTGAAGAACAAGTTTACTCCTGATCCTACCTTTGCTACGTCTCCTATATGCATCACTGATCCTGATTATGATTTCTCTGTTGACCTTTCACTTATATCCACAGTTGAAGTTGATCCCTTTTATGGTAGAGAAAATGATGACGCTATTGAGCACCTGACCAAACTCACTGAGTGGGGTGGCTTGTTTACTACTGATGAAAGGATTCGGAACTTCTATGTGACCAAGCTTTTTTCCTTTTTCCTTAAAAGGAGATGCTAGAGCATGGTATGATGCACTACCATGTGGTTCCATTCAAAGTCCTCAAGATATGGCTATATCTTTCGTTGATAAGTATTTTCCTACTCATATGCAACATGCTGCTTTGCAATTTATAACTTTAAACAGTTGCAGGATGAGCATCTCCCTAAAGCTTGGGGGAGATTTTGCAGTTTGCTGAAGGCTAGACCGGGACATGAGATCCCTAAGAATGAATTACTTGATATATTTAATGCTGGTCTAACCGACGGGTCTAAATCTTATCTAGATAGTTGTGCTGGTTGTGTTTTCAGGCAAAGAACACCGGACGATGCGGAAGGATTGATGGGCAAGATTGCCAACAACCATGAACATTGGTCCGTGCCTGAACCACCTCCACCACCAAAGAAGAGGGGCATGCTTGTCCTAAGCCCTGAAGATGTGCAAGAAGCAAAGAAGTCTATAAGAGAGAAAGGTATTAAAGCTAAAGACGTGAAGAATCTACCTCCAACTGGGAAGTTGTGTGAGCCTACCACTCACCCACCTATGGTAGAGGTACATTGTCTTTTAGAGTTCAATGCAAGTGACATCCCTAAAGGTAAACCTCCTGACAAATGTTTAGATGAGCTTGATAATTTTATTATGAAGCAGAATCACTTCAATGAAAAGATACAAGGTCAGTTGCATGATAATACTCTTGCTATCAAAAGTTTGCTTGATGTTCTAGGAAGAACAGTTAATGATGTTAAATGTCTTGTGAAGCATTTTCATATGGTTCAAACTCAGCTTGAACAAATTTCTAATGTGCAAAAATATTTGCTTGCTAATAATGCCAAACAGGACAATTTACAGGCTTATGGTATAAAGACCCGGGGAGGAACACACACCCAGGACCCTCTCTATCTAGAAGGGCATCCAAAGAGGATCGAGCAAGATTCTCAAGTACAGGAAGAAGAAATTGTTAGCTCTTCAAAAAAGAAGAACAAACACAAGGAAGTCGACAATTCCAATGATCCAATAGAAGAAGAAGAACCAGCTGTTGATCCAAACAGCATATCTACCTCCGATGCTGAGACTGAAGACGGTGCTGAACCTGAAAAAGATGCTGAAAAGAAGGACCCACCCGAGGTTCGTGAAGAAGAAGCACCCGGTAAGCGCAAGAAGTATACTAGAGAAGACTTTCTTGCAAGGAGACATGGGAAGGAACGAGAACCATGGGTATAGAAACCCATGCCTTTCCCAAGCAAGTCCGTCAAAACCAAAGAAGAAGAGCACTACAACAAGTTTTGTGAGTGGATGAAACCTCTTTTTCTTCAAATCCCTTTGACTGATGCTATTAAGTTACCTCCTTACTCTAAATATATGAAAGATATTGTTACTAATAAAAGAAAAGTCCCTAATAAGGCAATATCTACTATGCTTTCTAACTACTCTTTCAGTGGCAAGATTCCTGAGAAGCTCGGTGATCCAGGTATACCCACCATTCCTTGCTCCATAAAAAATAATTAGGATAGAACTGCTTTATGTGATCTTGGTGCGGGAGTGAGTGTTATTCCCTTTTCTCTCTACAAAAGACTTTATTTAGAGAAACTAATTCCTATAGATATCTCTCTCCAGATGGGCGACAAGTCCACGGCCGTCCCGATCGGTATTTGTGAGGATGTTCCTGTTGAAGTTGCCAATTTCTTAATACTTACTGATATTGTTGTGCTTGACATACCCGAGGATGGGAGCATGTCCATTATCCTTGGTAGACCTTTTCTTAACACCGCAGATGCTGTTATTGATTGCAATAAAGGGAAGGTTACCTTCAACATGAATGACAAAGAACACACGGTATATTTTCCGAAGAAGATCGACAAAAGGTGATGAGGACATCCCTACTAATGTTACACCCATATCCTCACCAACTACACATATTGGACCAGTTACTAGAGCTCGTGCACGTCAACTAAATTATCAGGTACTTTCGTTTCTTGCGAATCCTTCTATTGTTCATGAACATATGATGCTGCCTAAATTAGATACTTTTGTTTTGCTTATGAATGAAGGACCTAGCATGGACAAGAAGGATGGTCATTGGAGCGGGATCAAGCATGGAGAAGAAGGTGCGCGCGCGGGAAAGGACAGCGGAGCTTCCAGTGGTGATTGTCGCACTTTGAAGCCACCATAAGGCGCGCATGAAGTCTTGGACGAAATACGCGAGATGCCACTTCATTATTTTCGTCCAAGGGCAATTATAGGTGCTGCGTCACCTTAATATTGGGCTGGGCCCATGTAATTTCGAAATACCACCTTATAGGCTGTTTTTAGAGTCCGTATGTGTGGGGAAACCGAGTTAGGGTTGTTTTCGGACCCCACCTCCAAGGGGTCACGAAAATCCCCTCTGTTCCCCCATATATACAGCCCTTAGGGCGTCGTTTAGACTTGGGTTTTAATTAGATTTAAGTTAGCCATAGCCGCAACTTCGAGCTCTTCGTTTGTGTCATCCGACCAGGCCAAGACCTCATTGGAACCCCAACTTCTGTTAATCTTTCATCTTATATTCGCAATATCCAGATTGCAATTCTTAGTTCTTGCTTGTTCTTCGATTGCTTGCAGGAATTGACCTTCTTGGTCAGGTTGATCGTGCATCCGCGGGATCAATAACCTCTCGGAGTTGGTTTAGCGATTGCTAAGGCGCAACGTCTTCGCACGTTCGTAGTCGGGTCGTGAAAGTCTACTCCACCAAAAATCGATCTCCACCATCTCATCGAAACATCGGGACACCTTCGCCTCTATCAAAAGGCATGGCCTTAACTCCATTGAGAATATCGAGACCGTGAAGATTGGAGAATGGGATTGTCCACTACATGTATACCACAAATACAAAACAATTATGGTGGGGACAATGTCCATTAAAGTGAGAGTTCAATGATCACTTCATAAGAGGCAAAACTTTCTGCGCTATATACCACAGGTTTGTTGGTAAGACTTGATCAACCTTGCTAACTAGTATGTTTTATATAAGTAAAGAGTTGAGCTTGTTATGTTTTCATTTCTTTTAGCTTTTATTCTCCTTGCTGTACCCAAGTTTTTGTGTTTAAAGCTTCACTTGTTCTAACTTTTGTCTCGAGTTCACGAAAGTTTTTGCAGCTTTTTGAACTTTGAAAAATTCTCTACAGTGAAGTTGCCCAGAAAATTCCAGAAAAATTAAAATCAAAATTTCCAGGTAAAAAGCCATCAGGAGGCACCTGTGGATGACCAGGGGGTCCACCCCTGGCTCAGGAGGCCAGGTGGCGTGGCCCAGCTCCTGGCCGCGCCACCCACCCTCCTGGGGCCCACAAGCACCCCCTGCTGGCATCTCTTCTTCCACTCTCTCTCCTTTCTCCCAAAAGCTCGTGTTCTTGCTCTGGTTTCGTGTTCTTGCTGTTCTTGAGCACGGAACTTCGATCTCCCTCTACAACCACTCATTTGAGCTGAAATTTGGAACAAATACTCTCTGGTATGTGACTCCCTCACCCCGACAATTAGTTTTCTAGTTGGTGGCTTCATTAGTGAGTATTTAGTGGTTCTTGGTGCTATTTAGTTTAGCTTAAATGTTTGTGTAGAAATTTATTTTTCAAGTTTTGTTGCTAGTTTGAGCCTGTGTAAAGTAAGTAGAATGTTTTGCCTAAACTAGTTTTCCTTAAATCTTCGTTTTGGTGAATTGTTTAAAAATTCAGAAATGGAGAGGCTAGGAAAGTGGCTTGGGAAGAAGAAACCCGAGCGCTCTAGCCGTGTTACGCGTTCCGCAGCTTCACCTTCGACCACGAGGGTGAGCTACAATGAAGATATCGTACCCATAGAGATGTTGGACGCGTCACCCGCGAGAGCCATGGCATTTCCATGCGAAGATTTCATGGAGGATGCCAGTATACGAGAAGAGTTCTATGCTCTGTGTGCCAATGCAGGTTTGACACGGCCTTTTACGAGCCGTGTACTACAGTACGAGACACTCACTGCTATTTTTGTTAACAGTTTTAGGTTTTATTCTGACAATGATACTGTGGTGTTTCAACTTTATGAAAGATTGCTGACCATGCCTATGAGTACGTTTTGTGAAGCTTTAGGTTTGCCAGGCTTGGTTGAGAAGAAGAAGAGGAAAAATGTCCAAACTGTTGCACTCAACACCCTCCTCGACTCGTTCTGTAACACTGAAGTGAGGGCATCCAACCGTCAGAAGATTTCCAACATTATGTTCCCTCACCTCAGGTATTTCGCCTATTATATTGCTAGAGGAGTGTTGGCTCGAGACAACACGAGCAACACTTCTACGCCTGATACTGCTATCATGGCGAATGCCCTCTCAGGGAAGCACGAGTATCATGTGGGTTCGCTTATTGCAAAATGCCTTGCTACTAATAGTAACAAGGGGGACCTCTTTGGTGGCGTCTATGCCACACTTATATTGCAGTTTCTCCATGGAGAACCGCGCCCAGATGATACAGTCTTTCCTTTTGTTAGCCTTGACTTGGCTGCCATGAAGAGGCATTTCTTTGTTACTAAGGCCTCTGACAACTACGCACTTGATTATATTTTGCGGTTTAAGGACGGTGTGGAACGCACTGTCCGTCTACATGCACCACTTGTGTTTGATTTTTCTCGCAGGAACGGATTTCTTTTTTCAGTGGCCGAGTTTGATGAGATCACGGGGAGATACCAGTTTCACGACCCCACGGAGGGGGTCGAGCCAGACGAGGAGGAGCACGTGGTATATCCACCAGTTCAGGAGGAGACCGTCACCCCCTGGGGTGAAGGGTCTTCCTCTGGATGGGGGGCTGGACCTTCCTCTTCCACGTGGGAGGATCCGAGGACTTCAGTGTACGCACCGGAGGGCTCATACAACCCTTGGGATTACCATTACCCCGGAGCAGGAGGCTCCTCGGGACCGCAGTAGAAGAGCCCAACTTAGGCCAAAAGCCTAAGCTTGGGGGAGTACATGCTCTCCTCCCCTTTCCATTGTATCTACCATTGGTTCACTTTTATCTTTTTGCAAGTTTTTGCCTGTTCTTCTTTGTTCTTTTCGTTTGCAAAAACCCAAAAAGATTTCTCCTTTCTTTTGCTTTCGTTAAACCTTTAAAAAACCCAAAAAAATATGTTTCCTTTGCTCTTTAGTTTGCTTTGTTTCAGGGTTCAGCTCGAGTCCGTGATGGAATTTGATTATAATTTCCTACGTTCAATCGCGCAAGTGACAACGCAGTAATGACGAAGATCGACGGAAGGGATGCAACAAGGAAAGCCGGTATGAACTCTTTTTGTTTCTACTTTTGTACATATGCCTGTACTTATGATTAGAGACCAGCTTGTAGCGACATAGTGCTATGTTTACAATGCTTTCCCAGTGGTTCATGCTTTCTTTGTGGTTAGTATCAAATAGCTAGAGTTTATAATATGTTGCTTGAAATGATTGACATGCATTGCATTGTTCATAGTATGGCATATTGAAGTGGTATTTCCCTCCGGGGGATTCTTGGATTGACTTGGCACATGTTCACGCATATTAAGACTAAAAAGTCTGTTATGCCTTGATGATCTTTTTTACTTCAGGGTGAGTTATATCACTTTCATGCCCGATTCAATGTTGCTTCGTCGCTCTGCATGATTATGACTGTTATGCTCTCTAGTTAGTCGCTTCCCCGTCTTTTGCTAGCCTTCCTCCAGCACCAAGCGGAATTCTGCTTGTGCTTCCAAACTCTATTTCAAACCAGTTGTTCCATTTGAGTCCACCATACCTACCTATATGTGGTATTTACTGGCCACTCCTAACTTAGACTTTCTTGTGCCATCTCGAAATTTATTCAAAAGCTTCCCCTTTGTAACCGTACAAGCTCATGGTGCGGTGAGGGAAAAACAGTATCTTTCATGCCAAAAATATTTTGACGGAAGTTTTAACTAGTCAATAAAAAATATATGAGAGTTACACCTCCCCCATACTTGATGATGGAATGAAATGGACCAAATGCTGCTTATGATAGATGGAACGATACCCTCCTTCCATACTTGAGGCAAAATGAAGGTTCCGTAGACTATCAAAGATTCATGGATAAGGGAACATGTGTAAGCAAAAGGCATTAATATGGTTGGCATGGGAGATATTGAGAGACCTTTACCGTTCACCGTTGACTGGAAAGTTGCACCTCTCAAAAGAGTTTTATCTCTGTTTTCAAAACCAAGAGCTCTGGTACATGTTTAGTCTTTGCTTCCTTTCACGGGTTTTCAACCTTGCCATCAAAAGCCACGGTTCGAGAGTCTCCACCTTCCTTTCTCCAAAGCACCGACTATGAGAGCATAATTGTCATTCTTAGTGTAACATGCATTGTCCCAAAGTATCACATAGTCTTCTGCATGCTTGTGATGTTTCTTACTTTGAGTTCAGAGTTCTAGTCTCCTTTAAAACTCCGGAGGAGTTTCTGCATTTATGTTTTGCTTCACTCATGGAGGCTAGCGAGATACCACTCTGATATGTTCATGCTATGTGCATTGTGATCTTAGATTGATTTTCAGCAGCATATTATTTAGTTTTTGTTTGTTTGTGACTGATTACATGAAAGAAGGATTGCTTCGTGCATTGTCCTTGTAGCATTGTGTCAAAACTTGCTAAACTCTTTCGTACTACATGCTTATATACATCTAATGAAGCAAAAGAGTTTGTCAAAGTTTTCTTTGTCGCGTCCAGTTCGTTGAACTGAATTGCCTGAGGACAAGCAATAGCTAAGCTTGGGGGAGTTGATACGTCTCAAACGTATCTACTTTTCCAAACACTTTTGCTATTGTTTTGGCTTCATTCTTGCATGATTTGAACGAAACTAACCTGGACTAACGCTGTTTTCAGAAGAGCTACCAGTGTTGTTTTCTTTTGTGCAGGTTTCTGGATATTTAGGTACGCAGGAAAAATCCCACAAAAATATATAAAAAAATCAGCGTTCCGGAAGCTTCCGAAAGTCCAAAGGGGGGCCACAGGGAAGCCAGGGGGCAGCCAGGAGAGTTCCTCGCGCGGCCAAGCCCCTGGCCGCGACACCTGCCCTCCTGGATGGGTCCCACACCCCCTGGTGCCCTACTTTGGCCCTATTTATTCTCCCGACGCAGAAACCCCAGAACAGAAGTCGCTTTTCCAATCTACGTCGCGGAGCCGCCGCAACCCTTTGTTCTTCTCCGGGAGAGCTAATCTGGAGGCTGCTTTGGCCTCCGATGAGGGAAAATCATCGCCCTCGTCATCATCATCGCCTCTCCATCACCCCTCCATGACTTCCTCTCTCATGTGTGAGTAATTTCCTGCTGTAGGCAAAGGGGATGGTAGGGATTGGATGAGTTAGATCATGTAATAGTTCAATCAGATTGTTGGGGGCATGTTCCCTATCATCTATTTGGTGTTTATCATCTCTGTTACAAATTGTTGCTCTTAATGCTTGCCACTTTGGGCCCGAGTGCCATGATTTCAGATCTGATCACCCTTTTGTTTCTTGAGTTTGTGGTGTTCTTGATCCTATCTATGAGTTGTATGCACCTATTATAGTCCGGAACCGGCGATCCCAATGGTGACAACTTGGGACACCAAAGGGGATGGACTATAATTTGAGGATTTCGTGTATCCATGAAGTGTTAATGCTTTGTTCCGATGCTCTTTGACAGGAGTACCTTAATCTCCCTAAGTTCCTTTTGGCCCCATTTGTAGCGGGAGGGTAGGACAAAAGATGTTGTGCAAAGTTCTTATTGCAAGCACGTACAACTACCCTGGGATACACGCCTGATGTTTGATATTTGCCTAGATGATCCTTTCTTTTCAGTGAGCCTTGCCCGTGTTAGAATCTATTACATATTTGTTCTCATCCAAGAAGTGCCCGACCATCCATCTCCCTAGCCTACAATGTTTTCTTTCCTGTTGGTTACTAGTTGTTTACTTTTGCTGTTTCACCACCACCATCACCACTATTATCACCACCACTACTACCACCATATCACAGTTTCTACTAATACCTTTGTGCAAGCAAGTGTTTATTTCAGGTGCGGTTGAATTGACAACTCAATTGTTAAATCCTGTACGTATTCTAACTTTATCTAACGCAGATGTATCAATTGCATCAATCGGACGAACGAATCAAACGAATTTTTGCATGATTCTTTTTGCCATGCCTTCCCTGCCATGTATACTTTAGTTTAAATCATTTGTGAGCATGTTTGCATTCATTATGCTGTTTATAAAATGCTCTAAAGTGTGCTTCCCAATGTTGGCAGATTGTGTTCCAAACTTATTTCGCTTGTATCTTTTTAACCGTAACTCCGTTTGGGGTGTTCTTTATATGTAACTTGATTATTTTTTCGTGTACTTTGTGTTTATGCTTCGTCCGATTGATGCAATTGACCTGGTGTGGATCTATTTTCTAACACCAACAATTGCAGCACCAAACCTTTTTGCCCTCCGTCCAGCCATCTATGACGTTGAGGAGGGAGGCGTCCAGTGCAGAGCTAGCCGCGCCGCCCATGGAACACGCCCACGACGGGCTGGAACCGGGTGCGCGAAGCCGGGGTGAGGGGCCCGTGGAGGCCGGCGATGTTTTCTTGGTGCCGCGGGAGGAGGGGCGAGCGGAGGGCCGCGGGGAGAGGTGAGGAAGAGAGGGTGGAGGGGTCGTGGCAGTGGCGCCATGGGAGTGGAGCGGTGCCTCCACTGCCGGCGTCCTGGATCGATGGGATCCAGAGACCAACGAGGAGAGGAGGGGGACGGGAACCAGATCCGAACGGTGGCGCCCTGGTGATGGTGGGGCGCCGGCGAGGAAGAAGGTGGACAAGGGTGAGAAGCCAGATCCGGCGGCGATGGCTTGGTGATGGGGGCGGGGATTAGATCCGGCGTTGGCGGTCTGGTTATGGTGGGGCGCTGGGAGGAAGAAGGTGGAGGTCGTGCTATTTGACAGGAGTACCTTAATCTCCCTAAGTTCCTTTTGGCCCCATTTGTAGCGGGAGGGTAGGACAAAAGATGTTGTGCAAATTTCTTATTGCAAGCACGTACAACTACCCTGGGATACACGCCTGATGTTTGATATTTTCCTAGATGATCCTTTCTTTTCAGTGAGCCTTGCCCGTGTTCGAATCTATTACATGTTTGTTCTCATCCAAGAAGCGCCCGACCATGCATCTCCCTAGCCTACAATGTTTTCTTTCCTGTTGGTTACTAGTTGTTTACTTTTGCTGTTTTACTTTTGCTGTTTCACCACCACCATCACCACTATTATCACCACCACTACTACCACCATATCACAGTTTCTACTAATACCTTTGTGCAAGCAAGTGTTTATTTCAGGTGCAGTTGAATTGACAACTCAATTGTCAAAGCCTGTACGTATTCTAACTTTATCTAACGCAGATGTATCAATTGCATCAATCGGACGAACGAATCAAACGAATTTTTGCATGATTCTTTTTGCCATGCCTTCCCTGCCATGTATACTTTAGTTTCATATCATTTGTGAGCATGTTTGCATTCATTATGATGTTTATGCAAATCTCTAAAGTGTGCTTCCCGATGTTGGCACATTGTGTTCCAAACTTGTTTCGCTTGTATCTTTTTAACCGTAACTCCGTTTGGGGTGTTCTTTATATGTAACTTGATTAGTTTTTCTTGTACTTTGTGTTTATGCTTCGTCCGATTGATGCAATTGACCTGGTGTGGACCTCTTTGCTAACGCCAACAATTGCAGCACCAAACCTTTTTGCCCTCCGTCCAGCCATCTATGACGTTGAGGAGGGAGGCGGCCAGTGCAGAGCTAGCCGTGCCGCCCATGGAACACGCCCGCGACGGGCTGGAACCGGGTGCGCGAAGCCGGGTGAGGGGCCAGTGGAGGCCGGCGATGTTTTCTTGGTGCCGCGGGAGGAGGGGCGAGGGGAGAGGTGAGGAAGAGAGGGTGGAGGGGTCGTGGAAGTGGCGCCATGGGAGTGGAGCGGTGCCTCCACTGCCGGCGTCCTGGATCGATGGGATCCAGAGACCAACGAGGAGAGGAGGGGGACGGGAACCAGATCCGAACGGTGGCGCCCTGGTGATGGTGGGGCGCCGGCGAGGAAGAAGGTGGACAGGGGTGAGGAGCCAGATCCGGCGGCGGTGGCTTGGTGATGGGGGCGGGGATAGATCCGGCGTTGGCGGTCTGGTTATGGTGGGGCGCTGGGAGTGGAGGTCGTGGGCTTAGAGCGTGGGAGGAGAAGGTGCGGTTTGTTTTATTGCCCCGGTCAGTTTTTGGTGTTAGTAGAATAACGATTTTGTTAGCAGAATAACACTCTTAAGGGTGTTAGCAGAATAGACCCACCCTATATATATATACATATATATATATACAGCCGGTCTATTCTGACATCGATGTCAGAATAACTATTCTGACAACATTCCGAACTGCAGTATTTTCGCAAAGAGAACCGCACTGCTGAATTCGGAGCACTGCAGCTCGGGTAAAAACGAACCACATGCAGTATTTTCGCGATAACTTTTTAACCGTTTGTCGGAATTGAGCGTATGATACATCGTTGGATTCGTATGTAAAGGATCATCTTCCGTATGTTGAACACTTCCCCCGATTCTTCACGGATTAAGAGAAGCTTCGAAAATGGTGCGGCGACCCACTTTCACAGCTGCAGTTTTTTCGCGATTTCTCTTAAACCGTTCATCGGAATGATGCAAATGATATACCATTGGAAAGATATCGATCAGGTTTTTGTGTAAATTCGTTTGATTCGTTCTTCCGATTGATGCAATTGATACACCATTGGATAGCTATCGTTGAGGCGCTCCATTTTTATGTAAAACACATCCTCTAATTCCTTACGGTTTAAAAGTTGTGTCGATTTTATTAAATCGCGGAAACTTCGTTCTTCGCGGACCCAGAATCGACGACGTGAACTGCATTCGCCGGAAACCGCACCGCATCCGACAGCCAAGCGCACTGCATTATCGCCAAACAGAATTGCGCGTATTTTTCGCGGAACAAAAAATCGGCGAGTGAACTGCATCCTTTCAGGGACCGGTTGCATTTATCGACTGACAGAACTGCACTTGTTTTTTTAACTTTTAACGTAAATTTTTATCAACGAGCGTGCACCGCAAAGACGACGCGAGTGAACTGCATTGAATTACGAGCGAACCACATCTATTTTACAATGTTATTGATTCGTAAATTCAAAGTAAAATACTTTTTTTGAAATGGACTGCACGTGGTCATTATAGGGCTACATGCACTATCTTTTTTGTTATAGTGAACGGCATTTTTTGTGGCCAACAAAATTGAACCATGGCTAGAAAACAATAATCTTTTTACACTACAGAGTACTGCATCGCATTATTTAGACAGAGATTTTACACCACCTAGTGCACTCCACTACAACAAAATTTCTTTTTATAAAACTGAACCATCCTCCACCACAAAATAAACCAAATCATTATATTGTAAAATAAGTAGAAGAATACTTATCAGTACGATGTATAATTGCTTTCTTCATAAGCAAAGGCCAAAAAACTGTCAGCAACATGCACTTTCGGCAGAGACCCATCTATACAAACTCCACAAAAAAAACTAAATACACGAACCGAACCGAACCGAACGAGCACGGGGCTGCAAAGAACTGAACTGCATGCACATGCTTCACTCGATGTTCTGCGCGTCGGTGCCGCCACCAGGGCTACTGGAGAAGGAGGCGAACAGGTTGATGCCTACCTCACCATGGCCGGGACCGCCAGCGGCGTCGTGAATCTCTAGTCTGTATGCGGATCCGCCATGGCGCAGACTGAGCCAGATGGTGCGGGGCTGAGAGGCGGCGGCGTGGCGCTCGGAGGCGGCCGCGGTTCTGAAGGAGAGGGCTGGCGCTAGGAAGCCGCGAGAGGATGGCGGAGAGGCCGGATCCGGCGTGCCAGGGGAACCCCGGGCGAGGGCGCCGCCGGGAGAAGCCGCCGTGGCTGATTTCATGCCGGGTACATCGGTGCGAGGGCAGCGATCCACGGTCGTTTGGAGCGGCTGATGCTGACGGGAAACAACGCTAGTGGCGGGTGCGGGAGGCGTGAGGTGAAGCCCCGGACGGCCAACGGGCGATGGAGGTTGAGGCGGGCGGCGCAAGGTGCAGCCCGGGGCGATGGACGCGAGGTGTAGCCCGGAGAGGGATCCAGGTTTGGCGCACCGCCGCCATGATCCGCTGCCAGATCTGACCGCCGCTAGCGAGCCGACGCCCTCCAGTTGCGCGCGGGAGGGAGGTGGGGAGGCGCCAGCGTGGGGGATTGGGGAGGTGGTGTGCGTGGTAGAGTAGGAGGGGAGGTGGCAAGCATGGGGGAGGAGGAAGGTGGGAGGAGTGGGGTGGGTGGGCTGGGTCGGTTGTTGTTTTATCGTGTGCGTGTGCGGTTCGAAGGTTAATTTTCTTTGCGTTACGAGGTGTTAGTAGAATAAAAAAATGTTTGTACAATAAGTCTTAAGGGTGGTGTTGGCAGAATAAGGAAGTGTTGTTAGAATAAGGTCTTAAGGGGTGTTGTTAGAATAGACCCACCATATATATATATATATATATATATATATATATATATATATAAGTCTTCGTATGATGTGAGTCTGCAATCATCACAATCGGTGCCACACGTTACGCCTAGGGATGGAAACCACATGTGGTCCAAACTTTCCCATTGTTCTTTTTCTTCAATCTTGCATTTGTTTTTGTTATTTCCCTTTTGTTGTGTAGAACTGCATGCTAGGGTTAGTAGACCCAGTACCCATCCCACATAATCCAAAAGTGACAGCGCAGTTCGACGGTACCCACCCCACGTGAACTCTCTCTCTCTCTCATGATCTCGTCTCCACTCCCTACTCATCCTCCTTGATCCAGTCACACGCCTCTGCACCCGTGACTCCTCTCTCCTCGATCCAGATCAGGGTCTTTGCACCGCATCGAGCATGTTGCGTGTACGCAATTACGCATCCCCTCCCTCTCGTCTTCTCGTCAGTCTCCCCCACCGCAAGACTCCTCCTATCTCTCTCTCACAACCCTCACTTTCCCCTTCCAGCCAAATAAAAAAAATTAGAGCGACGAGGCCCTCCCATCGGCTTCTTTGTCCGACGAGACAGCAGCGAGACAACCTTTGACCCAGTCGAGCCCATCTCTCTCTCCCTAGCCAAAACCAACGAGGCCTCCCACCTCTCTCTCACCTCTGTACAAATATGGATCGGGAATCCTCTCCTCACCTCTCCCTGTAACCCATGCAAACCACGGCGAGCCCCCCCACCCTCACCATGGCCGCCGTATCGTCGCCGGTCGCCCTACCGGTGAGTTAGTTCTCCCCTTCCGCGCCTCCCTCTCCTTCCACCTCTCTCTAATCTCCAGACTGCTCTCAGTTCGCGAATAGGGAGCCGCCACCATGTGGATCCGTGGAGCTGCGCTCCCTTCTCCTCTACCTCAAGGACCCGACGGCTGCTTGCCTTCTTCCTGCGCTATCCACCTCCGTCCCGAATGGCTGCCTCCACCATGCCGCCCATTACGGCCACGTCGACTGCCTGGACTCCATCCTCTCCACGGCACGGACCACGCCGGTGGCCGACTCATGGTGAGATACGCGCGGTTCTTCAATGTAAGGGACGACCACGGCGCCACGCCGCTACACCTCGCGGCCAGGCAGGGGCGGACGGGGTGCGTGCAAGTACTGCTGGAGAACGGCGTCATCGTGTCGGCTTTGACCGGATCATACGGGTAATATTTCTCATCCGAGCTCCCTTGGTTGTTTTGATTGTGCAAAATACTGATTCATGTATTGTTGTATGCTGCAGCTTCCCTGGTAGCACGTCATTGCATCTAGCAGCACGCAGTGGGAGTTTGGATTGCATCCGGAAGCTGCTTGACTGGGGAGCTGATCGGCTCCAAAGGGACTCGGCTGGGTGAGAACTGTTTGGCGATATTGCAGTGCACTTTTCCGTCCGATGCGGTGCGGTTTCCCGGTGAATGCAGTTCACATCGTCGATTCTAGGTCCGCGAAGTACGGAGTTCCGCGATTTACTAAAATCGACACAACTTTTAAACCATAAGGAATTAGAGGATGTATTTTGCATACAAATGGAGTGCCTTGACGATAGCTATCCAATGATGTATCAATTGCATCAATCGGACGAACGAATCAGATGAATTTACGCAAAAACTCTCGCTGTCCAAAAGAGTGCAGCAACATCGTTTTTCAAATTACTTCAAAACCGTGTGGAATATGGAAAAGTGTTCAACATATGGATTAATTTACTACTCCAGAAAAATCCAACGGTTTATCATACGCATCGATGGGACAAGCGGTTAAAAATATCTACTCTCTACAAGATCCACCGGTGAAAAACAGTGTGCGCGTTTTTTTGCGGCTCTATTTTTCTCAAATCCGTAGTGAATTAGACAAAGTGTTCTACATATGGATGGAGCGCCTGATCGATATCTTTCAAACTGTATATCATTTTCATCATTCCGATGAACGGTTTAAGAGAAATTGCGAAAAAACCGCAGCTGTGAAAGTGGGTTGCCGCACAATTTTCAAAACTTCTCTTAATCCGTGAAGAATCGGGGGAAGTGTTCAACATACGGAAGATGCTGCTTTTCCATACGAATCCAACGGTGTATCATACGCTCAATTCCGACCAATGGTTAAAAAGTTATCGCAAAAATACTGCATGCGGTTCGTTTTTACCCGAGCTGCAGTGCTTCGAATACAGTAGTGCGGTTCTCTTTGCGATACGATGCAGTTCGGAATGTTGTCAGAATAGTTATTCTGACAACGTTGTCAGAATAGACCGGCTGTAATCGATGATATACATGCCGTCTATTCTATAATCGATGATAGAATAATATTCTGCAATAATCTTATACTGCCCGAGATGACGATCTCGTACTGCTTCTGTAATACACTCTCGTACAGCTTTTTCGAGAAGTCGGTACCGCTTTTCTGTTTGTGTGTAGTAATTCAATCGTAGATTCTAAACCGTTAATCGGAATTACGCAAATGATATACCGTTGGAAAGCTACAGAAAATCCTCAGACTTTTCATATTGTGACTTTTTCCTAATTTTTATATTTTTATTATGAATTTTCAAAAAACATAAATCATCACAAGCTGATTGAAAAGTGTTTTCAACACAATTTTTAATCACTTCTCGGAATTACACAAATGATATACCGTTGGAAAGCTACTGAAATTTCCAAACGTTTTAATGTTTTAATGTTTTTCAAATTTTGCATATTTTTGAAAAGTTTTTAAAATATTTAAAATCAGTTTTATTAAAAGATGATTATTGATAATTTTTAGACCTCAAAATGATGCAAATGATATGGCGTTGGAAAGCTATTGAAATTTCCCATATTTTACATGTATTAATGTTTTTGAAATTTTACATAATTTTTGAGCAGTTTTGAAAATACCTAGATTCATTCAAAATAGACGAACAGTAATTTGATATTAATTTTTTAACCACTTCTCGGAGCAGCGCAAATGATATACCGTTGGAAAGCTACTGAAATTTTTTCGTGTTTTAAGTTTTTTCAAATTATGCATAGTTTTTGAATAGTTTTCAAAATACTAACATCTAGTTTTATTAAAAGATGATCATTGATATTTAACGGACCTTGGAATGATGCAAATGATATGGCGTTGGAAAGGTACTGAAATTTAGCAACTTTTTCGTGTTTTAATATTTTTCCAATTCTTCGCGGTTTTTGAACAATATTCAAAATACCGAGAATTTTCCTGTTTCAAGGAAACATAGTAACTTCTGTGAATATGAGTTTCATACTGCCCGGTAATAAATTCTCTCCATGTGTACCTTGTACTTCCATAGAATATGAGCTTCATACTGCCCGGGGTGATTCAATGGTACTGCTCAAGATAAACAATGGTACTGCTCAGAAAAATAAAGTATGTATGCCCAAAATGAATCATTACTACTACCCAAGATTAATCAACAGTACTACCCAGAGTGATTTAGTGGCACTTTTCGTTAATAAAAAATATATATTATTTGTTTTTATAATTTTTAGTTTGTACTACTTTATATATATATGTTGTGCACTACCGATAATATTAATCTTGTATTTCTATTTATGAGATTATTATACTTCTTATGATATTAGATTTATTTATTTTTTATTATATATATTGTATTGTTTAACTATATAGTTGTTCCCAACAAATGGTTTGAGAGCTCATCTTAATATGAACAGATGAATCATGTTTCGGTTTGGTGCTGCTTCTACACAGTTGCCGAATTTTTTTCACATAACTCAACTCCCCTCGACATGTATCTTATATTTTAGAGGAATATGAGTTTTGTACTCATCAACAATAAAAAGGTGTTGTACCGCTTTGTTTCTCTCTCTTTGAGATTATTGTACTGCTTTTGACATTATATTTGTATTATTTTATTGTGTATATTATATTGCTTAATTATATAGTTGTTGTATTGCTTATATACTTTATTGTGCACTTTTCATTTATATTATTATTGTACTTCTCATTTATGTTATCGTTGTAGCTTCTTTGAGCAATGTACATAGAAGTGCGTCAGGGCCTAAATACCAAAAGGAGATCTATAATGTTAGACTAATGCATTAAAAACTAGTTGGAACAATGTGCCACTAGAATACAATAGAGATGAGTAGTCTCTAATTACGAACTACTGGAATATATGATACAACAGATAGTAGTATGTACCCTGATTTAACCAATGGTACTGCCAGACAATAAAATGATTTTTAGTGCTCAAAACGAACAAATTGTACCGCCAAAAATGTAATAATGGTACTTCTCAAAGTTCTTCAATGGTACTTCCTGGCAATAAAAAATATTTACTGCCCGGAACATGCTTTCTCATTTTTTTTGAAAATATACTTTATTTTCAGAGCAACAACAAAACCTGTGTTAACTGTGTATTTGATCTTATGAATGTTAGGATGTCTTGCTCATCCGGGGAGACCATGACCAGATATTCCCTTTGGACAAGGCATTTGTTGTCAAAGAGCTAATTCATAGCCATCCAAGTCCAAGAACTCATAGTGACCTACACAGTCGATCCTACTTTTGCACCATTGCCTATCATGGTTGGTGTAAACTATAAAATTCCTACACTGTGATGCTGATGGCTTCTCGCCCCTCGTTGGTTACCCAAAGTGGAAGGTTGACATGTAGACAGCAGCAAATTTCCCTCGGTGAAGATACCAAGGTTTTTCTCCAGTAGGACTCCGACAACGACAGGAAGGTGACAACGGCGCCAGCAATTAGGAGGTTGACGTGGACCTGCACACACAACAGATAACTTTGCTCCCAACGAGTTCAGAGAGGTTGTCAATCCCTCCGGCCTTGTTGTTTGCAAAGGATCAAACGCACGGAATAATAATGATAACGATAGCAACAGAAAAGGAACTAAAGCAGGAAATAAATAGTGGATGTAAACAGTGTTGGAAATATGGACCGGGGTCCCATGATGTTCACTAGTGATGTCTCTCTCCCAAAAGACGATAAAATAGCCATGCAAGGTAAACAAATTACAACTGGGAAATTGACAGGATTATGTGTGCAAACCAATGCTAACTATGCTATAAAGAAAGGAAGAGGCTCAAAAGCATGTGCGGTACGCAAAGACAAGTAGACCAAAATCCATCTGCATCTACCTACTAATCATCCACCTTGAGATATCTATCCAGAACATCTCACTGGTATTAAGTTGCGAATCCCACCCAAAGTGTAAACTCAAAGCAACAGACAACTGCATTAAAGAACTTTGCGTAAAGTAAACAATCCTTGCACCCGCAAGTACAAGCACCGTTGTTTTATTCCTTGTGGCAACATCACATCCCCTACACTCATGTTTCTGTCACTCAAGCTAGTCATCAGGGGGCATGAACCCACAATCATGCATAACGCTCCCTCTTGGAGTCACTACCTACTACTTGGCCAAAGCAATAAAGAGCAACGGAGAACATGCAAGAATTACTCAAGAACATAAATATAAAAGAGGAGAATCAAATATATTACTCAAACACAATCTGAACATGGTCTCATAATCCATCAGATCCCAGCAAACTCAGCATACCAACAGCAGAAATATTACATATGTGCGTCGATCATGTAGGGCAGCTCACGAGGTCTAAACCATGAAGAACAAAGAGGGGAGGAGAACATCACATAGATACTGATCATGGACCCATGGTCCAAGGTGGACTAATCACGGTTCATCCGGGAAGCATCCATGGTGGTGGATGTAACAACCCAGATTTCACAAAAATAAAATTTTTGTTTTCGGTGTGAATTGTTTGATTGTCTGATTTGTTTGCGGTGTTTGCATCCCCA
The DNA here is from genome assembly GCA_950022295.1 of Bromus sterilis. Lineage (NCBI taxonomy): Eukaryota > Viridiplantae > Streptophyta > Magnoliopsida > Poales > Poaceae > Bromus > Bromus sterilis. The sequence continues at coordinate 294,448,710 of OX465595.1, forward strand.
ATTTATCGATCGACGATTATTTTTTCCCCTCTTATCTCGTATCGGACGGAGACCAACCCTTGCCACCCTGACACTCGACCTTTACGACACCGGGTTTCACCCGATCACCGTCGCGAAAACCCCACGAGGCCAGCCGTAGCCAACGGAACGAAAACCCCGTTTAATAATTAAACGGGTTATTTTTATAGCGCACCAAAAAGTGTTCTCGGAACGGTTCCAGCACTAGGTGAACGCCGCCGGCTCGACGCGCTGATCGCGCAGTTTGAAGTTTTACCCGAATCGGAGGTCCTGCGGACCCACGGCGGTCAGAAACGTAAACACCGCGCGCGCGAGAGAAAAACTGGGGATGTTTTTGCAAACTGCCGGCCACCTGGGCTATATAAAGGCCACCACCCCACTTAGGGTTTCCCCTAAGCACCTAGGCAGCTACCAGCCCCAGATCTGGCACAAAAACACCCCATTTTCGCAGTTTAATCCCCAATTTTTCGCACCAAACCCTAAATCCAGATCTGGGATCCAGCCCAATGGGTTCTGGACCGTCAGATCGGCCGAACTGACGGCCCTAGATGTGCCACGTCGCCAACCACCTCCCTCTTATCTCTCCTCACCGCCGCCAGCCCGAGGGGCAACCGCACGCCGCCGCCGCACCGAGGCCGCCGCCGGAGCCGGCCACCGGAGCAGCAGCCGCCGACCCCTCCTTCCCTCTCCCTCCCTCTTTCCTTCTCCTCCCCGCGCCCTCCTCTCACCTCACCCCCTCTCGTCTCCTCTTGCGAAGGATCCCGGAGGCCGGCCGCCGCCGCGCGCCATGGAGGAGGCCGGAGCTCGCCGGCCCGAGCAACCCCTCCGCCTGCCTCTCGAGCCCCCTCGTCGCCTTCGCCGTCCTGCGGTCGCCGGCGAGCCACCTCCCCGCCTTGCGCCGCTGCGCGCCACGCCGGCGTCGAGCTCCACCCGCCGCTCGGCCCCGGATAGGATCGGGCGAGATCCCGATCAGGGTGCCTCCGTTGACCCTCCTAGTGGGCCAGCCCATCTCGCCAGGGCGCAGCCCAGCACCCCCACCAGGCCACGGCCTCTCCACCGCAGTTGGGCCGAGCCCATGGGTGAGGCCCAGGCCGCCCCTCCTTTTTTTTCCTAATGTTTTTCTATTTTTTTTCTGCTAAGTCCCTGATATTTTTTAAGTCTGGAAGTTTTGTACTGCTAATTCAATTTTGCGAGTATATTTGCGAGTAATCTGTAGCACAGATGACGTTGCGCCCAAAAGGAAAACTGTTTAGAATTTTGTGTACTTCAGTTCATCTTTTGTGAGCATTTTGATTTGAGGCCATCTTGATATTGTTAATCTGTGTTGAAGTGGGCATCAGGCCGTTAACTGCTACTAATTGCTGTTATGTGCTGCTGCTGTTATTTTATTGCAAGTTTGCATGATGATTGTGACACATCCATGAGGCCTATTGCATTGATTCTTTTTGCATACTGTTAAGCATCATGTCTACTTCCATTACATGTATTTCATTGTCAGGATATGCTTGCTGGTCATAGTTATTTTTAGCTCCAAAGTTGCTATGCTGCTGTTATTGACAGCCACCTCAGTTTTTCTCTAAGTCTGTAACGTCACGATGCCATGTTGTTTGCTTAATATCTTTTGATTTGTTATGCCTATGACCTTGATTCTTGTTTGTACCTGATAACCATCATGTCTAGTTCATGCCCATGTATTGCTATGTGATGTTTCTGTACTTTTGCATATAGTTATACCCCTATTTATACATCATAAAAATAATAGTTTCTGCCCTGTTTTCCTGATTTTCATTAAGTCCTAGACCAGTAATGTTTTATTGCATTTTGCATGGGCTATAAATAGTTGCTCATGATGCCTTTTTGCATGATTCTTTTTGCCATGCCTTCCCTACCATGTATAATTTAGTTTCATATCATTTGTGAGCGTGTTTGCATTCATTATGCTGTTTATGCAATGCTCTAAAGTGTGCTTCCTGATGTTGGCAGATTGTGTTGCAAACTTGTTTCGCTTGTATCTTTTTAACCGTAACTCCGTTTGGGGTGTTCTTTATATGTAACTTGATTAGTTTTTCGTGTAATTTGTGTTTATGCTATTGTTTTATGTTGTTAACCAACCTAAAATATGGTTTAGGACAGAACATTACCAAATCCTTTAATTTTCGTGCGACACTTAGTGATATGCCATGTTTAGGTTGTGTCTCACTTAAGTTGACCAGCATAGATAGTTTCTCTTATGCTTAACCTCTTGACATGATTTTGTGCTATGACATGCTTGAGTGAGATGCCATGTTAACAACCTTTGATGATCACCTATAGCTAAACAACTTGAACCCTTGTAAATGTGCGGTATCGTCATGTGTGACGAGTACTCCACTTAACCTGTTAGTAACCGCTCTCGACTGTAGGTGCGATGTCTCGTGTTGCCTTCTTGTTGATGCTTGCTCGTGTTTGATTCGTAGTAATAGATGCTTGCTCGTTGATTGCTTTCCAGTGTTTACCGTCTTGTGTGCTTCCGCGGGTACCCTTCGGAGACGATGCGAGCTTGCGATCAACTACACCTTCAGAACCCAACTTATCAACAGGCAAGGACTATACATTACTTATGGTCCATTCTATTTCAACCAGCGGTTTGCATGCTAGTCTAGGATAGGTTCGATGTTTGATCCTACGACATGTTTACGGCCTCTTTCAAACCGATACAGCCATGTCCCCCCCAGCAAACCTTGTACTGATATGTTACTATTGCTCGTTGCTCAGCCCCTGCTTAGTATGCATGCTTAGGATGCTACGATGTTACCCTCTTACTCCTTGGTTTGGGATATCACATTATTATATTGTTGTTGATGATATTTATTATTATAAATGTTGACTATATTCGACGAAGGATGGAAGGTCTAGTCTATCCTGCCCCGACGCTTTGTTCCATTCGAGTCACCTAGGACCCGAGTTCCGGGTATTGGTTTTAAGACTGAGCGTGCCTAACCGCGTGTGGGATTTTATGGGGTCCCCTTTTCTTACTTACCTAGATTCAAACATTTCTAGTGGTGGCCCAAGCTGATTTACCATTTGAAACCGTGTGTGTGCTGGTCAGCCGCCAGTAGTTTTCCAACCAACCCGGACCAGTGAGGACATAGTTCCCTTGCTGGCCCACCTTGTTAAGCTGAGGACCCGGTTTCCCATGTGTGATTAACCAGCTATCCAAACCTGCGACAGATGGTAGAGACCGATTCGAGAGCGCGACCGGCTTTTGAGTTGGGTGTCGACTCACCGGGGGCCACCCGGATTTGTTCGTTGTTAGTTAAAGGGACCTGTCGTTTCGGATCTCTCGGAACTAAATAATAAAATGGTTTCCTATAATGGGTAGCAACTGAGAGAGATGGGCGTGCGTGCGGAGCCTTGTAATGGGCAGTTGGTACACCCTTGCAGGGTTAAATCTTTTCGAGAAGCCGTGTCCGCGGTTATGGACGACTTGAGACCTACTCCTTGTTCATAGACAACAACAACTGAGATAATCTTAATATAACTTGATCAATGTGTGTGTGCCTTGACTGCTTCTTCTTCGTCGGGATGCGAAGAGGAGGACAAGGATAGGATAGGTTTTATGTTTGCGTAAGTAGGTGGATAGCAAGACTTGTTGGAGGCGATTCCTCATCGAATGCTTGGCTTCTTACCTTACTCTCTATATCGTTAGCCACTTCATAAATGCTAGTGCGGCAACAACCTCACCACTTACCCCATCCTTACCGTAAACTACTAGTTGTCCTAGAATGACGAGTGATGAAGTCTTTGCTGGGTCAGATGACCACTACAGTTGGATGTTGAGTACCTTTGTACTCATGATACTAGCCCCAAACTCTTTTCAGGGTTCTTGATCGACAACAGGTATGGTGATCGACGTTTCACGTGGAGACTCGACGACGACTAGTTAGGCGGATCCCGGCGGAGGGCCTGGACCCGTGTGGTTATGGGGATCGATGTTTTTCTCTTTGCCAGTAGGCATTTGATTGTAGTCTGTACTCAGACATGTATCTTCCGCTGTTGTATTGTATTAAGGCAGTTGTATGCTGATTGTATGAGATCTTGTATCTTGTATCTGTAATGTTTTGATATCATGTTGGAAATCCGGGGCATATGGCTATGTCATATGTCGCGGTGGGACCGATATGTGCTTCGTCCCCGGATCTGGATGGAAACATCTAGATCTGGAACAGTACCGCATATCGGGCCTTACAGTGGAGAAGCTCTCGGAGGTGGTTCCTCCCTCCGGCAGGGTGCCGGGAAGAGGGCTCATGGTGCTCCCGATCTTGGAAGCGCGGCGGCAGTGGAACAGAGGAGAGATCGATAAAAGGGTTCTGTCCTCGAGGGTTTTGGGACGAGAGGGATATATAAGCAAAGGGGGGCAGCCAGAGGTGGACCAGGCGCCCCAGGCTCCCCCATGGCGCGGCCTAGGGGGTGGCAGCTCCAGGTGGCCGCCTGGGCCACCCCTGGCTCCCCTATGGCCCCACTTGGTCTCTTCCCGAAGCTTCCTGTACCCTGATTTTTCCTATATTTTTCCCGGAATTTTTCTGGCACTTTAAGTAATGGGAAAATCTGAAATACAAAAACAGCAGAAAACAGGAACTCGCACTGGGGTGCACTGAGTTAATAGGTTAGTCCAAATATGATCAAAAGTGTATGGAAGTGCATCAATATCATAGCAATATCACACAAAAGATGCATGGAGCAAGAAGAAATTATAGATACCTTTTGGACGTATCAACATCCCCAAGCTTAATTCATGCTCGTCCTCGAGTAGGTAAATGATAACAAGCATAATTTCTGTGTTGACATGCTACCAACCATATGAGAACTTTTAAGTAAAGCAATCAAGACATGTAATTCAATTCAAGTCATAACAGGCAAGAGTCTATATTAGCATTGAAACAAGCAACATAAGAACATAAAGGTGCAAGAGCTCTCGCTGTCTGTGACTCGAATGTCTCCAAATGGTGTTTGCGTGCAAGAAAGGGGATAGGGATATACGAGAGAGTAAAACATAGTTTTTATTGTTGAGAACTTAATCTACTAAAGTTTCACACTTGGTCTTCTTTGGAATCTTATCTTGACTCATCCCCAGACCACTAGCCAGGTACAAGTCAAAATGATCCACTCCCTTTCGATATTTTGAGCACTCATGCAATGGATGAGCGTAAGCAAGAAAGTTGACACTTAGGATGGCAAAGAGAGAAAAAAATGATGGGCAGGAAGACAAAAAAAGGTGTGAAAGGCTCACATCAATGAGGACAATCATAGGCGAGGGAAAGACAAATGATAGATATGATATGAGGAGTAGGGATTGCCATGCAACGGATGCACATATGAGCTAAGGTAAGCTCTCCAATGGAACTAGTGGGGATGCATCCAACTTGCTTGCTAAAGAAGACCTAGAGCTCATTTGAGGAGGATCATCATTGGAATATACAAGCCAAGTTCTATAGTGTGAAGGTACATAGCTATATGCATAAATGATAATCTCTATGGAGTACAAGGTATAAGATGGAGTACGAGTGTGGATCTCTCAAAAGGAATAGTAGTGTGCCCCCTTCTCTCTTTTTATTTCTTTTTCTCTTTTTTCTGTTTTTTGTATTTTTTGGTGGCCTCAATGGCTCTTTCTATTTAACTCTCATTTGTCCTCTTTGGTATCTTTTGATTTTGTCCTCTTTGGGATCTTTTCCTCACTTTAGGGGCAACACTATATATTACAAGAAGTATAGAAGATCTTTCACACTTTACAAAAGTACTCAACATAAAGAAAATGAAACTATCATGAAGTATGCAAATGTATGCCTCTGCCAGTGTAGCAGGATATGCAATGATACTAGCGCGTCATGTAGCAATGATTAGGGCAAGGCCCAACTAGCATGCGGCTTATCGATCAAGCAAAAACATGTATGACATGAAGATCAAGTCATGAGAAGGTGGAAGTTGCATGGCAATGTATCTCAGAAAGGCTATGGAAATGCCTTGATAGATAGGTATGGTGGCTGTTTTGAGCAAGGATATAATGAGGCTTATGATGACAGAGCGTATCGTGCCAAGGATTTGGATGCACCAGCGAAGTATACACCAACTCTCGAGGTGAGAAAGGGCAATGCAGGGTACCGAAGAGGCTAGAAAAATATGGGTAGGTGGAAGTGTCAACTTTCGAATACTCACATTGTAACGACCCGGTCCCGAAGGGAACCAAGTCTACTGTGCTTCTGTGCTATCCTTGGATCGGTATGCTAGCACACACAGGTACTCAATGAAATACCATAGTATCACATGTCATAAATTAACGTAAATACATGGTATTTATTACCTTACATCCCTTGGGCTAGAATACATAGCAGAACAATCAATATATATGTGGAGTCCCATCAACGCCAACGGCAAAGTTGAGTGTAGACTTCACGACCCTATATCGTATCACTTACTCGTCGTATTTAAATCCTGCAACACCGAAGGTTACAACCCGACAACGGGTCAGTACATTTGAATGTACGTCAAATCATATCCCAGAAAGGAGAAAATTTTCCTACAATACATGCAATTTGGCTGGTGGAGCTTCTACATTTATTTTTTCAAAAAAGCTAATTTTCCCTATAGAATAATAATAACTACGTTCTACAATAACATACAATTGAGATGGGAACCCCCACTCAATCTATCCCAAAGTGATTAAACAATTCAATTAATTAAAGATGATGAGACAAATCAATATTTCCACAACTAGTTGCTCAAATTGTCCATAACCGGGGACACGGCTAATCGATTAGTTTTATACTCTGCAGAGGTTTGTGCACTTTTCCCCACAAGACTCGATCGCTTCCTTTGTAGTTTGTCACACTGCATGGTGTATGACAACCGGAAGATCGAGACATGGTCTTTCAGAAGAGTTTCCCTTACTCCGGTAGCACCCATCCCACCTACTCACAACTACTTTCGTAGCGCTACCTAGTAAGAGTCCCTACAACTGATCAACCAAGCCAGAGCCCATAGTAGCTTGTGGATGCACACGTAAGCTTCTAGGTATGTCAATACAAACAGTCCCTTTGAGCCTGGGTGGCTTTCCGCAGTCATCACTGGCCACCCCTAGGATACTCGCAACCATTCCACCCAGGTAGTTCATTAACTTTATCTTGGTCCTAATTACTACATTATCACTCATACCTCATAATGATTCACTTCCCAATCCACGTCTACTTTGCATAGCAATATCATATTATACGATGGTGACAATGATGTAAGGATCAGACCTACCTCAATGAACTACTGGGTGTAATAGCATAGCATAACCTATCATGCAACCTAAAGAAGAAGAACTAATGCATTGAAAACATAGGTAATAGGGAGTATGATCAAAGATATGACTTGCCTTGAATCTTGATGAAGTTATCCGCGCTCATAATTCCGACAATTCTAATCATCACACTCCGAGCAATCGATCATAACCAAGCAAACAAGGTTGCACACAATAAATCAATAATCCAAGAGAAGGCAAAAAAAAAATTGAAACTCCAAAAGAAAAACCAAATAAAAGATTTTGCAAAACATAACACAAATGCATTCAAAGTGGGTTTCCAGGTGTCTAGAATATAGGGTTTAGCTAGGGTTTTAGTTTGCGAAAAGAATCAATCAAATCCGAGTTGTAAAACAAAAGATACGATCAAAAGAAACTTGATTTTGAATCTGTTCAGATATGATTATTTTTCAAAATCACAAATAAAAGCTTAGGGTGGTACTGGATAGACGATTCCGAAAGAAAACCGTGGGCTTTGGAATCACGCAAAACGGATCTACGAGTAAAAAGATATTACTAGAACGGTTTTGCATAGGATTTAGGGAAAAAAAGATATTTTTTCTCAAAACTTGGATCTACAGTACACAATATTTAGAGGGTTTTAATACAACGATTTTTCCACCGGTTTCGTCTAAAACGAAGCAACGGATAAAGTTACGGCGCTTTTACTAACCGCGGCGTGTAGATTAGACGCGACGAAGACAACAATTCCGGCGATCTTCGGCGTCAACGAGGACGCCTAGGATGTAGGGCTTGATTAGAAGATCACAACGGTGGTGGTGATGATCTCCAACGTCGTCCGTCCGGGCGTGGCAACGCGGTGAACCGAGCGCGCTCCGATGAACTCCCGCGGTGCGCGTACAATTTGGGGATCAATCTTGCGCAAGAAAATAGAGAGGGAAAAGATGTCAATTAGATGCACAACGAAGAGAGGAGTCGGCCTGCAGAATTTGGGGTCAAGGGGAGGCTCACCGGTGACGAAATTCGTCCAACAATGGAGCTTCGTTGGACCTAGATCTACCTCGAAATTAGCTCGATTTGGAACGGTTTGCTGCGAAATTTTATGGGGAATCGGTGGAGAGAGATGTGGTGTATTTATGGAACAAGATTGCTTGGCAAAAGGGCAACCGGAGATGGAGTCCCGAGCGGACACGGCGAGCGGCGCCGCATATAGAGTCTGACTCGTTTCGTGCTTGGAGAACGAGTGTGCCCACGTGCGGGAGCTGGCTGAGCCACGCTGGCTTGGCGGCTGCTCGCCTCGCTCGGTCGGCCTGGCGCTGGCTGGCCGCTGGCTGGTTTGGCTGGGCCGGCCTCGGCCCGGCTGGCGCGCCCGTTTTTTTCTTCTTTTACGATTTTTTTTGAGAAACTTACTTTAGAGATATTTTTAAAATAATTAAATAACTCTAAAAAAATAACGTAACATTTTTTTGAAAATAAAAATAATATAAAATATATTTATTTATTTACTTATTTTTAATACAATTTCAGAGAGTTTTGTAAAATAATTTACAACTCCAAAAATTCCCAAATAAATTTCTAAAATCTTAGAATAATTTAAATAGAACATTTAATAACTTTTTATCCAAAATAAAAGGATTCAAAAAAACATTTTCTAATAAATCCAAATAAAACCAAAATAAGGTTTTAAATCATTTTCAAATAAAATTAAAGAAGTCATGTTATCTTACCTCCTTTAAGTATTTTTATTTTAAATATAAAATTATTAAAAATAAGATCCAATAAAATACAACTTCTATTGAAAACATTTTTCCAACTTTTATTTTATTTATTGAAGGAGTCATATTAACTTCTCTCTATTTTTATTTGTTGGATTTATTTTTAAATAATAAATGTAAAAAAAATGAATATAAGGGAAAGTCCTTTTATTCCCTCTTATTTTTAATATTCATTTAAACTCCAAAAGTTTCAGATCCTAGTCTATCTCACTCAGATCAAATTCACACAAATCAAACAAGACAATCATAATTATCTAATTATTATAACATCCCAAAATTTAGAATTTTGGGATGTTACACACATTAGTCTGAAGAAGTCATGCACTTATTATCGGTAACTCTCAATCTAATTAGGAGGTTCTCAAAGAGACAAGTACCCCGAGGAGGAGTGTATGGGAATTTGGTTATCCTTGCGCATCCTCGACTCATGGTACGTGAGTGTACTCTAATATTCGATCCCTCCAAATATTAGTGATCCATCTAGTAGCTAAAGTTCTCAATTAATTTTGTAGGTTTTTCGAAAATAAACACGGATTGCCAAAAATACGACATCTATCACTAATAGGCTAAAGCTCTTGACACCAAAAGTTCAAACATTACTCATGGCAACACCTCAAAACTATTGCAAGTTACTACTACAATTGAATAGCAACCTCAATTACCTACTTCAAGTCAAGACACAAAACTCAGTGCAACAGGCAAAATCTCTAAACAAGATAAACATGAAAACTCAAGAGAGTTCCAGCAACAAACTAAACAAAATCTCTTAAAAAGATAAGCATGAAAAGTAAGAGCTAAAACATGACAGCAACTACAAAAAAGATAAAGAACACACACAACAAAGATAAGCATGAAAATCCTATGTTGTGTTCTAGGGTGAAGTGGAGAGTGTTTCTCTCCCACACAAAGAAAGCTGGATTCTAACTTGTTATGAACAGCAAGCAAAGCTAAAGACAACTAAAAAGGAAATAAAGAGCAAGACGCTCCAAGCATAGCACATAACGCATGAAGTGATAAAAATATAATGGAACGAAAGATGAACTAATAATTGTTGATGGAGATGGGGATGCATGGGGACATCCCCAAGCTTAGACGCTTGAGTCTCCTTGAATATTTATTGGGGATGCATGGGGGAATCCCCAAGCTTGAGCGTTTGACACTCCTGAATCTTCTTTTATCATCTTCCCTCGCACACTTGAAAACTCCCTTCATACATAACTCATCATAATCTGATTAGTGAGGTTAGCACCCACAATAAAATAATTTTTTCTCTACTGGAAATAAGGATATTCTTGAATAGCTACTGTTTCTCAAGATCGCCAAAAAGTTTTTTCAAAGAAAAGACAAGCTTAAGGTTTGCAAAACGAAGAAAAGGAAAAATAGGACAAAATCAGTGAAAAACAGACCAACAGGTAGTAAATAATTTTTTAGGGATACTTCTGCAACTCAAATAAAAAAACTCAGAACATACGAAAGTTCCGTGATTGTATAGAGCATGCTGTGTAAATAATTCAGCTAAAAAATATGAACTGGGATTTTTCTATGATTTTTCCCGTCACGAGGACAGAATCTATTTTCTGGACAGCATGTCACAACTTTCCCTTCCCTTGTCATATGAGGCTATAAATGACACAAAGCTTGAAAAGTAAGGATACAATAATGTCGCTACAGTAGTAACAATCATCAAGACCACTAAAAACATAAGAAAAACAAAAAGGAAAACCTAAATTCATTGCGGGCTGCCTCCCGAAAGCGCTTCTTTAAAGCCATTAGCTAGGCTTGATGCAAAAGATCAAGTCTTATCAAGAAAATAACTAGCCCGTGTGACGGACTCAAAAGGTAACTCAATCTTCTTTATAGGGAAGTTTTCCATCCCTTTCTTGAGAGGGAATTGGAATTTCATATTCCCCTCTTTCATGTCAATAACAACACCCATGGTGCGAAGAAAAGGACGTCCCAAAATAATTGGACATGATGGTTCACATTCAATGTCCATAATAGTAAAATCAACGGGAACATAATTGTCTTGACAATGATAAGAACATCATCGATCTTACCCAAAGGTTTCTTTACAGAAGAATCAACAAGACGAACACCAAAATAACAAGGATCAAAAGGTTTCAATTCAAATATATCATACATTCTTTTGGGTATAACGGAGGTACTAGCTCCAACATCACATAAAGCATAGCAAGAGAAGTTATTCAACTTAATTTTAATAATAGGATCCCAACCATCTTCTAGCTTTCTAGGTATGGAGGCTTCTACCCTAAGCTTCTCCTCCCTAGCTTTAATGAGAGCATTAGTGATATGCTCCGTGAAGGCAAGATTAAATGTGCTAGTGTGGTGATCTCTAGACATCTTGTGAAGGAAACGAATAACTTCAGAAAGGGTGCAATTATCAAAATCAAGGTCACTACTATCAAGTAAAGTGGTAGTGGTGTCCTTTAGGCTCACTTGTTTGGTAGCTTCTATAGTCATAGGAGTTTCTTCTTCTACGGTTGAGGTCATAGTATCACTATTAATAGGTCCTATGGGACTAGGGGTGCATTGGGTGCTAAGAGTTTGGATATCCTCAACAACTTGGATAGTAGCAACGGTATGGTGTGTGGGAACGCTCTTAATTCTAACTTCTTCCTCCTTTATAGTCGAAACCACTTCAGGTTTAGCTGCCATTTGGTTTATCAAAGTAGCCTGTGTGTGAGACATATTGGAAACTTGGGTTTCCGTGGTGGTGAGTCTAGTCCGAAGGTTAGAAATTTCAATGTCCAGACTCTCTAGTTGTCTACCAATGTCTTGCAAAATAGAAGTATGCTCATCTAATTTTCTAGAGAAGGTCCTATTTTTTTCATATTGGGTGTGCATGTAGTTCTTAGTGGCCTTCTCTATTTCCAAAAGTTTCTCATAACTAGGCATGTCTCTATCTCTAGGGGTAGAGTTTCTGGCGCTAGGATAAGTCTTGTTGTTCCCATAGTTGTTGGAGGGGAACGGTCTAGGATTGCTACCGAAATTACTCCTATAAGCATTGTTATTGAAGTTGTTTCTAGAGATAAAGTTCACATCTACTTGATCTTGAGTAATCAAAGAATTTAAAGGAACATCATGAGGATCTATAGGAGATTGCTTGGTAAGTAGAGACATAATCAAGTCAACTTTTTCATTTAGGGAGGAGATCTCCTCGACAGAGTTTACCTTCCTACCTATTGGAGCTCTTTCGGTGTGCCATTGGGAATAGTTGGTCATCATATCATCGAGTAGTTTTGTGGCAGCGCCAAGCGTTGTTGACATAAGGGTTCCTCCCGCGGCCGAATCTAGCAAGTTTCGCGAGGCAAAGTTCAAGCCTGCATAAAAAGTATGGATAACCATCCAAGTAGTCAAACCATGCGTAGGGAAATTCTTAACAAGAGATTTCATGCGTTCCCAAGCTTGGGCAACGTGCTCATTATCCAATTGCTTAAAATTTATAATATTACTCCTCAATTGGATAATCTTAGCTGGGGGGTAGTACTTCCCAATAAAAGCATCCTTGCACTTATCCCAAGAATCTATGATGTTCCTAGGCAAGGATTGAAACCATATTTTAGCTCCTCCTCTCAAGGAGAAAGGAAAAAGCTTAAGCTTAACGATATCACCATCTACTTCTTTGTACTTTTGCATATCATAGAGCTCAACAAAATTGTTTAAGTACAAAGCAGCATCATCTCCAGCACCAGAGAATTGATCTTTCATAACAAGGTTCAGCAAAGCAGGTTTAATCCCATAAGAAGGTGCTGAAGTGGCAGGTGGAGCAATAGGAGTGGAGATAAAGTAATTGTTGTTATGACTAGTGAAGTCACACAACTTGGTGTTCTCGGAGAACCCATAGCAGCAGCAAGCAAGGTAACTATTTTTTTGATTTTTGATAAAGGACACTAAAGCAAAAACTGAAAGGAAACTAACAAGACTAAAAAAGCAAAGATAAAAGATAGTGTGCAACTTCCCTATCGTGAAGAGTGGATTCCCCGGCAACGGCGCCAGAAATTAGCTTTGATGGCTTCTCGCCCCTCGTTGGTTACCCAAAGTGGAAGGTTGAGATGTAGACAACAGCAAATTTCCCTCGATGAAGATACCAAGGTTTGTCTCCAGTAGGACTCCGACAACGAAATTAAGGTGACAACGGCACCAGCAATTAGGCGGTTGACATGGACCTGCACACACAACAGATAACTTTGCTCCCAACGAGTTCAGAGAGGTTGTCAATCCCTCCGGCCTTGTTGTTTACAAAGGATCAAACACACGGGATAATAATGATAACGATAGCAACAGAAAAGGAAATAAAGCAGAAAATAAATAGTGGGTGTAAACAGTTTTGGAAATATGGACTGGGGTCCCATTATGTTCACTAGTGATGTCTCTCTCCCAAAAGACGATAAAATAGTCATGCAAGGTAAACAAATTACAGCTGGGCAATTGACAGGATTATGTGCGCAAACCAATGCTAACTATGCTATAAAGAAAGGAAGAGGCTCAAAAGCATGGGCGGTACGCCAAGACAAGTAGACCGAAATCCATCTGCATCTACCTACTAATCATCTACCTTGAGACATCTATCTAGAACATCTCGCTGGTACTAAGTTGCGAATCCCACCCAAAGTGTAAACTCAAAGCAACAGACAACTGCATTAAAGAACTTTGTGTAAAGTAAACAATCCTTGCACCCGCAAGTACAAGCACCGTTCTTTTCTCCCTCGTGGCAACAGCACATCCCCTAGACTCGTGTTTCTGTCACTCAAGCTAGTCATCAGGGGGCATGAACCCACAATCATGCATAACACTCCCTCTTGGAGTCACTACCTACTACTTGGCCAAAGCAATAAACAACAATGGAGAACATGCAAGAATTACTCAAGAACATAAATATAAAAGAGGAGAATCAAATATATTACTCAAACACAATATGAACATAGTCTCATAATCCATTAGATCCCAGCAAACTCAGCATAGCAGCAGCAGAAAGATTACATATGTGCCTCGATCATGTAGGGCAGCTCACGAGGTCTAGACCATGAAGAACAAAGAGGGGAGGAGAACATCACATAGCTACTGATCATGGACCCATGGTCCAAGGTGGAATACTCACGGTTTATCCGGGAAGCATCCATGGTGGTGGAGAAGCTCCCGAAGATGGTTCCTCCCTCCGGCAGGGTTCCGGGAAGAGGGCTCCTGGTGCTCCCGATCTTGGAAGCGCGGCGGCGGTGGAATAGAGGAGAGATCACGAAAAAGGGTTCTGTCCTCGAGGGTTTCGGGACGAGAGGGATATATAGGCGAAGGGGGGCAGCCAGAGGTGGACCTGGGGCCCCAAGCGCCCCCCTGGCGCGGTGTAGGGGGTGGCCGCGCCAGGTGGCCGCCTGGGCCACACCTGGATCCCCTCTGGCCCCACTTGGGCTCTTCCCGAAGCTTCCTGTACGCTGATTTTTCCTATATTTTTCTGGAATTTTTCTGGCACTTTAAGTAATGGGAAAAATCTGAAATACAAAAACAGCAGAAAAAAGGAACTGGCACTGGGGTGCACTGAGTTAATATCTTAGTCCAAATATTATCAAAAGTGTATGGAAGTGCATCAATATCATAGAAATATCACACAAAAGATGCATGGAGCAAGCAGAAATTATAGATACGTTTTGGACGTATCAGATGCAAATTTACAAATTGCAGCATTACCTCTTATTTGATTAGTATTATGTTTCTGATGGTTTTAGGTGCTTAGGAGAGAATATGAGGTTGGAAATCTTCAAGGAAAGCGGCAATGTACCTCAGAAGTGAGACAAGTGTAGAGGTAAATTTTGGAAAATGGCAGTGCCGCCGTAAGACAAACAGGCACCTTGATCATGTCAGTTTAGAAAAGATATACTGTACTAGCTAATAAATATTGTATGAAATATATACGGTAGGAGAAAAACAAAAGTGAGTTTGATTGACGCAGAGACATCCACGTACATGCACATCAACCAAGCTTAGAACGAGTAGCTACCCTACCTAGTCCATTCAATACTCTGTTTCAGACATTCCTGTAGAAGAAATAATCTTTTTCTTCAAACAAGGTACAGTAAATAATCTGTTGTGATTGCATTCTAATTCAACGACGACGATCATCGGCGACCGCACCGGCCGATCCTGAATGAAGCTGAAGCTGATGCAGCGCTGTGTAGTCTCCCAACAAAGACACGGAAGTCCAGCGCTTGAAAACAACCATAGCAGCTACGTTGCTTGAACAGAGTCATAGCTCGTCATCGCTACTATAGGTGCGCCTTAGAGCTGCCAAAAGATAATCCATCAGCGACATGCGTCCGCCGTCGTGTGTGCTAGCTTGTGCAGATTTTTTCACGGAGCAGTCCGTCGCGGAGGCTCCGGGGGAGGACACCCCACCGGCGGCACGTCTAAGGCCAGCTTGCTAATGGAGCACGAGGATTTCTCCTTCTGCCGGAGTAGTGCTCGCCGCTAGAGCAGCAGTCCACCGACCAGGAGACCGGCTTCACGAGGCGCCCGAGAAGGTGGCCCGCTTGTGCTCCGATGGCGCGGAGAGCGCCCATCAACTGTGCGGCGGCAGGTGGACGGGAGCAGGCGTTGATGATCTGTAACACCCTTAGTTCCTGTAACAGTAATCATCATCACTGTTGATCATCACTGTTTGTTAATCACTGTTATCCCCTGTCCCTAATCAAACTTTGCTTCTACTCTTTTCAAACCATGCGGGTTGGTAATCAAAACCCAAAGCAAAATGCATCTTGCTCATCAAGAAACCAAACCCTAGTTGAAACTACTTTAAATGGAAATTAAAACAAAAGCGCTGGAATAAAGTTGTTCCAAAAATCATGAAACTATTTTTGTAAATTGCCTAAAATCATTATAATCATGTTGGACCAACTTTGGTAATTTTTGAAGTTACAGAAAATTCTAAACAATTCAAACAGTAGGTTAAAACCCTTACTTTGGGAATTAAATATTTAAAATAAATACCTAATGAATTTCTTTTGCTGCAAAAACTTTTGTGGCACTGCTATATAATGTTATACTAATATTGGAGCACCTAACACATTTTACAAAATTGCCTAAACTTGGAAAACAATTACCAAAAAGGAAATACAGAAAGAAAAGGCCAAGAAAATGGAAAAATACTAAAATTCGCCTAAGGCGACGGCCCACCCCGGACCCAGCTCCCCCCACCTCCCTTCTCTCTCCCCCGTCTCTTCCCCACCAACTCCCCTCCCCCCCCCATGCCGCACGCGCCAGGTAGAGAGGCCACGGGCGCCATGGCCCCCCTCCCCACCTGCTCCCCCTCCTCACCTGCCCCCCCCTGGAGATAAGGACGAAGCCCCCCTCTCTCTGCTCACTCCTCTTCCCCTCCTCCTCCTCCTCGCCTCTGTCTCCCCCTTCCCCCCCCCCCCCACCGGATCCGACGTGGCCACTGGACACCATACACCGCGCCACCATGTCTGGGACGCCCGCAGCTGACTACCACTCCACCTCGCGCTAACAATCAACGCCGGGACGCACCGCACGTCGCGATTCGAGCTCCTCTTCACCGCCGCGGCCACCGCGCCATTGTTGCCGTGGAGCTCCACACCGGCTTCCCCCGCTCCTGCTACCTCTCCTACTCGCTTCACTGTAAGCCGCCGCTCCTTTTGCCCCATCTCGCGCGAAGTACCATCCACCGTAGCCTTGCCCCCGCCTAGCACGGCACCGGCCGTCACCTGCGCGTCCGCCGCCGTGGCCACGGGCCTCTCCGTGGCCGTGATCTACCCCCACACGATGCGCGTCGTCGCGCCGGTCCGATTGGCCCTCTGCAGCACCCACGCCGACCTCGCCGGACCTCCTCTGCCACGGCTCGTTGCCGGCGAGCACGCCCGGTTTGGCCAGGGGCTAACCCACCCCCTCCCCACTGACGTGTGGGCCCAGGGCCTGATTAATCCCCCTGTTAAAATTAACACTGGAATTATAACTGTTAGTCACTGACATGTGGGTCCCCTGATCATTTAGTTTAAATAAACAGTTTTAGTTAGCACTGGAGTCAATGACACCTGGGCCCCCCTTGTCAGAGTTTTTAATAAAAATGTTTTTGTTTATATTAGTGTATGACATGTGGGTCCAGGGACATTTAAATTAAATAAACTGAATTATTAATAAACAGAGGCTGACATGTGGGTCCCACATGTCAGCACTGTTCTGGATAATGTTGTGGATAATGTTTTGGATAATGTTTAATAAATAATAAAAGAAAATCCAGAAAATCATTTAAATTGATTTAAACTTTGAAATTCAATAACTTTTAAACCGTAACTCGGATTCAAAAACTTTATACATGAAAATTGATTAGAAAAATATAATGAATACGAATATGCTATCCGTATGTCTACCACACCCCTCTAACACAACGGACATCGAACATTCCCTCTCCGGACCGTCTGTCCGATAAATTGTCCGGTACTGTTAGAGTGCTCGGATGAATTTATTCCGAACACGAATGTTTCTCGGAATAGATCAATTAGCACGGATACACCCCCCTTATGTTGTTCCGGTAACCACGACACCTCCGGCTTGATCCTTCCCCCTCCGGACACCCTGTCCGGTAATCACCCGGAGCCGGTAGTTCATCCCCAGATGAATTTCCGTCCGAGCAACGTGCATTGCACTGCGTTAGAATACCGTTAACATTTCATCTATCATGTCATGCATCTGTTTGTATATACTTGCTGTGTATTTACTGTTTCTTCCCCCCTTAATCTCCGGTAGACCCCGCTGCTGTCGTCGACTACACCGCTGCTGAGTACGACTACGTCGTCGACGACCCTACTACTACCGTCGAGCTTGCAGGCAAGCAGAGCCATTCTCTTCCCCAGATATCGCCTACCTTTCCGTACATTTCTTGCACTAGGCATTGTTACTTCTGCTGCTACGATTACAATCCTATTCAATTGCATAGCCTGATTTTGTCGCCCCTTGATGTGCCTTCCTTTATCCTATGCTTCCTATTATTATTATTATGCTTTATTCAGCAGTGAGCCCTGCGCATTGTTAGCTAGGATTAGATAGCGGGCCGTGATCACTCAGGGGAGTGAACGCGGATACAAATATTATAACTGCACAGGTACGATACAATGCAGACACCGTCGAAGGCCCCTATCTGGGTTATGCCTAGTCACCTCAAGTGTGAGCTATCAAGGAGTAATCTTTGTACTCCACTCGAGGCTGACTTTGTCTTGCCGCCATAGGGTCCTGAACGACGATTGTCCTTCAGGTAAGAAGTCGGGCAACCCAATGGTGCCCACGAGAGGTATTGCGACGGGACGACAGGGAGGGTACGACCAGTGTACCGGTGTGCTTGGCCCCTGTTCGTTGTCCGCGAGAGTTACCAAACCCCGAAAGTCGAGCTTCCCCAGGAGCACACGCGAGACAAGGTAAGGAGACGGTTCACCTTGTTGGTAACCGCAGTGACTTGGTGGGACGACAGAGCAGGCACCGATGTACTGGTGGTCCTGGCTGCTGTCGTTGTCCGCGGGTCAGTTAAGTCGAGGAAACGATAACGGTTGTCACGCAGGTTAATTAAAATGCTAAATGGTTCAGTGAATGTCTTGAGTTGGCTATATGCCATGTACGCACTACCTACCTGTGGGAACTACGAGTTATGGGCTCCTCCGCTTCTTAGTGTCGTCCGAGGACTCTTCAGACGTCAGCAGTACCGCGGCCTGCGCCGGGAAGTGGTGTTGTCTTATTTGCCGCGGCAGTGTGGTTTGTATTTGCTTTGATTTAACTTCACCGGCCAGCCTCGCACCGTGCAGGAGTACGTCGGGGTTAGGGTCCAAAGCCCCGCGTACATAGGATATAGTCCGGTGGATGACCTCTCTGTTGAGTTTGAAAGATGGGCTATGAAGTGTCGGATAGCCTCGGTGGAGTGTTCCCTAACAAGGTTCCCGCCACCCTGGAGATCCGTGCGTGTAGCGTAACACAAGTGCACCCCTGCAGGGAAGATTAATCTATTCGAATAGCCGTGTCCACGGTAACAGGACGCTTTATGCTGAAGCTGGATCTTACCACTAGAAACTAATATTAAACTGTATGGTTCCGGGTTCTCTTCCTCGCGGGGATGTTGAGGAGGTGAACTCGGAGGCATTGTTATTTATTACAACTTATTATTATTCAATGTTGCAGCAACTTCTGCTTCATTGTTACTTTATTGCTTTATATAAACTGTTGGCTGATTCTTACCTCATGCTGCAAGACCTCGTCGGAAGATGCTAGTCTTCGTTAGGCCTAGCTTCTTACCCTTGCTCTGGATTTCTGTCTTTCAGTCCACTATATACAGCCTCTTCTTTCCGTTGAAACAATGCATAATGCTTAGTAGCGACGTAAGACTCGCGGGTATACTAGATACTCACCTGCTTTATTTCCTTTACTGTTTTGCCTGATCGGCCACTGCAGCCGACGTTGGAGCCCAGGAGCAGGAGTACCCCGGAGGCGCCTACTACGACGTCGAGTTCCCCGTTGACCAGGAGTAGTTCGATGGATCCCAGGCAGGAGGCCTCGCCTTTTCGTTCTGTATCTCTGATGTGGTTTGTGCTAGCCTTCTTAAGGCAAAACTTGACTAACTATGTCTGTACTCAGATATTATGGCTTGTATGACTTATATATATTCGGGTCCGCGTGACCCCCTCTATTGTAATATATTTGTTTATCCTTTTGTGTTTAGTGTTGTGCTGTGATATTATCACCGTGGCACCCTAATCTCAGTCGTGTACCCTGTGTGTATGATTACTGTACACGGTCTGATTTTGGGGGCGTCACAAGTTGGTATCAGAGCCGACTGCCTGTAGGAAGCCACCCCACCACTACCTGGTCGATGTTGAGTCTAGACTTTGAAAAAACTATTTTGCTAACTTAATATTTGGCTTACGGGCCCACATCGATGTCACTACGTGTGATATCTATGGTATTAGGATCCTTTTCTCCTTACCTATGCTCTGGGAATCTGCTCTCTTATCCTTGCTGGTAAGTTTTACCAAAGCTGACATTAGGATCACGTTCTCTTGATTCCACCCGGCGTTTTGGTGCTTCCCCCATTGATTGAATCGTGTCGCAGGCGTCGTACGCCAGATCCCAGACCGCGGATCCCATTCTCATTCTGGGCAGGCCGCGCGTTCTCTGGCATCAACTCCTGTGGCCAACAGTTTTCTTGCGGCGTGATTGACATAGTGGAATCTATGTCGCGTCGTGTAATCCTTACCGCGGTCTGCGCGCCGCCTAGAGAGTCCTTTTTCCTTAATTTCTACGACGTTACGGTGCCCGATTTTCGATTGATTCTGTGTGCGAATGTGTATGTCTTATATGACTACTACTTTAAATATCCGCGCCCCCTTTTCGTTGTCGTTTTTACTTCAGGCTTGATTCCGGTATCTCGTTAAATTTTCATCGCTGAAGTACCACTGTTAAATTCTAGCAGGATGGCTGGTCGTGGTGGTCGTGGTCGTGGTCGGGCTGCCAACGACCCACCTCCGCCGCCGGATTACATGGCCGCGATGATGCAGCAGTTCGAGATGAACCGTCAGTTCATGCAGAATATCATGGCTCAGTTCCCCCAGCCGAATCAGAATGGGCACCACCATCAGCATGCCACCGTGACTCTGCACGACTTCACCCGCCTCAACCCCACTATGTTCCGCAACACTGTTCAGCCGCTGGATGCTGATGACTGGCTTCGCGACATCACTCACGAGTTGGAGTCCGCTAATGTCGATCCAGCCGACTATGTGAACTTTGCGTCTTATCATCTGAAAGGTGCCGCTGCTCAGTGGTGGAGCACCCACAAGCGTTCCCTGCCAGTTGAAGAAGTCATCACTCGGGATGAATTTCAGTCTGCCTTCCGCGCCCGCTACATTCCTCAGGGGATCATGGATCGTAAGGCGGAAGAATTCCGTAACCTCACTCAGGGCGACATGACTGTTGAAGCCTATCAGCGCGAGTTCCTCAACCTCTCTCGCTATGCGGAAGGAGAGATCACCACTGATGCTCGCAGGCAGCAGAAGTTCCGTCGTGGTCTCAACCCAGAACTCAGGCTCGCTCTTGCCGTTCATGATTTCGCCAACTTCGCCACCTTGGTGAACAAGGCTATCACCGTCGAGACTGCCCAGATGGAGCACAAGAACTCTCTGAAGCGTTATCGTGACGTTAGCTCATCTTCGGGCGCAACGCAGAAGCGTCGTATCTGGCTCCCTACCAGTGTGACTCATTCAGCTGTCCCTGCTCCAAGGCCGTCTTATGCTGCACCCCGTCTGCCTCCGCCACCGCAGATGCCAAGAGCTCTGCCTACACCACCCAATGCTACCCCACTTCGTCCTCAGGATGGATTATGCTTCACGTGCCGCCAACCGGGGCATTTTTCCAGAGAGTGCCCCCAGAAACAGAAGCAACTGGTAGTTCACCCCGCTGGCCGTGGAAATGGTCGTGGCAACAACAGGACCCCCAACTATAATACTGGGTCTGCTGCTTATGCTCGTGGACATGCTAACAACGTCAATGTTGAAGAAGCTCAGCAACAACCCGCTACCGTGATGGGTACCCTTCTCGTTAATTCTGTGCATGCTGCTGTTTTATTTGATACAGGAGCATCGCATTCATTCATGTCGGAAGCATTTGCATTTTCGCATAACTTCAAGTACGAAACGATGAAACCACCGATGGTTGTTCGCACCCCGATTGGCCAATGCCGAACCACCATGATTGTACCAAACACCACCATTGAAATCGAAGGAGTTGAATTCTTTGCGTCGCCCATCCTCCTGAAGTCTTCCACCATAGGCCTCATTCTGGGAATGGATTGGTTAAAATTTCACGATGCCGCACTGTATTGTGGCACCAAGTCTGTCCAGCTTTTTCACCCCTCCGGTGGGATTGTTAACCACACCGCCCGAGTTACCCGTAATGCTGAAACACAGATCTTTATGATGAATGTTTTGAATGTCTCACCTTTGAAAGGCATCGAGAATGTTCCGGTCATTCGCGATTTTCCCGACGTCTTCCCAGAAGAACTGCCGGGAATACCCCCGATCAGAGAAGTAGAGTTCGTCATCGACTTGAAGCCAGGCACTGTTCCTATTGCCAAGCGTCCTTACAAGATGCCGCCACATGAACTCCTTGAACTTAAGGAGGAAATCGACAAGGCACTTCAGAAAGGATTCATTCGCCCCAGTTCCTCATCTTGGGGAGCACCTTCGCTTTTTGTCAAGAAGAGCGATGGGACAAACCGATTGGTCCAAGATTATCGGCCCATTAACCAAGCCACCATCCAGAACAAATACCCCCTCCCCCGGATCAACGACCTGTACGATCAACTTGCCGGATCCAAGGTGTTTTCTAAACTCGACTTGAGGTTGGGTTATCACCAAATCCGAGCCCGTGATGAGGACATTCCGAAGACTGCCTTCATTACTCGCTATGGTTCATACGAGTACACCGTCATGTCCTTTGGCTTAACCAATGCTCCAGCCACCTTCTCCAGATTGATGAATTATATTTTCATGGAGTACCTCGACCAGTTCGTCGTGGTTTATCTGGATGATATATTGATATATTCCAAGAATGAAGAAGAACATGCTGAACATCTTCGTCTTATACTGGAGAAGCTTCGAGAACACAAACTCTACGCTAAGTTTTCTAAGTGTGAATTCTGGCTTCCCGAAGTAACCTACCTCGGACATGTGATTTCCAAGGATGGCATTGCCGTCACCCCAGAACGTATCCAGGCTATTCTGGACTGGACTCCTCCCAAGACCGTCAAACAAGTCCGCAGTTTCCTCGGGCTCGCTAGCTATTGCCGCCGTTTCGTCGAGAATTTCTCCAAGATTGCCAGGCCTCTGACTAATCTGCTTCACAAAGGCGTCAAGTTTGAGTGGACGGATAAATGTCAAGAAAGTTTTCAAGCACTGAAGGACAAGCTAACTTCTCCCCCTGTGCTCGCTCCCCTGATACTCAGAAGGACTTCGTGATATATTGCGACGCGTCTCGTCAAGGATTAGGCTGTGTCCTATTGCAAGATCGCAAGGTGATTGCTTATGGCTCTCGTCAGTTGCGTACTCACGAAGACAAATATCCAACCCATGACCTCGAATTGGCAGCAGTAATTTATGCATTGAAGCTGTGGCGACATTACCTCGTCGATAATCGTTGCGAGGTCTACACCGACCACCAAAGTCTGAAGTACCTGTTTACTCAGCCAGACCTGAATCTTCGTCAACAACGATGGCTCGAGACAATAGCCGACTTCAACATGGATATTTCGTATACCCTTGGCAAAGCTAATGTGATGGCCGATGCCTTGAGCCGCAAAGCTTACTGTTCTGAACTTGAGGTTCAGGTGCAGCAACCACCTCTGTATGAAGAGTTTCGCAAGTTGAATCTCGAGATTGTTCCTCAAGGTTACGTCAATAACCTGGTTCTCGAGTCAAAACTCGACGCCCTCATCAAGAGTAGACAATCTCTGGCCCCGGACATTGTGAAGATCAAGCAGGACATCGCCGAAGGAAAGCCCTCCTCTTTTACCATTGATGCTAATGATGGTGACACTGTGTACTTCAAGGGCCGCTTAGTAGTTCCTGTGAGCCCGGTCCCCATTAACTGTGGTCCGGATATCATGGAAGAAGCCCATAATTCTCCCTTGTCAATCCACCCTGGCAGTACTAAGATGTATAAAGACCTTCGTCAACGGTACTGGTGGCCTTACATGAAACAAGACATCGCCCGCTATGTTTCTCAATGTGACGTTTGCAGTCGCGTCAAAGCCGGACATCAGAAACCTGTTGGTTGGTTGCGACCACTCCCTCCTCCTGAATGGAAGTGGGACAAAGTCGAGATGGACTTCGTCACCGGTTTTCCTAAGTCACAGAAAGGTAACGATGCCATCTTTGTCGTCATCGACCGATTCTCCAAGATTGCACACTTCCTGCCGGTCAAGGAGACGATCACTGCTAGTCAGTTGGCACACTTGTATATCTGCCGAATTGTGTCACTCCACGGTATTCCGTTGGAGATCAGTTCAGACCGTGGCAGCATTTTCACCTCACCATACTGGAATAGTTTCATGGAAGCTTTCGGGACTCGTCTGAATCTCAGCACCGCTTATCACCCCCAGTCGCAAGGCCAAGTTGAACGAGTTAATCAAGTGTTGGAAGACATGCTTCGCGCTTGTGTCCTTTCTTTCGACATGAAATGGGAGGATGCCCTCCCGTACGCGGAATTCTCGTACAACAATAGCTATCAGGCTAGCTTGAAGATGGCCCCCTTCGAAGTTCTATACGGACGTAAATGTCGAACCCCCCTGAATTGGTCAGGAACTGGGGAACGACCCTACTTCGGACCGGATCTTGTTCAAGAAGTTGAAGAACAAGTTCGCGTTGTGCAAGAAAATCTCAAGGCTGCACAGTCTCGTCAGAAGAGCAACTATGACCGTAAGCACCGTGAAATGGAGTATCAGCCTGGTGAATACGCATACCTCTGTGTCACTCCCATGAGGGGCACTCATCGCTTCGGTATCAAGGGCAAGTTGGCCCCTCGCTACATCGGCCCGTTCCGAATCCTTTCCAGGAGTGGACCCGTGGCATACCGTTTGGAATTGCCGCCGAACCTCTCCCAAGTCCATGATGTCTTCCATGTGTCGCAACTCCGTCGCTGCTTCAAGGATCCTATCCGCGAAGTGGAACATGATATGATCGAGCTGCAAAAAGACTTAACTTATCGAGAACATCCGAGCCGCCTTCTCGATCAGTCTGAGCGGTGAACCCGCAACAAGACCGTCAAGTTCCTCAAGGTTCAGTGGTCGAATCATTCTGAAGATGAAGCCACGTGGGAACGCGAAGATCGCCTTCGCGATGAATACCCCGATCTTTTCCTCGCTACCACTTAAATTCTCGGGACGAGAATTCTTGTAGTGGGGGAGATTTGTGACACCCTCAGTTCCTGTAACAGTAATCATCATCACTGTTGACCATCACTGTTTGTTAATCACTGTTATCCCCTGTCCCTAATCAAACTTTGCTTCTACTCTTTTCAAACCATGTTGGTTGGTAATCAAAACCCAAAGCAAAATGCATCTTGCTCATCAAGAAACCAAACCCTAGTTGAAACTACTTTAAATGGAAATTAAAACAAAAGTGCTGGAATAAAGTTGTTCCAAAAATCATGAAACTATTTTTGTAAATTGCCTAAAATCATTATAATCATGTTGGACCAACTTTGATAATTTTTGAAGTTACAGAAAATTCTAAACAATTCAAACAGTAGGTTAAAACCCTTACTTTGGGCATTAAATATTTAAAATAAATACCTAATGAATTTCTTTTGCTGCAAAAACTTTTGTGGCACTGCTATATAATGTTATACTAATATTGGAGCACCTAACACATTTTACAAAATTGTCTAAACTTGGAAAACAATTACCAAAAAGGAAATACAGAAAGAAAAGGCCAAGAAAATGGAAAAATACTAAAATTCGCCTAAGGCGACGGCCCACCCCGGGCCCAGCTCCCCCCACCTCCCTTCTCTCTCCCCCATCTCTTCCCCACCAACTCCCCTCCCCCCCATGCCGCACGCGCCAGGCAGAGAGGCCACGGGCGCCATGGCCCCCCTCCCCACTTGCTCCCCCTCCTCACTTGCCCCCCCCCCTGGAGATAAGGACGAAGCCCCCCCCCTCTCTCTGCTCACTCCTCTTCCCCTCCTCCTCCTCCTCGCCTCTGTCTCCCCCTTCCCCCCTCACCGGATCCGCGCGGCCGTGGGCACGCCACCGTCGCCGACGTGGCCACTGGACACCATACACCGCGCCACCATGTCTGGGACGCCCGCAGCTGACTACCACTCCACCTCGCGCTAACAATCAACGCCGGGACGCACCGCACGTCGCGATTCGAGCTCCTCTTCACCGCCGCGGCCACCGCGCCATTGTTGCCGTGGAGCTCCACACCGGCTTCCCCCGCGCCTGCTACCTCTCCTACTAGCTTCACTGTAAGCCGCCGCTCCTTTTGCCCCATCTCGCGCGAAGTACCATCCACCGTAGCCTCGCCCCCGCCTAGCACGGCACCGGCCGCCACCTGCGCGTCCGCCGCCGTGGCCACGGGCCTCTCCGTGGCCGTGATCTACCCCCACACGACGCGCGCCGTCGCGCCGGTCCGATACCCGCCTTCGACGCTCCGTTTGGCCCTCTGCAGCACCCACGCCGACCTCGCCGGACCTCCTCTACAACGGCTCGTTGCCCGCGAGCACGCCCGGTTTGGCCAGGGGCTAACCCACCCCCTCCCTGACATGTGGGTCCCCTGATCATTTAGTTTAAATAAACAGTTTTAGTTAGCACTGGAGTCAATGACACCTGGGCCCCCCTTGTCAGAGTTTTTAATAAAAATGTTTTTGTTTATATTAGTGTATGACATGTGGGTCCAGGGACATTTAAATTAAATAAACTGAATTATTAATAAACAGAGGCTGACATGTGGGTCCCACATGTCAGCACTGTTCTGGATAATGTTGTGGATAATGTTTTGGATAATGTTTAATAAATAATAAAAGAAAATCCAGAAAATCATTTAAATTGATTTAAACTTTGAAATTCAATAACTTTTAAACCGTAACTCGGATTCAAAAACTTTATACATGAAAATTTATTAGAAAAATATAACGAATACGAATACGCTATCCGTATGTCTACCACACCCCTCTAACACAACGGACATCGAACATTCCCCCTCCGGACCGTCTGTCCGATAAATTGTCCGGTACTGTTAGAGTGCCCGGATGAATTTATTCCGAACACGAATGTTTCTCGGAATAGATCAATTAGCACGGATACACCCCCCTTATGTTGTTCCGGTAACCACGAAACCTCCGGCTTGATCCTTCCCCCTCCGGACACCCTGTCCGGTAATCACCCGGAGCCGGTAGTTCATCCCCAGATGAATTTCCGTCCGAGCAACATGCATTGCACTGCGTTAGAATACCGTTAACATTTCATCTATCATGTCATGCATCTGTTTGTATATACTTGTTGTGTATTTACTGTTTCTTCCCCCCTTAATCTCCGGTAGACCCCGCTGCTGTTGTCGACTACACCGCTGCTGAGTACGACTACGTCGTCGACGACCCTACTACTACCGTCGAGCTTGCAGGCAAGCAGAGCCATTCTCTTCCCCAGATATCGCCTACCTTTCCGTACATTTCTTGCACTATGCATTGTTACTGCTGCTGCTACGATTACAATCCTATTCAATTGCATAGCCTGATTTTGTCGCCCCTTGATGTGCCTTCCTTTATCCTATGCTGCCTATTATTATTATTATTATTATTATTATGCTTTATTCAGCAGTGAGCCCTGCGCATTGTTAGCTAGGATTAGATAGCGGGCCGTGATCACTCAGGGGAGTGAACGCGGATACAAATATTATAACTGCACAGGTACGATACAATGCAGACACCGTCGAAGGCCCCTATCTGGGTTATGCCTAGTCACCTCAAGTGTGAGCTATCAAGGAGTAATCTTTGTACTCCACTCGAGGCTGACTTTGTCTTGCCGCCATAGGGTCCTGAACGACGATTGTCCTTCAGGTAAGAAGTCGGGCGACCCAACGGTGCCCGCGAGAGGTATTGCGACGGGACGACAGGGAGGGTACGACCAGTGTACCGGTGTGCTTGGCCCCTGTTCGTTGTCCGCGAGAGTTACCAAACCCCGAAAGTCGAGCTTCCCCAGGAGCACACGCGAGACAAGGTAAGGAGACGGTTCACCTTGTTGGTAACCGCAGTGACTTGGTGGGACGACAGGGCAGGCACCGATGTACTGGTGGTCCTGGCTGCTGTCGTTGTCCGCGGGTCAGTTAAGTCGAGGCAACGATAACGGTTGTCACGCAGGTTAATTAAAATGCTAAATGGTTCAGTGAATGTCTTGAGTTGGCTATATGCCATGTACGCACTACCTACCTGTGGGAACTACGAGTTATGGGCTCCTCCGCTTCTTAGTGTCGTCCGAGGACTCTTCAGACGTCAGCAGTACCGCGGCCTGCGCCGGGAAGTGGTGTTGTCTTATTTGCCGCGGCAGTGTGGTTTGTATTTGCTTTGATTTAACTTCACCGGCCAGCCTCGCACCGTGCAGGAGTACGTCGGGGTTAGGGTCCAAAGCCCCGCGTACATAGGATATAGTCCGGTGGATGACCTCTCTGTTGAGTTTGAAAGATGGGCTATGAAGTGTCGGATAGCCTCGGTGGAGTGTTCCCTAACAAGGTTCCCGCCACCCTGGAGATCCGTGCGTGTAGCGTAACACAAGTGCACCCCTGCAGGGAAGATTAATCTATTCGAATAGCCGTGTCCACGGTAACAGGACGCTTTATGCTGAAGCTGGATCTTACCACTAGAAACTAATATTAAACTGTATGGTTCCGGGTTCTCTTCCTCGCGGGGATGTTGAGGAGGTGAACTCGGAGGCATTGTTATTTATTACAACTTATTATTATTCAATGTTGCAGCAACTTCTGCTTCATTGTTACTTTATTGCTTTATATAAACTGTTGGCTGATTCTTACCTCATGCTGCAAGACCTCGTCGGAAGATGCTAGTCTTCGTTAGGCCTAGCTTCTTACCCTTGCTCTGGATTTCTGTCTTTCAGTCCACTATATACAGCCTCTTCTTTCCGTTGAAACAATGCATAATGCTTAGTAGCGGACGTAAGACTCGCGGGTATACTAGATACTCACCTGCTTTATTTCCTTTACTGTTTTGCCTGATCGGCCACTGCAGCCGACGTTGGAGCCCAGGAGCAGGAGTACCCCGGAGGCGCCTACTACGACGTCGAGTTCCCCGTTGACCAGGAGTAGTTCGATGGATCCCAGGCAGGAGGCCTCGCCTTTTCGTTCTATATCTCTGATGTGGTTTGTGCTAGCCTTCTTAAGGCAAAACTTGACTAACTATGTCTGTACTCAGATATTATGGCTTGTATGACTTATATATATTCGGGTCCGCGTGACCCCCTCTATTGTAATATATTTGTTTATCCTTTTGTGTTTAGTGTTGTGCTGTGATATTATCACCGTGGCACCCTAATCTCAGTCGTGTACCCTGTGTGTATGATTACTGTACACGGTCTGATTTTGGGGGCGTCACATGATCTCCTCCGTTAAGAACCGAGAGAAGGTGGACGTATGCTAATATTAGCAGAATAACTATTCTGATAACACTTCAGAACTGCATCGTATCGCAAAGGGAACTACACTGCTGACTTACAAACACTGCAGCTCGGGTAAAAATGAACCGCATGTCGTATTTTCGCCTTAATTTTTAACCGTTGGTCAGAATTGAGCGTATGATACACCGATGGATTCGTATGGAAAAGGAGCATCTTTCGTATGTTGAAAACTTCCCCCGATTCTTTACGGATTAAGAGCAGTTTTGAAAACGGTGCGGCGACCCACTTTCACAACGGGTGTTTTTTCGAGATTTCTCTTAAATCGGTCATTGTTATGATGCAAAAGATACACCGTTGGAAAGATATCGATCAGGC
The DNA here is from genome assembly GCA_950022295.1 of Bromus sterilis. Lineage (NCBI taxonomy): Eukaryota > Viridiplantae > Streptophyta > Magnoliopsida > Poales > Poaceae > Bromus > Bromus sterilis. The sequence goes on from OX465595.1 coordinate 294,478,336, forward strand.
GCTCCATCCATATGTAGAACACTTTGTCTAATTTTCTATGGATTTGAGAGAAATCTAGCCGCAAAAAAACGCGCACACTCTGTTTTTCGTCGCCGAATCTTGTAGAGATTCAAACTTTTAACCGCTTGTTCGATCGATGCGTATGATACACCGTTGGATTCGTATGAAGTAGGAGAATAATCCATATGTTGAACACTTGTCCAAATTCCTCATGGTTTTGAAGTAATTTGAAAAAGGGTGTGGCTGTCCACATTTGGGGCAGCTGGCGTTTTTGCTTAAATTCTTTTGATTCACTTATCCGATTGATGCAACCGATACACCGTTGGATAGATATCGGTGAGGCACTCTATTTTCATGTAGAACACACTTTGCAATTCCTTACGATTTAAAAGTTGTGTCGATTCACTAAAAACGTGGAACTCCGTTCTTCGTGGACCCGAAATCGACCAAGTGAACTGCATTCGCTGAGGCAACCACACCGTATCCAACGGGCACCCGCACTGCATTATCGGTAAACAGAAATTCACATTTTTTTGTTGGATCCGAACTCGACGAAGCGAATTGCATATGATTGCATCCGACGTGCAAGTGCACTGCATTGTCGACGAACAGAAATGAACGTGTTTTTCGCGGATCCGAACTCGATGAAGCGAACTGCATTTGACGGACGACCGCAACGCAAAGTTGAATAGAAAGAATTGCATGTTTTTTTTCACTTATCAAATATTTTTTAAATCATTGCAGTTCGCTCGCGGGAATTGAATGCAACACAAATCGAAGCGAACTGTACGACATTTCTTTTAACATATATACACAATGAACTTCGAGTGAACCGCATCAGGGAACTTCATTAGCCGATTGACCGCACTACATCAGATAGAAAATCGCTCTGCATGAAAACAAGCAAGTGACCACATTCATAGTTCATTGCATTTTTATCTTGTTTTCTTACATAACAACTTCACAGTACATACATGGTTCAATGCTCTGAACTGCAAAATCTGAGAACAATGAAATAGGACAAAGCGAACGCACTGCCTAAGCACGACGACAAAAGTGAGCCACATGCGCGAATGAAATGCACTCCTAGACAGAAAACAGGGAACTGCATTTCTTCTAGGTGCGGTTCGGCCACCTATTAAGCAGGAAGACAGTTAGAGGAGTGGATGCACCATTGTTGGGGTGAGCAAATCTAAGGGGTGGAAGGACAGTGGCTCACCGTCGTGGGTGATGCAGGGTGGTTAATTCCCTGCTCGGTACCAGCCAGGGGACCGTGGCAACGTCATTGAGGAGGGGGGAGAACCACCATCCAGCGGACTCGGAGGTGAGTCCGTGGACAACGGCCATGGCTGAACACAGGGGGCGCCGCTGCTGGGCATCTTGCACTGGGTGAGTACAAGCATCCCAACCTGGGTGAGGACTGCAGGGGCGCCTGGACGGAGCAGGTACCGTTGTGGCGGAAGGCTGCCCCATCCCCGCCGGGAGGCGTAGCCCCGCACCGGAGCTTCTCCGAGACGGTTTGCACTGCCCAGGGGGTAGCAGCCGAGCTGCACCCGGGAGGAAGGGGTGGCGGCGGCACCCAGAGCAGCTGTTGGGGATCCATGTTCCCGATCCACGCCGAGAACGGTCCCACCTTGACCACCTCGCCGCTGACCTTTGGGGGATCCGAGACTTGCTGCAGTCCGTGGACTAAGGGATCCCGAGGAGGTAGGAACCAGATGAATTGCCCTGGCTCCGATAGCCGCCACCGTGGACTCCCGGATCTCAGACGCCAACGCTGGTGAGCTGGGGTGCGAAATGGTCGGGGCAACCTAGTCGGGGCGGCTGGACCTCGGCCAGGTGCTGGATCCAGCGGACGGGAGGCAGCGGTGGATCCCGGCTGCGGCACGGGCGCGAGATGGCCGGTGCGACGGGGTCGGGGCGCGAGATGGACGAGGCGGCTGGATCCCGGCGGCGGTAGGGTGGAGTGGGGTGGGACGTGGGGGTGGGGTGGGGATGAGTGAGGAGGAAGTGGTGGGGGATTTGGACGTGTTCGAGCGAAAGTCTTGTTTTTTTTGTTTTGTCCGTGCAGTGCGGTGCGGTGCGGCTCGGTGGGTGAGTTAGCTGGGTGTTAGCAGAATAAGGTGGGTGTTGTTAGAATAAGGTCTTAAGGGGTGTTATCATAATAGTTCTTGTAAAGAGTCAAAAAATTTAATCGTTTGTCGAAACGATGCGTATGATACACCGTTGGATTCGTATGGAGTAGGAGCATCTCCGACATGTTGAACACTTTCCGAGATTCGTCACGGTTTTGTAGGAATTTCGAAAACGGTGCGCTGCACTCTTGTGGACAGCGGGCGTTTTTGCGTAATTTTTTTGATTCGTTCTTCCGATCGATGCAATTGATACACGGTTGGATAGCTATCGTCGAGGCGCTCCATTTGTATGTAAAACACATCGTCTAATTCCTTACGGTTTAAAAGTTACAATGATTTTACTAAAAACGCTGAACTCTGTTTTTCGCGACACGAAATCGACGAAGCGAACTGCATCTGTCGGGTGGCCGCACCGCATCCGACACGCAAACGCACTGCATTATCGGTAAAAAGAAATGCACGTGTTTTTCGCGGATCCGGAACCGGCGTAGTGAACCGCATCCGCTGGGCGACCGAAGTGCATTGTCGAACAGAGATAACTACATCTTTTTTTTCGTTTTCTTATCAGACCATCGCAGTTCCCTTCACGAAAAATGAACCGCGACACACCACGAAGTGAGCTGCACGATTTTTTTATTTTTTTATTTAATATATATACAATAAAATGCGAGTGTACCGCGTCTAGTGAACTTCATTAGACCAACGACTGTATTCCTTCAAACAGAAAAATAGACTGCATCAAACGGGAAGGCGAATTTAACAATTTCTTCATGTTTTTCCCCAACTTTTTTATGAACAAGGGTGAACCACACAAACAAAGACAAGTGGACCACAATATTATTGAAAAGTGAACCACATTCTTCCTTCTGTTTTTCCCTGACATTTTCACACTTCAAGTTGGGAGCAAATGAACAACGTCACTCTTAAAAGTGAACCGCATTACTCTTTATTGTTTCCTTGCATTTTTTTTGCAGTTTCATGTCGTGTCCAAGTGAACATCATCACTTTAGAAAGTGAACAACATCATTTTTGAAAGCTTTTCTTTTTGCGAACTGCCTTTTTCTCTTTTTATTTTTTGAAACATTTTTTTGCATGAAAGAATAAAAAGAACTTAAAAACATAATGCGTAATTAACTGCATCATTTTTACAAGGTGAACCTCTTTTTCTTGTTTATAGAGTGAACCACAGAAGATATCTACAATGAACCACATTCGAGTAATCAATTTTATAACTAAAGAATACATTTTATTAAATGAGGATGTTTACAAAGAAGATGTTCACCTTTTTTACACGAAAAGAAAATTGATCAAACTGTCGTGCACATACAAATTAATCCGTTTCATACGGTACAAGCGAACCACCAAAAAGAACAATGCGATGAAAAATTGCAGTGCATGAACCACCAAACATCCTTCAAGTAAAAGTTGCTAATATCCGCGTAAACCGCGACATATTATGATCCGGCCTTGACGCTCGAACTGGTTGTTCTCCTGTGACAAGATTGACGAGCAAGTCGGGTTGGATTCAACAACAGTAGCACACACCAACCAATCTGCTCGCCCTCAAACACCAAACAAGAAAAAAACAAATTAATCCACCAAAATTTGCTAGGAAAAGGAGCAGAATTTCAGAAAGTAGCACATAAAACAAACAGTAGTACTACTACACATTCACGAAGATATTAATGTACAACAGCAAATTAAATCGATCTAACCCAGTAGCATTAATATACATTCTGAGAATTTTATGTACAGCGGCAAATTGAATCGATCTAAACCATCAACTAATAATTTCTTTCCACTGCCAACATGTGGGAACCTCTTTGCTTAACCAAGCAATGGCAAAATTAAGCCGGAAAAAAACATGGACAGGGGAAAACGGATAAAAATCGGGAGCAGAGAAGCTAACCTCGTTGGTTCCAGCGGGCGGGAGGCTGATACGACTGGTCCTGGCTGCAGTGATTGTTGGCGCTAAAAAAACTGCTGGCACGCAATGCTCTTACTCGTTGAGTACATCGACAGCGATTCATTGATGAGGAAGCTCATGCTCGCAACGACACCGGCACAGATGAACTGCAGCTCGTCGCTGGACTGGGAGCACACGCTTAACACCAGCGCTCGCTGCCGTCGTGGCGCCGACAGTGACTTCCCTCAACGTTGAGGTTCTGCAACTCGTTGGAAGATGTGCTCCGGTCCGCATGACCGCCTCGAGTGAACTACATAGTGTGGTCTCCCTTGAGTGAACTACACCGGGCTGGGTGGTTGTCCTGCTCCTCTTCCCCGCCTGCAGCAGATCGTCGGTCAATTAAACAACAAAGAGTCAAAGCGAACTTCATTTTTGCCAGAATCCATCACCGACGCAAGTAGGCAATTAGTAGTGCGAATTAGCAAAATCTACCAAGGTTTGCTGCCGATTTCGCTAACCCGGCCCGGGCTCCCTGTCATCAACATCAATTTGTACACTGAGGCCCGAACCGGAACTGCACGGGGGAGGAAGCGCACTGCAGCACTGGAGCGACCGACTCACCTCGGAAAAATTGAACTGCACGGCGCTGGGAAGAGAAGAGTGATGTACGCAAACACGCAGTGGACTGCAGCTGTTCAATGAAGAAAATTGCAAGCGAGGGCCGGTGTCTCCACAACCGCTATTTGCACATCACTGGAGTGCCTATAAATTCGAAAGAAAATGAAATCACAGTGAGTGTCCATTTAAATTTATCAAGTAAGCCGCTGGCTTAAATTGCAATGCAGAGAACAAATAAAATGTTCCTCACGCCATCTACCTACCACATTAGGTAAGGCTACATCTCCTAATCCACTTGACACTTTATCCCAGCCGTGATCTATATTCCGAGCTCAGAGATCTGATCTCTTGGAAGAAACAGAGGGCCAATGATGATCAATTCACTTAAGAAATCTGACAAAGAAACAGAGGTTCTAGCAACGAGACCTAGGTAGAAGAAAAAGATTCAGTATCCATCCATGAGGATATATCAGCTGCATCCGCATAAATTCAGTACAGACTAGAGGCTACCTACAACTCATGCCATTTCATCCAACCAAATTGAGGCCGTGCCAGCAGCACAAACCACTACAGCAAGAAAATCCAAGATCACCAAGGAAGCAACAAAAACGGTGGTCCTCTACTTTTATGTTCCATCTTTCATCTGAAAAGATAGTAAACTCAGCCGCAAGTAAATAATGAAATGAAGTGCACTCTTTTCCTCTACCTAAAAATAAACTGAACCGCAAGGAAAACATCAGACTGCAGTGCACTGTGGTTTTGTTTGAAGATAAAAAACAGTGTGAACAACATCGTGTTTTCTAAATTGATTCAGTGTGATGTTGCTATGGGGCATCACGCCTACTCTGGCTGCCGGTCGTCATACCACACAACACAGTAGCAGGAGCCTCCATAGCGTCACCTTTACTTATGATATGTAACAAGATCTAGAAGAAAACAGAGTTCTGCACATAGGTGAATTGCAACAGAATTCACATATCACCATCACTCGGCTTGCTACAAGAAAAAACAATCAAATCAAAGAGAAGGGGGGGTAGAGATACGTGAATTGCAACATGGTCAAACCTTTGTGGATGGCCTTCCATGGGCTAGACCTCTTGCGGGCTGCACGGCTGTGGTCATCGCACTGCAGTAAAGGCTGCCAGGGGATGCGGTCGGCCCTGGCCCGGGGGACGCCGCCGCCGGCCTTCCAATGGCGTGCCGCACCGGTCGCTCCAAACTGCACAGAGGGGCGGAGGGGAGACGAGCTCGAGGACGCGGCGAACTGCGCTGCGTCGTTGCCATCGGCCAAATAGGGAGGAAACTGGACGGGACCTGGCACGGGAAGGCGGCCGTGTCGCCAGCCGGCGCCGGAGGGAGGGCGGGCTGGTTGCGCCGTCCGGTGAGGGAAGCCAGGCGTGCGGCGCTTGCTGTGGCGCCCGAATCTGGCCGCGGTTGTGGCGCTCGGCGTGGCGGCCCGGATCTGCGTTTGGGAGACTGGATGGGGGCGGTTGCCGGCTTTGATTCACTTCTTGACAGTGGATCCAACTCGTGCTCGCCGGGGCGACTGGTGTGGTGGCGAGCCGGGACGACCGCGGCTATTCGTCACGGGGGGCGGCCACCTTCCTCTCCCCACGGGTTGCCGGCGATGGAAGGTAGGAGGGAGGGCGGGACGGCGGCCTGGGGGTGGGGTGCGCCGTGCCGGAGAAGTTGGGGAGGAAGTGGCGTGGCGGCGGAGACGCAAGGTTGGTGAGGTGGCTGCGTGGGGAGAAGCGGGAGGATTTAGCAGTTCTGTTCAGTTTGGTTTCGGGGGTTTTCTCGTAATGAGGTGTTAGCAGAACAAGGGGTGTTGTTAGAACAAGAGTTAAGCTTGGGATGTCGATACGTTCGAAACGTATCTACAATTTATGTTTGTTCCATGCACTTTTATATGACATTGCTACATATTTTGCTATACTTTTATATCATTCTACACATATTTGGACTAACCTACTAACTCAGTGCACCCAGTGTCCGTTCATGTCTGCTGATGTCTTTAGTTGAAGTGATTTTTCCCCAATATAAAATGCCAGAAAAAGTCCAGAAAAATCAGAATAAAAATCAGCGTCAAGGAAGCTTCCGGAGCCACCGAAGAAGAGCCGGAGGGGGGCCACCCCCTTCCTAGGCGTCCAGGTGGCGCGACCCCACCCCTGGCCACGCCACCAGGGCGACTGGGAGGTGGGCCCCACCTCTGGTGCCCTCCTTCGGCCTATTTTTACCCCTCGTCGCAGAAACCCTTGAGTAGAATCCCCACCAAATACCTCTCTATTTCGCCACCGCCGTTCTTCCATGATCGGGAGCACTAGAAGACCTCTTTCCGACACCCTGCCGGAGGGAGGATTGACCCCCGGGGACCTCTCCACCACCATGGACGCCTCCCGGATGTGCTGTGTGTAGTCTACCTTGTACCATGGGTCCATGACCAGTAGCTATGTGATGTCTTCTCTCCATATTTGTTCTTCAATGTTTAGACCTTGTGATCTTCCCTACATGATCAAGGCACCTATGTAATTTTCCTGCTGTTTCTATGCTGTGTTTGCTGGGATCCGACGGATTATGAAATTATGTTCAGATCGTGATGAGTTATATATTTGGTTTACCTTTTATATTTTGTTCTTGAGTAATTCTTGCATGTTCTCCATTGCTTTTTATTTCTTTGGCCAAGTAGTAGATAGTGACTCCAAGTGGGAGCGTTATGCATGATTGTGGGTTCACGCCCCCCGATGTCTAGCTTGAGTGATAGAAACATGAGACTAGGGGATGTGCTGTTGCCACCAGGGAGAAAACAACGGTGTGCTTGTAACCGCGGTTGCAAAGATTGTTTACCTTACACATAGATTGTTAATGCAATTTTTAGTTGCTTGGAGTTTACACTTTGGGTGGGGCTGGGAACTTAATACCAGCGAGATGTTCTGGATAGATATCTCAAGGTGGATGATTAGTAGTAGATGCAAATGGATTTCGGTCTACTTGTCTTGGCGTACTGCCCATACTTTTGAGCACTCTTACTTTCAAGTAGCATAATTAGCATTGGAGTGCGTTTATAATTCTGTCAATTGCCCAGCTATAATTTGTTCATCCAGCTTAGCTGTTTATCATCTTTTGGGAGAGAGACATCACTAGTGAACATCATGGGACCCCGGTCCATATTTCCACCACTGTTACACCTCCACTTTTTTTTTACATTCGTTGAAATCACCATTATCACTACTATCTACCCTTGCATTTTATCCTTTGTAAACAACAAGGCCGGATGGATTGACAACCCCTTTGTACTCATTGGGAGAAAAGCTATCTGTTGTGTGTGCAGGCCCAGGTCAAGTGAGCAACCTTGGTTGTAAATGGCGCCATTGCTTCCTTACCACCTATTTGTCGATCTTGGAGTCCTACTGGTTGATCTCAACCTTGGTATCTTTGCCAAGGTAAATTTACTGTTGTGCTACATCTCAACCTTCCACTTGGGGTAACCAACAAGGGGCGAGCAGCCATCATATGTTTATGCTCTTTCTAGTGGAGATGTAAATATGTCTTTTTACACTGTAAGGTGTGTCAATCCAATGGAGGAAGAGGAGATATGCCTTATAGACAGTGCCACCACAAATACGGTTCTTCGGGAGACTAAATATTTCCAAATTCTAACTAAGAAACCTGGAAATATTATAACCATTGCCGGAAGGAATACTCATATTGTCGGTACCGGAAGTGCCACAATAGTTCTCCCCATGGGTACCGAACTTGTAATGAAGGATGCCTTGTTGTATCCTGACTCAAAACGGACCCTACTAATCTTTAAAGCTATCCGTTCAAATGGTTTCCATGTGGAAACTAAAGTCAAGAATGGTACTGAATACCGGATCATGACTAAATTTGACGGATCCAAGAAGAAAGTGGTTGAGTAACTCCCTTCCTTAGCATTAGGATTGTACATAAAGCCCATAAAGGAATTTGTTGCGCTGAAAACAATTTTTGGGAACCCAGAGTCATACAGGGTATGGCATGATAGACTGGGTCATCCTAGGTTGGGCATCATGAGGAAAATCATCAAAGGCTCTGTTGGCCATAACATAGCAACAAAAGACTTCCCAAATCCTGAAGATTTTATGTGCACTGCATGTACCAAAGGGAAGTTAATCCTTAGACCCTCCACCTTGAAGGTGAAGGATTGATGTCGCGAGAAGTGCTCGCCCCTCGTTGGTTACCCAAAGTGGAAGGTTGAGATGTAGACAGCAGCAAATTTCCCTCGGTGAAGATACCAAGGTTTGTCTCCGGTAGGACTCCAACAACGACAGGAAGGTGACAAAGGCGCCAGTAATTAGGCGGTTGACGTGGACCTGCACACACACAACAGATAAATTTTCTCCTAACGAGTTCAGAGAGGTTGTCAATCCCTCCGGCCTTGTTGTTTACAAAGGATAAAACGTACGGGATAATAATGATAGTGATAGCAACGGAAAAGTAAATAAAGCAGAAAATAAATAGTGGGTGTAAACAGTATTGGAAATATTGATCGGGATCCATGATGTTCGCTAGTGATGTCTCTCTCCCAAAATACGATAAAATAGGCATGCGAGGTGAACAAATTATAGCTGGGCAATTGACAGGATTATGTGCACAAACCAATGCTAACTATGCTATAAAGAAAGGAAGAGGCTCAAAAGCTTGGGAGGTACGCCAAGACAAGTAGACCAAAATCCATCTGCATCTACCTACTAATCATCCACCTTGAGATATCTATCCAGAACATCTCGCTGGTATTAAGTTGCGAATCCCACCCAAAGTGTAAACTCAAAGCAACAGACAACTGCATTAAAGAACTCTGCGTAAAGTAAACAATCCTTGCACCCGCAAGTACAAGCACCGTTGTTTTCTCCCTTGTGGCAACAACACATCCCCTAGACTCATGTTTCTGTCACTCAAGCTAGTCATCAGGGGGCATGAACCCACAATCATGCGTAACGCTCCCTCTTGGAGTCACTACCTACTACTTGGCCAAAGAAATAAACAGCAACGGAGAACATGCAAGAATTACTCAAGAACATAAATATAAAAGAGGAGAATCAAATATATTACTCAAACACAATCTGAACATAGTCTCATAATCCATCAGATCCTAACAAACTCAGCATAGCAACAACAGAAAGATTACATATATGCCTCGATCATGTAGGGCAGCTCACGAGGTCTAAACCATGAAGAACAAAGAGGGGAGGAGAACATCACATAGCCACTGATCATAGACCCATGGTCCAAGGTGGACTACCCACGGTTCATCCGAGAAGCATCCATGGTGGTGGAGAAGTGTAACACCCTCAGAATCAGTAATAGTAATCACTACATTGATTCCACTGTTAGTGATCATTACTGTTGATGATCAAACCATGATCACCTTTGATCATAGCTCTGTCAATTTCCAACCCGGATAAAATTTTCAAATTGGGTAAATTATAATACTTTGCTCCAAGAATTGTGGATGCAGGTCAATCAACTTAATCATGGTTAAACCAAATCAACCTTAGTCATTAGAATAATCCCAACCAAGAATAATTGTGAAACCAATGTTGTGGGGTTATCAAATTTTTCATGGAAATTTAAATGAAAATGGAAACCTTAGTTAAATCAAAATGATGAAACCTATTAATAAAAATGCCTAGCAATCATGGGACATGATAATGTGGTAATGGATATTTTATTAAAGTGATTTAGTAATATTATGAAATAAAATAATTGCTTGGGGATTATTAAGTTGCCATGATAATTTTAATCAACATATGGGAATTTTAAATGCACTAAAAATTGTGGAACCTATTTTAAAAAAATGTGAAATAATCAGTAGGTAATGTTATGATGTATTGGAGAGTTACTAGTTTGTTTAAATAAAATAAATAATTCAAAACAGTAGCAAATGGCCACATTTAATTGATTTTCAATTTATATAAAATCTAGATGATTTTATTATTGTTCAAAACTTTTTGTAGCAGTAGTTTGCATTGCAACAATATTAATGGTATAGGTTTTACATCTAATTTTTTTTAAATTGATTGGAAAACAAAAATGAAACAGAAAAGAAACAAAAGAAAGGAAAAACAAAAAAACAATAATAAAAACCTAAACCCTGCCCTGGGCGAGGCCCACCCCGGGCCCAACCCCCCACCTCTCTCCTCTCTTCCCCTCCCCCACCACGGCGACAGTGCCATGGAGGAGCACTGCTCGCCGGCCCCCCTCCCCTCGCCTTCTCCCCTCTCTCCACCTGCTCCCCCTCGTAGATAAGAAGAGCACACCCCGTGAGACCTAACCCTAGATCGAGCCCCCGCCGTTTTCCCCTCGTGCTCTCTCTCTCGCGCAAGCTCGGGAAGCTGTGCGCAGCTGCGGGCACGGCGAGGTCGCCGGCGTGGCCACCGGCCGCCACAGCTGCAGCCGCCGTGTCCGGGAGGTGCGCACTCGTCGTCTTCGTCGTCCGGAGCCGTGAATTGAAGCCGGGGGCCTCTACAACAGCCGCTACGCCGACGTTCCCCTTCTGGCCCGCCGCCGCGTCGTCGACGAATTGTCGCACCGTCGAGCCCTCCCCGCGCACGCTGCCACCACCGCCGCGCTCTCTGTGAGCTCCTCTTCCTTCCCATGTGCTCCCTTCCCCTCCCCGACACCGTACTGGTCGTCGCCATGGGAGCAGTGCTCCGGCCGCCGCCGTGGCCAGTCCGGGCCGTGCTCCCTGTACCCTATCGCCCTCACCAATGGCACCATCACGTTCCCAGTTGAACGCAGGTTCGATTTGCTCAGGTGGCGTGCTTGATTTCGTCTCGAGTCGTAGTATGCCATTAGACCGTACACCAGCCGCCGCCGCCGTCGTCCGTGAGCCCTACTCCGGCCACGATAGCCGCTGCGACCACACCCAACCGGCGCGGCTCGACCCCCTCTTTCGATTGAGTCCGGTCCCGTGCCCTCCCGTGCTCTGTAGCAAGCTCACGGTCTCGCCGGAGTAGCTCCGGTGATGGCCGTCGCGTCGCCGTGGTTAGTGCTTCACTAACCACTAATCCCCCCCACCACTGCCAATGACATGCGGGCCCGACCCCCCCATGTTAAGCCTCTGTTAATTAGCAACTAATAAAACCCCCTGGAGTCTCTGACTAGTGGGCCCCAGGAAATTATGTTAATAAACATTGTTAGTTAAATACCAGTGACACTTACATGCGGGCCAGGGCCCCTAATTAACCCGTTAATTAAAAACAATTAAAACTAACCCCTGAAGTCACTCAGATGTGGGCCCTCTGATATTTTTGATTTAAATAAAATGAGTTAAATGCCTCTGTATATGACATGTGGGTCCACCCTGTCAGCACTGTTGTGGATAAGGTTGTGGATAAGGTTGGATTTATTAATAAAAGAAATCAGAAAATCCTTTTTAAATGATTTAAAAGCTTTGAAAAATCATATAAAATAAACCGTAACTCAGATCAAAATAATTTATATATCAAAATTTCTCAGAAAATTACAACGAATACGAATACATTATCCGTATGTCTATCACCCCCCTCTAACACAACGAACATCGAACCGTCCCCCTCCGGACCGACTGTCCGATGATTGCCCGATACCGATAAAGTACCCGGACGAATTTATTTCGAACACGAAAGTTGTTCGGAATGGATAACCTAACCCGGATACACCACCCACACATGTGTCGGATGTCCACGACACCTCCGGCATGATATCTCCCTATCCGGACACCCTGTCCGGTAATCACCCGGGGCCGGTATTTCATCCCCGGATGAATTCCCGCTCCGAGCATCGTGCATCGTACTGCGTTAGAACCCCGTTTACAATTCATCTGTCATGTCATGCTTTTGATTGCTATGATTGCTTTGTATTTACTGTTCCCCCCCTTTATTCTCCGGTAGACCCCGTTGCTGCCGCCGATGACATCGTTGCTGAGTACGACTACTTCGTCGACGACCCTACCCCTACCGTCAAGCTTCCAGGCAAGCAGAGCCATTCTCTTCCCCAGATATCGCCTATCTTTCCGTACATTTCTTGCACTAGGCATTGTTACTGCTGCTGCTACGTTGCTTACCTATTCAATTGCATAACCTGTCATTGTCGCCCCTTGGTGTGCCTTCCTTATCCTATGCTGCCTATAAATATATATATGATATTCAGCAGTGAGCCCTGCGCATTGTTAGCTAGGATTAGATAGCGGGACGTGATCACTCAGGGGAGTGAACGCGGATACAATTATTATAACTGCACAGGTATGGTACAATGAAAACACCTCCTCAGGCCCCTACCTCGGCTCTGCCGAGCCACCACCAAGTGTGAGCTATCAAGGAGAAATCCTTGTACTCCACTCGTTGCTGACTCTGTATAGCCGCCCTAGGTACCTGAGTAACGGTTGTCCTTCAGGTAAGAAGTCGGGCGACCCAACGGTGCCCGTGAGTGGTATTGCGGCGGGACGACAGGGAGGGTACGACCAGTGTACCGTTGTGCTTGGCCCCTGATCGTTTACCGCGAGAGTTACCAAACCACGAAATTCGAGCTCCTCCAGGAGCACACGCGAGACAAGGTAAGGAGACGTTTCACCTTGTTGGTAACCGCAGTGGCTTGGTGGGACGACAGGGCAGGCACCGATGTACTGGTGGTCCTGGCTGTTGTCGTTGTCCGCGGGTCAGTTAAGTCGAGGCAACGATAACGGTTGTCACACAAGTTAATAAAATGACTAATGATTCAGTGAATGTCTTGAGTTGGCTATATGCCATGTACGCACTACCTACCGTGGGAATTACGAGTTATGGGCTCCTCTGCTTCGTAGTGTCGTCCGAGGAATCTTCAGACGTCAGCAGTACCGCGGCCTGCGCCGGGAAGTGGTGTTGTCTTATTTGCTCGCGCGGTGGTCTCTTATTTGGATTTGCTTTATCTTCACCGGCCAGCCTTGCACCGTGCAGGAGTACGTCGGGGTTAGGGTCCAAAGCCCCGCGTACATAAGATATAGTCCGGCGGATGACCTCTCTGTTGAGTTTGAAAGGATGGCTATGGAGTGTCGGATAGCCTCGGTGGAGCGTTCCCTAACAAGGTTCCCGCCACCCTGGAGATCCGTGCGTGTAGCGTAACACAAGTGCACCCCTGCAGGGAAGATTAATCTATTCGAATAGCCGTGTCCACGGTAACAGGACGCTTTATGCTGAAGCTGGATCTTACCACTACAAACTATTATTATTAAACTGTATGGTTCCGAGTTTTCTTCCTCGCTGGGATGTCGAGGAGGTGAACTCGGAGGCATTGTTAATTATGATTACAACTTGTTATTATACAATGCTGCAGCAACTTCTGCTGCATTGTTACTTTCATTACTGTTATATTAACTGTTGGCTGATTCTTACCTCATGCTGCAAGATTCGTTGGAAGATGCTAGTCTTCGTTAGGCCTAGCTTCTTACCTTTGCTCTGGATTTCTGTCTTCTAGTCCACTATATACAGCCTCTTCTTTCCGTTGATACAATGCATAATGCTTAGTAGCGGACGTAAGTCTCGCGGGTATACTAGATACTCACCCTGCTTTATTTCCTTTATTGTTTTGCCTGATCGGCCGCAGCAGTCGACGTTGGAGCCTTGGAGTCCAGGAGCAGGAGATCCCCGATGCCGACCACCACAACATGAAGATCCCCGATGCCTTCTACGACGTCGAGTTCCCCTTTGACCAGGAGTAGTTTGGAGGTTCCCAGGCAGGAGGCCTTGCCTTTTCGATCGAGTGTTGTTTTTGTGCTAGCCTTCTTAAGGCAACCTTGTACCCTTGTGTCTGTACTCAGATACTATTGCTTCCGCTGACTTTGTGCTCTCGAGCTGTTGTATTCGAGCCCTCGTGGCCCCTGGCTTGTTTTAAACAGCTTGTATTATTTTTATTTGTAGAGTTGTGTTGTGATATCTCACCGTGAGTCCCTGATCTCGATCGTGTACCTTGCGTGTATGATTACTGTACACGGTCCGATTTTGGGGGCGTCACAAGTTGGTATCAGAGACGACTGCCTGTAGGAAGCCCCTAACCTCTCCTTGGTCGAAGTCGAGTCTAGTATTTGTAAAACTACTTTGCTAACTTAATGTTTGGCTTACGGGCCCACATCGATGTCACTACGTGTGATATCTATGGTATTAGGATCTTTTTCTCCGTACCTTTACTCTGGGATTCTATTTTCTTATCCTTTCGGGTAATTTTGCTAACGCTGACATTAGGTTCTCGTGGTCGCATCTACCCGGAGAGCCCTTCACCCAAGATGATCACTTGCTTCAGCTGAAGATTCCGAAGATTACTCTTCGATAAATTCCCGAGAACCTACGTGTTCATCGCCTTTGCAATCCCCTGCCACCGACAAGTCAGTGTGGATAATTACATCCACCTCCCGATCTGGAAATCATAATTCCTTTGTACTTAAGCATCGAATTATCCCGATGCTTCTATCACCCGATGCCTTTGCATTCTTTCTCCTTTTGGTTGAGTGCCGATACTCACACCAGATTATTTGCGAACCACCCGACCTTTGGTGGATTATTATTCGAATAATCTTACATGGCTTCTTCCATGTGTCAATTGGATTCATCGTGTGAAATACCATCCTTGACATTCGATGATCTGTGTTATCATCGACAAACACCCTTGGCTCCCTGCCAGTACAACTTGGTCGTGTATATCGTGCTCTGTTTTCCCTTGGGAAAAATATACACCTGATACTTGCGTATCATCACAATTTCTTTTCCATTGGTCTATTTAACCTTTCTTGTAATGTATCTTATCTAAGCAGTGATAATTCCCCTGCTTATGTAAACACCTCGGTGTACAACCTCGTGAGTAACCCTTGTTGCCATTGTTGATGACATCTTGGTAACCACCGGGACGAGAACTTTGCCAATTGGTCCGCCTCGTATTAACGAGCAGGAAAATGGTTCTCAATGTCCACTGCTCCTGGTACCGACGTTGTTGCCGATATAGCTGACAAGCTGTTCTCTGACTTACCTTGCAACTTGATCGCATTGTTTGTCGCCATCCTTCTAATTCTCCGTGGGCCCATAACCCAGAGTTCCACAGGACCGAAACCTGACTCTTGTCATCGACCTTGTGATATTCCGTCCGATATCAGACCCAGTGCTTATGCTTGATGCTCTGGACCTCTTCTCATCGTCTGTCATCGGCATCGAATGCATGCCTATCCGCTTGAAACCCCTCTTACCTTGTATCGATGTATTTCCTTGAGTTAAATCTCGAAAAATACTATGTACCACATTCCTTTGGACCATCTCGGTTGATCAACCTTGTATCGATCCGACCCCCCTTAAGTTTCCCCTCCTACCCTATCCGTAGGTACGATGCAGCCCCCGAAAGAAGAATGATAGCTCGTCGAGATGCACCGATACAGAGAGGTGAAGGCAACAACATTAAGGATCAACTCATTTGATAAGGATGACAAGCACCAGAAGAATCGTTAGAACGCAAAACCAAAACTTTACCCCTTACACTACCTTTAATTCTCGGGACGAGAATTCTTTGTAGTGGTGGAGATTTGTAACACCCTCAGAATCAGTAACAGTAATCACTACATTGATTCCACAGTTAGTGATCATTACTATTGATGATCAAGCCATGATCACCTTTGATCATAGCTCTGTCAATTTCCAACCCGGATAAAATTTTCAAATTGGGTAAATTATAAAACTTTGCTCCAAGAATTGTGGATGCAGGTCAATCAACTTGATCATGGTTAAACCAAATCAACCTTAGTCATTAGAATAATCCCAAGCCAAGAATAATTGTGAAACCAATGTTGTGGGGTTATCAAATTTGTCATGGAAATTTAAATGAAAATGGAAACCTTAGTTAAATCAAAATGATGAAACCTATTAATAAAATTGCCTAGCAATCATGGGACATGATAATGTAGTAATGGATATTTTATTAAAGTGATTTAGTAATATTATAAAATAAAATAATTGCTTGGGGATTATTAAGTTGCCATGATAATTTTAATAAACACATGGGAATTTTAAATGCACTAAAAATTGTGGAACCTATTTTTAAAAAAATGTGAAATAATCAGTAGGTAATGTTGTGATGTATTGGAGAATTATTAGTTTGTTTAAATAAAATAAATAATTCAAAACATTAGCAAATGGCCACATTTAATTGATTTTCAATTTATATAAAATCTAGATGATTTTATTATTGTTCAAAACTTTTTGTAGGAGTAGTTTGCATTGCAACAATATTAATGGTATAGGTTTTACATCTAAAAAATAATTAAATTGATTGGAAAACAAAAATGAAACAGAATAGAAACAAAAGAAAAGAAAAGAAAAGAAAGAATAATAAAAACCTAAACCCCGCCCTGGGCGAGGCCCACCCCGGGCCCAGCCCCCACCTCTCTCCTCTCTTCCCCTCCCCCACCACGGCGACAGTGCCAAGGAGGAGCACTGCTCGCCGGCCCCCCTCCCTTCACCTGCTCCCCTCTCTCCACCTGCTCCCCCTCGCAGATAAGAAGAGCACACCCCGTGAGCCCTAACCCTAGATCGATCCCCCGCCGTTTTCCCCTCGTGCTCTCTCTCTCCCACAAGCTCGGGAAGCTGTGCGCAGCTGCGGGCACGGCGAGGTCACCGGCGTGGCCACCGGCCGCCACAGCTGCAGCCGCCATATCCGGGAGGTGCGCACTCGTCGTCTTCGTCGTCCGGAGCCGTGAATTGAAGCCAGTGGCCTCTACAACAGCCGCTACGCCGCCATTCCCCTTCTGCCCCGCCGCCACGTCGTCGACGAATTGCCGCACCGTCGAGCCCTCCCCGCGCACTCTGCCACCACCGCCGCGCTCTCTGTGAGCTCCTCTTCCTTCCCATGTGCTCCCTTCCCCTCCCCGACACCGTACTGGTCGTCGCCATGGGAGCAGTGCTCCGGCCGCCGCCGTGGCCAGTCCGGGCCGTGCTCCCTGTACCCTATCGCCCGCACCAATGGCACCATCACGTTCCCAGTTGAACGCAGGTTCGATTTGCTCAGGTGGCGCGCTTGATTTCGTCCCGAGTCGTAGTATGCCATTAGACCGTACAACAGCCGCCGCCGCCGTCGTCCGTGAGACCTACTCCGGCCACGATAGCCGATGCGACCACACCCAACCGGCGCGGCTCGACCCCCTCTTTCGAGTGAGCCCGGTCCCGTGCCCTCCCGTGCTCTGTAGCGAGCTCAAGGTCTCGCCGGAGTAGCTCCGGTGATGGCCGTCGCGTCGCCGTGGTTAGTGCTTCACTAACCACTAATCCCCCCCACCACCACTGCCAATGACATGCAGGCCCGACCCCCCCATGTTAAGCCTCTGTTAATTAGCAACTAATAAAACCCCATGGAGTCTCTGACTAGTGGGCCCCAGGAAATTATGTTAATAAACATTGTTAGTTAAATACCAGTGACACTTACATGCGGGCCAGGGCCCCTAATTAACCTGTTAATTAAAAACAATTAAAACTAACCCTGAAGTCACTGACATATGGGCCCTTTGATATTTTTGATTTAAATAAAATGAGTTAAATGCCTCTGTGTATGACATGTGGGTCCACCCTATCAGCACTGTTGTGCATAAGGTTCTGGATAAGGTTGGATTTTATTAATAAAAGAAATCAGAAAATCCTTTTTAAATGATTTAAAAGCTTTGAAAAATCATATAAAATAAATCGTAACTCAGATCAAAATAATTTATATATCAAAATTCCTCAGAAAATTACAAAGAATACGAATACATTATCCGTATGTCTATCACCCCCTCTAACACAAAGAACATCGAACCGTCCCCCTCCGGACCGACTGTCCGATGATTGCCCGATACCGATAAAGTACCCGGACGAATTTATTTCGAACACGAAAGTTGTTCGGAATGGATAACCTAACCCGGATACACCACCCACACATGTGTCGGATGTCCACGACACCTCCGGCATGATATCTCCCCCTCCGGACACCCTGTCCGGTAATCACCCGGGGCCGGTATTTCATCCCCGGATGAATTCCCGCTCCGAGCATCGTGCATCGTACTGCGTTAGAACCCCGTTTACAATTCATCTGTCATGTCATGCTTTTGATTGCTATGATTGCTTTGTATTTACTGTTTCTCCCCCCTTTATTCTCCGGTAGACCCCGTTGCTGCCGCCGATGACATCGTTGCTGAGTACGACTACTTTGTCGATGACCCTACCCCTACCGTCGAGCTTCCAGGCAAGCAGAGCCATTCTCTTCCCCAGATATCGCCTATCTTTCCGTACATTTCTTGCACTAGGCATTGTTACTGCTGCTGCTACGTTGCTTACCTATGCAATTGCATAACCTGTCATTGTCGCCCCTTGATGTGCCTTCCTTATCCTATGCTGCCTATAAATATATATATGATATTCAGCAGTGAGCCCTGCCCATTGTTAGCTAGGATTAGATAGCGGGCCGTGATCACTCAGGGGAATGAACGCAGATACAATTATTATAACTGCACAGGTACGGTACAATGCAGACACCGCCTCAGGCCCCTACCTCGGCTCTGCCGAGCCACCACCAAGTGTGAGCTATCAAGGAGAAATCCTTGTACTCCACTCGTTGCTGACTCTGTATAGCCGCCCTAGGTACCTGAGTAACGGTTGTCCTTCAGGTAAGAAGTCGGGCGACCCAACGGTGCCCGCGAGTGGTATTGCGATGGGACGACAGGGAGGGTACGACCAGTGTACCGGTGTGCTTGGCCCCTGATCGTTGGCCGCGAGAGTTACCAAACCACGAAAGTCGAGCTCCTCCAGGAGAACACGCGAGACAAGGTAAGGAGACGGTTCACCTTGTTGGTAACCGCAGTGGCTTGGTGGGACGACAGGTCAGGCACCGATGTACTAGTGGTCCTGGCTGCTGTCGTTGTTCGCGGGTCAGTTAAGTCAAGGCAACGATAACGGTTGTCACACAAGTTAATAAAATGACTAATGATTCAGTGAATGTCTTGAGTTGGCTATATGCCATGTACGCACTACCTACCGTGGGAATTACGAGTTATGGGCTCCTCTGCTTCGTAGTGTCGTCCGAGGACTCTTCAGACGTCAGCAGTACCGCGGACTGCGCCGGGAAGTGGTGTTGTCTTATTTGCTCGCGCGGTGGTCTCTTATTTGGATTTGCTTTAACTTCACCGGCCAGCCTCGCACCGTGCAGGAGTACGTCGGGGTTAGGGTCCAAAGCCCCGCGTACATAGGATATAGTCCGGTGGATGACCTCTCTGTTGAGTTTGAAAGATGGGCTATGGAGTGTCGGATAGCCTCGGCGGAGCGTTCCCTAACAAGGTTCCCGCCACCCTGGAGATCCGTGCGTGTAGTGTAACACAAGTGCACCCCTACAGGGAAGATTAATCTATTCGAATAGCCGTGTCCACGGTAACAGGACACTTTATGCTGAAGCTGGATCTTACCACTACAAACTATTATTATTAAACTGTATGGTTCCGAGTTTTCTTCCTCGCTGGGATGTCGAGGAGGTGAACTCGGAGGCATTGTTAATTATGATTACAACTTAGTATTATACAATGCTGCAACAACTTCTGCTGCATTTTTACTTTCATTACTGTTACATTAACTGTTGGATGATTCTTACCTCATGCTGCAAGACTCGTTGGAAGATGCTAGTCTTCGTTAGGCCTAGCTTCTTACCTTTGCTCTGGATTTCTGTCTTCTAGTCCACTATATACAGCCTCTTCTTTCCGTTGATACAATGCATAATGCTTAGTAGCGGACGTAAGTCTCGCGGGTATACTAGATACTCACCCTGCTTTATTTCCTTTACTGTTTTGCCTGATCGGCCGCTGCAGTCGACGTTGGAGCCTTGGAGTCCAGGAGCAGTAGATCCCCGATGCCGACCACCACAACGTGAAGATCCCCGATGCCTTCTACGACGTCGAGTTCCCCTTTGACCAGGAGTAGTTTGGAGGTTCCCAGGCAGGAGGCCTTTCCTTTTCGATCGAGTGTTGTTTTTGTGCTAGCCTTCTTAAGGCAACCTTGTACCCTTGTGTCTGTACTCAGATACTATTGCTTCCGCTGACTTTGTGCTCTCGAGCTATTGTATTCAAACCCTCGTGGCCCCTGGCTTGTATTAAACAGCTTGTATTATTTTTATTTGTAGAGTTGTGTTGTGATATCTCACCGTGAGTCCCTGATCTCGATCGTGTACCTTGCGTGTATGATTACTGTACACGGTCCGATTTTGGGGGCGTCACAAGAAGCTCCCGGAGGTGGTTCCTCCCTTCGGCAGGGTGCCGGGAAGAGGTCTCCTGGTGCTCCCGATCTTGGAAGCGCGGCGGCGGCGGAACAGAGGAGAGATCGCAAAAGAGGGTTCCCCTCTCGAAAGTTTCCCGTCACGGAGAATATATGGGCGAAGGGGGCAGCCAGGGGTCGAGGCGTCCCCCTGGCGCGGCCCCACCCTAGCGCGCGCCGGGAGGGCGCCTGGGGCCCTGGTGGGTCCCCTCTGGCCCCTCCTTGGTGATTCTCGAAGCTTCCAAAGCGCTGATTTTTTATTGGATTTTCCCGAATTTTTGGAGCACTTTTAATATGGGGGAAAACTGAAATAGAAAAACAACAGAAAAACAGGAACTGGCATTGGGGTGCACTGAGTTAATAGGTTAGTCCAAATATGATCAAAAGTGTATGGAAGTGCATCAATATCATAGAATTATCACACAAAAGAGGCATGGAGCAAGCACAAATTATAGATACGTTTTGGACGTATCAACATCCCCAAGCTTAATTCCTGCTCGTCCTCGAGTAAGTAAATGATAACAAACATTATTTCTGTGGTGACATGCTACCAACCATATAAGAACTTTTAAGTAAAGCAATCAAGGCATGTAATTCAATCTAAGTCATAACACGCAAGAGTCTATATTTAGCATTGAAACAAGCAACATAAGAACATAAAGGTGCAAGAGCTCTTGCTATCCGTGACTCGAATGTCTCCAAATGGTGTTTGCGTGCAAGAAAGGGGATAGGGATATACGAGAAAAAAGTATTTTTGTGTTGAGAACTCAATCTACTAAAGTTTCATACTTGGTCTTCTTTGGAATCTTATCTTGACTCATCCCCAGACCACTAGCCAGGTACAAGTCAAAATGATCCACTCCTTTTCGATATTTTGAGCACTCATGCAATGGATGAGCGTAAGCAAGAAATTTGACACTTAGGAAGGCAAAAAGAGAATAATGGTGGAGGAGGAAGACAAAAAGGGTGTGAAAGGGTCACATCAATGAGGACAATCATAGGCGAGAGAAAGCCAAATGATAGATATGATGTGAGGAGTAGGGATTGCCATGCAACGGATGCATATATGAGCTAAGGTAAGCTTTCCAATGGAACTAGTGAGGGTGCATCCAACTTGCTTGCTCAAGAATACCTAGAGCTCATTTGAGGAGGCTCATCATTGGAATATACAAGCCAATTTCTATAGTGTGAAGGTCCCCACATAGCTATATGCATGAATAATAATCTCTATGGAGTACAAGATATAAGAGGGAGTACGAGTGTGGATCTCTCAAAAGGAATAGTAGTGTGTCCCCTTCTCTCTTTTTATTTCCTTTTCTCTTTTTCTAGTATTTTGTATTTTTTGGTGGCCTCAATGGCTCTTTCTATTCCTCTCATTTGTCCTCTTTGGGATCTTTTGATTTTGTCCTCTTTGGGATATTTTCCTCACTTTAGGGGCAATACTCTATATATTAAAAAAGGTATAGAAGATCTTTCACACTTTACAAAATTAATCAAATCATAAAGAAAATGAAACTATCATGATGTATGCAAATGTATGCCTCTGCCAGTGTAGCAGGATATGCAATGATACTAGCGCGTCATGTAGAAATGATTAGGGAAAGGCCCAACTAGTATGCGGCTCATCGATCAAGCAAGTATCATGTATAACATGAAGATCAAGTCATGAGAAGGTGGATGTTGCATGACAATGTATCTCGGAAAGGCTATGGAAATGCCTTGATAGGTAGGTATGGTGGCTGTTTTGAGGAAGGATATAAGGAGGTTTATGATGACAGAGCGTATCGTGCCAAGGATTTGGATGTACCAGCGAAGGTGGACGCCAACTCTCGGAGTGAGAAGGAGGCAATGCACGGCACATGAGAGGCTAGAAAAATATGGGTAGGTGGAAGTGTCAACTTTCGAATACTCACATTAGTCCGAAGAACTCATTTAATTATTATCGGTAACTCTCAATCTAATAAGGAGGTTCACAAAGAGACAAGTACCCCGAGGAGGAGTGTATGGGGGTTTGGTTATCCTTGCGCATCCTCGATTCATGGTACGTGAGTGTACTCTAATATTCGATCCCTCCAAAGAGTAGTGATCCATCTAGTAGCTAAAGTTCTCAACTAATTTTGTAAGTTTTGAAAATAAACACAGATTGCCCAAAATAAGACATCTATCACTAATAGGCTAAAGCTCTTGACACCAAAAGTCAAACATTACTCAAGGCAACACCTCAAAACTATTGCAAGTTACTACTACAATTGAATAGCAACCTCAATTACCTACTTCAAGTCAAGACACAAAACTCAGTGCAACAAGCAAACTCTCTAAACAAGATAAACATGAAAACTCAAGAGAGTTCCAACAACAAACTAAACAAAAGCTCTTAAAAATATAAGCATGAAAACTAAGAGCCAAACATGACAGTAGCTATGAAAAAGATAAAGAACACACATAGTAAAGATAAGCATGAAAAATCCTATGATGTGTTCTAGGTTTAAGTGGAGCGTGTTTCTCTCCCACACAAAGAAAGCTGGGTTCTAACTTGTTATGAACAGCAAGCAAAGCTAAAGAAAACTAAAAAGGAAATAAAGAGCAAGACGCTCCAAGCATAGCACATAACGCATGAAGTGATAAAAATATAGTGAGACGAGAGACCAACTGATAATTGTTGATGAAGAAGGGGATGCATGGGGGCATCCCGAAGCTTAGACGCTTGAGTCTCCTTGAATATTTCTTGGGGGTGCATGGGGGCATCCCCAAGCTTGAGCGTTTGAAACTCCTGAATCTTCTTTCATCATCTTCCCTCGCACACTTGAAAACTCCCTTCATACATAACTCATCATAATCTGATTAGCGAGGTTAGTAACCACAATAAAATAATTTTTTATCTACTGGAAATAAGTATATTCTTGAAGAGCTACTGTTTCTCAAGATTGCCAAAAAGTTTTTGCAAAGAAAAAGCAAGCTTAAGGTTTTCAAAACGAAGAAAAGGCAAAACAGCACAGAATCTGTGAAAAACAGACCAGCAGGTAGTAAAGAATTCTTTAGGGATACTTCTGCAACTCAAATAAAAAACTCAGAACATATGAAAGTTCCGTGATTGTATAGAGCACGTTGTGTAAAAATTTCAGCTCAAAAAGATGAACTGGGGTTTTTCTGTGATTTTGCTAGTCACGAGGACAGACTCTGTTTTCTGGACAGCATGTCACAACTTTCACTTCCCTTGTCATATGAGGCTATAAATGGCACAAAGCTTGAAAAGTAAAGATACAATGATGTTGCTACAGTAGTAACAATCATCAAGACCACTAAAAAAAGAAGAAAAACTAAAAGGAAAACCTAAATTCGTTGCGGGCTGCCTCCCGAAAACGCTTCTTTATAGCCATTAGCTAGGCTTAAAGATTATAGAAGATGCTCTCACAAGAATAAGAATTTTGAAGCAAAAGAGAGCATCAAGAAGCAAATATGAAACAAATTTAAGCCTAACCCACTTCCTATGCATAGGAATCTTGTAAGAAAATAAATCAAAGAAGCACAAAGAAACCAGCATAGGAAGGTGGAATAAAACAACTTTAAAACTTTCAACATAAAGAGAGGAGTTTTAGTAATATGGAAATTGCTACAACCAAACTTCCCTCTCTCAAAATAATTTTCAGTAGTATCATGAACAACATCAAGAATATAACTATCACATAAATCATGTTGTTCATGACCTACAAGCACACATGTATAGTTTTCAACACGGTCTTTATGATTATAAGATAAATGGAACCCATCACATTGAGCCTTGATAAGAGCACAATTCTCCGGAATATGAGTTGGAGATTTCAAAAGGATAATAGGACAATCAAGTGTGGGTGCAATAGCAAAAATTTCATTCTTAACATGAGGAACTATAGCAAGTTCATCTCTGTAAGCATCATCCATAGTGGCATCACGGCCATAAGCATAGAAGGCATCAACTTCATCAAAAAGGGATATTTCAAAAGAATCCATAGGATCATAACACTCATATAAGGTAAGAGTCAAAGAGTTACTCTCATTAGAAGGTATACATGGATGGATCCATTCTTCCTCCTTTTGTTCGTCACTCTCCTCCACTTTTTCATTCTAGGGGCTTTCGGGTTCAACAATTTCTTCTTCCATAGATTCCTGCAAAACATTAGTCTCTTCCTTTGGGGGAGATATTCTCTCAAGATGACCAGTAATATAATAATTTACATCGTAATTTTCCAAACAATAGTTAAGTATAGCAAGACTCTCAGATTTGTAAGGGGAATTATCAATATTTTTAAGAAGAGAAGTAATTTCATACGCACCCTTATAAGCAACAACTTCTTCTATTTTCTCTGCATCATCAAAGTCATAATTTCTATTAGCATAAGAAGCTAAGGTTTCATCATCATTGCACTCACATTGGAAAGCAAGGTGTTTGTGCCTCATAAAGCAACAAGATTCATCCCTGCAGAAAGATATATTATATATTGGGCACAAGTTTCTAGCATACTCATACAACTGGTGTATTTGTTTCCATAAGTGTATCCCCTTTTGAGACAAGCGGTGTTCCTTTTACCATTTTTGTTGATCCTCAGAGAATCCTCCATGCCAATAGGATCTGGTTTCAAAGAAGTCAGACATTGATTGGCAAGTAAGGAACTAGACATACTATTTTTTTTGGATTTTTGATAAAGGACACGAAGATAAAAACTGAAAGGTAAACTAACAAGACTAAAAAGAAAAGATAAAACATAGTGTGCAACTCCCCTATCTTGAAGAGTGGAGTCCCCGACAACGGTGCCAGAAATTGCTTTGATGTCGCGAGAAGTGCTCGCCCCTCGTTGGTTACCCAAAGTGGAAGGTTGAGATGTAGACAACAACAAATTTCCCTCGGTGAAGATACCAAGGTTTGTCTCCGGTAGGACTCCAACAACGACAGGAAGGTGACAACGGCGCCAGTAATTAGGCGGTTGACGTGGACCTGCACACACACAACAGATAACTTTGCTCCCAACGAGTTCAAAGAGGTTGTCAATCCCTCCGGCCTTGTTGTTTACAAAGGATAAAACGTACAGGATAATAATGATAGTGATAGCAACGGAAAAGTAAATAAAGCAGAAAATAAATAGTGGGTGTAAACAGTATTGGAAATATGGACCGGGATCCATGATGTTCACTAGTGATGTCTCTCTCCCAAAAGACGATAAAATAGCCATGCGAGGTGAACAAATTACAGCTGGCCAATTAACAGGATTATGTGCGCAAACCAATGCTAACTATGCTATAAAGAAAGGAAGAGGCTCAAAATCTTGGGCGGTACGCCAAGACAAGTAGACCGAAATCCATCTGCATCTACCTATTAATCATCCACCTTGAGATATCTATCCAGAACATCTCGCTGGTATTAAGTTGCGAATACCACCCAAAGTGTAAACTCAAAGCAACAGACAACTGCATGAAAGAACTTTGCGTAAAGTTAACAATCCTTGCACCCGCAAGTACAAGCACCGTTGTTTTATCCCTTGTGGCAACAACACATACCCTAGACTCATGTTTCTGTCACTCAAGCTAGTCATCAGGGGGCATGAACCCACAATCATGCATAACGCTCCCTCTTGGTGTCACTACCTACTACTTGGCCAAAGCAATAAATAGCAACGGAGAACATGAAAGAATTACTCAAGAACATAAATATAAAAGAGGAGAATCAAATATATTACTCAAACACAATATGAACATAGTCTCATAATCCATCAGATCCCTGCAAACTCTGCATAGCAACAGCATAAAGATTACATATGTGCCTCAATCATGTAGGGCAGCTCACGAGGTCTAAACCATGAAGAACAAAGAGGGGAGGAGAACATCACATAGCTACTGATCATTGACCCATGGTCCAAGGTGGACTACTCACGGTTCATCCGGGAAGCATCCATGGTGGTGGAGAAGCTCCCGGAGGTGGTTCCTCCGTCCGGTAGGGTGCCGGGAAGAGGTCTCCTGGTGCTCCCGATCTTGGAAGCGCGGCAGCGGTGGAACAGAGGAGAGATCGTGAAAAAGGGTTCCCCTCTCGGAATTTTCCCGTCACGGAGAATATATGGGAGAAGGGGGGCAGCCAGGGGGCCAGGCGTCCCACTGGCGCGGCCCCACCCTAGGGCGCGCCGGGAGGGCGCCTGGGTCCCTGGTGGGTCCCCTCTGGCCCCTCCTTGGTGATTCCCGAAGCTTCCGAACCGCTGATTTTTTATTGGATTTTCCCGAATTTTTTGAGCACTTTTAATATGGGGGAAAACTGAAATAGAAAAACAGCAGAAAACAGGAACTGGCACTGGGGTGCACTGAGTTAATAGGTTAGTACAAATATGATCAAAAGTGTATGGAAGTGCATCAATATCATAGCAATATCACACAAAAGAGGCATGGAGCAAGCATAAATTATAGATACATTTTGGACGTATCAAGGATGAATCGCCAATTTTCCTACAAAGAATTCAAGGTGATATTTGTGGACCAATAAAACCCTTGTCGGGCGCTTTCAAATATTTTATGGTCCTGACTGATGCCTCCACTAGGTGGAGTTAGGTATGCCTATTATCTACAAGGAAGCATCCCTTTGCAAAACTGGTTGCCCAGATAATAAAGCTAAGGGCAAATTTTTCGGATAGCCGGATCAAATCCATAAGAATGGATAATGCTGGAGAGTTTATCTCCAAATCATTTGATGACTATTGTCTAGCTCTAGGCATTCAAGTGAAACATTCAAATCCACATGTCCACACTCAGAATGGCCTTGCAGAGTCATTGATCAAAAGATTAAATTGATTGCTAGGCCACTTTTGCACAACTGCAAGCTCCCGATGACTTGTTGGGGACATGTTGTGATGCATGCAGCAGCATTAATCCAACTCAGGACAACTGTATATCACCCTGCATCCCCCTTACAACTAGTGCGTGGGAAAGAACCAAGTATTTCTCATCTGCGAAGATTCGGCTGCACTGTGTACGTGCCGATCTCACCACCTCAGCGTACCACCATGGGTCCTCACCGGAATTTGGGGGTCTACATGGGGTATGAGTCTCGGTCTATATTCTATAATCAAATACCTTGAGCCTATGACTGGGGGATCTATTCATGGCTCGGTACGCTGATAGTATTTTATTGAGGACAATTTCCCAGCGTTAGGGGGAGAAATGTACCAAAAGAAATGCCCAGAAATTTCATGGAGTGTCGAAGGCCTCTAGTCCCTAGATCCACGCACTAGCGAAGCTGAACTTGAAGTTCAGAGGATTTTAAACCTCCAAAGGCTAGCAAATAATTTGCCAGATGCCTTCACTGATCATAGTGGGGTGACAAAATCACATATACCTGCTGTAAATGTGTCGGAGAGAGTAGAAATAGCTCCAAAGGATATTGACTCAAATTTGGGCCAAACCTCTAGGAAAAGGGGGAGACCTCTAGGTGCACAGTATAAACTTCCAAGGAGACGTCCGCATAATCAAATCTTTGTGCCAGATACGTCAAACCTTAAGTCAGTTGAAGTAGATCGACCTGAAGTTGAGAAGCTCCCAGAAGTGAGCCATCCTGAAGATGGAATGCCTAGTGCAGAATCACGCGGGCAAATCGATTTTGGTACAGGGACATCAGAACACCAAGACTCGGTCGTTTTGGGAAATCATGACAACCTGGCGGAATTGAATGATGAAATCAGCATAAATTATATTGATTCAGGAGAGTTATATAATAGAAAGATGTTACGTCCAAAACGTATCTATAATTTCTGCTTGCTCCATGCCTCTTGCGTGTGATATTGCTATGATATTGATGAACTTCCATACACTTTTGATCATATTTGGACTAACCTATTAACTCAGTGCACCCCAGTGCCAGTTCCTGTTTTCTGCTGTTTTTCTATTCCAGGTTTCCCCCATATTAAAAGTGCTCCAAAAATTCGGGAAAATACAATAAAAAATCAGCGCAGAAGAAGCTTTGGGAATCACCGAGGGGGGGGGGGCAGAGGGGACCCACCAGGGCCCCAGGCGCCCTCCCGGCGCGCCCTAGGGTGGGGCCGCGCCAGGGGGCCTCCTGGACCCCTGGTGGCCCCCCTGGCTACCCCCCTTCGCCTATATATCCCTCGTGACGTGAAACCCCCGTGACAGGAACCCTTTTTCGCGATCTCTCCTCTGTTCCGCCGCCGCCACACATTCAAGATCGGGAGCACCAGAAGACCTCTTCCCGGCACCCTGCCGGAGGGAGGAATCACCTCTGGGAGCTTCCCCACCACCATGGATGCTTCCCGGATAAACCGTGAGTATTCCACCTTGGACCATGGGTCTATGATCAGTAGCTATGTGATGTTCTCCTCCCCTCTTTGTTCTTCATGGATTAGACATCGTGAGCTTCCCTACATGATCGAGGCACATATGTAATCTTTCTGCTGTTGCTATGCTGAGGTTGCTGGGATCCGATGGATTATGAGACTATGTTCAGATTGTGTTTGAGTAATATATTTGATTCTCCTCTTTTATATTTATGTTCTAGAGTAATTCTTGCATGTTCTCCGTTGCTGTTTATTGCTTTGGCCAAGTAGTAGGTAGTGACTTCAAGAGGGAGCGTTATGCATGATTGTGGGTTCATGCCCCCTGATGACTAGCTTGAGTGATAGAAACATGAGTCTAGGGGATCTGTTGTTTTCACAAGGGGGAAACAACAGTGCTTGTACTTGCGGGTGCAAAGATTGTTTACTTTACGCAAAGTTCCTTAATGCAGTTGTCCGTTGCTTTTGGTTTACACTTTGGGTGGGATTCGCAACTTAATACCAGCGAGATTTTCTGGATAGATATCTCAAGGTGGATGATTAGTAGGTAGATGCAGATGGATTTCGGTCTACTTGTCTTGGCGTACCGCCCATGATTTTGAGCCTCTTCCTTTCTTTATAGCATAGTTAGCATTGGTTTGCGCACATAATCCTGTCAATTGCCCAACTGTAATTTGTTTACCTCGCATGTCTATTTTATCTTCTTTTGGGAGAGATACATCACTACTGAACATCATAGGACCCTGGTCCATATTTTCAATACTGTTTACACCCACTTTCAATTTACTGCTTTATTTACTTTTCCGTTGCTATCACTATCATTATTATCCCGTGCGTTTTATCCTTTGTAAACAACAAGGCCGGAGGAATTGACAACTCCTCTGTACTCGTTGGGAAGCAAAGTTATTTGCTGTGTATGCAGGTCCAGGTAAAGTTAGCAACCTCGGTTGTAAACGGCGCCATTGTTCACTTCACCACCTTCTTGTATCTGTTGGAGTGCTATTGGTTCGACACTCAAACCTTAGCATCTTCGCTAAGGGAAATTACTGTTATCTACATCTCAACCTTCCACTTTGGGTAACCAACGAGGGGGCGTTAAATCGTACCATCAAAAGCAATTTCTGGCGCCGTTGCCGGGGACTCCACTCTTTAAGATAGGGGAGTTGCGCACTATCTTTTATCTTTTCTTTTTAGTCTTGTTAGTTTACCTTTCAGTTTTTATCTTCGTGTTCTTTATCAAAAATCCAAAAAAAATAGTATGTATAGTTCCTTACTTGCCAATCAATGTCTGACTTCTTTTAAACCAGATCTTATTGGCATGGAGGATTCATCGAGGATCAACAAAATGGTACAAGGAACACCGCTTGTCTCAAAAGGGGATACACTTATGGAAACAAATACACCAGTTGTATGAGTATGCTAGAAACTTGTGCTCAATATATAATATATCTTTCTGCAGGGATGAATCTTGTTGCTTTATGAGGCAAAAACACCTTTCTTTCCAATGTGAGTACAATGATGATGAAACCTTAGCTTCTTATGCTAAGGGAAACTATGATTTTTATGATGCAGAGCAAATAGAATAATTTGTTGCTTATAAGGGTGCCTATGAAATTACTTCTCTTATTAGAAATATCAACGATGCCCCTTACAAATCTGAGAGTCTTGCTATACTTATCTATTGTTTGGAAAATTATGATGCAAATTATTATATTACTGATCATCTTGAGAGAATCTTTCCCCCAAAGGAAGAGACTAATGTTTTGCAGGACTCTATGAAAGAAGAAATTGATGAAACCGAAAGCTCCTTGGATGAAAAAGAGGAGGAGAGTGAAGAACAAAAGGAGGAAGAATGGAGCCATCCATGTCTACCTTCTAATGAGAGTAACTCTTTGAATCTTACCTTATATGAGTGTTATGATCCTATGGATTCTTTTGAAATATCCCTTTTTGATGAAGTTGATGCCTTCTATGCTTATGGCCATGATGCCACTATGGATGATGCTTACGGAGATGAACTTTCTATAGTTCCTCATGTTAAGCATGAAATTGTTGCTATTGCACCCACACTTTATGTTCCTATTATCCTTTTGAAATCCCCAAATATTCCGGAGAGTTTTGTCCTTATTAAACGTCAATGTGACGGGTTGCATTTATCTTATGATCCTAAAGACCGTGTTGAAAACTATAGACGTGTGCTTGCAGGTCATGAACAACATGATTTATGTGATAGTTATATTCTTGATGTTGTTCATGATACTACAGAAAATTACTTTGAGAGAGGAAAACTTGGTTCTAAAATCTTTCATGTTACAAAAACACCTCTCTTTTTGATGAAAATTTTAAAGTTGCTCTTGTTCCACCTTCCTATGCTTGTCACTTTGTGCTTCTTTGATTTATTTTCTTATAACATGCCTATGCATAGGAAGTGGGTTAGGCTTAAGTGTGTTTCATATTTTCTTCTTGATGCTCTCTGTTGCTTCAAGTCCTTATTTTTATGAGAGCATCTTTTATAATCTTTAAGCCTAGCTAATGGCTTTAAAGAAGCGCTATCGGGAGGCAGCCCACAACGAATTTAGGATTTCCTTTTTGTTTTTCTTATGTTTTTAGTGGTCTTGATGATTGTTACTATTGTAGCAACATATTTGTATCTTTACTTTTCAAGCTTTGTGCCATTTATAGCCTCATATGACAAGGGAAGTGAAAGTTGTGACATGTTGTCCAGAAAACAGATTCTGTCCTCGTGACTAGAAAAATCCCAGTTCATCTCTTTGAGCTGAAATTTTTACACAGAGTGATCTATACAATTACAGAACTTTCGTATGTTTTGATTTTTTTGATTTGAGTTGCAGAAGTATCCCTAAAAAATTCTTTACTACCTGCTGGTCTGTTTTTCACAGATTCTGTCCTGTTTTGCCTCTTCTTCATTTTGCAAACCTTAAGCTTGCTTTTTCTTTGCAATTTTTTTTGGCATTCTTGAGAAATATTAGATCTTAAAGAATATCCTTGTTTCCAGTAGAGAAATTTTTAATTTTATTATGGGTACTAACCTCGCTAATCAGATTATGATGAGTTATGTATGAAGGGAGTTTTCAAGTGTGCGAGGGAAGATGATGAAAGAAGATTCAGGAGTGTCAAGCGCTCAAGATTGGGTATTCCCCCATGCATCCCCAAGAAATATTCAATGAGACTCAAGCGTCTAAGCTTGGGGATGCCCCCGTGCATCCCCTTCTTCGTCAACAATTATCAGTTCGTCTTTCGTCTCACTATATTTTTATCACTTCATGCGTTATGTGCTATGCTTGGAGCGTCTCGCTCTTAGGTTTTATTTTTAGTTTTCTTTAGCTTTTCTTGCTGTTCATAACAATTTAGAACCCAACTTTCTTTGTGTGGGAGAGAAACACGCTCCACTTTCAAAATCTAGAAGACAACATAGGATTTTTCATGCTTATCTTTGCTGTGTGTGTTCTCTATCTTTTTCATAGCTACTGTCATGTTTAGCTCTTAGTTTTCATGCTTATCTTTTAAGAGCTTTTGTTTAGTTTGTTGCTGGAACTCTCTTGAGTTTTCATGTTTATCTTGTTTAGAGAGTTTTCCTGTTGCACTGAGTTTTGTGTCTTGACTTGAAGTAGGTAATTGAGGTTGCTATTCTTTTGTAGTAGTAACTTGCAATAGTTTTGAGGTATTGTTTTGAGTAATGTTTGGACTTTTGGTGTCAAGAGCTTTAGCCTATTAGTGATAGATGTCGTATTTCGGGCAATCCATGTTTATTTTCAAAACTTACAAAATTAGTTGAGAACTTTAGCTACTAGATGAATCACTACTCTTTGGAGGGATCGAATATTAGAGTACACTCACGTACCATGAATCGAGGATGCGCAAGGATAACCAAACCCCCATACACTCCTCCTCGGGGTACTTGTCTCTGTGTGAACCTCCTTATTAGATTGAGAGTTACCGATAATAATTAAATGAGTTCTTCGGACTAATGTGAGTATTCGAAAGTTGACACTTCCACCTACCCATATTTTTCTAGCCTCTCATGTGCCGTGCATTGCCTCCTTCTCACTCCGAGAGTTGGCGTCCACCTTCGCCGGTACATCCAAACCCTTGGCATGATACGCTCTGTCATCATAAACCTCCTTATATCCTTCCTCAAAACAGCCACCATACCTACCTATCAAGGCATTTCCATAGCCTTTCCGAGATACATTGTCATGCAACATCCACCTTCTCATGACTTGATCTTCATGTCATACATGATACTTGCTTGATCGATGAGCCGCATACTAGTTGGGCCTTTCCCTAATCATTTCTACATGACGCGCTAGTATCATTGCATATCCTGCTACACTGGCAGAGGCATACATTTGCATACATCATGATAGTTTCATTTTCTTTATGATTTGATTAATTTTGTAAAGCGTGAAAGATCTTCTATACCTTTTTTAATATATAGAGTGTTGCCCCTAAAGTGAGGAAAATATCCCAAAGTGGACAAATTAAAAGATCCCAAAGAGGAAAAATGAGAGAAATAGAAAGAGCCATTGAGTCCACCAAAAAATACAAAAAATAGAAAAAAAGAGAAAAGATATAAAATGAGAGAAGGGGGCACACTACTATTCCTTTTAAGAGATCCACACTCGTACTCCCTCTTATATCTTGTACTCCATAGAGATTATCATTCATGCATATAGCTATGTGAGGACCTTCACACTATAGAACTTGGCTTGTATATTCCAATGATGAGCCTCCTCAAATGAGCTCTAGGTCTTCTTGAGCAAGCAAGTTGGATGCACCCCCACTAGTTCCATTGGAGAGCTTACCTTAGCTCATATGTGCATCCGTTGCATGGCAATCCCTACTCCTCACATCATATCTATCATTTGGCTTTCTCTCGCCTATGATTGTCCTCATTGATGTGATCCTTTCACACCTTTTTGTCTTCCTCCTCCACAATATTCTCTCTTTGCCATCCTTAGTGTCAACTTTCTTGCTTACGCTCATCCATTGCATGAGTGCGCAAAATGTCGAAAAGGAGTGGATCATTTTGAATTGTACCTGGCTAGTGGTCTGGGGATGAGTCAAGATAACATTCCAAAGAAGACCAAGTGTGAAACTTTAGTAGATTGAGTTCTCAACACAAAAATACTTTTTCTCGTATATCCTATCCCCTTTCTTGCACGCAAACACCATTTGGAGACATTCGAGTCATGGACAGCGAGAGCTCTTGCACCTTTATGTTCTTATGTTTCTTGTTTCAATGCTAAATATAGACTCTTACCTGTTATGACTTGAATTGAATTACATGCCTTGATTGCTTAACTTAAAAGTTCTTATATGGTTGTTAGCATGTCACCAAAGAAATTATGCTTTTATCATTTACCTACTCGAGGACGAGCAGGAATTAAGCTTGGGGATGTTGATACGTCCAAAACGTATCTATAATTTCTGCTTGCTCCATGCCTCTTTTGTGTGATATTGCTATGATATTGATGAACTTCCATACAATTTTGATCATATTTGGACTAACCTATTAACTCAGTGCACCCCAGTGCCAGTTCCTGTTTTCTGCTGTTTTTCTATTTCAGGTTTCCCCCATATTAAAAGTGCTCCAAAAATTCAAGAAAAATACAATAAAAAATCAGCGCAGAAGAAGCTACGGGAATCACCGAAGGGGGGCAAGAGGGGACCCACCAGGGCCCCAGGCGCCCTCCCGGCACGCCCTAGGGTGGGGCCGCGCCAGGGGGCCGCCTGCACCCCTGGTGGCCCCCTGGCTGCCCCCCTTCGCCTATATATCCCTCGTGACGTGAAACCCCCGTGAAGGGAAACCCTTTTTCGCGATCTCTGCTCTGTTCCGCCGCCGCCGCTCTTCCAAGATCGGGAGCACCAGAAGACCTCTTCCCGGCACCCTGCCGAAGGGAGGAATCACCTCCGGGAGCTTCTCCACCACCATGGATGCTTCCCGGATGAACCGTGAGTAGTCCACCTTGGACCATGGGTCTATGATCAGTAGCTATGTGATTTTCTCCTCCCCTCTTTGTTCTTCATGGATTAGACCTCGTGAGCTGCCCTACATGATCGAGGCACATATGTAATCTTTCTGCTGTTGCTATGATGAGTTTGCTGGGATCCGATGGATTATGAGACTATGTTCAGATTGTGTTTGAGCAATATATCTGATTCTCCTCTTTTATATTTATGTTCTAGAGTAATTCTTGCATGTTCTCCGTTGTTGTTTATTGCTTTGGCAGAGTAGTATGTAGTGACGTCAAGAGGGAGCATTATGCATGATTGTGGGTTCATGCCCCTGATGACTAGCTTGAGTGGCAGAAACATGAGTCTAGGGGATGTGCTTTTGCCACAAGGGGGAAAACAACGGTGCTTGTACTTGCGGGTGCCAGGATTGTTTACTTTACGCAAAGTTCTTTAATGCAGTTGTCCGTTGCTTTTGGTTTACACTTTGGGTGGGATTCGAAACTTAATACCAGCGAGATGTTCTGGATAGATATCTCAAGGTGGATGATTAGTAGGTAGATGCAGATGGATTTCGGTCTACTTGTCTTGGCGTACCACCCATGCTTTTGAGCCTCTTCCTTTCTTTATAGCATAGTTAGCATTGGTTTGCGCGCATAATCCTGTCAATTTACCAGCTGTAATTTGTTTACCTCGCATGGCTATTTTATCGTCTTTTGGGAGAGAGACATCACTAGTGAACATCATAGGACCCTGGTCCATATTTTCAATACTGTTTACACCCACTATCAATTTACTGCTTTATTTACTTTTCTGTTGCTATCACTATCATTATTATCCCATGCGTTTTATCCTTTGTAAACAACAAGGCTGGAGGAATTGACAACTCCTTTGTACTCGTTGGGAAGAAAAGTTATTTGCTGTGTGTGCAGGTGCAGGTAAAGTTAGCAACCTCGGTTGTAAACAGCGCCATTGTTCACTTCACCACCTTCTTGTATCTGTTGGAGTCCTATTGGTTTGACACTCAAACCTTAGCATCTTCGCTAAGGGAAATTGCTGCTATCTACATCTCAACCTTCCACTTTGGGTAACCAACGAGGGGGCATTAAATCGTACCATAAAAAGACTACTATTGTCGACATATATTTTGCTTTAAATTTGCTTCCATTGAACTAGACCCAGAACCTAAGTCCATGGCAGAGTGCCAGAAGCACTCAAAATGGGTTAAATGGAAAGAAGCAATTGAGGCTGAATTGCGCTCGCTTTATCAGAGGAATGTGTTCGGCCCTGTAGTGCGAACTCCACCAGGTGTTACCCCTGTTGGATAGAAATGGGTTTTCGTTCGAAATAGGAATGAAAATAACCAGGTGGTGAGATATAATGCGAGGCTAGTAGCACAAGGTTTGTCGTAGAGACCAGGCATCAATTACGATGAAACATACTCTCCAGTGATGAGTGGTATCACGTTTTGATATTTGATATCTATGGCAGCTAGCCTGAACATGCAAATGCAGTTGATGGATGTGGTGACCGCATATTTATATGGGTCACTTGACTCAGAGATCTATATGGAAGTCCCTGAAGTATTAAAGATCCCACATCCAAATGAAAAACGCAACATGTATAGCGTCAAATTGCAGAGGTCGCTATATGGATTAAAACAGTCTGGTAGAATGTGGTACAACCGGCTAAATAACTTTCTCCTGAAGAAAGGTTAAAAAAATCATGATGATTGTCCCTGCGTATTCATCAAGAAATCCCAGAATGGATTCTGTATCATCTCAGTCTATGTCGATGATCTCAATATAATCGGAAACACAGAGGACATAAAGGAATCCATGCCTTACCTTAAGACGGAATTTGAGATGAAAGATTTGGGTAAAACCAAACTTTGCTTAGGCCTGCAGTTGGAGCACCTCCCTGAAGGAGTCTTTATTCACCAGTCCACCTATACAAAGAGGGTCCTGGAAAAATTTAACATGGATAAATCTCACCCTCTAAGAACCCCATGGACGTAAGATCCCTTAAAGTGGATAAAGACCCATTCAGACCTTGTGAAGAAAATGAGGAAGTTTTGGGACCTGAAGTTCCCTACTTGAGCGCCATTGGAGCACTGATGTACCTTGAGAATTGCACCAGGCCTGATATTGCATTTGTAGTAAACCTCCTAGCTAGGTATAGTGTTGCCCCAACCAGAAGACATTGGGTTGGCGTCAAAACTATCCTTAGATATCTTCAAGGTACCCAAGATCTTGCATTATTCTATAAAATAAACCAAGACTTGTCCATGGTGGGATATACAGTTGCTTCTATATGTCCGATCCCCATAATGCCATATCACAGACTAAATTCGTATTTCTTTGTGGTGGTACAACCATTTCTTGGCAGTCTTTCAAACAGACCCTGGTAGCCACGTCTACAAACCACTCAGAGATAATTGCGATGTATGAGGCCGCACGAGAATGTGTTTGGCTCAGACGATTGACAAGTCACATCCTAAAGTCACGTGGAATTAATGTCATCCGTACCCCAACCATTATCTTTGAAGATAATGCTGCTTGTGTTGCACAAATGCAGATGGGACATGTTAAGAGCAATCTCACTAAGCACATTGCTCCAAAATTATTCTACCCTCATGAGCTCCAGAAGAGCGGTGAAGTAAAGATCTTGCATACTAAGTCATGTGAAAATCTTGCTGATTTATTCAAAAAGTCTTTACCTCCACATAGTTTTCTCCGATGTGGTCACGACATTGGAATGAGATGACTTAGAGAGATGCAAGGTTTAGGGGGAGCCCTGAACCATAGCCCATAATATGAGATCTTAAAACTCATATTGATCCTGAAGATCAAAACTAATCCTGAAGATAAGTTCTTGTAATCTTTTTTCCTTAGTGACTTTTTCCCACTGGGTTTTGTCACGCAAGGTTTTTAACGAGGCAACAAGTGGAACATAGCTTGCGTGTGACATGTACTCTTTATGCGTTGATCCCTTATTTTCCCACTGGGTTTTTGGGAGGAGTTTTAATGAGGCATGTGCATTCCGTGGTATAAGCCCAAGGGGGAGTGTTACGAAATATCTGATCATTATCTTTGGAGGCCAACGATTAAGCTTGCTAGCTTCCTTCCATGGCAAGGATCCACACTCCTTGCTAGGCAAGGCAAACTAGCTTCCTTCCATGGCAAGGATCCATATTCCTTGCTAGGCAAGCCAAAGGTGATCAGATTTTTGTGTGGGCTATATACCTAAAATGCCCTCCCTAGTGAGGCTATAAATAGAAGGCTTGAGAGGAGGGCTAAATGACACACATGAGTTGATCATATTTGTACTACAAGATACAATAATAAAGATCTCTCAGCTTTCTCTCTATATCTGGTGTCTCTCTTGTGTTCTTGTGATTGTGCCCTTGTGTATGTGGTGATTGGAAGAAGTGTTGAACAATGTAGTTTCAAAATAGGCAAGACTAATATTCCTTTTAAAAGATCCACACTTGTGCTTCTAAGTAGCACTTGTACTTCGTAGAGAGTTTTCATATCATTCATGCATAACTAAGTGGGGACCTTCACATTATAGAACTTGGCTTGCATATTCCAATGATGAGCCTTCTCAAAACAACTCTAGGTCTTCGTGAGAATGTGAGTTGGATGCACCCCTGATACGTCCCAAACGTATCTATAATTTCTTCTTGCTCCATGCATGTTTTGTGTGATATTGCTATGATCTAGATACACTTTCATAAAATTTTGATCATATTTGGACTAACTTATTAACTCAGTGCACCACAGTGCTAATTCCTGTTTTTTGCTATTTTTATATTCCAGGTTTCCCCCATATGAAAAGTGCTCCAATAATTCGGGAAAAATCGGATAAAAATCAGTGCAACGGAAGCTTCCGGAACCCTGAAGGAGGGCCAGGGGGCCACCACCAGGGACCCAAGCGGCCACCTGGCGCGGCCTAGGGTCTGGCCGCGCCAGGGGGGCTCCTGGACTCCTGGTGGCCCCCTGGCTGCCCCCTTCGCCTATTTATTCCCTGTGACGCGAAACCGCCGAAGACATAACCCTTTTTCGCGATCACGCCTATGTTCCGCCGCCGCCATGCTTCCAAGACGGGAGCGCCAGCAGACCTCTTCCCGGCACCCTACCGGAGGGAGGATCGACCTACGGGAGCCTCCCCTCCACCATGGACGCTTCCAGGATGTGCCGTGAGTAGTTTCCTTTGGAACGTGGGTCCGTGATCAGTAGCTATGTGATGTTCTCCGCCCCTCTTTGTTCTTCCTGGTTTAGACCTCGTGAGCTTCCCTACATGATCGAGGCACATATGTAATCTTTCTGCTGTTGCTATGCTGAGTTTGACGGGATCTGATGGATTATGAGATTATGTTCAGATTGTGATAGAGTAATATATTTGGTTCTTATCTTTTATATTTTTGTTCCTAAGTAATTCTTGCATGTTCTTCGTTGTTATTTATTGCTTTGTCCAAGTAGTAGGTAGTAACTCCAAGAGGGAACGTTATTCTCGATTGTGGGTTCATGCCCCTTGATGACACGCTTGAGTGACAGAAACATGAGTCTATGGGATGTGCTATTGCCACAAGGGGGAAACAATGGTGCTTGTAACCGCGGTTGCAAGGATTGTTTACTTTACACAAAGTGCTTTTTAATGCAGTTTTCTGTTGCTTTGGGTTTACACTTTGGGTGGGGCTCGCAACTTAATACCAGCGAGATGTTCTGGATAGATATCTCAAGGTGGATGACTAGTAGTAGATGCAGTTGGATTTCGGTCTACTTATTTTGGCGTACTGCCCATGCTTTTGAGCCTCTTTCTTTCGTAGCATAGTTAGCATTGCGGTGCGTTAATAATCCTGTCAATTGCCCATCTGTAATTTTTTTTACCTCGCATAGCAGTTTTATCGTCTTTTGGGAGAGAGACATCACTAGTGAACATCACGGGACCCCGGTCCATATTCTCATCACTGTTTACACGCTTATTGACTTTTCTGCTTTTATTTTCAGTTGCTATCATTATCATTATCCCTTGCGTTTGATCCTTTGTAAACAACAATACCAGAGAGATTGACAACCTCTTTGGACTTCGTTGGGAGAAAAGTTATTTGTGTGCGTGTGCAGGTCCACGTCAGTTGCATCGCTGACACCTACTTATCATCTCCGGAGTCCTACTGGTCGATCTCAACCTTGGTATCTTCACCAAGGGAAACTTGCCGCTACGCTGCATCTCACCTTCCACTTGGGGTAACCAACGAAGGGCGAGAAGCAAT
The DNA here is from genome assembly GCA_950022295.1 of Bromus sterilis. Classification (NCBI taxonomy): domain Eukaryota; kingdom Viridiplantae; phylum Streptophyta; class Magnoliopsida; order Poales; family Poaceae; genus Bromus; species Bromus sterilis. Next base: position 294,518,829 of record OX465595.1, read on the forward strand.
TATCATGTCTCGCGTATCAAGCAAATTTCTGGCGGCGTTGCCGGGGACTCCGAGTGCTAAGATAGGGGAGTTTCCCACTAACTTTTACCTTTGTTTTTTAGTCTTGTTAGTTTACCTTTCAGTTTTTATCTTTGTGTCTTATACCAAAAAATCACAAAAAATTATTTATCTTGGTAGTATCTGTCATTATGTCTGGTCCTTTTGCCTTTGTTGAGACAGAAGTTCTCACCTTTAAACAAAAAGGTGATGAAAGTTTAAAAGATGCTTGGTATAGAATTAATGATTATTAGAAAAGAGCCACCAAGAAGCAATCCACTACTATCCTTCTTAGAAATTTTTATGTTGGGATTACTCCTTGGAATAGGTTCATATTAGATACTGCTATCAACGGGAATTTCCTAGAAGCCCCAATTTGGGAGTCTCTTAATGTTATTGAAAATCTTGTTGGAAATCTCCCTGTTGCTAGCATACAAGAAGATATAACCCTAGCTCACATTATGAAAAAACTTGAAAAGATAGAGTTAGAAATACCAAGTATAACTAGGATAAATGAGTTGGATCGCAAGATTCAAGGTAATTTGAATAGTCTTAATAGCTCCATGCTTAAAATTATTAAAACTTTGGAGACCATGAAATTCCATGATATGGATCCTTCTAGGGTTGATAAGATTGAGGAAATCATTAATACTCTAGGAACTACTTTCTCCTCAATCAAACCAAAAAAGCTAGAGACTCCGGCAAGGAAGGAACCTAAGTTCAATTATGTCCCTAAGGTTCCCCGACCCAAAAATAATCCACCCATTGCCAAGGAAGTTGAAACCGTGGAAACTCTAGAAGAAATACCTCTTTTTGATAAATTTATAAATGAAACTCCCATTGATTTGCCGCCTTTTGGTTTTCTCCCTAGAAGCATCTTCATTAGGCCTTTATTTGAAAGACCTCTTAAGACTAGTTGTACAATTGAAGAGATTTTTATTGATCTTGATGATGATTCGATTGATACAACTTGATCTTTTGCCTTATGCCTGGCTTAAAGGCGTAAAAGAAAGCGCTTGTTGGGAGGCAACCCAAGATGTTTTTACTTCTGTTTTTAGTGGTCTTGATGATTGTTACTACTGTAGCAACATCATTGTATCTTTATTTTCAAGCTTTGTGCCAAGTTATAGCCTCTTATGATAAGGGAACAAAAAGTTGTCACATGCTGTCCAGAAAACAGATTCTGTCTTCTTGACGGAAAAAATCGGAACAAATCACCAGTTCATCTTTTTGAGCTGAATTGTTTACACACTATGCTCTATACAATTGTGAAACTTTCGTATGGTACACTTGAAGAGGTTCTACAGAGACATCAACGGAATGAACTAAAGATGTAAACCTCGTATCATCCCGGTGATGCTATGCTACCGAGACGACGAGAGTGAAATACAAGTCCATTCCACGCGTAAGTCAAACTCGAAGCGACTCGGCAGAGTCTCGCCGTTGTAGGTTCCCTAGGGCGTCTGCACTGATCCGTACCTGTTGCAATTATAATATTTTGTAATCCGCGTTCACTCACCAGAGTGTAACATCCCAAAATTCTCCGAATTTTGGAATGTTAATAAAATTAAATAGATAATGATTGTTTGCTTGATGTGTTTGATTTTCTCTGGGATTTAAAACTTTTTGGTGTTTAAATGAATATTAAAATGAGAGGGAATAAAAGGACTTTCCCTAATATTCATAATTGATGTTTTGGAATTTATTATTTAAAACAAAACCAACAAAACAAAAAATCAGAGAAGGTAATATGGCCCCTTCAACATATTAAAAGGTTGGAAAATGTTTTAAATCATTATTGGAATTCTTCTGAATATTCACAACATTTTTCAACTCAAGGAATCCATTTGAGAGGATATAAAATGACTTATCCCCTTTTTAATAAAGTTGGAAAATATTTAGAATATTACTTTAAAGTTTTTAAAATTTATTATGAGTATTATAAAAAACTCTAAAATTATTTTAGGGATTTTATAATGCTAAGAGAGTTTTTATTTCATTGAAATGATTTATTAAATATTTTAAAAGAGTTGAAAAAGTATTCCAATGGGATATTTTTATTTTACCAAATTATTTATTGGTGTAACAATTTAAAAATTTATATTTTATTATTTAGAAATGGTTTGTCAATGCTTTTGACCAAATAAAAATATTTTAAATAATTTATTGGATTTTATTTGATTTATGAAAAGTATTTTATATTTATATAAATTATTTAGAATTTTTTTTTATTTTTATTTTCCTTTTTGGAAAATGTATTCATTAAATAATTTTCTTTAGATTATTTGAAGAATTTAGGATTTTATTTCATATTTTTTTGATTTGCGGTTGATTTTATTTTATTGTTTGAAGTTACGGTTTTAAATAAAAAGAAAAAAATCCGTAGCCCGGTCCAGTAGCCTTTTTCCGCTCGCGAGCGCAACTAGAGGCCGAATCGTTTTTTTTAATTTTCTATTTTCTGTCTATATATAGAATTTCTGGAAAATCTTTTTCTCTTTTCTTTTTTTTGAAACCCTAGCGGGACCCGCGGGCCGCTGCCGCCGGGCACCGTATCACCGGCGCCGCCGGAGTCTCGCGCCGCCACCCGCGCCGGACGGCACCGCCGCCACCCCCGCCGCCGCGCTCGCGGCTCCACGCGACGGCCGTAGCCGCGCCCCGGGCCGGCAACTCGCAGACTTCGCCGGAGAGCAGCGCCGCCCGCGCCGGCCGCCGCACCGCACCACCGGCGACCGCGCCCGTGCGCCGGAGCCCGCGCCTAGCCGCCGCCGCCGGTCGCCAAACGCCGGAGTCGCGCCTCTCTGGGCCGCCGCCGCGCCACCACCGCCACTTGCCAGCCGCCCCTCCCACGCCACGCGGCCGCCTCCCTCACCGAGCCCTGCCAGAGCACGCGCCGCCAGCTCGCTGAAGCCACAACCACCTCGCCGGAGCTCCAACTCCGGCTAGATCTGGTCCCAGGGACCCGATTGCTTTTTCTGAAGAAAGTTTAATCGCGGATAGGTCCTTTTTGAAGAAAACACCCTGGCCCCGTACGTGCAATATCTCCTTCACCGTGCGTCGGATTGAGATGAAACTTTTTCCTACGCGCTCGTGTTGTTCTGTACTTTAGCATGGAATAAATTTTTGAACACTTTTCACACTTTTGAATTTGAATTTAATTCAAATTCAAATTCAAATTCCGGTGGCCGTATCTTTTAAACCGTTGATCCAAATCGAGTGATTCTTTTTGCGTTGGATCACTCTTTCCATGTACTTTCTGTTTATATCATGTATACACAAAAATTCAAATGTTTCTTCATCTGTTTAAATTCAAATTCAATTCAATTTTTGCACTTGCTATGACATGTGTTGTAGTATTCCGTTTCACGTGATTCTTTTTGCATATCGGATCACTTGAGACATGTTATCGATAAGATTCACACACTTTTCATGTGGCATGATTTTCACCTTGATTTCATAAATGCCCATAGTCAAAATTCTTTACCGATGAATCTTTAGCTGTTGACTCTCTCGAGTTCACTTCCACCGATCACCTTCGAGCACATCGACACTTGTACCATGTCAAGCCTTTTGTTTTGTTGCTAAAACCTTTGTGTTTGTTTGTTGAACTTTTGTTTGTCTCGTTGTGATGTGATTTATTATTCGAGTGCCTTCGCTCGCGATAGATTTCTCGGAGTGTGACGAGTAGAGTTGACTGGATGTTGAGAGCGAAGAACTTCACCGAATGGAAAAGGCAAGTTACACTTTGACCATACCTCAGCCTATATTTTCTATTATGCATGTAGCAAATTATCACTCTATGCATGTGTAGGATTATATATTAGTTATGCTTTAAACCTAGTAGGATAGCCATATGTTCTGACCTTGTATTTCATTGTCGCCCTAGGATCGTGGTTGTTATATACTGCTATTGCTTTGTAGACAGGGCTTGGTGGAGTTATCATTGAGCTATGTGAGGATTAATGACTTGACTAGCAAACTTAAATAGAAATCACCTCTGGGCGGGCAGGGAATGCATCCTGGGGCTCGTGCCTTGTCTAAGGAGGGACCAGGGCTAAATGCTTCCCAAATGGTTGTTTTGGTGGTGAACCGGGTGCGTCATGGTGTCTAACCTCTGAACGCAGTGGGCGCTGTCTTGACTCAAAAAGATCGAACAGATAGTGTGACTAGTAGCTTCCATGTACAACCACTGGCTATATGGGCTCTGGCTTAGATGAGTAAGTTGTGGGGAGCCTGGCCCTGGTAGCTAGCTGATGTAGATATGATAGGTGTACCGGCTACTAAAGGGTGGAGGCAACCTCTTCTGAAAGACTTTGTCTCAATCTTTGGGTTGAGTCTAGTGGGGAAAGTGTACAAACCTCTGTTGAGTGTATTAACTGATCATGATTAGCCTTGTCCACGGTTACGGACAATTTTGAGCAACTGGGCATTATTGTTGTTGGATGGTCTTGACAGATAATTCACCTTAATAAGAATTTGAGTGGGAACTTTTAATAAAGGGATGGTTGGAATTGGTGTATCCCGATTCAACCATACTTAGGACTAGCAAGATAAATTAAAATTTGATTAGTTGTAGTATGTGAGGGAAAAATCAGCTTTCTGCAAAATAAAACCATAAGCTTTTCCTTTGACTTATCCTTGCATGTAGATGTAGGTCTGTTATATCCTTTTTTGTGTGACTTGCCGTACAAATCAGATGTACTGACCCGTTGTCGGGCTGTAACCTTCGGTGTTGCAGGATTATATACGACGAGTAAGTGTTGCGATGTAGGGTTACGATGTCTATACTCAACTTGACGGTGGAGTTGATGGACGCCACGAAGCTTTTATTGTTTCCGCTGTATTTTATTTGTAAGCTAGCCTTGATCTATGCAGGTATGCTATATTGTAATACTGGATCTTCGATGTAATATATATGACATGTGGTTTATTCTTGATATTACATCGTGTACTGTGTGTGCTAGCTATTGATCCAGGGACTAGCACAAAATGCACAGAGACTTGGATTCTTAGTGAATTGGGTCGTTACAGATGGTATCAGAGCCCATGTTGACTGTAGGTCGTGACCCTAGAAAATGGATAGGAAAAGCCATAGGAACAAAAGTATTCTATCACTCTTTGATTACTTACTCTCTTCACTAGTATTTCTCATCTATTATTCACCTTCTAAAACCCCTCATATTGTTTTACTGTGAATACCCCTCTGAGTTGCTTACCCTTGAAGACAAGACATTTGAGAGGTGCATCATCAACCTCGTGGATCAATTGAAGTGATGACCACAAGAACTAGAAGGAGTAACTTATGGTGATCAATGAGTTATGGAACTACGAGAGGAATCTTTAAGATCAGCTTAGCTGAGAAGGATGAAGCCTAGCATCATACCACCAATTTTATATGGAGTTAGATGAACGAATTTCGCGTAGTATGATGAGATCGTATGTCTTGCACATATGACCTTACTCTAGGAGTTGTTTGTGTGGTTTGATTTTTGCGACTTGAGTGATTGTTGTTATGTGTTTTTGTTTGCGTGTAGGTGTTTTGCCTTATTCTTGTCTGTGTACAATTGCTTGGTGCTATCTTTACTTTGTTTTCTTGTTTGTATCCTAGTTTCCCCTACCCTTGTCGTTTGGGTTCAATAGATGGAGTATGAAGTAGGACTCACCTTTTCTGGGGCGATGACTAGACTGAAGGTGGAACAATTGATTCATAATATGGAGAAGCACATGGAGAATAACAAGGTTGGAAGTGAGAACATGGCCCACTATGCTGTCAAGTACTTTGTAGAAGAGGCTGCTACTTGGTGGACAATGCACCCGGCGATTAACGAATCAAGAAAGAATATTACTTTGAAGGAATTTACCAATATTTTGTTGGGATCCCACCTCGTCACCCCAACTAAAAGGACGGTAAACCTTAAGAGGCCCCATGCCTGCACAATTTGCGGAGAAACATGACACTCCTATGAAGGACACCAAGATGGATGTCCCTATTGTGAGGAAATTCACTTGGGTGAAGAATGTCCTACTACTCAAGTCACATGTTTTGTGTGCGAAGGAAATAATCATTACCCGGCTCAGTGTCAAATTTTTTATCGTGACACAACAAGTGGTTTAACATCAAAAGGAAGGAATGACGAAAGTTATCCAAGAATTGAAGGAAGCACCCATGAAGAAGAAAAAGAAGGACATTAGCCAAATTCAGTGTTTCCGGTGCAGGAATATGGGGCACTACGCCAACACGTGTCCAGGATTGAAGAGAAAGAAGATGTGAACGCGGAAGCAAGGATGCTGACTCGAAGAAGCTTATGTTTGGTAATTGGAGGACAGACGTTCGTAGGTGTGCACTAAGTGTACGGTGGTACCTTTTAATGTTAGTTAGAGATGTGGATCGATGCATGTTTTGCTGTTGATTAACTGGATGTGTTATTTCATGATTTGTTTTGTTAAGTTTTGTCTTGTACCCTGTGGCCCTGATATGTATTTGATTGATGTCGTGTGTTGTCCTTTGTGTTTCTTCTATGCGAGTAGAATAAGTTTACGTTTCATTAGACCCCTTATCTATTTAGTATGCTTCAAGACTGAAGAAGACACATCAACAAGGAGAATAACTTGATAAATGACTCAGCGATATGAAGATTGTTTCGACATTGCAAAACTGAAGCTGCCGTCATTGAAGACTTGAAGACCTGGAAGATTCAAAGTTTCTACCGTTAGATCATTTCTGTGAGCTGTCATTTCTTGTTTTACCGACAGCTACACATCAAAATTTATTGACAAAACTAGTGTGATGTTTGTATGGGTATATCTCCCTATCTCTCTCTCTACCTCGCTATCTACATTCTATTCCCCCTCATCCTCATCCCTAAACTGAAGAAGCTACTACAATGGCTGCTAATGTCAAGACTGGAATAAAGATGGATGCTACCATTGCCAAGTTCAAAGTTAACCCCGTGTGCCAGGATCTTACAACAAGCAAGCACAATCTTGCTGAAGGAAGAACCCTCGAAGAAATTGTAGTCCACCAATACATGTTTTATAGTAGTTTGCGTAAACCTGAGAGTTGTGAAGAAACGATAGATGTTTTGTCTGGCTAGCAGAACCAATGGATGTATGGGAACCCAGTTCATGAGCAAGAGGAACTTTCTGCATTGCTCGTGAGGATGACCGAGTGTTAGATTGTGAGATTCGCTGAACCATATACAAGGAAATGATTTGGGTGTGGAATGGATTGATCACATGACGACTACTCTTATTATTCTCTCTTGCTATGCGGGATAGTAAATCTTGAGTGACTTACCTATAGCAGAGAGACGACGATGTTAAACCTGAGCCATAGAATGGTACGATGTGCGACCCCTGTAGGAGACTACCGTTTGTGTTACACAGTGAGTATAGACCAAGACCGTTTCCTGCAGGTATCCCGTAAAATAATTCTTGATGACCACCATGAGGGAATCGATAGTTGTTTAGTATTGGCGTCTGCCTTGTCATCCATTAAGGTTCAGTATACGGAGACTCCCCTTTTGCTGAGGATTCAAGATCTCCAAGGAATACGAGGAATGTACGAAGGATGTCATCGATGGATTAAGATTTTGAAGACCGTGTCGCTTTCCTTTTAAGGGTGGTAGCACCCTAACTCATCGGAGGATCGGTGGACTGTCATGAAGACCCGAACCCTAACCTTTCTTTCTAGCCTTCTCGAATCTCGAGGAAAAGATTCCTTTTAAGGGTGGTAGTGGGTAACATCCCAAAATTCTCCGAATTTTGGAATGTTAATAAAATTAAATAGATAATGATTGTTTGCTTGATGTGTTTGATTTTCTCTGGGATTTAAAACTTTTTGGTGTTTAAATGAATATTAAAATGAGAGGGAACAAAAGGACTTTCCCTAATATTCATAATTGATGTTTTGGAATTTATTATTTAAAACAAAACCAACAAAACAAAAATGAGAGAAGGTAATATGACCCCTTCAACATATTAAAAGGTTGGAAAATGTTTTAAATCATTATTGGATTTCTTCTGAATATTCAAAACATTTTTCAACTCAAGGAATCCATTTGAGAGGATATAAAATGACTTATCCCCTTTTTAATAAAGTTGGAAAATATTTAAACATTACTTTAAAGTTTTTAAAATTTATTATGAGTATTATAAAAAACTCTAAAATTATTTTATGGATTTTATAATGCTAAGAGAGTTTTTATTTCATTGAAATGATTTATTAAATATTTTAAAAGAGTTGAAAAAGTATTCCAATGGGATATTTTTATTTTACCAAATTATTTATTGGTGTAACAATTTTAAAATTTATATTTTATTATTCAGAAATGGTTTGTCAATGCTTTTGACCAAATAAATTTTTTAAAAAATTTATTGGATTTTATTTGATTTATGGAAAGTATTTTATATTTAAATAAATTATTTAGAAATTATTTTTATTTTTATTTTCCTTTTTGGAAAATGTATTCATTAAATAAATTTCTTTAGATTATTTGAAGAATTTAGGATTTTATTTCATATTTTTCTGATTTGCAGTTGATTTTATTTTATTGTTTGAAGTTACGGTTTTAAATAAAAAGAAAAAAATCCGTAGCCCGGCCCAGTAGCCTTTTTCCGCTTGCGAGCACAACTAGAGCCCGAATCGTTTATTTTATTTTATTTTATTTTATCTGTCTATATATAGAATTTCTGGAAAATCTTTTTCTCTCTTTTTTTGAAACCCTAGCGAGACCCGCGGGCCGCCGCCGCCGTGCCTCGCATCACCGGCGCCGCTGCCGCCTGGCCGTATCGCCGCCACCGGTCGACACCGCCGCGGAGTCTCGCGCCGCCGCCCGCGCCGGACGGCACCGCCGCTACCCCCGCCGCCGCGCTCGCGCCTCCACGCGACGGCCGCAGCCGCGCCCCGGGCCGGCAACTCGCCGACTTCGCCGGAGAGCAGCGCCGCCCGCGCCGCCCGCGCCGGCCGCCGCACCTCACCACCGGCGACCCCTCCCGTGCGCCGGAGCCCGCGCCTAGCCGCCGCCGCCGGTCGCCAAACGTCGGAGTCGCGCCTCCCTGGGCCGCCGCCGCGCCACCACCGCCACTTGCCGGCCGCCCCTCCCACGCCACGCGGCCGCCGCCCTCACCGAGCCCCGCCGGAGGACGCGCCGCCAGCTCGCCGGAGCCGCAACCACCTAGCCGGAGCTCCAACTCAGGCCAGATCTGGTCCCAGGTATCCGATCACTTTTTATGAAGAAAGTTTAATTGTGGGTAGGTCCTTTTGGCAGAAAACACCTTGGCGCCGTACGTGCAATATCTCCTTCACCGTGCGTCAGATTGAGGTGAAACTTTTTCCTACGCGCTCGTGTTGTTCTGTAATTTAGCATGGAATAAAATTTTGCACACTTATGAATTTGAATTTAATTCAAATTCAAATTCAAATTCCGGTGGCCGTATCTTTTAAACCGTTGATCCAAATCGAGTGATTCTTTTTGCTTTGGATCGCTCGTTCCATGTACCTTCTGTTTATATCATGTGTACACAAAAATTAAAATGTTTCTTGATATGTTTAAATTCAAATTCGATTCAATTTTTGCACTTGCTATGACATGTGTTGTAGTATTCCGTTTCACGTGATTCTTTTTGCATATCGGATCACTTGAGACATGTTATCGGTAAGATTCACACACTCTTCATGTGGGCATGATTTTCACCTTGATTTCATAAATGCCCGTAGTCAAAATTCCTTAACGATGAATCTTTATCTGTTGACTCTCTCGAGTTCACTTCCACCGGTCACCTTCGAGCACATCGACACTTGTACCGTGTCAAGCCTTTTATTTTGTTGCTAAAACCTTTGTGTTTGTTTGTTGAAATTTTGTTTGTCTTGTTGTGATGTGATTTCTTATTCGAGTTCCTTCGCTTGCGATTGATTTCTCGGAGTGTGACAAGTAGAGTTGAATGGATCGTGAGAGCGAAGAACTTCACCGAATGGAAAAGGCAAGTTACACTTTGACCATACCTCAGCCTATATTTTCTATTATGCATATAGCAAATTATCACTCTATGCATGTGTAGGATTATATATTAGTTATGCTTTAAACCTAGTAGGATAGCCATATGTTCTGACCTTGTATTTCATTGTCGCCCTAGGATCGTGGTTGTTATATACTGCTATTGCTTTGTAGACGGGGATTGGTTGAGTTATCATTGAGCTATGTGAGGATTAATGACTTGACTAGCAAACTTAAATAGAAATCACCTTTGGGCGGGCAGGAATTGAATCCTGGGGCTTGTGCCTTGTCTAAGGAGGGACCAGGGCTAAATGCTTCCCGAATGGTTGTTTTGGTGGTGAAGCGGGTGCGTCATGGTGTCTACCCTCTGAACGCAGTGGGCGCTGGGCATGGTGTCTACCCGCTGAACGCAGTGTATTAACTGATCATGATTAGCCTTGTCCACGGTTACGGACAATTTTGAGCAACTGGGCATTATTGTTGTTGGATGGTCTTGACAGATAATTCACCTTAATAAGAATTTGAGTGGGAACTTTTAATAAAGGGATGGTTGGAATTGGTGTATCCCGATTCAACCATACTTAGGACTAGCAAGATGAATTAAAATTTGATTAGTTGTAGTATGTGAGGGAAAAATCAGCTTTCTGCAAAATAAAACCATAAGCTTTTCCTTTGACTTATCCTTGCATGTAGATGTAGGTCTGTTATATCCTTTTTCGTGTGACTTGCCGTACAAATTAGATGTACTGACCCGTTGTCGGGCTGTAACCTTCGGTGTTGCAGGATTATATACGACGAGTAAGTGTTGTGATGTAGGGTTACGATGTCTATACTCAACTTGCCGGTGGAGTTGATGGACGCCACGAAGCTTTTATTGTTTTCCGCTGTATTTTATTTGTAAGCTAGCCTTGATCTATGCAGGTATGCTATATTGTAATACTGGATCTTCGATTTAATATATATGACATGTGGTTTATTCTTGATATTACATCGTGTACTGTGTGTGCTAGCTATTGATCCAGGGACTAGCACAGAATGCACAGAGACTTGGATTCTTAGTGAATCGGGTCGTTACACAGAGTGATCACGACCCGCTATTCTACACCTAGCTAACAATGCGCAGGGTTTACTGCTGAATATTATATATATATATAGATAAGGCAGCATAGGACATGGAAAGGTAAATCAAGGGGCGACAATGACATGCTATGCAATGAATAGGAATGTAACGTAGCAGCAGCAAATTCCTAGTGCAAGAAATGTACGGAAAATATATGCGATATTCGGGGAAGGAAAATGGCTCTGATTGCCTGGAAGCTCGATGGTATGGGTACGGTCGTCGACGAAGTAGTCGAACCCAACAACGTCGGCGGCGGTAGTCGCGGGGTCTACCGGACAATAAGAGGGGTGGGGGGAGAAACAATAAATACACAGTAATAATAGCAATACAAATACAAGACATGGCAATACGTTATGCTAGGGGTGAACTAACGCAGTGCAATGTGCTTTGCTCGGAGCAGGAATTCATCCGGGGATGACTCACGATACCGGTTGATTACCGGACAGATGATCCAGAGGGGGAAGGTTCCATGTCTGCAGTGTTAGAGACAACTGACAGACATGTGGATAGTGTATCCGTGATCGTTGATCCATTTTGAACAACTTTCATATATAGAACATTTACATCCGGAAAGTTTTACCAGCACTGGAAAATTATCGGACAGTGCAACCGGAGGGGGAATGTCTCGTGTTCGGTATGTTAGAGGGGGGTGGTGGGTGTATGGGTGGCGTATCCATATTCGTAATATTTTTCTGATCAATTTTCATGTATAAAGTTTTTCCAACTGATTTACGGTTTAAAAGATATTGATTTTCAAAATTTAAATCAATTTAAAACAATTTCTAGAATTTATTTTATTATTTAATTAGCAACATTACCCAGAACCTTATCCAGAACAATGTCTGGCAGGGTGGACCCACATGTCATAGACAGTGGTATTTAAATCATTTTATTTAATTGAATAAAACAGAGAGGACCCAGATGTCATAGAGAGATTCAATTTAATAGTGATTAATTTAACTAAAAAAGGATTAGTCAGAGGAGGGTCCCACATGTCATTGTCTATTAGTGTAAATAAACTTATTTTTTTAATCCATTGGTGGGGGCCAGATGTCATAGGGCCAAAGACCTATTCTATTTTAATTAACCTAATAGTGTGATGGGGCCCAACTGTTGTAGATACAGTTTTAATCTAATAATTTCTTTAACTTAATAGATGGTTAAATGGGACTGACCCACATGTCATTGTAAGGGGGCATTAGTGTTAATTTAGCAGGGGGGTGGTTAATCCCGCGGCTTGGACTTGCGTCCACGCCGGCGAGACCATGCACACCGGCGGCAACTATGGGGGCACGATAGTGTGGCCAGAATGCTAGAGCGCGCGTGGAGCTTCCATCGGAGTGCACTGGGCGCGGCCGTGCTCGAGGCCAAGCGCGGAGAGCATCAGCAGTGAGCACGTGCTCTCCGGCGTAGACCGACCACGGCGGCCGGTGCACGGCCTCACGCCAGACGACGACGGGTGCGACCAATTCAATGGGAGAAGCAGTGGATCTCACCGGGAAGGCTCACGGAGGCCTCACGGGTTAACGGGAGCGCATGGGAGGCGCGAATCGACGCCGGCGAGCCATGGTGGTCCGCGGTGGGGAGGATCCCAATTCCGGCGAGGCAGCGGTCTTCGGCGATGATAAACGGCTTGGGGCAAGGGAGTCGACCGCGTTGAACCGTCTGGACACCAAGGGACGGCGAGGCGGGGCCGTTGGCCGCGTCGACTCATCGGAGCAACCACGGCTCCGCCATGGCTGAGCTCGGGGAGAGGAAGAAGGGACGAGGGGGAAGGGGAATGTGGGCAGGGGGGGTCAGGGGCAGCTGGGGAAGGCCCTATCTCCACAAGGGAGCAGGTGAGGGAGGGGGGGCCGGCCAAGAAGGGGCTTCCATGGCCATGGCCATGCGACGACGATGGAGGCAGTTGAGATGGGACGGGGGTAGGTGGAAGAAGGAGAGGCCGGGGTTGGGTTGGGCCGAGGTGGTTTTGCTCCAGGCGGAAAATAACATTTTTCCCATTTTACTTTTTCTGGTATTTAGTTTCTGGTGTTCCAAATTTATTTGGCTAGCAATGGATTTCTGCAAAATATGCTACTAGCCCCAATATTAGGGTTCCATTTTATATCACTGTTGTAAAAAGTTTGGTTGCCAACTAAATTCACTTCATTTTTGATTTTTTTAAAATGGGATGAAGGCGGCTATTTTGCTACAGCTTTCATTTGATTACATTATTTAAACATAGTACTCCCTCCGATCCATATTAATTGACACACACTTAGTACAACTCTAGTACAGAGTTATACTAAGTGTGCGTCAATTAATTTGGATCGGAGGGAGTAATAAATTCCTATAGATATTTTATCATGACCTAATGATTATTTCCTATTTAATAAAATTGGTTTCACAATTTTTGGCTAAAGTTTATTTCCCACTTTTATTTAATTCCTAGGGGCAATTTAATATTCAACCATTATGGGTTTCACTATTTATTATTGACTTGGGATCTTTAAAAATGCCAAGAATAATCTGTCTAATTATTTTCAAAGGTTTTATCTCAACCTGCCTTTTGAAAAGGACTTGGAGTGGAAATATTTCCTAATGCATTTTTTAATGAGGGTGATCATGATGACAAGACATTTAACAAGGTGATCACTGTTGAATTACTGTTACCTGATTATCGGGGTGTTACAACTCTCCCCCACTACAAGAATTCTCGTCCCAACAATTAAAAGGTAGTGGTAAGGGTTAGAGTTTTGGTTTCGTATTCTAACGAATCTTCTGGTTCTTGTTGTCCTTATCGAAGGAGTTGATCCTTGATGTTGTTGTCTTCATTTCTCTGTTTCTGTGCACCTCAACGAGTTGTTATCCTTCCATCGGGGCTCCATCGTACTTACGATCAGGCTAGGAGATAAAACTTAAGGGGGCCCGATCATTACAAGGTTAATCAACCGAGGTTGTCCAAGGTAATGGGGTACAGGGTATCTTCCGAGTAAAACTCAGGGGAATACATCGAGAAAAACAAAAGAAGGTATGAGAAGTTTCAAGCGGATAGACATGCATTTGACGTTGATGACGGATGACGAAAGGAGGTCCAGAGCATCAGGCATAAGCACCGAGTCTGATATCGGATCGAATACCTCAAGGTGACGACAAGAGTCAGGTTTCGATCCTGTGGAACTGTGGGTTAGAGTGGTGGCATATTACGTGATCACGTTGCAAGGATTGTCAGAGAACAACTTGTCAGGTATGTCAGCAACAATATTGGTTCCAGGAGCAGTGGACAAAGAGAACCATTTTCCTGCTCGTTAATACGAGGAAGACCAATTGGCAAAGTTCTCGTCCCGGTGGTTACCGAAAAGTCATCAACAATGGCAACAAGGGGTTACTAACAAGGTTGCACATCGAGGTGTTTACATAAGCAGGGGGTTATCACTTCTTAGGTTTTAATGATCGCAAGAAAGGTTAGACAGACCAATGGAAAGGGAATTTTGATGATACACAAGTATCAGGTGTATATCTTTCCCAAGGGAGAGCAGAGCAAGACATACACGACCAAGTATGTATTGGCAGGGAGTTAAAGGAGGTTGTCGATGATAACACAAATCATCGAGGGGCAAGGATGGTATTTCACACGATGAATCCGATTGACACATGGAAGAATCCATGTAAGAATAGTCGGATAATAATCCACGAAAGGTCGGGTGGTTCGCAAAGAATCCGATGTGAGTATCGGCACTCAACCAGAAGAAGAAAGAATGCAAAGGCATCGGGTGATAGAAGCATGAATAATTCGATGCTTAAGTACAAGGGAATTATGATTTCCAGATCGGGAGGTGGATGCAATTATCCATACGGACTTTATCAGTGGTAGGGGATTGCAAAGGCGATGAACAGGTAGGTTCTCGAGAATTAATCGAAGAGTATTCTTTAGAATCTTCAGGTGAAGATCATCTTGGGTGAAGGGCTCTCCGGAAGGACAGAGGTGCGAGAACCTAAAGTCAGAGTTAGTAAATCCTTTAACCCGAAAGAGGAGAGAGATCAGAGTCCCAGAGTAAAGGTACGAAGAAAAAGATCCTAATACCAACCATTTTGCGACATGGGCCGCCACACGACACTGTTAGTAAAGTATTTTTGCAAAGACTAGACTCGACTTCGACCCAGGAGTTGGAAAGGGGTGTCCTACAGGCAGTCGGCTCTGATATCAACTTGTGACGCCCCCAAAATCAGACCGTGTACAATAATCATACACGCAAGGTACACGATCGAGATCAGGGACTCACGGTAAGATATCACAACACAACTCTACAAATAAAATAATACAAGCTCTTTAATACAAGCCAGGGGCCACGAGGGCTCGAATACAACAGCTCGAAAGCACAGAGTTAGCAGAAGCAAAAGTATCTGAGTACAGACACGAGGTACACATGATCCGCCTTGAGAAGGCTAGCACAAAAACAACAACGATCGAAAAGGCGAGGCCTCCTGCCTAGGAACCTCCAAACTACTCCTGGTCATCGGGGATCTCCATGTCGTAGAAGGCATCGGGGATCTTCATGTTGCGATGGTCGGTATAGGGGATCTCCTGCTCCTGGACTCCAAGGATCCAACGTCGACTGCAGCGGCCGATCAGGAAAAAAGGGGGAAAATAAAGCAAGGGTGAGTATCTAGCATACCCGCGAGTCTTACGTTCGCTACTAAGTATTTATGCAATTGTATCAAATGGAAAGGGGAGGCTATATATAGTGGACTGCAGGGTAGGAATCAGAATAAGGATGAGAAGCTAGGCCTATCGAAGACTAGCATCTTCCGACGAGTCTTGCAGCATGAGAAGAGAATAGCCAACAGTTCAATATAAAGCATAAAGTAACAATGCAGCAGAAGTTGATGCAACATTGTATAGTAATAAGTTGTATTAGATAACAATGCCTCCGAGATCCCTTCCTCGACTTCCCTGTGAGGAAGAAAACCCGGAACCAAATAGTTTAGTAATAATAGTTTGTAGTAGTAGGATCTGGCTTCAGCATAAAGCGTCCTGTTACCGTGGACACATCTGTTCGAATAGATTAATCTTCCCTGCAGGGGTGCACTTATGTTACACTACAACGCACGGATCTCCAGGGTGGCGTACACCTTGTTAGGGAATGTTCCTTTGAGGCTATCCGACACTCCATAGCCCATCTTTCAAACTCAACAGAGAGGTCATCCGCCGGTCTAAATCCTAAGTACGCCGGGCCTTGGACCCCAACACAAACGTACTCCAGCACGGTGCGTGACTAGCCGGTGAAGCATAAGAAAACCAAATAAGAAATCACCGCGCAAGAAAATAAGACAACACCACTTCCCGGCAATCAGCCCTCGGTACTTCTGACGTCTGAAGAGTCCTCGGACGAGACTACGAAGCAGGGGAGCCCATAACTCGTAATTCCCACGTGTAGGCAACGCGTATAAGCCAAAAGGCTACTCAAGTCATCCGCCTGACACATTAAGCATTTTATTATTTTCTGTCGGGACAACCGTTATCGTTTCCCCTATCTGGGTGAGTCGCGGACAATGACAGCAGCCAGGTCCACCCCCATAACAAGAGCCCGTGGCCGCCTGCCCTGTCGTCCCACCAACTCGTGCGGTTACCAACAAGGTGAACCGTCTCCTTACCTTGTCTCGCGTTTGCTCTTTGAAGAGCTCGACTTTCTTACAACAGGGTATCTCACGGCCAACGAGCAAGGACCAGGCCCACCATGGTATCCTCCTGTCCTGCCGTCCCGATACAATCCCCGCGCGGGCACCATTGGGTCACCCGACTCCTTACCTTTTAAGGACACCAGTTGATTCGAGTGCCTACCATTAAGTGAAACCAGGAGGAATCACCCTCGACGGTACACTTGAAGAGGTTCGACAGTGACATCAGCGGAATGAACTAAAGAGGTAAACCTCGTATCATCCCGGTGATGCTACGCTACCGAGCCAACAAGAGTGAAATACGAGTCCATTCCACTTGTAAGTCAAACTCGAAGCGACTCGGCAGAGTCTCGCCGTTGTAGGTTCCCTAGGGCGTCTGCATTGATCCATACCTGTTGCAGTTATAATATTTTCTAATCCGTGTTCACTCACCAGAGTGATCAGGACCCTCTATTCTACACCTAGCTAGCAATGCGCAGGGTTTACTGCTGAATATTATATATATAGATAAGGAAGCATAGGACATGGAAAGGTAAATCAAGGGGCGACAATGACAGGCTATGCAATGAATAGGAATGTGATGTAGCAGCAGCAGCAAATGCCAAGTGCTAGAAATGTACGGAAAAGATAGGCGATATATGGGGAAGGAAAATGGCTCTGCTTTCCTGGAAGCTCGATGGTAGGGGTACGATCGTCGACGAAGTAGTCGAACCCAGCAACATCGGCGGCGGTAGTCTTGGGGTCTACCGAACAATAAGAGGGGGGGGGGGGAGAAACAATAAATACACAACAATAATAGCAATACAAATACAAGACATGGCAATACGTTATGCTGGGGGTGAACTAACGTAGTGCAATGTGCTTTGCTCGGAGCGGGAATTCATCCGGGGATGACTCACGGTACCGGTTGATTACCGGACAGATGATCCGAAGGGGGAAGGTTCCATGTCTGCAGTGTTAGAGAAAACTGACAGAGATGTGGATAGTGTATTCGTGATCGTTAATCCATTTTGAACAACTTTCATATACAGAACATTTCCATCCGGCAAGTTTTACCAGCACCGGAAAATTACCGGACAGTGCAACCGGAGGGGGAATGTCTCATGGTAGGTATGATAGAGAGGGGTGGTGGGTGTACGGGTGGCGTATCCGTATTCGTTATATTTTCCTGATCAATTTTCATGTATAAAGTTTTTCCATCTGATTTACGGTTTAAAAGATATTGATTTTCAAAGTTTAAATCAATTTAAAACAATTTCTAGAATTTCTTTTGTTTTTTAATTAGCAACATTACCCACAACCTTATCCAGAACAATGTCTTACAGGGTGGACCCACATGTCATAGACAGTGGTATTTAAATTATTTTATTTAATTGAATAAAATAGAGAGGACCCACATGTCATAGAGAGATTCAATTTAATAGTGATTAATTTACCTAAACAGTTATTAGTCAGAGGAGGGTCCCACATGTCATTGACTATTAATGTAAATAATTTTTTTAATCCATTGGTGGGGGCCAGATGTCATAGGAACAAAGACCTATTAATCTATTTTAATTAACCTAATAGTGTGGTGGGGTCCAACTGTCATAGATACAGTTTTAATCTAATAATTCATTTAACTTAACAGATGGTTAAGTGGGGCTGACCCACATGTCATTGTAAGGGGGCATTAGTGTTAATTTAACAGGGGGTGGTTAATCCCGCGGCTTGGACTTGCGTGCACGCCGGCGAGACAGTGCACACCGGCGACAACTACGGGGGCACGACAGTGTGGCCAGAATGCTAGAGCGCGCGTGGAGCAGCCACTGGAGCGCACTGGACGCGGCTGCGCTCAAGGCCATGCGCGACGAGTAGCAGCAGTGAGAACGAGCTCACCGGCGTAGACCGACCGCGCCGGCCGGTGCACGACCTCGTGCCAAACGACGACGGGGGCGACCAATTCAACGGGAGAAGGGGTGGAGCTCACCGGGCAGGCTCACGTAGGCCTCACGGGTTAACGGGAGCGCAGGGGAGGTGCGAATCGACGCCGGCAAGCCGTGGTGGTTCGGGGCGGGGAGGATCCCAATTCCGGAGAGGCAGCGGTCTTCGGTGACGATGAACGGCTTGGGGCGAGGGAGTCTACCGCGGGGAATCATCCGGACACCGAGGGACGGCGAGGCGGGGCCGTTGGACGCCTCGACTCATCGAAGCAGCCACTGCTCCGCTATGGCTGAGATCGGGGAGAGGAAGAGTGGGCGAGGTGAAGGGGAAAGTGGGCAGGGGGGTCAGGGGCAGGTGGGGGAGGCCCTATCTCTACGAGGGAGCAGGTGAGGGAGGGGGGCCCGACCAAGCAGGGGCGTCCATGGCCATGGCCATGCCACGGCGATGGAGGCAGGTGAGATGGGACGGGGGCCAGTGGAAGAAGGAGAGGCCGGGGTTGGGCTGGGCCGAGGTGGTTTTGCTCCGGGCAGAAAATAACGTTTTTCCCATTTTACTTTTTCTGGTATTTAGTTTCTGGTGTTCCAAATTTATTTGGCTAGCCATGGATTTCTGCAAAATATGTTACTAGCCCCAATATTTGGGTTCCATTTTATATCACTGTTGTAAAAAGTTTGTTGCCAACTAAATTCATTTGCATTTTTGATTTGTTTAAAATGGGATGAAGGCGGCTATTTTGCTACTTCTTTCATTTGATTAAAATTTTTAAACATAGTAATAAATTCCTATAGATATTTTTATCATGACCTAATGATTATTTCCTATTTAATAAAATTGGTTTCAAATTTTTTGGCTAAAGTTTATTTCCCACTTTTATTTAATTCCTAGGGGCAATTTAATATTCAACCATTATAGGTTTCACTATTTATTATTGACTTGGGATCTTTAAAAATGCCAAGAATAATCTGTCTAATTATTTTCAAAGGTTTTATCTCAACCTGCCTTTTGAAAAGGACTTGGAGTGGAAATATTTCCTAATGAAGTTTTTTTTAATGAGGGTGATCATGATGACAAGGCATTTAACAAGGTGATCACTGTTGAATTATTGTTTCCTGATTATCGGGGTGTTACAGCTGCATCTCACCTTCCACTTGGGGAAACCAACGAAGGGCGAGAAGAAATTATCATGTCTCACATATCAACCCCACTAGTTCGATTGGAGAGATTTTATATACTCATAGCTCATTGTGCACCCATTGCATGGCAATCCCTACTCCTCACACCATATCTACCATTAGGCCTACCCTAGCCTAAGGTTGTCCTCATTGGTGTGAGACTTTCATACTTTTTTGGCTGCCTTCCCCATCATTTATTCTCTTCGTCATCCTAAGTGCCAACTAATCTTGCTTGTGCTCATTCATTGCATGAGTGATCAAAATCTAAAGGGAGAGGATCGGATTGACTTGTACCTGGCCGACGGTCTGGGGATGAGTGATACGTCCCAAACGTATCTATAATTTCTTCTTGTTCCATGCTCATTTGGGTGACTTTGCTATGTGTTTTGCTACACTTTCGTACCTTTTTACACATATTTGGACTAACCTACTAACTCAGTGCACCCAGTGCCAGTTTTTGTATGCTGATGTATGTGAATTTCAGGTTTTTACCCATATTTACAGAGCCCAAAAAATTCCAAGAAAAAAAATCAACGCAACGGAAGCTTCCGGAAGACCGAAGGAGAGTCAGAGGGGGGCCACCCCCCTCCCAGGCGGCCAGGGGGCGCGGCCCCACTCCTGGCTGTGAGTATCCCCCTTGGACCATGGGTCCATGACCAGTAGCTATGTGATGTCTTCTCTCCAATCTTGTGCTTCAATTCTTAACCCTTGTGAGCTGCCCTACATGATCAAGGCATCTATGTAATTTTCCTGCTGTTGCTATGCTGTGTTTGCTGGGATCGGATGGATAATTAGATTATGTTCAGATTATGATGAGTTATATATTTTGTTCTCATTTTATATTTTGTTCTTGAGTAATTCTTGCATGTTCTCCGTTGCTTTTTATTTCTTTGGCCAAGTAGTAGATAGTAACTCCAAGAAGGAGCGTTATGCTTGATTATGGGTTCATGCCCCCCGATGTCTAGATTGAGTGACAGAAACATGAGACTAGGGGATGTGCTGTTGCCACTTGGGATAAAACAACGGTGCTTGTACCCGCGGTTGCAATGATTGTTTACCTTACGCAAATTTTGTTAATGCTGTTGTCTGTTGCTTTGGGTTTACACTTTGGGTGGGGCTCGCAACTTAATACCAGCGAGATTTTCTGGATAGATATCTCAAGATGGATGATTAGAGAGTAGATGCTGATGGATAAACGGTCTACTTGTCTTGGCGTACTTCCCATACTTTTGAGCCTCTAAGTTTCTTGTGGCATAATTAGCATTGAGGTGCGTTTATAATTCTGTCGATTTCCCAGCTGTAATTTGTTCACCCGTCTTAGCTATTTTATCGTCTTTTGGGAGAGAGACATCACTAGTGAACATCATGGGACCCTGGCCCATATTTCCACCATTGTTTACACCTCAAATTTTACTCCTTTATTTCCTTTCAGTTGCAATCACCATCACTATTTCCACCGTGCGTTTGATCCTTTGTAAATGACATGGCTGGAGAGATTAACCTCTCTGAACTCGTTGGGAGCAAAGTTATTTGCTTTTGTGTGCAGGTCCACGTCTTCTGTTAGCGCCAGAGCAGCAGACACCTTCTTGTTGATCTCCAGAGCCCTACTGGATTGACAACCTTGGTATCTTCACCAAGGGAAATTTGTTAATATCTACATCATAACCTTTCACTTGAGTTAACCAGCGAGGAGCACTACTTTAGTACCATCAATGAGTCATAATGAGATTCCAACAGAGACCAAGTGTTTTTATGCTCTAAACCCATCTCCCAGTTTATCCATGGGAACACCGATTAGAGACATTCGAGTCACGAACAACAAGAGATCTTACACCTTTATGTTCTTACTTTGCTAGTTTAAATACTAGATATAGACTCTTGCCTGTGACTATCTTGACTTGAATTTCATCTCTTTCTTGTTGTACTTTAAAGTTCAAATCTTTGTTGGTAGATTGTCACCACAAAATTTATCTTAGTTGTCATTTACCTCCTCGAGGACGAGAAGGAATTAAGCTTAGGGATGTTGATGCGTCCCAAACGTATCTATAATCTTTGCTTGTTCCATGCTTGTTATGGTGACAATGCTACATGTTTTGATGCACTTTCATATCATTTACAACTTATTTGGACTAACCTACTGACTCAGTGCCCGGTGCAAGTTTCTGTCTATTTTTTCCCGTGCATCGCAGAAAAAGGTGAAAAATATAAGTGCTCAGAAAAATTCGAAAAAATCCTAAAAAATATCCAAGTCGGAAGACTCCAAAAGACCGAAGGAGGGCCAGGGGGTCCACCCCCGCCCAAGCGACTACCTGGCGCGGCCAGGGGGTGGCCGCGCCACCTGTCCGCCTGGGCCACGGGCCACTGATGTCTACGCGTGCTTCTATTCTTGTAGACTATGTTGGGCCTCCATGCGTAGAGGTTTGTAGGACAGCAACAATTTCCCTCATGTGGATGACCTAAGGTTTATCAAACTCAGGGAAGTAGAGGTTGAAGATGGTCTCTCTAAAACAACCCTGCAATTAAGAAACAAGAAGTCCCTTGTGTCCCCAACACACCTAATACAAATAGGAGTTGAATAGCTGCACTAGTTCGATGAAGAGATGGTAAAATATGGTTGATATGTGTGGCAAAGCAAGGTAATATATATCTGTAATAAAAATTACAGCAAGAAAACAAGTAGTAAACTTGAAAACAAACGGTATTGCAATGGTGTAAACAAGGCCTAAGCTTCATACTTTCACTAGTGCAAACTCCCAACAACATTAACATAGTCTAATCACATGATATTTCCACTATAACATGCAATGGAGATATACTCACATGTCATTCCTTTGTGATCAAGAGAGGTCAAGAATTATGTAGGGCTACAAAAGCACACCTCAGAGTTCGTTGTTCTCATCTATGGATTTCCCAATGTCACCGCGACCAACCAAAGAGAAAGACCGTTGTCACCATGGCCTCGGAGATTATACTAGATAAAGACAAGTGAGTACATCAAATCCAATACATAGAAGAAAGGGAAACATCATGGGATCACCCTAGATTAACATAGCCTATGATCACAATCAAGATCACATCATGGGAGAGAGAATTAACAAAATAGATACTATAGAAGACCTCATCCCCGAGGAGGAACTACTCCCGCATGATCATGAGGAGGAAGAAATGGTGATGGAGGTGAATCCGGGGCACTTTCCCGTCCCGGTAGTGTGCCGAAGAAGGAAATTCTAGTCCCTCGAAGCTTGTTGGCGATGGCGGCGGAGATCGGAATTGCTTCTGGAAAAAGGAGTTGCGGAATCAGGGTTTACTCCATGGGGGTAAAAATAGGGCCAAAGGGGGGCTCGTTGGGAGGCCCCACCTAACCAGGCGGGTCCCTGGCGCGTCCTCCCCCCTGGCCGCGCAGACAGGTCGCCTGGTTGGGGGGTGGACCCCTCCGGTTTTCCTTCGGGCTTCTGGAGTCTTCCGTCACGCTGATTTTTTATATAATTTTTGTGGAATTTTCCGAGCACTTTATTAATTGCTATTTTTCATGCAATGCACGGACAACAACAGAGAAAAACTTGCACCGTGGCATTGAGTTAGTGGGTTAGTCCAAATATGTTGAAAAAGGTATCAAAGTGTAACAAAATATATACAGTGTCACCAATATAAGCATGGAACAAGCATAAATTATAGATACATTTGGGACGTATCAACATCCCCAAGCTTAATTCCTGCTCGTCCTCGAGCAGGTAAATGATAATTTTTTTTTTGTGGCGACATGCTACCAAAAAATATTTGAACTTTAAAGTACATCAAGTAAGATATGCAATTCAAGTCAAGACAATAACAAGCAAGAGTCTATATCTAGTATTGAAACTAGCAAAGTAAGAACATAAAGGTGCAAGATCTCTCGCTGTCCATGACTCGAATGTCTCCAAATGGTGTTTGTGTGCAAGAAGTGGGAGATGGGTTTAGAGCATAAAAATACTAGATAGTTAATTGAGAATTCAATCTACTAAAACTTCAAACTTGGTCTCCTTTGGAATCTTATTATGAATCATTCCCAGACCACTAGTCAGGTACATGTCAAACCGATCCTCTCTCTTTCGATTTTGAGAACTCATTCAATGCATGAGCGCGAGCAAGAGATGTTGGCACGTAGGATGGAAAATATAATAATGATGGGGAAGGAATACAAAAAAGGTGTGAAAGGCTCACATAAATGAGGAAAATCATAGGCGATAGAAAGCATAATGATAGATATGATGTGAGGAGTAGGGATTTCGATGCAACGGATGCATATATGAGCTATGGGAAGCTCTCCAATGGAACTAGTGGGGTGCACCCAACTTTCTTTCTCAAGAAGACCTAGAGCTCATTTGAGGAGGCTCATCATTGGAATATACAAGACAAGTTCTATAGCGTAAGGAGTCCCACATAGTTATGCATGAATGATATGAAACTCTCTATGAAGTACAAATACTATTTGGAGCACGAGTGTGGATCATTCAAAAGGAATAGTAGTGTTGCCCCTTTTCCTCTTTTTCTTTTTCTTTTTTTTCTTTCCCTTTTTTCTCTTTTTTATATTTTTGTGGCCTCATTGGCTCTTTCTATTTATCTCTCATTTGTCCTCTTTGGAATCTTTTAATTTGTCCTCTTTTTGGATATTTTATTTGTGTACTCTTTGGGATCTTTTCCTCACTTTAATGGAAACACCCTATATTTTACAAGGATATAGAAAACCACACACTTTACAAGAATTACTCAACATAAAGAAAACTGAAAAGTATCACGATGTATGCAAATGTATGCCTCTGCCAGTGTAGCAGGATATGCAGTGATACTAGCGCGTCATGTAGCAATTATAAGGGAAAGTCCCAACTAGCATGCAGGTCCTCGATCAATCAAACGCATGTATGACATGAATATCAAGTCATGAGATGATAGATGTTGCATGGAAATGTATCTCGGAAAGGCTATGGAAATGCAAGGTTGGTATGGTGGCTGTTTTGAGAAAGGATATAATGAGGTTTATGATGATAGAGCGTATCATGCCAAGGGTTTGGATGAATCGGTGAAGTTTGCACCAACTCTCGAGGTGAGAAAGAGCAATGCATGGTACCTAAGAGGCTAGGAAAATATGGATGGTGGAAGTGCCAACAATCGAATACTCACATTAGCCAAAGGAACTCATCCACTTATTATCGATAACTCTCTATCTAATCAGAAGATTCACAAAGAGACAAGTACCCCGAGGAGGACTGTATGGGGGTTTGGTTATCCTTGCGCATCCTTTACCCATGGTACGTGAGGGTACTCTATATATTACAACCCCTCTAGAGGTTATCGATCCGTCTAGTAGCTAGAGTTCTCAACTATTTTTTTTGTAGTTTTGAAAATAAGCACGGATTTCCCAAAGTATGAAACCGATCACTAATAGGCTTGATCTCTTGACACAGAGAAGTCCAAACATTACTCAAATCAATACCTCAAAACTATTGCAAGTTACTACTAAACTTATAATAGCAACCTCAATTACCTACTCAAGTCAAGACACAAAATCAGTGCAACAAGCCAACTCTCTAAACAAGATAAGCATGAAAACTCAAGAGAGTTTCTACAAGCAACAATCTGAATAAAATCTCTTTAAATATGCACATAAAGAAAAGAGATAAACATGATAGTAGCAAGAAAAAGGTAAAGAACACTCAACAAAGATAAGAATGAAAACTATGTTGTGTTCTAGGGTGAAGTGGAGCGTGTTTCTCTCCCAGACAACGTAGGCTAGTTGGGGTCCAACTTGTTATGAACAGCAAGAAAAATTAAACTAACTAAAAAGGTAAATGCAAGACACTCCAAGCATAGCACACAACACATGTAGTGATAAAAATATAGTGTGGAGAAGGACAAAATGATGATTGTTGATGGAGAAGGGGATGCGTGGTCATCCCCAAGCTTAGACGCTTGACTCTCCTTGAATATTTCTTGGGGGTGCATAATGGCATCCCCAAGCTTGATCTTTTGAAACTCCCGGATCTTCTTTCACCATCTTCCTTCGCACACTTGAAAACTCTCTTCATATGAAACTCATCATAAGCTGATTAGAGGGGTTAGTGCCCATAATAAAATAATTTTCCTCTACTGGAAATAAAGTTTTTCAGGAAGATATATAGTTTCTCAAGATTTCCAAAAAGTTTTTGCAAAGAAAAAGAAAGCTGAAGATTTGCAAAACGGTGAAAACATAAAAAAGGGAAGAATCTGGGAAAAACATACCAGCAGGTAGTAAATAATTTTTTAGGGGCACTTCTGCAACTCAAATCAAAAAACTTAGAACATGTTGTAGCTTCTCAATTGTATAGAGCATACTGTCAAAAAATTTCAGATAAAAAATATGATCTGGTGATTTTAGGCGATTTTTTCTGTCAAGAAGACATAATCTATTTTCTGGACAACATGTAGAACTTTTGATACACTTGTGACCGGAGGCTAAAACTTGCCACCAAGCTTAAAAGTAAAGATACAATGATGTTGCTACAATAGTAACACAAATCAAGACCACTAAAAACTCAAAGTAAAGATAACAAGGGTTGTATCCCTACAGGTCTTTCTTTATAGCCATAAAGATAGGCTTAAGATTTTAATGATGCTCTCGTAGGAATAAGAGTTGAAGAACAAAAGAGAGCATCAAGAAGCAAATACCAAACACATTTAAGTCTAACATGCTTCCTATGCATAGAAATATTGCAATGAAATAATTCATTGAAGCACAAAGCAATAAACATAGGAAGGAAAAACAAATGCAACTTCAAAACCTTCAACATAAAGAGAGGGAAATTGATATTATTAAAATATCGATAAGCATATGTTCCCCTCTCATAATAATTTTCAGTGGGATCATGAATAAACTCAACAATATATGAATCACATAAAAAATTCTTATCATGATCCATAAGCAAATTTATTACTCTCCACATAAGCAAAATCCTTCTCATTAGTAATAGTGGGAGCAAACTCAATAAAATAGCTATCACATGAATCATTCTTATCATGATCCACTTGCAAAAATTTATTCTTTAAAGCATAAGTTTCATCAAAATAATCATCATAGATAGGAGGCAAAGTATCATCAAAATAAATTTGCTCATCAAGACTTGGGGGGCTAAAAATATCATCCTCATAAAATATAGCATCCCCAAGCTTATGGCTTTGCATATCATTAGCATCAAATGTATTCAAAGAAGACATACTAGTAAAATTGAAATCCTGAAGAGTATGCAAATAAAGTTCCATAGGTTTTTTGATTTTCGCTTCAAACACTTCATGTCCCAATTCAAGGTAGAGCTCCTAAAGCTCTCTCATTTTTCCCCATAAGCCTAACTAGTGAAAATAAAAACAAGAAACGAGTATTTAATTGAAAGATCTAAAGATATACCTTCAAGCACTCACTCCCCACAAGGAATAACTTCATTGCGGGTGTGCGGGTGCCTCTTACCTTACTTCCCCGGCAACGGCGCCAGAAATAGCTTGATGCCTACGCACACTTCTATTCTTGTAGACTATGTTGGGCCTGCAAGCACAGAGGTTTGTAGGACAAAAACAATTTCCCTCTAGTGGATGACCTAAGGTTTATCGAACTCAGGGAAGTAGAGGTTGAAGATGGTCTCTCTCAAGCAACCCTGCAAATAATAAAAAAGAGGTCCATTGTGTCCCCAATACACCTAATACAACTACAATTTGTATAGCTGCACTAGTTCGGCAAAGAGATGGTAAAAATATGGGTGATAGGTGTGGCAAAGCAAGGTAATATAAAGCTATAATTAAATTACAGAAAAAAACAAGTAGTAAACGTGAGCACAAACGGTATTGCAATGGTGTAAAGAAGGCCTAGGCTTCATACTTCCACTAGTGGCAACTCCCAACAAAATTAACATAGTCTAATCACATGATATTTCCACTAAAACATGCAATGGAGACGTACTCGTAGGTCATTCCTTTGTGATCAAGAGAGGACGAGAATTATGTAGGGCTACAAAATCACACCTCAAAGTTTGTAGTTCTCATCTATGGATTTCCCAATGTCACCGCGATCATCCAAAGAGAGTACCATAATCACCACAATATATCTCAAGGATAGTCAAAGACAAGCACCAAGAGACTCTCAATCTTCAATCAACTCAGAATAGAAGAAATCACTCATGAAAATATTCTTCTAATCTATGTCCAATATACTGCTGTCACCATGGTCTCGGAGATTATACTAGATAAAGACAAGTGAGTACATCAAATAGAATACATAGAAGAAGGGGAAACATCATGGGATCACCCTAGATTAACATAATCTATGGTCACAATCAAGATCACATTATGGGAGAGAGAATTAACCACATAGCTATTGTATAAGACCTCAAACCCGAGGAGGAACTACTCCCGCATCATCATGAGGAGGAAGCAACATCGATAGAGGTGAATCCGGGGGCACTTCCCCGTCCCGGCAGGGTGCCAGAGAAGGAAATTCTAGTCCCTCAAAGCTTTTTGGCGATGGCCGTAAAGATCGAAATTGCTTTTGGAAAAAGGAGTTGCGGAATCAGGGTTTCCTCCATGGGGGTAAAAATAGGACCAAAGGAGGGCTCGAGGGGAGGGCCCACCTGACCAGGCAGGTCCCTGGCGCGGCCTCCCCCTGGCCGCGCGGGTAGGTCACCTAGTTGGGGGGTGGACCCCCTCCGACTGTCCTTCGGGCTTCTGGAGTCTTCTATCACACTGATTTTATATATAATTTTTGTGGAATTTTCCGAGCACTTTAATAATTGGTACTATTCCTACAATGCACAGACAACAACACACATAAACTGGCACTGTGGCACTGAATTAGTAGGCTATTCCAAATATGTTGACTATGGTATGAAAGTGTAGCAAAACATATAGAAAATTCACCAATATAAGCATGGAACAAGCAGAAATTATAGATACGTTTGGGACGTATCATCCACCTCCTAGGTCACCCTTTGGCTTGTATTTAACCCTTGTCCTGTAAATCCCGAATGAAAACTCCGCTACGCGTAAAGACCTACTATTCCGCCGCCGCAATTCCGATCTCGGGATCGCCTGAAGAACCTATCCCGCCACTCTGCCGGAGGGAGGATTGACCTCTGGAGGCCTCTCCACCACCATGATCGCCTCCATGATGCGTTGTGAGTAGTCCCCCTTGGACCATGGGTCGATGATCAGTAGCTAGATGATGTGTTTCCTCCAATCTTGTGCTTCAATGTTTAGACCCTGTGAGCTGCCTATCATGATCAAGGCACCTATGTATAAATTCCTTCTTTGCTATGTTGTGTTTGCTGGGATCCGATGGATTATGAGATTATGTGAGTAATATATTTTGTTTACCTTTTTATTTTAGTTCTTGAGTAGTCTTGCATGTTCTCCGTTGCATTTGTCGCTTTGGCCAAGTAGCAGATTGCAACTCCAAGAGGGAGCATTATTCCAGATAATGGGTTCATGCCTCCTTATGTCCGACTTGAGTGACAGAAACATGGGACTAGGGAATATGATGTTTCCTTTAGGGTTAAACATCGGTGCTTATGACTACGTGTCATAAGGATTGCTTACATTACGCATAGAGTGTTAAGGCTAGTTGTCCGTTGCTTTGAACTTACAATTTGGTTGGGGTTATGATGACTCACAAGTGTAGGGGATCGCAATAGTCTTTGCGGGTAAGAATAACCCAACTTATAGATTCGACACAATGGGAGCCAAAGGATATTTATAAGCTTTAACAGTTGAGTTTTCAATTCAACCGCAACTGAAAGATACTTGCTTGGCAACAATTTATTAGTAGCAATGGCGTGATGATGGTAGCTGAAAGGACGTGGATGTCGCCTAGAGGGGTGTTGAATAGGCGTTTAAAATAATTATGATCTGGCTTGTACAAATGCGGAATAAAACTAACGATTAATTTGCCAAGCAAGCAGCCTAAATAATCTAGGTTCAATTATGTGCACCAACTACTTATACTAAGCAAGATAAAAAACTATGTGATAGTAATATATATAACAAGAATGCTATGGCTATCACAAATTAGGTGCACAAGTAAATAGGTTGTCTAGATGTGCAACTAGGTGAGCAACCTATGGGACAAGCAAAGCAACAAAAATAAATGCAAGCACACTATAAACAAGGTAATAAGTTTGCACAAAGTAAAGGTAGAGATAACCGCAGGTGGAGCTGATGGAGACAAGGATGTGTTATCGAAGTTCCTTCTCTTATGAGAAGTATGTCTCCGTTTGGAGAGTGTGTGGAGCACAACGCCCACCACAGAGGCCACCTAGGGCCACCCTATTCTCCTCACGCTCTAAAAAATGCGAGATGCCGTGATTCCACTATGGCACACTTTAGGGCAGTCACCGAACCCGTACAATTGGCAACCCTTGAGGGTGGTCACCGAACCCGTACAAATGCTCGGGGCAATCTCCACAACCTAATTGGAGGCTCCCGTAGAGTACCGAAGTTTTACACCACAATGATTGAGATCTGCAACAACAACAAGCCTCTAGGGGCCAACACACCCAAGAGGAACAAGATCTAGAGTGCCAATGCACTCAAGAGTACAAGCTCTAGAGTGCCAATTCACTCAAGAGTAACAATCTTCTCCAAGCTCAACTTCCACTACAACGAACACTCTTAGAGAATTCAAACTGATGCACCAAATACAATGGAAAGAACACATGAAGTGCTCAAGTTCCTCACTCTCAAATCCCACCAAAGCAACAATAGCTATGGATGAATATGAGAGGAAGAACAAGGAGAACACCAAGAATTCCAAGATCTAGATCCACAAGGTTCCCCTCACAAAGAGGAGAGTTGACTTGGTGGAGAATGTAGATCTAGATCTCCTCTCTCTTTTCCCTCAAAAAGGAGCAAGAATCATGGCTGGAATTGAGAGATCCTAAGCTAGAAGAGGTCAACAATGGAGGTGAAAAACGAGCTCAAGAACATTAGGGACAATGGGGAAGAAGACCCCCTTTTATAGGTCCCCGAGAATCCAACCGTTATGTGCAGTTTTCTGCGCTCCGAGCGGTACTATCGCCTCCAGAGCGGTACTACCACCCTGTACAAAAACAGAGCAGCAAAACAGGGAAAAACTGAGGTAACTACCGAATATTACCATCCGTGCTACTTCCGCTCGGAGTCCAGAGAGGTTATTCTCAGAGGTATTAGGAAGCGGTACTGCCGCTGGAGCGGTACTACCGCTCTCCGGGCAGTACCACCTCTTCTCCGGGCGGTACTACCTCTCTGGCAGAAAACAACACGACCAAAACAAGCATAACTTTGCCATACGAACTCCGATTTTTATGATCTTGGGCTCGTTTTAAAGATATGGAAAAGCAAGGTCCTCACATAGAGAACCACCCAAGATCAACAAAAAGAAATGTTACAAATCATGCAAAGGTTAATATGGCAATAAGGTAGAAGGTGAAACCTTCCAAAGATAAGAACCGACAAAAACTCCAACATCGAAAACATAAAATAAGATGCATATGAAATCCATTTTCGATTAACAAGAGCTTGTAATGAAGAAGACAACTAGCTCCAAAAACTCACAAAGAGAAAAGCCAAACAAGAACCAACAAAGATGATTCATGGATTACACCCGGGAAAGCATTGTTTCTCCTCAAATTGACGTTCTAACTCGTATTATAGGCTGTATTTGACTTCTGTTAGCTTGAATCGTTCAATTTTTTCTCAATTTTACCCAGCTTAACTGCATCCTTTGTTTGAGAAAAATAGGATTGATCCCGTGCTGGCTTTCCGGTTGGCGATTAGAATGGAAACTAGTGTGTTGCGTGGTACTAAACCGCATATGATTTCTACATTTTTTCTATCCCAAAGTGGTAGAAACCAGCATATTTTTCAATGATTTGCCAGCTGAGCTCCGAAACACCTATCCCTGGAGCAATGGCGATGTTAATGAACTAAATTATTTCAAAAGCGACGAGAAAATATTTCTCCCACTAACCTGCAGTGATCATATGGCATTGCTTTTTATTCGGAATGCTGGCAGCCGATTCGGTAAAATCCAAATCGATGTGCTTGAGTCACGCACAGAATAGATGAAGGGGATGGGAGTTCGGATATCATCTGCGTCTCCTAATAGCCATCACCCTGGGAAGAGCTCATGGTGGTGGAGAAGCTCCTGGAGATCAATCCTTCGTCCGGCAGGGTGCCGGGACAAGGTCTTCTGGCGATCCCGATCTCTGGATCGCAGCGGCGGCGGAACAATGGTGAAATTCGCGATACAGAGTGCCTCCTGAGGGTTTACGAAACGGGGGCTAAATATTGGCCAAAGGAGGGCACCAGGGGAGGTCCCACCCCTCGGGGCGGCCTCCTGGAGCGACCTAGGGTGGCCCCTCGCCACCTGGCCTCCTTTAAGGGGGTTGGACCCACTTCAGCTCTCCTTCAGGCGCCCGGATGCTTCTGAACTGTTGATTTTTTATATATGTTTTCCTGGAATTTTCCGAGCACTTTAAATATTGGTATTTTTCCTGTAATGCACAGACAACAGCAGACAGAAACTAGCACTGGGGCACTGAGTTAGTAGGTTAGTCCAAATATGTGTAAAAAGATATAAAAGTGTAGCAAAACACATAGCAATATCACCCATATAAGCATGGAACAACCAGAAATTATAGATACGTTTGGGACGTATCAACATCCCCAAGCTTAATTCCTGCTCGCCCTCGAGCAGGTAAATGATGACACAAATAATTTCAGTTGTGACATGCTACCAACACATGTGAACTTCATAGTAAAGTAAGAAATATATGCAATTAAAGTCAAGATAATAACAAGCAAGAGTCTATATCTAGTATTGAAACTAGCAACATAAGAACATAAAGGTGCAAGAGCTCTCGTTGTCCATGACTTGAATATCTCCAAATGGTGTTTGCGTGCAAGAAGTGGGAAATGGGTTTAGAGCATAAAAATAGTATATATTTTAATTGAGAACTCAATCTACTAAAAACTTCACACTTAGTCTCCTTCGGAATCTTTGTTGGACTCGTCTCCAGACCACTAGTCAGGTACAAGTGATGGATTCCCGCCCCTTGTTGGTTACCCCAAGTGGAAGGTTAAGAAGTAGACATCAGCAAGTTTTCCTCGGTGAAGATACCAAGGTTTAATCAACCAGTAGGACTCCAAGTTCTTCAAGTAGATGGCAAGAAAACAATGGCACCGTTCACAACCTTGAGATTGCTTACTTGACCTGGACCTGCACAAAACAACAAATAACTTTGCTCCCAATGAGTTCAAAGAGGTTGTCAATCTCTCCGGTGTTGTTGTTCACAAAGGATCAAACGTAAGCGGGAAATAGTAGTGGTGATTGCAACGAAAAGGAAATAAAAGCGGTAAATAGTGGAGGTGTAAATAATGGTGGAAATATGGACCGGGGTCCCAGGATGTTCACTAGTGATGTCTCTCTCCCAAGAGATGATAAACAGATATGCTGGGTGAACAAATCACAGCTAGGCAATTCCCATAATTATAAACGCACCGCAATGCTAATTATGCTACAAGAAAGTTAGAGGCTCAATCGTATGGGCAGTACGCCAACATAAGTAGACCGTTTATTCATCAACATCTACTCACTAATCATCCACCTTGAGATATCTATCCAGAACATCTCGCTGGTATTAAGTTGCGAGCCCCACCCAAAGTGTAAAATAAAAGAAACAGACAACTGCATTAACAAACTATGCGTAAGGTAAAAAAATCCTTGCAACCGCAACTACAAGCACCGTTGTTTTCTCCCTGGTGGAAACAACACATCCCCTAGTCTCATGTTTCTGTCACTCAAGCTAGACATCGGGGAACATGAACCCACAATCATGTCTATCACTCCCTCTCGGAGTTACTGTCTTCTACTTGGACAAAGCAATAAAAAGCAACGGAGAACATGCAAAATTACTCAAGAAAAAAATATATAAAGGAGAAACAGATATTTAACTAATCACAATCTGAACATAATCTCATAATCCATCGGATCCCAGCAAACACAACATAGAAACATAGAAACTATTACATAGATGCCTTGATAATGTAGGGCAGCTCACAAGTGCAAAGAATTGAAGCACAAGATTAGAGAGAAGACATCACATAGCTACTGGTCATGGACCCATGGTCCATCGGGGACTACTCACGTCACATCCGGGAGGAGTTCATGGTGGTGGAGAAGCTCCCAGAGATCGACCCCCGGTAGGGTGCCAGGACAAGGTCTCCGGATCGCGTCGACGGTGGAACAGTGGTGAATTTCGCGATACAGAGTGCCTACCGAGGGTTTTCAGACCGGGGAGTAAATATAGGCCGAAGGAGGGCACCAGGGGGTTCCCAGCCCTCTAGGTGGCCTCTTGGCGCGACCTATGGTGGGGCCGTGCCCCTGGCCGCCTAGGAGGGGGGTGGCCCCCCCTCCGGCTCTCCTTCGGGCTTCCGGAGTCTTCTGGAATACTGATTGTTTATACATTTTTATGGAATTTTCCGAGCACTGTAAACATGGGTATAAACCTGTAATTAGCAGACAGAAACTGGCACTGGGTGCACTGAGTTAGTAGGTTAGTACAAATATGTGTAAAAAGGTATGAAAGTGTAGAAAAACACATAGAAATATCACCAATATAAGCATGGAACAAACGTAAATTATAGATACGTTTGGGACGTATCAACAAGTCAAACCGATCCTCTCTCTTTCGACTTTGAGGACTCATGCAATGAATAAGCGCAAGCAAGATATGTTGGCACTTAGGATGGCAAATAGAATAATGATCGGGAAGGAAGACAAAAAAGGTGTTAAAATCTCACATAAATGAGGACAATCATAGGCGAGAGGAATCCAAAAGATAGATATGATGTGAGGAGTAGGGATTGCCATGCAATAGATGCATATATGAGCTATGGAAATCTCTCCAATGGAACTAGTGGGGGTGCATCGAACTCGGTTGTGTTGGATATGTGCCCTAGAGGCAAATTAATAAAGTTATTTTTCACATATTCGTTTTGTTCATAATACGCTTTATACTATGCTAGAACTTTATTACTCGGAAACACTAATACACGTGTAGTATAAACACCCGTCCCTAGTTATACTCAGGTGTACTGGCTCATTGGGCAATCGATGATCATGGTTTCTTGATCATGAGGTATGAACCGCCTATTGACAATGAGTTCATATCATTAGGAGAATGATGTGATGGACACGCACCCACCTAAAGCATTGCGATGTGATCAAGTCACATGGTTCAACATTGCGATGAATTTGTAACATATGACTTAGTCCTTAGACCATAATGATCATACGTAGTTGCTATCTACTAGGAGGCTTTGATTTGCATCCACCGCCTGACTGAAATATGCTATCCATAAAGGTTTACTTTGGGCATTCTGAAATAGATATGTTGATGAGTATGCAAATAGATCAAAGCGGGATTTGTCAGTCCGAGTGATGGACAGGTACTCTGGGCCCACTCGGTGATATTGCATCAACAGCTTGCAAGCAAGTGACTAAGTCACAAGAGATGTAATAGGCATGGACGAGTAAACTTGTTGGTTGATAAAGAGGTGTGAAGTAAGGTATAAGGATACAGACGATGGAACCCCGGACAAACAAAGTACCGCAGGACAAAGGGATTATATCTTATCGTTAACGGTTTCCAAAAGCGATTGAAGTTCATTTGATGGAAGCGCAGGCACTATCAAGGATTGTAACCAGGTCCAATTGATTAGCCATTGATCGAACAAAATTCTTGATCATGTCTGTTGTTTCCTGGACCGTAGGGTGTCACACTTAATGTACAATCGATGCATTAGGATTGATTCGGGATCATTGGTGAAAAAGAAGAGAGCACCAGAATTGTTCCGGGAAGTGCTGGAAGATGTTTTGGATATTTTGAAAGGTTAAAAATAAAGTTTAATTATATTTAATAATGTTTTATTATTTAATTATCTGAATTAAATAATAAAATATATTTAAATTATTTAAAATAATGGAAAATGGCTAATGGGCCATATGGGGCCCATTAGGGGAGGAGGGGGTTCCCCCCTTGGGCTTGATGTCAAGGGTGGGGCCCATTCCTCCCTTGGCCGGCGTACCTCCACCCTTGGGGGTTTAGTCCCACATGGGGGAGGGGAGGAGGATCACACCCCCCTTGGCCTATATAAGGAGGGGTAGACCCCCATTTTTCTATAACAACTTGAGTTTATCTCTCTCCCTTTTTCTCCTACCTCGAGCGGACTCCCCTTGTTTGGAGTTTGCACCTGGTTGGGAGTTCTCCACTAAAGCATGCCATCCCTCTGCCGGAGTGGGGATCCGAATCCGTCTTATTTCCTCCGCTCTCCTGGTTCGGAGGACGAAGGGAACATCGGTTGCATTGTACGTGTGTAATCTCCTCGAGGTACTACAGTTGTGGTGCTACTTCATCGCCGGAGGTCTCCATGAAGTCTTCATCTCCGGTGGTCTTCTACTCGACAGGGAGGCCATAGGTTTAGAGTCACCGCAACCACGTTCGTAGAACGTTTCCCTCTTTCGATCTTCAAAGGTATGAACACTGATTCCCTCCGTTACTTTACATCGCCATAGCATAGATCTTGGGCTCGGGTTTTCATAGGTTGGAAAAACTATTGTTTTCTGCCGCACTACTTGGAAAAGGCCTTATAGTGGCGTCCTTTTTTTGCCTTTAGTGGCGCATTTCAAATGCGTCACTAAGGACAAGCCACTAATAAGGCATTAATAGTGGCGCATTTCAAATGCGCCACCCCTAAAACTCTTATGCGTGGCGCATTTCGAAATGCGCCACCCATAAGAGTCTTAGGGGTGGTGCATTCTGAAAATGCACCACTATTAAAAAAATTTAAATTTTGAATCTGGATCTGGATAACGATTTTTTTTTCATTTTTTTTCTTCTGAATCTCAGGTTAGTATGCTTAATGCGTGGTTACTATGCTTAATCTCAGGTCAAACTAACCTCCATGGTCAAACTTCCCCGAGGGTAAATTTTTTAAATTTTGAATCTGGATCTGGATAACGATTTTTTTTATTTTTTTTATTTTTTCTGAATCTCAGGTTAGTATGCTTAATGCCTGGTTACTATGCTTAATCTCAGGTCAAACTAACCTCCATGGTCAAACTTCCCCAAGGGTCACCCATCCTAGCACTACTCCAGCCCCAGCACGCTTAACTTCTCGGTTCTATTCAACTCCCACTCCAGCTCACCTAGCAGGCACTTGTTGATATATCTATCATATAAATCATATTAAACCATGTTGATGTCTAGGACCTTGTTGATGTTCATGGGTGTGCTAAAATTTTCAATATTTTTTGAAACTTTCTCGATGGGACCATTAGCATATTTTGAACTTTTCTAATTTTTTTTTATTTTTTTAATGTTACTAGCTAAAATTTTCAACTTTTTTTTGAAACTTCCCGATCGGTCCTCTAGCCTATTTTGATTTTTTTTAAATAATTTTTTTTAATTTCAATTTTTTTTCTGTTACTAGTGCGCCACTACTAAGTTCAATTTTTTTTTCATTTTTTGTCTCCAGATCTTCAAATGCCCGTAACTTTTTTCTGTTAGGTTTTTGAGGATTCTAAAAATGTTCAACGGGTTTCCCCCGATTGAATTTGCATATAACTTTTCAGGCAGATGATTTTTCATATAAGAAACTTTTTCATCGGAGGTCGTATGCAAAAGTTATGCCCATTTTACAAAATTTTCGAGAGATTTTGCAAAAAAAGTCAAAATTCATATTTGTAAATTTTCCTAACAAATAGACCACATATCATATGGGAAACTTATTTTCATTTATTTTTTTGACATTTCTATCATTTTCTTTTAATTTTTTTCAAATTGAAAAGGCGGTCCACTGGGGGTGTATTTGGGAATTTCCCCTCACAGTTTTTGCTTTGTAGTGGCGCATATGCAAGTGGGGTGGCGCATTTTAAAAAAGCTCTTAGGGGTGGCCCATTTTAAAAAAGCTCTTAGGGGTGGCCCACCTATAAGCTCTTAGGGGTGGCGCATTTTTAACCAGTGTGCCACCCCTTACAACATAGTGGCGCATTACATATAAAATGTGCCACTAATAAGGTTTCCGTGTATAGCTATTTTTCTAGTGTGCCGCGTACCCCAATAGCTTGCTCACGATACCTAGAGCTCATTTGAGGAGGCTCATCATTGGAATATACAAGCCAAGTTCTATAGTGTAAGGATCCCCACATAGTTATGCATGAATGATATTAAAATCTCTATAGACAAATACTACTTTGGAGTACGAGTGTGGATCTTGCAAAAGGAATAGTAGTGTTGCCCCCTTCTCTCTTTTTTCTTTCTTTTTTGTATTTTGTGTGTGGCCTGATTGGCTCTTTCTATTTATCTCTCATTTATCCTCTTTGGGATCTTTTCCTAACTTAAGGGTAACACTCTATATTTTACAAGGATATAGAAGATAACACACTTTACAAGAAGTACTCAACATAAAGAAACTGAATAGTATCATGGTGTATGCATCTGCCAGTGTAGCAGGATATGCAATGATACTAGCGCGTCATGTAGCAATGATAAGGACAAGGACCAACTAGCATGCGGCTCCATGATCAAGAAAAAGCATGTATGAAATGAAGATCAAGTCATGAGATGATGGATGTTGCATGACAATGTATCTCGGAAAGGCTATGGAAATACCTTGATGGGTAGGTATGGTGGTTTTTTGAGGAAGGATATAATGAGGTTTATGATGTCAGAGCGTGTAATGCCAAGGGTTTGGATGCACCGGCGAAGTTTGCACCTATTCTCAAGATGAGAAAGGGCAATGGACGGTACCGAAGAGGCTAGCAAAATATGGAAGGTGGAAGTGCCAACAATCGAATACTCACATTAGTCAAAGGAACTCATGCACTTATTATTCGTAACTCTCTATCTAATGAGGAGGTTATCAAAGATACAAGTACCCCGGGGAGGAGTGTATGGGGGTTTGGTTATCCTTGCGCATCCTCGACTCATGGTACATGAGGGTACTCTATATATTCAACCCTTCCAGAGGTTAGCGATCCATCTAGTAGCTAGAGTTCTCAACTATTTTTTTATAGTTTTTAAAATAAACAAGGATTTCCCAAAATACGACACCTATCACTAATAGTCTCAAGCTCTTGGCACCAAAAGTCCAAACGTTACTCAAATCAATACCTCAATTACCTACTATACTTAGAATAGCAACCTCAATTACTTACTCAAGTCAAGACACACAACTCAGTGCAACAAACCAACTCTCTAAACAAGATAAGCATGATAACTCAAGAGAGTTCCAAAAGAAACAACCTAAATAAAAGCTCTTAAAAATAATAAGCATGAAAACTAAGAGCTAAGCATGACACCAGCTATAAAAAGATAAAGAACACACAATCAAAGATAAGCATGAAACCTATGTTGTGTTCTAGGGTGGAGTGGAGCGTGTTTCTCTCCCAAAAAATGTAGGCTAGAGTCCAACTTGTTATGAATAGCAAACAAATCTAAAATAAATTCAAAATTAAAGAGCGAGACACTCCAAGCATAGCACATAACATATGAAGTGATAAAAATATAGCATGGAGAAGAACAAACTGATGATTGTTGATGGAGAATGGGATGCACGAGGGCATTCCCAAGCTTAGACGCTTGAGTCTCCTTGGATATTTATTGGGGGTGCATGGGGGGCATCCCCAAGCTTGAGATTTTGACACTCCCAGATCTTCTTTCATCATCTTCCTTCGCACATGTGAAAACTCCCTTCACACGAAACTTATCATAAGCTGATTAGAGTGGTTAGTACCCATAAGAAATAATTTTCCTGTAATGGAAATAAAAATTTTCATGAAGAGATACTATTTTTCAAGATTGCCAAATAAATTTTGCAAAGAAAAAGAAAGCTTAAGATTTGCAAAACGGTGAAAACGTAAAACATGGTAGAATCTGTGAAAAACAGACCAGCAGGTAGTAAATAATTTTTGAGGGGCACTTCTGCAACTGAAATAAAAAAACTCAGAAAAGTTGGAAGAAATTAAATTGTATAGAGCATACTGTCAAAACAATTCAGATCAAAATGATGATCTGGTGATTTTAGGCGATTTTTTTCCGTCAAGCAGACATAATCTGTTTTCTGGACAACATGTCACAACTTTTGTTTTTTCTTGCAATCGAAGGCTAAACTTGGCCCATCGATTGAAAATAAAGATACAATGATGTTGCTACAATAGTAACAAGCATAAAGACCACTAAAACTGAAAGTAAAAACATTTTGGGTTGCCTCCCAATAAGCGCTTTCCTTTTAAGTCTTTGAGCTAGGCATGATGCAAAAAGATCAAGTTGTATCAATTGAACCATCATCAAGATCATCAAAAAGCTCTTCAATAGTACAACTAGTCTTAAGAGGGCTTTCCAATAAGGGCCTAGTAATAACACTTTTAGGAACAAAAGAAAAGGTAGTAAGACAAATTGGAATTTCAGTTCTAATTCTATTCAAGAGAGGTATCTCTTCCAAGGTCTTCAGAGTTTCCACACCCCTGGCAATAGGTAGATTAGTTTTGGGTCGAGGAACCTTGGGTACGTAAACGAACTTAGGTTCCTTCTTTTCGGGGGTTTCTACATTTTCAGTTTTGTTGGAGGATAGAGTAGTTCCTAAAGTTTCAATAATATCCTCAATCCTATCAATCCTAGACGGATCCATATCATGGGATTTAAGGGTCTCCAAGGTTTTATAAATTTTGTTCATGGAGCTATAAAGTCTATTTAAATTCCCTTGAATCCTATGATCTACCTCATTTATTTTACCCATGTTCGGCATCTCTAGCTCTATCCTCTCAAGTTTACTCATAATGTGAGCTAAAGTAATGTCCTCTTGTATGGTAGTAGTGGGGATGTTTCCAACAGGATTTTCCATAACATTAACAGCTTCCCAAACTGGGGCTTCCAGGAAATTCCCACTAATAGCTGTATCTAAAACAAACCTATTCCAAGAAGTAATCCTAACATAAAAGTTTCTC
Source organism: Bromus sterilis (assembly GCA_950022295.1). Taxonomy (NCBI): domain Eukaryota; kingdom Viridiplantae; phylum Streptophyta; class Magnoliopsida; order Poales; family Poaceae; genus Bromus; species Bromus sterilis. The sequence goes on from OX465595.1 coordinate 294,559,767, forward strand.
AATAGTATAGTGGTGGATTGCTTCTTGGTGGATCTATTTTGGGAGTCATTAATTCTATACCAAGCATCTTTCAAACTCTGTCCTCCTCTTTGTTTGAAGGTGAGAACTTCTGCCTCGGGTGTACCACCGAAGGTAAAAGAACTAGACATACTGGCTAAACAGAGAAACAACTAAAAGCAAGATAAATAATATTTTTCTGATTTTTGATATAAGACTCTAAAGAAAAAACTAGAAAGTAAACTAACAAGACTAAAAAGCAAAGGTAAAAGATAGCGTGTAACTCCCCTATCTTGTAGACTGGAGTCCCCGGCAATGCGCCGGAAATTCGCTTGATGACGCGGGAAATAACTTCTCACCCCTTGTTGGTTACCCCAAGTGGAAGGTTATGATGTAGTAGCAGAAATTTCCCTTACACGAGGACTGTAAGGTTTATCGAACCAGGAGGACTCCAAGTTTTCCAAGTAGGTGGTCAAACGAGCAAGGCGCCGGTTGAGATTAGTTAGTCACTTGACCTGGACCTGCACACAAAAGCAAATAACTTTTCTCCCAACGAGTTCAGAGAGGTTGTCGATCCCTCTGGTCTTGTTGTTTACAAAGTATCAAACACACGGTGGAAATAGTAGTGGTGATTGCAAAAGAAAGGAAATAAAAGTAGTAAATGGTTGAGGTGTAAAAATGGTCGAAATATGGACCGGTGTCCCATGATGTTCACTAGTGATGTCTCTCTCCCAACAGACGATAAAACAACTATGCTGGGTGAACAAATTACAGCTAGGCAGTTGACAGAATTATAAACACACCGCAATTCTAATTATGCCACAAGAAAGTTAGAAGCTCATCATATGGGCAGTACGCCAAGACAAGTAAGCCATTTATTCATCAACATCTACTCACTAATCATCCACCTTTAGATATCTATCCAGAACATCTCGCTGGTATTAAGTTGCGAGCCCCACCCAAAGTGTAAACTCAAAGCAACAGACAACTATATTAACAAACTATGCGCAAGGTAAACAATCCTTGCAACCGCAGTTACAAGCACCTTTGTTTTCTCCACGGTGGCAACAACACATCCCCTAGTCTCATATTTCTGTCACTCAAGCTAGACATCGGGGGCATGAACCCACAATAATGCATAACGCTCCCTCTTAGAGTTTCAATCTACTACTTGGCCAAAGCAATAAAAAGGAACAGAGAACATGCAATAATTACTCAAGAACAAATATATAAAGGGAGAACCAAATATATAACTCATCATAATCTGAACATAATCTCATAATCCATCGGATCCTAGCAAACACAACATAGCAACAAAGAAACTATTACATAGATGACTTGATCATGTAGGGCAGCTCACAAGGGCTAAGAATTGAAGGACAAGATTGGAGAGAAGTCATCACATAGCTACTGGTCATGTACCCATGGTCCAAGGGGTAATACTCACGGCACATCCGGGAAGAGATCATGGTGGTGGAGAAGCTCCCGGAGATCAATCCTCCCTTCGACAGTGTAACATCCCAGATATTCCACCCTAATTAAAAATTTTGTTTGTTGCTTTATTTTGTTGCTTGTTAGAATTATTTGCAGTATTTGCTTTGCCGAATTATTAATCGGTGATTATTTCCACCTCTTTCTCGTATCGGATGCGGAACCAACCCTTTTCCCGACGGCACACGACCTTTGCGACACCGGGGTTTCACCCGAGTACTGTCGCAACCGGCACAAGACCAGCCATCGCCATCGAAACGAAAAACCCCATTTAATAATTAAATGGGTTATTTTATTGGGTGCCGGAAAATGTTCTCGGAATGGTTTGAAGTGAGGTACGAATGACGGGCTCGCCGCACTGAGCGCGTGGTTCTAGATTTCGTCCGAATCGGAGGTCGTATGCACTCCCGGCGGTCAGAAACGTGGAGTACCGGACGCAAGAGAGAAAACCCGAGGGCTTTTGCGTAAACCTGCCATCCAGACCACCGATATAAATACCACCACTCTCCCACCCCTTTCTAGGGTTTTCCCTAACACAAAATTGCAGCCACCCCCTCCAAATTTCCTAAAATTCTGCCCACATCCATCTCCAATTCGAAACCCTAGCCTTCCCCTTATTCTGGCCGTTAGATCTGGCCAGCTTTGCATCAGATCGAGCCACGTTGCCTCCCAGGCCCTCCTCCAGCGAATTAGGTCCCGTAGGGCCCTGGAGAGCCGCCACGGCCCGCCCGAAGCCCATCTGGCGCAGCCGTCCGCCGCCGCTGTGCGCCACCGGCCGTCCGCCGCCGCCGCGCCTCGCGCTCCGGTGAGCCGCCCTCACGCCGGGCCACCTCTTCGTCGCACTCCTCACCACCCTCTCCTCTCTATACTGCATCTAGGACTGCGCCACACCGTCACGCGCCATGAGGCCGGCCGCCGTGACATGGTAGAGAGCCCCGAGCTCGGCCGCGGCCGCCTCGCCTCGGGACCTCGCCGACGTCCTCCGCAGCATTCGCGCGGCCTCCGCGCCTCCTCGCCACCTCCTCCTGCATTTGAGCCGCCCTGCGCCACTCCTCGCCGGCGAGCGCCACCGGCCGGCGACGCCAGCAGCAGCCACGGCACGGGCCCGATCTGGCGGCCCCTGGCCGCGTTGACCCCGACAGTGGGCCGGCCCAGCCGCCCCAGCCTCTGCCTCCTCACGCATAGGGGCGAGCACCACTATCCGTCGCCGCCTCCAGCCAGATGGACCTCGGCCCACTAGGGTATTCCTTTTCCTCAGTGTATTTTTTTCCTTTTTCTAAAATTCTGCTAAGACCATTACATTTTCTGCTGCTGTTTTCTATTTTGCGAGTAGTATTGCGATCAAACCGTAGCTCGGATGGAGACGCCCGAAAAATGAAAAGTGCTTAGTTTTGTGTTCTCTAAATTTTTTATTTAGTGAGTTTAATCTTTCGAGGCCATCTAGATTTTGTTAATCACTGTTGAAGTGGGTACCAAATCGTTAACTGCTGCTACTTTCTGTTAAGTGATGCTGTTGTTATTTTATTGCAACTTTGGTTGATGATTGTGTCACATCCAGGAGGCCTATGCTGTTGATTCTTTCTTGTATGTATTAAGCATCATGTGTACTTCAATTATATGCATTCCTTTTCCATGTTTTCCTGTTGTAACTATTTTATTTCTTGCTCTAAAGTGGGTACCCTAATAACATGTGCTGCTGTTTATATAAAGTTGCAACTTTGATGCCTTATAGTTAGTGATACATGCTTCATATGCATTAGCTCCAATGTAATTATTTGCTCTATGTTATGTTTACTTTGATGCCATGCTTTTGTTTTCCATGATATGGTTGCTGTTCATATAGTTATCAAGCTCACAAAGTGTAACCCTGATGTTTGCTGTTACATGCCCTGCTTTCACGAAGTCCCTAGACCAGTAGTATTTTCCTGCTTTTTGCATGAGCTACAATTACTTGTTCCTAATGCTCATATACATGAAACTTTATTGCCATGTCATCCTTGTCATGCCTACAATTGATCCACATCATTTTGGTGCATGTTTGCATTAGGTATCTTGTTGATGCATTGTTCTAAAGTATGCTCCTTGATGTTAACAACATGTACCCGTAACTTGTGATGCTTGTATCTTTTTAACCGTAACTCCGTTTGGGGTGTTCTTTATATGTAACTTGACTAGAATTTTGTGAACATTGTGTTTATGCTATTGTTTGCTGTTGTTAACCAACTTAAAATATGGTTTAGGGAAGAACAGTACCAAATACTTTAATTGTCGTGGGGTACTTAGTGGAATGCCATGTTTAGGTTGTGCCTCCCTTAAATTGACTAGCATAGATAGTTTATCTTATGCTTCACCTCTTGTCATGATTGTGTGATATGTCATGCTTGAGTGAGACACCATGCAAATAACCTTTGCTCATGTTGTGTAGCTAAACAACTTGAACCATTGTAAATGTGCGGTATCGTCGTGTGTGACGAATACACCACTTAACCTATTAGTAACCGCTCTGAACGATAAATGCGATACTGTAGTACGTTATCTCGTGTTTCCTTCTTGTTGATGCTTGCTCGTCATTGCTTCATAGTAATAGATGCTTGCTCGTCGATTGCCTTTTCCAGTGTTTACTTCTTGTGTGCTCCCGTGGGTACTCTCGGAGACGATGCGAGCTTGCGATCGACTACACCTTCGGTTTCGTCTTCTCATCAGGTAAGGGGGAGCATATATCATGCTTATAACTTTCAGATCACTCGCGCCTAGGTATAGGATAGAACGATTGCTTGATCCTACCACTTCATATTCATGCCTCTCAAATAAACCCAAACAACCTTCTCCTCCACATCCTAGCAAACCTTGTTCGGCTATGTTACTATTGCTCGCTGCTCAGCCACTTCTTAGTATGCATTGTAGGATGGTATCAACTGTTATCCTGTTACTCCTTGGATTGGGCTATCACATTACTATATTGTTGTGGATGATATGATTATTATTAATGTTGACTATATTCGACGAAGGATGGAAGGTCTAGGCTATCCCGCCCCGACGCTTTGTTCCATTCGAGTCACCTAGGATCTGAGTTACGGGTATTGGTTCTAAGACTGAGCGTGCCTAACCGCGTGTGGGATATATGGGGTCCCCTTTTCTTACCTACCTAGCTCCAACCATTTCTAGAGGTGTCCCGAGATGATTTACCAATTGAAACCGTGTGTGTGACTGGTTCCGCGGACAACAGACTTTAAACAACTCGGGCCAGCAGAGACAGAGTTCCTTTGTTGGTACACGCTGGTGAGCTAGGGAATACCCTGAGTTCAGGTGAGGCTAACCCCGACCTTAGCCATACGGAAGAGTCCGATCCGAGAGCGCGGTCGACTTTTGGGTTGGGTGTCGACTCCCCGGGGGCCACCCGGATTTGTTCGTTGTTAGTTAGAAGGACCTGTCGTACCGGATCTCTCGGAACTAAATCATAAAATGGTTGCCTATGATGGGTAGCAACTGAGAGAGATGGGCGTGCGTGCGGAGCCTTGTAATGGGTAGTTGGTACACCCATGCAGGGTTAAATCTTTTTGAAAAGCCATTTTCATGGTTATGGACGACTTGAGACCTACTCCTTGTTCATAGACAACAACTGAGATAATCTCAATAACTTGATCAACGTGTGTGTGCCTTGACTGCTTCTTCTTCGTCGGGATGCGAAGGGGTGGACAAGGATAGGATAGGTGTTATGTTTGCGTAAGTAGCTGATAGAGAGACTTGTTGGAGGCGATTCCTCATCGAATGCTTGGTTCTCATCTTACTCTAAAATAGACCGTTAGCCACTCATATATTGCTAGTGCGTCTGCAACCTCACCACTACCCCCATCTTACCGTGAGAAGTTAGCTACAAGACTTGTTTATATAGCTCACCTCCTTCGTTTCTCTTTTACGCGCGTTATGCAAACGTTATTGGACTACAGAGGAGCTCGACGACCCTTCTTCCGGACGCCTTCGCGAAGACTCGACGACGACTAGTTAGGTGGATGCCGGCGGAGAGCCTGGACCCGTGTGGTTACTGGGATTGATGATTTTCTCTTTGCCACTAGGCAATTGATTGTAGTCTGTACTCAAACATGTATCTTCCGCTGATTTAATGTATTTAAGGCAGTTGTATGCCGATTGTATGAGATGTTGTATCCTTGTAGCTGTAATGTTGTGATATCATGTTGGAAATCCAGGACATATGACTTCGTCATATGTCGCCGTAGGACCGATATGTGCTTCGTCCCCGGATCCGGATGGAAACATCTAGATCTGGAATAGTACATCATATCGGGTCTTACAACTTGGTATCAGAGCCTTACCGACCGTAGGATCCCTTTTCTGGCCGAAGTAGAGTCTAGACAAAAACTATTTTGTAGTTACTAAGTTAGATATCGGAGAGTAGGAATCTTTTTACTCCTTACCCTTTCTCTGGTCAGGACAAGTGACGTACGTGTTTTATTCTCACCTTATCCCCTTCAAACTTTAGGTTCTCGAGAGTGTGGCGTGTCGGAACCGTTACAATGCCTTGCTTGCAGCGTATTGTCTCGATTCCGATCTCAGGTTTGGGAAATCTTGTAGTACCTTTAGTTCTTCTGACTCTGGGTAAATATCTTGGCCGTCTGTTGACTTGAGTCCTCTTGCCTACTATCCTCACGATTTGAGTGAGAATGCTTTCCTTGATCGTGGCTTTGAATTGCTGTTCCTCCTTTTGATCTCCCGCTGGTTTCGTTTTCCGATGTTGTCGTCTCTCTGATGAAATTTATCTCGACGGAAGTTTGTCGTTGACATGGAGCAGAGTCCCTTGTTGGTGTTTGAAAGGGATGTACTCCGGCAAATCCCATGGTCAGGGACCCTGGGTTAGTCATGAGAGGCACATGTTGGACGATAGCTCATCGGCTAACAGGAGGATACGTTCCTGCTCGATGTTATTGATTGGAGATGGCGATTACACGGGAGCCAAGGCTAGTGCGCACAAGGCTAGGATTTACAGATTGCGTATTGCCTGATCTCGACGTCTCCCCTCCTAGCCTTTATATACTAGGCTAGGTCTCGGGGAGTCCGTCTAGGATTACAGTGAGGTTTCCTAACTCTAATCCTGTACCGCATGGCAAGTTTGCACCTTCCTTATGAGTCGCGGACTCCTACGTAGGTGCCACTAGTGGGCCAAGGCTGGGCCCAGGCGGCATCTTTGTGGGCCTTCTGTCTTCGGGTACACCGGGTAGGCTCATCTGTAGGAGTCGTGGGGTCACCCCCTCGTCAGTAGCCCCCGAGTGCTTGGGGACTCGAAGAGTCGCGCAGGGACTCGAGTCCATTCTTGCGTCGTTTTGATGTGTGCATGGTTCAACCGCGGGTCGTTGGCAGTCTAGGGCCATGACAAAACCTGTTTCGAGGGATGCTAAGATGAAAGGGCCCAAGGAGTCGACTGGTCGAGCCTTGGTGAATTGCACTAGTGGCAAAAACCGCAGTAGCCCAATCAAACTCATGTCCCTCGACATGAGCTTGGAACACTGGTGTCAAGAAAAATTCATGCCGCTGCAGATCTTACAGTGATCAGTTGCCACCAGTAAAGTTTATAGCCTAGGCGCATCCGCCCGGCTTTTTCTATCATGCGAGCGCATGGAAAAGGTTGGGAGTGAAATTCCTCTGCGGCAAGTCCCAGCCCGGCCGATCTGCACAGCGGGGTCTTACCTACACGCTAAGCTTGCGTGGCATCTGGGCACAATGTATCGTGTTCCAAGAATATGTATTTTTATTGAGGCGCGGAGCCTAGTTTGTGATGCACCCACTTGGAATAAACAATCAAGTGAGCTGTTTTAGCAGTCCTTCGCGGAGCTTTGCTGAGTGCTCGGGCGAGGAGTAACGTAGAGGAGTATTTGCTCGGGAGGTCCTCGAGTGCTCGGGTTCATAGAGGTCTGTGAGTAATCACTCGAATGTCGCTTTTGCTCTCAGGGCTAGGGAGCACCCGATACTCTGGGACCGCTCGATTTGGCGAGTGCAGGTCTGCTTATCTTCTGTCGTGGTGAGGGAGCACCCGAAACTCTCATGGGTGCGAGTAATTACTCGAGCACGTCTTTACTTTAGGTGAGGGAGCACCCGAAACTCTCATGGGTGCGAGTAATCACTCGAGCACATTTTGTCTTTTGTGTAAAGGAGCACCCGAAACTCTCACAGGTGGATACGCTCCCGATGGGAGTTAGATATATTTGAAAAATGTATTTAACCATGAAAAAGCGGTGCTTGCAGGTTTTATTTCCTGTGCGCTGCCCCTTTGATTTACCTCTTGTTGGTGAGGATAACTAAATCCTTGCTGGAGGGCCGTCAAAGATGCTCTGTCTGCTATCCGTCGTATCTTCATGACCGGTCATAATGATGGGTTTTGGTGGCGTGCTGCAGCCGCCTGTTGATTTATTGATGCGCGCATTGAAAAGCGCGAGATTTGACGCGTCCAGCGCACAGTGCCACCCGTGTGAAGGCATATCTGTCTCGGAATTAGAATCGCTTGGCTTGCTTGGTCTTTGAATTAATTGCTGTCGTCTTCTGGGCTTTTGTGTGCCCTTGTGGTTGTGCTATAAATAGACCCCTTTTCTTCATCTGGCAGTAGTGTTTGTCCTCTGCCTCTCTAGCTCTTCTTCTTCACCTTTTCATGGGGCCAAAACGAGGTGCAGGTATGACTAGCCGCGGCCGGGTTCGCCGTGGTCGCGGTGGTCGTACTCCGCGCTCTTCTCGTGGTGGTCTTCATGGTGCACCATCGACGCCTTCCTCCTCTTCCTCGGAGGAGGGTTTTTGGCGCCATGATTTCCTCCTGCGCATCCGTGGCCAGAACGCTTCTCGCATTCTGCTTCCTTCTTCTTTTTCTGCCCTTGTTTCGGAGCGCGGTCTTGATGGCTTGCTGCTCCGTCTTCATGGGTGCGCTCGATCTCCTTCTTATGTTAAGTTGGATATCGATAGTTCCCGCTTGATTTTTCTTGGCTTTGGCTGGAAGTCCTTTGCTTGACGGTTGAACTTGCGTGATGGTGACACTCTTTGTTGCCATTTTGATGGCGGTGACACTCTTGTCATCCGCGCCTTTGACCGGAGCGGCAACCGTATGGATCCATACTGGCCGGAGACAAGCAGCGATGGTTCCGGCAGGTCGAGGAGTCCTTCGCCTGCGTCTTCCACTGCTTCCTCCTCCGGTGACTCTTCGGGTGCTGATGCTGAGCCATATTTAACTGCTTCTCCCTCCGGTACTAAAGAGGATCTCGATGTGAAGCCACCGGTCAAGTGGGCGCGCCAGACGATCTTGTAGAACTGGAGGAAACGGCGTCATCTTCGTCGGCAACTCAGATGGAGCTGAAGAAGAAGCTGGTGGAGCAGGAGAAGAAGCTGGTGAGAACCGTCTTCAACTGCTCTGCAAATAAGTCGAGCTTAACCTTTTGTTATGTCATTGACATCATGAGCCTGCTGCTTCGACTCCTCCTTTGTCTGTGATGATGCTCGCTGTCTTAGTGCCAATCATCCCAGCATGGGCACACATGTAGAAGTCATAATTCCTTCGGTGATTGATGTTGTAGGCTTGCCTCTTTTGTAACTAGGTTAGTTCTCCATGTAATGAGGATTTCCTTCGAGTAATCAGAGCTGCCTTCTATCCAATTTACTTGGAATCTTTTTGTACTGAGATTGATCTTCGTGTCCTTGTAATGCGAACTGTGCTTGAGCCTTCGCAATTGAATTTGTCTTCGAGTCCTTTGTGGTCGAGAGCTGTCTTCGAGTCCTTCAAAACTTTGCACTGTGGGTTCTATTGGGTGCACGACAGCGCTCCCGATGGGAGTAGCCCCCGAGGCTACGTTTGAGTCAGAGAGTCGAATGTAGGCTGAGATTTGTTTCCTTTGTTGTTCTTCCATTATTTTCTGCCTTTTATTGGGTGCGCGGCAGCGCTCCCGATGGGAGTAGCCCCCGAGTCTTTAGGGGATCGTTGGCGATCGGGTGAAGACTAAAGAATTTTCTGAGTCTTGCGCTCCGTCCATATTTCTTCAGAGTGATTTTTTGTTCCATCTGATTGTGGCCATGTCCTCCGAACCGCTTTTCAGCAGGTGGGGCTTTGCCGGCTGTTTTTTGCTTGGGCCCTTTAAGTTTCGGACTGCGTGGGTGTTTCTCGGGGGGAGGTGGTGCTCGACCCCCCGAGTGCTTTGGTAAAAGATCGCGATTGCGACGATAACGTCTCTCGGGGGGAGGTTTGTACTTGAGCCCCCGAGTGCTCTGGTAAAAGATCGCGATTGCGACGATAGCGTCTCTCGGGGGGAGTTTTGTGCTCGAGCCCCCGAGTGCTTTGGTAAAAGATCGCGATTGCGACGATAGCGTCTCTCGGGGGGAGGTTTGTACTCGAGCCCCTCGAGTGCTTCGGTAAAAGATCGCGATTGCGACAATAGCGTCTCTCGGGGGGAGTTTTGTACTCGAGCCCTCGAGTGCTTTGGTAAAAGATCGCGATTGGGACGATAGCGTCTCTCGGGGGGAGTTTTGTACTCGAGCCCCCGAGTGCTTTGGTATGGTAGTATTTGGGCAACATCATTTTATTGCGTCGAGGGTTTACATGAGCTTCCAGGTGAGCATGACTGGTGTAGACTATGGGTAGAACAGGCGTAGGTTCGCTACGTTCCATCGATTTCCCACATCCCCGTCAGTCTTCTGGTTCTTCAGTCTATAGGCGCCTCCTCCTAACTTCTGTGATTATGAACGGTCCTTCCCATTGGGGGGCAAGCTTGTGATATTTCTCTTGTATGAGCCGTAGGACAAGGTCGCCCTTATTGAAGGTTCTGGAAGCAGGTGACTGCTTTGGTAAGTGCGCAGTTTGTCCTGATACCCCTCTGACTTTTCTAGGGCTTTGTCCCTTGCTTCGTCTGCTGTGTCCTTGTCATCTTGCAGTGCTTCTTCTGCTTCTTCTTCTTCATACCCTGAGATCCGTGGTGCCCCGAATTTGAGGTCATGTGGTAGCACTTCCTCCGACCCGTACACCATGAAGAAAGGTGTGCACTGGGTTGCGGTATTTAGGGTGGTGCGTAGGCTCCATAGTACTGCAGGGAGTTCTTCTACCCAGTTGCCTGCGGCCTGCTCGAGTGGTGCGAGGAACCGCTTTTTGAGCCCTCCGCATACTAGGCCATTTTCTTTTTCCACCTGGCCGTTGGACTGCGGGTGCGCGACTGATGCGTAGTTGATTTTGATGCCCAGTTCTTCACAGAAGTTCTGAAATTCTGCCGCTGCGAAGTTCGTGCCGTTGTCCGTGATGATGTTGTGTGGCACCCCGAACCTGAAGATGATTGATTTGATAAAATTCACTGCCGTGAGGGCTGTGGAGCTTGTGATGGGCACTGCCTCGATCCACTTGGTGAACTTGTCGACTGCTACCAGCAGGTGTGTTCTTCCTCCTTTTGATAACTTCTTGAGTGGACCTACCATGTCGAGTCCCCAGGTGGCGAACGGCCATGATAGTGATATGGTCTTGAGTTCTGAGGCTGGAGCGTGTGGCCTGCTGGCGAATTTTTGACAGGCAATGCAACGCCGCACGATGTCCTCTGCGTTTTTCATCGCGGTGGGCCAGTAAAACCCTGCTCGGAACGCTTTGGACACAAGTACTCGACTGCTCGCGTGGTGCCCGTAGGTGCCCTCGTGGATTTCGAGCAGTAGGGCTTTGCCCTCTTCTTCGTCGATGCACTTCTGGAGTATCTGGGTGATGTTGCGCTTGTATAACTGTCAGTTGATCACTGTGAATGCCTTGGATCGACGACTGATGCGCCGAGATTCTGAGACGCGTTACGGTAGCGTGTCTTCGATTAGGAATCGGAGGAACGGTTTTGTCCACGCTGGTCCTTCGAGTGCTGTTGCATCCGCATGTTCGGCCGCTTGATTGTTGCTGCCTTCAGATGGGCTTGCTGATGCCACCTGTGCTGGCTCTGTGGTGTCTTCATCTACAGCTGCCTCTGGTGCTGCTGTTTTTCCCTTGATGGATCTCTGGATGATGCTCTCGAGGAAGACGTCTAGTGGTACTGGTCCTCGAGTCGAGCCAATGTTTGCGACTTCATCGGATTCTGTGTTGTTCGTTCTCGGGATATAGTTGAGCTCGCAGCCATCGAAACTTCCTTCGAGTGTGTTGTAGAGCTTCTGGCAGGCCGCCATGTTGTCGGCTACTGCATTGCAGTCTTTCATCGCCTGCTGGACGACGAGGTTGGAGTCTCCAAAGATTACGAGGCGAGTGGCGCCGCATGTTTTGGCCATGCGCATGCCGTAGAGCAGTGCCTCGTATTCGGCTTCGTTGTTGGAGGTGTGGCTGAAGTTGATCTGGAGGACGTATTTGATCTTGGTTCCTTTGGGGTAGACCAGAACGACTCCTGCTCTGGCTCCTTGCTGTCTTTTTGACCCGTCGAAGAACATTGTCCATGAGTTCGATAGGTCCGGGGGGCCTGGTGTCTGGACCTCCGTCCACTCGACCAGAAAGTCTGGGAGTACTTGGGCTTTGATTGTTATTGGGTGCTTGAATTGCACGTCTCGCGGGCTGAGCTTAATGTTCCACTCGGCGACTCGTCCAGTCGCTCTGGGGTTGTTGAGGATGTCCGCGAGTGGCGCGCTGGTCACGATTGTGATGGGGTGTTCGTCAAAGTAGTGTGACACCTTTCTTGAGGTCGTGATGATAGCTAGTAGTAGCTTCTGGTAGTGCGGGTACCGCTGCTGGGGTTTTGTCAAGAGCATGCTGAGGTAGTAGATCGGCCTTTGTATGCTCTGGACCTTGCCTTCTTCCGTGCACTCGACGACGAGTGCTCTGCTTACCACTCTGTTGCGTGCTGCCACGTAGAGGTATAGCTTTTCTTTTTCTTTGGGTACCGCCAAGATCGGTGGCGTCAAGAGTGTCTTCTTCAGGTTCGCGAATGCTTTGCGGGCTTCTTCGGTCCACTCGAATTTCTTTCCTTTCCTCAAGAACTGGTAGAATGGCAATGTGCGCTCTCCTAATCTGCTGATGAAATGACTCAGGGCTGCGAGTCTTCCGGTGAGCTGTTGCACGCCTGTGATGTCGGTTGGTTCCTGCATCCTGATGATTGCTTGAACTATCTCGGGGTTCGCTTCGATTCCTCGAGCGGAGACCATGTACCCGAGCAGCTTTCCGGCTGGGACGCCGAATGAGCACTTCTTCGGGTTGAGCTTGATTCTGTACTTGTTGAGTGCTGCGAAGGTCTCGCGCAGGTCGTCGAGCAGCGTGTTTGCACTGTAGGTTTTGATGACAATGTCGTCCATGTAGACCTGCACATTTCTTCCTATTTGATCTTTTAAGCAAGCTTGCATCATCCACTGGTATGTGGCACCGGCGTTCTTGAGTCCGAAGGGCATTGTTCTGTAGATAAATACGCCGTAAGGGGTGATGAATGATGTATGCTCTTCGTCTTCTTCTTTCATCCTGATCTGGTTATATCCTGAGTAGGCGTCGAGGAACGATAGTAGATCGCATCCTGCTGTCGAGTCGATTATCTGATCGATTCTTGGCAGGGGGAAGTCATCCTTTGGGCAGTGTTTGTTGACTGGCCCGTAGTCAATGCACATTTGCAGTACGTCTTTGTCTTTCTTGGGGACCATCACAGGGTTGGCGACCCAAGTGACTTTCTTCGTTTCTCGGATGAATTGGGCATCGAGTAATCGGTTGACCTCCTCTCCGATTGCTCTTAGCTTGGGTTCTGAGAATCGCCGTAGTGCCTGCTTCACTGGCTTGGTGTTTGGCTTGATGTGCAGCGCGTTTTCCGCGAACTTGCGCGGTACTCCTGGCATGTCGGCTGGGCACCAGGCGAAGATTTCCCATTCTTCGCGGAGGAAAGCGATGAGGGCAGTTGCTTGCTCTTCCGGGAGTTGGGCGTACACGAGGACTGTTTTTTCTGGGGTCCGTCGGCTGCACCTGGTGGGTGACCGTGTCGGTGTCGATCCTGAAGTCCCGTCCGTACTCTTTTGTCTCGCTTCTGCTTGCTAGCAGAAAGATGCTTTTGTTTGTCGCCATGGCTATTTCTGTGAGTTCTTTCTTGGCTCCGAAGGTGTCGGAGACTTTATGGAAATCGTGATCGCACTTGTCGTATTTGGTGAAGCTCCCGTTGATCGTGATGACCCCCGAGGATCCTGGCATCTTGAGTTTGAGGTAGGCGTAGTATGGAATCGCCATGAACTGCGCGAATGCTGGACGTCCCAATATGGCGTGGTATTGCGACTGCCAATCGAGTACTTCGAACTTGAGGGTGTGCCTTGAGAAATTGCGACTGCTGCCAAAGACAACTTCGAGCTCGATTAATCCAAGGAAAGTGGCCGCCTCTCCTGGTACTACTCCGTATAGCACGGTGCTTGATTTCTTCCATACCGATCGTGGGATCAGCATCTTGCGTAGGGTGCTGACGAAGATTTTGTTCATGCTGCTGCCTCCGTCCATGAAGATTCTGTCCATGTCGTAGCCTCCAATTTGAGCGTCGAGTACCAGGGGCGCGTGTCCCGGCCTTGGGACTACGGGCGGGTGATCGCTCTGGGAGAACGTGATGCTGGTTTCTGCGTTGTGTAGCTGGTAGACTTCGACTGCGTTTAGGTTCTCGGCTACTCTGTCTTGCAGGGTGTAGGCGTCTTGTTGGGCTTGCGATACCCTGCCCTCTTGGATCGTGTAGACCTTTCCTTGAGTCAGCGACTGCTCGGTTCGTCGGGTGCGCTTGGCTTCTCGTTGTTTTTCTTCCTTGAGGCCGTCGGCGAGTTCGTAGAACAGGCGACAGTCTCCCAGGGTATGGCTCGATCTAATGTTTCCCCAGTTATCTTCGAAGCAGTGGATCGTGCAAGGTCCTTCTAGCTGTTCCCTGAACGTGAGCTTGCTAGACCCGGCGTGTCGCTTCTTCCTTGAGATTCGGAAGAACATCGCGTGATTCGCTGGGTGCTCGTGAACTCGTCGGTCGATTTCAATCCCCTCGCTTAGGTTCTGGTTCCCTATGAGATTGGCGAATTCGTCTGGTCGTCGGTCTGGGTCATAGTATTCGCCGGTCTGGGTCTCGGAGTCGCTGTCCTGGCTGGCGACAGCTATCCGCACAGCGGTGGGTCGTCGATTGGTCGAAGATCGTGCGACTGTATGGTTCGACTCGTCGAGTGGAGTCACTTCGTAGAGTCCTTGCGCCTGTCTTCTGGGTCGTCGAGTTCTTCCTCGTCGGCGAAGGTCTTGGCGATCGCTGATCTCGAGCTCGGAATCGGTGTCTTGTTGTGCGGCGGGTGTCTGGGTGGCGGTGGGTCGTCGAGTGGCCGGCAAGTCCTCTTCTTCGTGCTGTAGTTCGTCGATCGGGATCTCTGTGTGGAGCTTTCACGCCTTTCTTTTGGGTCGTCGAGATCTCCTTCGCTAGCGGTTGGATCGGTTGCTGCCGTAGTATTGGTCTTGACACGGCTGCAGGCTAAGCGATCTTGCTGGGATGGAAGAGATATTCGCCGTGATCTTGAATTCCTCGGGTGGATTGCATCTGGTTCTTGCTTTTGAGTTGTAGCTTGCTGAAGACGGAACTGCCGAGATCGTAATTCCAACCTGTGTAGTTCCCACAGACGGCGCCAATTGACGGGGATGTACCCCAGAAAATCCCATGGTCAGGGACCCTGGGTTAGTTATGAGAGGCAAAAGTTGGACGATAGCTCGTCGGCTAACAGGAGGATACGTTCCTGCTCGATGTTATTGATTGGAGATGGCGATTACAGGAGAGCCAAGGCTAGTGCGCACAAGGCTAGGGTTTACAGATTGCGTATTGCCTGATCTCGACGTCTCCCCTCCTAGCCTTTATATACTAGGCTAGGTCTCGGGGAGTCCTACTGGGATTACAGATGAGGTTTCCTAACTCTAATCCTGTACCGCAAGGAAAGTTTTCACCTTCCTTATGAGTCGGGGACTCCTACGTCCGTGCCACTAGTGGGCCAAGGCTGGGACCAGGAGGCATCTTTGTGGGCCTTCTGTCTTCGGGTACATCGGGTAAGCTCATCCGTAGGAGTCGTGGGGTCACCCCCTCGTTATTGGTGTTGAAGAACGTCGTGTCTCTTTTCTCTTCCCCCTCTCCCCCGGATCGTTCTGGATCTCGGGACGAGATCCCTTGTTGGTGGTGTTGTATTGTAACAACCCGGATATTCCACCCTAATTAAAAATTTTGTTTGTTGCTTTATTTTTTTTCTTGTTAGAATTGTTTGCAGTATTTGCTTCGCCAAATTATTAATCGGTGAATATTTCCCACCTCTTTCTCATATCGGATGCGGGACCAGACCTTTTACCGACGGCACACGACCTTTGCGACACCGTGGTTTCACCCGAGCAGTGTCGCAACCGGCACAAGACCAACCATCGCCATCGAAACAAAAAAAACCCCATTTAATAATTAAATGGGTTATTTTATTTGGCGTCGGAAAATGTTCTCGGAACATTATCGAAGTGAGGTATGAATGACGGGATCGCCGCGCTGAGCGCGTGGTTCGAGATTTCGTCCGAATTGGAGGTCGTATGCACTCCCGGCGGTCAGAAACGTGGAGTACCGGACACAAGAGAGAAAACCCGAGGGCTTTTGTGTAAAACTGAAATCCAGACCACCTATATAAAGACCACCACTCTCCCACCCCTTTCTAGGGTTTCCCCTAACACAAAATTGCAGCCACCCCCTCCAAATTTCCCCAAAATTCTGCCCACATCCCTCTCCAATTCGACACCCTTGCCTTCCCCTTTTTTTGGCTATTAGATCTGGCCATCTCTGGCTCAGATCGAGCCACGTTGCCTCCCAGCCCCTCCTCCACTGAATCGGTCCCCGCAAGGTCCTTGAGAGCCGCCGCGTCCAGCTCTAAGCCCATCTGGCGCAGCCGTCCGCCGCCGCCATGCGCCACTAGTCGTCAGCCGCCGCGCCTCGTGCTCCGGTGAGCCGCCCTCACGTCGGGCCACCTCTCCGTCGCGCGCCTCACCTTCCTCTCCTCTCTATGCTGCAGCCAGGACTGCGCTGTGCCGTAACGCGCCACGAGGCCGGCCGCCGCGCCATGGCAGAGAGCCCCGAGCTCGGCCGCCGCCGCCTCGCCTCGGGACCTCGCCTCGGGACGTCGCCGGCGTCCGCGCCTCCTCACCCCCCCTCCTGCATCCGAGCCGCCCAGCGCTGCTCCTCGCCGGCGAGCACCACCGGTCGGCGACGTCAGCAGCCGCCGCGGCACATGCCCCATCCGGTGGCCCCTGGCCGCGTTGACCCCCCAGTGGGCCGGCCCAACTCCTCCAACACGGCCCAGTCGCCCCAGCCTCTGCCTCCTCGCGCCCAGGGGCGAGCGCCAGTATCCGTCGCTGCCGCGAGCCAGATGAGCCTCAGTCCACTAGGGTGAGACCCGAGTAGCCCCCCTTTTTCTTTTTCCTCAGTGTATTTTTTTCCTTTTTCTAAAATTCTGCGAAGTCCTTTACATTTTCTACTGTTGTTTCCATTTTGCGAGTAGTATTGCGATCAAAATGTAGCTCGGATGGAGACGCCCCCAAAATGAAAAGTGCTTAGTTTTGTCTGCTCTAACTTTTTTATTTAGTGAGTTTAATCTTTTGAGGCCATCTAGATGTTGTTAATAATTGTTGAAGTGGGTACCAAATCGTTAACTGCTGCTACTTTCTGTTAAGTGTTGTTGTTGTTATTTTATTGCAACTTTGGTTGATGATTGTGTCACATCCATGAGGCCTATGCTATTGATTATTTCTTGTATGTGTTAAGCATCATGTGTACTTAAATTATATGCATTTCTTTGCCATGTTTGCCTGCTGTAGCTATTTTGTTTCTTGCTCCAAAGTGGGTACCCTAATAACATGTGCTGTTGTTTATATAAAGTTGCAAGTTTGATGCCTTATAGTTAGTGATACATGCTTCATATGCATTAGCTCCAATGTAATTATTTTCTCTATGTTATGTGTACTTTGATGCCATGCTTTTATTTTCCATGATATGGTTGATGCTCTTATAATTATCAAGCTCACAAAGTGCAACCCTGCTGTTTGCTGTCACATGCCTTGTTTTTCACGAAGTCCCTAGACTATTAGTATTTCCTTGATTTTTCCATGAGCTAGAATTACTTGTTCCTGATGCTCATATACATGAAACTTTGTTGCCATGTCATCCTTGTCATGCCTACTGTTGATCCACATCATTTTGGTGCATGTTTGCATTCATTATCTTGTTGATGCATTGCTCTAAAGTATGCTCCCTGGTGTTAACAGCATGTACCCGTAACTTGTGATGCTTGTATCTTTTTAACCGTATAATTTCGTTTGGGGTGTTCTTTATATGTAACTTGACTAGAATTTCATGTACTTTGTGTTTATGATATTGTTTGCTATTGTTAACCAACCTAAAATATGGTTTAAGGCAGAACAGTACGAAATGCTTTAATTGTCGTGGGGTACTTAGTGGAATGCCATGTTTAGGTTGTGACTCACTTAAATTGACTAGCATAGATAGTTTATCTTGTGCTTCACCACTTGTCATGATTGTGTGATATGCCATGCTTGAGTGAGATGCCATGTTAATAACCTTTGCTCATGTTGTGTAGCAAAACAACTGGATCCATTGTAAATGTGCGGTATCGTTGTGTGTGAAGAATACTCCACTTAACCTGTTAGTAACCGCTCTCAACGATAGATGCGATACCGTAGTGTGTTGTCTCATGTTGCCTTCTTGTTGATGCTTGCTCGTGATTGCTTCGTATTAATAGATGCTTGCCCGTCGATTGCCTTTTCCAGTGTTTACTTCTTGTGTGCTCCCACGGGTACTCTCGGAGACAATGCGAGCTTGCGATCGACTACACCTTCGGTTTCATCTTCTCATCAGGTAAGGGGGAGCATATATCATGCTTATAACTTTCAGCTCTCTCGCACCTAGGTATAGGATAGAACAATTGCTTGATCCTACCACTTCATATTCATGCCTCTCAAATAAACACAAACAACCATGTCCTCCACATACCAACAAACCTTGTTTGGCTATGTTACTATTGCTCGCTGCTCAGCCACTGCTTAGTATGCATGCTAGGATGCTATCAACTATTATCCTGTTACTCCTTGGATTGGGATATCACATTATTATATTGTTGTGGATGATATGATTATTATTAATATTGACTATATTCTACGAAGGATGGAAGGTCTAGGCTATCCCGCCCCGACGCTTTGTTCCATTCGAGTCACCTAGGATCCGAGTTTCAAGTATTGGTTATAAGACTGAGTGTGCCTAACCGCGTCTGGGATTTTATGGGGTCCCCTTTTCTTACCTACCTAGCTCCAAACATTTCTAGAGGTGGCCCAAGTTGATTTACCATTTGAAACCGTGTGTGTGACTGGTTCCGCGGCCAGCAGACTTTAAGCAACTCGGGCCAGTAGAGACAGAGTTCCTTTGTTGGGTCACGCTGGTGAGCGAGGGAAGCCCCTGAGTTCAGGTGAGGCTAACCCTAACCTTAGCCATACGGAAGAGTCCAATCCGAGAGCGCGGCCGGCTTTTGGGTTGGGTGTCGACTCCCCGGGGGCCACCCGGATTTGTTCGTTGTTAGTTAGAGGGACCTGTCGTACCGGATCTCTCGGAACTAAATCATATAATGGTTGCCTATGATGGGTAGAAACTGAGAGAGATGGGCGTGCGTGCGGAGCCTTGTAATAGGCAGTTGGTACACCCCTGCAGGGTTAAATCTTTTCGAGAATCCGTGTCCACGGTTATGGACGACTTGAGACCTACTCCTAGTTCATAGAAAACAACAACTGAGATAATCTTAATAACTTGATCAACGTGTGTGTGCCTTGACTGCTTCTTCTTCGTCGGGATGCGAAGGGGAGGACAAGGATGGGATAGGTGCTATGTTTGTGTAAGTAGCTGATAGCAAGACTTGTTGGAGACGATTCCTCATCGAATTCTTGGTTCTCATCTTACTCTAAAATAGATCGTTAGCCACTCATATATTGCTAGTGCGTCTGCAACCTCACCACTACCCCCATCTTACCGTGAGAAGTTAGTTACAAGACTTGTTGATATACTCATCTCCTTCTTTTCTCTTTTACGCACGTTATGCAAACATATTGGACTACAGAGGAGCTCGAAGAACCTTCTTCTGGACGCCTTCGCGAAGACTCGACGACGACTAGTTAGATGGATCCCGGCGGAGAGCCTGGACCCGTGTGGTTATGGGGATCGATGATTTTTTCTTTGCCACTAGGCAATTGATTGTAGTCTGTACTCAGACATGTATCTTCCGCTGATGTAATCTATTTAAGGAAGTTGTATGCTGATTGTATGAGATGTTGTATCCTTGTAGCTGTAATGTTGTGATATCATGTTGGAAATCCGGGGCATATGACTTCGTCATATGTCGCGGTGGGACCGATATGTGCTTCGTCCCCGGATTCGGATGGAAACATCTAGATCTGGAACAGTACCGCATATCGGGCCTTACAGGCAGGGTGCCAGGACAAGGTCTTCTGGCGATCCCGATCTCGGGATTGCGGCGGCGGTGAAACAATGGTGAAATTCACGATACGGAGTGCCTCCCGAGGGTTTACGGAATGGGGAAAAAATATATGCCAAAGGAGGGCACCAGGGGAGGTCCCACGCCTCCGTACGGCCTCCTGGCGCGTCCTAGGGTGGGGCCGCGCCACCTTCCCGCCCCAGAGGCGGGTGCCCCCCTCCGGCTCTCCTTCGGGCGTCCAGAAGCTTCTGAACTACTGATTTTTTATATATTTTTCCTGGAATTTTCCGAGCACTTTAAATATTGCTATTATTCCTGTAATGCACGCACAACAGTAGAAAAAACTATCACTGGGGCAAATATGTTAGTAGGTGTAATATCCCAAAATTTTCTAAATTTTGGATTGTTAATAAATTAATTATAATAATGATTGTTTGCCTGATATAATTGATTTTCACTAGGATTTAAAACTTTTGGAGTTTTTTTGAATATTAAAATGAGAGGGAATAAAAGGACTTTCCCTGATTTTCGTCGATTGGTGTTTTGGAATTTTATAGTTAAAACAAATCCAATAAATTAAAAATGAGAGAAGGTAATATGACTCCCTCATTATAAAAAAGTTGGAAATGTTTTAGTGTGATTTTATTTTAATTGGAGTTATTTAAATAATTTTCCAATAAAAAATAATAATAACTTGAGAGAAGATAAAATGACTTCAAATAAATGGAGTGGGAATTATTTAAATAATTATTAGAGATTTTTGTTGATTTTTGAAATGTCTAATAATTAAATAAAGTCATTGAAAAATTTCTTTATTTTTATTTATCTTTTTAGAAAATATGTTCATTGCATAATTTTCTCTGGATTATTTGAAGAATTTAGGAATTTATTTCATATTTTTTGATGTGTATTTATTTTTGTAAAATTGTTTGAAGTTTCGGTTCTAAAGAAAAAGAAAAACTGTGTCCTGCCGGTCCAATAGTTTATTTCCGCCCGCGAGCGCAATTGAAGCCCGAATCGGATCCTAATTTCTTTTCTTTTCTTCTCTGTCCATATAAACTTCTTCCAGAAATTCTTTTTATTCGTTTTTTTCTGAAACCCTAATTTCGGCCCGCGGGACCCGCATCGCCGCCGCCGTCGGGTTTCGCCGCCACCGCCGGAATCCTCCGCCACCAAATCGCCGCCTCCTGTGCCGACCATCCCGTCGCCGGAGCGCGTGTAAGGCCTGATATGCGGTAGTGTTCCAGATCTAGATGTTTCCATCCAGATTCGGCGACGAAGCACATATCGGTCCCACGGCAACATATGACGAAGTCATATGCCCCGGATTTCCAACATGATATCACAACATTACAGATACAAGGATACAACATCTCACACAAGCGGCATACAACTGCCTTAATACAATATAATAGCGGAAGATACATGTCTGAGTAAAGACTACAATCAAATGCCTACTGGCAAAGAGAAAAACATCGATCCGATAACCACACGGGTCCAGGCCCTCCGCCGGGATCAGCCTAACTAGTCGTCGTCGAGTCTCCACGTGAAACGTCGAACTCCATACCTGTTGTCGATCAAGAACCCTGAAAAGAGTTTGGGGGTAGTATCATGAGTACAAAAGTACTCAGCATCCAACTGTAGTGGTCAACTGACCCAGCAAGGACTTCATCACTCGTCATTCTAGGACAACTAGTAGTTTACGGTAAGGATGGGGTAAGTGGTGAGGTTGCTGCCGCACTAGCATTTATGAACTGGCTAACGATCTAGAGAGTAAGATAAGAAGCCAAGCATTCGATGAGGAATGGCCTCCAACAAGTCTTTCTATCAACTACTTACACAAGGATAACACCTATCCTATCCTTGTCCTCCTCTTCGCATCCCGACGAAGAAGAAGCAGTCAAGGCACACACACACGTTGATCAAGTTATATTAAGATTATCTCAGTTGTTGTTGTCTATGAACAAGGAGTAGGTCTCAAGTCGTCGATAACCGTGGACACGGCTTCTCAAAAAGATTTAACCCTGCAGGGGTGTACCAACTTCCCATTACAAGGCTCCGCACGCACGCCCATCACTCTCAGTTGCTACCCATCACAGGCAACCATTTTATGATTTAGTTCCAAGAGATCCAAAACTACAGGTCCCTCTAGCTAACAACGAACAAATCTGGGTGGCCCCCGGGGAGTCGACACCCAATCCAAAATCCGGCCACGCTCTCGGATCGGACTCTTCCGTATGACGCAGGTCGGATAGCCGGTTAATCACACATGGGAAACCGGGTCCTAGCTGATCGGGTGGACCAACAGAGAAACCATGTCTCCACTGGCCCAAGTTGTTTTAAAACAGCTGGGGGCCCAATCAAGCACACACACGGTTTTCAAATGGTAAATCAGCTTGGGCCACCACTAGAAATGTTTGAACCTAGGTAGGTAGGAAAAGGGGACCCCATAAAATCCCACACGCGGTTAGGCACGCTCAGTCTTAAAACCAATACCCGGAACTCGGATCCTAGGTGACTCGAATGGAACAAAGCGTCGGGGCGGGATAGCCTAGACCTTCCATCCTTCGTCGAATATAGTCAACATTATAATAATCATATCATCAACAACAATATAATAATGTGATATCCCAAACCAAGGAGTAACAGGGGGTTAACATCGTAGCATCCTAAGCATGCATACTAAGCAGGGTCTGAGCAACGAGCAATAGTAACATAGCAGTACAAGGTTTGCTGGGAAGGGACATGGTTGTATCGGTTTGAAAAAGGCTGTAAACATGTGGTAGGATCAAACATCGAACCTATCCTAGACTAGCATGCAAACCGCTGGTTGAAATAGAATGGATCATAAGTAATGTATAGTCCTTGCCTGTTGATAAGTCGGGTTCCGAAGGTGTAGTTGATCGCAAGCTCGCATCGTCTCCGAGAGGGTACCCGCCGAAGCACACAAGACGGTAAACACTGGAAATCAATCAACAAGCAAGAATCTATTACTACGGAGCAAACACGAGAAGGCATCAACAAGAAGGCAACACAAGACATCGCACCTACCGTCGAGAGCGGTTACTAACAGGTTAAGTGGAGTACTCATCACACACGACGATACCACACATTTGGAAAGGTTCAAGTTGTTTAGCTACATGTGATCAACAAAGGTTGTTAACATGGCATCTCACTCAAGCATGGCATAGCACACAAACATGGCAAGAGGTGAAGCATAAGGTAAACTATCTATTCTAGTCAATTTAAGTGGGGGGGGGGGGTAAAACCTATACATGGCAACTATTACGGACCCCACGATATTTATTGCATTTGGTACTGTTTTTCCCTAAACAATATTTTATTATTTTTATTATCAAGCAAGAGCAGCATAAACACATTCTACATGCAATTCTAGTCAAGTTACATATAAGAAACATTTTATTTGGAGCAACGGTTAAAAAGTTATTAAATAAACAATTTACAGTGGCAAGGGTTGTAATTAGCAGGTAAACAACATGTAAACAAAGTCAAACATGGCAACAAGCAACATTTTATTAATCTACACAAAAATCTAAGCAATTTTCATGTTTAAAGCGTCGCGATCCGAGCTACCGTTAAAAAGATACGGGAACCGCAAAAAAAACTAATACAATCTGCAAATTAAAAAGCCCAGGGAAAAAATAGAGCAACGGGCCGAAAGCTACTGACCAAGCCCAACAACACAAGAAAATAAAAGAAAAAAAACAGAAGGGGTGGCTGGGCCGCTGACCTTACTGGGCCGAGCCCAGGTCGGCGGGCGCTGGTGAGCTGGATCGGGCCGCGGTGGCCTGGATGCTGGCAGGCCGGCTCAGGGCGGCTAGGCCTCTGGCGCTGGTGGGCCCTGGGGGCGCGAGGCCGGCCCACATCAGCTGCAGCGGGCGGCAGCAGGAGGCCGGATCGATCCGATCCCGACGAGGAGTGCAGGCGGCGGCGGCGTCCGCTGGCAGGATCCAGTGCAGTGAGGTCGGGGATGGCCTCAGGTGACGGGATCAAGGGCGTGGCGGCCCGATCGACCGGAGTCCATTGCCGGTGAGGTCCATGGGCCGGGCGGCTCGAGCTCCTTCCGGGGTTCCAATGGCGGGGCCGCGATTGCTTGCAGAGAGAGAGAGTTAGAGGAGGAGGAGGCAGGGGAAGGAGAGAGGAGGTGAGGGGGAGGCGACCTGGCAGGGGAGACGGCGCGATGGGCGGCGGCTTGCCGGAGGCGGGGAGGCGGAGCAGCGTGGCCTCCACGGGCACGAGGTGAGAGGAGAGAGGCTAGGGGGACATGGCACTCCCTGGGCCGTCAGATCGCGAGATCTGACGGTCCAGAGCGCCTAGGGGAAAAATTTCCAGATCTGGGACTGGGGTTGCGAAAATTGGGGGCAAAACTGGGGGTGTGGCTGCAATTTTGTGGCTAGGGAAACCCTAGAAAAGGGAGGGAGAGTGGTGGTCTTTATATAGCCCAGGTGGCTGGCAGTTTGCAAAAACATCCCCGGTTTTTCTCTCGCGCGCGCGGTGTTTACGTTTCTTACCGCCGGGGGTCCGCAGGACCTCCGATTCGGGTAAAAATTCGAACTACGCGATCAACGCGTCGAGCCGGAGGCAATCACCTCGCGCTGGAACCGTTCCGGGAACACTTTCTAGTGCGCTATAAAAATAACCCGTTTAATTATTGAACGGGGGTTTTCGTTCCGTTGGCTGCGGCTGGTCTCGTGCGGTTTTCGCGACGGTGATCGGGTGAAACCCGATGTCGCAAATGTCGAGTGTCAGGGTGGCAAGGGTCGGTCTCCGTCCGGTACACGATAAGAGGGGGAAAATAATCGCCGATCGATAAATCGGGGATGCAAACACCGCAAACAAATCAGCAAATCAAACAATTCACACCGAAAACAAAATTTTTAATTTTTATGAAATCTGGGCTGTTACAATACAACACCACCAACAAGGGATCTCGTCCCGAGATCTAGGACGAGCAAGGGGAGAGGGGGGGGGGAGAAAAGAGAGTTGACGATTCTTCAACACCACCAACAAGGGACTCTGCTCCATGTCGATGTCGAGCTTCCGTCGAGAAACTTTCCCAGAGAGACGACATCGTCGGAAATACGAAACCGTCGGTGTCAAGAGGAAGAACGAGAGCTAAAACCCGGTCAAAGGATAGTGCTTTTCGACGCAAGTCGTGAAAACACCGGTAAAAGGAGGGACGGCAAAGGACGACCCAGATGATATCCGAAACCGGAGAAGCTAAAGGTACTACAGGAATTCCCACCTGAGCTCGGAATCGAGACAATACGCTGCAAGCAAGGCATTGTAACGGTTCCGAAACTCCACACACTCGAGACCCTAGAGTTTGAAGGGTATAAGGCGAGAATAAAAAACTTACGACCCTTGTCCTGACCAGAACAAGGGTAAGGTGTAAAAAGATTCCTACTCTCCGATAACTAACTTAGTAACTACAAAATAGTTTTTGTCTAGACTTGACTTCGGCCAGAAAAGGGATCCTACGGTCGGTAAGGCTCTGAGACCAAGTTGTAAGGCCCGATATGCGGTACTGTTCCAGATCTAGATGTTTCCATCCAGATCCGGCGACGAAGCACATATCGGTCCCACCGCGACATATGACGAAGTCATATGCCCTGGAATTCCAACATGATATCACAACATTACAGATACAAGGATACAACATCTCATACAAGCGGCATACAACTGCCTTAATACAATATAATAGTGGAAGATACATGTCTGAGTAAAGACTACAATCAAATGCCTACTGGCAAAGAGAAAAACATCGATCCGATAACCACACGGGTCCAGGCCCTCCGCCGGAATCAGCCTAACTAGTCGTCGTCGAGTCTCCACGTGAAACGTCGAACTCCATACCTGTTGTCGATCAAGAACCCTGAAAAGAGTTTGGGGGTAGTATCATGAGTACAAAAGTACTCAGCATCCAACTGTAGTGGTCAACTGACCCAGCAAGGAATTCATCACTCGTCATTCTAGGACAACTAGTAGTTTACGGTAAGGATGGGGTAAGTGGTGAGGTTGCTGCCGCACTAGCATTTATGAACTGGCTAACGATCTAGAGAGTAAGATAAGAAGCCAAGCATTCGATGAGGAACGGCCTCCAACAAGTCTTTCTATCAACTACTTACACAAGGATAACACCTATCCTATCCTTGTCCTCCTCTTCGCATCCCGACGAAGAAGAAGCAGTCAAGGCACACACACACGTTGATCAAGTTATATTAAGATTATCTCAGTTGTTGTTGTCTATGAACAAGGAGTAGGTCTCAAGTCGTCCATAACCGTGGACACGACTTCTCGAAAAGATTTAACCCTGCAGAGGTGTACCAACTTCCCATTACAAGGCTCCGCACGCACGCCCATCACTCTCAGTTGCTACCCATCACAGGCAACCATTTTATGATTTAGTTCCAAGAGATCCGAAATGACAGGTCCCTCTAGCTAACAACGAACAAATCCGGGTGGCCCCCGGGGAGTCGACACCCAATCCAAAAGACGGCCACGCTCTCGGATCGGACTCTTCCGTATGACGCAGGTCGGATAGCCGGTTAATCACACATGGGAAACCGGGTCCTAGATGATCGGGTGGACCAACAGAGAAACCATTTCTCCACTGGCCCAAGTTGTTTTAAAACAGCTGGGGACCCAACCAAGCACACACACGGTTTTCAAATGGTAAATTATCTTGGGCCACCACTAGAAATGTTTGAAGCTAGGTAGGTAGGAAAAGGGGACCCCATAAAATCCCACACGCGGTTAGGCACGCTCAGTCTTAAAACCAATACCCGGAACTCGGATCCTAGGTGACTCGAATGGAACAAAGCGCCGGGGAGGGATAACCTAGACCTTCCATCCTTCCTCGAATATAGTCAACATTATAATAATCATATCATCAACAACAATATAATAATGTGATATCCCAAACCAAGGAGTAACAGGGGGGTAACATCGTAGCATCCTAAGCATGCATACTAAGCAGGGGCTGAGCAACGAGCAATAGTAACATAGCAGTACAAGGTTTGCTGGGAGGGGACATGGCTATATCGGTTTGAAAAAGGCTGTAAACATGTGGTAGGATCAAACATCGAACCTATCCTAGACTAGCATGCAAACCGCTAGTTGAAATAGAATGGATCATAAGTAATGTATAGTCCTTGCCTGTTGATAAGTCGGGTTCTGAAGGTGTAGTTGATCGCAAGCTCGCATCGTCTCCGAGAGGGTACCCACGGAAGCAGACAAGACGGTAAACACTAGAAATCAATCAACGACCAAGCATCTATTACTACGGAGAAAACACGAGCAAGCATCAACAAGAAGGCAACACAAGACATCGCACCTACCGTCGAGAGCGGTTACTAACAGGTTAAGTGGAGTACTCGTCACACACGATGATACCGCACATTTGGAAAGGTTCAAGTTGTTTAGCTACAGGTGATCAACAAAGGTTGTTAACATGGAATCTCACTCAAGCATGGCATAGCACACAAAAATGGAAAGAGGTGAAGCATAAGGTAAACTATCTATTCTAGTCAATTTAAGTGGGGGGGGGGGGGGGTAAAACCTATACATGGCAACTATTACGGACCCCACGATATTTATTGCATTTGGTACTGTTTTTCCCTAAACAATATTTTATTATTTTTATTAGCAAGAAAGAGCAGCATAAACACATTCTACATGCAATTCTAGTCAAGTTACATATAAAAAACATTTTATTTGGAGCAACGGTTAAAAAGTTATTAAATAAACAACTTACAGTGGCAAGGGTTGTAATTAGCAGGTAAATAGCATGTAAACAAAGTCAAACATGGCAACAAGAAACATTTTAATAATCTACACAAAAATCTAAGCAATTTTCATGTTTAAAGCATCGCGATCCGAGCTACCGTTAAAAAGATACGGGCACCGCAAAAAAACTAATACAATCTACGAATTAAAAAGCCCAGGGAAAAAAAATACAGCAACGGGCCGAAAGCTACTGAACAGGCCCAACAACACAAAAAAACAAAAAAAACAGAAGGGGCGGCTGGGCCGCTCACCTTGCTGGGCTGAGCCCAGGTCGGCGGGCGCTGGCGAGCTGGATCGGGCCGCGGTGGCCTGGAGGCTGGCAGGCCGGCTCGGGGCGGCTGGGCCTCTGGCGCTGGTGGACCGTGGGGGCGCGAGGCCGGCCCACATCGGATGCAGCGGGCGACAGCAGGAGGCCGGATCGATCCGATCCCGACGAGGAGTGCAGGCGGCGGCGGCGTCCGCTGGCCGGATCCGACGCGGGTGAGGTCGGGGATGGCCTCAGGTGACGGGATCGAGGGCGTGGCGGCCGGACCCACCAGAGTCCATCGCCGGTGAGCTCCATGGGCGGGGTGGCTTGAGCTCCTTCGGGGGTTCCAATGGCGGGGCCTCCATTGCTTGCAGAGAGAGAGAGAGAGAGTTAGAGGAGGAGGAGGCAGGGGAAGGAGAGAGGAGGTGGGGGGGAGGCCACCTGGCAGGGGAGACGACGCGGCGGGCGGCGGCTTGCCGGAGGAGAGGAGGCGGAGCAGCGCGGCCTCCACGGGCACGAGGTGAGAGGAGAGACAGGCTAGGGGGACGTGGCACTCCCTGGGCCGTCGGATCGCGAGATCTGACGGTCCAGAGCGTCTGGGGGAAAAATTCCAGATCTGGGACTAGGGTTGCGAAAATTGGGGGCAAAACAGGGGGTGTGGCTGCAATTTTGTGGGTAGAGAAACCCTAGAAAGGGGTGGGAGAGTGGTGGTCTTTATATAGCCCATGTGGCTGGTAGTTTGTAAAAACATCCCCGGTTTTTCTCTCTCGCGCGCGGTGTTTACGTTTCTGACCGCTGGGGGTCCGCAGGACCTGCTATTCGGTTAAAACTTCGAACTGCGCGAGCAGCGCATCGAGCCGGAGGCAATCACCTCGCGCTGGAACCGATCCGAGAACACTTTCCGACGCGCTATAAAAATAACCCGTTTAATTATTAAACGGGGTTTTTCGTTCCGTTGGCTGCGGCTGGTCTCGTGCGGTTTTCGCGACGGTGATCGGGTGAAACCCGATGTCGCAAAGGTCGAGTGCCAGGGTGGCAAGGGTCGGTCTCCATCCGGTACGAGATAAGAGGGGAAAAATAATTGTCGATCGATAAATCAGGGATGCAAACACCGCAAACAAATCAGCCAATCAAACAATTCACACCGAAACAAAAATTTTAATTTTTGTGAAATCTGGGCTGTTACAGCGCGCCACCACCGCCGGCCGCACCTCCTACGCTGCAAGGCCACCCTCGCCCCGCCCCGCGCACGGCACCTCGTCGGCGCCCTGACCCCGCGCCGCCGCTGCTGCGCCGGCGACCGCGCCCCGCCGGCGACCTCCGCCGACTCGACGCCCACGCCGCGCCACCAGACGGCTGCACCACCACGCCTCCCGCATCGGTCGCCAAAGCCGCCGGCCGCTGCTCACCGGTGCCGATCGCTTTTCTGAAAATAAAATTATTTGCGATCGAGTCCTTTCTGCAGAAAACACCCCGGATCCCAATTTCGCAATATCTCCTAAAGCGTGTGTCGGAATCAGGTGAAACTTTTTCCTACACGCTTTTAATTTGAATTTATGTAAATTCAAATTCAAACTGCCGGCGGCCGTATCTTTTAAACCATTGATCCAAATCGAGTGATTATTTTTGCGTTGGATCACTCTTGTCATGCACTTTCCGTGTATATCTTATGTACACAAAAATTCAAATGTTTATTGATCTATTTAAAATCAATTTCATTTCAAATTTGAACCAGCTATGACCTGTGTTGTAGTATTCCATTTCACATGATTCCTTGGGCATAACGGATCGTTTGAGACATGTTATCGGTAAGATTCACACACTTTTCATGTGGGAATGATTTTCACCTTGAATTCATAAGTCAATAGTCACAAATCTTTATCGATAGTTCTTTATCTGTTGACTCTCTCGAGTTGACCTTCCACCTGTCACCTTCGAGCACATCGACACTGGTGCCGTGTCAAGCCTTTTTGTTTTTGTTTCATTGCTCAAACCTTTGTGTTTGATTTGTTAATCTTTTGCTTCCTTTATGCGTGAATTCTTATGTGGTATATTTCCTTTATGATTGATTTCTCGGAGTGTGACGAGTAGAGTTATCTGGATCGTGAGAGCGAAGAACTTCATCGAATGTATAAGGAAAGTCATACTTTGACCATTTCACAACCTATATTTTTACTTATGCATGTAGCAAATATCACTCTATGCATGTGTAGGAAGTTTTATATTATTATTGCTGCAAACCTGGTAGGGTAGCCATATGATCTTATCCTTTTTTCTTAGACAACCTAGCACGTGCTTGCTATATATTTGCTATGCTTGTAGACGTGGATTGGTTGGATATTACATTGAGCTATGTGAGGATTTAATGACTTGACTAGAAACCTTTAATTAGAATACACCTCTGGACGGGCAGGGAGTGCTTCCTGGGGGCTCGTGCCTTATCTAAGGCAGACCAGGTTGTACCACTAATGGATGATTTTTGTGGTGGAAAGAACGTCATGGTATCTACCCTCTGAACGTAAGTGGGCGTCGTCCAGGCTCAAAAATATCAGACATACTTGGTGACTAGGAGCTTCAATGAACAGCCGCTGGCCATATGGGCTCTAGCTTAGTCGAGTACGTTGTAGGAAGCCTCTCCCATGCAAATCTAGCAGATGTAGATTTTGGTAGGTGTACCAGCTTGCCGTTGGGTGTAGTTGACCTCTTCTGAAAGACCTCGTCTCAATCTTCGGGTTGAGTCCAGCGGGGAAAGTGTACTAACCTTTGCAGAGTAAAAAAATTAATCATGATTAGCTGTGTCCCCGGTTATGGACAACTTTGAGCTACTAGGCATTACTGTTACTGGAGGATCTTGACAGATTAATCACCTTAATAAAACTTGAGTGGGAAATATTTAATCAAGGGTTTGGGTTGGAACTGGTGCAACCCGGTTCAACCTTGAGTAGTAAGACAAATTAAAATTTGATTTAGTTAGATTAAGGAAAAATCAGCTTTCTGCAAAATAAAACCATAAGCCTTCCTTTGACTTATAATTGCATGTAGATGTAGGTCTATTATAATCTTTTTCGTGTCACTTGTCGTACAAATCAGATGTACTAACCCGTTGTCGGGCTGTAACCTTCGATGTTGCAGGATTCGACGAGGTAGTGATGCGATGTAGGGTTACGATGTCTATACTCAACTGTGCCGGTGGAGTTGATGGACGCCACGAAGCTTTTATTGTTTTCCACTGTATTCTTTTTGTAGGCTAGCCTTGAGCTATGAAGGTATGCTTTACTGTAATACTGGATCTTAGATGTAATATATATGACATGAGGTTTATTCTTGATATTACATCATGTACTATGTGTGCTAGCTATTGATCCAGGGACTAGCACATAATGCACAGAGACTTGGATTCTTAGTGAATCGGGTCGTTACAGATGGTATCAGATCCCATGTTGACTATAGGTCGTGACCCTAGAAAATGGATAGGAAAAGCCATAGGAACAAAATTATTTTTATCACTCTCTGATTTCTTACTCTCTCCACTAGCATCTCTCATCTATTATTCAATTTTCTAAAATCCTTGTCTTGTTTTATTGTAAATACCCCTCCGAGTTGCTTATGCCCCTGAAGATATGAGTTTTGAGAAGTAGCTCATCAACCTTGTGGATCAATTGAAGTTACCACTACCAGAGATGGAGTATCCGGATTTTTAAGATTAGCTTAGCTAGGAAGGATGAAGTTTAGATTCAGACCACCACTGCTTATGAGAAGTTAGACAAACGAATTGCTCGTAGAATGATGAGATCGTATGTCTTGCACATATGACCTTACTCTAGGTTTGTTTGTGTGGTGTGATTTTTATGATTTTGTTGATTGATGTTGTGGGTTCTACTTTGCGTTTCTTCTATGCGAGTGGAATAAGTTTACGTTAACCTGGACCCTCACCTATTTAGTATGCTTCAAGACTGAAGGAGACATAACAACAACAAGAATAAATTGGCAAGTGATTCGACGATATGAAGATTGCTTCGACAATGCAAAATTGAAGCTACCGACATTGAAGACTTGAAGACCTGAAAGATCCAAGTTTCTACCGTTAGATCGTTTCCGTGAGCTGTCATTTCTTGCTTTTACCGACAGTTACACATCAAAACTTATTTTCAAAACTAGTGTGATGTTTGTATGGGTGTATCTCTCTCTACCTCTCTCTCTCTACGTCTCTCTCTACGTATCTATCTACATTCTATTCCCCCTCATCCTCATCCTACACCGAAGAAACTACTACAATGGATGATAAATTCAAGACCGGAATAAAGACGAATACAACTTAATGCCGAGTTCAAGGATAACCCAATGTGCCAGGATCTTACAACAAGCAAGCACAATCTTGCAGAAGGAAGAGCCCTGGAGGAAGGTGTAGTTCACTAGTACAAGTTTCTTAGTGGTTGCGTAAACCTAAGAGTTGTGAAGAAACGATCGATATTTTGTCTGGCTTGCAGAACCAGTGGAAGTATGTGAACCCATTTCATGATCAAGAGGAACTTTCTGCAATGCCTGTGAGGATGACCGATTGTTAGATTGCGAGAATTGCTAAGCCATATACAAGGTAATGATTTGGGTGCGGAATGGATTGGCCCCCATGATGACTACTCTTATTATTCGCTCTTGCTATGCGGGATAGTAAATATTGAGTGACTTACCTATGGTAGAGAGACGGCGATGATAAGCCTTAACCATAGAATGGTACGATGTTTGACCCCTGTAGAAGATTATCGTTAAACATAGTAGGTTATACGGTGAGTATAGACCAAGACCATTTCTTGCAGGTATCCCGTAAAAGTATCCTTGATGACCACCATGAGGGAATCTATAGTTTTTTAGTATTGGCGCCTCACTTGTCAGCCATGAAGGTTCGGTATATGGAAGACTCCTCTTTTACTAAGGATTCAAGACCTCAAAGGAGTTGGTGAAATCTCTATGAAGGATGTCATCGATGGAGAAAGACTCATCAAGACCGTGTCGCATTCCTTTTAAGGGTGGTAGCACCCTGGACCATCAGCGGATCGGTGGACTGTCATGAAGACCCAAACCCTAACCTTTTCCTTCTAGCCTTTTCGAATCTCGAGGACGAGATTCATTTTAAGGGTGGTAGTCTGTAACATCCCAAATTTTT
Source organism: Bromus sterilis (assembly GCA_950022295.1). Classification (NCBI taxonomy): domain Eukaryota; kingdom Viridiplantae; phylum Streptophyta; class Magnoliopsida; order Poales; family Poaceae; genus Bromus; species Bromus sterilis. Next base: position 294,592,934 of record OX465595.1, read on the forward strand.
CTAAATTTTGGAATGTTAATAAATTGATTATAATAATGATTGTTTGCCTGATATGATTGATTTTCACTAGGATTTAAAACTTTTGGAGTTTAAATGAATATTAAAATGAGAGGGAATAAAAGGACTTTCCCTAATTTTTGTCGATTAGTGTTTTGGAATTTTATATTTAAAACAAATCCAATAAATTAAAAATGAGAGAAGGCAATATGACTCCCTCATTATAAAAAAAAGTTGGAAATCTTTTAATGTGATTTTCATTTAATTGGAGTTATTTAAATAATTTTCCATTAAGAAATAATAACAACTTGAGAGAAGATAAAATGACTTCTTCAAATAAATGGAGTGGGAATTATTTAAGTAATTATTAGAGATTTTTGTTGATTTTTGAAATGTCTAATAATTAAATAAAGTCATTGAAAAATGTCTTTATTTTTATTTATCTTTTTAGAAAATATGTTCATTGCATAATTTTCTTTGAATTATTTGAAGAATTTATTTCATATTTTTCTGATGTGAATTTATTTTTGTAAAATTGTTTGAAGTTTCGGTTTTAAAGAAAAAGAAAAACCGTACCCAGCCGGCCCAATAGTTTATTTCCGCCCGCGAGCGCAATTGAAGCCCGAACCGGATCCTAATTTTTTTTCTTTTTTTTTCTTTTCTTCTCTTTCCATATAAAGTTTTTCAAGAAATTATTTTTATTCCTTTTTTAAACCCTAATTTCGCCCCCGGGACCCGCATCGCCGCCGCTGGGTTTCGCCGCCGCCGCCGGAATCCTCCGCCGACAAAGCGCCGCCTCCTGTGCCGGCCATCCCGTTGCCGGAGCGCGCCCCCACCGCCGGCCACGCCTCCAGCGCTGCCCGTCCACCCTCGCCCGGCCGCCTCATTGCCCCGCCCCACGCACGACCCCTCGTCGGCGCCCTGACCCCGCGCCGCCGCTGCCGCGCCGGCGACCGCGCCCCGCCGGCGAGCTCCGCCGACCCGACGGCCACACCACGCCACCAGACGGCTGCGCCACCGCGCCTCCCGCGTCGGTCGCCAAAGCCGCCCGCGCGACCGGAAGTCTCGCCGGAACCGCCGCCACCTCACCGGCCGGCCACGACCTCGCCGGAGTTCGCTGGAAAACGGGTCCAACTCCTTCAGATCCGGTCAACCGCCTCCAGGTACCCGATCACTTTTCTGGTAAAAATTTATTTGCGATCGAGTCCTTTCTGCAGAAAACACAACGGATCCCGCTTTCGCAATATCTCCTAAATCGTGTGTCGGAATCTGGTGAAACTTTTTCCTACGCGCTCGTCTTCTTCTGTAGTTTAACATGGTATCAACTTTTCACACCTTTGCACTTTTGAATTTGAATTTATTTAAATTCAAATTCAAACTGCCGGAGGCCGTATCTTTAAAACCATTGATCCAAATCGAGTGATTCTTTTTGCGTTGGATCACTCATGTCATGTACTTTCCGTGTATATCTTATGTACACAAAAATTCAAATGTTTCTTGATCTGTTTAAAATCAAATTCAATTCAAATTTGAACCAGCTATGACCTGTGTTGTAATATTCCTTTTCACATGATTCGTTTCGCATATCGGATCGTTTGAGACATGTTATCGGTAAGATTCACACACTTTTCATGTGGGCATGATTTTCACCTTGAATTCATAAGTCCATGGTCACAAATCTTTACTGATAGTTCTTTATCTGTTGACTCTCTCGAGTTCACCTTCCACCTGTCACCTTCGAGCACATTGACACTAGTGTCATGTCAAGCCTTTTTGTTTTTGTTTTGTTGCTAAAACCTTTGTGTTTGATTTGTTAATCTTTTGGTTCCTTTATGCGTGATTTCTTATGTGGTAGATTTCCTTTACGATAGATTGCTCGGAGTGTGACGAGTAGAGTTATCTGGATCGTGAGAGCGAAGAACTTCATCGAATGTATAAGGAAAGTCATACTTTGACCATTTCACAACCTATATTTTTACTTATGCATGTAGCAAATATCACTCTATGCATGTGTAGGAAGTTTTCTATTATTATTGGTACAAACCTGGTAGGGTAGCCATATGATCTTATCCTGTTTGCTTAGAAAACCTAGCACGTGCTTGCTATATATTTGCTATGCTTGTAGACGTGGATTGGTTGGAGATTACATTGAGCTATGTGAGGATTTAATGACTTGACTAGAAACCTTTATTTGGAATACACTTCTGGGAGGGCAGGGAGTTCTTCCTGGGGGCTCATGCCTTATCTAAGGCGAGACCAGGTTGTACCCCTAATGGATGGTTTTGGTAGTCGAAAGAACGTCATGGTATCTACCCTCCGAACGTAAGTGGGCGCCGTCCAGGCTCAAAAAGATCAGACATACTTGGTGACTATGAGCTTCCATGTACAATCGCTGGCCATATGGGCTCTGGCTTAGTCGAGTACGTTGTAGGAAGCCTCTCCCGTGCAAAGCTAGCAGATGTAGATTTTAGTAGGTGTACCAACTTGCCGTTGGGTGTAGGTGACCTCTTCTGAAAGACTTCGTCTCAATCTTCGGGTTGAATCCAGCGGGGAAAGTGTACTAACCTCTGCTAACGGGGATCAGCCACGACAAATCCCATGGTCAGGGACCCTGGGTTAGTCATAGAGATGGCTCTGGTTGGACGATACTCGTCGGCTAACAGGAGAAGCATTTCCTGCTCGATATTATTATGTGAGGGGCGATTACAGTGGAGGCCAAGGCGAGTGCTCGCAAGTCTAGGATGAGTAGATGCGTATTGAGATGATTTAGACGTCTCCCCTCCCAGCCTTTATATACTAGGCTAGGTCTCGGGGAGTCCGTGTGTGACGCCCCCAAAATCAGACCGTGTACAGTAATCATACACGCAAGGTACACGATCGAGATTAGGGACTCACGGTGAGATATCACAACACAACTCTACAAATAAAATAATACAAGCTGATTAATACAAGCCAGGGGCCACGAGGGCTCGAATACAACAGCTCGAGAGCACAAAGTCAGCGGAAGCAATAGTATCTGAGTACAGACACAAGGATACAAGGTTGCCTTAAGAAGGCTAGCACAAATCACAACAGATCAAAAAGGCGAGGCCTCCTGCCTGAGAACCTCCAAACTACTCCTGGTCAAAGGGGAACTCGATGTTGTAGAAGGCATCGGGGATCTTCATGTTGCGGTGGTCGACATCGGGGATCTCCTACTCCTGGACTCCAACGTCGACTGCAGCGGCCGATCAGGCAAAACAGTAAAGGAAATAAAGCAGGTGAGTATCTAGTATACCCGCGAGTCTTACGTCCGCTACTAAGCATTATGCATTGTATCAACGGAAAGAAGAGGCTGTATATAGTGGACTGCAAGATAGAAATCATAATAAGGGTAAGAAGCTAGGCCTAACGAAGACTAGCATCTTCCGACGATGTCTTGCAGCATGAGGTAAGAATCAGCCAACAGTTAATATAACAGTAATGAAAGTAACAATGCAGCAGAAGTTGTTGCAGCATTGTATAAAATAAGTTGTAATAATTAACAATGCCTCCGAGTTCACCTCCTCGACATCCCCGCGAGGAAGAAAACCCGGAACCATACAGTTTAATAATAATAGTTTGTAGTGGTAAGATCCAGCTTCAGCATAAAGCGTCCTGTTACCGTGGACACGGCTATTCGAATAGATTAATCTTCCCTGCAGGGGTGCACTTGTGTTACGCTACACGCACGGATCTCCAGGGTGGCGGGAACCTTGTTAGGAAACGCTCCACCGAGGCTATCCGACACTTCATAGCCCATCTTTCAAACTCAACAGAGAGGTCATCCGCCGGACTATATCCTATGTACGCGGGGCTTTGGACCCTAACCCCAACGTACTCCTGCACGGTGCGAGGCTGGCCGGTGAAGTTGAAGCAAATCCAAATAAGACACCACCGCGCGAGAAAATAAGACAACGCCACTTCCCGACGCAGGCCGTAGTACTGCTGACGTCTGAAGAGTCCTCGGACGACACTACGAAGCAGAGGAGCCCATAACTCGTAATTCCCACGGGTAGGTAGTGCGTACATGGAATATAGCCAACTCAAGACATCCACTGAACCATTTAGCATTTTTAATTAACCTGCGTGACAACCGTTATCGTTGCCTCGACTTAACCGACCCGCGGACAACGACAACAGCCAGGACCACCAGTACATCGGTGCCTGCCCTGTCGTCCCACCAAGTCACTGCGGTTACCAACAAGGTGAACCGTCTCCTTACCTTGTCTCGCGTGTGCTCCCGAAGGAGCTCGACTTTCGTGGTTTGGTAACTCTCGCGGCCAACGATCAAGGGCCAAGCTCACCGGTACACTGGTCGTACCCTCCCTGTCGTCCCGTCGCAATACCACTCGCGGGCACCGTTGGGTCACCCGACTTCTTACCTTTAAGGACACCAGTTGGTTCGAGTCCCTACCGTTAAGTGAAACCAGGAGGAATCACCCTCGATGGTACACTTGAGCTGGCTCGACTGACACATCAGCGGAATGAACTAAAGAGGTAAACCTCATATCATCCCGGTGATGCTACGCTACTGAGCCGACGAGAGTGAAATACGAGTCCATTCCACTCGAAATTCAAACTCGAAGTGACTCGGCAGAGTCTCGCCGTTGTAGGTTCCCTAGGGCGTCTGCATTGATCCGTACCTGTTGCAGTTGTAATATATCATTCCCGCGATCACCCCCAGAGTGATCACGGCCCGCTATCTAATCCTAGCTAACAAATGCGCAGGGCTCACTGCTGAATAATGCATAAGTAATAATAGGCAGCATAGGATTAAAGGAAGGTACATCAATGGTCGACAAAAACAGGCTATGCAATTGAATAGGATTGTAATCGTAGCAGCAGCAGTAACAATGCCTAGTGCAAAAATGTACGGAAAGATAGGCGATATTTGGGGAAGAGAATGGCTCTGCTTGCCTGGAAGCTCGACGGTAGGGGTACGGTTGTCGACGAAGTAGTCGTACTCAGCAGCGGTGTAGTCGACGGCAGCAACGGGGTCTACCGGAGATTAAGGGGGGAAGAAACAGTAAATACACAGCAAGCATATACAAACAGATGCATGACATGACAGGTGAAATGTTAACGGGGTTCTAACGCGGTGTAATGCACGTTGCTCGGAACGGAAATTCATCTGAGAATGAACTACCGGCTCCGGATGATTACCGGACAGGGTGTCTGGAGGGGGAGATATCATGTCGGAGGTGTCGTGGACATCCGACACATGTGTGGGTGGTGTATCCGGGTTAGTTGATCTATTCCGAACAACTTTTGTGTTCGAAATAAATTCACCCGGGCACTCTAACAGTACCGGACAATTTATCGGACCACCGGTCCGGAGGGGGACGGTTCGATGTTCGTTGTGTTAGAGGGGTGTGGTAGACATACGGATAGCGTATCCGTATTCGTTATATTTTTCTGATCAATTTTCATGTATAAAGTGTTTGAATCTGAGTTACGGTTTAAAAGATATTCAAATTCAAAGTTTAAATCAAAAAAGAATTTCTGAATTTCTTTTATTATTATATCAACATTATCCAAAACATTATCCAAAACAGTGCTGACAAGAGGGACCCACATGTCATACACTGGACTTCTAATAAATCATTTTAATTTTAATTAAACAGGGATGGGGCCCACTGGTCAGTGACACATGTTTATATTTAACTTAATAAAACATCAGGGATTAAGTTAATGGCCTAGGGCCCAGCTGTCTTTGAGATAGATTTGTATTAACAGTTATTTAAATTAAACAGAGGGGTTAAGTGGTGCTGGCCCACATGTAAGTCACAGGGGTTATCTAATCTAACAGTTATTTATTATCAACTTAATGCTAATGGTCTTGGGCCCACGGGTCAGTGTCACAGAAGAGGTCATTAGCGCCTAATGAAGGCCGCGTCATCACGCCGGCGGCGAACCGCCGGTGCCATTCAGCACGGCGGCGTCCCACGGGGTCGGCGATTCCAGCGACCAAAACGAGCGCCGAGACCTGCGCTCGGTCGAGCGCACTACTGCGCACACGATGGGGCAAACGGGAGGTAGTAGGGTGGTCGGCATCGACGGCCACGACGAGCTAGGCGGCGGCCGAAATCCGACGAAGACGACGAAGAATTTTCCGCGTGTTAGCTCGGACATGCGCTAGCGAGTTAATTTCCTGGGAGTGCCAGGAACGCGATGGCGTCAATGGCAGGGACTGGGCAGCACGGGAGCGAGCACGCGGTCTTCCATGGCGGCGACAAGCTCGGATCCCATGGCGTCGACTACTAAAGTGGAAGGGAGAGCACGAGGACAGTTGGCGTCGGACGATACGCTCACCGGGAACTTGTAGGTGAGCTCAAGCTGCTCGGGGAAGGCTCGGGGCGGCGGGAATTCGTCGGCGGCAAGCGGCGGTTGCGGAATGGGGGAAGACGACGACGGCTTCTCCCGGGTGTTCTGGCTCGATTCCCAGCGCGTGGAGACGTAGTCGATGGCGGGCCACCGACTGGACACCACGTTGCGGTGAGGCAGGGCCGTTGGCCGCGCGGGCATGGCGGCACGGCCACGGCGGGGCACGGGCGAGCTCGGGCCCGAGAAGATGGAGAGCGGGGGAGGGGGGAATGGCACAGGGGGGGCTCCAGCGGGTGGGTGGCGACGGTCTTATCGGCAAGGGGGAGGGGCAGTTGGGGTGGGGGAGGGAGCAGGTGAGAGGGGGCCGGCCAGGCAGTGGCCATGGCCATGTCCCCTGAGCACGTACGGGGTGGGGGGGCAGGTGGGGAAACAGGGGAGAGGGAAGAGAGAGAGGGGGCTGGGCCCAGGGTGGGCCTCGCCCTGGGCGAGGCTTAGGGTTTTTTCGATTTTTCCTTGTTTTCGGTTTTCTTTTCTTTGGTTTAAATGTATTTGGCTATTGTTTCATTTTTTTGTAAAATGTCAAACATGCACCAAAATTAGGGATGCACTTTATAACAATGCCACAAAAAGTTTTGTGCCCAAATAAAATCAATTGCATTTTTGTTTTATTTAAAAGGTATTAAATGCTACTGTTTTACCACTGTTATTATTTGTTTAACATTTTTAAACATGGTAATAAAATCCCATTTCACTTTTAATATAGCTTACTGTTATTTAGGCATTTTATAGAATTGGTTTGACAATTTTTAGTTCATTTAAAATTTGCACTTGTTTATTTTATTCCATGGCAATTTAAATAATTCCCGAAGCTATTGTTTTTATTTCATAATACTTTCTAAACACTTTAATAGAATACCCATTACTATTTAACATGGCCCAATGATTGCTAGGCATTTACTTAATAGGTTCCACAAATTTTGGTTTAACCATGATCAAATGATGGACAGGAATCCACAAGTCTTGGAGAGAATTTATAATTTAACCAATTTGAAAAATTCATCTGGGTTGGAAATTGACAGAGCTATGATCAAAGGTGATCATGGCTTGATCATCAACAGTAATGATCACTAACAGTGGAATCACTGTAGTGATTACTGTTACTTATTCCGAGGGTGTTACACCGTGCTAGGTTACATAGGTAGTTTCCTAATTCTAGTCCTGCCTTGTACGCCAAGTTGCACCTTCCATGTTAGTCGCGGACTCCTGCGTCGGTGCTTGGTTGGGCCAATCGTGGGCTTGTCGTAGCTTCCCAGTGGGCCTTCTGTCTTCATACGCACCAGGTAGCCTCATACGTAGGAGTCGTGGGGTCACCCCCTCGTCATCTGCAGAGTAAAAAAACTAATCATGATTAGCCGTGTCCCCGGTTATGGAAAACTTTGAGCTACTAGGCATTACTGTTACTGGAGGATCTTGACAGATTAATCACCTTAATAAAACTTGAGTGAGAAAGATTTAATAAAGGGTTTGGGTTGGAACTGGTGCAGCCCGGTTCAGCCTTAAGTAGTAAGACAAATTAAAATTTGATTTAGGTAGATTAAGGAAAAGTCAGCTTTCTGCAAAATAAAACCATAAGCCTTCCTTTGACTTATCTTTGCATGTAGATGTAGGTTTGTTATGATCTTTTTTGTGTGACTTGTCGTACAAATCAGATGTACTAACCCGTTGTCGGGCTGTAACCCTCGGTGTTGCAGGATTGTATATGATGAGTAAGTGATGCGATGTAGGGTTCGATGTCTATACTCAACTGTGCCGGTGGAGTTGATGGACGCCACGAAGCTTTTATTGTTTTCCGCTATATTCTTTTTGTAGGCTAGCCTTGAGCTATGAAGGTATGCTTTATTGTAATACTGGATCTTCGATGTAATATATATGACATGTGGTTTATTCTTGATATTACATCATGTACTGTGTGTGCTAGCTATTGATCCAGGGACTAGCACAGAATGCACAGAGACTTGGATTCTTAGTGAATCGAGTCGTTACAGTAGGTTAGTCCAAATATGTGTAAAAAGGTATGAAAGGGTAGAAAAACACATAACAATATCACCCATATAAGCATGAAACAAGCAGAAGTTATAGATACGTTTGGGACGTATCACATGTCTGCTGCTAATTTTGTTGTCGATTCAGCTGCTGCTTCTCGTGTACCTTCCACATTGGGTGTAGAGGAAGATGCATAACATGACGAGGAAGCGCCTAAAAATTATGATGAAGACTAGATGATGTACGCTGAACTGGTAGATATAGCCAATGAGCAAGCAGTGGATGATGAGTATCCGGACTAGCCCATTAGCCGAGCTAGGTTTGATGACACTGATGATGAATAGAAGGAGGAGAACATGGACAACTAATCAAGAATGAATACGATGGTGAGGACATGCCGACAATTGAGTGGAATAGGGAAGCACCTGAGCTTACTGAAGGAACCATTTTCCATTCCATGGTGGACTGTCGGAATGCAGTGACAACATGGTGTATTCTAAGTGGAAACACCTATAAGATTAGAAGTAGTGAGACAGTAAGGTTCACATTGTTTTGTCCATATGATAGGTGTAGGTGGAAGTTGCATGCATCTCGTATGTTAAACAGAAAATTGATTCAGGTAATCCAAGTTCGGTGAGTAATTTATTTTCAGATCATTGAGTAATGTTTCTTAAATATTTTTGAACCTTTTATTTTGTTTCAGATAATGAAAAACCCACACAAGCACACCTGTCCACCTGGAGGGGGAGGGGAAGGACAAAACCAAGCTAGCTAAAACTAGGTGGGTGGCAAATGCTTGCAAGGGTTTAGAGAGTGCAGTAGAAATTGTATTCCCAGGAGTGGAGCATAGGGAATGTATGCGACACCTAGCGCAGAGTTTCAAAAAGAAGTTCAAAGGTAAAGTTTATGATGATAAATGGTAGGCATCATACACTAGCAGAAAAAGGAAGCATGAACACCATTTGAGAGTGTTGTATGCTGAAAATCCTCTTCTGAAGCAGTACATGGATGCACATCATGGAAAGGTGTGGTCAAGAAGAAAATTCATCAAAATCTGCAAAGTAGATTAAGTGACCAATAACCTTGCAGAATGCTTCAATTCGAAGTTCAAGTCAGTGAAAGGGATTTTTTTGTGGAAAGCATTTGACAAGTTGAGGCAGATGATCATGATAAAGATGGCTCTTCACAAAAGAATTGCAGAAACACAATATGTTGGTCATCAAAAGCTCACATCACTTATTAAGGCATTGCATTTGAAGGCAAGAGGACAAAAGATGAAATGCATTTGATCTGGTACATATGAGGGTGAGGTAACCTTTTACTAATAGTAAAAATAGGGTATGGAGGTATCCTGTGAACCTAACTTCTAGAGAATGTAGTTGTATGTAATGACATATCCGTGGGAAGCCATGCCTACATGCCCTACATCTGATTACTGTTATCAAGGGTGCAGATGGTGAAGTTGATCAATATTGCTCTTAGTATTTCTCTGTTGCCAAATTTATGGCTGCTTATGCTGACAATGTGCCTGCACTCTTGGGAAAACACAATGGAACATAGTAGATCCAGGGTTCAAACTCCACTCTCCTGTAATGACTAGACCACCAGGAAGACCAAAGAAAAACAGGTTCAGAATAGGTGAGGAGGGTCGTCTACCAAAAAAGCGTGCTTGCAGAAAATGTGGAGTTCTGGGACATATTGCTAGGCTTTGTACCAATCTAGTGGAGGCATCAGTTGGAGAGGAGGAAAGATGGACATAAGCCAATGCAGCGGATAATGCAGTAGCAATGGAGATTGAAGATGCATAGGAGAATGCAGCTACACTGGAGATTGAAGCAAATGATGCAACACTAGCACCTTCGTATGTGTTTGCATTTGTAGAACGCAGCTACGCTTTTGTTTGCATTTGTTCTATTTTTTATCTATGGCATATATTTTTATTTACCAGCTCTAGGGAGAAAAGGCCTAGAGATGAAGAAACCGAAGAATATGAAGCCATGGACTTTGATGGTTTCGAAGCTATAAGAGAGGAAGAGGAGGGGGTAATTGTTATAGTTGATCCTTTAAAGATTATTGAACCCACAGATGAAAAGGATCAAAAGGAAACCAGGAGCAAGGAGGTGCAGCCAAAACCCCAAATAAAGATCAAAAGGATCAAGAATCTGAATGAAAATAGCATCTCAACTAGGGAAACCAGGAGCAAGGCGGTGAAGCCTGCTGCAAACACAAGTAGCAAGTCGAGGATTTGAATTTGAACTTTGTGTTGTCAATTTGAGCTACTGTGAAAACTTATCTGTTGTAATACGGGATCACTTGAAATAATGTTGCTTGTACTTTGGTATCTTATTTGAGTCAGAATTAATCCATCAAAATTTGAATTTGAATCAATATTTTAATTTGATCCAAAATTTGAATTCGAGCCAAAGTTGAAGTTGAACCAACATATGAGGTCCATTGCTCTGTGCTATGTATTTCATTGAACATTTGAAATCCAATATTTTAAGGTGATTAATCCGAATGAGAAAGGGAGAAATGTGCTAGAAACGAGCTCGAAACCTATGGTAAATAGGCCTATTTGTAATCAAGTTTTTTTCGACCTTCTCTAATTGAGGCATATTTTTTATTAACACTTTGTTCCATATATACAGGGTAAAAACGAAGTCTCACTATTTATTGAATTAATATTCATATTACTACTTTTTTTGAAAAAATATGCTTTTAATTCAAAACCGTCAAATAACACGTTTTAGATATGAAAATGAAAAAGTAAGTTCATATCCTTCTTATTCACTCCAAAATGAAGCTTTGGTGTTTTTTCTGTTTTATTTTATTTTATTGAAAACTAAAGCCTCTCTCACTCTCCTACGAACTCTGAACAACTTCATCCGTGAAAGCTCATTTGTGTGAAGCTTTTTTTTTCATGAAAATGACCTAAACCAAGTTTATAATTTTTTCTCATAACCATGTCACATATGATGGCAATGTGCGCAAGAATTGTAATATTTTGTTTTTTTGAATTATTTAGGTTCATTTGAACGTGATTTCCACGACTCACTTCAAAAAATGTCCCTATAACAAGTGTTTTTATAACTATGTCACATAAACCGACAAACTACGCTGGAATTTTATATTTGCGATTTTTTTGATTTAGTCATGGTCATTTGAAATCTACTCAAACTCTAATAACCCCATGGACTTGCTCATAACCCCGTAGAATGCTCCAAACCCTAGCGTCGAACGTCCACCGTTGGATCATATCCTAGCGCCAAACTCCACCCGTACGGTATGACCTTCTAGATGGAAGTCCACGGGAGATCCGCGTGACGTTGGTTCTATATCCTTATTGGCTACAGAGCAGCCCATGCTCGCCCAATTTCTTTCCCCATATGCTTCTTCCTCGACAGGGAAACCTCCCTTCCTTTGCTTCTTCCTCGACAGAGCAACCTCCCTTCCTCTGCTTCTTCTCTCCGGCGATATGTCAAGCTTCTCGTCAGCCTCCAATCCCACGTGGCCCGTGTATGGTCCAGTGTCGATGACTCGATGCTCTGACTTCCCACGCACTGCGCCACTGAAGAGGTTGACTTCAAAGCAGCACAAGAATGTGAACTTTGGGCGCGAGTTCATCAAATGCGAGAGCAGACCGGAGGGGCAGGTTAGATCTGAGTTCTTCTCACATCCTTTAACTTTAATTTCATTTCTGTCAGATATGGGATTTAGTGTTCATTATTTTGTTTTCATATCATGAAGAAATGCAACCATTTTGAGTGGGTGGATGCATACATCTAGTGGCTTCAAGGGTTGGGCTTGCTGGATTCGGGGGGATGCAACCCACGAGCTCAATCAACCGTCGGCTGTGAAGAATTTTCCCCATGACAGTGATGCTCCGACGGTGCGGGATGCAGTACTGAAGGGGGAATTGAAGAAGATGAAAAATAACTTGAGGCAGCTGATTGAATCGAAGAAGAAATCAAATCTGACAGCTTTAGGAATACTTTCTCTAGGATTTTTTTACTTGATGGTCATCTCTCGTTAGAGATATTTGTAATGTGTTGTTGCTACTGTTTAGCTTCATCCATGTCATGGAACCTTAATGTGATGGATTTCACCGTGAGTATCTCAAATGCGAGAGCAAACCCTGCAACTCTCGATCTCTGAATGTATGCAGTTTAGTGTTAGCTTTCAACACTTTCAGTTTCGCCAGAAGACAACTACCAGTTTAGTGTTATCATTTTCTTCAGTTATTTTGTTAGCTAACCTCAACTGTTGGATCATACCCTACCTTGTCAGATGAAAGTAAGCAGTACTTGCGCAGCACAAATACATCAAATTCATCTCTTCTCTCTCGCACTTGCCAAATTGTCTCCTTGAGTTCATCAGTTACACTGACTGCTAGAAAAAAAACTATTTTTCATGACTAAAGAGAATCAAGCTGCAATAGGCCACATAAGATAAAGGGATGTGGGCCAGAAACAAGCGATGGCTCTGTTTTTTGTTTTTGAATGATGGCTTTGTTCTTTTTTTGTTTTTGATTGATTTTTTCAGTAATTTGACTACCCAAGCTCTTCTATTTCGTTGAGGATTTTTTATTTTTGGTTTTAATTTATGTGTCTATTTGATCTGATTTCTCTTCACCGTATGTGCTTTTTTTGCTCCCTTTTTTGCTTGCTCACAAGCTAATATAAGCCGTGTAAAATATGTTCCTATTTTTACAAGGCATCCCAAAACACATCATTTTTAGTTACTTAGCCGTGTTAAACTTGGGACAAACAAAATACAAATATAACAATGCATTAATATAATGTTACAAGTGTAATCTTGTCGTCATGTCACGTTAGTCTTTCTGGTAGTTTGCTTTATTCATTAGATAAGCACGAGCCATGACTTGTACGAGCCGTGCATGCATTTGTATGGGCCTGAGATGCCCGTTTGCATCGGGCTGGTTCCTTTAGATTAGCATGCATATAACAGTGAATACCAAGATATAAGAGGAAGAAAAGCTAGGCTCCCGTTTACAACATATTACAAACATAACTTCGATAAATAAAGCGAAGGGATACACGTTCTTAGATATAATAACACGACACATATAGATAACTCTAAACCTAGATAGAACTCGCCTCATGGGCAACACAGACACCAAACTCACACTACACATAGATAGGGTAGGGAAACACCGCCATGTCTTCGCCGTCGGTTTCACCGTCGTCTTTGCCGCCGTCTTCACTCCTCATTTCTTGTTCCCTGGACGCTTACAAAGGAAGGTAAGATAAAGTTGTGCAAGGTTCTGGAAACATATGTGGATGTGGTGACTTGTAAATTACATGGTTTGAAGACGCATGATTACCACATACTCGTCCAGTCTATCATACCATTTGGTCTTAGAGGCATTGCCTCGAATGATATGTATGAAGCTATCGCCCAACTAGGAAGATTTTCTAAGGAGTTGTGTGCCAAGACACTAAACGTCAAAGTCATTGAAGAACTTGAGAATGAAATCCCTTTAACTCTTTGCAAGCTTGAGAAGATCTTCCCACCTGCTTTCTTTGATGTGATTATGCACCTTCCTATTCATATTCCAGAGGAGGCAGTTCTAAGGGGCCCTATCCATTATGGTTGGATGTTTCCAGTTGAGAGAAAGCTTGGGTACCTGAAGGGAACAGTTCGTAACAAAGAAAGGCCCGAAGGTTCAATAGCTGAGAGCTATATCGTCGATGAGAGATCCACATTTGTGTCCAGATATTTCGACAGTGACAGACAAACCAGATTTAACATTGCATACATGAACATGGGTACAGAGGGTCGTAAAAAGAATAACCAGGTTAAACCCAGGGAAGGAGAATTAAGTATATTTTCATCTGTTGTTCACGGCATCAGGTCAAAAGATTCATGGTTATTGCAAATAGAGCAGATGACCAAAATTCATAGATATATACTAGACAACTATCCAAAAGTTGAACCATATATTGAGTAAGTATCTATAACCTCTCTAGTAATCTGTTGCAAAATATGTTAATTAATTTCATATATAAGAAGTTTACATTTTTCTACAGGCTTCACAAGGTAGAATTGAAGAAAAAAGGTGTGTTGAACTGGGAGAAGAGGCACAATGAGGAGTTTGCTGATTGGTTTGCAGAGCGTCTGAGGAAATTAAAAAACGCACCCAAACCTTTGCAGGATATATCAAAATGGCCAGGATGTTGTGTATATAGGATGGCAGCCTGTAGTGTGAATGGTGCTTTGTTTCGTACCGTCGAGGCATATAAAAACAAAAAGACTCAAAATTCTGGCATCATATTGAAGGTATGTATGGACAACTCTGAAGAAGCTGAAAAATATGGGGTTTGAAGGAAGTTTTTGAGTTGAAGTATGATGAGAAATTAGTATTTGTGTTTCAATGTGATTGGTATGACCTTTCTGGTAGTAGGAAGATAGGGACGAAGATGAAGTCAGATGGTTATTATCAAAGTGTAAATACTTCTGTCTTTTGGTACAAGGATGATCCATACATGCTAGCGTCCCAAGCTAGCACATGTATTTATTTGGAGGACACAAAGGATGGAGGTCCATGGAAGGTGGTTGTGCCTATCGAGCTAAGAGGTACATATGATGTTCTGGAAATAAATGATGATAATGAAGCTCGACCAAATAAAGTAGCCTACCAGGAATCAGGAAATACTACACGTTGTATTGTTGCTGGTGTTGAGCAGGGAAACGACGTAGACGATGCTTCCGTACAAGTGGATGTTGTAGAGGATAATGTTGATGTTCACGGCAAAGACATCGGTCCAGATGGCGAAGAAGGGCAAGAAGTTCCTATTTATGTTGTTGAAGAATTAAAGCGTAAAGAAATTTCCGTCTTTGAGCTCAACAACGATGAACAAGTTGACGAGGAAATCCTGCAACCACAAGATTACGATTGAGATGTAAAATAAGAATTGTTTCATTGAAATTTTTCTTGGCTTGTTGAAGTGGTTTTCTGTAATGTCTTATTACTTGGTACTGGTGTTGAATATCTTACGCATTTTCGAATTTACTATCTTCTAATATTTCAGAAAGTGTTGTCAACTATATATTTTTTAAAGCAATTCAGTTCGTTTGTATGAGTATTTGCAAACATTTATGAATGTAATCACATCATTTCACATGATTCATCTGACGAGTGATGATAGATTAAGTAACACATATATAATTTAAGATCAGTACGACAACAGAAAATTTCAGAACATAAATATATCTTTTATGTTGAGCAGTTCAGATTTCATATAAAGAAATCAAACAAGTTCAGCTACAGACTTGGTGATGACCCTCAATTGTAGGTGATCGATTGTACCGTTTTCGATAAATAAGAGTGTTGTCGTGGGAAAGTCACGGCAGATGTCCGTAAAGTCGGACTTGATTATGGTGCCTTTGCTACAAATGTACGAGGAAGAAGAACATCACAGAGAGAGAAAACGCGATTTTATACAGCTTCAGGCCCCGGGAAACATCGTCCGGTAAAGACCCTACATGTTATTTGTGTCTAGGTCTTATTCCTTTGTTCACGGGGAGTCGATGGCATGTCGCCGACTCTTTTATAGTTGTATTCAGGGGAAAGCCTACTTTGGCGAAAGCCTACTCTGGCGAAAGCCTACTCTGGCGAAAGCCTACTCTCATGTCGAGAGCCTACTCTCATGGCGAAAGCCTACTCTCATGTCGAGAGCCTACTCTGGTGGCGAAAGCCTACTCTGGTGGCGAAAGCTTACTCTGGTGGAGAAATCCTACTCTGGCGGAACTTGGCCTCTATGGACGTCCTACCCCTCCTTATATAGGTGGAAGGGGGAGGCTTACATGTAGAGTCCTATTCTCATACAAACTAGTCTCATCTTGTATTACAAGTCGGATATCAATCCAAGTCCTACTCTAAGTCTTGTAGCTTTTCGTGTCTTCCAAGTTAGGTGGACTCCATATTGATTCCTTCGTCCGGCTGACTCCTGTGGAGGAGAGTCGCCTGTCTGGACGACTCCTGTAGAGGAGAGTCCCTTGTCTGGCCGACTCCTATATGTGACGCCCCCAAAATCAGACTGTGTACAGTAATCATACACACAAGGTACACGATCGAGATCAGGGACTCACGGTAAGATATCACAACACAACTCTACAAATATAAAATAATACAAGTTGTTTAATACAAGCCAGGGGCCACGAGGGCTCGAATACAACAGCCCAATAGCACAAAGTTAGCGGAAGCAATAGTATCCGAGTACAGACACAAAAATACAAGGTTGCCTTAAGATGGCTAGCACAAATAACAACAGATCGAAAAGGCGAGGCCTCCTTCCTGGGAACCTCCTAACTACTCCTGGTCAACGGGGAAATCGACGTCGTAGAAGGCATCGGGGGTCGTCATGTTGCGGTGGTTCGCATCGGGGATCTCCTTCTCCTGGAGTCCAAGGCTCCAACGTCGACTGCAGCGGCCGATCAGGCAAAACAAAAAGGGGGAAATAAAGCAAGGTGAGTATCTAGCATACCCGCGAGTCTTACGTCCGCTACTAAGGAGTTATGCATTTGTATCAAATGGAAAGGGGAGGCTGTATATGGTGGACTACAAGGTAGAAATCAGAATAAGGGTAAGAAGCTAGGCCTATCGAAGACTAGCATCTTCTGACGTGTCTTGCAGCACAAGGAGAGAATCAGCCAACAGTTTATATAAAGCAATAAAGTAACAATGAAGCAGAAGTTGCTGCAGCATTGTATAATATAAGTTGTAATGATTAATAATAATAATTCCTCCGAGTTCCCCTCCTCTACTACCCTGCGAGGAAGAAAACCCGGAACCAACAGATTAATAGTAGTAGTTTGTAGTGATAAGATCCAGCTTCAGCATAAAGCGTCCTGTTACCGTGGACATGGCTATTCGAATAGATTAATCTTCCCTGCAGGGGTACACTACTGTTCAGCCTGCATGCTCGGATCTCCAGGGTGGCGCGAACCTTTTTAGGGAACGCCCCACCGGGGCTATTCGATACGACGCAGCCCATCCTAGGCTCAACAGAGAGGCCATCCGCCGGACTATATCCTATGCGCCAAGGGGTCTAGGACCCTCACCCTTGCATGCTCCTGCACGGTGTGTGGCTGGCCGGTGAAGAAAAAGCAAATCCAAATACACACCGCTCGAGCGAAGAAGACACAACATCCCGGCGCAGGTCGCGGTACTGCTGACGTTTGAAGAGCTTTCGGACAAACTACGACGCAGGGGAGCCCATAACTCCTTATCCCACGTGAAGGTAGTGCGTACAAGCCTTTGCGGCCTCTCAAGTCATCGGCCGAACCATTTAGCATTTTAATTAACCTGCGTGACAACCGTTATCGTTGCCTCGACTTAACTGACCCGCGGTCAATGACAGCAGTCAGGACCACCAGTACATAGGTGCCTGCCTTGTCGTCCCACCAAGTCTCTGCGGTTACCAACAAGGTGAACCGACTCCTTAGCTTGTCTCACGTGTGTTCTGGGAAGAGCTCGACTTTCGTGGTTTTGGTAACTCTCTCGAGATACGAGCAGGGGCCAAGCACGCCAGTAACGTTGGTCGTACCCTCCCTGTCGTTCCCGACGCAATACCGCTCGCGGGCACCATTGGCTCGCCCGACTTCTTACCTTAAGGACAATCGTTCCTCAGGTACCTAGAGCGGCTATACAGAGTCAACAACGAGTGAAGGTACGAGGATTACTCCTCGGTAGCTCCACTTGAAGGTGGCTCGGCAGAGCCGAGCTAGGGGCCTTAGGCGGTGTCTGCATTGTACCGTACCTGTGTAGTTTATAATTATCGTATCCGCGTTCACTCCCCAGAATGTTCACGGCCCGCTATCTAATCCTAGTAGACTAACAAAGTGCAGGGCTCATTGCTGAATAATGCATAAATATAATAGGAAGCATAGGATAAAGAAGGTACATCAAGGGGCGACAAAAAACAGGCTATGCAATTGAATAGGATTGTAACGTAGCAGCACCAGTAACAATGCCTAGTGCAAGAAAAGTACGGAAAGATAGGTGATATTTGGGGAAGGAAAATGGCTCTGCTTGCCTGGAAGCTCGATGGTAGGGTTACGGTCGTCGACGAAGTAGTCGTACCGGGCAGCGGTGTAGTCGGCGGTAGCAGTGGGGTCTACCGGAGAATAAAGGGGGGAAGAAACAGTAAATACAAAGAAAACATAACAAACAGATGCATGACATGACAAATGAAAAGTTAACGGTGTTCTAACGCAGTGCAATGCACGTCGCACGGAGCGGAAATCCATCTGGGGATGAACTGCCAGCTCCGGGTGATTACCGGACGGGGTGTCCGGAGGGGGAAGGGATCATGCCGGAGGTGTCGTGGACATCCGACAAACGTGTGGGTGGTGTAACCGTGCTAGTTGAAATATTCTGAACAACTTTCGTGTTCAGAATAAATTCATCCGGATACTAACAGTACCGGACAAATCATCGGACAGACGGTCCGGAGGGGGGAATTTTCGATGTTCGGTGTGTTAAAGGGGTGTGGTTTGTATAAGGATAGCGTATCCGTATTCGTTATATTTTTCTGATCAATTTTGATGTATAAAGTTTTTGAATCTAACTTACAGTTTAAAACATATTCAAATTCAAAGTTTAATTCAATTTAAATCATTTTTTGGATTATTTTATTTATAAAATGCAACATTATCCACAGAGGGGTTGACTGGTCAAACCTGACCAGTGGGTCCCACTGGTCAGCCTCACAATACTAATAATTCATTTTATTAAATTTAAAATAAAGCCAGGGCCCACATGTCATACACTGGAATAAAACTAAATTCTTTTTAAATATTAATCTGACAGTGGGGTCCAGGTGTAAGTCACACAGAGGTTAATTAAGAAATTTAATTAAGTTAAGGGCCTGGGGCCCATCTTTCATTGACACAGGTTATAATTAACATATTAATTAACCTACATGTTATTTAAATGGACTGGGTCCACATGTAAGTCTCACTAGGGTTATTCCATTTGGATTAAAACAAAGCTTAATTAAAAGGGGGTCGGGCCCACTTGTCAGTGGTAGTGGAGGGGGTTATCTTTTATTTAGTTAACAAGGGGTTAACCGCCTAATTAACCCTGGGCCGACCCCACCTGGCAGTGGCACCAGGCCACAGCACGAGAGGCCATGGCCTTGGCCACGCCGGCTCACGGCGGCGCGGCGAGGACGGCCGAAAATGGGGCGGAGCGGGTTGTGCGGCCGTGAGAGGCAACGACGGCCGACGTGCGATGGGCGGTAGAGGCGCATCGGCGACGTATAGAAGGCGGGGGTGACCGGAGACAGGGGAAACGGTGAGCGCGGGCGGCGCCCATGCCACGACGCTAATGGAAAACGGCGGCTCGCGACGAATTCCAACGCTCAACCTCACCAAATCGATCCTACAACTCATTGGGAACGCGCTGGAGTCACTAGCTCGGGCCAGAGGGGCTTGGGAGCGCGCGTATGGCCAACATGGCGGCGGCCGGAGCATGTAACAAGGGGGAACACGCTCGGGTCTTAGGGGCAAGCAAGAGGAGATGTGGAAGGAGTCGAAGCTCACCAGGGGTCCAATGGCGGTAACGGCGAGCTCGGAGGAGGCGTGTAGGTGGTGAATTTGGCCTGCGACCACGGCGGCCCGAGGTTGAAGACGATGAAGCTGCTGTCGTCTTGAGGGCGTCCGGGCCGGTTTCCTTCCGCGGGTTGATGAATAAGATGGTGGCGCAAGGCTTGGACACACCAGTTTGGTCTGGGGGCGAGGTTGGCCGCGCGCGCTAGCGAAGCCATGGTCATGGCGGCTCGGTGTGCAGAACTTGGAGGAGGGGGATCAGTGGTGCAAGGGGGGATGGGAATGGAGGGGCCCCTAGGGTTAGGGTTCGGGGCCAGGGGGTGCGGGGCACTTGTGCTCGCCGCTGAGCCGCGGGATGGCCGCCACGGCACGGACGGGGCCATGGATGGCCGCCACGGCTTCCCTCCCGTGAACAGGAGGTTAGGGATGGGGGGGCGCCGGTTGGGCTGGGCCCAATGGAGGGGAGGGGGTGGGCTAAAGTGAGTCTGGGACGGGGTAAGTTTGCACTGGGAGCATGATAACAATTTCTTTTTTTTGTTTCCTTTCTTTTTGCTTTTAATTCTCTGCTTTGTTTAGCCACAATATGATTTTTGTAAAATATGAGAATTGCTCCAATATTTATATTATAATTTAATATGCTGCCACAAAAATTTTGGCCACCTAATAAATTCATTTGCAATTTTATTTTATTTAAAATGGAACAAAGGTAGTTGTTTTGCTACGGTTTGAAATTGTAATAAATCCCCACTATTATTTTAATATGACCTAATGATTATTATGCATTGAATAAAATTGTTTGCAACATTTTTGGTTTCACTTTTATTTCGACTTTGTTTTTTTATTCCATCCAAAGGGGTTTGAAAAAGATTTGATGCAATGATGATCAAGTCATGGTTTATCACTGAGCATAGTCATTAATAAAAAGTGATCACCGTAGCTTGACACTGAGGGTGTTACAAATCTCCTCCACTACAAAGCATTCTCGTCCCGAGAATTAAAATGTAGTGGAAGGGGTAATGCGTTGGTTTCATATTCTAACGAATATTGTGGTTCTTGTTGCCCTTCTCGAAGAAGTTAATCCTTCACGTTGACGTCTTCATTTCTCTGCATCAGTGCATCTCGATGAGTGGTCATCCTTCTTTCGGGGCTTCATCATACTTATGAATAGGCTAGGAGATAAAACTTAAGGGGGACGAGTCGGTACCAGGTTAATCAACCGGGTGGTCCAAGGGAAAGGGGCATAGGGTATCTCTCGAGTTGAAACACAAGGAAACACATCGAGAGAAGAAAACGAAGGTATGAGAAGTTTCAAGCGGATAGGTATGCATTCGCTGATGATAACGGAGGATGAATAGGGGTCCAGAGCATCAGGCATAAGCACTGAGTCTGATATCGAACTGAATATCACAAGGTAGAAGACTGTTGAGTTGCATACGAGGTGAAGCAAGAGGAATAACCTCGAGAACAGAAGGGTACAAGAGAATCAGATTTCAATCCTGTGGAACTGTGGGTTATGGGCCCACGCTGAACAAGAAGGGTGGTGACAAACAATGCGATCGAGTTGCAAGGTAAGTCAAAGAATAGCTTGTTAGCTACGTCGACAACAACACCGATACCAAGGGCGTGGGACAAAGAGAACCATTTTCCTGCTCGTTAAGACGAGGCGGACCAATAGGCAAAGTTCTCGTCCCTCGGTGGTCACCGAAAAGTCATTAACAATCGTAACAGGTTGTACGGACAAAGTAGTACAGCGAAGTGTTTACATCAGCAGAGAATTACCACTGCTCGGATAAGTTATATTAAAAGAAAAGGTTAAACAGACCAATGGAAAGGAAAATGTGATCATCAGATCAAACATACCAATGGAAAAGAAGTTGTGGTTATATACAAGCATTAGGAGTATACCATTCCCAAGGGAAAACGGAGCAAGATATACATGAACAAGTTTGTATTGGCCGGGGGGGGTCAAAGAAGGTTGTCGTTGATAACACAAATCATGGAGGGGCAAGGATGGTATTTCTCACCATGAATTCAATTAACACTTGGAAAATTTCCAAATGTTGACGAGGACCATGACACATTATGTCAAAAGGTTTCAAGAAAATACAATGTAACAACAGTGACATCAAGCAAAAGGAATGGTGAAGCAAAAATATCCCGGGTTCCCGGTTGACGACAACCTAGAACCATGAAATGGCTATGACAGGGATAGGCATTGTTTCATCACAATTCATTGGATGTAGTGCAAAGGCATGATATCCTCGAGATACCAGGGGTAATACTCGAAGGGAATGGTGGATCATAGGTGTAGAAGGATTTATACCAAGGGGATAATTATCTTTACGAGAAGCTTTCATGATCAGTTCTACATAGTATCGATGGGCATGAACACAAAGGTTCAGGGTCGACTCCCACTTCTTCAATGCAAGACCTTTCATTCACTTCTCGCTGTCGATGAATTTTTAGCGTTCAAAAATTTATCTGGCATAACACCAGTAGGGTATGACCCGTAGAAGTTCATGGGTTTACACAGATGGATGAAGCATGGATACAACCCAAAGGGACATTTATCGAATATATACGACAATCAAAAGGAACAAGAGATACAAGTTTGAAAGCAGGAGGCTGATGACACGAACCAGATGATATCGTTCGCCAAAGGCATTTCGTATCACGGGAAGCTCTTCAATGATTTAGGACACAAAGGAACTGCAGGTAGTAATCCACCAAAAAGGTCAGGCGGTGTACGGAGAGTCTGGGGCGAGTATCGATACTCAACCATAAGAAGGAAGAATGCCAAAGCATTGGAGATAAAAGCATCGGAATAATTCAATGCATAAATACAAAGGAATTATGACTACCATATCGGTGTATCAGATTCAGATACATCGATCAAACATGAATAAGTTGAATAGAAGCTTGACGGTTAATCAATTAAGGTTTGATTTACCGAAAACCAGCTCATGTCCGGAATGACGTCTGAGCCAGAAGAATGGATTCATAGGGATCAATTGATGATTGCGTGCACTAGCACACACAATGATTCAAGATATTAGAATGGCAATGCTAAGGGAGGTCATCAAAGGCTACAAGACGAACGGGGTTAATCATACTACAAGCAGGTAAGAAGAATCCCCAATGCAGTAGGCTACCGAGGATTGTCGCGAGATCGAATAGTATTTCAAAGTATTTTTGGAATCACAGGAACCACTTAGGATGAACGGATCCTTGATACATGTGAGGAATTATCCGCAGGGTGAAAAGAAGCTGCAAGGAAGTAGGCTCAAAGGATTCCCGGATCAATGGGAAGTGTTTCGATGCATCTTGTGAAAACAAGAGCAACTGGGATTGAATGGATGAACAAAAGGTGTATGTGGTTATACATACGGATTTATCGGTGGTAGGGAATTGTAAAGGTGATCGGCACATATGGTCTCGGGAGTTTTATCAGAGAGTAATCTTCGGTATCTTCTCGTGAAGCAAGCGATCATCTGTAATGAGGGGCTCTCCGGGAGGAAGTAGTCACGAGAACCTAAAGTTATTGTTAGCAAAATATTAACCCGAAAGTGTCAGAACCCCAACTTAGGTAAGTGCTAGGGTTTTATTGTGCCTTTGCATCATGCAAAAATTCAAAAGAAAATTCAAAAATGGGGAAAAGAAAAGCCCTGAGAAATTAAATCAAATGGCCAGATAAAAATCTTTTTCCAAAAATCATTTGAGTATTTGGAAAATTCCTATAAATGATGCTGATCATTTTAAAAGTGGTTTGGGAGCAATCCCATGCTCATGAAATTTTCTAATTTTCAAATAATGCCTTGGAAAATTAAATAAACCCCTATTTGATTTAAAATTCAAATGTTTTGAATTTTAAAGAGTGCCAAATTTTATAAGTGGCTAGCTCTAGCTTTTATGAGGCCATATATAAAATTATGGCATTTATAAAAATACCTAGCTATTTTAATTGGCTAGGTCAACCTATTTATAGAAGAAACAAAAAGAAAAAAGGAAAAACAGAGAAGGGTAGGACCTTACCTTGCGCCTCAGGCGAGGCCCAACTCCCCAGGCCGGCCCAGCCCACCCGTGGGGCGCCTTGTCTTCTACCTCCCCGCCGAGCCAAGAAGCTCGGTGGAGGGCAGAGAGACGTCGGCTGCCACCTCGACGAGGAGAGGCTTCTAGGCCACCCATTTGCGCCCGAGCTCGCCACGCAGCCGCCACTCACCCCGCACGCCCGTTACCCCTCCTCTGGTCCATCGTCTCCCTCCCCGGTGAGAAGAACCGCAACACCGTAGCCCTAGCAGAGAGCACGGCGGTGCTCCACCGCGGCGACTGGAGTCCTCAAGCCACGCCTCCTTGTCCTTCGTCCTCCCGGTGACCTCTACGACGAGATGATGCTTCAATTCGAGCGGAGGACCCCCTGGTCGACGCCAGCTCCAAGTTCCTCATCGCCGGGAACCGTAGCTCCGACGAGCAATTGATCGCCGTCCGCTTCTTCTCCGGTTCGGCCGAGGCCTCCATCGCGTTTAGGTGAGCCTCTCGGTTACTCTTTGCCTTCCCGTGCTCCTCCCCGGCTCCTCGTTGCCAAGCTCTCCATGGCTAGTGCCCAGCACGCCGCGGGCACCGTCGAAGTCGTGCGCCAGCGCCTCCCCTTGGTCCCCCAATGGCATCTGCAGATGCGCGAGGTCCCTAGCTACTCGCCCATACCAACCAGACCCCCTCCCGTGCCAAAAAACCCCTACTCCGGCGAGTCTCGAGCCGCCGTTGCCATTAACCCCTCCCCTCTCTCACTGTCCCGTGGGCCCAAGGCCATTAGCCAGTTAATCCCCCCCCCCCCCCCCGTTAGCCACTGACAGTGGGGCCCAGAGCCCCCGAATCCCTGGTTAGTTTAAAACTAACCGGGTTGGTTAACCAGTGAGGCTGACCAGTGGGACCCCCCTGTCAGGCCAGCCCATGACGTCAGCCTGGTGTCACACTGACGCAGTAAAGCTTTTAAATCTTTTTATATAATTCCAGAAATTACAGAAAATGGCCAAAACTTCAATAAATCATAGAAAATTCATCCTAACTCCAAATTGGACAAATAATATGTCTAAAATTATCAAAAAAATACAAGGATTATGAATATGCAAAAAAATTTCATGTTTGACCATTTGAAAATGGGTGAACAGTAGCAAACATGCATATGGATCCTTTTCAAATTCAAATTTGGAGTGATTTTGCAATTGACTTTGCAACACACTTAATTTGAATGGTTTCACCCCCACATCAGAAACATTATCTCAACTATACCACATCACTTCATGATCAACCTTTTCAAATGAACTTTCATGCATTCAAATGCATTTCAAATTCATCGATAAATCAAATGGAGTTTGAATTTGCATTTCAAATGCAATATACTCCTTTTAAATGGAATGCTTAACACATTATGTTGATCCTATGATTGTCATGTTGCTGATAGAAGTGGAGCCGGAACCCGAGATCACCCCCTTCGTTGAAGACCCCGTGACTGAACCTCGTCAGCAAGGCAAGCAAACCCCCATTGATCATGTCTATAAAATCCCATTTCCCTCTCAGTCTCGCTTATGCATGTTTAGGAGATCACCTTGTATCGATTCTACCGCATAGTTGAACCCATATCCTTTGCATGACCTATCATCTTGTCACAGTAGTAAGCAAACCACAATCCTAGCAGATGTAGGAGTTGGTTGATATCATGTGGCCCGTGCAACTGTTACTGCTTATTGCATGCTTAGTGATACAACGAGGTTGCTTTCGATGTGAGTCGGGATGATGATAAACATGGTGTTGATGAACGTGCAATTTGTTGGTGAATCTATCCTAATACAAGGTGAACGATGAGAGGCTGTGTAGGAGTACACAGTGGGTTGTCTCGTTGAACACCGCCTTAAGTCCGAGTTCTTGTGTGGTGATCCAAGAAGAAGAGTACAACCACACATTGGGCTCACTGACCCCTCTCGACCTAGTACCTCACCCCGTTCGAATCCCAGAAGTCGCAATAGTTCGGAGTTCTGGTACGGCTGTGGCACGGTCTGCGAAGTGGATGAACGGCTTTTCAAGACCGGCTTGGGACACTGCACACATATTTTGAGGCTGTACTGGAACCTCGGCCGGACTTCCATACGGATCCCGCTCAGATAGGCGACTCTCTGGACTATAACGGAGCTGTGGGCGAAGTGTCGTGGCAACATCCTCGCCGGTACCCGCTTGAAGGGTCCCACTCCCAGGCGGTAACTGATGAGTGTGTGTGTGTAGCGGTACACCCCTGCAGGGTTAACAAAACTATTCGAATAGCCGCGTCCGCGGTTAAGGACTGCTTGGAAAGCTTAGCTTGATTATTAGACAACTTGAACTGGATACTTCTAAAACTCGCAAGATAAACGTGAGTGCTATGGTGTGCTTCTCATGGGGAAGTCGAGGAAGTAACCATAGTGGTGTAATTGGTTGAAGAGATGTAGTGGACTCGTGTACGCTTCTTACCTGAAGTCTGGTACTCGTAGTTCAGGACTAGCCAAGTCAAAGCTGGCACTTCTGCAAGTGTAACCCCACCTCCCTTTACCTTGTTACCTGTGCATGAGTAGTATAGTTCCTACGTAAGTCTTGCTGAGTACGACTTTGTACTCACGTTTGCTTATTCTATGTTTTAGATGAACCCACCGACCCCGATGGTGACTTCTAACCGAAGCTCGAAGAATGAAGACTCAGACCAAGACCAAGCTAGTGTAGTCCCAGTCAGACGACTGGTTCCCTCGTGGAGGGCTTGTTTTTAGATAAGGCTTCTCTAAGCCATTTGTTAAACTTGTCTGTACTCAGACCTACTTTGCTTCCGCTTGTTTGATGTAATGTTGGATCACAGACTTGTGATCTCTGTGTGCACTCTGTAAGAGTTATTAATAAAGGTATATACTTTGTAGAGAATTGCAATGATACCTTCTGTTCATACTAGACATGTGTGTTGTGTGTATGTCTATAACATGCATGTCTTAGTATGGGTTTTCGAGGCCTTAGTTGTGATCTGGCTGGCAGTCTTTTATACACCAAGTGGCCCTTAGATGTGCGCAGCTTGGGGCATCGCGATGCGATTGTTCGAGACTCTGTCTCGTGCACACTTTGATGTATGATCGAGCCCGCCCTAGACCCCGACTAAGTGATCGGGCTGGAGTAAGTCTATGTAAGGGTTATAATACAATCGATAGTATGGTTGAGGCGACTTGTCTATGAGTATGGGAGTTCACCACCCATGTCATTTAGACTTGTGTGCGGACGATGAGGACCCATTTCAGTTGATCATCCGGCCTGGATGGGATGCCCCTCACGTTCGATGCTTTCCGAGAACGTTCTGTGCTTGGCCTTGTCTGCTTAGACAAGTGGGTACGGTTCTCGGCTCTCCATATGATTGTGTTGTAGCGAGGCTTGCATACGCTAACCCCGGGTCCCGACAGACTTGGTATCAGAGCAGGACTGACTGTAGGATTATCAGCCTTGGCCAAAGTCGAGTCTAGCCTTCTATAGTTATATAGTTACTCTGGGTATATAACGGAACAAAGTAAGGCTTCTTTTTTCTCCTTACCCTCATCGATCTGAGTTCTGAGTCACCCTTACCTTTTGTACGGGATGATAGGACTAGGCTCATCTATGTCTTACTAGAACATCTCGTTGTTTGCCTCCTCATAGTCGTAGGATGGTTGTGGTTGTCCAGAGTCTCCGTGTTTTGAGTTCCTTGAAGAAGTTCTGTCCAATTCTTCGAGGTTGTTTCATTTTCCATCCCAGTGTAGCCGTTATGCTGCCGGATTTGTTCCGTGTTTCTTTGAATCATTGCCTTTTCATTATAGTCTTCTCCTTCTGAAATCATATCCTTTTATCCTTGACTCCATCGTACAACCTGTTCTGATTGTTGATTTTTATCACACAGGATGTCAGGTGGAACTCGTAGTGTTGTTCTTCGGAATCGAGACCGTGATCGGAATCGAAATGATGATGAACCTCCACCCCCGCCTTCTGCGGCGGAAATCATGATGGAAGCTGAGCGGAATAGACGTCATCAAACACGCCTTCTGGAGCTCATCCAGCAGAATACCGCCCACCATCGTAATGGGGTGGTCAGCATTCAGGACTTCATCCTCCTCAAGCCACCGGTATTCCGATGTTCTTCTGAGCCCCTTGAAGCTGATGATTGGCTCCGTTACATCGAGCGTAAGCTTGACACTGCACATGTTTCTCCCGATGACCGAGTTGTTTTCGCGGTATACTTCTTGGAAGGTGCTGCTCTTCAGTGGTGGGAGAACTATGTTGCAATGCAGCCAGATGGTCACGTAGTGACTTGGCAAGAGTTCTGTGTTGCCTTTCGAGGGTACCACATTCTGGATGAGTTGATGGAGCGCAAGAAGGAAGAGTTCTGCAATCTAAGTCAAGGAAAGATGTCCATTCATGAGTATGTGAGGGAATTCAACCGTCTTGCTCGTTATGCCCAAGATGAGATCACCACCGATGCCAGAAAGCAGGCAAGGTTCCGCAAGGGACTTAGCCCCATCCTTCGTCATGATCTCAACCTCATCGAATTTTCCACCTTTGAGGATTTAGTCAACAGATCCTTCAGAGCTGAGCATGGCAATGAAGTTTTTGAGAAGTCTCGCAAGCATGCTCTTGAGCTTGCCCCTTCTTCCAGTTCACGCCCTCAGAAACGTATGATCTGGATTCCTAACAGTTTGTTTCTCCAAAACAACCCACCGAGGCCATCCCTTGTGCCGCCTCGTCTACCAACTCCACCAAACAACCCAGCTCCCCGCGCTATCTTTGGAGCCTGCTTTAGATGTGGCCAGCCTGGTCACTACTCTCGTGAGTGCCCTGTAAATCAGAATGCTCCACCCCATGCCAAAGGAAACCCCACTGTTCGTGCCAGACCACCCCCGAAGGTTTCCACCGCTAATCCATCCACCTCAGAAAATCTTGGACGTGTGAACCAAATCTCAGCTGAGGAAACTGATAGTACTTCTGACGTCATTCTTGGTACGCTCCCAGTCAATTTTGTTCCCACTTCTGTCCTTTTTGATCCAGGAGCATCTCACTCATTCATGTCGGAGAGTTATGCACTTCGGCATGAGATATCCTTTGAAGAAATGTTCACCCCTATGATCATTCAAACTCCTGGTTCCAAATGGCAAACTAATAGAGTAAGCCATGGCAATCAAATTGCAATTGAGGGTTTAGTATTCCTTGCTTCACTCATAGCCCTCAAGTCTTCCGACATTGATGTCATCCTTGGTATGGATTGGTTATCAAGACAACATGCTTTTCTTGATTGTAAAGCCAAGTCCGTTAGAATTACACATCCTTCAGGCCAGACAATAGTTTACTCCTCACCAAGAACAAGAACCCAGGTGCATTCTTTGAATGTGCTTCCCCTTCCCGACCTCGAAGATGTTCCGGTGGTTCGTGACTTTCCGGATGTCTTTCCTGAAGAGCTGCCGGGCATCCCACCCGACAGATGTGTAGAATTCATAGTAGATCTTATGCCAGGAAACGCACCAATTTCCAGACGCCCATACAAAATGGCCCCACGTGAGTTAGCTGAGCTTAAAACCCAACTGGAAGATTTGTTGGAAAAAGGCTTCATCCGCCCTAGCTCATCGCCATGGGGTTGCCCCGTTCTGTTCGTAACGAAGAAAGATGGAACAGAAAGGATGTGCGTAGACTATCGCCCGCTAAATTTAGCGACGATAAAGAACAAGTACCCACTGCCCAGGATCAATGATCTTTATGATCAACTTGCAGGATCCTCTATCTTCTCCAAGATGGATTTGAGATTAGGTTATCATCAAATCAAAATCCGAAACGAGGACATTCCCAAAACGTCTTTTACTACTCGTTATGGTCTTTACGAGTACACCGTTATGTCCTTTGGTTTAACCAATGCCCCCGCCACTTTCTCACGCATGATGAATTCGATCTTCATGGAGTACCTACATAAATTTGTTGTGGTTTATCTCGATGACATTCTCATCTACTCGAAGAACGAAGAAGAACATGTCGAACACCTAAGGCTGGTATTGATGAAACTTAGAGAACATCGCCTATATGCTAAATTCTCCAAGTGCGGATTTTGGCTACAGAAGTGACCTACTTAGGCCACGTGATTTCTGCGAAAGGCATTGCTGTGAATCCCGAGAGAGTTCAGGCCGTCCTTGATTGGACTCCACCTGAATCGGTTAAGAAAGTTAGGAGTTTTCTTGGCCTAGCCAGCTATTGCCGCCGCTTCGTCGAGAACTTTTCTAAAGTTGCAAAGCCTCTTACTAAACTCCTCAAGAAAGACAAGAAATTCCTATGGACTCCCAAGTGCGAGGAAAGCTTTCAAGAGCTAAAAAGAAGATTGACTTCTGCACCCGTACTTGCACCTCCTAACACCAAAAAGGATTTCGAGATCTATTGTGACGCATCACGGCAAGGGTTAGGATGCATACTTCTGCAAGATCGACATGTGGTAGCTTATGCTTCACGCCAGTTGCGGCCACATGAAGAGAACTATCCTACCCATGACCTTGAACTCGCTGCCGTAGTTCATGCCCTAACAACTTGGCGACATTACCTCCTTGGTAATCGTTGTGAGATCTATTCCGACCACCAAAGCCTCAAATACATTTTCACCCAGCCAGATCTTAATCTCAGGCAAAGACGTTGGATTGAGTTGATAAAATATTATGACTTAGGAATTTCTTACACCCCAGGCAAAGCCAATGTCATGGCTGATGCACTAAGTCGTAAGTCGTATTGTAACAACCTCATGTTACAACAGTATCTACCACTTCTTCATGAGGAATTTCGAAAGCTTAATCTCGAGATTGTTCCTCGTGGATCTCTTTTCAACTTGGTGGCGAAACCAACCCTTGAGGATCAAATCATAGTTGCCCAAAGGCGTGCACGAGGTGTTCGCCGGATCAAGGAGAACATTGCTAGCGGAGTTGCTAAATGTTTCTCCACAGATAGTAAAGGAACGGTATTCTTTGAAAATCGTTTGGTAGTACCTAAGAATAGGGAACTAAGGAAACTCATCCTCAAAGAAGCCCATGACACACCCCTCTCGATTCATCCCGGTAGCACAAAAATGTACCGAGATCTATGCCAGAGATTTTGGTGGACTAGGATGAAGAGAGACATTGCTCGATTTGTTGCTGAATGTGATGTTTGTCATCGCATTAAGGCAGAACACCAAAGACCTGCTGGTACACTTCAACCTTTGCCTATTCCCGAGTGGAAATGGGACAAAGTCGGTATGGAATTCATCACCGGCTTTCCAAAAACCCAGAAAGGAAACGATGCCATCTTCGTTATCATAGATAGACTTTCCAAAGTTGCTCACTTCCTTCCAGTTTGCGAGTCTATAACTGCTAGCTAGTTAGCGGACTTGTATGTCTCTAGAATTGTGTCTCTTCACGGTGTTCCTTTGGAAATCAATTCTGATCGTGGTAGCCTTTTCACCTCTAGATTTTGGGGAAGCTTTCAAAATGCTATGGGAACTCATCTCTCCTTTAGTACAGCTTTCCATCCTCAGTCTAGTGGTCAAGTCGAAAGGGTTAACCAAATTCTTGAAGACATGCTCAGAGCTTGTGTTATCTCATTCGGAAAGAATTGGGAGAAGTCTCTGCCATTCGCCGAATTTGCTTATAACAATAGTTTTCAATCTAGTCTGAACATGGCTCCTTTTGAACTCCTATATGGACGACGATGTCGAACACCCCTTAACTGGTCAGAAACCGGTGAAAGACAATTCTTTGGACCGGATATGATCAAGGAAGCAGAAGAGCAAGTTCGCATTGTTCGTGATCGATTGAAAGCCGCACAGTCTCGTCAGAAAAGCTACTATGATCGTCATCACAGGCAAGAGAGCTACAATCTGGATGAGAAGGCTTACCTTCGGGTTACTCCTCTAAAGGGAACCCAAAGATTCGGTATCAAAGTCAAGTTGGCCCCACGTTACATTGGACCTTTCCGCATTCTTGCTAAACGTGGAGAATTTTCCTACCAACTCGAACTACCCCCGCACCTTTCCCAAGTACATGATGTATTCCATGTGTCACAACTCAGGTGTTCCTTCAAGGACCCCATCCGCGAAGTCGACCATGAAACGCTTGATCTCCAAGATGACCTTTCTTATCGAGAATACCCTGTTCGTGTTCTTGATTCAGCAGAGCGTGTCACTCGCCGAAAGAAGATCAAGTTTCTGAAAGTTCAGTGGTCACACCACTCCGAGAAAGAAGCCACGTGGGAAAGAGAAGACCGTCTCCGTGCCGAGTACCCCTCCTTCCTCCCGCAGACTTCTGAATCTCGGGACGAGATTCTTTTGAGTGGGGGCGAGTTTTCAGAACCCAAACTTAGGTAAGTGCTAGGGTTTTATTGTGCCTTTGCATCATGCAAAAATTCAAAAGAAAATTCAAAAATGGGGAAAAGAAAAGCCCTGAGAAATTAAATCAAATGGCCAGATAAAAATCTTTTTCCAAAAATCATTTGAGTATTTGGAAAATTCCTATAAATGATGCTGATCATTTTAAAAGTGGTTTGGGAGCAATCCCATGCTCATGGAATTTTCTAATTTTCAAACAATGCCTTGGAAAATTAAATAAACCCCTATTTGATTTAAAATTCAAATGTTTTGAATTTTAAAGAGTGCCAAATTTTATAAGTGGCTAGCTCTAGCTTTTATGAGGCCATATAAAAAATTATGGCATTTATAAAAATACCTAGCTATTTTAATTGGCTAGGTCAACCTATTTACAGAAGAAATAAAAAGAAAAAGGAAAAACAGAGAAGGGTAGGACCTTACCTTGCGCCTCAGGCGAGGCCCAACTCCCCTGGCCGGCCCAGCCCACCCGTGGGGCGCCTTGTCTTCTACCTCCCCGCCGGCCCAAGCAGCTCGGTGGAGGGCAGAGAGACGTCGGCTGCCACCTCGACGAGGAGAGGCTTCTAGGCCACCCCTTTGCGCCCGAGCTCGCCACGCAGACGCCACTCACCCCGCACGCCCGTTCCCCCTCCTCTGGTCCATCGTCTCCCTCCCCAGTGAGAAGAACCGCAACACCGTAGCCCTAGCAGAGAGCACGGCGGTGCTCCACCGCGGCGACTGGAGTCCTCAAGCCACGCCGCCTTGTCCTTCGTCCTCCCCGGTGACCTGTACAATGAGACGATGCTTCAATTCGAGCGGAGGACCCCCTGGTCGACGCCAGCTCCAAGTTCCTCATCACCGGGAACCGCAGCTCCGACGAGCAATTGATCGCCGTCCGCTTCTTCTTCGGTTCGGCCGAGGCCTCCATCGCGTTTAGGTGAGCCTCTCGGTTACTCTTTGCCTTCCCATGCTCCTCCCCGGCTCATCGTTGCCAAGCTCTCCATGGCCAGTGCCCAGCACGCCGCGGGCACCGTCGAAGTCGTGCGCCAGCGCCTCCCCTTGGTCCCCCAATGGCATCTGCAGATGCGCGAGGTCCCTAGCTACTCGCCCATACCAACCAGACCCCCTCCCGTGCCAAAAACCCCCTACTCCGGCGAGACTCCGGCGAGTCCCGAGCCGCCGTTGCCATTAACCCCTCCCCTCTCTCACTGTCCCGTGGGCCCAAGGCCATTAGCCAGTTAATCCCCCCCCCCCCCCGCCCGTTAGCCACTGACAGTGGGGCCCAGAGCTCCCTAATCCCTGGTTAGTTTAAAACTAACCGGGTTGGTTAACCAGTGAGGCTGACCAGTGGGACCCCCCTGTCAGGCCATCCCATGACGTCAGCCTGGTGTCACACTGACGCAGTAAAGCTTTTAAATCTTTTTATATAATTCCAGAAATTACAGAAAATGGCCAAAACTTCAATAAATCATAGAAAATTCATCCTAACTCCAAATTGGACAAATAATATGTCTAAAATTATCAGAAAAATACAAGGATTATGAATATGCAATTTGATTTCATGTTTGACAATTTGAAAATGGGTGAATAGTAGAAAACATGCATATGGATCCTTTTCAAATTCAAATTTGGAGTGATTTTGCAATTGACTTTGCAACACACTTAATTTGAATGGTTTCACCCCCACATCAGAAACATTATCTCAACTATACTACATCACTTCATGATCAACCTTTTCAAATGAACTTTCATGCATTCAAATGCATTTGAAATTCATCGATAAATCAAATGGAGTTTGAATTTGCATTTCAAATGCAATATACTCCTTTTAAATAGAATGCTCAACACATCAGTACCATGAACATCACCATTACAATCTTATTCATGTGATTGTGCATTGTACATTATGTTGATCCTATGATTGTCATGTTGCTGATAGAAGTGGAGCCGGAACCCGAGATCACCCCCTTCGTTGAAGACCCCGTGACTGAACCTCGTCAGCAAGGCAAGCAAACCCCCATTGATCATGTCTATAAAATCCCATTTCCCTCTCAGTCTCGCTTATGCATGTTTAGGAGATCACCTTGTATCGATTCTACCGCATAGTTGAACCCATATCCTTTGCATGACCTATCATCTTGTCACAGTAGTAAGCAAACCACAATCCTAGCAGATGTAGGAGTTGGTTGATATCATGTGGCCCGTGCAACTGTTACTGCTTATTGCATGCTTAGTGATACAACGAGGTTGCTTTCGATGTGAGTCGGGATGATGATAAACATGGTGTTGATGAACGTGCAATTTGTTGGTGAATCTATCCTAATACAAGGTGAACGATGAGAGGCTGTGTAGGAGTACACAGTGGGTTGTCTCGTTGAACACCGCCTTAAGTCCGAGTTCTTGTGTGGTGATCCAAGAAGAAGAGTACAACCACACATTGGGCTCACTGACCCCTCTCGACCTAGTACCTCACCCCGTTCGAATCCCAGAAGTCGCAATAGTTCGGAGTTCTGGTACGGCTGTGGCACGGTCTGCGAAGTGGATGAACGGATTTTCAAGACCGGCTTGGGACACTGCACACATATTTTGAGGCTGTACTGGAACCTCGGCCGGACTTCCATACGGATCCCGCTCAGATAGGCGACTCTCTGGACTATAACGGAGCTGTGGGCGAAGTGTCGTGGCAACATCCTCGCCGGTACCCGCTTGAAGGGTCCCACTCCCAGGCTGTAACTGATGAGTGTGTGTGTGTAGCGGTACACCCCTGCAGGGTTAACAAAACTATTCGAATAGCCGCGTCCGCGGTTAAGGACTGCTTGGAAAGCTTAGCTTGATTATTAGACAACTTGAACTGGATACTTCTAAAACTCGCAAGATAAACGTGAGTGCTATGGTGTGCTTCTCATGGGGAAGTCGAGGAAGTAACCATAGTGGTGTAATTGGTTGAAGAGATGTAGTGGACTCGTGTACGCTTCTTACCTGAAGTCTGGTACTCGTTGTTCAGGACTAGCCAAGTCAAAGCTGGCACTTCTGCAAGTGTAACCCCACCTCCCTTTACCTTGTTACCTGTGCATGAGTAGTATAGTTCCTACGTAAGTCTTGCTGAGTACGAC
Organism: Bromus sterilis; assembly: GCA_950022295.1. Classification (NCBI taxonomy): domain Eukaryota; kingdom Viridiplantae; phylum Streptophyta; class Magnoliopsida; order Poales; family Poaceae; genus Bromus; species Bromus sterilis. The sequence goes on from OX465595.1 coordinate 294,628,394, forward strand.
TTTGTACTCACGTTTGCTTATTCTATGTTTTAGATGAACCCACCGACCCCGATGGTGACTTCTAACCGAAGCTCGAAGAATGAAGACTCAGACCAAGACCAAGCTAGTGTAGTCCCAGTCAAACGACTGGTTCCCTCGTGGAGGGCTTGTTTTTAGATAAGGCTTCTCTAAGCCATTTGTTAAACTTGTCTGTACTCAGACCTACTTTGCTTCCGCTTGTTTGATGTAATGTTGGATCACAGACTTGTGATCTCTGTGTGCACTCTGTAAGAGTTATTAATAAAGGTATATACTTTGTAGAGAATTGCAATGATACCTTCTGTTCATACTAGACATGTGTGTTGTGTGTATGTTTATAACATGCATGTCTTAGTATGGGTTTTCGAGACCTTAGTTGTGATCTGGCTGGCGGTCTTTTATACACCAAGTGGCCCTTAGATGTGCGCAGCTTGGGGCATCGCGATGCGATTGTTCGAGACTCTGTCTCGTGCACACTTTGATGTATGATCGAGCCCGCCCTAGACCTCGACTAAGTGATCGGGCTGGAGTAAGTCTATGTAAGGGTTATAATACAATCGATAGTATGGTTGAGGAGACTTGTCTATGAGTATGGGAGTTCACCACCCATGTCATTTAGACTTGTGTGCGGACGATGAGGACCCATTTCAGTTGATCATCCGACCTGGATGGGATGCCCCTCACGTTCGATGCTTTCCGAGAACGTTATGTGCTTGGCCTTGTCTGCTTAGACAAGTGGGTACGGTTCTCGGCTCTCCATATGATTGTGTTGTAGCGAGGTTTGCATACGCTAACCCCGGGTCCCGACAGAAATGATGAGAGAGTAGGATCCCAGAGTAAAGGTATGGAGAAAAGGATCCTAATACCACCCAGTTTGCGACGTGGGCCGATAAGCCACACGACACTGTTAGTAAAATAGTTTTGCAAAGACTAGACTCGACTTCGACCAAGGAGTTGGAAGGGGGTTACCTACAGGCAGTCGGCTCTGATACCAACTTGTGACGCCCCCAAAATCATACTGTGTACAATAATAATACATGCAAGGTACAGGATCGAGATCAGGGCCTCACGGTAAGATATGACAACACAACTCTACAAATAAAAATAATACAAGCTGTTTAATACAAGCCAGGGGCCACGAGGGCTCGAATACAACAGCCTGATAGCACAAAGTTAGAGGAAGCAATAGTATCTGAGTACAGACAAAAAAATACAAGGTTGCCTTAAGAAGGCTAGCAAAAATAACAACAAATCGAAAAGGCGAGGCCTCCTGCCTGGAAACCTCCAAACTACTCCTGGTCAACGGGGAAATCGACGTCGTAGAAGGCATCGGGGGTCTTCATGTTGCGGTGGTAGGCATCGGAGATCTCCTGCTCCTGGACTCCAAGGCTCCAACGTCGACTACAGCGGTCGATCAGGCAAAACAAAAAGGGGGAAATAAAGCAAGGTGAGTATCTAGCATACCCGCGAGTCTTACGTCCGCTACTAAGAATTTATGCATTTGTATCAAATGGAAAAGGGAGGCTGTATATGGTGGACTGCAAGGTAGAAATTAAAATAAGGGTAATAAGGTAGGCCTATCGAAGACTAGCATCTTCTGACGTGTCTTGCAGCACAAGGAGAGAATCAGACAACAGTTTAAATAAAGAAATAAAGTAACAATGAAGGAGAAGTCGCTGCAGCATTGTATAATATAAGTTGTAATGATTAATAATAATTCCTCCGAGTTCCCCTCCTCGACTACCCTGCGAGGAAGAAAACCCGGAACCAACAGATTAATAGTAGTAGTTTGTAGTGATAAGATCCAGCTTCAGCATAAAGCGTCCTGTTACCGTGGACACAGCTATTCGAATAGATTAATCTTCCGTGCAGGGGTGCACTACTATTTAGCCTGCACGCTCGGATCTCCAGGGTGGCGTGAACCTTGTTAGGGAACGCCCCACCGGGGCTATCCGACACGACGCAGCACATCCTAGGCTCAACAGAGAGGCCATCCGCCGGACTATATCCTATGCGCCAAGGGGTCTAGGACCCTCACCCTTGCACGCTCCTGCACGGTGCGTGGCTGGCTGGTGAAGCAAAAGCAAATCCAAATACACACTGCTCGAGCGAAGAAGACACAACTTCCCGGCGCAGGCCGCGGTATTGCTGACGTCTAAAGAGCTTTCGGACAAACTACGACGCAGGGGAGCCCATAATTCCTTATCCCACGTGAAGGTAGTGCGTACAGGCCTTTGCGGCCTCTCAAGTCATCCGCCGAACCATTTAGCATTTTAATTAACCTGCGTGACAACCGTTATCGTTGCCTCAACTTAACTGACCCGCGATCAACGATAGAAGTCAGGACCACCAGTACATCGGTGCCTGCCCTATCGTCCCACCAATCCCTGCGGTTACCAACAAGGTGAACCGACTCCTTACCTTGTCTCGCGTGTGCTCTGGGAAGAGCTCGACTTTTGTGGTTTTGGTAACTCTCGCGAGATACGAGCAGGGGTCAAGCACGCTAGTAACGTCGGTCGTACCCTCCCTGTCGTTCCCGACGCAATACCGCTCGCGGGCGCCGTTGGGTCGCCCGACTTCTTACCTTAAGGACAACCGTTGCTCAGGTACCTAGAGCGGCTATACAGAGTCAACAACGAGTGAATGTACGAGGATTACTCCTCGATAGCTCCACTTGAAGGTGGCTCGGCAGAGCCGAGCTAGGGGGACTTAGGCGGTGTCTGCATTGTACCGTACCTGTGCAGTTTATAATTATTGTATCCGCCTTCACTCCCCAGAGTGTTCACGGCCCGCTATCTAATCCTAGTAGACTAAAAAAGCGCAAGGCTCATTGCTGAATAATTCATAAATATAATAGGAAGCATAGGATAAAGAAGGTACATCAAGGGGCGACAAAAAACAGGCTATGCAATTGAATAGGATTGTAACGTAGCAGCACCAGTAACAATGCCTAGTGCAAGAAAAGTACGGAAAGATAGGCGATATTTGGGGAAGGAAAATGGCTCTGCTTGCCTGGAAGCTCGATGGTAGGGGTACGGTCGTCGACGAATTAGTCGTACCGGGCAGCGGTGTAGTCGGCGGTAGCAGTGGGGTCTACCGGAGAATAAAGGGGGGGAAGAAACAGTAAATACAAAGAAAACATAACAAACAGATGCATGACATGACAGATGAAAAGTTAACGGTGTTCTAACGCAGTGCAATGCACGTCGCACGGAGCGGAAATCCATCCGGGGATGAACTGCCAGCTCCGGGTGATTACCGGACGAGGTGTCCGAAGGGGGAAGGGATCATGCCGGAGGTGTCGTGGACATCCGACAAACGTGTGGGTGGTGTAACCGTGCTAGTTGAAATATTCTGAACAACTTTCGTGTTCAGAATAAATTCATCCGGATACTAACAGTACCGGACAAATCATCGGACAAACGGTCCGGAGGGGGGACGGTTCGATGTTCGGTGTGTTAGAGGGGTGTGGTTTGTATACGGATAGCGTATCCGTATTCGTTATATTTTCCTGATCAACTTTGATGTATAAAGTTTTTGAATCTGACTTACGGTTTAAAAGATATTCAAATTCAAAGTTTAATTCAATTTAAATCATTTTTTGGATTATTTTATTTATAAAATGCAACATTATCCACAGAGGGGTTGACTGGTCAAACTTGACCAGTGGGTCCCACTGGTCAGCCTCACAATACTAATAATTCATTTTATTAAATTTAAAACAGAGCCAGGGCCCACATGTCATACACTGTAATAAATCTAAATTCTTTTTAAATATTAATCTGACAGTGGGGTCCAGGTGTAAGTCACACAGAGGTTAATTAAGCAATTTAATTAAGTTAAGGGCCTGGGGCCCATCTGTCATTGACACAGGTTATAATTAACATATTAATTAACCTACATGTTATTTAAATGGACTGGGTCCACATGTAAGTCGCACTAGGGTTATTCCATTTGGATTAAAACAAAAGCTTAATTAAAAGGGGGTCGGGCCCACTTCTCAGTGGTAGTGGAGGGGGTTATCTTTTATTTAATTAACACGGGCTTAACCCCCTAATTAACCCTGGGCCGTCCCCACCTGGAAGTGGCACCAGGCCACAGCACGAGAGGCCATGGACGTGGCCACGCCGGCTCACGGCGGTGCGGCGAGGCCGGCCGACGAGGGGGCGTGGCGGCTTGTGCGACCGTGAGAGGCAACGACGGCCGACGTGCGGTGAGCGGCAGGTGCATCAGCGACGTACAGAAGGCGTGGGTGGCCGAAGACAGGGGCAACGGTAAGCGCGGGAGGCGGCCGTGCCACGGCGCTAATGGAAAACGGCGACTCGCGACGAATTCCAACGCTCAACCTCACCAAATCGATCCTACGGCTCACTAGGAACGCGCTGGAGTCACTAGCCCGGGCCAGAGGGGCTTGGGAGCGCGCGTATGGCTGACTTGGCGGCGGTCGGAGCATGTAACAGGGGGAACGCGCTCGGGTCTTAGGGGCAAGCAAGAGGAGATGGGGAAGGAGCCGAAGCTCACCAGGGGTCCAATGGCGGTAACGGAGAGCTCAGAGGAGGCGTGTAGGCGGTGAATTTGGCCTGCGACCACAGCGGCCCGAGGTTGAAGACGATGAAGCTGTTGTCGTCTTGAGGGCGTCCGGGCCCGATTCCTTCCGCGGGTTGATGAAGACGATGGTGGCACAAGGCTTGGACACACCAGTTTGGTCTGGGGGCGAGGTTGGCCGCGCGCGCTCGCGAAGCCATGGCCATGGCGGCTCGGTGTGCAGAACTGGGACGAGGGGGAGCAGTGGTGAAAGGGGTGGGATGGGAATGGAGGGGCCCCTAGGGTCAGGGTTCGGGGCCGGGGCTGCGGGGAACTTGTGCTCGCCGGTGAGCCGCGGGATGGCCGCCACGGCACGGCCGGGGCCATGGATGGCTGCCACGGCTTCCCTCCCGTGAACAAGAGGTTAGGGATGGGGGGCGCCGGTTGGGCTGGGCCCAATGGAGGGGAGGGGGTGGGCTAAAGTGAGTCTGGGCCGGGGTAAGTTTGCACTGGGAGCATGATAACAATTTCCCTTTTTTTGTTTCCTTTCTTTTTGCTTTTAATTCTCTGCTTTGTTTAGCCACAATATGATTTTTGTAAAATATGAGAATTGCTCCAATATTTATATTATAATTTAATATGCTGCCACAAAAAGTTTGGCCACCTAATAAATTCATTTGCAATTTTATTTTATTTAAAATGGAACAAAGGTAGCTGTTTTGCTACGGTTTGAAATGTTTAAAATATTTAAACATTGTAATAAATCCCCACTATTATTTTAATATGACATAATGATTATTATGCATTTAATAAAATTGTTTGCAACATTTTTGGTTTCACTTTTATTTCGACTTTGTTTTTTTATTCCATCCAAAGGGGTTTGAAAAAGATTTGATTCAATGATGATCAAGTCATGGTTAATCACTGAGCTTAGTAATTAATAAAAAGTGATCACTGTAGCTTGACACCGAGGGTGTTACACTATAGAGGAGAGTCCCCTGTCTGGCCGACTCTTGTAGAGGAGAGTTCCCATCAGGCCGACTCATGGAGGTGACTCATGTCAGCCGACTCTAGTCTTCAGGACCTGTCTTCTGGCTGAGTCTTCCTTTTGGGTGCTATCTTCTGGCCGGGTCTTAGCTGTGAGTAATCCCCCCGACAGTAGCCCCCAAGTTTAGCTTGGACGCAATCTTCGCGTCGGCTTCATTTTTCCTCGGCCTTTACGCGGCAATGAGATTGTAGTAGAAGAGAACGAGTGCGCGTCCATGATAAACTTCCAGTATAATGAATAGTTATGATAAAGACCGGGTCTGGTGGCCAAACCATTAAGCCGGCTTGCTCCACTGAGTCATGTCAATGAACCCGATATGATTCAATTTTGAACTCTTCCATGTTTGGGTTCAATGTTACTTTTTTCTCTTCCGTGTCTTGGTCAAAAGGACTCGAGAAAAACTTTACGGGCAATTTTATGTCCATATCACTTGTAGCCCCCAAGCTCCGAGTTTATCATCTCATGATGACTTGGAGTTTTGTATATAAAATAGCCTTGTTGGTGTAGCCCCCAAGTGTCGTGTTGTCTTGCTTGCAGCAACCTGGGAATTGTACTTTTGAAATTTGTTTCGAAGTAGTGTAGCCCCCAAGTGCCGGGTTGTCTTGCCTGCAGCAACTTGGGACTTACAATTTCTTTCTCTTTTTTTTAAGTCGGCAAGTATTATATGCCAAAGCCGATAAATTTTGTAAAATTCAGCAAATACTTGTTTGCTGATAAAAACTGGCGGATGCTTGTTGGTTGAAGCCAGTAAATATGATGGGTTGTGTTCCTGGCTTCCAAATAGAGTGGCCATTCAAGTGCTGGAATATGTTTCCTTCAGCAACCCGGAATAATGTGTGCCAACTCCAAGCCTGTATGACAGCTAGGTCGGCGTGAGACGGTGTGAAAAAAGTTGACTTATATATTTTATATGGCGAGAGCCAGTGCGACGAGTGTCGATTTATATATATGGCGAGAACCGTTGCGACCGAAGTCGACTTTATATGTAAGGCTAGAGCCGTTGCGACCGAAGTTGACTTTATATATATGGCGAGAGCCGTTGCGACCGAAGTCGACTTTATATATGGCGAGAGTCGTTGCTACCGAAGTCGACTTTATATATGGCGAGAGCCGTTGCGACCGAAGTCGGCTTTATATATGGCGAGAGCCGTTGCGACCGAAGTCGACTTTATATATGGCGAGAGCCGTTGCGACCGAAGTCGACTTAAGAATGCAGAAGATGCAATGTAGAAGGTATAGTCCCCATGAGTCGGTATGATCATCATTGCGTCATGCCGAGTCACAGAGAAATTCGAGTTGTAGTCCCCATGAGTCGGTATGGTCATCTTTGCGTCATGCCGAGTAACACAGGTTAATGCTCACGGTGCATCTTTTGGATGACATATAAAATGATAAAATAAAAAGTATGCTATGATGCGGATGTATGCAAATAGAAAATATGAAGGCTCATATAGAAGTCGACTCTGGATTGAACATGCCTCATCTTCTCGCGTTGAGAGAGATTATTGGGTTATCCAGGAGTACAAACCTCTCTGTAAGCCGGCACATATGACTAGCGTTCCCTGTGCTTAAACCCAAACTCGATAGGCGTTTCTGTAAGCCCCAAGTTTTTTGACTTAAGTCGGGTACACGTAGGTCGTATGAGCTTGAGCTATACAAGGCAAGATTAAGGCGTGGTTAGCCAGTTCATGTATATGCCGGTATTTCTTCAGATAAGAGTCGATGGATGTGGAGTTTTACACATGTGGACTTTTACATATATATGCCGAGTTCTCAGATAAGATTCGATGAATGTCATCGAGCCCCCCGATTCCCCTGAATAATCAATATACATGCTCAGTAACAATAGAGGGGTTGATCAAACCCCCAGGTCTCTGAGATATGAGAATGCAGAAGATGCAATGCATCATGACATGTAGTATATGATGCAAGATGAGAAGATAGTAAATTCATAGTGCATAAGATGCAATGTATGGAGAAGTTGGCATGACCAAGGTCGGCGTACCTTAGTGTGGTGAAAGCCGGTTCGACGAGAGTCGACTTGTATTTTATATGGCAAAAATCGATGCGAAGAAAGTCGACTTATATTTTGTGCGGCGAGAGCTGGTGCGACGATGGTCGACTTATATATTTTATGGCGAAAGTCAGCGCGACGAATGTCGACTTTATATATTTATGGCGAACGCCGGTGCGACGAATGTCGACTTGATATATTTATGGCGAAAGCCGGTGTTTTGTAATGGTCCTGGATTCATAAAGTAGCCAGAATTTTCGATGACCCGGAATCTCATTGTGGAGGTGAGATTTTCCAATAAACCGGAACTCGAGAAGGGAGCCGGGATTTTTCCGATGATCCAGAACTTAATGAAAGAGCCGGAATTTTTCCATCGAACCAGAATCTGGGCCGGGATTTTACCGATGATTTCTTGATTAAATAAAAATCAAAAGATTTTATTCATGCTCCAAACTTTTCGTGGGAGTGTATTATGGTACAACACTAATATTGGGACTAGTGACCTATGTAATAAAATTTAATTGATAGATAAACAAAATTTAAACAGAAGAAAAAGAAAAAAAACCAAAAGAAAAGAAAACAAAAATAACCAAAGAAATAAAAACCCCTAAACCCCCACCTATGGGCACGCCCCAGCCGGCCCACCCTCCCTCTCCTCTCTCCTCTCACCCACCCCTCCCTCTGTTCATCCCGTACGCGCCCTGGACAGGGGCACCCATGTCGCCGGCTGCCCCCACACCCCCACCTGCTCCCCCTTCCTCCACTGCTCCCTCTTGGAGGGATAAGGACTCGCACGCCCCCTCCCCTACGCAACCCCCTGTCACTTTCCCTCTCCCCTGCCCCTCCCCATGTTGATCCGAGCGGAGGCCGTCGCCGCGCCTCGCCATCGTCGCGGCCAAAGACCTGCTCGGGCCAGGGGATCTTGTCCAGGAGCCTCCACGCTCTCGGCTTCGTCAGCTGCCGCGCAGAATCGAGCCAGGAGGCACCCGGGACGTCGCCCGCGTCCTCTCCCCCAGCCACGGCCACCACGGCTGGCCGTCGATTTCGTCGCGCTCCGGCCACCCCACGCCTCCAAATCACGACGGCGAGCTTCGATGTGAACTCCACCTCTGGTCCCTTTTCTTTTCCCCTCGATCCATCGCCGTGCCCTTGCTCTGCGCCTGCTGCTTGCTGCTGGAGTAATTGCTTCCTAAACGCCCTCGCGACGCCCTGGCCACGCCCTCGTCGAACCCATCGACGCCCTGAAGGTGCCCCCCCCCCCCGTTGTGCCCCTGCTCGGCTGGCGCCGAGCTCGTCATGGGCGGGCACGCCCTGCTGCCCCTTGGCTCATGCCCCGCGTTCCTGCTACCTCCTCGCCTGCACGCCCACTTGGCCATCCTCGTGCGTGCCCGCGCGGCCAAACGCCCTCCTCCCGCCATTGCTCCCCTGCTCCGGTCTCGCCGCTGCGACCAGTGGGTTGCCGCCGGCCGCACTGTGTAGGCCGCGGGCTAATAACCCCCATTAGCGCTTAGGCTAATCCCCCCTCCCCCAGCCACTTACCACTGGGCCCCACCCCCCTAACTAACTACTGTTAGTATTAACAAAAGCAATAACCTCCTCTCACTGACTTGACTTGTAGGCCCCACTGGGTTAAAAGCTTAATAAAATAGATCTATTAAAATATTTCACTTACATGTGGGCCACCCCACTGATTATTAGATTAAATAAAAATGTTTAGTTTAATGTGAGGCTGACCACTAGTCAGGCTACTCTTCTGGATAAGGTGGATTTTAATATTAAAAGAAATTCAAACAAAATGATTTAAATTGAATAAAACTTAGAAACTTAATATTTTTAAAACAGTAAATCAGATGAAAATATTTTCTATATCAAAATTGATCAGAAAAATGTGTAGAATAATAATACGCTGTCTATATGTCTACCACACCCCCTAACACACCGAACATCGAACCGTCCCCCTCCGGCAGTTTTGTCGGTAATTTCCGGTACCGATAAAAGTTGCCCGCATGAAAAACTTTCGTACACGAAAATTGCTCAGAATGGGTCAACGATTACGAATATGATACATATACCCCCACCACACCCCTCTAACATGCCGCACACGAGACTTTCCCCCTCCGGGTCGTCTGTCCGGTAATCACCCGGAGCCGGTAAAATTCCATTTCGTCCGCAACGTGGATCACCGCGATAGTTCACCTCTAACTCAACGTATTGTCGTGTATTTCATTTGTATTGCTTTTATTGTCGTGTATTTATTATTTTTCCCTCTCTTCCACCGATAGACGTTGAGACCGCTGTCAGTGCTTGCCCCCTTGATCGGCTACGTCGTCGTCGACCGAGTACCCCTACCATCGAGCTTCCAGGCAAGCAGAGCTATTTTCCTTCCCCAAATATCGTCTGCCTTTCCGTATTTTCTTGCACTAGGCATTGATACTGCTGCTGCTACGTTACAATCCTATTCAATTGCATAGCCTATTTTTGTCGCCCTTTGATGTACCTTCCTTTATCCTATGCTGCCTATTATATATATATATATTATATTCAGCAGTGAGCCCGGCGCATTGTTAGTTAGGATTAGATAGAGGACCGTGATCACTCAGGGAGGTGAACGCGGATACGATGATTATAATTGCACCGCCTAAGGCCCCTACCTCGGCTCTACCGAGCCACATCAAGTGGAGCTATCGAGGAGTAATCCTCGTACTCCACTCGTTACTGACTCTGTATAGCCGCCCTAGGGACCTGAACACGGTTGTCCTTAAAGGTAAGAAGTCGGGTGACCCAACAGTGCCCGCGAGTGGTATTGCGACGGGACGACAGGGAGGGTACGACCAGTGTACCGGTGTGCTTGGCCCCTGATCATTGGCCGCGAGAGTTACCAAACCACGAAAGTCGAGCTCCTCCAGAAGCACAGTTGAGACAAGGTAAGGAGACGGTTCACCTTGTTGGTAACCGCAAAGACTTGGTGGGACGACAGGGCAGGCACCGATGTACTGGTGGTCCTGACTGCTGTCGTTGTCCGCGGGTCAGTTAAGTCGAGGCAACGATAAGGGTTGTCACGCAGGTTAATTAAAATGCTAAATGGTTCGGCGGATGACTTAAGTAGTCTTTTGGCTTATACGCGCTGCCTACACATGGGAATTACGAGTTATTGGCTCCTCTGCTTCGTAGTGTCGTCCGAGGACTCTTCAGACGTCAGCAGTACTGCGGGCTGATTGCCGGGAAGTGGTGTTGACTTATTTGCTCGCACGGTGGTGTCTTATTTGGATTTGCTTTAACTTCACCGGCCAGCCACGCACCGTGCAGGAGTACGTTTGGGTTGGGGTCCAAGGCCCGGCGTACTTACGATTTAGACCGATGGTTGGCCTCTCTGTTGAGTTTAAAAGATGGGCTATGAAGTGTTGGATAGCCTCGGTGGAGCGTTCCCTAACAAGGTTCCCGCCACCCTGGAGATCCGTGCGTGTAGTGTAACACAAGTGCACCCTACAGGGAAGATTAATCTATTCGAATAGCCGTGTCCACGGTAACAGGATGCTTCATGCTGAAGCTGGATCTTACCACTACAAACTATTATTATTAAACTGTATGGTTCCGGATTTTCTTCCTCGCTGGGATGTCGAGGAGATGAACTCGGAGACATTGCTAATTATTACAACTTATTATTATACAATGCTGCATCAACTTCTGCTGCATTGTTACTTTATGCTTTATACAAACTGTTGGCTATTCTCTCCTCATGCTGCAAGACTCGTCGGAAGATGCTAGTCTTCGATAGGCCTAACTTCTTACCCTTATTCTGATTTCTATCTTGCAATCCACTATATATAGCCTCCCCTTTCCATTTGATACAATGCATAAATGCATAGTAGCGGACGTAAGACTCGCGGGTATGCTAGATACTCACCTTTGCTTTATTTCCACCTTTTTGTTTTGCCTGATCGGCCGCTGCAGTCGAAGTTGGAGCCTTGAAGTCCAGGAGCAGAAGATCCCCGATGTAGACCACCGCAACGTGAAGATCCCCGATGCCTTCTACGATGTCGAGTTCCCCTTTGACCAGGAGTAGTTTGGAGGTTACCAGGCAGGAGGCCTTGCCTTTTCGATCAAGTGTTGATTTTGTGCTAGCCTTCTTAAGGCAGATCATATGTACCTTGTGTATGTACTCAGATACTTTTGCTTCCGCTAACCTTGTGCTCTCGAGCTGTTGTATTCGAGCCCTCGTGGCCCCTGACTTGTATTAAACAGCTTGTATTATTTTATTTGTAGAGTTGTGTTGTGATATCTCATCGTGAGTCCCTGATCTCGATCGTGTACCTTGCGTGTATGATTACTGTACACGACTTGATTTTGGGGGCGTCACACGAAATACTCAACAAGTACAATTAGAACCATCAGAATGATCATGAATAATTAACCAGGAAGGAATATTGATAACTCGTGGTCAATATGAAGACTGAAACTGAATATCTGAATGTGTCGCACGGACTAGTCAACGAGCTAACAGTTCTCACCGATGTCATATTGGAATAGTCGCTCGAGAAAGTCACTCACCGGACCGACACGAAGATCTTAGCAATCTTTAAATTTAATTAACGAGTGAACATCCAATGGTCATCAAATCCTTGCAAAACGAAATCCTCTCGGAACCAACACTGAGAAATGAGCACTATGGATTATTCACACATGACGTGGACTTATGATGGTGTGAAAGTTCTCACCGACCTGACTTTTGCACAACGGATTAGTCCGCATGCGACAGAATTCATCGACCGAAACGAAATAGTGCATGTGGGACAGTTCTCACCGCACCGGGCTAACAAATATCCAATTCACCAAGCTCCAATCCACGAAGGAACCAAATCTCTGAAACAACAATTGACAAAATATCAAACCCAACAATGGACAACGTTCGGAAACAGCGAAGAATCCAAGAGTTTTGAAAATGAACAACGAAGAAAACGAACAACAAAGAGCGACGTACACCATACCAAGAGGGAACGAACAACAGTGAAGCGACCCAACAACGGGCAAATCATACAACAAGATCATGATGCACTTGTCTTTTAACTCAATGAAACAGAATTTTGCGACATCACTTCAACCCCGGCATGAGCAATACCAAAACCTGGATAGAAATCTCCTACTAAGTACAAGAGCAATGCATATTGAATAAATTAACTAACAGAGTTTGTCCATGCTTGTTAATTTCATATTAAATTATCCTCAACCAGTGGGGGAGTCCATATGGTGTGCAACTACAACTTTGCTAGGAAAAACTCAAATCAAAAGTTTAATTTGCAGCTCCCTGTAAACCTGGCGTACCACTCCCTCAGTATGCACTATTAAAATTCAGAGCTTAATCCAAACAGCCGGAACATCTATGTATGGCAGATGTATCTTAATTGTGTTGTTTAATTAAAAGAGAGCCAGATGGAATATGAAGGCAAGGATTACTCTTGGTAAATTGGTCCAGCAAACCAACGGCACTAGCACAACACATGATGTAGATAAAATTTATCTAATGAGTTCCTAGCAATTTGAAACCAAACCCTTTTCCTAGTCCATAAAAATCTGCAGTAATACTTCTCCCAAATTCACAGGCTAGTGTAGAATAAGAATTAGCTTATGCTTATACTATTAAGGTAAAATCACTTGTACGTACAAGACCTAGCAGAAAGTGAACGCATGTCCCAATACAATCTGAAACGACATATTTTTCTGAATCAAATCAATGAGTGGTACTTCCAGTCTACTAACAACAACATTAGATACTCATGTGTAGGCTGGGCAACGTACTATTATTACTAGGCATCTAGAATGGGTGAAGCAAATTAGGACTTGATCTAGTGATTGGAACAGGTAGTTCAGCCACAACATGAACATGTGCACCGTTTTTTGTACCTGGAGACCTGCCAGCGGCTGAAACAACAGCAGGGACACAGGTGGCGACGCTGGGCAAGAGCCTCGACCACGACGCTCAATCCCCGGTGAGGCGGCCACCAGAAGCGGATAGAGGCGACAGCGCCAAACTCGACCTAGGCGAGGCACCGTTAGCAGTGTATCATCATCGAAACCCTCAGCGGCGGCCGCGGTGATAGAGGGATTGGGAAACTATGGGTACGGTTAGGGCTGCATGAAAGGGGGATTTTATCTTCTTCTTCTTTTTCCTATTCTAAACCGACTGTTTTCCTTTTTTTTTTTTGAAATAAAATCAAGGGCTAGTTTTTTTCTCACTCACCGGATAGGCATATGGACTCTATTTCGGACAACTGTATATTATTTTTCGATCTATCGATGAGATGGACGCAATCATGGTCTCAGATTTTCCATTCATTGTATGTGTCAAAAAGTTAAAACTTATAGTCAAATTTCCAATGAATTTCTAATTGAGCGTTTGAAAAAAATCCGAGGTATTATAACCTTTTCCTTAAACATTTTAGCACTCTCGTAAGTTTCATTTCTCCACTCATTTAAAAAAGTCAAGTTCATGAGACGTTTTTCACCAACCAACTTTGGGTCGACATTAAGTTCTCTAACAGCCCAGAAATCTTTGTGTTCTAACTCTAATGACAAATGGCAAGCCTTTCCATAGACCATTTTATAGGGAGACATGCCCATGGGGTTTTTGTAAGCAGTTCTATATGCCCACAGAGCATCTCCTAACATCTTTGACCAGTCCTTTTTCTAGAACTGTTAACTGTCTCTTGCAAGATCAACTTCATATTTCTATTGGTGAGCTCAACTTGCCCACTAGTTTGAGGATGGTACGGTGAAGCAATTGTATGATTGACATCGTACTTGGCTAAAGCTTTTCTAAAAGCTCCATGCGTGAAATGTGATCCTCCATCAGTCATGAGGTACCTTGGTACACCAAACCTAGGAAAAATTATATCTTTGAGCATTTTAAAAGATGTCTTGTGATCGACACTTTCAGTAGGGATTGCTTCAACCCACTTGGTTACAAAACAGACAGCTACTAAAATGTGAGTGTACTTGTATGAGGGAGGAAAATGACCCATAAAATTAAAACCCCAGCAATCAAAAGGCTCAATCACTAGAGAGTAATTCATAGGCATCTTATTCCTCCTACTAATATTACAAGTCTCTGACACTTATCACAAGATAAAACATAATTTCTAGCATCTTTAAAGAGAGTAGGCCAATAAAAACCTGATTGGAGAACCTTATGTGCGGTCCTCTCACCAGCATGATGTCCTCCATAGGGACTATCGTGACATTGTATGAGAATGTCCTTCTGCTCGTGCTCCGGTATGCATCTTTTCACGATCCCATCCGGGCCTTCTTTGAAAATATGAGGGTCATCCCAAAAGTAATGCCTCAAATCATGGAAGAACTTCTTCCTTTGCTGAAATGTTAAACTTGGAGGCAAATACTTTGCAACGGTAAAATTAGCATAATCTGCAAACCAAGGATCGAAAAGAGATTGTACTTTCACAACAGCTAGTTGTTCATCTAGAAAACTGTCGTTGACTGGAATGGGATCATGCGGTATATCTTCCATCCATGAAAGGTTGTCCGCCACCGGATTGTCTGCTCCTTTCCTATCAACAATCTGTAAATCAGATTCTTGAAGAAGGAGTACCCACCGGATGAGTCTTGGTTTGGCATCCTTCTTCGCCATAAGATACTTAAGGGCAGCATGGTCAATATGAATAATAACTTTAGAATCACCAATATAAGGTCTAAACTTATCACAAGCAAACACTACTGCTAAGAATTCCTTCTCAGTAGTAGCATAATTCTTTTGGGCACTATCAAGGGTTTTGCTAGCATAATGTATAACATTCAATTTCTTATCAACCCTTTGTCCTAAAACAACTCCAACAGCAAAATCACTAGCATCACACATAATTTCAAAGGGCAATTTCCAATCATGTGGTTGTACTATAGGAGCAGTTATTAAAGCTTTCTTAAGAACTTTGAAGGCCTCCTTACAATCTTCATCGAATACAAAAGGAACATCCTTCTAGAGAAGATTAGTTAGGGGTCTCCAAGTCTTAGAAAAGTCTTTAATAAATCTTCTATAGAAACCAGCATGACCGAGAAAACTATGAATAACTTTGATGTCCCTTGGATAGGGCATCCTTTCGATAGCTTCAATTTTCTCCTTGTCCACTTCAATTCCCCTCTCAGAAATCTTGTGACCAAGAACGATCCCTTCGTTAACCATGAAGTGGCACTTTCCCAGTTTAGAACTAAATTTGTATGCTCGCATCTCTGCAAAACTTTATTAAGATTGTGGAGACAGTGGTCAAATGAAGTTCCATAGACGGAGAAATCGTCCATGAAGACTTCCACAATCTCCTCACAGAAACCATGAAAAATAGCAGACATGCATCTCTGAAAAGTAGTAGGTGTGTTGCATAAACCAAAAGGCATATGCCTATAAGCATAAGTACCATAGGTACACGTGAAAGTGGTCTTCTCTTGATCGACAGTATTAACATGAATTTGAGAGAAGCCAGAGTACCCGTCAAGATAGCAAAAGTGGGTGTTTTTGGACAGCCTCTCTTGCATCTGACCGATGAAAGGCAACGGGTAGTGGTCCTTCCTGGTGGCCTTGTTCAAGTTCTTGTAATCAATATACATTCTATATCCAATAACAACTCTTTGAGGTATTAGTTCATCTTTATCATTAGGAACAACAATCATACCCCCTTTCTTAGGAACACAATGAACTGGACTTACCCACCTACTATCATCTATAGGATAGATGATACATGCGGATAGAAGCTTGAGAATTTCAGTCCTAACCACGTCCTTCATCCTTGGGTTCAACCGTCGTTGATGATCAACAACTGGTGTAGCAGCAGGCTCGAGATTGATAGTATGTTGGCAAATCGATGGACTAATCCCATTAATGTCATCAAGGGTATAGCCCAGGGCACCATGGTGTCTGCGAAGTGTCTCCAATAATTGCTCTTCTTCAAATCCTGAAAGTTTAGCATTGATGATAACATGATATATTTTATTTTCATCTAAATAAGCATACTTGCGCATATCGGGTAGTGGATTGAGGTCAAACACCGGGTCTTCTTTTGGTTGTGCTAGGATTCCTAAAGGTTCAACCGGAAGGTTGTGCTTCAGGATAGCAGTTTGTCTTGTGAATATTTCGTCTAACTCATTTCTCTCTTGCATATGCATATAATTCTCGAGGTCTTCCATATATTGTTGCAAAGGATCATTAGGAGGAATAACAATGGAAGAAATATCTTCAATAATTTTATCATCACTAGGTAAATCAGTACCACGAGGCTGCTTGGAAAACTTAGAAAAGTTAAATTCATATGGCTCACCATTGAATTCAACTGAGACTTTACCGTTTCTGCAATCTATTATAGCTCCACAAGTCTTGAGGAAAGGCCTACCAAAGATAATAGGGAAAAATTATCTTGTACTGAACCAAGTACTAGAAAGTCGGTAGGATTCTTTACCTTTCCACATAGGACTTCAACATCTCTCACAATTCCAATGGGATAGATAGTTTCTTTGTTTGCTAGATAAATAGTAACATCAACCTCTTCAAGTTCACATGGTGAAATCTCACCCATGATCTCCTGATAGAGTGTATAAGGAATAGCGCTAGCACTTGATCCCAAATCGCCTGTAATAAATGTGATCTCCTATTTTAACAGATACAACTGGTGTACCTGAAATTGGGCCCTTATTCTTGGCTTTAACAATGTTAGTTGAAATAGCACAAAAATTTATATTGGAATCTAAAACATCATTAGTAACTAGATCTTTAACCACCGCAACTTGAGGATCGACCTTGATCTGGTCCTTAGGTTCGTCAGTTCTTCTCTCACTTTTATTTATTATGCCTGTCACAAAAGAGTGCTCCCTTATCCTTGCTGGAAAAGGGGGCTTTTCATATATAACTGCAGGCAGAATAGGGTCAGCAACATTAATAGTAATAGGTAATTCTTTACAGGGTTTAAGATATTGATCCTTCTCCTCCTTAGAAGAGTCAATGTGAGAGGCAAAGTTCTTGCAAAAATCAATTTTCACATAGCTCTCAATATAATCATGCTCATAATTTATAGCGGGTTCAATACCTTTATCGATTTCCCAGTCTTCAGTGTTCTTCTGGATCCTCTCAATGAGATCCCATCTTTCTTCAACGCTTAAGGTTTGGAATACCCCACTAGAGGAGACATCCAACATCTCCTTATCCTGACGAGAAAGCCTGGCATAAAAAATTGTAAGTGTAATATCTTTGGGGAGTTCATGAATAGGACATTTGAACATGAGGGACTTCAGTCTCCCCCAAGCTTGAGCAATGCTCTCTCTATCACGAGACCAAAAATTATAGATGTAGTTCCTATCTCGATGAATTTCATGAAGAGGATAAAACTTTGTATAAAAGTGAGTCATAAGCTCTTTCCAATTGATTAAATGTGAGTTATCGAGGAGCTCATACCAATCTGAAGCTTTATCTATAAGTGGTACGAAGAATAATTTCTTCATGACGAACTCCATTGACACACCTGCAGGCTTGAATAGTGAACATAGTTGTGATAATTATAGCAAGTTTTCACCTGGATGTCTGTCTCCTGCATAACGATTAGCCACAACATAATCGATAATACCAGTTGGTATTTTATAAGGCACAGTTTCAGTAGAGGTGGGAGTGACCACCGCAGTAGTGGGGCGTTTCCCCATAAGCAACGAACCAAGAGTAGAGGTGTCCATAAGGAAAAAAAGTAGCAACATCAAAATAAAAACAAAAATATAAAAGATTCCTTACCAGCTTCACTTACTAATAGCGCTACGCTCCCCGGCAACGGCGCCAGAAAACAGTACTTGATGACCCTGAACTGTAGGGGATCGATTGTAGCATTTTCGATAAATAAGAGTGTCGAACCCAACGAGGAGCGGAAGGTATTGGTAAGTGACATCGGTAAAGAAATACCTGCAGGCACTGAAAGATAACTTTTTAGGGGTTTTTTGGTATAAGAAACTAGGATATAAAAGAAAGCAAGATAAAATATACTGAGGAGTAACAAGTGGCCCAATCCCTTTGAGCAAAGGATAAGCCTAGCAACTGAACTTAAAAAGACTAAAGTGTTCTTGAGGACACATGGGAGAGATAGTCACGTGCTTTCGCCACATTCCGTATCGGTACTATGTTTTGTGTTGATAAGTGTTGAGTGGGTGCATCTATGCTAGTACACCTTATAGACTAAGATAAGTGCACTCTTATGATTAAACACCTTGCAAGCATGCACAAATACAAGGTATAAATTAAGGCATAGGCCTAACCACATCAATACGATCAAGGACCCATTATTCCCTTGTGCAAAAGCGTGCAAACTGGGGTTCAGGTTTCTGTCACTCTGGCAACCACCCGCAAGGATTCTTTATACACAATGCATTCCCCTAGGCCCTTAATAAGGCAAAGTTTTGAGTGTTCGACTCACCCAACACCACTAGGAAAATAACAACACAACTTAAATATCAAACAACATATATTACTTCAACATCATATGAGGGGGAAAACAGTAGGGTAAGACCCCCACTGTAGCTTTTAAATTATTAATTAAACAAGCAAGTACAAAGTGTCAAACACAAAAGGATTCATAGCTTGAGATAAGCCATGAAATAAAACTAAGTTACATTGTCAAGCCATTCTTTGAATGACTCAGCATACTTGGCTTTGATTCTATATCTCAAGAGTTTGAGCTCAGAGAAATAGTGCTCCTTCCAGTGCAACATGGAAGGGTTCTTGTTCCTGAAGATTTTGTCATTTCTGGCCATCCAGATTGCCCAGGAAGCAGTGATAATGATCTCCATGAAGAAAGGAACATGTAGCTTCTGTCTGATGTCATCAAAAGCCTCTAAAATAGATGAATTTCTGGTTCTAGTTGGGCAAATAAATTCCCAGCATTGAGCAGCAAAAGGGTAGCCCCAGAACAGGTGATGCAGAGTTTCTTCCACCTGATAGCCAAGAGTTGCACAGTTGTAGGTTTGTAAGGAGAAAGTCTTCCTTCTGAGAAGGTTTCTGGTGTTTAACCTGTCATTCAAGAGTAGCCAGAAAAAGACCTTATGCTTAGGTTGACAACTGCTGTTCCAAACCCAATTAAAATGAGGAGGTACCCCTTTGTATCAGAGCATGACTTTGTAAGCTTTAGCATCACTGAAATTATGGTTGCCCAATATGTAAGTCCACTGATCTTTCCTCACATCATTGTTCTGATGGTAAGTCACATAGAAGGAGTCAATGACAATCAATTCCTGTAAGGCTTGAGTGGAGAGTGGAAGAAAGAACAGATCATCAATGTATTCAGTCTCCATGAATTGTTTAACAGTGATTAGCTCATTCCTTGCAAAGGAGAAGATGTGAGGCAACAACTGGTAGAGGCATTGGGAACTCCAGAGGTCATACCAAAACAAAGCAGTGGAACCATCACCAATGTTGCATCTGGCCATGGCCTTGAAATTGTCCAGTAAATTCAGGTTGGCTTTCCACCAAAAGGATCCCACCACTTGGTTGCCAGGCAGTTGGCCATCAACATAGTAATACTCCCAAACTAATTTAACCCAAGGGATATCTTCCTTGTTTAACAACTTGTGAAGATTCTTGAGAAGCAAAGCTTTGTTTTGGAAATTTATGTTAAGAACACCTAGTCCACCCTGGTTTTTAGGCCTGCAAACTGTATCCCAAGACACAAGAGCAGGTCTTTTGTCCTCCATATTTGAGCCTCTCCATAAGCAGTTTCTCAGGTATCTATTAATTTTCTGCTTGATGGTTTCAGGGAGGTCTAGGCATGTCATGAAATAAACAGCTAGGGATGAGAGCACACTCTTGACCATAACTAGCCTTCCAGCATAGGTGAGGAAATTGGCAATGCCTGTGAGTTTTCTGGCCACTCTGTTAACAATGGTCATGCAATGCTCCACTTTGGGTTTTTGGATACACAGAGGGATGCCCAAGTATATGATTGGGAAATGTCCTCTTTGGCAGTTCAGTGTACAGATGAAATGCTCAACTCTGTCATCCTCAATGTTTATAGGGATCGTGTTTGATGTATGGTAGTTAACTTTCAGACCAGTAGCACTAGAAAAAGTGTTTAACAATGCTTTGAGACAAACAAGTTGTCTGACATCAGCACTCATCACAAGTAAAGTATCATCAGCATACTGAGCAATTGGGAAGTCAGGGCAAGAGCTTAATTGAATTGGGGCAGTGATCAGTCTCAGTTGTTGTGCTTTGTTGAGGATGGATTGTAGTAAGTCAGCAACAAGCACAAACATAAGAGGAGAGAGAGGATCACCTTGTCTGACACCTCTTTTACAGTAATTTTTTTACCTGGGACCCCATTTAGAAGAACAACAGAAGATGCAGAGCCGAATAGCAAATTCATCCAGTTAATCCATCTATCACCAAACCCTTTTGCCTTGAGGATTTGGATAATAGTCTGGTGCTCAATTGTATCAAAAGCTTTTGCAAAATCTAGCTTTAGCAGTAAGGTTGGAACATTTGATCTGTTGCAAAGGTGTAAATATTCAAAAGCCCAACCAATGCAGTCTTGAATTGCCCTGTTCTGGAGGAACCCATATTGATTAGCATGCACAAGCTTAAGAATGACCTTCTGCAGCCTATTAGCCAGGAGTTTAGTCAAGATTTTGAGAGTGGTATTGAGGAGTGAGATTGGTCTGAAATCATTTGGGCAACAAGGATTAGGGACTTTAGGGATCAGGGTGATATTAGAGACATTGCCAGCATGAAAGTCAAGAACTAGAGACATAATATCAAGCCCAATGATATCCTAGCATTTCTTGATGAATTCATTATTAAATCCATCAGGCCCAGGAGATTTTCCATTTGGGGGATCATCAATCACTTGTTTAACTTCATCATTAGTGAAAGGAGCCTCAAGCTGCTGTAGGAGTGCTTCATTATTATTTG
The DNA here is from genome assembly GCA_950022295.1 of Bromus sterilis. Taxonomy (NCBI): domain Eukaryota; kingdom Viridiplantae; phylum Streptophyta; class Magnoliopsida; order Poales; family Poaceae; genus Bromus; species Bromus sterilis. The sequence continues at coordinate 294,649,928 of OX465595.1, forward strand.
TTGTGTATAAGTCTTGGAGGTTGAAGTGCATAGAAATTCCATTAGATTGCCCCATCCTACCTTTGAAGCTGTCCCAAAGAATTGCAGCCGTACCCTCATGATCAGAAACCTCATTCTGGCTGGAGTCCTGAAGCACATCAATGAAATTGTTTCTATGGTTCAGAGTAGCCTTGGCATGTAAGAAGTCAAAGCTCTCATCCCCTAATTTCACCCAATTGATTTTGCCTCTCTGTCTCCAGTAGATTCTCTGACTGTCAAGCAAATCCAGTAAGTGCTTCTTAAGTAAAATTCTGCAATTCCATTCAAAAGTGGAGAGGCACCTGAACTCCTCAAAGAAGTCAAACCAGAATATGAGCTCATTTATTCTTGTTATTTCAGACTTAAGACAAGGGGTATTTTTAGCCCAAAGTTTAAGGGCTCTCCTAACATTCTTGAACTTAGCATTAATTCTCTTTGCAGAATCTTGGAAGCCAACTGGGATGCACCAGGCATTGTTCACAATCTCCTTGAACTCCTCTCTTTTCATCCAGTGGTTTTCAAATCTGAAATTTTTGGATTTAGGAATTTTGGACTCAATCTTGATCATACAGGGGAGGTGATCAGAGATTGGTTTAGCCATGGGGAGAGCCACAGAGGAAGGATAGGTGCTAGTCCAAGAGGCTGAGGTGAAGAACCAGTCCAATTTTTCAAGTAAAGGCCTCTCTTGCATATTTCTCCAAGTGAACTTTCTTACTTTAAGAGGGAGCTCCACTAGCCCCAAGTTGCTGATTGCATCATTAAAGAGGAGCATGTCATTCACATCACCCCCAGGCCTGTTTCTATCTTCAGGAGCCCTGATGAAGTTGAAGTCACCCATGACAATCCAATACATGTCATCAGGCATATCTATGTTACCAAACCATTGAATGAACTCCTCCTTCTCATGCTGAAGACAAGGGCCATAGATGTTAGTTAAAATCCAAGTTTGATTGGACAATCTGTTGGTGAACTGGACTGACAGGGAGAACTTGTTTTGGAAGACCATTTCACCATCTAGGATTGAGTCATTCCAGGCAGTCAGGATCCCTCCAGATGCTCCACTTGAGGGGAGGAAATCAAATTTAGAAATTCTCTTGGGGCAAAAGTTTCTAAGGTACTGCAAGTTAAAATCCTCTCTTTTAGTTTCCTATAAGCAAATTACAGCACAAGCACTTTCCTCAATTTTTTGGTTGATGGCATTCCATTTATCTTTGGAATTAATCCCTCTCACATTCCAGTTTAGGATGCTCCATGATCTATTGTTATTCATAGGGAAAGTGAGAGGCAAAGTTCACAGATATAGGTGCAACTCCTATATCAATAGACATTTCAGAGGAATATAATCTTGTGAGTAAACCGCAACTCGAAAATCAACTTGATAAACATCCAGGAACCAGGGTAAACATGAGCACAGGCTCACTGTGTTTCAACTGCATATTACAGACTGAGGTCTCAAAATAGAACATGATTCCTCTGACATGAGCTTCCAAAAGAAAAGCTAAACTACTATCCAAGTCTATCTCAGTGGTTGTGCAAATCATGGAGAAGAGTTGGAGTTTGCTTTTCTTTCTTTGGCCTTGGGCACCTTAGCCAATTCCTCCTTTGCCTTCTTTTTAGGTTTCTTGGAAAGCTTGGAGTCCAGCTCTTTGTCTCCCAACTTACAAAATGAAGCAGATAAGTTTTTGACCACTTTATTATGCAATTCAGGGGGGCTAGCATTACAAGGCAGACAATTGAAATCAGGACATGGTGGTGCCTTAACCCAACATTATTTGTTCTGATTCTGTCACTTCTTCTTACCTCAATGTCAACCAGGGCAGCTTTCCCCCTTCTCTTTTTGGAAATAAAACCATGCTGCTCCTCCACATGCACTGATGAATTTTGTCCTGAGGCCTCATTTTATTTGTTGCCCAAGAGCAAGTCATGATCATCCTTCCCAGATGACTTACAAGCAGGGGCCTGGGAAACAGGGCAGCAGTCAGGGATTTGAAATATGAAGTGCTCCTCCACATCATTTTCAGTTATCATGCTCCACAGAGGGGACTTAAGAAGCTTTAATGCACTATCAAACTTCTCTGGAGAAATAAGCAAGTGAACTACAAAATTAAACCAACTTACTGGAACTTTAGCAAGCTGAGCTCCAGCAGAATCCTGTGGTGCAAAGTGCTGTTTCCAAATGTCCATACCTTCAGAGGATAAACAAATGATTTTCATCAAACCAGAATCAAACTTTGGGGCATCCATGGAATCACTAGCAGTTGAAACACCAAATTTGAGCAAGGTAGCATTGAACAGGGAAAATTCAGATTCCATAGTCAGGCCACTAATGTCCTCATTGCAGGGAATAGTAGTATTATCAACAGCCAATTTAAGAGCAGATGCAGTTTCCATAGAGCATAAAGTAAAAGGGGGTGGACTCTCAGTGGCAGAAAAGTGGGGAACAGTTAAAGAATTCATACCAGAGGAGCTAGACTGAAAAGAAGGAGAGGCCATAGGTGTGATCAAGTCCACCTGAGAAAGAGCTTGACCAGAGCACTGAACATCAGCATGCAGGTGAACAACAGTAGGAATTGGGGCCCAGTCTTCATTCAGGAAACCAGTAGGGTCATGGAAAAATAGGTTCTGGGAGGCAGCCAACTCATCTGCATTGCCAAGGTCCTCCACATCCCTGTCATCATCAAGATCAATCTCAAAGAGCCCATGCTCCTGCAGGTTCAGGACAGGCTCAAGCACATCCAGGTTCCAATCAAACTCCTGAGGAGGAGGCAAGTCATTGTTGATCTGCTGCACATCATCTAAGTTCACTTGAGGGATGATTGCCAAGGTCCTCATTGTTGACCCTTCTCCAGTTGTTGCCCTCATTGTGCTTGATGAAAGAAAGATAAACATCACCGAAAGCATGGGGACTATTATGAACAAGCCAGTCTCTGTCTCTGACATGAGAGAGACGCACATAGGCTTCCCCAAAGGCGCATTGCTGGATATCACGATGCTCAAGATGCACCTCCTGCTCCAAAAATTCTTGAACCACTTCACGTACCATGGGGAAAAAAACCTCTGCAGGGCGCAGATTGATGGAGACTATCGCCCAATCTTCATGCTTCCGTGCGCGCCTGGGGAGCACCACTCTATAGACGCCATTGCGGCCCGGGACATGCATGATCTCTTGCCCTTGCGGTACGAAGGGCGTGGGGTCGATGGGGATGTTCGCCATTGGAGGTGAGCTAGCAGGCTCTTCTGTGGAAGAGGAAGGGGCAACGCTAGAGCTTATGGGGGAAGGTACCGAAATGGCCAGTATATGTCTCGGCTGGAAATTAGGAACAAGATCCTCACAGAGCTCCTTGAAATTAGCACACATTCGGACCGACTGAGCTGGGCCAAAAGCCATAAACCAATCCTCTATAACACCTGGGCCCCAGGCCTCCTCAGGTGGGCTGGGAAATGAGGCAAATTGAATGCAGGGGAGAATGCGGTGAGCTTCGGCTTCGGACATGCGCGGGCTACGTGACCAAACACGCCGCATGCAAAACATTCAATTTGGCTAGGACCAGGAGAAAAATTATCTGAGCCATCAGAATTAACCGAGTCATTAACTGCAGAGGGTGCAGTAATACTCATTGAAAGGGTTGGAGTAATCCCAGGTGTCGCGTTTGAATTTGAAAGACGCTGAAAGACTGACGGCCGCTGATCATGATGTTGCGAGCTTTGGTCGGAGCTTCGGTGATCACCATTGCGGCAGCGTACTACAGTCCATTCTGCCTCCTTCTCTTTGTAAAAACGAGCTTCCTCTCGGCGCCAGTTAGGGCCTCCATCACCCCAAAGGCTAAAAACCATCTCAAAATCTTGGGAAGAAATACGGCCAGCGTTGTAAACTTCAAACCCCACATTGAGCGCAAAATTTTGACGCAAGCGAGAAACCAAAAGATCTATCTCAAAGGTGCATGACACGAAAACCTTGCGGGTAACAACCAAAGCATGCATTGAGCGCCATGCTAACCGTATGAATGTCCAGACGAAAAGAGGCACGACAGAAAGAAACGACCAACTTGAACTCACGATGGTGAAAACCAGGGGAGAAGACTACTGGGTGCCCAAACTTCAACCTCATATCCGCTTGAAACTTCTTACCTCGAGCAAAGTCAAGGTGTGGCGCCATGGTGCAACTCACAAGGAGAGGGAGAGGGAGGGCGGGGGGGGGGGGTGGCTGCCGGTGCCGGAGTGTCAGGCGGAAGGGAGGTGGACGCCGGGGCCGGAGTGGCCACCGGCGAGGAGTGCCTAGGAGTCGCCTAGGAGAGCCTAGAGCCTAGAAATGATTATATTATATACTTCAACATCATATGATTACTAGCAACTAGACTTCTCCCATGTCCTCAAGAACTAAAGTAACTACTCACAAGACATAAAAGAGATCATGACCAGTGGTGATAAATAGATGATAAACAATCTGGACATAACAATATTTCTCCAACAAAACTCAATAGCATTCACCACAAAGGAGCAATCAACACGGGTAGAGTAGAGAGGATAGATAGTACGAATTACAACACAAGATACACTTGTGATATGAGATAGGATGGTGGTGGAGATGGTGTTGATGTTGGGGATGATGTTGATGATGATCTCGATGATGCCCATGACGATGCTGATGACGATGGCGATGATGTCCCCTTCCGGGAGGTGTTCTCCTCGGCGGAATTTGCCCGTCGGAGATGCATTTTCTTCTCTGTAGGTTCCCGCCACGGAGCGGCGACGGAACTCACGAAACTCCTCTATTTTTAGGGTTTTCGGACGACGATGAATAAATAGGCAAGAGGGGGGAGCCTGGGGTGGCCCCAGGGGTCCAGGTGGCCACTCGGCGCGCCCCTGATGGAGACCGCGCCAGGGGGGCACCTGGGAACCTGGTGGACCCCTTCTGGCTCCCGTTTTGCGTGTCCCCATCATCCTTCTGGAAAACATCATCCGTTGATTTTCAGGTAATTTGGAGGTCTTCTCATTCAGCAACCCAACGTTCACTTTTCAGCGATGAATCCTGTGGCTGCTGCTTCGGCATCGGAAAGTTACAAACTGTGTAAAACAAGACAAAACATCATAAGAATAGCATCATAACATGAAATATATCAATGAATAGGGGTGAATTACAATATAAAATAGTGATGCATTTTGGACGTATCACTTGGACAACTAGAAGAAGTGAACCCAGGAAGTCTTGAACTTAGGTAAGCCTTACAAAATTATAGACAGAAGGCTAGGAAGCCACCATCATGTCTCGTAGGACCAGAACATAAACGGATCTACCAACAATATTCGGTCCTATGCTCCGTATGCCACTTATTCTTGAGGGACTTCTGCATTCTCCTATTCTCTGCTGCATGTAGGCCCTGCAAGATGAAGTCGACACGATTCCATATGGCTTAGCATGCATACGCGTCCTTGCATGCGTACATGATTTTCTCCTCGCAAAGTGGCTCCACCCAGCGAGCATGATAATCCTTGTTGAAGTTATCCTTCAGTTTTAAGAAGGAGGAATCAACGAGGCGTCCCACCACGTACGCTAGTGAATCAAGAGCCTTCGGTGAACGAGGAACAACCCAATCCGCCTGGATGTCAAAGTAATTGGTTAATTCGATGTCCTATCGCCCCAGCATTTGTTTATCGCACCCAATGCTAAATCGAATTTTTTTTACTAAGATTCGCGGAGGAAGCTCTTCAGTTCTCGGCTCACCTTTGTTGCCAAGGACACCTGGTAAAGGAGACATCTCGTGCCACAACAGAGTTGGATCAGGGCCGCCTTCTGCTTCTCGACAGTAACATGCTCACGCTTCGGAGGTGGAGTGTACTCGACGTCCATGCCGATGAGACGCCCTTCATGGTCTTCGAGATACGCCATGAAATGTCCTACCCATCATTGGACTTCTTTGAATTCATTGGTGTAGACGGTGGTGATATTCACGTCGCCATGGACTGGGACATCCAAGGTGTTGACGAAGTTTCTGCTCTGTTGGGGCGCCGCAATCTTCTGGCCGGGGCGTCTGTGGAGAAAATGAGAGCCAGGCATGGTGGAAACTAAGGTAAGCGCTAGATATTGGGAGAGAGCAAATGGAAGGAGGGAGTGGGATGCGTTCGTTGTCTTGCAGATGAGATTTGGCAACTGCTTAAATCTTGGAGGGAGACGAGAGGTTAACGAAGCGTCTGTTTACTTTTTTATTCAATATCCTCGAAACACGAAGTGTCTGCAGACAGGATGTTAATGCACCCCTGTTTCAACGAGGAAGAGGAGGACTCGACTGTACATTGTATCTTCTATTAAATTTTTCTACAAATTTTCTCAAATGAACACAATTCTTGTGATGGTTAATAGTGCCGTGGTGCAACATTCGTGTAAAGATTAAAAATCTCCAATGTGCACAAACAAAATGATCATGCATCACAATCCTCTATGTGTATCCTAAATTGTGTGAGGAAAATCCTACCACATCAACACACATTACACACAACAAAGTGTATTGAAATCAACAAAATGTGTCAAATGCAGACAAATTATTTGAACAATAACCTATGCCCTATACCTAATTAAGGGGTTACATGTGTGAAAGTATGACAGCGTGACAAACGATGACACACGGTCGAACTTTGTATTTGATATCCTTTACTTGGAGACCTTGTACATGATTATATATGAAGAAACAAAATGACCATGCACCGCAATCCTCTTGGGGGGTTACCTAGATTATGTGAGGAATATCCTACCACGTACACATGAACACCGTAGAAACAACAAGGTATATTAAAATTACCAACTAATGCATATGCATGTGATGCACACAATGTTTTGTATTTGCTTGAAATACTCTCAAACTAGTATTTCATTATATTCAAGTATCATGATTACAAAGTGCATGAATGGAGGCGTAGTGAATCCATCCTTGATATATATGGTGGCAAACATATGCCCGCATGCAAAAGTACATAGGGTGTTACTTGTGTCAAATTATGTCGTGACAAGCGACGACACATGATTGAACTTCAATTTATCCCTTTACATGCATGGAGACCTTGTAGATGGGAAGTTGAACACCACAAAATGATCGTGCGCCGCAATCCTGTTTAGGGATCACCTAAATTATGTGAGGAACATCCTATCACACATGACCACTGTAGAAACAACAAATTAAAGTGAAACCAACTAATGCATATGCATGTGATGCACACAATGTTTTGTATTTGTTTGAAATACTCTCAAACAAGTATTTTGTTATATGCATGCATCATGATTACAATGTGCATGAATGGAGGTGTAGTGAATCCAGCCTTGATATATACGGTGGCAAACATATGCCCGCAGGCAAAAGTACATAGGGGGTTACTTGTGTAAAAGTATGTCGTGAAAAGCGACGACACACGATTGAACTTCAATTTATCCCTTTACATGCATGGAGACCTTGTACTTGGGAAGTTGAACACCATAAAATGATCATGCGCCGCAATCCTGTTAGGGGATCACCTAAATTATGTGAGGAATATCCTATCACGCATGAACACCATAGAAACAACAAACTAAATTGAAACCAACTAATGCATATGCATGTGATGCACACAATGTTTTGTATTTTTTTGAAATACTCTCAAACTAGTATTTTGTTATAGCATGCATATCATGATTAGAAAGTATACATGAATGGAGGTGTGAATCCAGCCTTGATGTATATGGTGGCACCGTATGCCCTCATGCAAAAGTACATACAGGGGGTTACGTGTGTGAAAGTATGCTGCGTGACAAGCGACAACACACAATTGAACTTCAGTTTATCCCTTTACATGCATGGATACCTTGTATAGTTTAGTTGAACACCACAAAATGATTGTGCGCTGTAACTCTCTTTGGGGGTCAACTAAATTATGAGAGGAACATCATATATACCCTACACATGAAAGCATGCATTGCACACAAACAAAGTCAATTGAAACCAAACAAATGTGTCAAATGGACAAACTATTTGAACAATCACCTATGACCAGCATAGTACACCGTGCACTATACATATCATGTCTTACCTTATGAGTGCAAATAGAAAATGCATATAAAGTCATATGCAACCTTCAAATCCCCTAATGCATGTTTTCAAAGTACACTTGAATGGAGTGTGGATCTGGCCTCAATATGGTGCGTTGTGTTGGAGATATGCCCTAGAGGCAATCATGTTATGATGTTATCTCCTTATGTATTCATGAGTTATTTGTATTGTCCTTGAACATCATCACTGATATGTATCAATAAGTATGTGACTTGCTTGTGAGACTATATATTCTATGATGATTTTTCTAATGGTCCCTAGTTGACAAGGTTATGCGGACACATATCCTTGACTAGTATATGATTCGGTTGATGACTATGTTTCACAAGTCATGAGCTTGGAGATGCTACCGATAGTATGGACTTAGTGATGGGATCACTGAGTTGGACATAGACCCACTTTGAGACGTAGCGAGATATTGTCATCTGTTAGTCTCAATACAATTTATATGCCATGTCCTAGACCTGAAGTCCTTGCATGTTCTCGGGATGAGGAATGATCACTTAAGGACTACCAAACGCTACACTGTAACTGGGTAGTTATAAAGGTAGCTTACGGGTGAGTCATGATACATGCCGCGAGACATGGTTGATCAAGATGGGATTTTCCCCTCCACTTTGGAGAGATATTCTCTGGGCCCTCTCGAGTGATAAGATTCAGAAAGCATGGCCATGCAACATGGGTTAAGTGTTAACCCGGTTCAGGAATCTGTATCACGGTTTCGAGAAGAGAGGTCACGCTATCACAAGGGTGACAAGTACTCGCCTTGAGCTTGACAACATATATCGTGAGGCAAAAGGAATGTTGCATATGACACTTTGTAATGGTTTGTCTTATGACTTTACGCATATATGGGATTCGGCACATTTTGCTAGGAACCGCTACCGACTATCGAACTGGATGTGATTCGGGACGTGTCCATGTGTACGTGAACCTATATGGTCGCGCGCTTAAGAGGAAAGGAGCCCATTCGGATGTGATCCGAATGGAATATGGATGGAGGGTCCGGATTGCCTCAAGGGTTGAGGCCATTCCATGGGCGCCTATATAAGGGCTAGGGTGAACCCCGAAGGGGTACATGTCAGACCAAAAACCCTATCCGCCACTCCACCTCCAGGCCGAGCCGCCGGACCTAGCAGTCCACCGCCCGGCGGTCCTCCTTGTACGTGTGCATCCCTTGGAGGCGCTGCACCTGCGGCGCTTGGACGAACTATTCGCGGGATCAGATCGCGGAACTCCGTTCGTGGGATCGGTACGAGGGATCGTTCGAGGCCTTTGAGCAGCAGCCGCCGACGCGCATCACCAACTCTCCTTCCGCTGCCGTGACTGCACGTCTAGTGGTAAACCCTAATCATGTATTTCATCTCCAGTAGCAGTGATCTTGGTTGTGCGCGCTAGAAATTTTTTTTTAGCGCTAGCGTAGCGGACCGCGTGCCACAACAGTGGTATCAGAGCCTCCGCCGTCAGGTGATGAATTTGTGATAGAATTTCATATGGAGATATGTAGATCGGATCATGTGATGGTAGATCAGATTGGTTTTGCATGTTTGAGGTTCTTGATTTCATGATCTGTCCCAAGGCGCGTGCTACTTAGGTCGTGCCACAACTTATCCCTAGAGGTCGGTTATCCTCCATTGGGATAGACAGTTAGCCGTAAATCCTATTGGGGCACGCGGATATCACTAGGTGATTGATCCGGGACACGAATCAGGACACATCATAGATACGATCTGCGCTGTCCAGAAATCTGTGAGCAGGTTCGGTTCAGAGGCCATATCTTGGTCATATGAACTCCGATTGAGCTCCGTGACCTACCAAACGATGTAGAATGAAAAGATATGCAAAACATCGACTAGTGCTAAAAGAGGTTTAGACGACAGTAGAACGTCTAACTTGGTTTTGCAGGGTATGATTGTGATTTGGTATAGCCCATTGTGTATGTTATTATTCATGGCCTGCGTGTCATGGTTTTGACAACCGGCTGGAGCCATATGGTGGTCTCATTATTGTATTAATGACCTGCGTGTCAACTTGTGGAGCCATGTAATGTAATTTACTTTCATAGCTATTAGTTTATAATAGCATAGTAACTTATGTAACACTTGGCGGTTGACACCATGGCGTGGCGATGGAGATCACCACGAGGACAACCGTACATGGAGATGGAGATCGCCATGGGAGGTTCGCGCACATGGAGATGGAGATCGCCATGCGCTATGATAAAGGGGCTATACCATATCACTTGTATAAACTGCCTGTGAAAGTTTATCCCTTTATGCATCCTTCTTTGACATGGTAAATGTTTTAAGTAGGATGATCCCTCAAAGAATGTCAAGTAAAATTTGCCTCCCCAATTGCTGCAGATCATATGTCATGTATGTTTAGTAGTAGGCCTATAAAATTAGGGTGCTGCTAGATCTCCTTGGCGTGATGGGTTTGTGTTGGAAACTTACACGCATAGCACTTGGTTAACTTGTCGAGGCTATCAAAACGGTTTTGGGATTCGAGGCATAGGTGTTGGTGTGTATGTGATGCACATCAACAAACATGAGTCGTATGGTTGATGCGATTAGCAAGGAGTTGCTTACCGGTAGATCGAGTCGGCTAGCAGTGATGCAAAAGCTCACTAGTCAATTCGCCCCATCGGATCCTGAATCACATAGTGTCAACTAGAGGGATGTTGAACTTAGTGGGAGTAATTTTATTAAAGCATTTAATATGACCTGCTCTTCATGAATACATGTCTTAGTATTTTGCATTTTATGTTGTAGATCAATGGCACCACCTGCTCCAGTTGCCAATTTTGCGTTGGAATCCATCCTTGAGAAAGATAAACTGAATGGAACAAACTTTACCACCTGGTATAGAAATCTGAGAATTGTTCTGAAGCATGATAAAAAGGAAAATGTTCTAGAGGAACCGCTTCCAGAGGAACCAACTGATAATGCCACTGCTGCTGCTAAGAATGCCTATCAGAAACTCAAGGATGAGTCTACTGAGATTAGCTGCCTCATGCTGGCTTCTATGGAGCCTGAGCTGCAATAGCAGTTCGAAGACATTAGGTATTTTGATATGATCGAGAGTCTTAAGGGCATGTTTCAGGTTCAGGCTAGGACCGAAAGGTTCAACGTCTTGCGATCCCTGATGGATTGCAAGCTGAAAGAGGGTGATTGTAACACCCTCACTGTCAGTGAACAACAATCATCTTGTTAATCAAAGGTTACTGTTCCAAAATTCATGCTTTGATCAACCATGTTAATCTGGGACCAATGCAAAGTCAAATTCCCCTTTTATTGAAAATTAAAAATATGTGACAATTAAAACTTTGCCTAAAAATGATGAAACCAATTTTGTAAATTGCATAATAATCATTTGATCATGCCTAGGTGGTCTTGGGATTTTATTAAGTTATTAAAGAAAAGAAACAAATAAAAACAGTAGCTATAATGGCCCCTTTAATCATTTAAATAAAATCCAAATCCTTTTTATTAATTCACAAAACATTTTGTGGCATTATCTTGTTGTGCAACACTAATTGTGGAGCATGTTTCACATTTTGAAAAATTCAAATGATTGCCAAACCAAATAGAACAGAAAATAACAGGGAGGAAAAGAAATACAGAAAAGATAAATAGCAAAGTGGCCCACTGGCCTGGTGCAGTGAGTGCACAGTCCCAGCCCAACCGGCCCAAGCCAGCCCACCTACCCCTCCCCTCCCCCGCGCTGTTCACCCCACTGCCGTGGCGCCATGGCAGAGCACGCCGACGGCGATGAGCCACTAGATGGCCGCCAGCGCGAACCCTAGCTCGTCGTCGGGGTGATATACGCCCGTGTGCCCCCTTGGCGAAACACTAGCCACTCCCCCCCTCCTCGCGCGCCTCATCGACTCCCACCTCTAGCCGAGACGCCATGGACGCCCAAAGGTGAACCCGCGCGGCCACCGCCCTCCCCAGCTCCAGCCGGCATGTCCGGCGAGACGCGCCAGTCGTCTTCCCCAACCCGCAGAAGGAATCGAGCCGGAGTGCCCCCTGTCGCTCGAGCCGCGGTCTTCTCCTACCTCCAGCCCGCCGGCGACCCCGCGCGATTCCGGCGACTACGACCCTCCCTCGAGCCCACTGCCCCTCCCTACCGCATCCCGTTGAGCACCGCGGCATTTTCCCTCTCGCCGCGCTAGCTTCCCCCCCTCCAGTCCTCTTCTCCACCACGGCCTGTTCCGGCGGCCGCCTTCCTCGTCGCCGGCGAGGTTCCCAGCCGCCCCAGACGACACCACCCCCCCAAACGCATCCTCGGCCCCTCCTTGTTCGATTGAGCCCCAGCGCACCCTCTCCCATGCTCTGTAGCACCCACTCCGTCGACTTCGCCGGAGTACTGCCGCCGGCGAGCCCCCCCTGAGACTGCCATGCAGGCCCCGCGCGTCAGAAACGTGATTAGTGCTAAAACTAACCCACTCCCTCACTGACAATGGGCCCCACGCCCTGTTAATTATTTTTGTTAATACTAATTGGAGATAACCCCTGGTCTCAATGAAAGATGGGCCCCATGCCTTTTAAAATAAAATTAATCAGATATTTAGTTATGTGTGTATGACAACTGGGCTCCACTTGTAAGTATTTAAATAAAATGAATATATAATAATAACAATGTATGACAGGTGGGCCCCCACTACTTAGTTAAGTTAATTTAATAAATTGATTAAATGTGTCACTGACCAGTGGTCCCACTGGTCAGGTTTGACCTGGTCAGCCCTCTGTGGATAATGTTTCTTTTTAATAATAAAATGAATTAGAAAATGATTTAAATTGAATTAAAACTTTGAAATTGAATATCTTTTAAACCGTAAAACAGATGAAAGTAATTTTTATATCGAAATTGCTCAGAAAAATACAACGAATACGAATACGCTATCCGTTGGTCTACCACCCCCCTCTAACACAACGAACATCGACATTCCCCCTCCGGACCGTTTGTCCGATGATTTGTCCGGTACCGTTAAAAGTACCCGGATGAATTTATTTCGAACACGAAAGTTGTTCGGAATAGATCAACTAACCCGGATACACCCCCCTTATGTTTGTCGAGTGTCCACGACACCTCCGGCATGATCTATTGACCCTCCGGACACCCTGTTCGGTAATCAACCGGTACTGATGAGTCAACCCCCGGATAAATTTCCGCTCTGACTAAAATACTTAACATTGCGTTAGAACACCGCCAACACTGCGTTTGCCATGTCTTGAATTTGTATTGCTATTATTGTTGTGTATTTATTGTTTCTTCCCCCTCTCTTATTGTTCGATAGTCTCGACGTCCGCTGCCGATGCCCCTGTGATCGACTACTTCGTCGACGAGCGTACCCCTCCCGCGAGCTTCCAGGCAAGCAGAGCCATTCTCTTCCCCAGATATCGCCTATCTTTCCGTACATTTCTTGCACTAGGCATGGTTACTGCTGCTGCTACGTTGCTTACCTATTCAATTGCATAGCCTGTTTTTGTCGCCCCTTGTTGTACCTTCCTTTATCCTATGCTGCCTGCTATAAATATATATATAATATTCAGCAGTAAACCCTGCGCATTGTTAGCTAGGTTTAGAATAGCGGGCCGTGATCACTCTGGTGAGTGAACGCGGATTACAAAATATTATAACTGCAATAGGTACGGATCAATGCAGACGCCCTAGGGAACCTACAACGGCGAGACTCTGCCGAGTCGCTTCGAGTTTGAATTACGCGTGGACGAACTCGTATTTCACTCTCGTCGTCTCAGTAGCGTAGCATCACCGGGATGATACGAGGTTTACCTCTTTAGTTCATTCCGCTGGTGTCTCGGCACCACCGGGGTGATACGAGGATATTCCTCTTTAGTTCATTCCGCTGATGTCTCTGTTGAACCTCTTCACGTGTACCATCGAGGGTGATTCCTCCTGGTTTCACTTGATGGTAGGCACTCGAATCAACTGGTGTCCTTAAAGGTAAGGAGTCGGGTGACCCAACGGTGCCCGCGCAGGGATTGTATCGGGACGGCAGGACAGGCGGATACCATCGTGGGCCTGGTCCTTTCTCGTTGGCCGTGAGATCCCCTGTTGTACGAAAGTCGAGATCTTCGGAGCAAACGCGAGACAAGGTAAGGAGACGGTTCACCTTGTTGGTAGCTGCACGAGTTGGTGGGACGACAGGGCTGGAGGCCACTGGCTCTGGTAATGAGGGTGGACTTGGCTGCTGTCGTTGTCCGCGGCTCACCTAAGTAAGAACAAAGATAACGGTTGTTCCGACAGATAATAATTAAAATGCTTAATGGGTCAGGTGGATGACTTGAGTGGGTCGTCGTGCCCTTTACGCACAACCTCCACGTGGGATTACGGTGTTGGACCTCTGCGTTGTAGCCTCGTTTGAGGGCTCTTCAGACGTCAGCTTTACCTCGGGCTGATTGCCGGGCTTGGACCGCTTACTCCGGTAGTGGGAAGTGGGTCTGCTTCACCGGCCAGCCACGTACCGTGCAGGAGTACAAAGGACAGGGGTCCAAAGTTCCTTTGTACTTAGGATTTAGACCGGCGGATGGCCTCTCTGTTGAGCTCGAAGGATGGACTTCGGCGTATCGGATAGCCTCGGTGGGGCATTGCCTAACAAGGTGTACGCCACCCTGGAGATCCGAGCGTGTAGGGTAACAGTAGTGCAGCCCCTGTAGGGATGATAATCTATTCGGATAGCCGTGTCCACGGTAACAGGACGCTTTATGCTAAAGCCAGATCCTACTACTACAAACTACTACTATTAAACTGTTGGTTCCGTGTTTTCTTCCTCGCAGGAAAGTAGAGGAGGGGATCTCGGAGGCATATGTAATTGTTATATAATACAACTTACTATTATAGAATGCTGCAGCAACTTCTGCTGCATTGTTATTACATTCTTGCTATTGAACTGTTGGCTATTCTCTTCTCATGCTGCAAGACTCGTCGGAAGATGCTAGTCTTCGTTAGGCCTAGCTTCTTACCCTTATTCTGATTTCTATCTTGCAGTCCACTATATATAGCCTCCCCTATCCATTTGATACATGCATAAATGCTTAGTAGCGGACGTAAGACTCGCGGGTATGCTAGATACTCACCTGCTTTATTTTCCCTTTTTTTGTTTTGCCTAATCGGCCGCTGCAGTCGACGTTGGAGCTTTGGAGTCCAGGAGCAGGAGATCCCCGATGTCGACCACCGCAACGTGAAGACCCCAGATGCCTACAACGACATCGATTCCCCCGTTGACCAGGAGTAGTTTGGAGGTTCCCAGGCAGGAGGCCTCGCCTTTTTGATCGTGTTGATTTTGTGTTAGCCTTCTTAAGGCAACCTTGTATTCTTGTGTCTGTACTCAGATACTTTTGCTTCCGCTAACTTTGTGCTCTCGAGCTGTTGTATTCGAGCCCTCGTGGCCCCTGGCTTGTATTAAACAGCTTGTATTATTTTATTTGTAGAGTTGTGTTGTGATATCTCACCGTGAGTTCCTGATCTCGATCGTGTACCTTGCGTGTATGATTACTGTACACGACTTGATTTTGGGGGCGTCAGAAGTTGGTATCAGAGCCGACTGCCTGTAGGACACCCCCTTCCAACTCCTTGGTCGAAGTCGAGTCTAGTCTTTGCAAAACTACTTTACTAATAGTGTCGTGTGGCTTATCGGCCACGTCGCAAATTGGGTGGTATTATGATCCTTTTTCTTCGTACCTCTACTCTGGGATTCTACTCTCTTATCCTTTCGGGAAATTTTGCTAACTCTGACATTAGGATCTCTTGGTCGCATCTACCCGGAGAGCCCTTCACCCAAGATGATCGCTTGCTTCACCTGAAGATTCCGAAGATTACTCCCCGATAAATTACCGACAACCTACGTGTTCATCGCCTTTGCAATCCCCGACCACCGAGAAGTCCGTATGAAAAATTACATCCACCTCCCGTTCTGAAATCATAATTCCCTTGTACTTAAGCATCGAATTATTCCGATGCTTCTATCACCCGATGCCTTTGCATTCTTTCTTCTTGGTTGAGTACCGATACTCATACCATACTCTCTATACACCACCCGACCCTCGGTGGATTATTGTCCGAGTAATTTTACATGGTTTCTTCCATGTGTCGAATCGGATTCATCGTGTGAAATACCATCGTTGCCCCTCGATGATTTGTGTTATCATCGACAACCTCCTTTGACTCCCTGCCAATGCAGACATGGTCATGTATGTCTTGCTATGTTTTCCTTTGGGAAAGATATACACCTTATACTTGTGTATCATCACATTTTCCCTTCCATTAGTCTGTTTAACCTTTTCTTGCAAACATTAACACCTAAGCCGTGATAAACCCCTGCTTATGTAAACACCTTGGTGTACCACCTCGTCAGTAACACCTTGTTTCCATTGTTGATGAAATTTTGGTAACCACCAGGATGAGAACTTTGCCAATTGGTCCTCCTCGTATTAACGAGCAGGAAAATGGTTCTCAATGTCCACTGCTCCTGGTATCGATGTTTTTGCAGACATAGCTCATGAGCTGTTATCTAAACATCCTTGCATTGTGATCGCGTAATATGCCACCACTCTAAGCCACAGTTCCATAGGACCGAAACCTGACTCTTGTCATCTACCTTGTGATATGCAGTCCGATATCAGACTTAGTGCTTATGCCTGATTCTTTGGGCCCCTTTTCATCGTCCGTCATCGACGTTGAATGCATGTCTATCCACTTGAAACTTCTCATACCTTGTTTTGTTTTTATCGATGTATTCCCCCGAGTTTAAACTCGAGAGATACTTTGTACCCCATTCCCTCGGACAACCTTGTATCAATCCGTACTCCCTTAAATTTTCCTCCTACCCCATCCGTAAGTAAAATGAAGCCCCGAAGGAAGGATGACGACTCGTCGAGATGCACCGATGCAGGCAAATGAAGACATCAATGCGAAGGATTAACTTCTTCAGAAAGGCAGCAAGAACTAGAAGACTCCTTAGGATACGAAACCAGAACTCTATCCCTAGCACTACCTTGTAATTCCCGGGACGAGAATTCTTGTTAGTGGGGGAGATTTGTAACACCCTCACTGTCAGTGAACAATAATCAGCTTGTTAATCAAAGGTTACTGTTCCAAAATTCATGCTTTGATCAACCATATTAATCTGGGACCAATGCAAAGTCAAATTCCCCTTTTATTGAATATTAAAAATATGTGACAATTAAAACTTTGCCTAAAAATGGTGAAACCAATTTTGTAAATTGCACAATAATCATTTGATCATGCCTAGGTGATCTTGGGATTTTATTAAGTTATTAAAGAAAAGAAACAAATAAAAACAGTAGCTATAATGGCCCCTTTAATCATTTATCATTTAAATAAAATCCAAATCCTTTTTATTAATTCAGAAAACATTTTGTGGCATTGTCTTGTTGTGCAACACTAATTGTGGAGCATAATTCCCATTTTGAAAAATTCAAATGGTTGCCAAACCAAATAGAACAGAAAATAACAGGGAGGAAAATAAATACAGAAAAGATAAATAGAAAAGTGGCCCACTGGCCTAGAGCAGTGAGTGCACAGTCCCAGCCCAACCGGCCCAAGCCAGCCCACCTACCCCTCCCCTCCCCCGCGCTGTTCACCCCACTGCCGTGGCGCCATGGCAGAGCACGCCGACGGCGATGAGCCGCTAGATGGCTACCAGCGCGAACCCTAGCTCGTCGTCGGGGTGATATACGCCCTTGTGCCCCCTTGGCGAAACACTATCCACTCCCCCCCTCCTCGCGCACCTCATCGACTCCCACCTCTAGCCGAGACGCCATGGACGCCCCAAGGTGAACCCGCGCGGCCACCGCCCTCCCCAGCTCCAGCCGGCATGCCCGGCGAGACGCGCCAGTCGTCTTCCCCAACCCGCAGAAGGAATCGAGCCGGAGTGCCCCCTGTCGCTCGAGCCGCGGTCTTCTCCTACCTCCTGCCCGCCGGCGACCCCGCGCGATTCCGGCGACTACGACCCTCCCTCGAGCCCACTGCCCCTCCCTACCGCATCCCGTTGAGTACCGCGGAATTTTCCCTCTCGCCGCGCTAGCTTTCCCCCCTCCAGTCCTCTTCTCCACCACGGCCCGTTCCGGCGGCCGCCTTCCTCGTCGCCGGCGAGGTTCCCAGCCGCCCCAGACGACACCATCCCCCCAAACGCATCCTCGTCGCCTCCTTGTTCGATTGAGCCCTAGCGCACCCTCTCCCATGCTCTGTAGCGCCCACTCCGTCGACTTCGCCGGAGTACTGCCGCCGGCGAGCTCCAACGCACCCTCTCCCGTGTTCTGTAGCGCCCACTCCGTCGACGTCGCTGGAGTACTGCCGCCGGCGAGCCCCCCGTTGAGACTGCCATGCGGGCCCCGCGCGTCAGAAACGTGATTAGTGCTAAAACTAACCCCCTCCTCACTAACAACGGGCCCCACGCCCTGTTAATTATTTCTGTTAGTACTAATTGGAGATACCCCTGGTCTCAATGACAGATGGGCCCCATGCCTTTTAAAATAAAATTAAACAGATATATAGTTATGTGTGTATGACAACTGGGCTCCACTTGTAAGTATTTAAATAAAATGA
The DNA here is from genome assembly GCA_950022295.1 of Bromus sterilis. Taxonomy (NCBI): domain Eukaryota; kingdom Viridiplantae; phylum Streptophyta; class Magnoliopsida; order Poales; family Poaceae; genus Bromus; species Bromus sterilis. Next base: position 294,668,608 of record OX465595.1, read on the forward strand.
ATATATAATAATAAAAGTGTATGACAGGTGGGTCCCCCACTACTTAGTTAAGTTAATTAAATAAATTGATTAAATGTGTCACTGACAAGTGGGACCCACTGGTCAGGTTTGACCTGGTCAGCCATCTGTGGATAATGTTTCTTTTTAATAATAAAATGAATTAGAAAATGATTTAAATTGAATTAAAACTTTGAAATTGAATATCTTTTAAACCGTAAAACAAATGAAAGTAATTTTTATATCAAAATTGCTCAGAAAAATAGAACGAATACGAATACGCTATCCGGATGTCTACCACCCCCCTCTAACACAACGAACATCGACATTCCCCCTCCGGACCGTTTGTCCGATGATTTCTCCGGTACCGTTAAAAGTACCCGGATGAATTTATTTCGAACACGAAAGTTGTTCGGAATAGATCAACTAACCCGGATACACCCCCCTTATGTTTGTCGAGTGTCCACGACACCTCCGGCATGATCCCTTGCCCCTCCGGACATCCTGTTCGGTAATCAACCGGTACCGATGAGTCAACCCCCGGATAAATTTCCGCTCTGACTAAAATACTTAACATTGCGTTAGAACACCGCCAACACTGCGTTTGCCATGTCTTGAATTTGTATTGCTATTATTGTTGTGTATTTATTGTTTCTTCCCCTCTCTTATTGTTCGATAGTCTCGACGTCCGCTGCCGATGCCCCTGTGATCGACTACTTCGTCGACGAGCGTACCCCTCCCGCGAGCTTCCAGGCAAGCAGAGCCATTCTCTTCCCCAGATATCGCCTATCTTTCCGTACATTTCTTGCACTAGGCATGGTTACTTCTGCTGCTACGTTGCTTACCTATTCAATTGCATAGCCTGTTTTTGTCGCCCCTTGTTGTACCTTCCTTTATCCTATGCTGCCTGCTATAAATATATATATAATATTCAGCAGTAAACCCTGCGCATTGTTAGCTAGGTTTAGAATAGCGGGACGTGATCACTCTGGTGAGTGAACGCGGATTACAAAATATTATAACTGCAATAGGTACGGATCAATGCAGACGCCCTAGGGAACCTACAACGGCGAGACTCTGCCGAGTCGCTTCGAGTTTGAATTACGCGTGGACGAACTCGTATTTCACTCTCATCGGCTCAGTAGCGTAGCATCACCGGGATGATACGAGGTTTACCTCTTTAGTTCATGCCGCTGGTGTCTCGGCACCACCGGGGTGATACGAGGATATTCCTCTTTAGTTCATTCCGCTGATGTATCTGTTGAACCTCTTCACGTGTACCATCGAGGGTGATTCCTCCTGGTTTCACTTGATGGTAGGCACTCGAATCAACTAGTGTCCTTAAAGGTAAGGAGTCGGGTGACCCAACGGTGCACGCGCAGGGATTGTATCGGGACGGCAGGACAGGCGGATACCATCGTTGGCCTGGTCCTTTCTCGTTGGCCGTGAGATCCCCTGTTGTACGAAAGTCGAGCTCTTCGGAGCAAACGCGAGACAAGGTAAGGAGACGGTTCACCTTGTTGGTAGCCGCACGAGTTGGTGGGACAACAGGGCTGGTGGCCGCTGGCTCTGGTAATGGGGGTGGACCTGGCTGCTGTCGTTGTCCGCGGCTCACCTAAATAAGGACAACGGATAATAATTAAAATGCTTAATGGGTCAGGTGGATGACTTGAGTGGGTCGTCGTGCCCTTTACGCACTAACTCCACGTGGGATTATGGTGTGGGCCCTCTGCGTTGTAGCCTCGTTTGAGGGCTCTTCAGACGTCAGCTTTACCTCGGGCTGATTGCCGGGCTTGGACCGCTTACTCCGGTAGTGGGAAGTGGGTCTGCTTCACCAGCCAGCCACGTACCGTGCAGGAGTACAAAGGATAGGGGTCCAAAGTTCCTTTGTACTTAGGATTTAGACCGGCGGATGGCCTCTCTATTGAGCTCGAAGGATGGACTTCGGCGTATCGGATAGCCTCGGTGGGGCATTGCCTAACAAGGTGTACGCCACCCTGGAGATCCGAGCGTGTAGGGTAACAGTAGTGCAGCCCCTGCAGGGATGATAATCTATTCGGATAGCCGTGTCCACGGTAACATGACGCTTTATGCTGAACCAAGATCCTACTACTACAAACTACTACTATTAAACTGTTGGTTCCGGGTTTTCTTCCTCGCAGGGAAGTCGAGGAGGGGATCTCGGAGGCATATGTAATTGTTATATAATACAACTTACTATTATACAATGCTGCAGCAACTTCTACTGCATTGTTATTACATTCTTGCTATTGAGCTGTTGGCTATTCTCTTCTCATGCTGCAAGACTCGTCGGAAGATGCTAGTCTTCGTTAGGCCTAGCTTCTTACTCTTATTCTAATTTCTATCTTGCAGTCCACTATATATAGCCTCCCCTTTCCATTTGATACCTGCATAAATGCTTAGTAGCGGACGTAAGACTCGCGGGTATGCTAGATACTCACCTTCTTTATTTTCCCCTTTTTTTTGTTTTGCCTGATCGGCCGCTGCAGTCGACGTTGGAGCTTTGGAGTCCAGGAGCAGGAGATCCCCGATGTCGACCACCACAACGTGAAGACCCCCGATGCCTACTACGACGTCGAGTCCCCCGTTGACCAGGAGTAGTTTGGAGGTTCCCAGGCAGGAGGCCTCGCCTTTTCGATCGTGTTGATTTTGTGTTAGACTTCTTAAGGCAACCTTGTATTCTTGTGTCTGTACTCAGATACTTTTGCTTCCGGTAACTTTGTGCTCTCGAGCCGTTGTATTCGAGCCCTCGTGGCCCCTGGCTTGTATTAAACAGCTTGTATTATTTTATTTGTAGAGTTGTGTTGTGATATCTCACCGTGAGTTCCTGATCTCGATCGTGTACCTTGCGTGTATGATTACTGTACACGACTTGATTTTGGGGGCGTCACAGTGATCCACTGAGCCCGCATGTCATCAAAATGATGGGATACATGCAAGCTTTGGATCATCTTGGGCATCCGTTGACTCCTGAGTCAGCTACAAATACAGTTTTGGGTTCTCTTCCGCCAAGCTATAACTCGTTCATTACAAACTTTCATATGCATGGCATGGAAAAGAAGGCCACTGAATTGCATGGGATGCTTAAGATAGAAGAGCAAGATATTAGGAAGGGCACACATCAAGTGTTGATGGTGCAGAACACGACCAAGTTCAAGAAGTCATGGACCAAGAAGAAGGCTAACGCAAAGGGAAAGGACAAGGATGTGATCCCGACTCCAGCCCCGACGCCTAAGCCTGGACCTGACGCGGAGACCATTTGATTCTATTGCAAGGAGAATGGTCACGGGAAGAAAAACTGCAACAAGTGGCTCACCAGCAAGGGCAGGAGCAGTGGGAGTACGTCTTCTACAGGTACACTTGTTGTATATGTTATAGACATTTATCTTGTGGATATTTCTAATAGTTCTTGGGTATATGATACCGGATCGGTTGTTCACATTTGGAACTCGATGCAGGGACTAAAAAGAAGTAGAGATGTCGCAAGAGGAGAAGTTGACATTCGCGTCGGGAATAAAGCAAGAGTTGCTGCATTAGCCGTTGGCACCATGCAACTTAATTTACCTTCTAGATTTGTAATGGAGCTTGATAATTGTTATTATGTTCCATCGTTAAGTCGAAACATTATTTCTGCCTCATGTTTGATGAGACAAGGTTATGAATTCATTATTAAGGACAATGGTTGTTCTATATATATGAACAAGATGTTTTATGGCTTGGCTCCCGTTGTGAATGGGTTATTTATTTAATCTTGAAGGTGAATCTGTCTATAATATAAATGCCAAGAGTCTTAAACCTAACGATCTGAATACAACTTACTTTTTGCACTGTCGGCTTGGTCATATTAGTGAAAAGCGCATGAAGAAACTCCATGATGATGGACTTCTAAATTCGTTTGATTTTGAATCATTCGAGACATGCGAATCGTGCCTATTCGCCAAGATGACCAAGAAACCTTTTGCAAAGAGTTGCGAGAGGGCCTCCGACTTGTTGGAACTCATATATACTGATGTGTGTGGACCAATGATCACAACTGCTAGAGGTGGTTACCAGTACCTCGTGACTTTCACCGACGACTTGAGTAGATATGGATATATCTACTTGATGAGACACAAGTCAGAAACCTTTGAAAAGTTCAAGGAGTTTCAGAATGAAGTAGAGAATCAACTCGGCAAGACAATAAAACTTCTACGATCAGATCGTGGAGGTGAATATCTGAGTCAAGAGTTTGATGATCATCTCAAGAGTCGTGGAATAGTTCCACAACTCACTCCTCTTGGAACGCCGCAAAGAAATGGTGTATCGGAACGGAGGAATCGCACCTTATTGGACATGGTTCGATCAATGATGAGTCAGTCAGATCTACCGTTGTCATTTTGGGGTTATGCTCTAGAAACTGCAGCTTTCACACTAAACAGAGTACCATCTAAATCCGTAGATAAGAGAACATATGAGATATGGACTGGGAAGCGTCACAATTTGTCTTTTCTAAAGATTTGGGGTTGTGAAGCGTTTGTCAAGCGACTTCAGTCGGACAATCTCGCACCCAAATCGGATAAGTGCATATTCATGGGATATCCAAGGGAAACCTTAGGGTATTACTTCTACAACCAAGAAGAGGGCAAAGTGTTTGTCGCTCGACATGGTACCTTCCTTGAGAAAGAGTTTCTCACTAGGAAGGCTAGTGGGAGGACGGTGCGACTCGAAGAGGTTCGAGATAAACCACTCGGGGAAGACACGGCAAGTGATGTCATTATGGCAGAGCCAGTCAGTGAACCCGTGGTTGAAGTAGCACCCGCACCACGAAGGTCAGAAAGGCTGTGTAATGCGAGCAATGTATTATTTTTGGACAACGATGAGCCTTTGACATATGCGGAAGCGATGGTGGATCCAGATTCCAAGTTATGGCTTGAGGCCATGAGATCCGAGTTAAAGTCCATGGATGACAATCAAGTTTGGAACTTGGTTGATCTGCCAAATGGTGCAAGAACCATTGAGTGCAAATGGATCTTTAAGAAGAAAACTGATATGGATGGAGATGTTCAAATCCATAAAGCTCGACTTGTCGCGAATGGGTTTAGACAAGTTCAAGGAATTGACTACAACGAGACCTTCTCTCCTGTAGCGATGCTTAAATCAGTTTGGATTATTCTAGCTATAGCTGCCTATTTCGATTATGAGATATGGCAGATGGATGTCAAAACAACTTTCCTTAATGGAAATCTAGAAGAGGACGTGTATATGATACAGCCCGAGGGTTTTGTCGACCCAGAGAATGCTAGTAAGGTATGCAAACTTCAGAAATCCATTTATTGATTGAAGCAAGCATCTCAAAGTTGGAATATTTGTTTAAAGAGGTTGTCAAATCGTTTGGCTTCATCGAGAACGAAAAGGAACCTTGTGTGTTCAAGAAGTTTAGTGGGAGCTCAATCGTATTTCTAATCTTATATGTGGATGACATATTACTGATTGGGAATGACATTCCAATGCTTGAAGCTGTCAAGGAATCATTGGAAAATAGTTTTGCAATGAAGGACTTGGGAGAAGCAGCTTACATTTTGGGAATCAAGATCTATAGAGATAGATCAAGGAGGCTAATTGGATTAAGCCTGTGTACGTATATTGACAAGGTGTTGAAAAGGTTCAACATGCATGAGGCTAAGAAAGGGTTCTTGCATGCGTCACATGGCATTCATCTAAGCAAGACTCAGGGTCCATCGACTCCTGATGAGCAAAGACGCATGGATAAGATTCTGTATGCTTCGTCCATCGGGTCTATCATGTATGCTATGGTATGTACTCGTCCAGATGTTTCCTATGCTCTAAGCGCTACGAGAAGATACCAGGCTAATCCAGGCGAGAGCCACTGGACAGCAGTTAAGAGCATCCTAAAGTACCTGAAAAGGACTAAGGATATGTTCCTAGTTTATGGAGGTGAGGTTGAGCTCGTTGTAAAGGGTTACATCGATGCTAGTTTCCAAACCGACAGGGATGACTTTCATTCGCAATCTGGTTATGTGTTCATTCTGAACGGAGGTGCAGTGAGCTGGAAGAGTTCCAAGCAAGAGACGGTAGCTGATTCTGCAACAGAGGGCGAGTACCTTGCAGCTTCTGAAGCTTCAAAAGAAGGTGTTTGGATAAGGTATTTCATTACCCTACTTGGTGTGGTTCCAGACTCGGCAAACCCGTTGGACCACTATTGTGATAATAGTGGTGCCATCGCCCAGCCAGGGAGCCAAGGCAACACAAGAAATCCAAGCACATAGAAAGGCGTTATAATCTCATACGACAATTCGTAGATGATGGTAATATAAATGTATGCAAAGTACACATGGATGCAAACGTTGCTGATCCTTTGACGAAGCTCTCCCGATGCCGAAGCATGAGGCGCACGTAAGAGCCATGGGCCTTAGATGCCTAGATGATTGACTCTAGTGCAAGTGGGAGACTGTTGGAGATATGCCCTAGAGGCAATCATGTTATGATGTTATCTCCTTATGTATTCATGAGTTATTTGTATTGTCCTTGAATATCATCACTGATATGTATCAATAAGTATGTGACTTTTTTGTGAGACTATATATTCTATGATGATTATTCTAATGGTCCCTAGTTGATAAGGTTATGCGGACACATATCCTTGACTAGTATATGATTCGGTTGATGACTATGTTTCACAAGTCATGAGCTTGGAGATGCTACCTGTAAGAGCAAAGTTATGCCCCCATGAGTTTTGGATATTGTTGGACAAAACAGTAGAGGAACTAACAAGTTTTCTAGTGTAAAACAGATGGTTAGGTTCCTGAAGTTATAGGTTGGTGATAAAGCTTCAATGAAGATTTACACAATTACTGAAGCACATCCTCTGGATCGAAGCTCATCACGGATGTTGACCCCCAAAAAGATAAGGAATCCTGAAGCACGTCTCATCGAAGGAGATGACCAAGATGGCGCAAGACTTAGTAGTTTTTGCGTAGTTCTTTTTCACTTCTTCGAGTCGTCGAAAAAACCGTACTATCAAGAGGGGTTTAGTAAATGTACTCCGAAGGTTTTGGTGAAAAGACTCAGATCGAATCCAAACCTGTGAGAAGCCAAAGATGAGAAATCTCATGTGCACTATGTAATGCTTCACCAGCGAAGACTATGTTCTTTCTGCTCCTGAAGCTTAACCAAGTCCATGAGTCAGCTTTACTTGTTCTGCAAGTAAAGTTGCGCATTGAACAGAAATCCGACCATTGCGGACATGTGTCAAGTTGTCGCATCGGGTCACTTCAGTCATTTCGCACCTAGGGATCGCCGCCTATAAATAGGCCACCCCCGCCCTCATTGGCGGGTGGCTGCTCCAAGATTATTCTGTAACAGATAAGAGAGAGAGCACCCCACCGAAGAAAAACAAAAACCCATCCACTGAAGCACAAGTCCTATCGATCTGAGTTGATTCACTATGACTTTGTAAGAAGTTTGCTAGCCTTGTTGTCTTGGAGAACTGCAATTCTTCTAGACGGTTGGAGTGTTGTTCTTCAGAGAGCGAAGAGTAATTGTCGCCTCGAAGTCCAGTTTGTCAAAGGTCTCGGTGATTTCCTCAATATTCAACCACGAGTGAAGAACTGTCCAAGCTCAAGGAGATTGGTGCAGTGGAGATACGAACGGAGAGAGGTTAGCTCCTGTGTCCAATCACAAGTCCCTCCAACCAGATGTAGCACTTTGCAGAGTGTGAACTGGTCAACCAAACATCGCCGAGTCAAGAGTTCGTTTTACATTCCGCACTTACATTCAGTATTGCAATTGCTTCTGTGTTTTGATTCAATGCAACTGATTCGATGCTTTTGATTTTCTATGTTGTGCTTCACTCTAGTTCTGCTTCACTGGTTACCTTTCTGTTGAATTCCTTCTGCTGCTAAGTTATGCTTCACTTCATAGTTTCATGCGAAAATTTGAAGTGATCATTCACCCCCTCCCTCTCTGATCACATACTTGGACCTTCAATTGGTATCAGAGCTAGTCACTCTTTGTTTGGATTAACCTCCTTGAGTCTTTGCAAGTATGCCTTTCGCAGCTATTCGCTCCGGCGAACCTATTCCTGTTTTCAATGGAAAGGACTACCCATACCGGAAGGACAAAATGAAGAGAAATATCATGGCTATCAATTCTGTTGCCTGGAAAGTTGTCTTATATGGAATCACAGTCGCAGATGTGAATGCCATCACTCCTGCTGAAGCAAAATTGATTGATCTTGATTCTGAAGTCTGGGTATTCATCACCAATCATCTAACTCCAGAGAAGTATCATGAAGTGAAGAATATCCCAACTGCCAAAGTTGTCTGGGACTATCTGGAGAAGATTGGAGAAGGTGTATCTACTTAGAAGGATGCCATAATTGACACTCTCCGAAGCAAATTCTATTGATTCAAGAGAAACAAGGGCAAAAAAGTCAACTCCATTTACAGCAGACTCACAGCTCTTGCAAATTAGTTGATTTCCCTCGGTGCTGATGACATTACTCCTCACTCAGTTGTAAGAACTTTGCTTCACTCATTGGATGATTCGTTTGATCATATTGTGCTGATGATCAAGGAAATAATTGATTTCAAAAATCTTGTTGACGCTGATATTCTTGAGAGAGTCAATACTTTTGAAATGGAAGAAGATGAGAAACGTGACATTAATGGCTCTCGAAGAAGATCACATGCTCTGACAGAAAAAGCTTCGCATCATTCTTCGCCCGAAGTTAGTTCTTCTTCAGGTATCGAATCTGATGATCCTGCAAGCATTGGGAAGGATTTGGTGTGACGCCCCCAAAATCAGGCCATGTACAGTAATCACACACGCAAGGTACACGACCGAGATTAGGGACTCACGATGAGATATCACAACACAACACTACAAATAAAATAATACAAGCTGCTTAATACAAGCCAGGGGCCACGAGGGCTCGAATACAACAGCTCGAAAGAACAAAGTTAGCGGAAGCAATAGTATCTGAGTACAGACACAAGATACACATGATCTGCCTTAAGAAGGCTAGCACAAAAACAACAATTCGAAAAGGCGAGGCCTCCTGCCTGGGAACCTCCAAACTACTCCTGGTCAAAGGGGAACTCGACGTCGTAGAAGGCATCAGGGATCTTCACGTTGCGGTGGTCGACATCGAGGATCTCCTGCTCCTGGACTCCAAGGCTCCAACATCGACTGCAGCGGCCGATCAGGCAAAACAGTAAAGGAAATAAAGTAGGGTGAGTATCTAGTATACCCGCGAGACTTACGTCCGCTACTAAGCATTATGCATTGTATCAACGGAAAGAGGAGGCTGTATATAGTGGACTGCAAGATAGAAATCAGAATGAGGGTAAGAAGCTAGGCCTATCGAATACTAGCATCTTCCGACGATGTCTTGCAGCATGAGGTAAGAATCAGCCAATAGTTTATATAAAGCAATAAAGTAACAATGAAGCAGAAGTTGCTGCAACATTGAATAATATAAGTTGTAATGATTAATAATAATAATGCCTCCGAGTTCCCTTCCTCGACTCCCTGCGAGGAAGAAGACCCGGAACCATACAGTTTAATAGTAGTAGTTACTAGTGGTAAGATCCAGCTTCAGCATAAAGCGTCCTGTTACCGTGGACACGACTATTCGAATAGATTAATCTTCCCTGCAGGGGTGCACTGGCGTGACTCTACGACGCTCGGATCTCCAGGGTGGCGGGAACCTTGTTAGGGAACGCTCCACCAAAGCTATCCGACACAAAGTAGCCCATCCTTCGGCAATCAACAGAGAGGTCATCCGCCGGACTATATCCTATGTACGCCGGGCTTTGGACCCTAACCCGAACGTACTCCTGCACGGTGCGTGACTGGCCGGTGAAGCAAAATCAAAGAAAATACAAATACACCGCTCGAGCAAGAGAAGACAACACCACTTCCCGGCAATCAGCCCGCGGTACTGCTGAAGACCCTCGAACGAGACTACGATGCAGGGGAGCCCAAACTCCTCATCCCACGTGTAGGTAGTGCGTACAAGCCAAAAGGCTACTCAAGACATCCGCCGAACCATTTAGCATTTTAATTAACCTGCGTGACAACCGTTATCGTTGCCTCGACTTAACCGACCCGCGGTCAACGACAGCAGTCAGGACCACCAGTACATCGGTGCCTGCCCTGTCGTCCCACCAAGTCACTGCGGTTACCAACAAGGTGAACCGTCTCCTTACCTTGTCTCGCGTGTGCTCTTGGTAGAGCTCGACTTTCGTGGTTTGGTAACCCTCGCGAGATACGAGCAGGGGCCAAGCACGCCAGTAACATCGGTCGTACCCTCCCTGTCATTCCCGACGATATACCGTTCGCGGGCACCGTTGGGTCGCCCGACTTCTTACCTTTAAGGACAACCGCTGTCCAGGACCCTATGGCGGCAAGACAAAGTCAGCCTCGAGTGGAGTACAAGGATTACTCCTGGATAGCTCACACTTGAGGTGACTAGGCATAACCCAGATAGGGGCCTTTGGCGGTGTCTGCTTTGTTCCGTACCTGTGCAGTTGTATATATGGTATCCGTGTTCACTCCCCTGAGTGATCACGTCCCGCTATCTAGTCCTAGCTAACAATGCGCAGGGTTCACTGCTGAATAATGCATAAATATAATAGGCAACATAGGATAAAGGAGGTACATCAAGGGGCGACAAAACTAGGCTATGCAATTGAATAGGATTGTAATCGTAGCAGCAGCAGTAACAATGCCTAGTGCAAGAAAGTACGGAAAAGGTAGGAGATATCTGGGGAAGAGAATGGCTCTGCTTGCTTGGAAGCTCGACGGTAGAGGCAGAGTCGTCGACGAAGTAGTCGTACCCGGCGGCGGGGTAGTCGACAGTAGCAGCGGGGACTATCGGACAATAAAGGGGGGGGGGAGAAAAAGTAAATATAAAGCAATCATAGCAAACAGATGAATGGCATGACGTATGCAATGTTAACGGTGTTCTAACGCAGTGCAATGCACGTTGCTCGGAGCGGGAGTTCATCCGGGGATGAACTGCCAGCTCTGGGTGATTACCGGACAGGGTGTCCGGAGGGGGAAGGGTTCATGCCGGAGGTGTCGTGGACACCCGACAAACATAAGGGGGGTGTATCCGTGTTAGTTGAACCATTCCGGACAACTTTCGTGTTCGGAATAAATTCATCCGGCAGGTTTTTACCGGCACCGGGAATTATCAACAGACAGCCCGGAGGGGGGGAATGTCGGTGTTCGTTGTATTAGAGGGGTGTGGTTGGCATACGGATAGCGTATTCGTATTCGTTATATTTTTCCGATCAATTTTGATGTATAAAATATTTTCATCGGAGTTACGGATTAAAACATAATGATTTTCAAAGTTATATTCAATTTAAATCATTTTTTTAGATTTCATTTAATTATTAAATCTAACATTATCCACAACATTATCCAGAATAGTGCCACTGACAAAGGGGTCCCACATGTCATAGACCCCCAGTGGAACTCTCTAAAATTACTAAGTCTGAGAACTTGTTATTGTTTAGCCCTCTTGTGAATTTAATAACTAATTAATTAAGCCAAATACAAATATATGGCAATTATATTATTTGATCTAGGATATGTGTACAACATGCCCATGCCATTTGCATGATTTATAAGAATCAATAACACAAAGTTTTGGGCCTAGAAAGTGGTTAAGATAATATTTCTGACTTAGCAGAAGTTACAAAGTCTGAAAATTCTATTGTTAACAGAACTTTGCTATTTTCAAAAGGCCATAAATAGAGTACTATACCTCCTACAATTTTGAAGCCAACGACAACTTTGAGCACTGTTCTATGATCTACAAACCTATACAAGTTTCATTCATGTTAGATTTCAATTGCCCAATTATAACTTTGTTGGAAACGTGCTACTCAACGTTAACTTCACAAACCGTTAAGACTTAGGGATTTTGCTTGATGATTGCCAAATATCTATAGATCTTTTGAGTAAGAATCCTAAAGGTGTTGTGGTCCACAATAAGTGTGCTACAGTGACATGCCATTAGATGATATGATATGGTACTTTAACATGTTCAAAATGTGCTCTAAAGTAGCTATGAAATAATCTGTTTTCAGTTAGTAGAAATCTGCATTTTATAAATTTTGTACAAATTAATCCACTCATCTACTGAACTTGGTCCAATGGGACAAATCAAAGCTTGGTACATCTACTTTCAATTCATATAATTTTTATACATTTTTGAACTTGTTTCGTTGCTAAAAGTTTTGTTATCAAAAGGCGTACAGTAGCTAGCAGCAGTAGCAACATTAGTTTCAGCAATAGTAAAGTTCAGTAGTCAGCATACGCAGTCGGTAGCAGCAGCCAGCAACGCCAGCTCCAGTTAGCAGCAGCAAACTGCAGCGGTGGCCACAAGAAGGCGGCACACACTGGGCGTGGCCAGGGGGTGCGCTAGGCGCGGCCAACGGGGGGGGGGCACGACGTGGCCGAGTGGAGGTCAGGCGCGGCCAACGGGCAGCGAGCGCGCGCTCGGCCAGGGCGTCCACGGCGAGTAGAGGGGCGACGGACTACGACGTCGGCAGCAGGGCGAGGCAGAGATGGAGGAGGAGCTCACAGGGGGTGCAGAAGGGCAGGCCAGTGGCTCGGGAGGTCGGGGTGGCGCAGACCATCGGCAATGGCGGCGACGACTGTCAATGACCGGCAGGGAGGACTGGTACAATTCGGTCGATGTCGTGGACTCAAGCTCAATCCGAAGCGCGGGATCGAAGGGGAGGAGGCCGGTGGTCATCGTTGGCACCGTGGCTGGGTGCGGGGAGCCCCGACGCGGCGACAATCTGGCGGCTTCGACGAGGAAGCCGAGGGCGAGGGCGGAGGCGGCGCCATGGGGAAGAAGGGGGCGCGAGGGGAAGAGCGGGGCAGGGGGGCACAACTAGGGTTCTCCAGGGGGCGTGGCCTCCTTATCCCGCCGGGGGGCACTGGATGCCTGCCACGGCAATGGCCTCCGCCGTGGCAGTGGGGATTGCCTTCACGGGGTGGGGGAAACAGTGGAGGGGGAGGAGGGCTGCGATGGGCTGGGGGAAGTGGGCTTGGCAGGCCCAGTGGGAGAGGGAGATGGGCTCCCCTTTTTGTTATTTTGTATTTTACTGTTTCTGTTATTTTCATTATATATATATATATTTCTTTTAGTTGTTTTATTATTTTGTAAATAATGTTATAGGACCCCTAATTATTGTTATACCATGTATCAATGCCACAAAAGTTTTGGAGTCTTTTTTTTAAAATTCATTTAATATTTTAATTAATCAACAAATGATAAAAATGGAATAGATAAGCTACTGTTTTGACTATTTGATTTATTTTATAGCACAACAAATTCCAATGCACATATGGAAGTGATCCAGAGAATTCCTTCTGCTGCTAAGTTATGCTTCACTTCATAGTTTCATGCGAAAATTTGAAGTGATCATTCACCCCCTCCCACTCTGATCACATACTTGGACCTTCAATTGGTATCAGAGCTAGTCACTCTTTGTTTGGATTAACCTCCTTGAGTCTTTGCAAGTATGTCTTTCGCAGCTATTCGCTCCGGCGAACCTATTCCTGTTTTCAATGGAAAGGACTACCCATACCGGAAGGACAAAATGAAGAGAAATATCATGGCTATCAATTCTGTTGCCTGGAAAGTTGTCTTATATGGAATCACAGTCGCAGATGTGAATGCCATCACTCCTGCTGAAGAAAAATTGATTGATCTTGATTTTGAAGTCTGGGTATTCATCACCAATCATCTAACTCTAGAGAAGTATCATGAAGTGAAGAATATCCCAACTGCCAAAGTTGTCTGGGACTATCTGGAGAAGATTGGAGAAGGTGTATCTACTTAGAAGGATGCCATAATTGACACTCTCCGAAGCAAATTCTATTGATTCAAGAGAAACAAGGGCAAAAAAGTCAACTCCATTTACAGCAGACTCACAGCTCTTGCAAATTAGTTGATTTCCCTCGGTGCTGATGACATTACTTCTCACTCAGTTATAAGAACTTTTCTTCACTCATTGGATGATTCGTTTGATCATATTGTGCTGATGATCAAGGAAAGAATTGATTTCAAAAATCTAGTTGCCGCTGATATTCTTGAGAGAGTCAATACTTTTGAAATGGAAGAAGATGAGAAACGTGACATTAATGGCTCTCGAAGAAGATCACATGCTCTGAAAGAAAAAGCTTCGCATCATTCTTCGCCCGAAGTTAGTTCTTCTTCAGGTATCGAATCTGATGATCCTGCAAGCATTGGGAAGGATTTGGTGTGACGCCCCCAAAATCAGGCCATGTACAGTAATCACACACGCAAGGTACACGACCGAGATTAGGGACTCACGATGAGATATCACAACACAACTCTACAAATAAAATAATACAAGCTGTTTAATACAAGCCAGGTGCCACGAGGGCTCGCATACAACAGATCGAAAGAACAAAGTTAGCGGAAGCAATAGTATCTGAGTACAGACACAAGATACACATGATCTGCCTTAAGAAGGCTAGCACAAAAACAACAATTCGAAAAGGCGAGGCCTCCTGCCTGGGAACCTCCAAACTACTCCTGGTCAAAGGGGAACTCGACGTCGTAGAAGGCATCAGGGATCTTCACGTTGCGGTGGTCGACATCGGGGATCTCCTGCTCCTGGACTCCAAGGCTCCAACGTCGACTGCAGCGGCCGATCAGGCAAAACAGTAAAGGAAATAAAGCAGGGTGAGTATCTAGTATACCCGCGAGACTTACGTCCGCTACTAAGCATTATGCATTGTATCAACGGAAAGAGGAGGCTGTATATAGTGGACTGCAAGATAGAAATCAGAATGAGGGTAAGAAGCTAGGCCTATCGAAGACTAGCATCTTCCGACGATGTCTTGCAGCATGAGGTAAGAATCAGCCAATAGTTTATATAAAGCAATAAAGTAACAATGAAGCAGAAGTTGCTGCAACATTGAATAATATAAGTTGTAATGATTAATAATAATAATGCCTCCGAGTTCCCTTCCTCGACTCCCTGCGAGGAAGAAGACCCGGAACCATACAGTTTAATAGTAGTAGTTACTAGTGGTAAGATCCAGCTTCAGCATAAAGCGTCCTGTTACCGTGGACACGGCTATTCGAATAGATTAATCTTCCCTGCAGGGGCGCACTGGCGTGACTCTACGACGCTCG
The DNA here is from genome assembly GCA_950022295.1 of Bromus sterilis. Lineage (NCBI taxonomy): Eukaryota > Viridiplantae > Streptophyta > Magnoliopsida > Poales > Poaceae > Bromus > Bromus sterilis. Next base: position 294,683,822 of record OX465595.1, read on the forward strand.
GATCTCCAGGGTGGCGGGAACCTTGTTAGGGAACGCTCCACCAAAGCTATCCGACACAAAGTAGCCCATCCTTCGGCAATCAACAGAGAGGTCATCCGCCGGACTATATCCTATGTACGCCGGGCTTTGGACCCTAACCCGAACGTACTCCTGCACGGTGCGTGACTGGCCGGTGAAGCAAAATCAAAGAAAATACAAATACACCGCTCGAGCAAGAGAAGACAACACCACTTCCCGGCAATCAGCCCGCGGTACTGCTGACGTCTGAAGACCCTCGAACGAGACTACGATGCAGGGGAGCCCAAACTCCTCATCCCACGTGTAGGTAGTGCGTACAAGACAAAAGGCTACTCAAGACATCCGCCGAACCATTTAGCATTTTAATTAACCTGCGTGACAACCGTTATCGTTGCCTCGACTTAACCGACCCGCGGTCAACGACAGCAGTCAGGACCACCGGTACATCGGTGCCTGCCCTGTCGTCCCACCAAGTCACTGCGGTTACCAACAAGGTGAACCGTCTCCTTACCTTGTCTCGCGTGTGCTCTTGGTAGAGCTCGACTTTCGTGGTTTGGTAACCCTCGCGAGATACGAGCAGGGGCCAAGCACGCCAGTAACATCGGTCGTACCCTCCCTGTCATTCCCGACGATATACCGCTCGCGGGCACCGTTGGGTCGCCCGACTTCTTACCTTTAAGGACAACCGCTGTCCAGGACCCTATGGCGGCAAGACAAAGTCAGCCTCGAGTGGAGTACAAGGATTACTCCTGGATAGCTCACACTTGAGGTGACTAGGCATAACCCAGATAGGGGCCTTTGGCGGTGTCTGCTTTGTTCCGTACCTGTGCAGTTGTATATATGGTATCCGTGTTCACTCCCCTGAGTGATCACGTCCCGCTATCTAGTCCTAGCTAACAATGCGCAGGGTTCACTGCTGAATAATGCATAAATATAATAGGCAGCATAGGATAAAGGAGGTACATCAAGGGGCGACAAAACTAGGCTATGCAATTGAATAGGATTGTAATCGTAGCAGCAGCAGTAACAATGCCTAGTGCAAGAAAGTACGGAAAAGGGAAGAGAATGGCTCTGCTTGCCTGGAAGCTCGACGGTAGAGGCAGAGTCGTCGACGAAGTAGTCGTACCCGGCGGCGGGGTAGTCGACGGTAGCAGCGGGGTCTATCGGAGAATAAAGGGGGGGGGAGAAAAAGTAAATATAAAGCAATCATAGCAAACAGATGAATGGCATGACGTATGCAATGTTAACGGTGTTCTAACGCAGTGCAATGCACGTTGCTCGGAGCGGGAGTTCATCCGGGGATGAACTGCCAGCTCCGGGTGATTACCGGACAGGGTGTCCGGAGGGGGAAGGGTTCATGCCTGAGGTGTCGTGGACACCCGACAAACATAAGGGGGGTGTATCCGTGTTAGTTGAACCATTCCGGACAACTTTCGTGTTCGGAATAAATTCATCCGGCAGGTTTTTACCGGCACCGGGAATTATCAACAGACAGCCCGGAGGGGGGGAATGTCGGTGTTCGTTGTATTAGAGGGGTGTGGTTGGCATACGGATAGCGTATTCTTTATATTTTTCCGATCAATTAATTAAGCCAAATACAAATATATGGCAATTATATTATTTGATCTAGGATATGTGTACAACATGCCCATGGCATTTGCATGATTTATAAGAATCAATAACACAAAGTTTTGGGCCTAGAAAGTGGTTAAGATAATATTTCTGACTTAGCAGAAGTTACAAAGTCTGAAAATTCTATTGTTAACAGAACTTTGCTATTTTCAAAAGGCCATAAATAGAGTACTATACCTCCTACAATTTTGAGGCCAACGGCAACTTTGAGCACTGTTCTATGATCTACAAACCTATACAAGTTTCATTCATGTTAGATTTCAATTGCCCAATTATAACTTTGTTGGAAACGTGCTACTCAACGTTAACTTCACAAACCGTTAAGACTTAGGGATTTTGCTTGATGATTGCCAAATATCTATAGATCTTTTGAGTAAGAATCCTAAAGGTGTTGTGGTCCACAATAAGTGTGCTACAGTGACATGCCATTAGATGATATGATATGGTACTTCAACATGTTCAAAATGTGCTCTAAAGTAGCTCTGAAATAATCTGTTTTCAGTTAGTAGAAATCTGCATTTTATAAATTTTGTACAAATTAATCCACTCATCTACTGAACTTGGTCCAATGGGACAAATCAAAGCTTGGTACATCTACTTTCAATTCATATAATTTTTATACATTTTTGAACTTGTTTCGTTGCTAAAAGTTTTGTTATCAAAAGGCGTACAGTAGCTAGCAGCAATAGCAACATCAGTTTCAGCAATAGTAAAGTTCAGTAGTTAGGATACGCAGTCGGTAGCAGCAGCCAGCAACGCCAGCTCCATTTAGCAGCAGCAAACTGCAGCGGTGGTCACAAGCAGGCGGCACACACTGGGCGTGGCCAGGGGGTGCGCTAGGCGCGGCCAACGGGGGGGGGGGGGCACGATGTGGCCGAGGGCGAGGTCAGGCGCGGCCAACGGGCAGCGAGCGCGCGCTCGGCCAGGGCGGCCACGACGAGTAGAGGGGCGACGGACTACGACGTCGGCAGCAGGGCGAGGCAGAGATGGAGGAGGAGCTCACAGGGGGTGCAGAAGGGCAGGCCAGTGGCTCGGGAGGTCGGGGTGGCGCAGACCATCGGCAATGGCGGCGACGACTGTCAATGACCGGCAGGGAGGAAAGGTACAATTCGGTCGATGTCATGGACTCAAGCTCAATCCGAAGCGCGGGATCGAAGGGGAGGAGGCCGGTGGTCATCGTTGGCACCGTGGCTGGGTGCGGGGAGCCCCGACGCGGCGACAACCTGGCGGCTCCGGCGAGGAAGCCGAGGGCGAGGGCGGAGGCGGCTCCATGGGGAAGCAGGGGGCGCGAGGGGAAGAGCGGGGCAGGGGGCACAGCTAGGTTCTCCAGGGGGCGTGGCCTCCTTATCCCGCCGGGGGGCACTGGATGCCTGCCACGGCAATGCCCCCGCCGTGGCAGTGGGGATTGCCTCCACGGGGTGGGGGAAACAGTGGAGGGGGAGGAGGGCTGCGATGGGCTAGGGGAAGTGGGCTTGGCAGGCCCAGTGGGACAGGGAGATGGGCTCCCCTTTATTTTATTCTGTATTTTACTGTTTCTGTTATTTTCATTATATATATATATATATATATATATTTCTTTTAGTTGTTTTATTATTTTGTAAATAATGTTATAGGACCCCTAATTATTGTTATACCATGTATCAATGCCACAAAAGTTTTGGAGTCTTTTTTTTAAATTCATTTAATATTTTAATTAATCAACAAATGATAAAAATGGAATAGTTAAACTATTGTTTTGACTATTTGATTTATTTTATAGCACAACAAATTCCAATGCACATATGGAAGTGATCCAGAGAATTTTTGGGATTTAACAAAAGTGGTTGCACCAATTTTGGACTCAGTTTTATATTCACCTATTTATTTTTAATAATCCTCAAAGGCAATTCAATCTTTGTTTTGATCTCAATTCAAATGGCTTGGATTTGTTTGGATCCTTGATGATCAAGGCCCAGGGTTCACATTATTTTTCAACAATAACAAAGGGGAATTTGAATTTGAACTGAACCAAGTTGATCAAAGCAAAATTTTGAATTTGAACAGTAATGATTAACAGTAATGGTGATTACTGTTCACTGACAGTGAGAGTGTTACAAATCTCCACCACTACAAAGAATTCTCGTCCTGAGAATTAAATGTAGGGCAAGGGGTAAGGTTTCAGTTCGCGTTCTAACGATTCTTCTGGTGCTTGTTGTCCTTCTTGCTGAAGTCTTCATTCCTATGCATCGGTTCATCTTGATGAGTGGTCATCCTTCCTGCGGGGGCTTCATCGTACTTACGAATAGGTTAGGGGGGAAATTTGAGGGGGTCAGATCGGTACAAGGTTAATCAACCGAGATGGTCCAAGGGAATGGGGTATAAAGTATCTCATGAGTTAAACTCAGGGAGATACATCGAGAGAAACAAAATAAGGCATGAGAATTTTTCAAGTGGATAGGCAAGCATTCGACGATGATAACGGAGGATGAAAAGGAGTCCAGAACATCAGGCATAAGCACTGAGTCTGATATCGAACTGAATATCACAAGGTAGAGGACTCGTGAGCGGCATACGAGGTCAAGCAAGAGAGTAACCTCGAGGAAAGAAAGGTACAAGAGAGTCAGGTTTCGATCCTGTGGAACTGTGGGTTATGGGCCCACAGTGAATAAGAAGGGTGGTGACAAACAATGCGATAAAGTTGCAAGGTAAGTCAGAGAACAACTTGTTAGCTATGTCGGTACCAAGGGCGAGGGACAAAGAGAACCATTTTCCTGCTCGTTAAGACGAGGCGGACCAATAGGCAAAGTTCTCATCCATCGGTGGTTACCGAAATATTAACGACAGTAGTAACAGGTTATACGGACAAAGTACTACACCGAAGTGTTTACATCAGCAGCGAATTATCACTGCTCGAATAATTTATGTTAAAAGAAAGGTTAAACATACCAATGGAAAGGAATTGTGATGATACACAAGTACCAGGCGTAAATCTTTCCCAAGGGAAAGTAGAGCAAGATATACATGACCAAGTTTGTATTGGCAGGGAGTCAAAGGGGGTTGTCAATGATGACACAAATCATCGAGGGCAAGGATGGTATTTCCCACAATGAATTAAATTGACACTTGGTAGAAGCCAAGATGTCTATGTTGACCATGACACATCATGTCAAAAAGTTTCAAGAAAATACAATCGAACAACGGCGACAACAAGCAAAAGGAAAGGTGAAGCAAAAGTATTTGGTGTCCTCGGTTGACAACAACCCATAACCCATAGAGTAGTTACGACAGGGATAAGTATTGTTCCATCAAAATTCATTAGATGTAGTGCAAAGGCATGATATCCTCGAGATACCAGGGGTAATACTCGAAGGTAAAATGGAAGATCATAGGTGCAGCAGAATTCATACCACGAGGATAATTATCTTTACGAGAAGCTTTCATGATAAGTTCTACATAGTATCCATGGGCATGAACACAAAGGTTCAGGGTCGACTCCCACTTCTTCAATGCATAACATTTCAATCACTTCTCGCTTTCAATGAAGTTGTAGAGTAGGAAATTTATCTGGCATAACACCAGTAGAGTATGACCCGAAGAAGTTTCTGGGTTTCACATAGATGGCTGAAACATAGGTACAACCCATAGGGACATTTTATGAAGCTATGCGACAAACAAAAGGAACACGGGATACAAGTTTTAAAGCAGAAGGCTGATGACACGGAGCAGATGATACCGTTCGCCAAAGGCATTTCGTATCACGGGAAGCTCGTCAATGATTTAGGACACAAGGGGATGGCAGGTAGTAATCCACCAAAAAGGTCAGGTGGCTTACAGAGAGTCTGGTGCGAGTATCGGTACTCAACCATAAGGAGAAAGAATACAAGGCATCAGATGACAGAAGTAGCTGAATATTTCGATGCTTAATTTCAAAGGAATTATGACTTCATATCGGTGTATCAGATTCAGATACATCGATCAAACATGAATAAGTTGAATATAAGCTTGACGGTTAATCAATTAAGGTTTGATTTACCGTGAACCAGCTCATGTCCGGAATGACGTCTGAGCCAGAAGAATGGATTCATAGGGATCAACTGATAATTGCGTGCAGTCGCGCACACGATGATTCAACAGATCGGAACGACAATGCCAAGGGAGGGCATCAAAGTCTACAAGGCAAACGGGATTAATCGTAGTGCAAGCAGGTAATAAGAATCTACCAAGCAGTAGGTTGCCGAGGATTGTCGCGAGATCGAATAGTATTTCAAAGTATTTTGGGAATCAAAGGAACCACTGGGGGTGAACGGATCCTCGGTAAACGCGAGGAATTATCCGCAGTGTGAAAAGAAGCTGCAAGGCAGTATGCACAAAGGATTTACCCATCAACAGAGAGTATGTCAAGGCATCTTGTAAACACAAGAGCATCTGGGATTGTATGGATGAACGAAAGGTGGATGTGGTTATACATACAGACTTATCGGTGGCAGGGAATTGTAAAGGTGATCGGCACATATGGTCTCGGGAATTTATCAGAGAGTAATCTTCGGTATCTTCTCGTGAAGCCAGCAATCATCTGGAATGAGGGGCTCTCCGGGAGGAAGTAGTCACGAGAACCTAATGTCAGAGTAAGAAAAATCTTTAACCCGAAAGAGAAGAGAGATCAGAGTCCGAGAGTAAAGGTAAGAAGAAAAGGATCCTAATACCACCCAGTTTTGCGACGTGGGCCAATAAGCCACACGACACTGTTAGTAAAGTAGTTTTGTAAAGACTAGACTCGACTTCGACCAAGGAGGTGAAAGGGGGTCTCCTACAGGCAGTCGGCTCTGATACCAACTTGTGACGCCCCCAAAATCAGGCCGTGTACAGTAATCATACACACAAGGTACACGACCGAGATTAGGGACTCACGATGAGATATCACAACACAACTCTACAAATAAAATAATACAAGCTGTTTAATACAAGCCAGGGGCCACGAGGGCTCGAATACAACAGCTCGAAAGCACAAAGTTAGCCGAAGCAATAGTCTCTGAGTACAGACACAAGATACGCATGATCTTCCTTAAGAAGGCTAGCACAAAAACAACAGATCGAAAAGGCGAGGCCTCTTGCCTGGGAACCTCCAAACTACTCCTGGTCAAAGGGGAACTCGACGTCGTAGAAGGCATCGAGGATCTTCACGTTGCGGTGGTTGACATCGGGGATCTCCTGCTCCTGGACTCCAAGGCTCCAACGTCGACTGCAGCGGCCGATCAGGCAAAACAGTAAAGGAAATAAAGCAGGGTGAGTATCTAGTATACCCGTGAGACTTACGTCCGCTACTAAGCATTATGCATTGTATCAACGGAAAGAGGAGGCTGTATAAAGTGGACTGCAAGATAGAAATCAGAATAAGGGTAAGAAGCTAGGCCTATCGAAGACTAGCATCTTCCGACGATGTCTTGCAGCATGAGGTAAGAATCAACCAACAGTTTATATAAAGCAATAAAGTAACAATGAAGCAGAAGTTGCTGCAACATTGAATAATATAAGTTGTAATGATTAATAATAATAATGCCTCCGAGTTCCCTTCCTCGACTCCCTGCGAGGAAGAAGACCCGGAACCATACAGTTTAATAGTAGTAGTTACTAGTGGTAAGATCTAGCTTCAGCATAAAGCGTCCTGTTACCGTGGACACGGCTATTCGAATAGATTAATCTTCCCTGCAGGGGTGCACTGGCGTGACTCTACGACGCTCGGATCTCCAGGGTGGCGAGAACCTTTTTAGGGAACGCTCCACCAAAGCTATCCGACACAAAGTAGCCCGTCCTTCGGCAATCAACAGAGAGGTCATCCGCCGGACTATATCCTATGTACGCCGGGCTTTGGACCCTAACCCGAACGTACTCCTGCACGGTGCGTGACTGGCCGGTGAAGCAAAATCAAAGCAAATACAAATACACCGCTCGAGCAAGAGAAGACAACACCACTTCCCGGCAATCAGCCCGCGGTACTGCTGACGTCTGAAGACCCTCGAACGAGACTACGATGCAGGGGAGCCCACACTCCTCATCCCACGTGTAGGTAGTGCGTACAAGCCAAAAGGCTACCCAAGACATCCGCCGAAGCATTTAGCATTTTAATTAACCTGGGTGACAACCATTATCGTTGCCTCGACTTAACCGACCCGCGGTCAACGACAGCAGTCAGGACCACCGGTACATCGGTGCCTGCCCTGTCGTCCCACCAAGTCACTGCGGTTACCAACACGGTGAACCGTCTCCTTACCTTGTCTCGCGTGTGCTCTTGGTAGAGCTCGACTTTCGTGGTTTGGTAACTCTCGCGAGATACGAGCAGGGGCCAAGCACGCCAGTAACGTCGGTCGTACCCTCCCTGTCATTCCCGATGATATACCGCTCGCGGGCACCGTTGGGTCGCTCGACTTGTTACCTTTAAGGACAACCGTTGTCCAGGACCCTATGGCGGCAAGACAAAGTCAGCCTCGAGTGGAGTACAAGGATTACTCCTGGATAGCTCACACTTGAGGTGACTAGGCATAACCCAGATAGGGGCCTTTGGCGGTGTCTGCTTTGTTCCGTACCTGTGCAGTTGTATATATGGTATCCGTGTTCACTCCCCTGAGTGATCACGTCCCGCTATCTAGTCCTAGCTAACAATGCGCAGGGTTCACTGCTGTATAATGCATAAATATAATAGGCAGCATAGGATAAAGGAGGTACATCAAGGAGCGACAAAACCAGGATATACAATTGAATAGGATTGTAATCGTAGCAGCAGCAGTAACAATGCCTAGTGCAAGAAAGTACGGAAAAGGGAAGAGAATGGCTCTGCTTGCCTGGAAGCTCGACAGTAGAGGCAGGGTCGTCGACGAAGTAGTCGTACCCGGCGGCGGGGTAGTCGACGGTAGCAGCGGGGTCTACCAGAGAATAAAGGGGGGGGGGGGAGAAACAGTAAATATAAAGCAATCATAGCAAACAGATGAATGGCATGACGTATGCAATGTTAACAGTGTTCTAACGCAGTGCAATGCACGTTGCTCGCAGCAGGAATTCATCCAGGGATGAACTGCCAGCTCCGGGTGATTACAGGACAGGGTGTCCGGAGGGGGAAGGGTTCATGCCGGAGGGGTCGTGGACACCCGACAAACATAAGGGGGGTGTATCCGTGTTAGTTGAACCATTCCGGACAACTTTCGTGTTCAGAATAAATTCATCCGACAGGTTTTTACCGGCACCGGGAATTATCGACAGACAGCCCGGAGGGGGGGGGGAATGTCGGTGTTCGTTGTATTAGAGGGGTGTGGTTGGCATAGGATAGCGTCTTCGTATTCGTTATATTTTTACGATCAGTTTTGATGTATAAAATATTTTCATCGGAGTTACGGATTAAAACATATTGATTTTCAAAGTTATATTCAATTTAAATCATTTTTTTAGATTTTCTTTTAATTATTAAATCTAACATTGTCCACAACATTATCCAGAATAGTGCCACTGACAAAGGGGTCCCACATGTCATAGACCCCCAGTGGAACTCTCTAAAACTACTAAGTCTGAGAACTTGTTATTGTTTAGCCCTCTTGTGAATTTAATAACTAATTAGTTAAGCCAAATACAAATATATGGCAATTATATTATTTGATCTAGGATATGTGTACAACATGCCCATGCCATTTGCATGATTTATAAGAATCAACAACACAAAGTTTTGGTCCTAGAAAGTGGTTAAGATAATATTTTTGACTTAGCAGAAATTACAAAGTCTGAAAATTCTGTTGTTAACAGAACTTTGCTATTTTCAAAAGGCCATAAATAGAGTACTATACCTCCTACGATTTTGAGGCCAGCGACAACTTTGAGCACTGTTCTATGATCTACAAACCTACACAAGTTTCATTCATGTTAGATTTCAATTGCCCAATTATAACTTTGTTGGAAACGTGCTACTCAACGTTAACTTCACAAACTGTTAAGACTTAGGGATTTTGCTTGATGATTGCCACAAATCTAGAGATCTTTTGAGTAAGAATCCTAAAGGTGTTGTGGTCCACAATAAGTGTGCTACAGTGACATGCCATTAGATGATATGATATGGTACTTTAACATGTTCAAAATGTGCTCTAAAGTAGCTATGAAATAATCTGTTTTCAGTTAGTAGAAATCTGCATTTTATAAATTTTGTACGAATTAATCCACTCATCTACTGAACTTGGTCCAATGGGACAAATCAAAGCTTGGTACATCTACTTTCAATTCATATAATTTTTATACATTTTTGAACTTGATTCGTTGCTAAAAGTTTGGTTGTCAAAAGGCGTACAGTAGCTAGCAGCAGTAGCAACATCAGTTTCAGCAATAGTAAAGTTCAGTAGTCAGGATACGCAGTCGGTAGCAGCAGCCGGCAACGCTAGATCCAGTTAGCAGCAGCAAACTGCAGCGGCGGCCACAAGCAGGCGGCACACACTGGGCGTGTCCAGGGTGTGCGCTGGGCGCGGCCAACGGGGGGGGGGCACGACGTGGCCGAGGGCGAGGTCAGGCGCGGCCAACGGGCAGCGAGCGCGCGCTCGGCCAGGGTGGCCACGGCGAGCAGGGGCGACGGACTACGACGTCGGCAGCAGGGCGAGGCAGAGATGGAGGAGGAGCTCACAGGGGGTGCAGAAGGGCAGGCCAGCGGCTCGGGAGGTCGGGGTGGCGCAGACCATCGGCAATGGCGGCGACGACTGTCAATGACCTGCAGGGAGGACTGGTACAATTCGGTCGATGTCGTGGACTCAAGCTCAATCTGAAGCACGGGATCGAAGTGGAGGAGGCCGGTGGTCATCGTTGGCACCGTGGCTAGGTGCGGCGAGCCCCGGCGTAGCGACAACCTGGCGGCTCCGGCGAGGAAGCCGAGGGCGAGGGCGGAGGCGGCGCCATGGGGAAGCAGGGGGCGCGAGGGGAAGAGCGGGGCAGGGGGGAAGAGCTAGGGTTCTCCAGTGGGCGTGGCCTCCTTATCCCGCCGGGGGGCACTGGATGCCTTCCACGGCAATGCCCTCCGCCGTGGCAGTGGGGATTGCCTCCACGGGGTGGGGGAAACAGTGGAGGGGGAGGAGGGCTGCGATGGGCTGGGGGAAGTGGGCTTGGCAGGCCCAGTGGGAGAGGGAGATGGGCTCCCCTTTTTTTATTCTGTATTTTACTGTTTCTGTTATTTTCCTTATATATATATATATATATTTCTTTTAGTTGTTTTATTATTTTTTAAATAATGTTATAGGACCCCTAATTAGTGTTATACCATGTATCAATGCCACAAAAGTTTTGGAGTCTTTTTTTTTAATTCATTTAATATTTTAATTAATCAAAAAATGATAAAAATGGAATAGTTAAGCTACAGTTTTGACTATTTGATTTATTTTATAGCACAACAAATTCCAATGCACAGATGGAAGTGATCGAGAGAATTTTTGGGATTTAACAAAAGTGGTTGCACCAATTTTGGACTCAGTTTTATCTTCACCTATTTTTTTTAATAATCCTCAAAGGCAATTCAATCTTTGTTTTGATCTCAATTCAAATGGCTTGGATTTGTTTGGATCCTTGATGATCAAGGCCCAGGGTTCACATTATTTTTCAACAATAACAAAGGGGAATTTGAATTTGAACTGAACCAAGTCGATCAAAGCAAAATTTTGAATTTGAACAGTAATGATTAACAGTAATGGTGATCATGAGACGCTTCAACCGCTTTCAAAGAAAAGGTTTTTCTTCACCCAAGAAGAGTTACTCTTCATGGTACTCAAGTCAGTCATCTCATCGTTCATCCTCAAGAAGCTCTCCATCGAAGGACAACTGCTGCTACAAGTGCAAGAAACCAGGTCACTACATTGCTGATTTCCCTCTGTGGGAAGCTGAAAACAGATCGAAGCATTCGCTCAGAGACTCCTCAACCAAGTCCCACAGATCCTCCAGAAGCTATGAGTCCAAGAGACATGATTCCAGTTCGAGAAGAGAAAATAAGAAAGATTCTGATGATGACAAGAGAAAGAAGTATCATAAGAAGCGTGAGGGTTCTTCATCGAAGACTCTCTCGTCTCGTCGAAGCATCTCTCACCGTGCCAAGGCCTATCTGGGCAAGGAAATGAACTCTGAAGATGAAGCCTCTAGGTCCGAAGCTGAATCAGGCTCAAGGTCTGGGTCCGGGTCCGAATCAGATGGTGTTGCTGGTTTGGCATTCGCTTCAGCAGATGCTTCAACCAAAGCTTCGAGCTCATTCTTCACCAACAACAGCAGTGAAGATGAAACTCCTGCATATTGCTTCATGGCTAAAGAAAAGGTATCTTCATCCAAAGTTACCTATGATACTTCCGATTGTTCCTCATATGATAGTGATTCGAAGATAAGCTATGCTAAACTTACTAAAATTTCTTCAATCCAACAAGATGAACTTGGTTCGCTAAGCAAAACCATTAAGAAATCAGAAACTCTGTTGATCGACGAGATAGAGAAAGGTCAAACTTTAACTAATGAGCATGCTGCTCTGAAGGAAAAGTTTGGAGAATTATCCTCTCGGCATGATCTTCTTTCAGTTGATTATGAGAAGCTCACCTATGAATTTCTTCAGAGAAAAATGGCTCTCGAAAGACTGAAAGAGGCTCATGAAGAGTTGGAAAATGTCAATCTCTGTAAGGCCTGATATGCGGTACTGTTCCAGATCTAGGTGTTTCCACCCAGATCCGGAGACGAAGCACATATCGGTCCCACCGCGACATATGACAAAGCCATATGCCCCGGATTTCCAACATGATATCACAACATTACAGATACAGGATACAACATCTCATACAATCGGCATACAACTGCCTCAAATACAATACATCAGCGGAAGATACATGTCTGAGTACAGACTACAAGAAAATGCCTACTGGCAAAGAGAAAAACATTGAGCCCATAACCACACGGGTCCAGGCCCTCCGCCGGGATCCGCCTAACTAGTCGTCGTCGAGTCTCCATGTGGAACGTCGATCACCATACCTGTTGTCGATCAAGAACCCTGAAAAGAGTTTGGGGGTAGTATCATGAGTACAGAGGTACTCAGCATCCAACTGTAGTGGTCATCTGACACAGCAAGGACTTCATCACTCGTCATTCTAGGACAACTAGTAGTTTACGATAAGGAAGGGGTAAGTGGTGAGTTTGCTGCCGCACTAGCATTTATGAAGTGGCTAACGATCTAGAGAGTAAGATAAGAAGCCAAGAATTCAATGAGGAATCGCCTCCAACAAGTCTTGCTATCCACCTACTACGCAAACATAACACCTATCCTATCCTTGTCCTCCTCTTCGGATCCCGACGAAGAAGAAGCAATCAAGGCACACACACGTTGATCAAGTTATATTAAGATTATCTCTGTTGTTGTTGTCTATGAACAAGGAGTAGGTCTCAAGTCGTCCATAAACGTGGACACGGCTTCTCGAAAAGATTTAACCCTGCAGGGGTGTACCAACTGCCCATTACGAGGCTCCGCACGCACTTCCATCTCTCTCAGTTGCTACCCATCACAGGCAACCATTTTATGATTTGGTTCCAAGAGATCCGAAACGACAGGTCCCTCTAACTAACAACGAACAAATCCGGGTGGCCCCCGGGGAGTCGACACCCAATCCAAAAGCTGGACACACTCTCAGATCGGACTCTTCCATGTCAAAAGGGTTTGGGTTACCGAGATGCCTCACGTGAGGCCTCGGGCCCTCGCCGGTCAAAGGTGGACCAACAGGGAAACCATGTCTCCGCTGGTCCGGGTTGTTTAAAAATTGCGAGGGGATCCACCAAGCACACACACGGGGTTTCAAATGGTAAATCAGCTCGGGCCACCATTAGAAATGTTTGAAGCTAGAAAGGTAAGAAAAGGGGACCCCATAAAATCCCACACGCGGTTAGGCACGCTCAGTCTTAAAAGCAATACCCGGAACTCGGATCCTAGGTGACTCGAATGGAACAAAGTGTCGGGCGGGATAGCCTAGACCTTCCATCCTTCGTCGAATATAGTCAACATTATAATAATCATACCATCAACAACAATAATAATAATGTGATATCCCAAACCAAGGAGTAACAGGGTAACATCGTAGCATCCTAAGCATGCATACTAAGCAGGGGCTGATCAACGAGCAACAGTAACATAGCAGTACAAGGTTTGCTGGGAGGGGACATGGCTGTATCGGTTTGAAAGAGGCTGTAAACATGTGGTAGGATCTAACATCGAACCTAACCTATACTAGCATGCAAACCGCTGGTTGAAATAGAATGGATCATAAGTAATGTATAGTCCTTGCCTGTTGATAAGTCGGGTTCCGAAGGTGTAGTTGATCGCAAGCTCGCATCGTCTCCGAGAGGTACCCGCGAAGCACACAAGACGGTAAACACTGGAAAGCAATCAACGAGCAAGCATCTATTACTACGAAGCAAACACGAGCAAGCATCAACAAGAAGCAACACGAGACATCGCTCCTACCGTCGAGAGCGGTTACTAGCAATTTAAGTGGGGTATCGGTCACACACGACGAATACCGCACGTTTACGGTGGTTCAAGTTGCTTAGCTACAGGTGATCAACAAAGTTGTTAACATGGCAAAGCACAGAAGCATGGAATAGCACACAAACATGGCAAGAGGTGAAGCATAAATAAACTACCCAAGCTAGTCAATTTAAGTGGGGTGAAATCCTAGACATGCAAACTATTGCGGACCCCACGATATTTATCGCATTTGGTACTGTTTTTCCCTAAAAAATATTTTATTATTTTTATTATCAAGCAAGAGCAGCACAAACACAATCTACATGCAATTCTAGTCAAGTTACATATAAAGAACATTTGAAACAGAGCAACGGTTAAAAAGTTATTACAATAACAGTTTACAATGGAAAGCAGTGTAATTAGCAGTTAAACAACATGTAAACAAAGTCAAACATGGCAACAAGCAACATTTGATTAAACTACACACAAAACTAAGCAAGTTTCATATTTTACGTGTCGCGATCCGAGCTACGGTTAAAAAGTTACGTGCACCGCAAAATACTAATACAATCTGCCAAATAAATAAAAAAGAACCTAGCAGCAGAAAAAAAAACTAGACGGGCCGAATCTACTGGGCCCAACAGAAAAAAAAAGAAATTACAAAAAGAAAAAAAACGGGCGCCTCACCAGTTGGGCCGTGGCCCATCTCGCAGTGGGCGGCCTGGCTTGGGCTGCGGTCGGTTGGGCCGCGCTGGGCTGGCCGGCCCACTGGCGGCTGGCGGCCTGGCTGGCTCGCCTTCGTTCCTGACTGGATTGAGCGGCTCCTCGTCGGTCACCGGCGGCGCTCGGCGGCGAGGGAGGCCGGGCGGCCGCATGGGAGGAGGCGGGGGTCGTGGGGCGCGCGGCAGAGGCCGGGACGGCGTCCTCCGGTGGCGCGGCTGTAGCGGGGTCGGGGCTCGAGCAAGGGGCGGCGGCCGAGCTCCTCTGGCCGGAATTCATGGCTGCGGCGGCGGCTTCAAGGTCGTCCATGGCAGCTCCTTGCGAACAAAGAGAGGAAGAGGAGAGGTTAGGGAAGAGAGGAGAGGGAAGAGGGGAAGGGGAGGTGCGGGCGAGCAGGGGTGCTGACCGGCGGCGCGGTTGGTGCACGGGCTAGGCGGAGGAGAAGCTCCACGGCTGCGGGGCTGGATCCGGGAGTTCTCCAACTGCTGACGTGGCACTCTCTGGGCCGTCGGATCGCGAGATCTGACGGTCCAGAGCGCCTGGGGGGAAAAATTTCGGGATTTGGGATCAAAATGGGCAGATCTGAGCAAACTCAGGGGGGTGGCTGCAAAATTGGCTAGGGGAAACCCTAGAAATGGGTGGGAGTGTGGTGGTCTTTATATAGCCCCGGTGGCTGGCAGTTTGCAAAAACATCCCCGGTTTTTCTCTCGCGCGAGCGGTGCTCACGTTTCTGACCGCCGGGGGTCCGCAGTACCTCCGATTCGGGTAAAACTTCGAACTGCGCGATCGGTGCGTCGAGCCGGAGGCGTTCACCTCGAGCTGGAACCGTTCCGAAAACACTTTTCGTCGCGCTATAAAAATATCTCGTTTAATTATTAATCGGGGTTTTTCGTTCTGTTGGTTGCGGCTGGTCTCGTGCTGTTTTCGCGACGGTGATCAGGTGAAACCCGGTGCCGCAAAGGTCGAGTGTCAGGGTGGAAAGGGTCGGTATCCGTCCGGTACGAGATAAGATGGGGAAAAACAATCGCTGATCGATAAATCGGGGATGCAAACAAATCAGACAATCAAACAATTCACACCGAAAACAAAATTTTTAATTTTTATGAAAACTGGGCTGTTACAATCTCTCTCTCATGGATCAACAAGGTTCTGAAGGAAATCATAAAATTGATTCACCTTTCTTAAATTGTATGGAACGAAGAAAAACTGATTCCAAAGGCAAAGCTCCTATAGTTATTGATGATACTAATCCCTCGGATGAGGAAAATCCTGCTATTACGGAGGAACTCCTCCGGTTGAAAAACTTATTTGAAACAGGCATATTCAAAAGTGTGCAAGGTCACCAATATCTTTGTGACATCCTGAGGAAGGCTCTCCTTCACAGGAACCCCAGGAATGAGGGTGTTGGTTTCGAGAGGAATCTAAACCCTGATGGAACCTATTGGGAACCTGAGCAGTATCCTAAGACTGTTTGGGTCCTAGCGAAGGAGAAATCCATTGATATTGCTAACCTTTCAGGTTTCGACTGCAAAATGAACAAAGCTATTGTGGATGAATCACTTGATTCAGACTACAAGCTCATTAAAGATGAACAGGGAAAGGTTACAGCTGAGTATGTTGGTACTCCTCCTAAGAATGGCTTCTACAAGAGGCATATATGGGTGCAGAAAGCACTTGTGGAAAAATTTCCTGCTAACCATACTATGCAGGGAAAGTCTTCGGTACCACCGAATCACTTCTATTCACTAGAAGAGAGAAATGATTCACTGGTTCCCAAATCAAATGTTCCTCAGAAGCAATACTATCGCACTGGTCCTTATACTTATCGTCCTCATGATAACCATAATAAGATTGCATATGCTCATTCTTAACCTAACCATTCACAGAGTACTTACATTTATGGTGTACTTGATGGTCCCCTTAGGCAATATAATCCTGTTCATTTTAATATTGCTTCAACAAGTGCTTCCACCTCTTCTCTGTCACCTGCTCTTTTGTGGGTGGTTAAGAAGAACTAATTCTTCTGCAGGGCTATGTCTCCGGTGGATCCGAATGGGTCATGGATAGTGGTTGCACAAATCATATGACCGGAGACAAGGAGTTGTTCACCGAAGAAAAACTATCTCAATCTTCTCAGAAGTACATTACCTTCGGTGATTACAATAAGGGTAAAGTTTTAGGTTTGGGTAAGGTTGCCATATCGAAAGTTAAGCATATTGACAAGGTTATGCTAGTCCAATCACTAGGATATAATCTTATGTCTATCTCGAAGTTATGCGATATGGGTATGCTTGTTCTATTTTCTTCTTCGCGCTGTGTTGTCTTTTCACAGGATGACTATACGTTTGTCTTCGAGGGTTACCGAAAAGGAGATTTATAGATTGTTGATTTTTCTTCGGGCCCTGCCGTATCCACATTCTTAATGGAAAAAGCTTCATCTGGTTGGTTATGGCATCGAAGACTTGGTCATGCAGGGATGAGTAATCTTCATAATCTAGTTAAGAAGAAGCATGTTATTGGCCTTAGAGAAGTAAAATTTGATAAGGATCATCTCTGCAATGCTTGTGAAGCTGGTAAAATTACAAAGAAACATCATTCAGCGAAGACTATCATGACTACTACTCGTCCTCTTGAATTGCTTCATATGGATCTTTTTGGTCCTCAAAATTATGCAAGTCTGGGAGGAAACAAATATGGTCTTGTTATTGTTGATGACTTTTCTCGTTATACTTGAGTTTTCTTTCTGGATGACAAGAGCAAAGTTGTTGAAATCTTCAAGTCATTCGCTAAGAGAGCTCAAACTGAATATGAATTATCTCTGAAGCATATCCGAAGTGATAATGGAACTGAATTCAAAAATACTCATATTGAAGAATTCCTTGATGATCATGGCTTTACTCATGAGTTCTCTGCTGCTTATACACCTCAACATAATGGTGTAGTTGAAAGGAAGAATATAACTCTTATTGAAATGGCCAGAATTATGCTTGCTGAATACAAGACTCCTATCAGGTTCTGGGCCGAAGCAATTAACACAGCATGTCATATCGTCAACAAGGTTTACCTTCACAAATTTCTAAAGAAAACTTCACATGAGCTTATCACTGGTAACAAGCCAAATGTTTCGTATCTTAGGGTATTTGGTGCTCCTTGTTTTATTAGCGATATGAATCATAGCTCCAAATTTTCCCCTAAGGCACATGAAGGTTTTCTTTTAGGTTATGGCTCAAATTCTCACACTTACAGAGTGTATAACTCTCACTTTGGGAAAGTTATGGAAACTGTAAATGTGAGGTTTGATGAAACTAATGGCTCTCAAAAAGAGCCTTTGCCTCATGATCTAGATGAACCTCCTCTTGATGAAGTGATCATGTCCATGGCTATTGGAGAGATTCGCCCTGTTGAAGCAGTTGCTCGTCAAGATAATCAAGATGATGATGATCCAATGTTCCCACACCTAGCCTGGGGCGCTGGAGATCAACATCCTGAAGCTAATGGTGAACAGGACGAAGAAGGGAAAGGGAACGGAGAAAATGCTAATCCCGAAGGAAATGCTGAAGCTGAAGCTGAAGCAGATCCTGAAGCAGAAGCTGAGCCTGAAGCAAACGATACTGCGTTATCACGAGTTCGAAGAAGAGTTGATGTTGATTCGATCCTCGAAGACATTCGTTAACCAGGTCGTCCCACGACTCGATCTCGTACTCGTTTGGCTAACTTCTGTGGAAGTTTTTCTTTTGTTTCCATGCTAGAGCCTTCAAAATTTGATGACGCCATGAAGGATCCAGACTGGTTATTGGCTATGATGGAAGAACTTCACCGTTTTGAAAGAAACAAAGTTTGGTCACTAGTTGACATGCCTGATCCCACGAAGCACAATATTATTGGCACCAAGTGGATATTTTGCAACAAGCAAGATGAAGATGGTATTGTGGTAAGAAATAAGGCTAGACTGGTGGCACAAGGGTACACCCAAATCGAAGGCATTGATTTTGGTGAAACCTATGCTCCAGTAGCCCGTCTCGAATATATTCGTGTCATGCTTGCTTTTTCTAACCACAAAAATATGTTGCTATATCAAATGGATGTCAAAAGTGCTTTTCTTAATGGTGAGATAGAAGAAGAAGTGTATGTTAGGCAGCCACCAGGTTTTGAGGACTCGAAGAATCCTGATATAGTGTACAGGCTTCACAAAGCTTTGTATGGACTGAAGCAAGCACCTCGTGCTTGGTATGAAACATTGAAGGATTTCCTCCTGAAGAAAGGCTTCAAACCTGGAACCACTGACCCCACTCTTTTCACTCGATCATATAACAATGATCTATTTGTGTGTCAGATATATGTAGATGATATTATTTTTGGCTGCACTAATACTGAAATCAGCGAAGAATTTGCAAGGATGATGTCGAAGAAATACGAGATGTCCATGATGGGAGAACTGAAGTTTTTCCTTGGACTTCAGATTTTCCAACAGAAGAATGGCACCTTTATTTCACAAGAAAAATATTTGAAGGATTGCCTAAAGAAATTTGATCTTACTGATTGCAAGACTACCAGAACTCCCATGCCAACCAATGGTTTTCTTGATGCTGATGAAAAAGGGAAACCTTTCGATCAGAATAAGTATCGGTCTATGATAGGTTCACTCTTATACTTATGTGCATCTAGACCTGATATTATGCTATCAGTTTGTATTTGTGCTCGTTTTCAGGACAACCCGAAGGAATCACATCATACTGTTGTCAAGCGAATTCTTCGGTACCTAGAACATACTCCTTCACTGGGACTTTGGTATCCCAAAGGAACTCAGTTTGACTTGATTGGATATTCTGATTCAGACTGGGCTGGTGATAGAGTAGACAGGAAATCTACCTCAGGCACTTGTCATTTTCTTGGTAGATCTCTGGTGTGTTGGGCTTCAAAGAAGCAAAACTGTGTCTCAATATCTACCGCTGAAGCCGAATACATTGCTGCTGGCCCATGCTGCACTCAGATACTTTGGCTTAAGCAGACGCTGAAAGATTAGGGTATTTATGTGAAAAAATTCCTCTGCTATGTGATAATGAGAGTGCTATCAAAATTGCACACAACCCTGTGCAACACTCTCGAACGAAGCATATCGGTATTTGCCACCATTTTCTTCGAGATCATGTTCAGCACGAAGACATTGAGATCAGTCATGTCCGAACTGAAGATCAATTGGCAGATATTTTCACGAAGCCATTGGACGAGAAAAGGTTCTGTGCATTGAGATGTGAGCTAAACATCCAAGACTCACACAATGTTCAGTAAGATCAAAACTTTTCCCCTGTACATATTCACCTTCGTTGTGTGTTTGTTTATTTAGTTTCGCTTGAGTTTTCCTTCGTCCATGTTTATATGTTTAGCTTCGTTTGCCATTTTCTTTCAGTTTTTTGTTGGTTTTATTCGTTTCGTTTGTCCCATGTGCTTATCACTTTTAGCCTCATTGTTGTCTTTCTTCGAAGTGATAAATTTTGGACCCTATCCCCTCCATTCTGATTCGCTCCCAATCTATTCTGTCTTGTATGGTTAAGCACATTTGAAACAGAAAGCATATTGCTTCGAACATCATTGAGTTCCGAATCAATTGCTTTCAACTTTATCGAAGTTTTTGCTCTCCGTCAAGAGTTATTCTTCGACCGTTGAGTCCCCGTCTTTTTTGGTCCGATGAGATTCCCTCATGAACCGCCACTTCATCCCCACCGTTGAATTGGAAGAGACACTCGCAGGGAGCCGTCCGATGCGATCTGATAACCGGTTCAGATCGGCCACTATATAAGGCAATCCCCACCCCTGCGAACCGCCCCCGGCTCATTCATCTCCTCCGCTCCCCTTCGCCCTCCTTGAGCACGCCGCTGAGCTCTCGCCCCCGACGTCGACCGCGCCGCTTCACTGCCGGATAGTCGCCGCCGTGGATGTTCCCCTCCGACGACGAGCACTTCACCGCCCTCCGTCGTCGTAGCCGCTTCACGTCACCAAGTTAGGGTACGTTAAGCATCATCTTAGATCCAATATTTTCGGCGATGTGATTTCTTCCTCTTAGGGTTTTGGATCTGAGACTTGCCCATTGCCTTGTTCCCTCTCCTTCTAGGGGTGTTTGATCCGTGTTGATCGTTGAACCTTGGGAAACTTGTTTGTAGCATCAAATTATCCCTTCTATTCAGGTCAGTGTTGGGATTAGATGTATTTATGTTTGGACTGAGTTAGAACTTGTTCTTGAATTAGTTCTAGCCTAATCCAACGACAGATATGCATCTGGTCTTGGTTTTGCCCTGAATTCTTGTCAAATTGGTTTTTGGTCGAAGCCTTTGCCTGTGCTTATCCATCTCTATCCTGTTTTCCCTCTCTTCTACTATTCTGTTCACAGGATGTCTGATGAAGAGGCTGCTTTCGGCAACGAATCACCAGTAGTTGATGGGCTTGAGAATCTGCCTGAGCCCCCAAGGCAGAAAGGCAAAGGAGGCAAATCGAAGGAAGTCAATAATGCCCGAGGCATTCCCGAATTCATTCGCAATAAAATGGGCTATGACACTCCTCCCGACGAATCAAATCACAATAGAAAGATTCTCCTGCAAAAGATTTGCCGCTATTGGGAGATTCGGTGGTACAAGTACAAGAGTGTTCCTGATTGGAAGTGGGCAATGCAGTTTGCCTTCAACCCACCATACCAGTATACCACTGCTATGTGTGCTCAGTACACTTTTGAGAATCTAAGGAAATACTACCCAAAGCCACCAAAGGTTCCTCACCCCAACTCACTCAAGACACCAGATGATTACCCCAAGGAGCAAGAAAGACTTGCTATTTTGGCTGAGAAGAAAAGAATCAGAGATGAGAAGAAGGCCAAAGCAAAGACTGCTGAAGGCCATGCAGATGCTGTCTCATCGAAGCCTAAGAGACGCAGGCTGTGGAAACTGAGTGCTTCACCACCTCCTGCTGTCTCACATGAAGACAGTGAGCAAGCTGCTGATGATGAAGCTGATGCAGCCGCACACCTTGAGGATTCCATTCATGAGGATCCTGCAGCTGATGCCGATGACGAATTGGAGCATACCCCAATTGCTCCTGTTCGTAAGAGGCAAAAGCTTCGGAAGCCTCTGAAGAAAAAGGCTGGAGAGAAACCACCTTCTTCGAGAGGCGTGATAATTCAAGATCCAACAGATCCTCCTTCTCCTAGGCCCAGAATTGACTTAACAAACTTGGTCGTAGAGGCCCCATTGGCTTCAAAGACACCTTGCCGCCTAGTTCCTGCAGAGCAAAGGACAAAGGAAAGGCATGACCCGATGCAGAAGACTGCTGGTCAGACTGAAGCAACTGCCCCTGAGACTGTTAAAGCTTCGAAGCTAAAATCTACTGTTGCAAATCCTGGTCAAACTTTTGCCCAGGTTGGCACTAAGAAATTATCTGATGCTGAATTGCGCAAGAGAGATCGTGCTGAAGCTGAAAGACTTCATTCTGCAGCACAAGCCCAAGCTAAGGATGATAAACAAGCTCACACAAAGAAAGAGGCTGACAGAGAAGCTGCCTTGCTTGAAAAGAAAAGGAAGGATTTGGCTGAAGCCAACCAGAGAATTGAAGCGAAGCGTAAGATCGCCGAAGTGCAGAAGCAATAATCTAAGGCTGCTGCCGAAGCCAAACAACTTAGTGAAGCCGAAGCCAAGCGCAAGGCAACACTTAATACCTTGAGAACGAAGCAAGCAGAGAAAGATGCTAGAGCTGCGCAAAAGGAAGCTGCTGTGGACATGACTCCAAAAGACATTGCTCCAAAGCAAGCCACAACTCCTGCCCCCGAAGCTCATGAAGAAGATGAACATAGTCACCACAACTTCCCTGATCAAAGATAAGGTGAACTATGGGATTGTCTTAGCCTGCATCAGGCGTTCTCCAAGCTTGCCGAAGCTATTGATCCCGAAGCAGTTGATGTTGTGAATGTATACATCTCACCAACACTCTCTGCAATGATTGAAACTTTGTACAATTAGCTAAGGGACTTGCATTCAAGGGACAAGTCTGAGTCTGCCAAGATTCTGAAGTTCAGGAAGAAAGCTGACTTCCAAACTGATGAAGACTTCAAGGCCGAAGCAGAAGATGCATCGAAGAAAATTGGTGATGTCAATGAGAAGACGAAGCACAACATTCAAGTCTTCCAAGGAAAGATTAAATCTGCTATCGAAGAATGTTGCAAGACGCATAATGCTTCAGTCATGGCTCTTGACTCCAAGAAGCGTGAAGCAATGCTCAAGCAACTTGCTTCTCCCCTTCCCCAGTTGCAGCCAAGGAAACGCCGTCTGATCACTGATGATGCTGACGAAGCTGATGAAGTTAACTCTCATCCCACCAAGAAGATCCCAAGACGTGCTTCACCCCCACGATGCAAAATCATCTGTTTTCCGTCTCCCACTGCAAATCCACCTGCTCCCGAAGCCGTTCCACCCCGTGCTCCACCTCCA
Source organism: Bromus sterilis (assembly GCA_950022295.1). Lineage (NCBI taxonomy): Eukaryota > Viridiplantae > Streptophyta > Magnoliopsida > Poales > Poaceae > Bromus > Bromus sterilis. The sequence continues at coordinate 294,707,132 of OX465595.1, forward strand.
CCTCCACCTCAAATTGCTCCACAACCTTTGCACCATGACAATTTCGAACCAAAACCTTCACTCCAGGCTCAAGACATACCAGTTCCTTCAAGAGATTACTCCTCGGCTCACTCTGCGGATGAGTCCGAAGAACAAGAAGGCAAATCCAAAGATCAAGCTGTTCCAGAGGAGCCCTAAGCCAATGCAGATGCTGATGAAGCAAATGAACTGGCTATTATGACTCAACCTCAAGAACGAGCTATTGTTGCTCGTAGGCAGGCGCCCCATTGCACACCTGCCCAGGATACACAACTTGATTCCATCTACCCACGCGAAACTTTTCCAATTTTTCTGGGTGATGGTACTTCAAGAAGACATGGGACAGAATTCGTTCTCGAAGCTCATCTCCAGAAGCTTCGTTTCTTTGCAAAAATCCCTTATGATTCACCCCGAACAACTGATGACCTTCGATTCTGGACTGCTGAACAACAGATTCTTTACACGAAGCTATATTGCCAGAAGGGTGTTCTGTTTAGGCACAAGTACTTGGATATGCAAAGCCTATCATCTGCAACGTGCTTCCAGAGTATCATGGAAACTATCGAAGCACAAAATCTGACAAGCTTGTTTGCCATGGAGACTCCTTTCAACTCCGAATTGATCAAGCAATTCTATGCCACATTGTATGTATCTGGAAATCCTGATGATACTGCCACTTGGGTACTGGAGTGGATGATACAAGGAAAATTATTTCGCATGCATTCTGATGAGTTCATGGAAATAGTTAATATCCCTAGGCATGCTGGCAAACTTGCAAAGGTCCATTTACTGCCTGATCCCACTGAGGCTGAATTTGCTTCACTGCTGGATCCCGAAGTCACTGGTGATCACATGCCAGAAAACATTCGCCCGAAGCATCTGGTTTTCATTTCAAAGACTTGGTTTTATATCTTGTCTAATTCCTCGATGCCTCTCAGCACTTCCAATGATGAATCCAACATTCACTATCATGTACGACATGCACTGCTGAAGCTCACTCATGGCCATGTGTTTGGCTTCGAGGACTGTTTTCTTCGGTACATGGTTCAAGCTGCTGAACTGGTCCATCAATTGAAGCTCTATGCTCCCTGGCTCCAAGCCATATGCAATTATGAACGCAGTGAAGACTTTGTTGCCGAGCATCACCCGAAGTTGTTCTGTCCTCCTATGTGTGATACAATGAATATCTTCCGAAGGCCAAATGATCCATTTGCCACTTATGTTGGAGTCATACAGCATGTTAATGAAAGGAATATGTCGAAGTCTTTCCAGAAGGAAGTCTATCACTTTGAAGTTGGAATTCGCTCACAACAGATGCTGGAAAACTTCATCGAAGGCAATCAATGCCAAATGCAACATCTTTCATATGAAACCAATAGAGTTGGCAACATTGCTTTGAACAACAATCAGTACCTAAAAGTTCTGAAGCGCCACTCATGGAAAGGACTGAGGAAATTCAACTCCGTCAAGAAGCTTGAAGATGCCCGGATTTACAAGGAGTATCCACATCTTCAACGACATTTCTCAAGAAATGATTCGATAGACCGCCCCAACCCGAAGATTCCTCCGTTGGAGAAGATTGACGAAGTTTTATTTGTCAACCCAGCTGAGAAGATTCGCCCTGACACCTTTTCTGACGAAGACTCTCGCACGTCGAAGCAAGAAGATGACCCTCTCAATGACAGTGACCTCGACTTGCTGCACGCGCCAATGAACATTGAAAAACTGGAGTCGCCTGCCTCGGCCGAAGGAGACACTTCTGGAGATGCATCTTCTTCGGGCGAAGCCCGTCAGCGGGGTCCCCGGGTTGCAGCCGACGCATAGATACTCTTGATCTACCTCTCAACCTTTTGTCCAATCATTGACAAAAAGGGGGAGAATATAGCATCGATTGAGTTTAGATTCGCTGCGGGGTTTAAGGGTGTTTGATTCGATCTTTTGCGTATTGAGTTACAACAAACTTTCCATTCTCTTCGATTGGGTTGTAACTTAAGTTTTACTTCATGTGTGAACTGCTACATGTTATGTGTTAATAACCCCCGTGCTTGCAAGTTGCTCTCGTATATTTTGTCTTGCAGGTGGTTATTCCCATTAAGTTCATAGGTTTTTTGAGGATTGCATAGTTTTCAAGACTAATATCTTCTAAATGCAATTGATTCACTAAGATATGTGTTAGGCTTCCCATCAAAGATATCCTTCATCAAGCATTTACTTCGATTATACAAATCTTTGATGCTTGCATTCAGGGGGAGTCAAAAGCTTCATATCTTTTTTTTGAGGGGTTTATGACAGTGGGGGAACCCCACTGCCTTCAATTTAATAAAAGAATAAGGTTACAGGGGGAGCAGGGGGGTTACATGGTGGGGACAGAGAAGGGGGAAGAGGGGGGGGAAGCCTTTTTAAGCAAGGTTTTGTACAAACTGAGAAATAAAGTCTCCTAGCCTATCACTAGTCCTGTGCCTGAGCATGCTGAAGTCTGTCTTGAACCTCAAAGCCCAGGGATCCACAGACGGCGGTAACCCACGAAAATTCTTATTATTCCTTTCCTGCCAAATGCTCTAGGCAGCTACCATGAAAATATCCATGAACATGGGGCCAGACCAACTGTCCTTACCCGCATGGAGGAGATGCAGCCTATCTCCACCCACAGGCCAGGCAATGCCTAGAAGATTCCAGCAAGTTTTGGAAAAGGGGCATTCGAAGAAGAGGTGTTCAACCGTTTCCTCCGGCGGAAGTTCACATAGTAGACACCCATAGTCATTATTATGGAGTGTCATCTGCCTCCTCCTGAGCATGTTGCGCGTGTTTAAACGATCAGCTAGCAGCATCCACGCGAAAACCTTCCACTTATTGGTGCATTTGGATTTGCAAATCAAAGCGAACGCGCTATCCACTTGCACCTCCCTAAAGCAGTGCAGGTAGTAGTCTCTGGAGGAGAATCTCCCCCTCTCCCCCAGCAGCCCTTCCACTCATCTCAGATGTCTGCATTAAGAGAGACCTCCACCGTATGGGACTGCAAGTCAGCCAGTGCTTGATACCCCACAGGCGTAAGGGATCGAGATAGTCTTCGCGGGTAAGTTAACCCAATTTATTGATTCGACACACGGGGAGCCAAAGAGTATTTATAAGCTTTGACAGTTGAGTTGTCAATTCAACCGCACTTGAAATATACTTTCTTGCAACGATAGATAAGTGGTAACGATAATATGATAGTGATAGTGGCAACAACAAAAGTAACAACAAAAGCAACAACTAATGACCAGCAGGATTAAAAACACTATAGGCTAGGGAGATGGATGGTTGGGAGCTGCATGGATGAGAGTGAACATGTAATAGATTCTAACACGGGGCAAGGCACATAGAAAAGCAAAGATCATCTAGGAAACTATCAAAAAGTAGGCATGTCTCCCGTAGGTAGTTGTGCGTGCTTGCAATAAGAACTTGCACAACATCTTTTGTCCTACCATCCCGCTACGAACGGGGCCAAAAGGAACTTATGGAGATTAAGGTGCTCCTGTCAAAGAGCACCGGAACAAAGCAATAAACTCAATGGATACATGGAATCCTCAAATTATGGACCATCCCCTTTGGTGTCCCAAGCTGTCACCTTTGGGATCGCCGGTTCCGGGCCATAATAGGTGCATACAACTCATAGATAGGATCTAGAACACAAATATATTCATGAAAACACATAGGGTTCAGATATGAAAACATGGCACTCGGGCCCAAAGTGACAAGCATTAAGAACAACAAGTTGTAGCAAAGATGATAAACACCAAAGTAGATGATAGGAAACATGCCCCCAACAATCTGACGAGCTATTACATGATTAAACTCATCCAATCCCTACCATCCCCTTTGCCTACAGCAGGGAATTACTCACACATATGAAGAGAAGTCATGGAGGATGGATGGAGTGGTGACGGCGATGACGATGGCGACGATCTCCCCTCTCCGGAGGCCAAATCAGCCTCCAGATTAGCCCTCCCGAAGAAGAACAGAGGGTGGCGGCGCCTCCGCGACGGAAACTGGAAAAACGACTTCCCTTTCAGGGTTTTCCCGTCACGGGGATAAATAGGAGTCTCGGTTGGGCACCAGAGGAGGGGGGAGCTGCCCAGGCGGCCAGAGGGTGCGACCCCACCCCTGGCCGCGCCTGGGGGGCGCCTGGGGCCCCCAGAGCTCCCCTCTGGTCCCACTTCTGGCTCCTAGCTCCTTCGGGTGCGTGGATTTTCTGTGAATTTTCTGGGACGTCTAAAAATCCATTTTCCTGCGCACAAATACACCATACAGGCAGCTCTGCTGAAAACAGCGTTAGTCCGGGTTAGTTTCGTCCAAATCATGCAAGAATGAGGGCAAAACAATAGCAAAAGTGTTTGGAAAAGTAGATACGTTTGAGACGTATCAACTCCCCCAAGCTTAGCATATTGCTTGTCCTCAAGTAATTCAGTTCAACGCCCTGGACGCGACAAAGAAAACTTTGACAAACTCTTTTGCTTCATCAGATGTATATAAGCATGTACTACGAAAAAGTGTAGTAGGTATTGACACAATGCTATAAGGACAATGCACGAAGCAATTCTTCTTTCATGTGATCAGTCACAAACAACTAAAAGTAAATAATAAGCTACTGAAAATCAAGACAGGATCACAAAGCACATAGCTTGAACATACTTGAGTGGCACTTCGCTAGCCTCCATGAGTGAAGCAAAACATGAATGCAAAAACTCCTCCGGAGTTTTAAAGGTGACTAGAACTCAGTATTTCAGACTAGCAATAACACAAGCATGCAGAAGACAATGTAATACTTTGGGACAATGCATGTTACACTAAGAATGACTATGCTCTCAGAGTTGGTGCTTTGACGAAAGAAGGGGGGACTCTCGAACCGTGGCTTTTGATGGAAAGGTTGAAAACCCGTGAAAGGAAGCAAAGACTAAACGAGTGCCAGAGCTCTTGGTTTTGAAAACAGAGATAAAACTCTTTTGAGAGGGGTAACTTTCCAGTCAACGGTGAAAGGTAAAGGTCTCTCAATATCTCCCATGCCAACCATATATAATGCCTTTTGCTTACACATATTCCCTTATCCATAAATCCTTCGATGGTCTATGGAACCTTTTATTTTGCCTCAAGGACGGAAGGAGGGTATCGTTCCACCTATCATAAGCATCATTTGGTCCATTTCACTCCATCATCAAGTATGGGGGAGGTGTAACTCTCATATTTTTTTTTCTTTTCTGTTTTGACTAGTTAAAAGTTTCGTCAAAATATTTTTGGCATGAAAGATACTGATTTCCCCTTACCATACCATGAGCTTGTATGGTTACAAAAAGGGAAACTTTTGAATAAATTTCGAGATGTCACAAGAAAGTCTAAGTTAGGAGTGGCCGGTAAATACCACATATAGGTAGGTATGGTGGACTCAAATGGAACAACTGGGTTTGAAAAGTAGTTTGGAGGCACAAGCAGAAATCCGCTTGGTGCGAGCGAAGGCTAGAAAAAGACTGGGAAGCAACCAACTAGAGAGCAATAACTGTCATAATCATGCAGAGCGACAAAGCAACATTGAATCGGGCATGAAAGTGATATAATTATTCTGAAACAAAAAGATCATCAAGGAAAAAGTAGACTTTATAGTCATAAGCATGTGTGAACATGTGCCAAGTCAATCCAAAAATTCTCCGAAGGGAAATACCACTTCAGTATGCCAAACCATGAACAATGCAATACATGTAAATCATTTCAACAGCACATTATGTACTCTAGCTATTTGAGACTAGCCACAAGGAAAGCATGAACACTGGGAAAGCATTGTAAACATAGCACTATGTCGCTACAAGCTGGTCTCTAGATCATAAGTACATGCATACGTACAAAAGTAGAAACAGGAAGAGTTCATACCGGTTTTCCTTGTTGCTTCCCTTTCGTCGATCTTCGTCATTACTGCCTTGTCACTTGCACGATCAAACGTGGGAAATATTATCAAATGCCATCACGGACTCGAGCTGATCTCTGAAAACAAAGCAAACTAAAGAGAGAAAGGAAATCTTTTTGGGTTTTTTTAAAGGTTTAAAAGAGAGCAAAAGAAAAGAGAAAATCTTTTTGTTGTTTTCGCAAAGAAAGAAAGAAAGAAAAACGGGCAAAAACTTCGAAAAGATCAAAGCGAATAAAATGGATAATACAATGGAAAAGTGAGAAGGGCATGTACTCCCCCAAGCTTAGGCTTTTGGCCTAAGTTGGTAGTAGCTAATGTCCCCAGGAGCCTCCTGCTCCAGGGTGGTACTGGTGAGTCTAAGGGTCGTATGAGGCTTCCGGTGTGTACACCGAAGTCCTCGGATCCTCCCACGAAGAAGGATCCGCGCTCCAAGTAGAGGAAGGCCCTTCACCAAACTGGGTGAAGGTCTCCTCCTCGTCGGGCACAACCCCCTCCATGGGGTTATGAAACTGAAGCTGGACAACGAACTCATCGAAATGGATAACATCAAAGGACCATCCGTTCCTGCGAGAAAAATCAAACAAAAGAGGTGCAGGTAGACGGATCTTGAGTTCCGTGGTGGCTCCGAAACGCAAGATATAATCAAGGTTACCAAACTCGGAAGTCATGGTAACGAACTTATGCCTTTTCATAGCAGCAAGATCAAAACTTAAAAAGTAAAAGGCTTATCATCGGGGCGTGGGGTGCCATTAAGAGACTCTAGGATAAGTGTGGCGTAAACGCCACCAAATAAGTCTCCTTTGTTACCGTTCATAGCAAGGCGTCAAGAAATTAAGGCACCCACATTATAATCAAACCTCCCTGAGAGGGCGGTTGCCAGGATAGCAATATCCGGCGCAGATATGTTGCTCGTATTGTCACGAGCTAACACCCCTCTAGCAATATAGTACGCAAAATACCTGAGGTGTGGGAATAAGATGCTGGACATCTTTGACCGATGAATATCCCTCTTATCCATGCTACAAAGCGAGTTGAAGAAGGTTCTCAGCTCGAAGGGCTGAGAGCTCATCTTCGCCGTCAGTCCCACGTTCGGCACACCTATTATTTCACAAAACTTTTCCAAAGGCATGGTCAAAAGATCATTGTAAATTTTAAACTCAACAAACCAGCATCAAGGTTATATCTAAAACTGCTAATAAAACAGGAGGTGAGTTTTTGATACTGGACAACACGGCACGTTGCGAGCCGCGTCAGACCTGCATTAGCACAAAGATTATAGAAATCCTCCTTAATTTCTGCAGCTTCAAGGAATTCATCGCACGGAAAAGTCATTGCACGTGCTGGATTTGTGTCCTCAAACAACTCTAAGGGCACATGATCTTCGTTGTAGCTCACCCTAGCAGCCGAGGGTGAAGCTGCAGCTCTTGTAACTCGATCGGAGCGCTCGGGCCTTTTCTTCCCAAGCCACCCCTTTGGTCTTCCTAGCAAACTCATTTCTGAAATTTTGACAAATTACAAAAACAAGGATTTAAACAAAGTGAGTTAAGGCAAACTACTCAACTCACTTACCTAAGGCATAAACTTGCTTCAAAACTTGGAAAATAAAATTCTACACATACATGCAAGCTCACATAAACAGCACCAAGAGCTACTAAATACTCACAAATGAAGCCACCAATCAAAAATCTAATTGGGGGGGTGAAGGAGTTACATACCAGGGAGTATTTTCCCAAAATTTCAGCTCAAATGATGGGTCGTAGAGAGAGATCGAAATTCTGGATGGAGAGCAGCAAGAACACAAGAACAAAGTGCAGAACTCGTGTTTTTGGAGAGAGAGGAAGGAGGAGGAAGAAGACATACCAGGAAGTGGGGCCTGTGGGCCCCAGGCGCGGCCAGGGGGCAGGCCGCGCCAGCTGGCCGTGGCCCCCCTGGTCAGCCCCAGGTGCCTCTGGGTCACTCCCGGCATGGAAATTTTTATTTTTATTTTTCTGGAATTTTTCTGAAAACTTCACTGTTGAAAATTTCTCGGAGTTCAAAAAGCTGCAAAACTTTCTGAAAACTTAAAGCGGTGATTTGTATTGTGAAGCTTCAAAAACATAAAGAACTTGGTACAGCAAAGAGAATGAAAGCTAAAGCAAATGAAAACATAACAAGCTTAACTTTTTACCTATATAAAACAAGCTCACTAGTAAGGTTGATCAAGTCTCACCAACAAACCGGCGATATATAGAACAAGAAGTCTCCCCTCTTATGAAGTGATCATTGCATTTTTACTTTAATGGACATTGTCCCCACCATAATGGTTTTGTATTTGTGGTGCACATGTAGTGGACAGTCCCATTCTCCAATCTTCACGGTCTCGATATTCTCTATAGAGTTAAGGCCATGCCTCTTGTCGATCTTCTTTGGAAAATACACCGTGTGTTCTTTATCATCAACGTTGAAAGTGACCTTTCCTTTATTGCAATCAATGATTGCGCCTGCGGTGTTAAGAAAAGGTCTACCAAGAATAATGGACATGCTCCCATCCTCGGGCATGTCAAGCACAACAAAATCTGTAAGGATCAAACAATTAGCAACTTCAACGGGTACATCCTCACAAATACCTATTGGTACAACTGTTGATTTGTCAGTCATCTGAAGGGAGATATCTGTAGGGATTAGTTTCTCTAAACAAAGCCTTTTGTAAAGAGAGAAAGGCATAACACTCACTCCTGCACCAAGATCACATAAAGCAGTTTTGACGTAATTATTCTTTATGGAGCAAGGAATGGTGGGTATACCTGGGTCACCGAGCTTCTTAGGAATCTTGCCACTGAAAGAGTAGTTAGCAAGCATAGTAGATATTTCCTCATTAGGAACTTTTCTTTTATTAGTAACAATATCTTTCATATATTTCGAATAGGGAGGTAACTTAATAACATCAGTCAAAGGAATTTGAAGAAAAAAAGGCTTCATCCATTCAAAAATTTTATTATAATGCTCTTCTTCTTTGGATTTTAGGGACTTACCTGGAAAGGGCATGGGTTTCTGTACCCATGGTTCTCTTTCCTTCCCATGTCTTCTTTCGATGAAGTCTTCTTTAGAGTACCTCTTGCGTTTATCGGGTGCTTCTTCTTCTCTTACCTTGAGAGAATCTTCCTTCTCTGCGTCCTTTTCTCCAGACTCGGCACCGTCTTCTGTTTTAGCATCGGAGGCAGAAAGGGTGTTAGGATCAACAGCTGGCTTTTCACTTGTAATAGGATCATCGGGATTGTCAGCCTCCTTGTGTTTCTTCTTCTTCTTTTTTCTTCGGAGAGCTAACAGTCTCGTCTTCTTCTTGTACTTGAGAATCTTGCTCGATCCTCTTTGGATGCCCCTCAGGATAGAGTGGGTCCTGGGTGTGTGTTCCACCCCTAGTTTTAATCCCATAAGATTGTATGTCCTGTTTGGCATTATTAGCAAGCAAATCTTTTTGCACATTAGAAATTTGTTCAAGTTGAGTTTGAACCATATGAAAATGCTTAAGAAGACATTTAACATCATTAACTGTTCTTTCGAGAACATCACACAAACTTTTGATAGCAAGAGAATTATCATGCAACTGACTTTGTAATCTCCTATTAAAATGGTCTTGCTTAACAATAAAATTATCAAGCTCATCTAAACATTGGTCGGGAGGCTTACCTTTAGGGATGTCACTTTCAGTAAAGTCTAATAGAGAGTGTAACTCTACCAAGGGAGGGCGAGTGGTAGGCTCACACAGCTTCTCAATAGGCGGAAAATTCTTCACGTCTTCGGCTTTCATACCTTTCTACTTTATAGACTTCTTTGCTTCTTGCATATCTTCGGGGTTCAGAACAAGCATGCCCCTCTTTTTTGGTGGTAGAAGTGGCTCAGGAACGGACCAATCTTCATGGTTCTTGGCGATTTTGCACATTAATTCTTCTGCATCGTCCGACGTTCTTTCCCTGAAAACACAACTAGCACAACTATCCAGATAGGATCTGGATTCATCGGTTAAACCAGCATAAAATATATCAAGCAGTTCATTCTTGGGGACTCCATGTCCCGGCATCACCTTAAGTAAATCAAAAAACCTCCCCCAAGCTTTAGGGAGGTGCTCATCCTGCAATTGTTTAAAGTTATAGATTCTTTGCAAAGCAGCATGTTGCATATGAGCTGGAAAATATTTATCAACAAATAATTGGACTAAGTCCTGGGGACTCTTAACGGAACTATAGGGTAGTGCATCATACCATGTTTTAGCGTCTTCCTTCAAAGAAAAAGGAAAAAGCTTGGCCACATAGAAGTTTCGTATCTTCTGATCAGTAGTGAATAGGTTTCCTAGCTCAGCGAGCTTGGTTAAGTCTGCTATAGCATCATCATTTTCTCTGCCATAAAAGGGGTCAGCCTCGACTGTAGATATAAGTGAAAGATCAATAGAGAAATCATAATCAGGTTCAGTGATGCATATAGGAGACATGGCAAATAGAGGATCAGGAATAACTTTGTTCTTCATGGAGTGCCTTTTGAACAACTCCTTAACAGCACCAGGGTCAGAGTCGACACACTCTCTGAGTTCCCTGCAAAAATCATCATCAAGAGTAACATAATCATCATCAAGGATTCTCTCCTTGAGTTCATCTAAGCTCGGGTAACCAAAGGTTTTGCAGGTAGGAATATAGGTAGCAGGTGTCTCGGTCTTGGATTTTGCTGCAGCCTTAGCAGTCTGAGTTTCAATATAGTGACCAAGAAAAGTAGCATCATCAAGAGTAGTGGAAGCATCATCAAAAGTATCGGACATAGTGACAGACTCAATAGAAGCATCATGTAGTGGTGGTGAAGTAAACTTACTCATAACAGAAGGTGAATCAAGTGTAGCACTAGTGTTCAGAACAGTACCTTTTCTTGTACGGGATGGTAAGATTGGAACCTTGGGGTCTCCTTTCTTACCCATAGCGGATGATGTGCAGCAGGCAGGATACTTCAAGTAGACCTGTAAATATTGCTATGCTCCCCGACAACGGCGCCAGAGAAACGCTTCTTGATACCCCACAGGCGTAAGGGATCGAGATAGTCTTCGCGGGTAAGTTAACCCAATTTATTGATTCGACACACGGGGAGCCAAAGAGTATTTATAAGCTTTGACAGTTGAGTTGTCAATTCAACCGCACCTGAAATATACTTGCTTGCAACGATAGATAAGTGGTAACGATTATATGATAGTGATAGTGGCAATAACAAAAGTAACAAAAAAAGCAACAACTAATGACCAGCAGGATTGAAAACACTGTAGGCTAGGGAGATGGATGGTTGGGCGCTGCATGGATGAGAGTGAACATGTAATAGATTCTAACACGGGGCAAGGCACATAGAAAAGCAAAGATCATCTAGGCAAATATCAAACAGTAGGAATGTATCCCGTAGGTAGTTGTGCGTGCTTGCAATAAGAACTTGCACAACATATTTTGTCCTACCATCCCGCTACGAACGGGGCCAAAAGGAACTTATGGAGATTAAGGTTCTCCTGTCAAAGAGCACCGGAACAGAGCAATAAACTCAATGGATACATGGAATCCTCAAATTATGGACCATCCCCTTTGGTCTCCCAAGCTTTCACCTTTGGGATCGCCGGTTCCGGGCCATAATAGGTGCATACAACTCATAGATAGGATCTAGAACACAAATATATTCATGAAAACACATAGGGTTCAGATATGAAAACATGGAACTCGGGCCCAAAGTGACAAGCATTAAGAACAACAAGTTGTAGCAAAGATGATAAACACCAAAGTAGATGATAGGCAACATGCCCCCAACAATCTAACGAACTATTACATGATTAAACTCATCCAATGCCTACCATACCCTTTGCTTACAGCAGGGAATTACTCACACATATGAAGAGAAGTCATGGAGGATGGATGGAGTGGTGATGGAGATGACGATGGCGACGATCTCCCCTCTCCGGAGGCGAAATCAGCCACCAGATTAGCCCTCCCGAAGAAGAACAGAGGGTGGTGGCGCCTCCACGACGGAAACTGGAAAAACGACTTCTCTTTCGGGGTTTTCCCGTCACGGGGATAAATAGGTGTCTCGGTAGGGAACCAGAGGAGGGGGGAGCTGCCCAGGCGGCCAGAGGGCGCGGCCCCACCCCTGGCCGCGCCAGGGGGGGCGCCTGGGGCCCCCCAGAGCTCCCCTCTGGTCCCACTTCTGGCTCCTGGCTCCTTCGGGTGCGTGGATTTTCTGGGAATTTTCTGGGACGTCTAAAAATCCATTTTCCTGCGCACAAATAAACCATACAGGCAGCTCTGCTGAAAATAGCATTAGTTCGTGTTAGTTTCGTCCAAATCATGCAAGAATGAGGGCAAAACAATAGCAAAAGTGTTTGGAAAAGTAGATACGTTTGAGACGTATCAGCCAGCTCCTTTCTGGCTTGGATTGAGAGCGGCAGGGAGAAATTTTCTCCCAGGGTTGAGGCAGTCAAGAGACTTTGCACCGTGACATCCTCATTCAGGGCAAAAGAGTGTAGTCTGGGATGGGAATCTGCAACCACATCGTCCAACCAAAGATCCTTCCAGAATAGGACCGTGGAACCATCTCCCACCTTAACTGTCGTGATAGCTCTATAGACTGGCGAGAGCTGCATCACATGCCTAATCCAGAAAGACCCGCATGTCACCACAGCATGAGGGACTCGCTGCTCAAAGTGAGCACGCCACACTAAACTCACCCAGGGGGTGTCCTTTTTGTTGTACAACTTGTGGAGTTGTTTGAGGAGCAGCCCCTGGTTCAGTATACCCAGTCCTCCTTTTTCTTTTGGTCGACAGACCACCGACCAGGCAACTGGAGAGAACATTTTCGAGTCTCCGTGCTCATCTTTTTTGGACCAGAGGCAGCGTCTACGCAACTTGTCCAGGTGGTCAATTACTGACGCGGGCTCCTTGACAGAGCATAGGGTGTATATCGCCAATGACGTGACGACTGAGTTGACGAGCGTAAGCTTGGACCCATAGTCAAGCAGAGAGGCAGCCGTCGAAAGTTTCCGTTCTAACGAGGTGACCATCGGCATGAAATCCATCATAAAGGGACTTGTGGTTCCCATAGGCAGCCCTAGGTAGGTGAAAGGCATGCCCCCTACCAAGCACCCGAGCAACCCAGCGAGCTGACAAGTCATGGCCACGGGCGTGTTGATTGGCACTAGCGTCGATTTGTGGAAGTTGATCCTCAACCCAACAGAAGTGGCATAGTCCTGGAGCACACTCTGAATCCTAGTCACCTGAATAGGATCGGCCGGAATCACTAGGATCGTGTCGTCTGCATATTGGAGCACCGGGTAGTCTGCGTCCAAAGATGGGATGGGCAGTCTCAGGTTACCATGGCTGAACTCATCATTGATTGCTGATTGCAGAAGATAGGACGCCAAAACGAAAATGAGCGGAGACAGGGGGTCACCTTGGCGGACTCCCCGTTTACAGGGGAACTTCCTACGAGGCACGCCATTTCGCAAGATCGAGGACTTGGCCTTAGAGAAAAGGCACTCCATCCAGCCCAACCATCTGTCATCAAATCCCATACATCTCATGATCTCAATCATGGGTTTGTGTTCGATGGTGTCGAATGCCTTGGCGAAATCTAATTTCAGGACCACAACTTCTCTTCCAGATTGTTGGCATTGGTGTAGCTATTCGAATGCCCATGCCAAACAGTCCTCGATAGACCTGCCACGAAGGAATCCGTATTGGTTTCGATGGACGATGCTTGTGATAAGTTTCTGCAGGCGATTCACCAGAATTTTAGTTATCAGTTTCAGACAACAATTGAGTAGCGTGATCGGCCTGTAGTCATTGGCCGATTCAGGGGACAGTATCTTGGGCACCAGAGTAATGAACCCATCATTGATACTCTCAATGTCCAGACCACCAGCATGGAAGTCTGAGCATAGGCAATAGAAATCCTCTTTGATCAGGTTCCAGCACTTTTTCAGGAACCCGCCACTAAAACCGTCCGGTCCAGGCGCTCTATCGGATGGCATGTTCTTAACTGCGTCGTCAATCTCAGATACAGAGAAAGGGGCCGATAGAGTCTCCAATCTGTCAACCCGCTTGATCAGACTATGGATGTTAAGAACCATGTTCATCGGGTCCGACTGACCAAGTCGGTCCTTATAGACACGGTATAGTATCGCCTCCTTGCCTAGATGATCTGTGACAGTCGTGTCATCGGGGAGCCGGAGAGAAGCAACCAAATTGCGTCTAAACCTTTCAGTGGCAACACGATGAAAGAACTTGGTGTTCCCATCCCCATATTTGAAGTATCTGATAGTGCAACGTTTCTTCCAATACAACTTCTTGCAATTTAGGAGGGAGAGCAAGTGTTTCTTCAGTATGGTCTTGAAGTTAGATTTAGGTATCGATAGGGGCCGTCTATCCTCAAGGGTATCCAAGTCCGCGAGGGTTTTTTTGGAGTTCGTAATGAGGGTCGACAGTTGCAATAAGTTCCGACTCCACCGTTTCAGTTCATACCGAAGCATTTTGAATTTTTTGCATAGCAGCGCAGCTGAGTTATGAGAAAAACACGGCCTCCCCCAAACTGCATGCACCACCTCAAGGAAGCCGGGGTTCGATAACCAGTAATCCTCGAACCGAAACACTGTCAAGCGGGGGATGCTAGATTGTATGCTGACATAACATGGTGCATGGTCTGACACCGGCTTACCCAGGGGCATGACTAGCGTGTTTGGATAATTAGCTGACCAATTCACCGAAGTGAAGTACCAATCTAATTGCTCGAGCAAGGGATCAGACTGCATATTGCTCCATGTATATGTCCGCCCCTTAATAGGCAGTTCAACCAAATACTGACAACGAATAAAATCGTTAAACAACATCATATCAACAGCGCTACCACCCCCTCTGTTACCGTTTTCAGGCGATCTAATATAGTTGAAGTCGCCTACAAGGAGCCATTCTTCAGCTGGAGGTATGGACATGTCGAAAAGCCAGGAGGTAAACGTATCACTGTCTTCCCCGGCACAGGGACCATATACGTTTACAAGGGTCCAAATATCATTGGACTGGGAGGAAACAAACTGAACTCCAAGCGCAAAAGATTCAGCAAAAACAGTAGCCCCACAAAATACTGAGCTCTTCCACATGGTGCATAAACCAGCCGAATTACCCATAGAGGGAACGAAAGCAAACTTATCAAAGGTTCTGGGACAACAAAGTCTAACAAAATTTAAATCGAAGTGTTCACTCTTAGTTTCTTGAAGACAAACAATAGAACAACCACTAAACTCGATGGCGTTTCGGACGGCAAGCTGCTTCTCATATGAATTGATCCCATGAACATTCCAGCTCAGGACATTCCAACATTTATTCTGCGGCATGGGCGAAGAGACAACTAGGTATCACTCTTGCGGGGGGCCAAGCTCCCAGCAAGCAACTTCTCAGCACTAAGCTAATCAAGTGGGATTCCACAGAACCCATTTCCCACCTTTTGTAGAGTGCGGATCGGCGTCGGAGGAGGGGGGGCATATCACCATCTTCAGTGTCAGATATTGCAACCTGCAGGACAGCAGAAGGGGCCGCGGGATCAGAGCTAAGGATCATAGAAGGAGATTTCCTCTGTTTGACCTTGGACACCACAGGTTTTGCTCCGGTGAGAGGAGGGGCTTTAAACCCATCATATCTGGTGGTTCGAGAGCTACGCCTCAGGCCAACTGTGTCCACATGCAACTTCTCATTCAGGATCATCCTCTGGATCCTAGGATCCACGACAGGGTCTGTGACCACGTTGGAGGTCAGTTCAGGACCTGGGCCGTCTGTGGACACCGTGATGCAGGGTACTTCAGACCTCAAAACAGCCTGTATTCCTGACTCCAGAACAGAAGGATTCCTATCTTCCACAATTAGAGTCTATGTCATGCTCTCAATTGGGATCGTGATCACCTCCGTAAGATGCAGAGGTTGGACTTGGATGTCCATAGTGGGGGAATAGGATTCAAATAGGGAGGCAGCAATCCCAATGGAGACAGATCGGAGGAAAGACAGTGGGTTCAGTGGGAACTGCACCATATCAGCTTGGACACGCGAGGTGCAAGGGCGCATCATAGACTCGCTTGCCACTCCACGTATCCAGGGGAGGCATCTAACAGAGTTGCGGAGATGCATGTCCCAGACCCAATCCAAGAAAGCAGTCGTGATGAGAACCTCAACAGATTTTTCAGCACCATCTGCACGCACAAAGCGCAGAGGAGAGTTTGACGTCCCATTGATCAAGTCAGTTGCAGCATCAGAAATCTAAGAGTATTGGGACCATTCATCTTGAGGATCATCATAGGTGTTGTCAGACGGCTCAACTCCATCCATGAGAGAGGGACCGGCGTAGTCCAGCATCTGACAAAGATCTACTCCAGGGTAGGGAGGGTGAACCACGGGCCAAGTACCCCACCCCTCATCAGGCAGTGCACCTTGCACATCCCCTCCTTGATTCCAAACTGCATCTACTTGAGCCTGCAGTTGTTGCTGTTGATCGAGCTGCCACTGCTGCGTCGATGTCAGATTGGGCAGATCAAACGGATGTGGAGAGGCGTTCATAGGTGGGAGGTTTTCGTCAGTCCCCATCAGTCCAGGCATCGTTTGATTCCCATTAAGGATGTATACTAGCACCGTCCACGAGCACCCCATACCTGGCACAGTATGGCACCTTCTGAAGACTAGGCTATGAGGGACTATGGCGAGATCACTGATGATGGCCCAGACGAGAACTATCTCCTTGTCTCGCCCTGGCCTGTGCCATAGATCAAGCTTAGCAAATCGAGTGACAGCCTTGTTGACATAATAGTCAGTTTGATAGTCCATAGGGAAGGCTAGGAAGAGGATCTAAGCCACATACTGGAATGAACACAGACGCATGTTAGGACCCGCATCATGTGGGAGGAACGAGAATGTCAGATCATCATTACAAGGGTCAAGTTGGTGAGGGCTCTCCATGATGAATTGTTCTCAGAGCATCACATCAGTAAAAGCCACCATGCCAACACCAATAGGGTACACAAAGAGAGTCAGGAACCTCAAGCTCAAAGTCGTCCCTCATGATCCGGACCACATCCTCAAGAACCATTCTCTTTTGATGATCGAGGATCTCATGGTGAACTATAACCAAAGCATACCTCTCATGACTCAAAGGTGGGTCATCCACCACAACCGTGCTCCGAGCAACCCTGTTATCCGGTCCACGCTCGAGGATAGCACCAGGGGGGATGAACTAGAACGGGCGCACTGGAAAGTTTGCCATTGCAACGGGTGGCTGGAAAGTTCGCCATTGCAACGGGTGGCTGAAAAGCTTCATATCTTGTCAACTCAACTCAAAATTCCACATTTTTATCGATGCCTGTTTTGTCAAAAATAGTCCAAAAAGGGGGAGATTGTATGTGCAAAGTTATGCCCCCATGAGTTTCTGATATTGTTGGACAAAACAGTAGAGAATATAACAAATTTTCTAGTGTAAAACAGATGGTTAGGTTCTTGAAGTTATAGGTTGGTGCTAAAGCTTCAATGAATATTTACACAATTACTGAAGCACATCCTCTGGAGCGAAGCTCATCACGGATGTTGACCCCCAAAAAGATAAGGAATCCTGAAGCACGTCTCATCGAAGGAGATGACCAAGGTGGCGCAAGACTTAGTAGTTTTTGCGTAGTTCTTTTTCACTTCTTTGAGTCGTAGGAAAAACCGTACTATCAAGAGGGTTAGTAAATGTACTCCAAAGGTTTTGGTGAAAAGACTCAGATCGAATCCAAACCTGTGGGAAGCCATAGATGAGAAATCTCATGTGCACTAGGTAATGCTTCACCAACGAAGACTATGTTCTTTCTGCTCCTGAAGCTTAACCAAGTCCGTGAGTCAACTTTACTTGTTCCGCAAGTAAAGTTGCGCATTGAACAGAAATCCGACCGTTGCTGACAGGTGTCAAGCTGTCTCATCGGGTCACTTCAGTCATTTCGCACCTAGGGATCGCCACCTATAAATAGGCCACCGCCGCCCTCATTGGCGGGTGGCTGCTCCAAGATTATTCTGTAACAGATAAGAGAGAGAGCACCCCACTGAAGCAAAACAAAAACCCATCCACTGAAGCACAAGTCCTATTGATCTGAGTTGATTCACTATGACTTTGGAAGAAGTTTGCTAGCCTTGTTATCTTGGAGAACTGCAATTCTTCTAGATGGTTAGAGTGTTGTTCTTCAGAGAGCGAAGATTAATTGTCGCCTCGAAGTCCATTTTTTCAAAGGTTTCGGTGATTTACTCAATAATCAACCAAGAGTGAAGAACTGGCCAAGCTCAAGGAGATTGGTGCAGTGGAGATACGGACGGAGAGAGGTTATCTCATGTGTTCAATCACAAGTCCCTCCAACCAGACGTAGCACTTTGCAGAGTGTGAACTGGTCGACCAAACAACGCCGAGTCAAGAGTTTGTTTTACATTCCGCACTTACATTCAGTATTGCAATTGCTTCTGTGTTTTGATTAAATGCAACTGATTCAATGCTTTTGATTCGCTATGTTGTGCTTCACTCTAGTTCTGCTTCACTGGTTACCTTTCTGTTGAATTCCTTCTGCTGCTAAGTTATGCTTCACTTCATAGTTTCATGCGAAAATTTGAAGTGATCATTCACCCCCTCCCCCTCTGATCACATACTTGGACTTTGACTACCGATAGTATGGACTTAGTGATGGGATCACTGAGTTGGACAGAGACCCACTATGAGACGCAGCGAGATATTGTCATCTGTTAGTCTCAATACAACGTATATGCCATGTCCTAGACCTGAGGTCCTCGCATGTTCTCGGGATGAGGAATGACTCACTTAGGGACTATCAAAGGCTACACTGTAACTGGGTAGTTATAAAGGTAGCTTACAGGTGAGTCATGATACATGCCGCGAGACATGGTTGATCAAGATGGGATTTGCCCCTCCACTTTGGAGAGATATTCTCTGGGCCCTCTCGAGTGATAAGATTCAAAAAGCAGGGCCATGCAACATGGGTTAAGTGTTAACCCGGTTCAGGAATCTGTATCACGGTTTCGAGAAGAGAGGTCACGCTTTCACAAGGGTGACAAGTACTCGCCTTGATCTTGACAACATATATCGTGAGGGAAAAGGAATGTTGCATATGACACTTTGTAATGGTTCGTCTTATGACTTTACGCATATATGGGAGTCGTCACATTTTGCTAGGAACCGCTACCGACTATCGAACCGGATGTGATTCGGGACGTGTCCCTGTGTACGTGAACCTATAGGGTCACGCGCTTAAGAGGAAAGCAACCCATTCGGATGTGATCCGAATGGAATATGGATGGAGGGTCTGGAGTATGCCAAGAAAAGTAAACCGTTTATTCATCAGCATCTACTCACTAATCATCCACCTTGAGATATCTATCCAGGACACCTCGCTGGTATTAAGTTGTGAGCCCCACCAAAAGTGTACACCCAAAGCAACATACAACTGCATTAACAAACTTTGCGTAAGGTAAACAATTCTTGTGACAGCGGTTACAAGAACCGTTGTTTTCTATTGGTGGCAACAACACATCCCCTAGTCTCATGTTTTTGTCACTCAAGCTAGAAATCGGGGGGCATGAACCCACAATCAAGCATAACACTCCCTCTTGGAGTTACTATCTACAACTTGGCCAAAGCAATAAAAAGCAACAGAGAACATGCAAGAATTACTCAGGAACAAAATTCAAAAGGAGAACCAAATATATAACTCATCACGATCTGAACATAATTTCATAATCCATCGGATCCCAGCAAACAGAACATAGCAACAACAGAAATATTACATAGGTGCCCTGATCATGTAGGGCTGCTCACAAGGACTAAGAATTGAAGCACAAGATTGGAGAGAAGGCATCACATAGCTACTGGTCATGGACCCATGATCCAAGGGGGACTACTCACGACACAACCAGGAAGCGCTCATGGTGATGGAGAAGATCCGGGAGATCAATCCTCCCTCTGGATTGGTGCCGGGACAAGGTCTTCTAGCGATCTCGATTCCGGGATCTCGGGGGCGGCGGAACAGAGGTGAATTTCGCGATGCAGGGTCTTTTTTCCAGAGTTTTTGTACCGAGGGGTAAATATAGGCTGAAGGGGGGCACCAGGGGAGGTGTCCTCTTCCTAGGCAGCCTCCTAGAGCGACCAGGGGTGGGGCCGCGCCCACAGGTGGCCTGGGAGGGGGGGGTGTCCCCCCTCCGACTCTCCTTTGGGCCTTCAGAGTCTTCTGGAATGCTGATTTTTTATATATTTTTCTTGGATTTTTCGAGCACTGTAAATATGGGTATAAACCTGCAATTCACAAACATCAACAGACAAAAACTGGAACTGGGTGCACTGAGTTAGTAGGTTAGTACAAATATGTGTAAAAAGGTATGAAAGCATAACAAAACACATACCAATGTCACCCAAATGAGCATGGAACAAGCAGAAATTATAGATACGTTTGTGACGTATCAACATCCCCAATCTTAATTCCTTCTCGTCCCAAAGGTAAATGATAACACAGATAATTACTGTGGTGACATGCTATCACACTGATATGTCCCAAACGTATCTATAATTTCTGCTTGCTCCATGCATGTTTGTGTGATATTGCTATGATGTAAATACACTTTCATGCACATTTGATCATATTTGGATTAACTTATTAACTCAGTGCACCAAAGTGCAAGTTCTTGTTTTCTGCTGTTTTTCTATTTTAGGTTTCCCCCATATTAAAAGTGCTCCAAAAATTTGGGAAAAATCAGAAAATAAAATCAGCCTAGAAGAACCTTCCGGAATCACCTGGGTGGGGCCAGAGGGCCACCACCAGGGGTCCATGCACCTTGGTGGTGCGGTATAGGGCTTGGCCACGCTAGGGGGCGTCTGGACACCTAGTGGCCCCCCTGGCTGCCCCCTTCGCCTATTTAATCTGTGTGTCAAGATTCTTCCGAAGACAGAACCCTTTTTCGCGAACTCTCCTCTGTTCCGCGCAGCGCTTCCAAGATCTGGAGCGCCAGCAGACCTCTTCCCGGCACCCTGCCGGAGGGAGGATTGACCTCCGAGAGCTTCCCCTCCACCATGGACGCTTCCCAGATGATCCATGAGTAGTCTACCTTGGACCATTGGTCCGTGATCAGTAGCTATGTGATGTTATCCTCCCATCTTTGTTCTTCATGGATTAGACCTCGTGAGTTTCCCTACATGATCGAGGCACATATGTAATTTTTTGATGTTGCTATGCTGAGTTTTCTGGGATCTGATGGATTATGAGACTATGTTCAGTTTGTGATTGAGTAAAATATTTGGTTCTTATCTTTTATATTTATGTTCTTGAGTAATTCTTGCATTTTCTCCGTTGTTGTTTATTGCTTTGGCCAAGTAGTATGTATTGACTCCAAGAGGGAATGTTATGCTCGATTGTGGGTTCATGTCCACTAATGACTATCTTGAGTGAAAGAAACATGAGTCTAGGGGATGTGCTATTGCCACGAGGGGGAAAACAACGGTGCTTGTAACCGCGGTTGCAAGGATTGTTTACTTTTCACAAAGTTCTTTTAATGCAGTTGTCTGTTGCTTTGGGTTTACACTTTGGGTGGGGCTCCCAACTTAATATCAGTGATATGTTCTGGATAGATATCTCAAGGTGGATGATTAGTAGTAGATGCAGTTGGATTTCGATCTACTTATTTTGGCGTAACGCCCATTCTTTTGAGCCTCGTCCTTTCTTTGTAGCATAGTTAGCATTGCGGTGCGTTTTTAATCCTGTCCATTGCCCAGCTGTGATTTGTTTACCTCGCATAGCAGCTTTATCGTCTTTTGGGAGAGAGACATCAGTAGTGAACATCATGGGACCCCGGTCCATATTCTCATCACTGTTTACACGCTCTTTTATTTTCTGCCTTTACTTACTAGCTGTTATCACCATTATCATTATCCCTTGCGTTTGATCCTTTGTAAACAACAAGGCCGAAGATATTGACAACTTCTCCGAACTTCGTTGGGAGCAAAGTTATTTGTGTCGTCTGCAGGTCCAGGTTAAGAGAGCAATATCTCAAACGGCGCGTTGCTCGCTTCACCACCTACTTATCACTATCAGAGTCCTACGGGAGACAAACCCTATCCTCTACATAGGGGAAATTTTCTGATATCCTACATCTCACCTTCCACTTGGGGTAACCAACGAAGGGCGAGAATCCATTATCATCTCTCGCACATCACACACATATAAGAACTTCAAAGTTAGTCAAGTAAGATATCCAATTCAATTCAAGACAATAACAAGAGTCTGTATCTAGTATTAAAACTAGCAAAGTAAGACCATAAACGTGCAAGAGCTCTCGTTGTCCATGACTTGAATGTCTCCAAATGGTGTTTGCGTGTAAGAAGTGGGAGATGGGTTTAGAGAATAAAAAAACTATATGGTTTAATTGAGAACTCGATCTACTAAAATTTCACATTTGTCTCCTTCGGAATATTATTTTGACTCGTCCCTAGACCACTAGTCAGGCGCAAGTCAAACTGATCCTTTCCCTTTCGAATTTCAGCACTGATGCAATGGATGAGCGCAAGAAAGATATGTTGGCACTTGGGATGGAAAAGAGAATAATGATGAGGAAGAAAGACAAAAAAGGTGTGAAAGGCTCACATCAATGAGGACAATCATAAGCGAGAGAAATCCAAATGATAGATATGATGTGAGGAGTAGGGATTGGCATGCAACAGATGCACATATGAGCTACGGTAAGCTCTCCAATGGAACTAGTGGGGTGCATCCAACTTTCTTGCTCATGAAGACCTAGATCTCTTTTTAGGGGGCTCATCCTTGGAATAGCCAATTTCTATAGTGTAGGGATACCCACATAGTTATGAATGAATTCTATGAAAATTTCTATGGAGTACAAATATAACTATGGTGTACGAGTGTGGATCTTTCAAAAGGAATAGTAGTGTTGCCCCCTCCTCTCTCTTTTTTTCTTTTTTTCTCTCTCTTTGTGGCCTAATTGGCTCTTTCTATTTATATCTCATTTGTCCTCTTTGGGATCTTTTATTTGTCCTCTTTTGGAATCTTTTATTATGTCCTCTTTGGGATCTTATCCTCACTTTAAGGGCAACACTCTATATTTTACAAGAGTATAGAAGATCTCACACTTTACAAGAAGTACTCACCATAAAGAAAAATGAAATCTATCATGATGTATGCAAATGTATGCCTCTGCCAGTGTAGCAGGATATGCAATGATACTAGCGCGTCATGTAGCAATGATAAGGGCAAGGCCCAACTAGCATACGGCTCTACGATCAAGCAAAAGAACGTATGACATGAAGATCAAGTCATGAGATGATGCATGTTGCATGGCAATGTATCTCGGAAAGGCTATGGAAATGCCTTGATAGGTAGGTATGGTGGCTATTTTGAGGAAAGATATAAGGAGGTTTATGATGACAGAGCGTATCATGCCAAGGGTTTGGATGCACCGGTGAAGTTTTCACCAACTCTCAAGATGAGAAAGGGCAATGCACGCTATCGAGGAGGCTAGAAAAATATGGAAGATGTAAGTGCCAACAATCGAATACTCACATAAGTCCAAAGAACTCATGCACTTATTATCGGTAACTCTCTATCTAATCAAGAGGTAAGAGACAAGTACCCTGAGGAGGAGTGTATGGGGGTTTGGTTATCCTTGCGCATCCTCGACCCACGGTAAGTGAGGGTACTCTATATATTCCAACCCTCCTGAGGTTAGCGATCCATCTAGTAGCTAGAGTTCTCAACTAATTTTTGTAGTTTTCTAAAATAAGCACGGATTGCCCAAAATATGACACCTATCACTAATAGGCTCAAGCTCTTGGCACCAAAAGTCCAAACGTTACTTAAATCAATACCTCAAAACTATTGCAAGTTACTACTATACTTATAATAGCAACCTCAATTACCTACTCAAGTAAAGATACACAACTCAGTGCAACATACCAACTCGCTAAAAAAGATAAGCATGATAACTCAAGAGATTTCCAAAATCTACAACCTAAATAAAATATCTTAAAAAGAATAAGCATGAAAATTAAGAGCTAAGCATGACAACAGCTACGAAAAGATAATGAACACACACAAAAAGATAAGCATGCAAACCTATGTTGTGTTCTAGGTTGGAGTGGAGCGTGTTTCTCTCCCAAACAATGAAGGCTAGGATCCAACTTGTTATAAATAGCAAGAAAAACTAAAACAAAATAAAAATTAAAGAGCGAGACGCTCCAAGCATAGCACATAACACATGAAGTGATAAAAATATAGCATGGATAAGGACAATTTGATGGTTGTTCATGGAGAAGGAGATGCACGGGGGCATCCCCAAGAGTAGATGCTTGAGTATCCTTGGATATTTCTTGGGGGTGCACGGGGGCATCCTCAAGCTTGAGATTTTGACACTCCTGGATCTTCTTTCATCATCTTCCTTCGCATACTTGAAAACTCCCTTCATACGAAACTGATCATAAGCTGAAAAGAGTGGTTAGTACCCATAAATAAATATTTTTTCTCTACTAGAAATAAATATTTTCATGAAGAGATACTGTTTCTCAAGATTTCCAAAAAGTTTTTGCAAAGAAAAAGAAAGCTTAAGATTTAAAAAACAGAGAAAAAGCAAAATGTGGCAGCATATGTGAAAAATAGACCATCATGTAGTAAATAATTTTTCGGGGCACTTCTCCAATTCAAATAAAAAAACTCACAACAGACGCTAGAAAGCCAATTATTAAGAGCATACTTTCAAAACAATTCAGATCAAAAAGATGATCTGGTGATTTTTGGTGAATTTTTCCATCAAGCACACAAAATCTGTTTCTGGACAACATGTCACAACTTTTGATCTTTCTTGCAATCGGAGGCCAAAACTTGGCACAAAGCTTTAAAATAAAGATACAATGATGCTGCTACAGTAGTAACAAGCATCAAGATCACTAAAACTGACAGTAAAAACATTTTGGGTTGCCTCCCAATAAGCGATTTTTAATGCCTTTTAGCTAGGCATGAAGAAAAAAGAGGAATCAAGGTTCAAAGAAGTCATTATCAATAGAATCATCAAAACCTCTAACTTGCTCTTCAACAAGCCCATTCCTATTTTTCCTAGAGAATAGATACGTACCTTAAGGTTTTCCACAAAAGAGTATTTGTCCTTTACCTATGTCAATGAAGCCTTTCATGGCTAGAAGGAAATCCCTTCCAAGCACTATGTCTCCTTGGTTGACTGACTCCATAATGAATAAGTCAACCATTGCACTCGTTATGAAGAATATAAACTTGACATCTTTTACCTCTCCCTGGATCTTAGAAACAATTCCATTAACATGTTCATGAGAAGATGAAAATTGACCATATTTGTAAGCTTTAAACATTCATATACACATTTGGGCATGGTGGAGATCATAGATCCAATAACACAATAAGCAAGAAAATCTGGGTTAGATATGCTAATTCTAATAATAGGGTCCTGATGGCTTCTTGCC
Source organism: Bromus sterilis (assembly GCA_950022295.1). Lineage (NCBI taxonomy): Eukaryota > Viridiplantae > Streptophyta > Magnoliopsida > Poales > Poaceae > Bromus > Bromus sterilis. Next base: position 294,732,618 of record OX465595.1, read on the forward strand.
CCTCGTTGGTAACCCCAAGTGGAAGGTTGACATGTAGCGTAGCAGCAAATTTCCCTCGGTGAAATACCAAGGTTATGATACCAGGAGGAATCCAAATTCTACAAGTAGGTGTCAACGCCACCAGATAATAACTTGACGTGGACCTGCACACTAAAACAAATAACTTTGCTCCGAACAAGTACACAAATCTTGTCTATCTCTCCGGTCTTGTTGTTTACAAAGGATCAAACGGAAGGGTGGAAACAATAGTGGTGATTTAAACAAAAGGAAATAAAGCAGTAAATAAACTGAGGTGTAAAAAATGGTGGAAATATGGACCGGGGTCCCATGATGTTGACTAGTGATTTACCTCTCCCAAAAGACGATAAAATAGCTAAGCTAGGTGAACAAATTATAGCTTCCCAATCTACAGAATTATAAATGCACTGGAATGCTAATTATGCTGCAAATAAAGTTAGAGGCTAAAAAACATGGGTAGTACTCCAAGACAAGTAGACCAAAATCCAACTGCATCTACTCACTAACTATCCACCTTGAGATATCTATCTAGGAAATCTCGCTGTTATTAAGTTGCGAGCCCCACTCAAAGTGTAAACCCAAAGAAACATACAACTGCATTAACAAACTTTGTGTAAGGTAAACAATCCTTCCAAGCGCGGTTACAAGCACCGTCGTTTTCTCCCTAGTGGCAAAACCACATCCCCTAGTCTCATGTTTTTGTCGCTCAAGCTAGACATCGGGGGCCATGAACCCAGAAGCAAGCATAACCGTTCCCTCTTGGAGTTACTATCTACTACTTGGCCAAAGAAATAAAAATCAACGGAGAACATGCAATAATTACTCAAGAACAAAATATAAAAGGAGAACCAAATATATAACTCATCATGATATGAACATAATTTTATAATCCATCGGATCCCAGCGAACAAAACATAGCAACAACAAAAAGATTACATAGGTGCCCTGATCATGTAGGGCAGCTCACAAGGGCTTAGAATTGAAGCACAAGATTAGAGAGAAGACATCACATAGCTACTGCTAGGAATGTTCCCTAGAGGCAAATGAAATATGTTTTATTGAGCATATTCCATTAGTTCATAATACGTTTTATACTATGCTATACATGTATTAAGCGGAAACCTTAATACAGGTGTGGTAGACAAACAACCACGTCCCTAGTTAACTCTAGTATACTAGTCCATTGGGCGATTGATGATCAAGGTTTCCTGATCATGAGACAAATAAGTCTGTTAGAAATGGAGTCATATCATTGGATAATGATATGATGGACATGCAACCACCAAAAGTGTTGCGATGTGATCAAGTCACATAGTTCGACATTGCGATAACTATAACATAGTGACCAGATCCTTTGACCGTAATGATCATACATATTGTCATCTATGAGGAGACTTTGATTTGTATCCCACCGCCTGACTGAAATATGCTGGCCATAACGGTGCACTTTGGGTATTCCAAAATAGATGGTTGATGAGTATGCAAATAGATCAAAGCGGTATTTGTGCATCCGAGTGACGGATATGTACTCTGGGCCCACTCGGTGATATTGCATCATAAAGTTTGCAAACGTGTGACTAGGTCACGGAGTTGTAATATCACGGGAATGAGTAAACTTGTTTGTTGAGAACAAGGACGAACTAGGTATATTGGATACCGATGATCAAACCTCGGACAAGCAAAGTAACATAGGACAAGGGGAACAGGCACACGGTTAACGGATCCAACAGCAATTGAAGTTCATTCGATGGAAGCGCAGGGGCTATCAAGGATTGTAACCAGGTCCAATTGATTAGTCATTGATCAATGAGATTGTCTCGATCATGTCTGTTGTTTCTCGGACCGTAGGGTGTTACACTTAAGGGTATACGACGGAGTAAGGATTGATTCGGGATCACCGGAGAAATAAGAGAGAACACCGGAATTGTTCCGGTGAAGGCCGGAAGTTGCTCTGGGTATTTTGAAAGGTTCAAAATATATTTAATACTGTTTGCTTAATATTTTATTATTTAATTATCTAAATTAAATATTAAAATATAATTAAAAATGAATTAAAAGGCATATGTGCCTCATAGGGCCTATTACGGGGAGAGGGAGTCCTCCCCCATGGGGTATGGCGCCATGAGGGGGCCCACCCCCCTTATTTGGTACGCCACCCCCTCCCTTGGGATCAGTCCCACCGCGGAAGTGGAGGGGGGGGGGTGGCACCCCTCCTTAGCCTATATAAGGAGGGGAAGAGGTGCCCTTTTATTCATCATATTTTGGAGACAAGTTCTCTTCTCTTTCTTCCTCCTTTCTCCTTCCTTGCGTGGACTCCCCTTGTTTGGAGTCCATACTTGGTTGCGGATTTCTCCACCATACGCACGCCGTCATGCTGCTGGAATCAGGATCCGAATCCATCTTCTTTCCGCTGCTCTACTGGTTCGGAGCCCGGAGGGACGTCGGGTATACTGTATGTGTATAATCCCGCGAGGCACTACACTTGTGGTGCTACTTCGTCGTCGTGGCCGTATCGCGAGGTCTTCATCATCAACGTTCTGACGGGGACGTAATCCCGTCATCGGCCTACAAGGACCGGGTGGCTTCTGGAGTCATCGTGGATCTGCACGGCATCGGGATTGCCGGTACGACTACACCAACCACGTTCACGCGGGAACGTTTCCCTCTTAACGGACTACATACTGGTATGTGACCTATCTCTGTCCGTTACTTGCATCAGCATAGCATAGGTCTTGGTTTTGGGAGTCGTAGGTCAAGAAAATTTTGTGTTTTCTGCCCCGTTCGCCAATAGCTAGTGGTCATGGACCCATGTTCAAAGGGGGACTACTCATGGCACATCCGGGAAGCGCTCATGGTGGTGGAGAAGCTCCTGGAGGTCAATCCTCCCTCCGGCAGGGTGCCGAGAAGAGGTCTTCTAGTGCTCCCGATCTTGGAAGCGAGGCGGCGGCGGAACAAAGGTAAAAATCGCGATGCGGGGATCTCTCGATGGTTTTCCGAGCGAGGGTTAAACATAGGCCAAAGGGGCACCAGGGGGTGGCCCATCCCCCAGGCTCCCTGGTGGCGCGTCCAGGAGAGGGGGGGGGGGCAGGTGGCCGCCTGGGTGTGGGCCCTGTCTCCTCTCTGGCCCTCCTTCGGTGATCTGGAAGCTTCCGTCATGATGATTTTTATCTGATTTTTTTCGAATTTTCGGAGCTCTTTAAATATGGGTAAAAACCTGCAACTTATAAACATCAGCAGACATAAACTGGCACTGGGTGCACTGAGTTAGTAGGTTAGTCAAAATATGTGTAAAAAGGTATGAAAGTGTAGAAAAACATATATCAATGTCACCTAAAAGAGCATGGAACAAGCATAAATTATAGATACGTTTTGGACGTATCAGGTCCCAATAATCCTTTATATTTAAATTTTTATCTCCAACTTTAGCTAATTCTTGTATTCGACTTGTGTTCAAATCCATAAGTCTCTCCTCAATAGAGTCAATTCTATCCATGATCAAACACAAAAAAGATAGATAATCAAGAAATTTTACACCATCAAGAGAGTGATTACACCATCTAAAAAGACAATGGAAAAAATTTCTAAGCACAATTTTTATTGGTATCGAAGGCATAATTCTTTTATGTGCTTCAAAAATTCTATCCCAAGACTTTTTCATATTTCTCCTTCCCTTTGCTGGAAATGTAAGACCTCAGATTCCGGCAAAGTTCCAAAACCTAAAAACATAGTGGCTAAAAAAGCAAAGTAACTATTTTTTGTGTATAAGACTCTGAAGCAAAAACATAAAGTAAACTAACAAGACTAAAAATAAAAGGTAAAAGATAGTGTGCAACTCCCCTATCTTGAAGATTGGAGCCCCCGACAACGATGCCAGAAATAATGCTTGATGGCACTGAAGTAGTGCTCCTCATTGGCTACCTCAAGTGGAAAGTTGACAAGTAGAAAACAGAAATTTTCCCTCGGTGAAGTTACCAAGGTTATCGGGCCAGGAAGACTCCAAGTTCTTCAAGTAGGTGGCAATGAAACAATGGCGCCATTTACAACCTTGAGGATGCTTACTTGACCTGGACCTGCACACGACAAAAGTAACTTTTCTCCCAACGAGTTCAGAGAGGTTGTCAATCTCTTCGGTCTTGTTGTTTACAAAGTATCAAACACACGGTGGAAATAGTGATGGTGATTGCAACAAAAAGGAATTAAAGCAGTAAAGAGTAGATGTGTAAACAATGGTAGAAATATAGACCGGGGTCCCATGATATTCACTAGTAATGTCTCTTTCCCAAAAGACGACAAAACATCAAAGCTGGGTGAACAAATTATAGCTGGGCAATTGACAGAATTATAAACGCACCGCAATGCTAATAATGCTACAAGAAAGTTAGAGCTCAATCGTATGGGCAGTACGCCAAGACAAGTAGACCATTTATTCTTCATCTTCTACTCACTGATCATCCACCTTGAGATATCTATCGAGAACATCTCTCTAGTATTAAGTTGCAAGCCCCACCCAAAGTGTAAACCCAAATCAACAAACAACCGCATTAACAAACTTTGCGTAAGGTAAACAATCCTTGCAACCGCGGTTACAAGCACCATTGTTTTCTCCATGGTGGCAACAACACATCCCCTAGTCTCGTGTTTCTATCACTCAAGCTTGACATCGGGGGGCATGAACCCATAATCAAGCATAAAGCTCCCTCTTGGAGTAACTATATACTACTTGGCCAAAGTAATAATAAGCAACGGGGACCACACAAGAATTACTCAAGAACAAAATATAAAAGGAGAACCAAATATATAACTCATCACGATCAGAAAATAATCTCATAATCCATCGGATCCTAGCAAAGACAACATAACAACTACAGAAATATTAAGTAGGTGCCTTGATCATGTAGGACATCTCACAAGGACTAAGCATTGAAGCACAAGGTTGGACAGAAGACATCACATATCTACTGGTCATGGACCCATGGTCTATGGGGGACTACTCACGACACATCCGGGAAGCGCTCATGGTGGTTGAGAAACTCCCGGAGATCAATCCTCCCTCCGACAGGGTGCCGGGATGAGGTCTTCTGGCGATCCCAATACCGGGATCGCGGCGGTGGCGGAACATAGGTGAATTTTGCAATGCGGGGAGTTTTTCAGGGTTTCTGTACCGAGGGGTAAATATAGGTCGAAGGGGTGCTCCAGGGGAGGTGGCCTCCTCCCAGGCGGTGTCCTGGGGCAACCAGGGGTTGGGCCACGCCCACAGGTTGCCTGGGAGGGGGGTGGCCCCCCTCCGGCTCTCCTTCGGGCCTTTGGAGTCTTCTGAACATTGATTTTTTATATATTTTTCTTGGAATTTGTTGGGCACTATAAATATGGGTATAAACCTGCAATTCACAGACATCAGCAGACAGAAGCTGGCACTGGGTTCACTGAGTTAGTTGGTTAGTCCAAATAGGTGTAAAAATGTATGAAAGTGTAGCAAAACACGTAGCAATGTCACCCAAATGAGCATGGAACAAAAAGAAATTATAGATATATTTGGGATGTATCAGCACCCCTCCATCTGACTGAGCTTTTGTTTTTATACCTTCACCTCTATGCTATTTTCTATCAAAATATGAAAATAACAGTGTTGTTATGTCCACCAGATTTTAAAATTAGGGTTCTCATTCGGGTTAACACTTCAGATAATTGCAATTAGGGTTCCAACTATGGGTGGGTAGTTATAATTACTTCATTAATCAACATCTTGTTTATGCAATCTTTCACTATATCTTGTTTAGTCTATATGTCATTTGATGATGCTTTTGGTCTGAATTGATCCATGTTCCTATATACAGAATGCAATTGCAATGACAATATTCTTACTTGTTCAACACGTCACATAGATCGTTTAGCACGATGTCACACTTAGGTAATTTTGGAAAGCCCTAACCCAAGTCGTTGGTTCTATTTCCTTGAGCCAATTGTATGAATCCTCATGGACCTGCTTCATTTCATTCATGTACTACTCATACTTGATTGTTGTGCTGGTTCTGACTATATTACATAACTGGTTCTTCAGTACATAACGTTTGATCAACTGATGGAAATTCTTCCAGATGTGCCTTACACACGTTTTGTTAATTACTCATTACTGTTCAGAATCAGTAAACACATCATTTAGGCCCTGCAAATTCTCCCATATGTGCCATACACGTTTTCTTAATTACTCATCACTGTGTTTTTTATCTATTGTTAACTAATTATCACTTTTACGCACTGGATGATTTCTTCTCACAGTGGCGCATGTTTAAGGAACACATGGAGAAGAAGAGCCTGGAACGACAGGCATAATATATGAATTCAATATTGCTCCTTACAAGCGGTATTAAAGATCATTCGAGCCTGTCAGATCTACGAGCTCCTGTTCCTTCACAGCACTGCACACTCCATCAAGAACAACTGAAAGAATGTGAGAATGCTAAAAGTGAATCAAGTGATTCACAAGACAATATTAATGAAAATTATTCAGATGTGGTTAGAATATCTCTACTTTCTCTCACATGCATAGTAAATATAATTTGTAGCTTCTAACCTAATGTCTTCATCCACATTATCATAGGACTGTTATCATCATCAACTTGGAGATGTGTCTATGAAGATGAAGATCTTACTAGTAGAGTTTGAGCGTATCATCTATTTTTCTAAAGTTGTACTACCAAGCCGAAACACATCAAAGAGAAAGCGGTTTAAAGGGGTGAGTGCATGTACTCTTTTCCTTAAACACTTATTTCAAATGCATGATTGTCTTCCTTTTACACAACCATTTTCTTTCTTTTTGAAATCTTCCACCTGTTCTAAGCTTGATATTTTTTGCTCTAAAACACTATAATATTCTCAAATGATGCCAACAAATAACAATCTCCAGTACTCAACAATGTCCTGGCAGACCAGCAATGAGGACCAAGTGCTGTCGAGATTTCCCTAGAAAAGTTGCAGGATCAACTTGAAGCTATGAAAAAGACTCTGTCAGAACATAACCTCGAACTTGAAGCTGCCAAGAGGCCCTGTCAGAGAAACCACAAGTAATTGATGATGTGAATCATGTTTTCCCTCTAAAGCATGAACTTTGAACTATGAAGATTATGCTTGTTGACTAATGAAAATAATTTAAACTTGTCAAGAGGACCCTGCCAGAGCAGTAGGCAGAAATCGAAGGTCTGAAAATTTCCATGCTACAGTTGCATAATCGTCTTGAATCTTTCATATGTGCCTTCATTCAACAACAGGAAGACAATGAAGAGAATGGAAAACATAAGAATACTTAGGTTTCTGGAGAAGGCATGAATCAACTTGATTTAATTCTTAGTTCTTCCTTAGGATGGTATTGCTAGCACCCCTTGGCATGAAAATGAATAATGTCCCTATTTTTATTTTGTGGCCTTGCCACATGGTTGGTATTGTAATGACTGAGAAAGTCTGTGTGACATCTATTAAGTATTAATAACATCAGCGTGAGCTTATTTGCATTCTAATTAAAAAATTTATGAATTTTATTCTAATACGGCCGTCACTCGTCGTATATAAAACTAATTGAAGGCCTGTGCAAACTATGAAGATTATGCAAGGTTTCACAAGCACGTGGAACCACATGTAAGAAGCCACGTCACCATCCACCGGGCCCATGTGTCGGTACAGTCACATAAAAAACCGGGCCTACATGTCAGCACCAGTCACAGAAAATATGATACCAGTCCTACAGACAGAATACCATTTCAGCATCATATGGGACCGCGTGGTAGGCCTATTGACCGACCAAAACCGGTGGAACCCCTCATTATGCCGGGCCCACATGGAGGGCGCCACGTCAGCAAGTGGTGGACCCCATTTGGCAGAAATTGTAACCGGGTACAACAAAAACTACATCAAAGCCTGTTAGTCCCAAACAAGTTGGGGTAGGCTGAGAAATTGTAATCGGGTAAATAAAAAAAACTAAACCCATTGACGGTTTTATCGTCAGAAAAAACGTTCTTGGGTGACAGATTGATGTGGTATACGTGAAAAGTTGACCCATCCTTGAAGAACCTCATTATTGACAAACAAAGAGTTTTCACCTAAGATACAATTTTGCGTGTAGAAAAAAGTGGTACCGTCATCATTTTCATTTTTATGACGGTGCGTCAGTGACTGGTGGATTGACGGAGGCTAACCATCGTTAGGGTGTTATTATTGACGAAAATTGATTTTCCATGACACAATTAACCAGTTAACTGATATCGTTGATTTTGTAGTGTCCTCCTCCCAACCGTTCTCGCCGAGGTAGTATGGGAGGATGTGCATGCGGTTGGGAGTGGGGAAGATGTTGTCGAAGTCAGTGTAGATGTTGTAGGTGGTGAATGCGATGAACTCGCACCCACAGAAAAAGACCTTGCCAAGTAGGTAGTACGCATCAATCCTGTTGGTGAAGTGGGCGATGATCCCTACCGCTGGAGCGCGGCTGTGGGGACGATGTTCCTCGAGGCGGAACATGGACGGCGAGCCCTGCGGGAGGTGGGTAAAGCCCGCACGAAGGAACGACTCGGCAAGCTCACGAGCACCCCTCTAGCGTGAGAAAACCCATACGCGGAGTGAGGTCTCGACGACGACGCAGGCGGGGTACCGCATCTCCGGCACGGTGGGCGGCAGGAGGAACGTCGGCCCGATGAACTGCATCATCTTTGTGTCGCTGCGTGTTCACTTTGGATTTTGGGGAAGAAGAGAAGGGGAGGCGCAGTTGGATGTGTAGAAGGAAGAGGCAATCTAGGTCAGTTTAAATAGTCAGGGGAGAGGAACATGAGAGGTTCAATGAAACGGCATCGTGACGATCCGTATCAATGCATGTGTGAATCAACGCAACCGTGAAACGATGTGACCGTGCGAAATAACTCATCAACATAATCGAGGCTGCGTCGAGGATACCTCTGCGAGCGTGTGTGCAACTGAATCGAGCGTGCACGTGTGCCTGCGATGCGTGAAATGACAGAATCCAGCGATGCGTGAAACGACGCCTGCGAAGCGACTGAATCAACGCCTGCAGAGCGACTGAATCGAAAGGCAACCGTGCTGAAGAGATCCAGCGATGCATGCATGCCGTGCTTGAAGTGATGCATGCGTGTCGGCGTGCATGCATGCGAGCAGGTCAATTCATGCATAGTAGGATGCATTGATGCCAAATTCGGGCATGCATAAAAGGTTGATCCAGCACAACGTCCTCGATAGCAGGCCTATTTATTTTATTACAAGGGCCCGTTCTACGAACGGAAACACGACCTAACCAGCAAAGCCACATAGGCATAGTCAAAAGAGTCCAACGTACACCTCAAAAAGAAAAATACAGAGTCCGACGTGGCCCCACTCGTCAGAGTTAATGGTCAAGGGGGCAAACGTCTGCTATGAGCATTTGTGAGAGTTTCAAGTAAGGCAGTGGGTAAAAGTGAGAAAAAGTTTGGAGCTTGGGGAAAACTAAGCACAACTAAGGAACCAGGGGCACATGAGTAATAATCCCTATAATGAATGAAGCAAATCATGCAAAGAAAATATGCATGAGCAAGAAGGCAAATACTTAAGAACCAAACCAAAGCATGAAACTCCTCAAACTAAACCCTCAAAACTTCTCCCCCATTGGCATCTATTGCAAAAATGGGCGAATTTTCTTAGAAAGCCAATATAGCATGTGATCCTCCCAAAAAGGGTGTATTTCTCAAGATATGAGTGGAATAAAATACACACATCCAAAGATACATAGTTGGTGGGAAAACAAACTATATTGAGGATCCAAGGATTGCAAAAAAATGATATGGCACAAAGGCATAACTTTTTTGAAGGCAATCAAAAGATCCAACAAGCCAAATGAAAACAAGATATTATGATTTGAGAATAGGAGTGTTCTAAGGAAAATAGAGAAGTTCCCCAAGATTTGTGTACAATTTTAGAATCTTTGTATTATAATACAAAGTGCACGATAGTTGGATCATCACTCCCCCAAAATTAAAATAAACACAACACAAGTGCAAGTGTGCAAGGATATGAGACAAAGTGTTGCACTTGCACCAAACAAATGGTTGCACAACAAGCAAAAGGGATAATCAAATGAATGGGATCAACCGAAAACATGTGTGTGAGCCATGGAAAAGCACTTGATAAGAATAATATAAGGATGCTCTTTGAGCATCAACATAGTCTTGATGAGATGAGACTCAAGGTGCAAGACATGTCCTTCCAACATAAGTTAAGATGGTCATGCACACAACAAGCAAATGGGTCACAAGCTTAATGAAGTGCAAAATAAAATCAAGGATTGTGGCAACCCCATGGTCAAGATATAAAACAATAGGCTCATCAAGACAAGCATGAGGACTACAATCTTCACCACCAAATGAGTGCACTAAGATGAATAGAATTAAGACACACACTCAAAGACAAAAGCTTTCATGCAACCACCAAAGAATTAACACGGGAAGGAAAATATGGACATGAAAGAAAAAGGATATCCACTAGATGTTACTTCTCTCAAGTGTATGAGTTTCTAGGTACATGAAATATCCACAAAAAAGCATGTACATATGAAATAGTTATAAAAGGAAATAATAAATATAACAATAAGATATTTTCTTGAAAGCATAATGATGGCTTCTCGTCCTTCGTTGGTTACCCCAAGTGGAAGGTTGAGATGTAGCGCAGCAGCAAGTTTCCCTCAGTGAAGATACCAAGGTTTGTCTCCAGTAGGACTCCAGAGATGATAAGTAGGTGTCAGCGGCGCAACTGACGTGGACCTGCACACAGACACAGATAACTTTGTTCCCAACGAAGTTGAGAGAGGTTGTCAATCTCTCCGGTCTTGTTGTTCACAAAGGGTAAAACACAAAGGATAATGATAGCAACTTAAAGTAAAAAGCAGGAAAGTAAATATAGCGTGGAAACAGTAATAAGGATATGGACCGGGATACGTGATGTTCACTAGTGATGTCTCTTCTCAAAAGACGATAAAACTGTTATGCGAGGTAAACAAATTACAGAAGGACAATTGACAGGATTATGAACGCACCGCAATGCTAACTATGCTACAAAAGAAAGGAAGAGGCTCAAAAGCACGGGCAGTACGCCAAAATAAGTAGACCGAACTCCAACTACATCTACTACTAATCATCCACCTTGAGATATCTATCCAGAACATCTCTCTGGTATTAAGTTGCGAGCCCCACTCAAAGTGTAAACCCAAAGCAATAGACAACTGCATTAAAAAGCACTTTGCGTAAAGTAAACAATCCTTGCAACCGCGGTTACAAGCACCGTTGTTTTCCCCCTTGTGGCAACAACACATCCCCTAGACTCATGTTTCTGTCACTCAAGCGTGTCATCGGGGGGCATGAACCCACAATCGAGCATAACGTTCCCTCTTGGAGTCACTACCTACTACTTGGCCAAAGCAATAAACAGCAACGGAGAACATGCAAGAATTACTTAGGAACAAAAATATAAGAGATAAAAACAAAATATATTACTCCATCACAATCTGAACATAATCTCATAATCCATCAGATCCCATCAAACTCAGCATAGCAATAGCAGAAAGATTACAAAAGTGCCTCGATCATGTAGGGCAGCTCACAAGGTCTAAACCATGAAGAACAAAGAGGGGAGGAGAACATGACATAGCTACTGATCACGGACCCATGGTCCAAGGAAAACTACTCACGAGACATCCGGGGAGCATCCATGGTGGAGAGGAGACTCCCGGAGGTCGGCCCTCCCTCCGACAGGGTGCCGGGAAGAGGTCTTCTGGTGCTCCCGATCTCGGAAGCGCGGCGGCGGCGGAACAGAGGCGAGTTTGCGAAATAGGGTTCTGTCTTCGGAGTTTCCCCGTGACGGAGAATAAATAGGCGAAGGGGGGCAACCAGAGGTGGACCAGGGGCCCCAGGCGCCCCCCTGGCGCGGCCAGGGGTGGGGCCGCGTCGGGTGGCCGCCTAGGCCCCCCTGGCTCCCCTCTGGACCCACTTGGGCTCTTCGCGAAGCTTCCTGTACGCTGATTTTTCCTGTATTTTCCCCGGATTTTTTCTGGCACTTTTTATATGGGGGAAACTGAAATAGAAAAACAGCAGAAAACAGGAACTGGCACTGGGGTGCACTGATTTAATAGGTTAGTACAAATATGATCAAAAGTGTATGAAAGTGTATCTAGACCCTAGCAATATCAGAAAAAACATGCATGGAGCAAGCAGAAATTATAGTTACTTTTGGACGTATCAACATCCCCAAGCTTAATTCATGCTTGTCCTCGAGTAGGTAACTGATAACGGCATAATTTCTGTGGTGACATGCTAGCAACCATAAAATAACTTTGAAAAGTAAAGAAATCAAGGTTAGAGATTCAATTCAAGTCATAACAAGCAAGAGTCTATATTAGCATTGAAACAAGTAACAAAAGAACATTAGGTGCAAGAGCTCTCGATGTCCGTGACTCGAATGTCTCCAAATGGTGTTTGCGTGCAAGAAGGGGGATAGGGAATACGAGAAAAAGTATTTTTGTGTTGAGAACTCAATCTACTAAAGTTTCACACTTGGTCCTCTTTGGAATCTTATCTTGACTCGTCCCCAGACCACTAGCCAGGTACAAGTCAATTTTATCCACTCCTTTTCGATATTTTGAGCACTCATGCAATGGATGAGCGTAAGCACGAGAGTTGACACTTAGGATGGCAAAGAGAGAAGTACGGAGGAGGAAGACAAAAAGGATGAGAAAGGCTAACATCAATGAGGACAATCATAGGCAAGAGATGCCGAATGATAGATATGATGTGAGGAGTAGGGATTGCCATGCAACGGATGCACATACGAGCTAAGAAGCTCTCCAATGGAACTAGTGGGGGTGCATCTAACTTGCTCGCTCATGAAGACCTAGAGCTCGTTTGAGGAGGCTCATCCTTGGAATATGCAAGCCAAGTTCTATAGTGTGAAGGTCCCCACATAGCTATATGCATGAAAATCATCTCTATGGAGTACAAGGATATAAAGGGAGTACTAGTGTGGATCTCTCAAAAGGATAGTAGTGTTGCCCCTTTCTCTCTTTTTATTTCTTTTTTTTCTATTTTTTTGTATTTTTTTGTGGCCTCAATGGCTCTTTCTATTGAACTCTCATTTGTCCTCTTTGGGATCTTTTATTGTGTCCACTTTGGGATCTTTTGCTCACTTAAGGGCAACACTCTATTTTACAAGAAGGTAAAGGAGATCTTTCACACTTTACAAGGTACTCAAAATCATAAATAAGATGTAACTATCATGATGTATGCAATGTATGTCGCTGCCAGTGTAGCAGGAACATGTATGACATCAAGATCAAGTCATGAAGAGGTGGATGTTTCATGGCAATATAACTCGGAAAGGCTATGGAAATGCCTTGATAGGTAGGTATGGTGGCTGTTTTGAGGAAAGATATAAGGAGGCTTATGATGACAGAGCGTATCATGCCAAGGGTTTGGATGTACCGGCGAAGGTGGACACCAACTCTCGGAATGAGAAGAAGGCAATGCACGGCACGGGAGAGGCTAGCAAAATATGGGAAGGTGGAAGTGTCAACTTTCAATACTTACATTAGTCTGAAGAACTCATGCACTTAATATCGGTAACTCTCAATCTAATAAGGAGGTTCACAAAGAGACAAGTACCCCGAGGAGGAGTGTATGGGGGTTTGGTTATCCTTGCGCATCCTCAACTCATGGTACGTGAGTGTACTCTAATATTCGATCCCTCCAAAGATTAGTGATCCATCTAGTAGCTAGAGTTCTCAACTGGTTTTGTAGGTTTTGAAAATACACACGGATTTCCCAAAATACGACACCTATCACTAATAGGCTAGAGCTCTTGACACCAAAAGTTCAAACATTACTCACATCAATACCTCAAAACCATTGCAAGTTACTACTAAAATTAAATAGCAACCTCAATTACCTACTTTCAAGACAAGACACAACTCAGTGCAACAACAAGCTCTCTTTAACAAGATAAACATGAAAACTAAAAAGAGTTCCAGAAAAAAACTAAACAAAAGCCAAGGCTCTTGCTAAAGACAAACTAAGACTAAGACTAAACATGTCAGTAGCTATGAAAAGGTAAAGAACACACAACAGCAAAAAGATAAACAGGAAAAATCCTATGATGTGTTCTAAGTTTTGAAAGTGGAGCGTGTTTCTCTCCCACACAAAGTAAGACGGGATCTAACTTGTGATGAACAGCAAGCAAAGCTAAAGAAAACTAAAAAATAAAACTTAAGAGCGAGACGCTCCAAGCATAGCACATAACGCATGAAGTGATAAAAATATAGTGAGACGTAGGACGAACAGATGATTGTTGATGGAGAAGGGGATGCACGGGGGCATCCCCAAGCTTAGACGCTTGAGTCTCCTTGAATATTTGTTGGAGATGCATAGGGGCATCCCCAAGCTTGAGCGCTTGACAATCCTGGATCTTCTTTCATCATCTTCCATCGCACACTTGAAAACTCCCTTCATACATAACTCATCATAAGCTGATTAGAGAGGTTAGTACCCTTAATAAATAATTTTTCCCCACTGGATATAAAGATAATCTTGAAGGCCTACTATTTCTCAAGAGTGCCAAAAAGTTTTTTCAAAGAAAAAGCAAACTTAAGGTTTGCAAAAGTTAGGAGAGACAAAACGTGGCAGAATCTGTGAAAAACAGAACAGAAGGTAGTAAAGACTTTTTTAGGGGCACTTCTGCAACTGAAATCAAAAACCTCAGAACATACGGAAGTTTCGTAATTGTATAGAGCATACTGTGTAAAAATTTCAGATCAAAAAGATGAACTGGGATTTTTCTGGAATTTTTCTGGTCACGAGGACAGAATCTGTTTTCTGGACAGCATGTCACAACTTTTACTTCCCTTGCCGTAAGAGGCTATCACTTGCCACAAAGCTGAAAAATAAAGATACAATGATGTTGCTACAGTAGTAACAATCATCAAGACACAACAAAAGCAAAAAGAAAAACATAAATTGATTGCGGGCTGCCTCCCGAAAGCGCTTTCTTTTATGCCTTTAAGCTAGGCATGATGCAAAAGAAGAATCAAGTTTTATCAAGAGAAAGAGAATAACTAGCCCGTGTAATAGACTCAAAAGGTAACTTGATTTTATTTATAGGGAAGTGTTCCATCCCATTTTTGAATGGGAATTGTAATTTAATATTCCCCTCTTTCATGTCAATAACCGCACCAACGGTGCGAAGAAAAGGACGTCCCAAAATAATTGGACACAAAGGTTCACACTCTATATCCATAACAATAAAATCAACGGGAACATAGTTGTCATTGACAATGATAAGAACATCGTCGATCTTCCCAAAAGGTTTCTTTATGGAATAATCAACAAGACGAACACCAAAAGAACAAGGCTCAAAGGGTTTCAATTCAAACATGTCAAATATTCTTTTGGGCATAACGGAGGTACTAGCTCCAACATCACATAAAGCATAGCAAGAGAAGTTATTTAATTTAATTTTTGATCATAGGGTCCCAACCATCATCTAGCTCCCTAGGTATGGAGGCTTCTACTCTAAGCTTCTCCTCCCTAGATTTGATGAGAGCATTTGTGATATGCTCCGTGAAGGCAAGATTAAGTGTGCTAGTGTGGGGGTCTCTAGACATTTTGTGTAGCAAACTGATAACTTCTGAGAGAGTGCAACTATCAAAATCAATATCACTACTATCAAAGGTGGTAGTAGTGTCATCTAAGCTCGCTTGTTTGAAACCCTCTATGTTCATAGGAGTCTCTCTATCTTCGGTTGAGGTATTAGCATCACCATTAATAGGTCCAACGGGACTAGGAGTGCATTGGGTGCTAATAGTTTGGGTGTCCTCAACAATTTGGATAGTGGCAACTGTGTGGTGTGTAGGAAGGCTCTTAATTCTATCCTCTTCCTCTTTTTCTCTATCCCATCTTTCTTTAAGTTTAGCCATCATCCTAATATTTTCATTAATTTGTAATTGGATTGCATTAATAGGAGTGGTCTTATTCTCCTCAAGGGGAGAGGTTCTAATTTTAAGCATCTCAATATCAAGGGCTAAGCTTTCTACCTTCAAAGAGAGATTATCTATTTTAGCTAATTTATCCTCTACTTTTTTGTTGAAGGCTTTTTGGGTAGTGATAAAGTCTCTAAGCATGCTTTCTAATTCAGAGGAGGGGTTTTTGTTGCTAGGGTAGGTGTTGTTGTTCCCATTGTTGGATGGAAACGGTCTAGGATTGCTAGCAAAATTTCCCCTATAAGCATTGTTGTTGAAATTGTTTCTAGCAATAAAGTTCACATCTACTTGTTCTTGAGCAACCAAAGGTTTTAAAGGGACATCATGAGGATCAATAGAGGGTTGCTTGGTAAGTAGAGACATAATTAAGTCAACTTTTTCATTGAGGGAGGTAATTTCCTCGACAGAATTTACCGTCCTACCTGTTGGTGCGCGTCCGGTGTGCCATTGGGAATAATTGGTCATCATCTCATCGAGAAGCTTCGTGGCAGCACCAAGGGTAGTTGACATAAAGGTTCCTCCCGCGGCCGAATCTAACAGGTTCCGCGAGGTAAAGTTCAAGCCTGCATAAAAAGTCTGGATAACCATCCAGGTAGTCAAACCATGTGTAGGGCATTTCTTAACAAGACATTTCATTCGTTCCCAAGCTTGGGCAACATGTTCATTATCCAATTGCTTAAAATTCATAATGTTTCTCCTCAATTGGATAATTTTCGCAGGTGGGTAGTACTTCCCTATAAAAGCATCTTTGCACTTATCCCAAGAATCTATGCTATTCCTAGGAAAAGATTGAAACCAGATTTTAGCGTCTCCCCTTAAAGAGAAAGGAAAGAGCTTGAGCTTAACAACATCACCTTCTACTTCTTTATACTTTTGCATATCACATAATTCAACAAAATTATTCAAGTGTAAAGCAGCATTATTTCCAGCACCAGAGAATTGATCTCTCATAACAAGGTTTAGCAAAGCAGGTTTAATTTCATAAGAGGTAGCTGAAGTGGCAGGTGTGGCAATGGGAGTGCAGATAAAGTCTTGTTTGTTGTGACTAGTGAAGTAAAACAACTTGGTGTTTTCAGTGGAACCCATAGTAGCAGCAAGTGTGGCAGATTTTTTTTGTAAATTTTGATAAAAGACACAAAGATAAAAACTGAAAGGTAAACTAACAAGACTGAAAAACAAAGGTAAAGGGTAGTGTGCAACTGCCCTATCTTAGCACTCGGAGTCCCCGGCAACGGCGCCAGAAATTCTCTTGATGGCTTCTCGCCCTTCGTTGGTTACCCCAAGTGGAAGGTTGAGATGTAGCGCAGCAGCAAGTTTCCCTCAGTGAAGATACCAAGGTTTGTCTCCAGTAGGACGCCAGAGATGATAAGTAGGTCTCAGCGGCGCAACTGACGTGGACCTACACACAGACACAGGTAACTTTGTTCCCAACGAAGTTCAGAGAGGTTGTCAATCTCTCCGGTCTTGTTGTTCACAAAGGGTAAAACACAAAGGATAATGATAGCAACTGAAAGTAAAAAGCAGGAAAGTAAATATAGCGTGGAAACAGTAATAAGGATATGGACCGGGATACGTGATGTTCACTAGTGATGTCTCTCTCCCAAAAGACGATAAAACAGCTATGCGAGGTAAACAAATTACAGAAGGGGAATTGACAGGATTATGAACGCACCGCAATGCTAACTATG
Organism: Bromus sterilis; assembly: GCA_950022295.1. NCBI lineage: Eukaryota > Viridiplantae > Streptophyta > Magnoliopsida > Poales > Poaceae > Bromus > Bromus sterilis. The sequence goes on from OX465595.1 coordinate 294,750,369, forward strand.
CTACAAAAGAAAGGAAGAGGCTCAAAAGCACGGGCAGTACGCCAAAATAAGTAGATCGAAATCCAACTGCATCTACTACTAATCATCCACCTTGAGATATCTATCCAGAACATCTCGCTAGTATTAAGTTGCGAGCCCCACCCAAAGTGTAAACCCAAAGCAACAGACAACTGCATTAAAAAGCACTTTGCGTAAAGTAAACAATCCTTGCAACCGCGGTTACAAGCACCGTTGTTTCCCCCCTTGTGGCAACATCACATCCCCTAGACTCATGTTTCTGTCACTCAAGCGTGTCATCGGGGGGCATGAACCCACAATCGAGCATAACGTTCCCTCTTGGAGTCACTACCTACTACTTGGCCAAAGCAATAAACAGCAACGGAGAACATGCAAGAATTACTTAGGAACAAAAATATAAGAGATAAAAACCAAATATATTACTCTATCACAATCTGAACATAATCTCATAATCCATCAGATCCCATCAAACTCAGCATAGCAATAGCAGAAAGATTACAAAAGTGCCTCGATCATGTAGGGCAACTCACGAGGTCTAAACTATGAAGAACAAAGAGGGGAGGAGAACATCACATAGCTACTGATCACGGACCCATGGTCCAAGGAAAAATACTCACGAGACATCCAGGGAGCATCCATGGTGGAGAGGAGACTCCCGGAGGTCGGCCCTCCCTCCGGTAGGGTGCCGGGAAGAGGTCTTCTGGTGCTCCTGATCTCGGAAGCGTGGCGGCGGCGGAACAGAGGCGAATTTGCAAAATAGGGTTCTGTCTTCAGAGTTTCCCCATGACGGAGAATAAATAGGCGAAGGGGGGCAGCCAGAGGTGGACCAGGGGCCCCAGGCGCCCCCCTGGCGCGGCCAGGGGTGGGGCCGCGCCGGGTGGCCGCCTGGGCCCCCCTGACTCCCCTCTGGGCCCACTCGGGCTCTTCGCGAAGCTTCCTGTACGCTGATTTTTCCTGTATTCTTCCCGGAATTTTTCTGGCACTTTTTATATGGGGGAAAACTGAAATAGAAAAACAGCAGAAAACAGGAACTGGCACTAGGGTGCACTGAGTTAATAGGTTAGTCCAAATATGATCAAAAGTGTATGAAAGTGTATCTAGAACCTAGCAATATCACACAAAACATGCATGGAGCAAACATAAATTATAGATACGTTTTGGACGTATCACATAGCCCTTGGCTTAATATCATCTCATTGTACATTAATGAAATCCACACACAAAACTAGCTACAAGGGAACAAGATATAGTTGGGATGCTTTGAACAAGGAAACAAGTATCGCAACAAAGAATATATCTTGCATTTATAGAACAATTCAAGAACTGCAACCGTTGCAAATGAAGAATGTCATGCCATGATGCAACCTACACAAGGTTGAATGCAAGAAATGTATGCATGAGGTAGATACTTGTTACCGAGATAGCATGGGAATGCTGTAATAGATAAAGCTTCATTGATCGTCCAAGTTTAACTCCAAAAGGCACATGATGAAACACCTTCCTTGTGAATGAGACGATCCTCCAATGCATCTCCAAAGTTCCTAGAACAACATTAACAAACAAAATGGTACCCAAACTCATTGGGGCCCGAGAGTTAGAGGAACAATAATACATAGGACAAACTCCACAAGAATAAGTGCATATGGACATGAAATTGAATTTCATGCACATATTAGCCAATAAAGAAGTGGATGGAGTTTAACCTATATATAGGTTCAAAGAAATAAAGCATGACATCGTAACTACACATATAGAAAATATGCATGCACAAGACTTTCAAGAACCAATAGGAAATACAATTTGGACAAAACACCAAGTAACCAATAAGGCACACCAAAGGGTGGCACAACATAAGGTTGTCCAAATTATATCAAAGATCCAAATCAACACATGATATGAGACAAGTAGCAATCAATATATGGTTGATTCCTACACTCAGCAACAAATGAGAAGAAATTCCAATTGAATCCGAACCCACCCAATCAACACATGATTGAATAGGAAACAAATTGAAAGGGATACAAAGTGAACATAAGATACAAAATTAAACTTCTCACTTGAAGTATACCAAATAGAAGATAAATCAAGAAATGAGATATCAATTGAAAGAGAGCATGATACCAAATAGAAGATATCAAAGAAAGAGATATCAAACTCTCAAATAGATATCACGATTCTGAATAACCCATGCCCTCAAAAAATTTATGATGACCCAAAGCACCAAAGAGAATATGCCTTCCAAGAACACACATTTGATATGGATCATAAGATGATAGCTCCCCCAAGAGTTGTGCATTATATAGAATTTTCATTTGAATACAAAATGCACAAGATCGAATCACCACTTTCACTATATCTAGAGAAACACTAGACAAGTTCACGAAAACAAATGACCCACAAGTGGAAAGTAAGACAATGAGAGTGAAAACCACAACAATATCTTGGCAAGTAACAAGGCAATTATAAACAAGCCAATGTAAAGATGGTCAATAATTTCTACCACATACAAGACTACCAATTTTTAAGGACAACAGGTATATGGAATTATGTCCCAGTGGTAGATCGCAATAATATATATTGTCAACTTCACAAAAACAATCATAAGCATGTGGAAAAATATAAGAATTGAGCACAATGCTTACAAAGAGATTCTTGATAGCTTCAAATAGGCATCCAATCATGGAAGCAATGACTAGAATAACTTGGAGCAAATAGTTCAGTGATACGTCCCAAACGTATCTATAATTTCTACTTGTTCCATGCACTTTTATGTGACATTGCTACATGTTTTGCTACACTTTTATATCATTTTACATATATTTGGACTAACCTACTAACTCAGTGCACCCAGTGCCAACTCTTGTCTGCTAATGTCTTTAGTTGCAGTGATTTTCCCCAATTTAAAATGCTCCAAAAATTCTAGAAAAAACATAAAAAAAATCAGCGTCAAGGAAGCTTCCGGAACCATCGAAGAAGTGTCGGAGGGGGGCCACCCCCTCCCAGGCGGCCAGATGGCGCGACCCACATCCTGGCCGCGCCACCTGGGTGCTTGGGAGGTGGGTCCCACCTCTGGTGCCCCCTTTGGCCTATTTTTACCCCTCGTCGCAGAAACCCTCAAGGAGAATCCCTCATCACGAAATACCTCTTCGTTCCACCGCCGCTGCGCTTCCAAGATCGGGCGCACCAGAAGACCTCTTCCCGGAACCCTGTCGGAGGGAGGATTGACCTCCGGGAGCTTCTCCACCACCATGGATGCCTCCCGGATGTGCCGTGAGTAGTATCCCTTGGACCATGGGTCCATGACCAGTAGCTATGTTATGTCTTCTCTCCATCCTTGTTCTTCAATGTTTAGACCTGGTGAGGTTCCCTACATGATCAAGGAACCTATGTAATTTTCCTGCCATTGCTATGCTGTGTTTTCTAGGATCTGATGGATTATGAGATTATGTTCAAATTGTGATGAGTTATATATTTGCTTTACCTTTTATATTCTGTTCTTGAGTAATTCTTGCATGTTCTCCGTTGCTTTTGATTGCTTTGGCCAAGTAGTAGATACTAACTCCAAGAGGGAGCGTTATGCTTGATTAAGGGTTCATGACCCCCAGTGTCTATCTTGAGTGACAAAAAATGAGACTAGGGGATGTGCTGTTGCCACCAGAGAGAAAACAACGGTGCTTGTAACCGCGGTTGGAAGGATTGTTTACCTTACGTAAAGATTGTTAATGCAATTGTCTTTTTCTTTGAGTTTACACTTTGGGTGGGGCTCGCAACTTCATACCAGTGAGATGTTCCGGATAGATATCTCAAGGTGGATGATTAGTGAGTAGATGCAGATGGATTTCGTTCTACCTGTCTCGACGTATTGCCCATACTTTTGAGCCTCTTACTTTCAAGTAGCATAATTAGCATTGTTGTGCGTTTATAATTATGTCAATTGCCCAGTTATAATTTGTTCACCCAGCTTAGCTGTTTATCGTCTTTTGGGAGAGAGACATCACTAGTGAACATCATGGGACCCCGATCCATATTTCCACCATTGTTACACCTTCACTTTTATTCCCGTTTTTACCTTTTGTTGCAATTATCACTATCACTATACTCTTGCGTTTGACCCTTTGTAGACGACAAGGCCGGAGGGATTGACAACCCCTATGTACTCGTTGGGAGCTAATTTATTTGTATCTGTGTGCAGGTCCACATCAACCTCATCTCCATCCAGCAACTTAATATCTGGCGCCGTTGACACCTACTTGCAGAATTCAGAGTCCTCCTAGTACGATAACCTTGGTATCTTCACCGAGGAAATTTTGCTGCTAGCTACATCTCAACCTTCCACTTGGGGTAGCCAACGAGGAGCACTACTTCAGTGCCGTCATTCACACATAGGAAATACAAGTACATGTTGGAGGGAAATCGTACCAAGAAAATCTCACACACTCAAGGACCATATGATGATCAATAGAATAAATATAAGTAATTTGGAACTTGAGGAGCAAACATGCCACCTAGGAACTAGATAATTTACAATGTCAACTCTAAGTGGCAATACCCCAAATGTACACATTTTCTAGGCGTGTAATATACACAAAGAATATTACTCCCCCATAATGTGATATCCCAAAAATTTACAACTAGAGGCAAACGAATACCAACAAGAGATAATTAATGGACATTTTAGAATCTGAGTTTATCATGAGTATGATATACCATATAGAAACTAGATAATCTTGTATTATCAATACTAGGTGGTATTCCGCATGTATACACATTTGTAGGATCGTGAAGTGCAAGGCACATCACTCCCCAACAGGGGATGATCCATTAATTAATCTCTCACAAGAGCCAACTAAGATACAAAGAAGATGAAAAATAGGCTCAACACAACACTCACACATACATGATGTGCAAAACAACATACACAAAATTGATTACTCATGATATGTAGATTGGAAGCACAACATATACAAACACATGCAAGGTACAAAACCAAAACATGCAAGGGGGCAAGTAACTTTCCATGTAAAGTAGAAGTTACCGCAAGGAGGCGCATTGGATATAAGATAGACACACGATAATCCAAATGACTTGGCTTGTGACACTGTGATTAATGAAGGTCCCGTAATTCTCCATAATGTAGCCAAGTCTTCAATGCCTCCACCAACACCAATTGATGAAGTTTGAGCTTGTTGGTACCCAACCAAGTTAGGTCCTAAGAGGTTAGTCACAATAGGCTTGGCAACCCAAATGGTGCTTATCTTGACACCACTTCGAGTACCAAAATTTTTGGCAAAAACATTGCCAACCTTATCCTTCAGAAGAGAATTGACATCATCAACTATAATAGGTGTAACACCCTCAGTGTCTGTAACAGTAATCACTATCACTGTTGACCATCACTGTTGTTAATCACTGTTGCTCATCATGCCATGGTCAATTTTGCATTTAATCATTTCAATAATCATGATGGTTGATATTAAAACCCATGTGCCATCTATGCCTTGATCATCATGGTTCAAATGAAAATCCAAAAATCCCTTTTTCTTGATATTAAAACATTGGGGAAAAAATAAACCTGGCCCAAAAATCTTGCAACCACTTTTATAAATTTCATAATATTCAGTAGATCATATTAAAACTATAATGGTTTTTTTTATTATGGAGTTAAACAATTTAAACAAATCCTAGCAGTAGCAAAATAACTATATTTGATGTTGTCAAAACTAGAAATAATTAAATTGAATTTATTTGGGATCCAAACTTTTTGTGGCACTTTTACAAAGTGAAACACTAATATATAAAACATTAAACCATTTTATAAAATGCTTAAGTAATTAAAATAATTACAAACAGAAAGGAAAAAGAAAAGAAAAACTAAAAAGAATTGGGCTATCACTACAGGAAACAGGAGTTTTGTCGTCAGCCAAAGCTGACGGCAAACATATGAATACCTGACGGCAAAGCCTTTGCCGTCAGCTCCACGACGGCAAACCTGTTGTCAGCTCATCAGTCGGCAGTGAGCTGCTTTGCCGTCAGCTTAAGATCGACCGACGGCAAAGCCTTTGCCGTCAGCCTTTTTGTGCCGGCTGACGGCAAAGCTGCTCGTACGGCCATCTCGTACTTAACCCCCGTGGGCTGAGTTAACGGCGTGCATTGCCGTCAGCTGGCCGTCTGGCTGACGGCAAAGCCCTTGCCTGGGTCCGGGTGTCACCAGTTTGCCGTCGGCTTACGGAGGGCTGACGGCAGCCAGGCTACGCTTTTCCGTCAGCCAGGAAAAGGCCGACGGCAAAGACGTGACCAAATGGTCACTGCCACAACCCAGATTGCACAGGCTGCCGCCACGTGTCCTCTATGCCGTCAGCTTGCCGACGGCAACGCCTTTGCCGTCAGCAAGCTGACGGCAAAGCTCTCTGTTTCTTTCTTTTTAATTTGTTTTCTTTAGTTCCCTGCATTTAAACAATAATATATATATACAGAACTCTATTGCATACAAAAATTTCCCAACATGATGTATTATAGTGCACACATGTTTCTACAAGTCATCTCCATCCCACAAGTCTACTAGTGCATACAAAAAGTTTAAAACAGCAACAATGATATATATACAACATCGCACAAGTCCACTACATAACCACAAGCGTCTACAAAGGCAACCACTATGCCAAGTGTTCATACAAATAGTTTAAAAGTGCCCAACATCGCACAAGTGCATATATAAAGACTAACGTCCTATATCTACAACAAAGAAGCATCCATCCATGCATAAAGGCAAATCTGCAAAATGAAAACATAAACATATGTTAGTTACGGAAAAAAGAAAAAGAAGAAAAGAAGAAGAGTAAGGTGAAGAAGAGTAAGGAGAAGAATAAGAATAAGATGAAAGGAAGAAGAGAAGATGGAGAAAAAGAAAGAAGAGAAAAAGTAAGAATAAGAAGAACTTTTCTTCTTTTACTTTCTTTTTCACCTCTTACTTCTTCACTTCTTTCTTTTCCTCCTATCCTTCTTCTTATTCTACAATACTTGTTCTTCTTAGACCTCAAGAGCTAAATATATCTAATTTTAGATCTAACTAAGTCATTAATTCATTTTTGAGCTTTATATGCGAAGTATAAGCCATTTTTAGGTTTATAAGCCACTTAAGCTAGTAAATTCATTATTGAGCTTTTATAAGACAAGTATAAGTCATTGTTGAACTTAAAAAGCTTATAAAGCCAAGTTTGAGCTTTATAAGCTTATAAAGTCACTATTGAGCTTTTAGAAGCCAAGTATAACTCAATTTTCATCGAACTACACTATTAACATCATTTTTCATCTTTATGAGCTTATGAAGTCATTGAGGAGCTATTATAAGCCAAGTATAAGTCATTTTTTAGGTTTACAAGCTTATACAGCCAAGTATAAGCTTTATAAGCTTATATATTCATTTTTTTGCTGTTATAAGCCAAGAATAAGTAAATATTTATGTAACTAAGTTATTACTACCATTATTGAGCTTTATGAGCATATAAAGTCATTGATGAGCTTTATGTAACTTACCGGAGGCCACCTCAAGGATGAGAAGCGCCGCCACGTGGGTTGCTCGGGGATTCACTAGGAGATTCTTGTGGGTTGTGAGATACAACTCCGGAATTATGCTGCAACAAAGGATGAGTTGAAATGTGGTAAGCATGATGACACTTGATTGTATAAGACCGGGCTATATTGATCATTGAAAGAAACTTACCGTTCCGGGAGGAGAAACGATAGGCGTCGGCATCGGTGGAGGGGTAAGACCTTGCTTCTCCCACATACTCTGCGAGTTAGTTTTTGAGGACTCGAGCATATTAGCAAGTGAACCAAACATATGCATATGCATTCTTGGCGGATATATGCAAAAGTAGTAACTTACCGAGAAGAGCTCGTAGATGGCCTTCGTCTGGGCATTATTGCGTGCCCTCTCCTCCTCGGGTATCCTCTGGGTCCTCTCCTCCGCCAGCCGGTCCCTCTACGCAAGCTGCTCCGACAACATCTCTTGTGTCTCCTGTCTCTCCCTCTGAATGGTGTCCTGCGAACACTCAACAATATAGCAATTATTGTCATCATCGCTACGTAGTCTAAAGAACGGAAAGAAAAATTGAGACAAAGTTATACCTGGATAGCAATGTCCACTGGCCGCGGGCGAGGTCGTACAGCAGGAGCGGAGCTCGTTTGCCTCGCCTTGATCTGAGGTAGAGTCTCCGGGAAATGTACGAAGCCATTGCACATGGAGGTGCTGCCATGATGCTTACCGCCACCAGAAATCATCAAGGCCTCCGGATCCATCTCCTCCTCGCTCGGGTCAAACTGAGGACCGCGTAGCTCTTTCGCCACCTCAGAATAAGCCATCATCTTGTGGTAGGCTGCAGTGCTGGTGTACGCCTCAACACCGTCGCCCTCGGAATATGCCTTCACCGTTTTGTACTTTCCCTTATGGGCCATGGCAAATGAGTGAAATCCCTTAGGCACAGGCTGATTATGGTGTTTCGCCTACAATGAACATCAAAGAAAAGGCATGAAACAAATCAATTGATTAATGATGAAAGGACATGAAACTGAAAAAAAAAGGCACATACCCATTTTTTGCGTACTCGTTGACGTTGAGATTGCCTTGGTGGTGTGCCACACCTACCATTTGTGCACGCCTAGCCTTGGCGCTTTTGTGGGTGGACAGCCAGGCATCACTGAGCCATTTGTCCACTATCGCCTCAAAGCAACCCATCTTATTTGCACACCATCTCGGGGGCGCCTATGAATTAATAATCTTATAAAGTCATTGAATAGCTTTTTCAAGCCAAGTACAAGTCAAGTTTTATGTAACTAAGCTATTATTATCATTTTTTAGTTTTACAAGCTTATAGAGCCAAGTTTGACCTTTATAAACTTATAAAGCCAAGTTTGACACTTATAAGCTTATAAAGCCAAGTTTGAGCTTCATAAGCTTATAAAGAAAAGTTTGACACTTATAAGCTTATATAGCCAAGTTTGAGCTTCATAAGCTTATAAAGAAAAGTTGGAGCTAACTAGGCCTTACTTATAAGTGTAGGAATTTGAATTAGTTAGTAATTTACCTCCAAGTATTCTTCCTTCTTAAGGAAAACTTTTCTACACTTCTTCTTGGCCTTCTTCAAGCCCTTCTTGGCGTACCAATCTCTAACACACTGAACACGCATCTCGTGCCTAGTGTTCGTATGTGCCCTCACTATCTCCTTCTCGAGATTCTTCTGGGCCGCCGGCTCCATCCCCTCCTCAACCCTATAGTAGCACTGAAAAATGCATCGAACATATGCTTAGATGAGTGAAATGATTCCAACACTAATAAATGTTTGCAATGCTTAGAATACTTACCCAAAAAGTAGCCACCACAATGTCGGCTTTGGTACGGCATTCAACGTTGTTGATGCGTTCATCTGGCGGGGCCGGGGCGGCTTTGTAGTGTGGCCAAGTGAGGCCGGGCTCAGGAACCCTACCCGCAACAGGAAACTGGACTAGCCCGGGGAACTGCTCCTTAAGCACGGCCCCAAGGAGGCAGTTCGGATACCGAGCACCATCCGGGTAAGTCCACGCCCTGAAAAATAAGAACACAAAGACATTAGTTCTTATTGGACCATATGTACATGTATGATATATATATACAAGGAACACAAAAAAATCATCAACTTACTTCTCCCCATCTGTCGCAATCAATGTCCTCTGCGCAGGGTCCGAACGTGGTGGGAGCCGTGTCATACCACGCTGGTACACCGGCTTCTTGGAAGAGGAGCTCCCCTCACCCCCATCATCCCCCTCACCCCCCTCAGCCCTGTCGTCATCACTATCATCATCCTCATTAGCATCATCATCATCTGTGCGAGCACGCTCCTCCCAAGGATCATCCCAACGAGGCTCCGTCGACTGCCTCGGTGCCTCCGGTGTCTCCGACTGCACCGGCGGTGTCCGCTGCTCCGGTGCCTCCGACTGCACCGGCGGTGGCTCCTGGACCGGTGAGACTGTCCTGTGAGTGGGTGACTCGGCTAGGGCGCCACCTGCTCGACCACCTCCTCGACCACCGGGTTTAGCTCTCTTTTGGCCTTTTCCCCGACCTCTCCCACGAGTCTGCTCAGCACGCGCCGGCGGCGAGCTGGCTGCGACAATACCCGCCAGAAACTCTCTCCGTAGAGGTAGAGGTGGTCGAGACTCCACCGGTGGGTCCCTACGGCTCACCATGTGTCAACACCTGTTACGGAGTAAAGATGAATTAGTAAAGTAAGGAAATAAATAATACAAATTCATATATACAAAAAACAAACATATGCATATAAATATGAATTAGTACATTAAGGAAATAAATAATACAAATTCATATATACAAAAAACAAAAGAAAGTTGGGATGCATACAACTAATAGTCGGGATCATCTGTATCTTCTCAAGGACCAATAAAAACATCATCGTCACTATCACGCGTGTCGTCATGAATGATCTCTTCTCCGGGATCGGGTTCAGCGTCAACCACATTTCGAAAGCCTTTTTGTAACCGGTCAAGCAATGATAGGTCATCCGCATCGGTAACCTCTTCGTGTTCCACTTCTTCATCTTCCTCCTCATCATCATCGGTAACCTCTTCGTGTTCCACTTCTTCCTCTTCCTCCGCATTGTCATTCTCTACTTGCATGTTTTGACCAAACGTAGAGGTTTTTCCGAAATGTTTTTTGGCCACATGTGTTTCTTGGAAGAATTCTCCGTCATATGTGTCTGGGTCTATGTGAGGTTGATAATCCTCTTCTTCATTGGGGGCAGGTAGTTTACCATGTGGCGGCACGTCATAGACGACATACCAATCTTCGAGATTCTTTACACTTTGACAGGCCCATGGAAGATAGAAAACTTGTGTGGCCTGTTGAGCCACAATATAAACTTCGGCAACATTTAAACGGTTCTTCTGTTTAATTTCAACTAGCCCAACATGCTCATGAGTTCGTCTAGTGTCCTTCGGATCGAACCAATGACATTTGAAGACAACGGCGTTCGGAGGATTTTCACCATAATATAGCAGTTCGTATATTTCTTCAACTATTCCATAATACTCGACTCCTCCATCTATAGCGGACACACCGAAATTCGTTGTTTTCCGATCGGGCATAGTTTTCTCTTTCATACCAGTACGAAAGCGATACCCATTGATGTCGTATTTTTCATATGTTTGGACCTTAAAGTCAAAACCATTTGCGATTTGTCTCAATTCAGCGTCCATCGACTCTGAATTAGCCTACAAGTTGAAACGGAAAGGCTTGTTGTATTAGTCGGTACTGAGACGACGAAGAAATAAAAATGGTTTGTATATCATATAAGAAGTACAGTTTGTGTAAACCAAGAGATGAAACAGGGATTGCCACCTCCCTGCTTCTCAAGAAGATTAATCTCTTCGATGGAGTCTTTTTCGATCGCAACTCCATTCGAGAATTGCACGACGAATCGACTGTATCAAATAATCAAGAGAAGTTAGACACACAACTCGTCAAGAAGTTGCAGAACAATTAATATGTACCGCGCACTTACTCGATGTATGGCCGCACTTCTGTCATGTTGGTTAAGATATACAATGTAATGATGCCCCATTCCTCGAAGGTCAACGTCTTTGTCTTCATAACCCCACAAGGTGCGAGGCTCTCTTTAAAGAGTTTGAACTTGGGTTCATGTCGCTCGGGGTCGCCAGTATTGTACCGAGGCTTTGGATTATGCAAACTGTAATTAGTGGCATCATAGTGTGCTGTCACGAAGTTTGCCGCTTCCTCGACAACGAATGCCTCAGCCATTGACGCTTCAATTCTCCGTTTATTTTTACATTTTGCTCGAAGCGTCTTCTTCATTCTGTCGGTTGCATAGCACCAACGGTTTTGCACAGGGCCACCCAATCTTGCCTCCATCAGTAGATGCAAAATCATATGCTGCATCGAATTAAAGAAACCCGGTGTAAAGATCTTCTCTAACTTGCATATCAACTCCGGCGCCAGTTTTTCCATCTCTTCTATCACAATAGGCGATAATTCTTTAGCACAAAGAACACGAAAGAAATAGCTTAGCTCTGCCATTACTAGCCATTCATCCTCGGGGATGTAGCCGCGCAACATCACCGGCATTATCCGCTCAAGCCATATGTGCCAATCGTGACTCTTCAGCCAAAGATTTTCAACTTTTCAAGACTCGCTCCCCTTGCTAGATTCGCTGCATACCCATCCGAGAACATCAACTTTTTTTTCACCCAGATGAGGATTTCCCTCATGTGTTCCCTTTTAAGATTGAACCATGCCTTTGGCTTCTCCCAAATCTTCTTCCATTTCGGTTGTCGCATATTCATTGACTTCCTATTACACAGACTCTCCTGATCGACTCTAGCCTTAACATTATCTTTCCCCTTATCAGTGCCGAACAATGTACCAAAAAGGGCCTCACCCATATTTTTTTCAGTGTGCATCATGTCACTGTTGTGTGGAAGAGCAAGGTCTTTGAAATAGGGGAGATCCCAAAAGCATGGCTTGTGGGTCCAGGCGTGTTCCGTATTATATCCCAAGAAATACCCTGGCCGGTTCGGATCAGGCTCTAGTGAGTTCAACTGATCAAGAATTTGTGCACCCGTCATCATAGGTGGTGCCTCGTGCTCGACAACTTTACCTTTGGTGAAATTCTTCTTGTCTTTTGGTCCAGAAGCAGGAATTGTCTATGAAAGTCGAAGCAAGAATACTTGCGACCCTCCGGCAGCCAATGAAACTTAAGAGCAGACTTGCATTGCGGGCATGGGAACCTTCCGTGCACGCACCATGCAACAAAAAGTGCAAACGCCGGCAGGTCATGCATGGAGTACATCAACCAAGCATGCATTTGGAAGTTTGTTTTGCTAGCTGCGTCATATGTCCAGATCCCATTATCCCAAGCTTCTTTCAACTCATCCATCAGTGGTTGCAAGTACACATTCATATTTTTTTCGGGGATAGTTGGGCCCCGGAACTATCAACGTCAATAAGATGTGCTTTCTTTGTATAAGTACTCCAGGGGGCAGATTGAGAGGCATGATGAATAAGGGCCAACAACTATACTGGGTTGCCATCATACCGAAAGGATTGAACCCATCGAGGCTAATGGCGAGTGCCACGTTTCTTGGGTCTTTGGCTTTACCTTCTTTATGTATTTCATTGAACATCTTCCACGCTTCACTATCAGAGGGGTGGGTCAACATCAAATTTCTGTATTCATCTGTAGCATGTCTAATTCCATCTCTGTGCCATGTCATTTGTTTTGCTATTTATTCAAGCATGTAAAGCCGTTGAAGTCTTGGTAAGATCGGTAGGTACCGAAGAATGTTTACGGGTATTTTGCTCTGCGTCTTCTCACCAAGACCGTTGTCTATGACAATATACCTGGAGGACTTGCAGCGTGGACAATAATTATCATCCGCATACTCATGCCTAAATAAGACGCATCCTTTCTCACAAGCATGTATCTGCTCGATGGACATCTTCAGTGCACCGAGTATTTTGTCTGAGTAGTATAGGTTTGCAGGCATAATATGACCGTCCGGTAGAAAGCGCCCGAATAAGGTCATCATCGCATCATAGCACTCTCTGGGAAGTTGAATTGTTCCTTAAGAGCCATTGTTTGTGCGATGGCATCTAGTTGACAAAGCTTGGTGTGCGCATGCAGTGGGAGTTTTGAAGACTCTAGCATGGCATAAAAGGCCTTGGCAGTTTCCTCCGGTTCTTCGTCCTCATGACGAGCATCGTTGTAGTCATTGACCATGTCTTCGATCCCTGTACCACAATCCTCAATGCGCTGACGCACTACCTCATGTCTGTCACGTTGTGAATAGTTCTTACATCTAGTGCAGGGGCACCATGTTCTTGGTTGGCCAACACTAAATGCAACCTCTAGGAACTCCTCGGTCTTGGTCAACCATTCCTCAGTCATATTTTTCTGACTAGGGTGACCGGTGTACATCCACGCACGATCATTCATTCTGGCTAGCTAGCTAGTACAAATTAACACCAGAAGGCATATAATTAATTACGGTGATACGGCATATACACACTAGCTAATAGGTAAAGATAGGTCCTAATCCCACCTGAGTATGTGCAGATTGGATTCATTTCCCCATGCTCTCCTCCCGATCCGACGCAAAATTTCGACAGCACCTCCCCGCTGTTCTCCTGATACACGTCTCAGAATAAACCGAGAGGATGTGTACCCGGAGAACAATAAGGTGGCGCTGACGAAATCCTGCGTCCGATCCGGAGGAGAGCGTATCTGGGGAAATGAACCCAATCTACACATACTCGGGCTGTCCATGGATAACGTTGGACAATTCGAAAGAATCCAATTATAAATATGCAAATGAATGCATATTTATAAATGGAATCTTTCGAACGGGAGGCGCATATGGTGACGCAACGGAACCTTACATCTAAATTTTAACTCGTTATGGGAAAGCGGTGGGCTGAACTAAAGTCAGGCCATAAACCACGTAGCAAAGAGAATAACCAAACACAAACTTAAGTAGGATGCTATAAAATCTTGACCACTAAATAATTACATAATATCTAAATAAAAATATATTTTTTATTTTCCATTTTCATTTCTACTAAATGATAATCATTTGTATTTTATTTCCACTAAATAAAATACTAATTCATTTGTTCCTCTCTGTTTTATCTCTTTTTCTTTCCTCCACTTCTATTTCTTTTATTCTTTCCTCTACTTCTCTCTTCTTTTCTTTTCCTATAATTTCTCTCATTCTCTTCATATCTTCTCTACTTCTCTCTTCTTTTCCCTCAAATCCTTTCTTTCTTATATTCCTCTACTTCTCAATTATTTTCTTTTCCTAAATTTCTAATCTACAAAATGCAATCCAACAATAAACCCTGAACCCTTCTTCTTATACCTAAAATCTAATTAGCATGTCAAAACTAACAACCTTTCTTCTTTTCTTTCTTTTATTTCCTAACAAAATCCTAACAACTAAATCATTTATTTCCTAACAACTAAATCACTTATTGCCTGACAAAATCCTAACAACAAAAGAATTTATTCCTCTGTTTTCTAACAACAAAAAATCATATGCCTTTTCTCTGCTCTTTGCTTTCCTCCTCTCATCTACTCTTTTTTTGCACTAACTACACTAATGAATCCTAAACCCTAACTAACAGATTCTAATAACAAAATGAAAACAAACAATAAATACTAAACAAACAATAAAAACAGGGGAGCGGGGGCTGCTCACCGGCCAGGGGGAGGAGGAGGGGCTGTCCACGGCGAGGAGGGCAGCCACCGGAAGAGAGAGCACGGGGGCGGAAGAGGCGAGCACGGGGGGCGACGGCCGCGAGGAGAGTACGGGGGTGGGGGCGGGGGCGGTGAGCACGGCGCGAGGGGGGAGGGCACGGGGGGAGAGGAAGGGGAGTGGGGTGAGTGGGGTGGGGGTTAGGGCATGGGGGGGGTTATGGACAGGCTATGTCGTCAGCCGGCTGACGGCATCGTCTGCCGTTAGGCTAAGCCGTCAGCCAGCTGACGGCAAACCTGGGCGCCGTTACCTCGTGGCTAGAAGGGACACGTGGCCTGCGGGTGGCCGTCAGCCGTCCTTCGCCGTCAGATTTATTCCTTTTTTCCGTCAGCCAGCTGACGGCATATCTTCCCTACACCGTAAGCTAAACGTTGCCGTCAGCTTGGCCCAGGGCTGACAGCATAGGAACCTTTGCCGTCAGCCCCGATGGAAAGCTGATGGCAAAGATCTAAGCTGACGGCAAAACTCCTGTTTCCTGTAGTGTATCTAACGCCCAGGGGCAAACCCTCCTCCCCTCCCACTTGGCCAAGCCCATCCCCACCTCCTCCCCTATTTCCCCTGTTCACCCGACCGGCCATGGCGATAGGGCGCCGTCGCCGCCGGACCACCTCGCGCCCTCGGTCGCTACAGGCTGGCGGGGAGGATAAGAACGACCGCGCCCTCTTTCCCCATGAACCCTAGATCGAGCGTGCCGTTCTCCCCATCTCCATTTTTGCCATTCTTTCCGCCCTCGAGCTTCCCGAGCCGCCCTTGGACTGCGCCGCCGCCGCTGCGCTCTTCCCCCGCTGATTCATCGCCGGTGACGCTCCCCCCCCCCCCCCGCCCCGAGACCTCTCCCCAATGCCACCTCGGTGAGCTGCGCGCCCGCTCCCTCCCTCTCCCTGTCGAATTGGCTCCCATGGACACCATGCCCTCGCCGTGCCTCTGGCCGCCCCCATCTCGCCCCAGCCAAGCCAAACCACGCACTGCACGCGCACGCGCGCGACGCCGCTGTCGTGCTCACGCACACCCCCGCCACGGCCGCCCTCACCAGAGCGACCTCCAGTGCTTGCCACGGTCGCGCGCCCCCCTGGGTGCTCCCAGGCGTGCCTTCTCGGGGTTGAGACCTCGCCGCGTCGGTAGCCGTCCAACCGGCCACCCCCACCACGGCTCACTCTCCGGGATGGCCTCGCCGCAGTCCGAGGACCTCGCCGTGCACACTGTGTTTGACGCCGGCTGGCTCGGGTTAAGCCACGGGGCTAACCACCCCCTGTATGCCACCGACAATGGGTCCCACCCCCCCAAATGACCCCCTGTTTAATTAACAAGTTTTAGTTAATGAGTCAATGATATTGGGGCCCCACCCACTCTTAATTAATTAAATGGGGGTTTTTTACTAAATATCTCTCTCTATGACCTGTGGGGCCCCTGCTGTTTAATTGCTTAATAATGTTATTTAATTGCTTCTGTGAGTATGACATGTGGGTCCACCTACTATTTAACTAAATTAAACTATTTTATTAACCGTGAGGCTGACCAGTGGGACCCAGTGGTCAGGTTTGACCAGTCAACTGCTTTTGGAATAATATTATATTAAATAATAAAGATAATTCAGAAAATGATTTAAATTGTTTTAAACTTTGAACTTGAATATCTTTTAAACCGTAAGTCAGATTCAAAAACTTTATACATGAAAATTGATTAGAAAAATATAAAGATTACGGATACGCTACCCATACCCCCACCACCCCCTCTAGCATACCGAAGCCGAGACTTTCCCCCTCCGGATTGTCTGTCCGGTAATTACCCGGAGCCGGTAAAATTGTTGGTTGAATTCCCGCTACGCCTGCAACGTGGACCACCGCGTTAGTTCACCTCTAGCTTAACATTTGCCATGCCTTGTATTTGTATTCATATTATTACCGTGTATTTATTGTTTCTTCCCCCTCTCTTAATGTCCGGTAGTCTCGACGTCCGCTGCTGACGCCCCTGTGATGGACTACTTCGTCGACGACCGTACCTCTACCGTCGAGCTTCCAGGCAAGAATTGCCATTCTCTTCCCTAGATATCGCCTACCTTTTCCGTACATTTCTTGCACTAGGCATTGCTGTTGCTGCTACGTTACAATCCTATTCAATTTCATAGCCTGTCATGGTCGCCCCTTGTTGCAGCTTCCTTTATCCTATGCTTCCTATATTCATATAAATTATTCAGCAGTTAGCCTTGCTCCTTGTTAGTCAATAGGATTAGATAGCGGGCCGTGTTCACTCTGGGAGTGAATGCGGATACGGTACATTAAAAGTGCTACAGGTACGGTTCAGAGCAGACACCGCTTCAGGCCAATACGCCGGCTCTGCCGAGCCACATCAAGTGTGAGCTATCGAGGAGTAATCCTTGTACTCCAACCGGTGCTGACTCTGTATAGACGTTCTAGGGTACTGAACCACGGTTGTACTTACAAGTAGGGAGTCAAGTGAACCCACGGTGCCCGCGCAGGGTATCTTAGCGGAACGACAGGTCAGGTGTATTCGACCGGTGTGCGGCGGGCCTGGTACTGTTCGTGGCCGACAGATATCCTGTTGTACGAAAGTCGAGCTCTTCGGAGCAAACGTGAGACAAGGTAAGGAGACGGTTCACCTTGTTGGTAACTGCATGAGTTGGTGGGATGACAGGGCAGCACCGATGTTACTGGTGGTACTGACTGCTGTCGTTGTCCGCGACTGATCCAGAAAGGGGCAACGATAACGGTTGTCTCGACAGAAAATAATAAAATGCTTAATGGGTTTCGCTGGATGACTTGAGTAGCCTTTTGGCTTGTACGCACTACCTATACGTGGGATTATGGTGTGGGCCCTCCGCGTTGTGGTCTTATTCGAAAGCTCTGAAAGACGTCCAGTTCAACATTGTGGTCGGGACTGGTCGTCACCTGTGGTGTACGGATCTCCCATCTCACAACGACCCGGAGAGCGAGGGGTGATAGGCCCATGACCCCCTTGCCCTTAGGGCTGTAGACTGGCGGGGACCTCTCTGATGAGTCGTAGGATGGGCCTCAGCGTGTCGGATAGCCTCGTTGGGGTATTCCCTAACAATGTGTACGCCACCCTGCAGATCCGAGCGTGTAGGGTAACATTAGTGCATCCCCTGCAGGGATGATTAATCTATTCAAATAGCCGTGTCCACGGTAACAGGACGCTTTATGCTGAAGGCAGACTCTACTACTACAAACTACTACTATTAAACTTTTGGTTCTGGGTTTTTCTTCCTCGCGGGGATGTCGAGGAAGGGAACTCGGAGGCGTTTATAATTATTAATAATAACAACTTACTATTATACAATGCTGCAGCAACTTCTGCTGCATTGTTATTACATTCATGCTATTGAATTGTTGGCTATTCTCTTCTTGTGCTTCAAGACGCGTTGGAAGATGCTAGTCTTCGATAGGCCTAGCTTTTCTACGTTATTCTGATTTCTACCTTGCAGTCCACTATATATAGACTCCCCTTTCTATTTGATACAAATGCATAAATGCTTAGTAGCGGACGTAAGACTCGCGGGTATGCTAGATACTCACCCTTTCTTTATTTCCCCCTTTTTGTTGTGCCTGATCAGCCGCTGCAGTCGACGTTGGAGCCCAGGAGCAGAAGATCCCCGGAGCCTACTATGACGTCGAGTTCCCCCTTTGGCCAGGAGTAGTTTGGTGGTTCCCAAGCAGGAGGCCCCGCCTTTTCGATCTGTACCTCTGATGTTATTTGTGCTAGCCTTCTTAAGGAAAAACTTGACTAACTATGTATGTACTCAGATATTATGATTGTTTAACTTATGTTTTCGGATCCTCATGATCCCTGGTTGTAATATCAGTTTTATTATATTTGTGTCTAGTGTTGTGTTGTGATATTATCATCGTGGAACCCTGATTTCGGTCGTGTACCATGCGTGTATGATTGCTGTACACAGCTTGATTTTGGGGACGTCACAATAGTCTTGGATAAGGTACCATTAGTGCATGAAGAAGAAAGACGACCCTTCTCACGGCGTAATTAGCCATATCTACTCTTTCCTTTATTCTTAGTTGATTTCTCAACATGAAGATAATTGACTTGAGTGTTCTTGGGAAGTGGCCTCTCTTCACCTTATAGTTGAACTTGAGGTCTCTTCCCTAGTTTCTTGTCATTAAGGGGATTATTTTTCAAAGGGCATGATCTAACATGATGCCCTTCAACCTTGCACTTGAAGAAAATAATCTTGGCCGAATTCTTGACTTGTGGTTGAACATGGATTTATTATTGTTGGAGTTGAATCCAAGTCCGCCACATTGTCAAGTGTGGACGTACCTTCATGATCCCTTTCCAAGTCTTTCTTGAAAGAAGTTACTTGGGCCTTGAGCTCTTTGATTTCGTCGACATGGTTAGCAACAACACATGTATTAGAGGAAGTCGAAGCTTCATTGTTAGAGCAACAAGGCAAGGAAAGCAGTGGCAATATAGAATATTGAGTAGAAGTAGAAACATATTGAATAGAAGTAGAAGTAGAAACATATTCATCACAAGAATTAGAAACATTATGAGTGGATGAATTACAAGGACTAGAACATGGCAATATAGCATATTGAGTATAAGTTGTGCTAATGTCCACATGAGGAACTAAGTTAGAAACCTTATCCTGATGATCTAACTTTAGAACATTATGGGAGACTAGAAGATCATCATGAGAGCTTGACAGATTTTCATGTCTTTCTTCCAATTTCCCATACTTATTAGTTAGCAACTAAAGTTGAGCCTTCAACTCGACATTCTCCTTTAGTATGGATGCTTCACAAGAAATAGAGTTAGTAGGACAAGCATAATCATTAATAACCAGAGGAGAAGGCAACTTGGCAAGCTCTCTTAGATATGAAGCTTTTAGTTGAACATGCGACTCGGTGAGTTTGATGAGCTCGCCCATAATGGCCCTTGATCCATTTTCGAGGTGCTCAAAATCCTCAAAGAGTTTAGCATGCAAAAATTCAAGCTTATCGTTTTTAGTTTTGAAAGCATTAGCCACCTCAAGCGCTCTATCATGAGATTCCTTTAATCTAGATAACTTTAGAGCAAAATTCTCCTCAAGAAATTCCTTGGTGGTTTGTTGATACGCGAGAGAGGATAATGGCTTCTCGCCCTTCGTTGGTTACCCCAAGTGGAAGGTGAGATGTAGGATAGCAGTAAATTTCCCCTATGTAGAGGATAGGGTTTGTCTCGAGTAGGACTCCGAAAGCTACAAGTAGGTGTCAACGGCACAATTGACGCGAACCGTCACACAATACAAATAACTTTGCTCCCAAGGAAGTTCAAAGAGGTTGTCAATCTCTCCGGCCTTGTTATTTACAAAGGATCAAACACAAGAGATAATAGTAGTGGTGATTGCAACTAGAAAGTAAAAGAAGGAAATAAATTGAGCGTGTAAACAGTGATGAGAATATGGACCGGGGTCCCGTGATGTTCACTAGTGATGTCTCTCTCCCTAAAGACGATAAAACTGCTATATGAGGTAAACAAATCACAGTTGGGCAATTGACAGGATTAAAAATGCACCGCAATGCTAACTATGCTACAAAGAAAGGCAGAGGCTCAAAAGCATGGGCGGTACGCCAAAATAAGTAGACCAATATCCAACTGCATCTACTACTAATCATCCACCTTGAGATATCTATCCAGAACATCTCGCTAGTATTAAGTTGCGAGCCCCACCCAAAGTGTAAACCCAAAGCAACAGACAACTGCATTAAAAGAACTTTGCGTAAAGTAAACAATCCTTGCAACCGCGGTTACAAGCACCGTTGTTTTCCCTTGTGGGAACAGCACATCCCCTAGACTCATGTTTCTGTCACTCAAGCTAGTCATCAGGAGGCATGAACCCACAATCGAGCATAACGTTCCCTCTTGGAGTCACTACCTACTACTTGTCCAAAGCAATAAACAGCAACGGAGAACATGCAAGAATTACTCAAGAACAAAAAGAGAAAAGATAAGAACCAAATATATTACTCTATCACAAACTGAACATAGACTCATAATCCATCAGATCCCAGCAAACTCAGCATAGCAACAACAGAAAGAATTACATATGTGCCTTGATCATGTAAGGCAGCTCACAAGGTCTAATCCATGAAGAACAAAGAGGGGAGGAGAACATCACATAGCTACTGATCACGGACCCATGGTCCAAGGTAGACTACTCACGGATCATGTGGGAAGCGTCCATCGTGGAGGAGAGGCTCCCGGAGGTCAATCCTCCCTCCTACAGGGTGCCTGGAAGAGGTCTGCTGGCGCTCCTGATCTTGGAAGCGCGGCGGCGGCGGAACAGAGGCAAGATCGGAAAAAAGGGTTCTTTCTTTGGAAGAATCCCGTCACAGAGAATATATAGGTGAAAGGGGGAGCCAGGGGGCCACCTTGCGCGACCTCCCGCTAGGGCGCGCCACCAGGGCGCTTGGACCCCTGGTGGTGGCCCTCTAGCCCCACCTTAGTTATTCTGGAAGCTTCCGGCGCGATGATTTTTTATCTGATTTTCCCGAATTTTTGGAGCACTTTTAATATGGGGGAAACCTGAAATAGAAAAATAGTAGAAAACAGGAACTGGCACTGGGGTGCACTGAGTTAATAAGTTAGTCCAAATATGATCAAAAGTGTATGAAAGTGTATCTAGATCATAGCAATATCACACAAAACATGCACGGAGCAAGCAGAAATTATAGATACGTTTGGGACGTATCAACATCCCCAAGCTTAATTCCTGCCCGTCCTCGAGTATGTAAATGATAACAAGCATAATTTCTGTGGTGATATGCTAATAACCATATAAGAACTTTGAAAGTAACGCAATCAAGGTATGTAATTCAATTCAAGTCATAATAGGCAAGAGTCTATATTAGCATTGAAACTAGCAACATAAGAACATAAAGGTGCAAGAGCTCTCGCTGTCCGTGACTCGAATGTCTCGAGATGGTGTTTGCGTGGAAGAAGTGGGAGATGGGAATACAAGAAAAAGTATATTTGTTGAGAACTCAATCTACTAAAGTTTCACACTTAGTCTTCTTTGGAATCTTATCTTGACTCGTCCCCAGACTACTAGCCAGGTACAAGTCAATTTGATCCCCTTCCTTTCGATATTTTGAGCACTCATGCAATGGATGAGCGTAATCACGAGAGTTGACACTTAGAATGGCAAAGAGAGAGATATGGTGGAGGAAGAAGACAAAAATGTGTGAAAAGCTCACATCAATGAGGACAATCATAGGTGAGAAGGCCAAATGATAGATATGATGTGAGGAGTAGGGATTGCCACGCAACGGATGCACATACGAGCTAAGAAAAGCTCTCCCATGGAACTAGTGGGGGTGCATCCAACTTGCTCACTCATGAAGAACTAGAGCTCATTTGAGGAAGCTCATCCTTGGAATATGCAAGCCAAGTTCTATAGTGTGAAGGTCCCCACATAGCTATATGCAAATATGATCATCTCTATGGAGCACAAAGGTATAGAGGGAGTACGAGTGTGGATCTTTCAAAAGGAATAGTAGTGTTGCCCTTTCTCTCTTTTTATTTTCTTTTCTCCCTTTTCTATTTTTTGTATTTTTTGGTGGCCTCAATGGCTCTTTCTATATAACTCTCATTTTTCCTCTTTGGGATCTTTTAAATTTGTCCTCTTTGGGATCTTTTCCTCACATAAGGGCACCACTCTATTTTAAAAGAAGGTATAGAAGATCTTCACACTTTACAAAGTACTCAACATAAAGAAGATGTAGCTATCATGATGTATGCAGATGTATGCCTCTGTAACTGTAGCAGGAACATGTATGACATGAAGATCAAGTCATGAAGAGGTGGAAGTTGCATGGAAATATATCTCGGAAAGGCTATGGAAATGCCTTGATAGGTAGGTATGGTGGCTGTTTTGAGGAAATATATAAGGAGGTTTACGATGACAGAGCGTATCATGCCAAGGGTTTGGATGCACCGGCGAGGTGGATGCCAACTCTCGGAATGTGAAGAGGGCAATGCACGGTACCAAAGAGGCTAGCAAATATGAGGAGGTGGAAGTGACAACTTTCAATACTTACATTAGTCCGAAGAACTGATGCACTTATTATTGGTAACTCTCAATGTAATGAGGAGGTTCAAAAAGAGACAAGTACCCCGAAGAGGAGTGTATGGCGGTTTGGTTATCCTTGTGCATCCTCAACTCAGGGTACGTGAGTGTACTCTAATATCCGATCCCTCAAAAGACTAGTGATCCATCTAGTAGCTAGAGTTCTCAACTAGTTTTTGTAGTTTTTGAAAATAAACACGGGTTGCTCAAAATATGACAGCTATCACAAATAGGCTAGATCTCTCGACACCAAAAGTTCAAACATTACTCACAACAATACCTGAAAACTATTGCAAGTTACTACTACAATTGAATAGAAATCTCAATTACCTACTTCAAGACAAGACACAACTCAGTACAACAACCAACTCTCTTAACAAGATAAACATGAAAGCATAAAGAGAGTTCCAGCAACAAACTAAAATAAAACTAAAGCTCTTGAAATAGATAAACATGAAAACTAAGAGCTAAACATGGCAGTAGCTACGAAAAGAAAAAGAACACACAACAGAACAAAGATAAGCATGAAAATCCTATGATGTGTTCTAGTTTGAAGTGGAGTGTGTTTATCTCCTACACAAAGTAAGTTGGGTTCTAACTTGTTATGAACATCAAACAAAGCTAAAGAAAACTAAAAAGTAAACCTAAGAGCGAGACGCTCCAAGCATAGCACATAACGCATCAAGTGATAAAATATAGTGAGACGAAGGACAAACTGATGATTGTCGATGGAGAAGGGGATGCACGGGGGGCATCCCCAAGCTTAGACGCTTGAGTCTCCTTGAATATTTATTGGGGATGCATGGGGGCATCCCTAAGCTTGAGAGTTTGACACTCCCGGATCTTCTTTCATCATCTTCCCTCGCACACCTGAAAACTCCCTTCATACATAACTCATCATAAGCTGATTAGAGAAGTTAGTACCCTTAATAAAATAATTTTTCTCTACTGGAAATAAATATATTCATAAAAATCTACTGTTTTTCAAGATTGAAAAAAAACATTTGCATAGAAAAAGCAAGATAAAGGTTTGCAAAATTAAGGAATGGCAAAACGTGGCAGAATCTGTGAAAACAGAACAATAGGTAGTAAGTAATTTTTTCGGGGTACTTCTGCAACTCAAATAAAAAAACTCAGAAGAGACGCTCGAAAGTCATTGTATGGAGCATGCTGTCAAAAAAATTCAGATAAAAAAGATGATCTGGTGATTTTAGGCTAATTTTTCCGTCCAAGGACAAAATATGTTTTCTGGACAGCATGTCACAAGTTTTGAACTTTCTTGCAATCGTAGGCTATACTTGGCACAAAGCTTGAAAATAAAGATACAATGATGTTGCTACAGTAGTAACAATCATCAAGACCACTAAAAACAAAAGTAAAAACATCTTGGGTTGCCTCCCAACAAGCGCTTTCTTTTACGCCTTTAAACTATGCATAAAGCAAAAAAGATCAAGTTTATCAAGAGAGAGAGAATAGCTAGCCCGCGTAACAGACTCAAAAGGTAACTTAATCTTCGGGAAGTGTTCCATCCCCTTTTTAAGAGGGAATTGAAATTTTATATTCCCCTCTTTCATGTCAATAAAAACACCAACGGTGCGAAGAAAAGGACGTCCCAAAATAATTGGACATAAAGGTTCACACTCTATGTCCATAATAGTAAAATCAATGGGAACATAATTGTCATTGACAATGATAAGAACATCGTCGATCTTCCCCGAAGGTTTCTTTACGGAAGAATCAACGAGACGAACACCAAAAGAACAAGGATCAAAAGGTTTCAATCCAAACATATCATACATTCTTTTGGGCATAACGGAGGTACTAGCTCCAACATCACATAAAGCATAGCAAGAGAAGTTATTAAATTTAATTTTTATCATAGGATCCCAACCATCCTCTAGCTTCCTAGGTATGGAGACTTCTACTCTAAGATTCTCCTCCCTATCTTTGATGAGAGCATTAGTGATATGCTCCGTGAAGGCAAGATTTAGTGTGCCAGTGTGGGGGTCTCTAGACATTTTGTGTAGAAAGCTAATAACTTCTGAAAGGGTACAACTATCAAAGTCGATGTCACTACTATCAAATGTGGTAGTGGTGTCATCTAGGCTTACTTGTTTGAAAGCCTCTATGTTCATAGGAGTTTCTCTTCTATGGTTGAGGTAATAGCATCACCATTAATAGGTCCAATGGGACTAGGAGTGTGTTGGGTGCTAATAGTTTGTGTATCCTCAACAATTTGGATAGTAGCAACAGCGTGGTGTGTAGGAAGGCTCTTAATTCTATCTTCTTCCATAGGGATAATTTCTGGTTTGGCCTCCATCTGATATATCAAAGTAGATTGGGTGTGAGACATGTTTGAAACATAGGTTTCAGTGGCGGTAAGTCTAGTTTGGAGATTGGAGATCTCACTGTTCTGGCTCTCAAGTTGCTTACTAATGTTTTGCAAAATGGAGGTGTGCTCACCTAATTGTCTAGAGAAGGATTTGTTTTGTTCAAACTGGGTTTGCATATAATTCTTAGTAGCCTTCTCTATTTCTACCAGTTTCCCATAGCTAGGTAAATCTCTTTCCTTATATGTTGGATTATATGAGTTGTTGCCCGGATAAGTGTTGTTGTTCACATAGTTGGATGGAAACGGTCTAGGATTGCTAGCAAAATAACCCCTATCAGTATTATTATTGAAGTTGTTTCTAGAGATAAAGTTCACATCTACTTGTTCTTGAGCAACCAAAGAATTTAAAGGAACATCATGAGGATCCACAGGAGATTGCTTGGTAAGTGGAGACATAATCAAGTCAACTTTTTCATTTAGAGAGGAAATCTCCTCGACAGAGTTTACCTTCCTACCTGTTGGAGCGCATTCGGCGTGCCATTGGGAATAGTTGGTCGTCATCTCATCTAGAAGTTTTTTTGCAGTACCATGTGTTGTTGGGATAAAGGTTCATCCCGCGGTGGAATCTAACAGGTTCCTGGAGGTAAAGTTCAAGCCTGCATAAAAAGTCTGGATAACTATCCAAGTAGTCAAACCATGTGTAGGGCATTTCTTAACAAGAGATTTCATTTGTTCCCAAGCTTGGGCAACGTGTTCATTATCCAATTGCTTAAAATTCATAATGTTACTCCTCAATTGGATAATTTTAGCAGGTGGGTAGTACTTCCCAATAAAAGCATATTTGCACTTGTCCCAAGAATCTATGCTATTCCTAGGCAAGGATTGAAACCAAATTTTAGCTCCTTCCCTCAGAGAGAAAGGATAAATCTCAAGCTTAACAATATCACCTTCTACTTCTTTATACTTTCGCATATCACATAATTCAACAAAATTATTTAAGTGTAAAGCATCATCATCTCCAGCACTAGTGAATTGATCTATCATAACAAGTTTAGCAAAGCAGGTTTAATTTCATAAGAGGTAGATAAATTGGCAGGTGTGGCAATAGGAGTGCAGATAAAATCATTGTTGTTGTGACTAGTGAAGTCACACAACTTGGTGTTTTCAGTGGATACCATAGTAGCAGCAACTGTGACAGACATTTTTTTTGTTATTTTTGATAAACGACACTAAGCTAAAAACTGAAAGGTAAACTAACAAGACTAAAAAGCAAAGGTAATAGATAGTGTGCAACTCCCCTATCTTGTAGATTGGAGTCCCCGGCAATGGCGCAAGAAATTTGCTTGATACGCGAGAGAGAATAATGGCTTCTCTCCCTTTGTTGGTTACCCCAAGTGGAAGGTGAGATGTAGGATAGCAGCAAATTTCCCCTATGTACAGGATAGTGTTTGTCTCCCGTAGGACTCCGAAAGCTACAAGTAGGTGTCAACGGCGCAATTTACGCGAATGTGCACACAATGCAAATAAATTTGCTCCGAACGAAGTTCAGAGAGGTTGTTAATCTCTCCAGCCTTGTTATTTACAAAGGATCAAACAGAAGAGATAATAGTAGTGGTGATTGCAACTAGAAAGTAAAAGAAGGAAACAAACTGAGCGTTTAAACAGTGATGAGAATATGGACCGGGGTCCCGTGATGTTCACTAGTGATGTCTCTCTCGCAAAACACGATAAAACTTCTATGCGAGGTAACAAAATCACAGCTAGGTAATTGACAAGATTAAAAACGCACCGCCATGCTAACTATGCTACAAAGAAAGGAAGATGCTCAAAAGCATGGGCGGTACACCAAAATAAGTAGACCGAAATCTAACTACATCTACTACTAATCATCCACCTTGAGATATCTATCTATAACATCTCACTGATATTAAGTTGCGAGCCCCACCCAAAGTGTAAACCCAAAGCAACAGACAACTCCATTAAAAGAACTTTGCGTAAAGTAAACAATCCTTGCAACCGCGATTACAAGCACCTTTGTTTTACCCCTTGTGTCAACAACAAATCCCCTAGACTCATGTTTCTGTCACTCAAGCTAGTCATGAGGGGGCATGAACCCACAATCGAGCATAACGTTCCCTCTTGGAGTCACTACCTACTACTTTGCCAAAGCAATAAACAACAACGGAGGACATGAAAGAATTACTCAAGAAAAAAAATATAAAAGACAAGAACCAAATATATTACTCTATCACAAACTGAACATAGTCTCATAATCCATCAGATCCCAGCAAACTCAGCATAGCAACAACAGAAAGAATTACATATGTGCCTTGATCATGTAGGGCAGCTCACAAGGTCTAATCCATGAAGAACAAAGAGGGGAGGAGAACATCACATAGCTACTGATCACGCACCCATGGTCCAAGGTAGAGTACTCACGGATCATCCGGGAAGTGTCCATGGTGGAGGGGAGGCTCAGAAGTCAATCCTCCCTCCGGCAGGGTGCCGGGAAGAGGTCTGCTGGCGCTCCCGATCTTGGAAGCGCGGCGGCGACGGAACAGAGGCAATATCGCGAAAAAGGGTTTTGTCTTCGGAAGAATCCTGTCACGGAGAATATATAGGCGAAAGGGGGGAGCCAGGGGGGCCACCTGGACCCCTCGTGGTGGCCCTCTAGCCCCACCTTGGTTATTCCGGAAGCTTCCGGCACGCTGATTTTTTATCTGATTTTCCCGAATTTTTGGAACACTTTTAATAGGGGGAAACCTAAAATAGAAAAACAACAGAAAACAGGAACTGGCACTGGGGTGCACTGAGTTAATAAGTTAGTCCAAATATGATCAAAAGTGTATGAAAGTGTATCTAGATCATAGCAATATCACACAAAACATGCATGGAGCAAGCATAAATTATAGATACGTTTTGGACGTATCATTTGTTCTAGTTCGAGAGATTGAGATAGATCCACAACCTCATTAGCGTAATCACGCTCATGGCTTTCTATTTATTTTAATGGTGACCTCATTCTCCTCCAGATGAGCTTCCAACTCCTCAATGTATTTCTTTCCCTCAATGGCAATAGACATGATTTCCATGAGGTCGAAACGAGCAATTTTATCTTATGAAGAGCTTTAAAAAACATTTCTCCCTTAATTTTGAAGGAAACAACATTATCATCCTCTTCAACATTATCTACATCATCACCATCACTCGATATGGATTTCAAAGTAGGAGATACCTTTAACACCTTAGCCATAAGGCAAAGGTGAGTAACAAGAGAAGATGATGTAGGATCCATTAAGGCAACATTGAAGACCACATCTTGTTCCATGGACCGTTGGTTTTCCTCTACATTGTTAGCACAATAACTAGAGGAAATAGAGGCATACTTATCATGGCAACAAGATATAGAAAGCATATCATCATGATATTTGTTCAAGTGATTTCTACATGATATGCATGGACTATGAACATAAGCATGTAAAACCTCTAAGGTGCTCGAAGTGTTAAAGTACAAAGATGAAGCCTTTCAATAAGATATTGATAAAGGGTTATCAAGAAAAACTCACTATCATCAAAGCAATGACTAAAACTACTCACTATTTCATTACCTTGTGGCAAACCACATGTTGGTGAAGTAGAGTAAGTTGAGAGTGAATCACGACCGGTGGTGGAGGGAGAACAATCATCCCCACAAATTTTTGACAGACCATATTTATCTTGAAGATTTGTCCACAACTCATGAGCATCCCGAAACGACATGAGTTGAGAAATATCTACATTATTCAAATTATGAACAAGCACATTAGAAGCTTGAGCATTGAGATAAGAGTTTTTCTCATCCTCTAAGGATAGGTTTTGAGTATCATTTGGAGAAGAAAAACCCATATCTAAAATTCGCTCCATACACGGGTCAATGACCCAGAAATAATTAAGCATGCGAATTTTCCAAGCATCATAATTTGTGCCATTGAAACTAAGAGTGTCAATGAGTCCTAATCCCCTAGTCGACATCTTTACTCGCAAGGTGGTGAAGCCAAAAATGAGAGACCAGGCTCTGACACTAATTGAAAGGACGTGGATGTCGCCTAGAGGGGGGTGAATAGGCGCTTAAAATGATTATGGTTTAGGCTTGAACAAATGCGGAATAAAACTAACGATTAATTTTCCAAGCAAGAAACCTAAATAAGCTAGGCTCAACTATGTGCACCAACAACTTATACTAAGCAAGATAAACAACTATGTGATAGCAATATATATAACAAGAACACTATGACTATCAAAAAGTAGGTGCACAAGTAAATAGTTTTTATAGATGTGTAACTAGGTGAGCAACCTATGGGACAAGCAATGCAACAACTATAAGAGCAAGAACAAGATAAACAAGGTAATAAGCTTCCACAAATTAAAGGTTGAGATAACCGCAAGTGGAGCCGATGGAGAAAAGGATGTGTTATCGATGTTCCTTCTCTTGCGAAAAGTACGTCTCCATTTGGAGATGGCGTGGAGCACAATGCTCACCACGAAGGCCACCTAGGGCCACCTTATTCTCCTCATGCTCTTACCAATGCGAGAAGCCGTGATTCAACTATGGGACACTTGAGGGCGTGCAACATCCCCAGTGTCATGCTACAGTGATCACGTTTTGTTAATGACAAATCACAGTGATGAATCATGCCTTGATTATCATTGGATCAAATCATATTTGAAATCCCCTTGGTTGGAATTGAAAACAAAAATTGAAATTAAAGTTAATCCAGTAATTGTGCAACCAATTTTATTAATTGCCTAAATACCAGTAGGTCATAAAAATATATAATTGGAGATTTATTAAGTTATTTAAATGATTTAAATAAATCCAAACTATAGCTAAAAGAGCCCTAATTAGTCCTTTGCATTTTACATAATACTCAACTGAATTTATTTAGCAACCAAACTTTTTGTATCAGTTTAATAAATGGTAACAACAATATTGGAACAAGTGGCATGTTTTACAAAAATCCATTTGATGGCTAAACCAAATAAATAGCTAGGTGGAACCCAACAAAATAAAAAAAAGGAAAAACACTAAATCTCGCCCAGGGCAAGGCCCCTGCACTTGGCCCGGCCCACTTCCCCCTCCCCTTGTCTTCTTCCCAACTCTTCTTCTCAACCCCATGTCGCGGCGACCACCGGCGGGGATAAGACCACCCCCCTGCGCCCCTCGCCCCAAAACCTAGCTGCCCCTCCCTTCCTCCCACGCGTTCTCTCCCTCGGGTTCTCCCTCAACCGAGTGCCGCCGTTAGCGTACCTTGCCGCTACTCGCGGCCACTGACGTCCACTCGACCCTGTGTCTTGTCCAGGAGCTCTGAGGAGCTCGTCTCCGTCTTCCTCGCGCAACGATCCAAGCCGGAGCTCACGGCAGCGCCTTCTGAGCTCGTCATCTACGGCCCGGCGGTCGCCTCCGGTAGATTACCTCGCCCCCAGACCTGCCCATGCCTCCTCGAGTAGCTCTTGAGCTACACGGTGAGACGTATCTCCGATTGCCCCTTTCCCCATCGATTTCGTCGTGTAGCCGCGGTGCCATGGACGTTGTGCTCCGGCCACCGCCATTGTCGTCGTAGCCGCCACCACAGACTAGCTTGGTTCGTGCAAATGGCATGGACGGGTGCGGCTCGTCGTGCGGCGGAAGATTTGGTGCACCATGGCTGGCAAACGGCCATCGCCGACCTCACTATGGCCTCGCCGCCAGCGTGCACGCATAGTTGGCCGTGGGATAACCCCACTGGCAAGTGCCCCCCCCCCAAGTTGATTAGCCCCTAATAATTTGTTTAACAAATTAACCCCCCCCCCTCACTGTCTATGACATGTGGGACCCCAACCTTTTAGTTAATGAAACTATTTAATTTAACTCTGTATAAATTATAGGCTCTACGACATGTGGGCTCTAGGCCATTAAAACTTAATCCCTGACATTTTATTAAGTTAAATATAAACGTGTGTCACTGACCAGTGGGCCCCATCCCTGTTTAAGTAAATTAAAATGATTTATTAAATTCTAGTGTATGACATGTGGGTCCCCCTTGTCATATTACTTTTCTGGATAAGCTTGTGGATAATGTTTAGTTTAATTAATCAAAGAAATTCAGGAATTCTGTTAAATAATTTAAAACTTTAGAAATTTATATCTTTGAAACCGTAGCTCAGATGGAAAAAACTTTATACATGAAAGTTGATCAGAAAAATACAACGAATACGGATACGCTACCCATATACCTACATTAGTGCAAAGAGGGGCTAAAACGATACTCCTTTCCCAGTCCCTTGTCCGAAACGGTTTGCGATGCTATCAACGTAAATGGTTTAAACAAAAATGCGTGTGCCCGAAACTGACCCGTCTAGGAAACGTATGCCATCATCCACCATTATAAAAATTATTTTGTGGGCGATGTACGACTGACGGTTGGTCAAAAAAATCGACAGTTATACGTGGAGTGAAAACCCACGGTTGCAAACAATGGACCGCTAGCCCTTCTTCACAATCGTTCATTGTTACTGAAATATGTGGGATGTAAACTTTCAGGCACGATTTTAAAAATCATTCCGTTGGTACTGATTTTGAATACGCACGGTTGCAAACAATGGACCGTTAGCCTTCTTCACAATCCTTCCGTTGGTACTAGCTTACTCGAAAGGACGGGTGACGAACCTTTAATTAGGCCCGCCGCCCGCTCGTTGATAGGTCCAAAATGCATCACTATTTTATATTGTAATTCTTTCCTATTCATTGATATATTTCATGTTATGATGCTATTCTTATGTAGTTTTGGTTTGTTTTATACAGTTTCCAACTTTCCGATGCCGAAGAAGCAGACGCGGGATTCAGGGGTGAAAAGTGGACGCAGAGTTGCTGAAACAGATGACCTCCAAATTACCTAAAAATCGACGGAGGTCATTTTCCAAAAGAATGACGGGGACACGCAAAACGGAGACCAGAGGGGGGCCACTAGGAGCGTAGGCGCCCCCCTGGCGCGGCCCCACCCCTGGACGCACCGGGTGGCCACCTGGACCCCTGGAGCCACCCAGGCTCCCCCTCTGGCCTATTTATCCCTCGTCGTCCGAAAACCCTAAAGAGAGAGGAGTTTTGGAAGTTCTGCCGTCGCTCCATGGCGTAAACCATCAGAGGAGAAAAGACATCTCCAACGGGCAGATTCCACCGGACACCTCCCGGAAGGGAAGATCATCGCCATTCTCTTCACCATCGTCACCGGCATCATCGAGATCATCATCAACATCATCCCCAACACCAGCACCATCTCCACCATCATCCAATCTCACCTCACAAGTTCAACTTGTGTTGTAATTCGTGCTATCTATCCTCTCTACTCTACTGGTGTTGATTGCTACCATGTGATGAATTCTATTGAGTTTTGTTGGAGAAATATCATTGTATCCAGATTGTTTATCATCTATTTATCCCCACTGATCATGATCTCTTTTATGTCTTGTGAGTAGTTACTTTAGTTCTTGAGGACATGGGAGAAGTCTAGTGTTAGTAGTCATATGATGTTGAAGTAATATGTGTTGTTTGATATTTAAGTTGTATTGTTATTTTCCTAGTGGAGTTGTGTGAGTCAAACACTAAACACTTTGCCTTATTAAGGACCTAGGGGAATGCATTGTGTATAAAGAATGCTTATGGTGGGTTTCCGGAGTGACAGAAACCTGAACCCCAGTTCACATGCTTTTGCACAAGGGAACAATGGAGCATCGATCGTATTCCTATGGTTAGGCTTTTGCCTTAATTACTATCTTGTATTTGCGGATGCTTGCAAGATCTTTAACCATAAGATTGCACTTATCTTAGTCTAGAGAGTGTACTAGCATAGATACACCCACTCAACACTTATCAACTCAGCGCATAGTACCGATGCGAAATATGGAGAAAGCACGTGACTATTTCTCCCATGTGTCCTCAAGAATGTTTTAGTCTTTATAAGTTCAGTTGCCAGGCCTATCCTTTTCTCAAAAGGATTGGGCCACTTGTCACTCCTTAGTGCCTTTCACTTTGTTCTCTTTTACCTTTTTGTTGCTTATATCGAAAAGCCCTAAAAAGCTATCTTTCAGTTACTGCAGCCATTTCTTTACTAAAGTCACTTACCAATACCTTATGCTCCTTGTTGGGTTAGACACTCTTATTTATCGAAAATGCTACAAACGACCCCCTACAGTTGAGGGTCATCAAGTACTGTTTTCTGGCGCCGTTGCCGGGGAGTGTAGCGCTATTACTAAGTGAAGCTGGTAAGGAAGTTTTTAGATTTCTGTTTTTATTTTGCTGTTTCTACTTTTTGTCCTTATGGACACCTCTACTCTTGGTTCGTTGTTTATGGGGAAACGCCCCACAACTGTGGTGGTCTCTCCTACCCCTATTGAAATTGTGCCTTACAAAATACCTTATAGTATTATCAATTATGTCTTAGCTAATCGTTATGCAGGAGACATACATCCAGGTGAACACTTGTTATATTTATCACAAATATGTTCATTATTTAAGCTTGCAGGTGTGTCAATTGAGTTCGTCATGAATAAATTATTCTCCACATCATTTATAGATAAAGCTTCAGATTGGTATAAGCTCCTCGACAACTCACGTCTACTTCATTGGAAAGAGCTTATGTCTCTCTTTTATACAAAGTTTTATCCTCTTCATGAAATTCATGGAGACAGGAATTACATTTATAACTTTGGGTCTCGTGACAGAGAAAGCATCGCTCAAGCTTGGGGGAGACTAAAGTCCCTAATGTTCAAATGTCCTATCCATTAAATCCCCAAACATATTATACTTACAAATTTTTATGCCAGGATTTCTCGTCAGGATAAAGAGATGTTGGATGCCTCCTCTAGCGGAGTATTCCAAACAAGAAGCGTTGAAGAAAAAGGGGATCTCATTGAGAGGATCCAGAAGAACATTGAAGACTGGGAAATTGATAAAGGTACTGACCCCGCTATAAATTATGATCATGATTACATTGAGAGCTATGTTGTAACAACCCTATTTTCACAAAAATTAAAAAATTTGTTTTCGGTGTGAATTGTTTGATTGTCTGATTCGTTTGCAGTGTTTGCATCCCCGATTTATCGATCGGCGATTATTTTTTTCCCCTCTAATCTCGTATCGAACGGAGACTGACCCTTGCCACCCTGACACTCGACCTTTGCGACACCGGGTTTCACCCGATCACCGTCGCGAAAACCGCACGAGACCAGCCGCAGCCAACGGAACGAAAAACCCCGTTTAATAATTAAACGGGTTATTTTTATAGTGCGCCGGAAAGTGTTCTCGGAACGATTACAGCGTGAGGTGAACGCCGCCGGCTCAACGCGCTGATCGCGCAGTTCGAAGTTTCACCCGAATCGGACCCCCGGCGGTCAGAAACGTGAGCACCACGCGCGCGAGAGAAAAACTGAGGACGTTTTTGCAAACTGCCAGCCACCGGGGCTATATAAAGACCACCACACTCCCACCCATTTTTAGGGTTCCTCCTTACACAATTTTCACCCACCCCCCTCAGATCTGCCCCTATTTTTTCGCAGCTCTCCCCCCCAAAATAAACAAACCCTAGATCTGGCGCGCCCGGAGCCGTCCGATCCGGAGATGGACGCTCCGGATCACGCCACGTCGCCCCCAACTGCACACCTCCTCTCCACCTACCTCCAGCCGTCGCCTCCACCTGCCCGTGGGCAGCCGCCGGAGCAGCCAGGCCGTCGGCCGGCGAGCCGCCGGGGCGAGCCCTCCTCCTTCCCTCTCTTCCTCTCTCCCTCCTCCCTCTCTCTTCTCCCCTGACCTCCTTCCCTCTCTCTCTCTGCAGAAGCCGCCTTCCATGGCCAGCCCGAGGAGAGCTCGAGCCGCCCCGCCCTTGGTCCTCACCGACGGTGGAAACCGGCCGGATCCGCGCCGCCAAGCCGTTCTCCGCCGCCTGCGCCCCCTCCTAGCCCCCTCCGCCGCCTCCTGGCTCGCCGGAGGCCGCAGCCCCGACGGCGGCGCCGCCAGCAACCGGCCAGCCTGGCCTCCGCCTCCACACCCCAGGTGGGCCGGTCCAGCGCCCGTGGCCAAGCTGGCCAGCGCGGCCTGCCAAGCCCCAGCTCCCAGCCGAGCCCAGCAGGCATCTCCAGCCGCAGTTGGGCCGAGCCCAAGATGGGTGAGGCCCTTTTTATATTTTTTTTCCTGAGAGCTGCGAATTTGACTAAGTCCATGTGCATTATTGCTGCTGATATGTTTTTGCGAGAAGATTTGCGATTAATCCGTAATTCCGATGAACGTGCGCCCAAAACGAAAGTTGCTCAGTTTTACGTGCTCTAGCATTCGTATGTAGTAAGTTTTTCCGTTTGAGGCCGTCTAGATAGTTTAATTCTGTGTTGAAGTGGGCATCAGGCCGTTAAACTGCTACTAATCCCTATTAAGTGCTGCTGTTATTATTTTGTTGCAACTTTGCATGATGATTGTGACTCAGCCATGAGGCCTATTGCATTGATTCTTTCTCCTATGTGTTAAGCATCATGTGTACTTCATTTCCATGCTTTAACTTGTCATGTTTGGGTGCTTTAGCTATATTAAATCTTGCTCCAAAGTGGTGACCCTGATGTTAATGTGCTGCTGTTGCTGAAACTGTTATTTTGTTGCAACTTCGGTCGACGAGTGTGTCGCGACCGTTTATCGGAATTGAGTGATTCCAATTGCATAATGATAAGCATCATGTCTACTTTCATTACATGTATTGCATCTTCATGTTAGCATTCCTGGTCATATAGATATTTAGCTCCAAAGTTGGTATGCTGCTGTTTTTGACAGCCACCTCAGTTTTTCACTAAGTCTGTTACTTTGCGATGCCATGTTGTTTGCTTAATATCTTTTGATCTATGATGCCTTTTTGCATGATTCTTTTTGCCATGCCTTCCCTGTCATGTCTACTTTAGTTCATATCATTTTTGAGCATGTTTGCACTGATTATCCTGTTTATGCAATGCTCTAAAGTGTGCTTCGTGATGTTGGCAGATTGTGCCCGTAACTTGTTTTGCTTATATCTTTTTAACCGTAACTCCGTTTGGGGTGTTCTTTATATGTAACTTGATTAGTTTTTCGTGTACTTGTGTTTTTTCTATTGTTTTCTGTTGTTAACCAACCTAAAATATGTTTTAGGGCAGAACAGTACCAAATGTTTTAATCATCGTGTGGCACTTAGTGTTATGCCATGTTTAGGTTGTGCCTCACTTAAATTGACTAGCATAGATAGTTTCCTTTATGCTTCACCTCTTGCCATGTTTGTGTCCTATGCCATGCTTGCTTAAGTTGCCATTTTAATAACCGTTGGTTGATCACCTGTAGCTAAGCAACTTGAACCACCGTAAACGTGCGGTATTCGTCGTGTGTGACCGATACCCCACTTAAACTGTTAGTAACCGCTCTCGACGGTAGGTGCGATGTCTCGTGTTGCCTTCTTGTTGATGTTTGCCTCGTAGTAATAGATGATTTCTCGTTGAATTTCTTTCCATTGTTTACCCTCTTGTGTGCTTCCGCGGGTACCTCTCGGAGACGATGCGAGCTTGCGATCGACTACACCTTCGGAACCCGACTTATCAACAGGCAAGGACTATATATTACTTATGATCCATTCTATTTCAACCAGCGGTTTGCATGCTAGTCTAGGTTAGGTTCGATGTTTGATCCTACCACATGTTTACAGCCTCTTTCAAACCGATACAGCCATGTCCCCTCCCAGCAAACCTTGTACTGCTATGTTACTATTGCTCGTTGCTCAACCCCTGCTTAGTATGCATGCTTAGGATGGTACGATGTTACCCTGTTACTCCTTGGTTTGGGATATCACATTATTATTGTTATTGTTGTTGTTGTTGATGATATGCTTATTATAATGTTGACTATATTCGACGAAGGATGGAAGGTCTAGGCTATCCCGCCCCGACGCTTTGTTCCATTCGAGTCACCTAGGATCCGAGTTCCGGGTATTGGTTTTAAGACTGAGCGTGCCTAACCGCGTGTGGGATTTTATGGGTTCCCCTTTTCTTACCTACCTAGCTTCAAGCATTTCTAGTGGTGGCCCAAGCTGATTTACCATTTGAAACCGTGTGTGTGCCGGTCGTACGCCAGTAGTTTTCCAACCAACCCGGACCAGTGAGGACATAGTTCCCTTGCTGGCCCACTTTGTCCGGCTGAGGATCCGGTTTCCCATGTGTGATTAACCAGCTATCCAAACCTGCGACAGACGGTAGAGACCAGATCGAGAGAGTGGCCGGCTCCTGAGATGGATGTCGACTCACCGGGGGCCACCCAGATTTGTTCGTTGTTAGTTAGAGGGACTTGTCGTTTCGGATCTCTTGGAACTAAATCATAAAATGGTTGCCTGTGATGGGTAGCAACTGAGAGAGATGGGCGTGCGTGCGGAGCCTTGTAATGGGAAGTTGGTACACCCCTACAGGGTTAAATCTTTTCGAGAAGCCGTTTCCACGGTTATGGACAACTTGAGACCTACTCCTTGTTCATAGACAACAACAACTGAGATAATCTTAGTATAACTTGATCAACGTGTGTGTGTGTCTTGACTGCTTCTTCTTCATCGAGATGCGAAGAGGAAGACAAGGATAGGATAGGTGTTATGGTTGCGTAGTAGTTGATAGCAAGACTTGTTGGAGGCGATTCCTCATCGAATTCTTCGCTTCTTATCTTACTCTCTAGATCGTTAGCCACTTGATAAATGCTAGTGCGGCAGCAACCTCACCACTTACCCCTTCCTTACCGCAAACTACTAGTTGTCCTAGAATGACGACTGATGAAGTCCTTGCTGGGTTAGATGACCACTACAGTTGGATGCTGAGTACCTCTGTACTCATGATACTACCCTCAAACTCTTTTCAGGGTTCTTGATCGACGACAGGTATGGTGATCAACATTTCAGGTGGAGACTCGACGACGACTAGTTTGGCGGATCCCGGCGGAGGGCCTGGACCCGTGTGGTTATGGGATCGATGTTTTTCTCTTTGCCAGTAGGCATTTTCTTGTAGTCTGTACTCAGACATGTATCTTCCGCTGTTGTATTGTATTAAGGCAGTTGTATGCCGATTGTATGAGATGTTGTATCCTGTATCTGTAATGTTGTGATATCATGTTGGAAATCCGGGGCATATGACTTCGTCATATGTCGCGGTGGGACCGATATGTGCTTCTTCCCCGGATCTGGATGGAAACATCTAGATCTGGAACAGTACCGCATATCGGGCCTTACATATGTGAAAACTGATTATTTTAATACCTTTTGCTCTAAGATTGGTCTTGATTCCCCGCTTATGATTGATTTTTGTAAGAACTTTTCCACTCACATTGACTCTTATAAGGAGAAGAAGGATCAGTATCATAAACCCTTTAAAGAATTACATGTTGATATAAATGTTGCTGACCCTATTCTGCCTAAAGTTTTTTATGAAAAGCCCCCTTTTCCTATAAGAATGAGGGAGCACTCTTTTGTGATAGGCATAATAAATAAAAGTGAGAGACGAACTGACTAACCTGAGGACCTGATCAAGGTCGATCCTCAAGTTGCGATGGTTAAAGATTTAGTTAATAATGATGTTTTATATTCCATTATAAATTTTTGTGTTGTTTCAACTAACATTGTCACAACCAAGAATCAGAGCCCAATTTCAGGTACACCAGTTGTATCTGTCAAAATAGGAGACCACAATTATGACGGGCTATGCGATTTGGGCTCAAGTGCTAGCGCTATTCCATATTCACTCTATCAGGAGAACATGGGTGAGATTTCACCCTGTGAACCTGAAGAGTTTGATGTTACTATTTATCTAGCAAACAAAGAAACTATCTCTCACATTGGAATTGTTAGAGATGTTGAAGTCCTATGCGGAAAGGTAAAGTATCATACCAACTTTCTCGTACTTGGTTCAGTGCAAGAAAGTTTTTGACATATTATCTTTGGTAGACCTTTCCTCAAC
This sequence comes from Bromus sterilis, assembly GCA_950022295.1. Taxonomy (NCBI): domain Eukaryota; kingdom Viridiplantae; phylum Streptophyta; class Magnoliopsida; order Poales; family Poaceae; genus Bromus; species Bromus sterilis. Next base: position 294,790,136 of record OX465595.1, read on the forward strand.
ACTTGTGGTGCTATAATAGATTGCAAAAAAGGTAAAGTTTCTGTTGAATTCAATGGTGAGCCATATGAATTTAACTTTTCTATGTTCTCCAAGCAGCCTCATGGTACTAATTTACCTAGTGATGATAAAATTATTGAAAATATTGCTTCTATTGCTATTCCTCCTAATGATCCTTTGCAGCAATATATGGAAGACCACGAGAACGATATGCATATGCAGGAGAGGAATGAGTAAGACGAAATATTTACAAGACATACTTCTATCCTGAAGCACAACCTTTCGGTTGAACCTTTAGGGATCCTAGCACAACCAAAAGAAGACCCGGTGTTTGACCTCAAACCTCTGCCCGATACGCTCAAGTACGCTTATTTAGATGAAAATAAAATATATCTTGTTATTATCAATGCTAACCTTTTAGGATATGAAGAAGAGCAGTTATTGGAGACACTTCGCAGACACCGTGGTGCCTTACGCTATACCCTTGATGACCTTAAGGGGATTAGTCCATCGATTTGCCAACACACAATCAAACTCAAACCAGATGCTAAGCCAGTTGTTGATCATCAACGACGGCTGAACCCAAGGATGAAGGACGTGGTTAGGACTGAAATTCTCATGCTTCTAGCCGCAAGTATCATCTATCCTATAGCTGATAGTAGGTGGGTAAGTCCAGTTCATTGTGTTCCTAAGAAAGGAGGTATGACTGTTGTTCCTAATGATAAAAATGAACTAATACCTCAAAGAGTTGTTATTGGATATAGAATGTGTATTGATTACAAGAAGTTGAATAAGGCAACCAGGAAGGACCACTACCCGCTTCCCTTTATCGATCAGAGGCTAGAGAGGTTGTCCAAACACAACCACTTTTGCTATATTGACGGGTACCCTGGCTTCTCTCAAATTCATTTTAACACTGCCGATCAAGAGAAGACCACTTTCACGTGTCCCTACGGTACTTATGCTTACATGCGTATGCATTTTGGTTTATGCAATGCACCTGCTACTTTTCAGAGATGTATGTCTGCTATTTTTCATGGTTTCCGTGAGGAGATTGTGGAAGTCTTCATGGATGATTTTTCCGTCTATGGAACTTCCTTTGACCACTATCTCCACAATCTTAATAAAGTTTTGCAGAGATGCGAGGATACAAATTTAGTTTTAAACTGGGAGAAGTGCCACTTTATGGTTAACGAAGGGATCGTTCTTGGTCACAAGATTTCCGAGAGGGGAACTGAAGTGGACAAGTCGAAGATTAAAGCTATTGAAAGGATGCCCTATCCAAGGGACATTAAAGGTATTCGTAGTTTTCTCGGTCATGCTGGTTTCTATAGAAGATTTATTAAAGACTTTTCTAAGACATCGAGACCCCTCACTAATCTTCTCCAGAAGGATGTTCCTTTTGTATTTGATGAAGATTGTAAGGAGGCTTTCGAAGTTCTTAAGAAATCTTTGATAACCGCTCCTATAGTACAACTGCCTGATTGGAAATTGCCCTTTGAAATTATGTGTGATGCTAGTGATTTCGCTGTTGGAGTTGTGTTAGGAAAAAGGGTTGATAAGAAATTGAATGTTATACATTATGCTACAATAACCCTTGATAGTGCCCAAAATAATTATGGTACTACTGAGAAGGAATTCTTAGCAGTAGTTTTTTCTTGTGATAAGTTTAGGCCTTATATTGTATATTCAAAAGTCATTATTCATACTGACCATGCTGCTCTTAAGTACCTTATGGCGAAAAAGGATGCCAAACCAAGACTCATCGGGTGGGTAGTTCTAGTTCAAGAATTTGATTTATAGATTGTTGATAGAAAAGGATCCGATAATCCGGTGGCGGACAATCTTTCGAGGATGGAAGATATACCGCATGACCCCATCCCAGTCAATGACAGTTTTCCAGAAGAACAACTTGCCGTTGTAAAAGTACAATCTCTCTCCGATCCTTGGTTTGCAGATTATGCTAATTTTATCGTTGCAAAGTATTTGCCTCTAGGTTTAACATTTAAGCAAAGGAAGAAGTTCTTCCAGTATTTGAGGCACTACTTTTGGGATGACCCTCATCTTTTCAAGGAAGGTCCGGACGGGATCATGAGAAGATGCATACCGGAACATGAGCAGAAGGACATCCTCAAGCAATGTCACAATAGTCCCTATGGAGGACATCACACCGGTAAGAGGACCGCACATAAGGTTCTTCAATTAGGTTTTTATTGGCCTACTCTCTATAAAGATGCTATAAATTATGTTTTATCTTGTGATAAGTGTCAGAGAGTTGGTAATATTAGTAGGAGGAATGAGATTCCTATGAATTACTCTCTAGTGATTGATCCTTTTGATTGTTGGGGTTTTGATTTTATGGGTCCTTTTCCTCCCTCACACAAGTACACTCACATTTTAGTGGTTGTTGATTATGTAACCAAGTGGGTTGAAGCAATCCCCACTGAGAGTGCTGATCACAAGACATCTTTGAAAATGCTCAAAGATGTAATTTTTCCTAGGTTTGGTGTACCTAGGTACCTCATGACTGATGGAGGATCACACTTCATGGATGGAACTTTTAGGAAAGCTTTAGCCAAGTACGATGTCAATCATAGAATTGCTTCACCGTACCATCCTCAAACTAGTGGGAAAGTTGAGCTAACCAATAGAGAGATCAAGTTGATCTTACAAAAGACAGTTAACAGTTCTAGGAAGTCCTGGTCAAAGAAGTTAGGAGATGCTTTGTGGTCGTATAGAACTGCTTACAAAAACCCCATGGGCATGTCTCCCTATAAGATGGTCTATGGAAAGGCTTGCCATTTGCCACTGGAGTTGGAACACAAAGCTTTCTGGGTTGTTAGAGAGCTAAATGCTGACCCAAAGTTAGCTGGTGAAAAGCGTCTCATGAACTTGACTTCTCTAGATGAGTGGAGAAGTGAAGCTGATGACAGTGCTAAAATGTTTAAGGAAAAGGTAAAGAAGTGGCATGATCGAAGGATTTTGAAACGTGAATTTAATGTTGGTGATAAAGTTTTGTTGTTTAGATCTCGTTTCAGGTTTTCTCCAGGTAAAGTACTTTCCAGATGGGAAGGGCCATTTCATATCGAATAAGTATACCGCTCCGGTGCAATCAAGATCAACAATTTTGATGGCACCAAACCTCATGTTGTGAATGGGCAAAGACTCAAGCATTACATGGTGGGTGACCCCGTCAATGTTGATGTAAATTTAATACACACAACAACTCATGAATAATATGTTGCAGCCCGATTTCAGACACCAACAGAAGCAGAATAAGAAAAGGTATGTATTACGATAAGGAAACATCGCGAACCGCCATAAAAGTTCCATATTACGAGTTTTTGCGAAATATAGAAAATTCAGATCCTAATTGGAGCCGGAGAGGAGATCCAGGGGGCCTAGGCGCCCCCCTGGCGCGGCCTACCTCCTGGCCGCGCCAAGTGGCCTCCTAGGCACCCCGGAGTCCGTCTCCGACTCCACTTTGGCTTGTTACCATCCTATTGTTGCAGAAATTTTTGCTATATATTTTCCCGGATAGCCCCGGCACCGTATCTCGCGATTCCGTGTGTTTTCTTATCGGGTTGTTTCTGCCAGGATGAAAAACTATTTTTAGAAGATATATTTTTGCGGCTCGAGCAGAGAAGACTTTTTGGGGCGTCGTCTCCGTCAAGTCCAGCAGGATCTCAACCAAGGGAAGCACATTGATTGGGCTATAGAAGAAGAAATTTCCGCAAGGCAAGCGGAGATGGAGGGATCTGTGAGAGAGGAAGTCAAGATTATTACTGCCCAAGAACAAGGAGGTCCAAGCAATCCCATCATGGTGGGAGCTGTCCAACCGCAATATGATCTTTCTCTTAACCTTTTAGGACTTCCCACTTCCCTTGAATATCAATGTACGATCTCCACCGTATCCGAAGCCTACCACATCACCAATCAACTATGTGATGATTTCTGTGTACTGAAAGTACAAGTTGAACTCTTGGAATTAGAAAATCAAACCTTCGCCGTGTCATCAGAGATCTGAAGAATGAACAACAACAGGAATGAGGAGTAAATCTCCTCGGGTAATGGCATCCCCTTAGCTTGTTCCAAGCTTGCGGGAGTGCCAGGTATCTTTATATTTATCTTAGTCTTTTAGAGTGAAGTAGAGTCGTATCATGTCTAGGGAAGTTATTATATGATATATGTGTTTGCATTGAGGTCTATCACTTATTTTGTGGAGAGTTTGTATCCGTGTGTGTGGAGTCGTCTATGATGGAATTTTAATGAGAAGTCTATTGGTTCCTTCGCTGCACTCGGTATTCTCTTCACGTAGTTCGCCTTATATGATGATTCTTATGGGGACTATTGACCTTATATCAGGTATGGCTTTGAAAACTTTATTTAAATTTTGTCAATCATAGCTTTGGTCATGACAACATGCATGTTTTCTCAAGTAGCGACATAGCCAAAACCTTTATGTTGTTATGCTTGAAGTGTTGTGTTGACAAGGAAGACAACTTGATGTGCCATGCTTACCTTAATGTTTATGCTTTATATGATTTGCATCTAATTTAGCATCAGTTGTTTGTTTTCTCAAAGCCTTTGCCAGCCAAACTCTTTGCCAAGCAAATTCTGCTTGTGCATCCATGCCCTGAAACCAAATATCTTCCTTATGAGTCCACCATACCTTCCTATTCGTGGTATTTCCCTACCACTCCTAAAAGTAAAGAATTTACGTGTTATCCTTAAATGTTCAAAATCTTCTGTTTTGTGCATCTTGTTTAGCTCATGAGGAAGTAGTAGGTAATTCATGATCTTTTTAAGTTGGACAAGGTTTACCCCGGGATTGCATGTCTAATCTGCAAACCCATAATACGAGGAGGAACTGGCATGTGTGCGCCCAGCTCGAAAGATAATACAACAAACAAACTCTCCTTCACGCTTGGTCTATGAGAAATCAGAAACTTTGGCAGTGATAAACAAAGGAGATTAAGGGGATGTGATCGTCCCCACTTGGGAGTCGTTCCTCGAAACTTGTCCACCTTGAGAAGCAATGGAGCTATCTATTAGCATTCCTTGACAAACTATACACCTCCCAAAATTTATTTTCATTCCGTTTGATTTAAGGATGGCACATGAGTTTTCCCTGCTTGCCTATAACAAGGCCTTTCTTTTACTTTTATGTTGAGTCATTTTTCCCACTTCCTTCCTTCCTTAAAGAAAACAGACACTTGATGTCGATGAGGATTCATTCGTATAATGCTGCATTAAGTTTATCCATGCCCCATCATTGTTGACATTATCATTTTATAAGTAAGTTGTTTGCGGAAGCTTAGGACAAGCAAGTATCTTTCTTTGTGTTAACATTTTCACTTCATGACTAATAACATGTTCTTTCAAAAGCTTCAAATTGTTTCATTATAAATCGAAAGAGCAAAAGTAAATGTTTTTAATTGTCCTTTGACCAAGGATATGTTTGCCATAATTTGATGAGTTTTCTCAGTCGTACTTTTGATTATAATTGTTATTACTTTCTCATAGGGACCTTATGAGTTGAGGTTCATGTTGAGGATGCTTGAGTTTGGTGAAGGAATCATGATGCTTCTTGTCCGTATTTTATTTTATCGACACTTCACTCTCTAAACTTGTGGACAGGTTCACTGAGTTCAGTATTCGCTTGGGGACAAGCGAGGTCTATGCTTGGAGGAGTTGATACGTCGAAAATGCATCACTATTTTATATAGTAATTCTTTCCTATTCATTGATATATTTCATGTTATGATGCTATTCTTATGTTGTTTTGGCTTGTTTTACATAGTTTGCAACTTTCCTGATGCCGAAGCAGTAGACGCAGGATTCAGCGGTCAAAAGTGGACGCTGAGTTGCTGAAACAGAAGACCTCCAAATTACCTGAATATCGACGCTAGTCATTTTCCAGAAGAATGATGGGGACACGCAAAACGGAGACCAGAGGGGGCCCACCAGGAGCCCAGGCGCCCCCATAGCGCGGCCCCACCCCTGGCGGCGTCGGGTGGCCGCCTGGACCTCTGGGCCCACCCCAGGCTCCCCCCTCTGGCCTATTTATCCCTCGTCGTCCGAAAACCCTAAAGAAAGAGGAGCTTTGTGACGCCCCCAAAATCAGACCGTGTACAGTAATCATACACACAGGGTACACGACTGAGATTAGGGTGCCACGGTGATAATATCACAGCACAACACTAAACACAAAAGGATAAACAAATAGGTTACAATAGAGGGGGTCACGCGGACCCGAACACATAAGTCATACAAGCCATAATGTCTGAGTACAGTCATAGTTAGTCAAGTTTTGCCTTAAGAAGGCTAGCACAAATCACATCAGAGATACAGATCGAAAAGGCCGAGTCCTCCTGCCTGGGATCCACCGAACTACTCCTGGTCGACGGGGAACTCGACGTCGTAGTAGGCGCCTCCGGGGTACTCCTGCTCCTGGGCTCCAACGTCGGCTGCAGCGGCCGATCAGGCAAAACAGTAAAGGAAATAAAGCAGGTGAGTATCTAGTATACCCGCGAGTCTTACGTCCGCTACTAAGAATTATGCATTGTATCAACGGAAAGAAGAGGCTGTATTTAGTGGGCTGAAAGACAGAAATCCAGAGCAAGGGTAAGAAGCTAGGCCTAACGAAGACTAGCATCTTCCGACGAGGTCTTGCAGCATGAGGTAAGATTCAGCCAACAGTTTATATAAAGCATAAAGTAACAATGCAGCAGATGTTGCTGCAACATTGTATAATAATAAGTTGTAATAATTAGCAATGCCTCTGAGTTCACCTCCTCGACATCCCCGCGAGGAAGAAAACCCGGAACCATACAGTTTAATAATAATAGTTTCTAGTGGTAAGATCCAGCTTCAGCATAAAGCGTCCTGTTACCATGGACACGGCTATTCGAATAGATTAATCTTCCCTGCAGGGGTGCACTTGTGTTACGCTACACGCACGGATCTCCAGGGTGGCGGGAACCTTGTCAGGGAACGCTCCACCGAGGCTATCCGACACTTCATAGCCCATCTTTCAAACTCAACAGAGAGGCCCTCCGCCGGTCTAAATCCTAAGTACGCTGGGCCTTGGACCCCAACCCGAACGTACTCCTGTACGGTGCGTGGCTGGCCAGTGAAGTTAAAGCAAATCCAAATAAGACACCACCGCGCGAGAAAATAAGACAACACCACTTCCCGGCGCAGGCCGCGGTACTGCTGACATCTGAAGAGTCCTCGGACGACACTAAGAAGCAGAGGAGCCCATAACTCGTAGTTCCCACGGGTAGGTAGTGCGTACATGGCATATAGCCAACTCAAGACATTCACTGAACCATGTAGCATTTTAATTAACCTATGTGACAACCGTTATCGTTGCCCCGACTTAACCGACCCGCGGACAACGACAGCAGCCACGACCACCAGTACATCGGTGCCTACCCCGTCGTCCCACCACGTCACTGCGGTTACCAACAAGGTGAACCGTCTCCTTACCTTGTCTCGCGTGTGCTGCTGGAGGAGCTCGACTTTCGTGGGTTGGTAACTCTTGCGGCCAACGATCAGGGGCCAAGCACACCGGTACAGTGGTCGTACCCTCCCTGTCGTCCCGTCGCAATACCTCTCGCGGACACCGTTGGGTCGCCCGACTTCTTACCTGAAGGACAACCGTTTACAGGACCCTATGGCGGTAAGACAAAGTCAGCCTCGAGTGGAGTACAAGGATTACTCCTTGATAGCTCACACTTGAGGTGACTAGGCATAACCCATATAGGGGCCTTGGACGGTGTCTGCATTGTACCGTACCTGCGCAGTTATAATATTTGTATCCTCGTTCACTCCCCTGAGTGGTCACGGCCCTCTATCTAATCCTAACTAACAATGCGCAGGGTTCACTGCTGAATAATGCATAATAATAATAATAGAAAGCATAGGATAAAGGAAGGCACATCAAGGGGCGACAATGACAGGTTATGCAATTGAATAGATAAGTAATTGTAGCAGCAGCAGTAACAATGCCTAGTGCAAGAAAAGTACGGAAAGATAGGCGATATCTGGGGAAGAGAATGGCTCTGCTTGCCTGCAAGCTCGACGGTAGTAGTAGGGTCGTCGACGACGTAGTCGTACTCAGCAGCGGTGTAGTCGACGGCAGCAGCGGGGTCTACCGGAGATTAAGGGGGGGAAGAAACAGTAAATACACAGCAAGCATATACAAACAGATGCATGACATGACAGATGAAATGTTAATGGTATTCTAACGAAGTGCAATGTACTTTGTTCGGAACGAAAATTCATCGGAGGATGAGCTACCGGCTCCGGATGATTACCGGACAGGGTGTCCGGAAGGGGAAGGATCAAGCCGGAGGTGTCGTGGGTACCGGACAAACATAAGGGGGGTGTATCCGTGCTAGTCGATCTATTCCGAGAAACATTCGTGTTCGGAATAAATTCATCCGGGCACTCTAACAGTACCGGACCATTTATCGGACTGCCGGTCCGGAGGGGGAACGGTTCGATGTTCGTTGTGTTAGAGGGGTGTGATAGGCATACGGATAGCGTATTCGTATTCATTATATTTTTCTGATCAATTTTTATGTATAAAGTTTTTCCATCCGAGTTACGGTTTAAAAGTTATTGAATTTTAAAGTTTTAAATCATTTAAATGATTTTCTGAATTTATTTTATTATTTATTTAACATTATCCAAAACATTATCCAAAACATTATCCAAAACAGTGCCTGACATGTGGGACCCACATGTCAGCCTCTATTTATTTATAAAACATTTTATTAAATCAGAAATGCCTCTGGACCCACATGTCAGCCACTGGAATTGTTTTAAAATCTTTAAAAATCAAACTGACAAAGGGGGCCCAGGTGTCATTGACTCCAGTGCTAATGAAATTGTTTTAATTAAGTTAAACGGCCAGGGGACCCACAAGTCAGTGACTGTTGGTTTGTTAGATGAGCAAGGTGCATTTGGCTTTGGGTTTTATTACCAACCAGCATGGTTTGAAAAGAGCAGAAGCAAAGTTTGATTAAGGACAGGGGATAACAGTGATTAACCAAAAGTGATGGTCAACAGTTGATGATGATTACTGTTACAGAAACAGAGGGTGTTACAAATCTCCCCCACTACAAGAATTCTCGTCCCGAGAATTTAAGTGGTAGCGAGGAAAAGATCGGGGTATTCATCGCGAAGGCGATCTTCGCGTTCCCAAGTGGCTTCATCTTCAGAATGATTCGACCACTGAACCTTGAGGAACTTGACGGTCTTGTTGCGGGTTCGGCGTTCAGACTGATCGAGAATGCGGCTCGGGTGTTCTCGATAAGTCAAGTCTTGTTGCAGCTCGATCATATCATGCTCCACTTCGCGGATAGGGTCCTTGAAGCAACGACGGAGTTGCGACACGTGGAAGACATCGTGGACTTGGAGAGGTTTGGCGGCAATTCCAACCGGTATGCCACGGGTCCACTCCTGGAAAGGATACGGAACGGGCCAATGTAGCGAGGAGCCAACTTTCCCTTGATACCGAAGCGATGAGTGCCCCTCATGGGAGTGACACGGAGGTACGCGTATTCACCAGGTTGATACTCCATTTCACGGTGTTTGCGGTCATAGTTGCTCTTCTGACGAGACTGTGCGGCCTTGAGATTTTCTTGCACAATGCGAACTTGTTCTTCAGCTTCTTGAACAAGATCCGGTCCGAAGTAGGGTCGTTCCCCAGTTCCTGACCAATTCAGGGGGGTTCGACATTTACGTCCGTATAGAACTTCGAAGGGGGCCATCTTCAAGATAGCTTGATAGCTATTGTTGTACGATAATTCCGCGTACGGGAGGGCATCCTCCCATTTCATGCCGAATGAAAGGACACAAGCGCGAAGCATGTCTTCCAGCACTTGATTAACTCGTTCAACTTGGCCTTGCGACTGGGGGTGATAAGCGGTGCTGAGATTCAGACGAGTCCCAAAAGCTTCCATGAAACTACTCCAGTATCGTGAGGTGAAAATGCTGCCACGGTCTGAACTGATCTCCATCGGAATACCGTGGAGTGATACAATTCGGGAGATATACAAGTGTGCTAACTGACTAGCAGTGATCGTCTCCTTGACCGGGAGGAAGTATGCAATCTTGGAGAATCGGTCGATGACGACAAAGATGGCATCGTTACCTTTCTGTGACTTAGGAAAACCGGTGACGAAGTCCATCTCGACTTTGTCCCACTTCCAATCAGGAGGAGGGAGTGGTCGCAACCAACCAGCAGGTTTCTGATGTCCGGCCTTGACGCGACTGCAAACGTCACATTTGGAAACAAAGCGAGCGATATCTTGCTTCATGTAAGGCCACCAGTACCGTTGACGAAGGTCTTTATACATCTTGGTACTGCCAGGGTGGATAGACAAGGGAGAATTATGGGCTTCTTCCATGATATCCGGACCACAGTTAATGAGGGCCGGGCTCACGGGAACTACTAAGCGGCCCTTGAAGTACACAGTATCACCATCATTGGCATCAATGGTAAAAGAGGAGGGCTTTCCTTCTGCGATGTCCTGCTTGATCTTCACAATGTCAGGGGCCAGAGATTGTCTACTCTTAATGAGGGCGTCGAATTTTGATTCGAGAACCAGGTTATTGACGTAACCTTGAGGAACAATCTCGAGGTTCAACTTGCGAAACTCTTCATACAGAAGTGGTTGCTGCACCTGAACCTCAAGTTCAGAAAAGTAAGCTTTGCGGCTCAAGGCATCGGCCATCACATTAGCCTTGCCCGGGGTATACGAAATATCCATGTTGAAGTCGGCTATTGTCTCCAGCCATCGTCGTTGACGAAGATTCAGGTCTGGCTGAGTAAACAGGTACTTCAGACTTTGGTGGTCGGTGTAGACCTCGCAACGATTACCGACGAGGTAGTGTAGCCACAGCTTCAATGCATAAATTACTGCTGCCAATTCGAGATCATGTGTTGGGTATTTGTCTTCGTGAGCACGCAACTGTGGAGAGCCATAAGCAATCACCTTGCGCTCTTTCAATAGGACACAGCCTAATCCTTGACGAGACACGTCGCAATATATCACGAAGTCCTTCTGAGTATCAGGGGGAGCGAGAACCGGGGGAGAAGTTAGCTTGTCCTTGAGTGTTTGAAAACTTTCTTGACATTTATCTGTCCACTCAAACTTGACGCCTTTGTGAGCAGATTAGTCAGAGGCCTGGCAATCTTGGAGAAATTCTCGACGAAACGGCGGCAATAGCTAGCGAGCCCGAGGAAACTGCGGACTTGCTTGACGGTCTTGGGAGGAGTCCAGTCCAGAATAGCCTGGATACGTTCTGGGGTGACGGCAATGCCATCCTTGGAAATCACATGTCCAAGGTAGGTCACTTCGGGAAGCCAGAACTCACACTTAGAATACTTAGCGTAGAGTTTGTGTTCTCGAAGCTTCTCCAGTATAAGACGAAGATGTTCAGCATGTTCTTCTTCATTCTTGGAATATATCAATATATCATCCAGATAAACCACGGCGAACTGGTCGAGGTACTCCATGAAAATATAATTCATCAATCTGGAGAAGGTGGCTGGAGCATTGGTTAAGCCAAAGGACATGACAGTGTACTCGTATGAACCATAGTGAGTAATGAAGGCAGTCTTCGGAATGTCCTCATCACGGACTCGGATTTTGTGATAACCCAACCTCAAGTCGAGTTTAGAAAACACCTTGGATCCGGCAAGTTGATCATACAGATCGTTGATCCGGGGAAGCGGGTATTTGTTCTGGATGCTGGCTTGGTTAATGGGCCGATAATGTTGGACCAATCGGTTTGTCCCATCGCTCTTCTTGACAAAAAGCGAAGGTCCTCCCCAAGCTGAGGAACTGGGGCGAATGAATCCTTTCTGAAGTGCCTTGTCGATTTCCTCCTTAAGTTCAAGGAGTTCATGTGGCGGCATCTTGTAAGGACGCTTGGCAATAGGGGTGGTGCCGGGCTTCAAGTCGATGACAAATTCAACTTCTCTGATCGGGGGTATTCCCGGCAGTTCTTCTGGGAAGACATCGAGAAAATCGCGAACGACCGGAACGTTCTCGATGCCTTCGAGGGGGGCGGAATTCAAGGCATTCATCATGAATATCTGTGTTTCAGCATTACGGGTAACTCGGGTGGTATGGTTAACAATCTCGTCGGAGGGGTGAAAAAGTTGGACAGACTTGGAGCCACAATAGAGTGCGGCATCGTGAAATTTCAACCAATCCATTCCCAGAATGAGGTCTATGGTGGAAGACGTCAGGATGATGGGGGAAGCAAGGAATTCAATTCCTTCAATTTCAACGATGGTTCCGGTCATTATCTTGGTGGTTCGGCATTGGCCTATCGGGGTGCGAACAACCATCGGTGGGTTCATCTTTTCCAATGCGAAGTTATGCGACAATGCAAATGCTTCCGACATAAATGAATGCGATGCTCCTGTATCAAATAACACAGTAGCAGGTACGGAATTAACGAGAAGGGTACCCATCACGGTAGCGGGTTGTTGCTGAGCTTCTTCAACATTGACGTGGTTAGCATGTCCACGAGCATAAGCGGCAGACCCAGTATTATAGTTGGGGGTCCTGTTGTTTCCACGACCATTTCCACGGCCAGCGGGGTGAACTACCAGTTGCTTCTGTTTCTGGGGGCACTCTCTGGAAAAATGCCCAGGTTGGCGGCACGTGAAGCATAATCCATCCTGAGGACGAAGTGGGGTAGCATTGGGTGGTGCAGGCAGAGCTCTTGGCAACTGCGGTGGCGGAGGCAGACGGGGTGCAGCATAAGACGGCTTTGGAGCAGGGACAGGTGAATGGGTCACACTGGTAGGGAGCCAGATACGACGCTTCTGCGTTGCGCCCAAAGATGAGCCAACGTCACGATAACGCTTTAGAGAGTTCTTGTGTTCCATTTGGGCAGTCTCAATGGTGATAGCCTTGTTCACCATGGTGGCGAAGTTGGCGAAATCATGAACGGCAAGAGCGAGCCTGATGTCTGGGTTGAGGCCACGACAGAACTTCTGCTGCCTGCGAGCATCAGTGGTGATCTCTCCTTCCGCATAGCGAGAGAGGTTGAGGAACTCGCGTTGATAGGCTTCAACAGTCATGTCGCCCTGAGTGAGGTTACGGAATTCTTCCGCCTTACGATCCATGATCCCCTGAGGAATGTAGCGGGCGCGGAAGGCAGAATGAAATTTATCCCAAGTGATGACTTCTTCAACTGGCAAAGAACCCTTGTGGGTGCTCCACCATTGAGCAGCGGCGCCTTTCAGATGGTAAGACGCAAAGTTCACATAGTCGGCTGGATCGACATTAGCAGACTCCAGCTCGTGAGTGATGTCGCGAAGCAAGTCATCAGCATCCAACGGCTGAACAGTGTTGCGGAACATAGTGGGGTTGAGGAGGGTGAAGTCGTGCAGAGTCACGGTGGCATGCTGATGGTGGTGCCCATTCTGATTCGGCTGGGGGAACTGAGCCATGATATTCTGCATGAATTGGCGGTTCATCTCGAACTGCTGCATCATCGCGGCCATGTAATCCGGCGGCGGAGGTGGGTCGTTCGCAGCACGACCACGACCACGACCACCACGACCAGCCATCCTGCTAGAATTTAACAGGGGTATTTCAGTGATGAAAATTTGACGAGATACCGGAATCAAGCCTGAAGTAAAACGACAACGATAAGGAGGCGCAGATAAATATAGGAGTAGTCATATAAGACATACACATTCGCACACAGAGTCAATCGAAAATCGGGCAGCGTAACGTCGTAGAAATTAAGGAAAAAGGACTCACTAGGCGGCGCGCATACCGCGGTAAGGATTACACGATGCGACATAGATTCCACTATGTCAATCACGCCGCAAGAAAACTGTTGGCCACAGGAGTTGATGCCAGAGAACGCGCGGACTGCCCACAATGAGAATGGGATCCGCGGTCCGGGACCTGGGGTACGACTCATGCGACACGACTCAATCAATGGGGGAAGCACCAAAAATGCCGGGTGGAATCAAGAGAACGTGATCCTAATGTCAGATTTTGTCAAACTTACCAGCAAGGATAAGAGAGCAGATTCCCAGAGCATAGGTAAGGAGAAAAGGATCCTAATACCATAGATATCACACGTAGTGACATCGATGTGGTCCCGTAAGCCAAGTATTAATTTAGCAAAATAGTTTTTCAATGTCTAGACTCAACATCGACCAAGTAGTGGTGGGGTGGCTTCTTACAGGCAGTCGGCTCTGATACCAACTTGTCACGCCCCCAAAATCAGACCGTGTACAGTAATCATACACACAGGGTACACGACTGAGATTAGGGTGCCACGGTGATAATATCACAGCACAACACTAAACACAAAAGGATAAACAAATAGGTTACAATAGAGGGGGTCACGCGGACCCGAACACATAAGTCATACAAGCCATAATGTCTGAGTACAGTCATAGTTAGTCAAGTTTTGCCTTAAGAAGGCTAGCACAAATCACATCAGAGATACAGATCGAAAAGGGCGAGGCCTCCTTCCTGGGATCCACCGAACTACTCCTGGTCGACGGGGAACTCGACGTCGTAGTAGGCGCCTCCAGGGTACTCCTGCTCCTGGGCTCCAACGTCGGCTGCAGCGGCCGATCAGGAAAAACAGTAAAGGAAATAAAGCAGGTGAGTATCTAGTATACCCGCGAGTCTTACGTCCGCTACTAAGCATTATGCATTGTATCAACGGAAAGAAGAGGCTGTATTTAGTGGACTGAAAGACAGAAATCCAGAGCAAGGGTAAGAAGCTAGGCCTAATGAAGACTAGCATCTTCCGACGAGGTCTTGCAGCATGAGGTAAGATTCAGCCAACAGTTTATATAAAGCATAAAGTAACAATGCAGCAGAAGTTGCTGCAGCATTGTATAATAATAAGTTGTAATAATTAGCAATGCCTCCGAGTTCACCTCCTCGACATCCCCACGAGGAAGAAAACCCGGAACCATACAGTTTAATAATAATAGTTTCTAGTGGTAAGATCCAGCTTCAGCATAAAGCGTCCTGTTACCGTGGACACGGCTATTCGAATAGATTAATCTTCCCTGCAGGGGTGCACTTGTGTTACGCTACACGCACGGATCTCCAGGGTGGCGGGAACCTTGTCAGGGAACGCTCCACCGAGGCTATCCGACACTTCATAGCCCATCTTTCAAACTCAACAGAGAGGCCATCCGCCGGTCTAAATCCTAAGTACGTCGGGCCTTGGACCCCAACCCGAACGTACTCCTGCACGGTGCATGGCTGGCCGGTGAAGTTAAAGCAAATCCAAATAAGACACCACCGCGCGAGAAAATAAGACAACACCACTTCCCGGCGCAGGCCGCGGTACTGCTGACGTCTGAAGAGTCCTCGGACGACACTAAGAAGTAGAGGAGCTCATAACTTGTAGTTCCCACGGGTAGGTAGTGCGTACATGGCATATAGCCAACTCAAGACATTCACTGAACCATTTAGCATTTTAATTAACCTGCGTGACAACCGTTATCGTTGCCCCGACTTAACCGACCCGCGGACAACGACGGCAGCCAGGACCACCAGTACATCGGTGCCTGCCCCGTCGTCCCACCAAGTCACTTCGGTTACCAACAAGGTGAACCGTCTCCTTACCTTGTCTCGCGTGTGCTCCTGGAGGAGCTCGACTTTCGTGGGTTGGTAACTCTCGCGGCCAACGATCAGGGGCCAAGCACACCGGTACACTGGTCGTACCCTCCCTGTCGTCCCGTCGCAATACCTCTCGCAGACACCGTTGGGTCGCCCGACTCCTTACCTGAAGGACAACCGTTTACAGGACCCTATGGCGGTAAGACAAAGTCAGCCTCGAGTGGAGTACAAGGATTACTCCTTGATAGCTCACACTTGAGGTGACTAGCCATAACCCAGATAGGGGCCTTGGACGGTGTCTGCATTGTACCGTACCTGTGCAGTTATAATATTTGTATCTGCGTTCACTCCCCTGAGTAGTCACGGCCCTCTATCTAATCCTAACTAACAATGCGCAGGGTTCACTGCTGAATAATGCATAATAATAATAATAGGTAGCATAGGATAAAGGAAGGCACATCAAGGGGAGACAATGACAGGTTATGCAATTGAATAGGTAAGTAATCGTAGCAGCAGCAATAACAATGCCTAGTGCAAGAAAAGTACGGAAAGATAGGCGATATCTGGGGAAGAGAATGGCTCTGCTTGCCTGCAAGCTCGACGGTAGTAGTAGGGTCGTCGACGACGTAGTCGTACTCAGCAGCGGTGTAGTCGACGGCAGCAATGGGGTCTACCGGAGATTAGGGGGGGGGAGAAACAGTAAATACACAGCAAGCATATACAAACAGATGCATGACATGACAGATGAAATGTTAACGGTATTCTAACGCAGTGCAATGTACTTTGTTCGGAACGGAAATTCATCGGAGGATGAGCTACCGGCTCCGGATGATTACCGGACAGGGTGTCCGAAAGGGGAAGGATCAAGCCGGAGGTGTCGTGGGTACCGGACAAACATAAGGGGGGTGTATCCGTGCTAGTCGATCTATTCCGAGAAACATTCGTGTTCGGAATAAATTCATCCGGGCACTCTAACAGTACCGGACCATTTATCGGACTGCCGGTCCGGAGGGGGAACGGTTCGATGTTCGTTGTGTTAGAGGGGTGTGATAGGCATACGGATAGCGTATTCGTATTCTTTATATTTTTCTGATCAATTTTTATGTATAAAGTTTTTGCATCCGAGTTACGGTTTAAAAGTTATTGAATTTCAAAGTTTTAAATCATTTAAATGATTTTCTGAATTTCTTTTATTATTTATTTAACATTATCCAGAACATTATCCAAAACATTATCCAAAACAGTGCCTGACATGTGGGACCCACATGTCAGCCTCTATTTATTTATAAAACATTTTATTAAATCAGAAATGCCTCTGGACCCACATGTCAGCCACTGGAATTTCTTTTAAAATCTTTAAAAATCAAACTGACAAATGGGGCCCAGGTGTCATTGACTCCAGTGCTAATTAAACTTGTTTTAATTAAGTTAAACGGCCAGGGGACCCACAAGTCAGTGACTGGGGCCAAAATCATTAGGGCTAATTACCTAGCTGACGACGGGGGCCCACCGGTCAGTCTCACCGGAGTGCTCACCGGAGCCCGTCGCCGGAGAGGTTGATGCTGCCCTCGCTGTGGTGCACGGGAGGAGGCGCGGCTGGTACCAATCGACGCGGACGACCACGGGGAGGAGTTTGGTGGCGGTGCGGTGGCTTGGGGTGGACGGGCACGAGCTCGACCTCAACAATGGCGGAGGGGGTTCTCGGGCTGATGGCGACGACGTCGCATACGCGCACGGGTCGGGGAGTTCTAGGGTGCGCTCGGTGTCTGGAAGCGCACGGAGCAAAGTGACGCTCGGGGGGTGCCATTTGCACGAGCCAGGACGCCATTGTGAGATCGCCGGCGGCAGCGAGTCCTCGGCTTCAATGGAGGCGGGTGCTACGGCGAGAGGGGGGCAAGGGGAAGGGTTGGCAACGAACGGGGAGCTCACCAGGAGCACGACAGAGGTGGCAGCGGGCTCGATACGGGCTTGTTCTGGACGGAATTCGTCGCGGATCCCGCCGGAGCCGAAGACGAAGGCGGTGAAGTAGCGCTCGATGTGGTGGACTCGGGCTCGATTCCTCGCGGTGGGTGAGGTAGTCGACGGCGAGGCGGCTCCTGGACAACACGGTGAGGCGGCGTGAGCACGTTGGCCGCGCTTGGCCACGGCAATGGCGACGACAGCCCTCGGCTGCTTTTCCCCGCGGCGTGGGAGAAGAGGAGGGGAAGGAGAGGGAGAGGGTGTCCAGGGGGTCGGGGGCGTCGCCCTTATCGCGTCGACGCCGGGAGGGAGCAGGTGGAGGCGGGGCCGGCCTGGCAGCGGCGTGCCCACGGCAGCCGCCGTACGGGAGCAGGTGGGAGCAGGTGGGGGAGGAAGAAGACAAGGGTGGGGTGGGCTGGGCTGAGGTGGGCCTCGCCCCAGGCGAGCTTTAATGATTTTCCAATTTTTTGTGCCTTTTATTTTCTGTATTTCTCTTTTGGTAATTGTTTTCCAAGCCTAGGCAATTTTGTAAAATGTGTTAGGTGTCCCAATATTAGTATAACATTATATTTCAGTGGCACAAAAGTTTTTGTAGCAAAAGAAAATCATTAGATATCTCTTGTATTCATTAAATGCCCAAAGTAAGGGTTTTAACCTACTGTTTGAATTGTTTGGAATTTTTTATAACTTAATAAATACCCAAAATTGGTCCAACATGATTATAATGATTTTTGGCAATTTACAAAAATGGTTTCAGGATTTATGGAACAACTTTATTTGAACACTTTTGTTTTATTTTTCATTCAAAGAAGTTTCAACTAGGGTTTGGTTTGTTAGATGAGCAAGGTGCATTTGGCTTTGGGTTTTATTACCAACCAGCATGGTTTGAAAAGAGCAGAAGGAAAGTTTGATTAAGGACAGGGGATAACAGTGATTAACCAACAGTGATGGTCAACAGTGATGATGATTACTGTTACAGAAACAGAGGGTGTTACAAGCTTCGCGAGTTCTGCTTCAGCTACATGGCGGAAACCAACAGAGGAGAAAAGACATCTCCGGCGGGAAGATTCCGCCGGGGAGAACACCTCCCGGAAGGGGAGATCATCTCCATCCTCATCACCATCGTCACGGGAATCATCGAGATCATCATCAACATCATCGCCAACGTCAGCACCATCTCCACCACTGTAAGGCCCCCGATGCGGTACTATCTCGAGTTAGTCGCTTTCGCATCCGACCTGAGATGGAAGCGCATAAGTGGCCATCGATGCACGATACTTGCACTTGTATCGCTATCGGATTCTCGACAACAGGTGAATGAAGCATGAACAACTAAGACATAAATATAAGGTCCAGGGCATACACTCGCCACTTGTATTTATTACATTATTTAGAGATCACAAGATCCAATAGTACATACGTTGGAACCCAACTATAGGCCTACTAGGCGAAGTCCTCCTCATCGTCCTCCTCCAGTGGCACCTCCACGAAGTAGCATCCGGTGCTCGGGTCGAGGTAGTAATCAACTGCAGCAGCCGATCAGGCAAAACATAAAGGGAAAAGAAAAGGAAGAGGTGACAATACATCAATGCGGCATAACTAACTTCTCACGGTAAGGAAAAGTAGTGGTTGAGGTTGCAGCCGCACTAGCATATAGGAGTGGCTAATGATCTATTAGAGTAAGGGAAGATCCAAGAACTGACGTTGACGACGCGCCATAGGTCTGCTATCGACCTACTTACGCAAACATAACACAACATTGTTCCTCCCTTAGTCCCCCTGGACGAAGAAAGGCAACCAAGGCAACTCACACTGACGAGGGGTGACCCCACGACTCCTATGGACGGGCCTACCCGGTGTACCTGAAGAAAGAAGGCCCAAAAAGATGCCGCCTAGGCCCAGCGTTGGCCCACTAGTGGCACCGACGTAGGAGTCCGCGACTCGTAAGGAAGGTGCAAACCTGCCATGCGGTACAAGATTAGGGTTAGGAAACCTCGTCTGTAATCCAAGACGGTTTCCCCGAGACCTAGCCTAGTATATAAGGGCTGGGAGGGGAGACGTCGAGGAGGGAGAATACACAATCTGTAACCCTAGCCTTGTGCACTCTAGCCTTGGCCTTCCCTGTAATCGCATCTCCAAGCAATAATATCGAGCAGGAATGTCTCCTCCTGTTAGCCGACGAGCTATCGTCCAACCTGTTCCTCTCATTACTAACCCAGGGTCCCTGACCATGGGATTTTCCGGGGTTGATCCCCATCAATTGGCGCCGTCTGTGGGAACTACACAGGTTGGAATTACGATCTCGGCGGTTCCGTCTTCAGCAAGCCACAACTCAAGAGCAAGAACCAGATCCAATCCACCCGAAGAATTCAAGATCACGGCAAACATGTCTGTCGCCCCATCGAGATCTCTCGGCCTGCAGCTGCGCCAAGACCAATACTATGGCGGCAACCGAGTCCACCTCCAGCGAAGGAGAAATCGACGACCCAAAAGAAAGGCGTGAGGGTTCTACGCAGAGATCCCGATCGACGAACTCAAACACGAAGCAGAGGACCTGCCGACCACTCAACGACCCACCGCCACCCAGGCACCCTCCGCACATCAAGACACCGACTCCGAGCTCAAGATCAGCGATCGTCAAGATCATCGCCAAAGAAGAAGAAATCGACGACCTAGAAGACAGGCGCGAGGATTCTACGAAGAGACCCCACTCGACGAGTCGCACTATAAAGCTACGCGCTCGCCGACCAGTCGACGACCCGCCACCGTGCGAACAGCTGTCGCCCGCAAGGACAGCGACTCTGAGACTCAGACCGGCGAATACTACGACCCAGATCGAATACCAGACGAATTAGCCAACCTTATAAAAAACCAGAATCTAAGCGAGGGGATCGAAATCGACCCGCGAGTCCACGAGCACCCGCCGAATCACGCGCAGATCTTCCAAATCTCAAGGAGGAGACGGCACGCCGGATCCAACACACTCACGGTCAGGGAGCAGCTAGAAGGACCCTGCACGATCCACTCCTTCGAAGACGACTGGGGATACATCAAATCAGGTCACACTCTGGGAGACTGCCGCCTGTTCAACGAACTCGCTGACAGCCTCAAGGAAGAAAAACAACGAGAAGGCAATCGCACCCGACGAACCGAGCAGTCGCCGACTCCAAGTCCCGAAAGACGCTACAACCCGCCTCAAGGACAGGTGTACACGATCCAAGAAGGCAGGGTATCGCAAGCTCAACAGGACTCCTACACCCTGCAAGCCAGAGCAGCCGAGAACCTAAACACAGTCGAAGTCTACTAGCTACACGACGCAGAAACTAGTATCACGTTCTCCCAGAGCGATCACCAACCTACAGTCCCAAGGCTAGGGCACGCGCCCCTGGTACTCGATTCTCAAATTGGAGGATACGACATGGAAAGAATCTTCATGGACGGAGGCAGCAGCATGAACATAATCTTCGTCAGCACCCTACACAAGATGTTGATCCCACGATCAGTATGGAAAAAATCAAGCACCGTGTTACACGGAGTAGTCCCAGGAGAAGCGGCTACTTCCCTTGGAATAATCGAGCTCGAAGTTGTCTTTGGCAACAGAGGAAATTTCGCAAGACACACCCTCGAGTTCGAAGTACTCGATTGGCAGTCGCAGTACCACGCCATACTGGGACGTCCAACATTCGCACAATTCATGGCGGTTCCGCACTACGTCTACCTCAAACTCAAGATGCCAGGATCCACGGGCATCATTACAGTCAACGGGAGCTTCACCAAATCAGACCAATGTGATCGCGATTTCCAAAAAGTTTCCGACACCTTTGGAGCCGAGCAAGAACTCACAGAAATAAGCATGGCGACAGTCAAAAGAGTATGGGCGGGACTTCAACATCGACAGCGACACGGTCACCCACCTTGTGCACCAGACGGGCCCATAAAAAACAGTCCGCCTGTACGCCCACCTCCCGGAAGAACAAGCGACTGCCCCCATCGCTTTCCTCCGTGAATAATGGGAAATCTTTGCCTGGTGCCCAGCCGACATGCTAGGAATACCGCGCGAGTTCGCAGAACACGCGCTGCGCATCAAGCCAAACACCAAGCCAGTGAAGTAGGCACTACGAAGATTCTCAGAACCCAAGCGCAGAGCAATCGGGGAGGAGGTCAACCGATTACTTGACACTCAATTCATCTGAGAGACGAAGAAAGCCACTTGGATCGCCAACCCTGTGCTGGTACCCAAGAAACACACAGAAGTGATGCGGATGTGCGTCGACTCTGGGCTAGTCAACAAATACTGCCCAAAGGATCACTTTCCCCTGCCAAGAATCGATCAGATAATCGACTCGACAGCAGGATGCGATCTACTATCGTTCCTCGACGCCTACTCAGGATACAATCATTTCAGGATGAAGGAAGAAGACGAAGAGCATACATCATTCATCACCCCTTACGGCGTATTTTGCTACAGGAAAATGCCCTTCGGACTCAAGAACGCCGAGCAATCCAACAACTATCAAGGCCCTAGTACTCCCAGATTTTCTGGTCGAGTGGACGGAGGTCCAGACACCAGGCCCCCCGGACCTGTCGAACTCATGGACAATGTTCTTCGACGGGTCCAAAAGACAGCAAGGAGCTGGAGCAGGAGTCGTTCTGGTCTCCCCCAAAGGAACGAAGCTCAGATACGTCCTCCAGATCAATTTCAGCCATGCCTCCAACATCAAAGCCGAATACGACGCACTACTCCGTGGCATGCGCATGGCCAAAACATGCGGTGCCACTCGCCTTGTAATCTACGGAGACTCCAACCTCGTCGTCCAGCAAGAGATGAAAGACTGTGATGCAGTAGCCGACATAATGACGGCCTATCAGAAGCTCTACAACACGCTCGAAGGAAGTTTCGACGGTTGCGAACTCAATTATATCTCCAGGACAAACAACACAAAAGCCGACGAACTCGCAAACATCGGCTCTACTCGAGGACCAGTACCACCCGGCGTCTTCCTCGAAAGCATCAGCCAGAGATCGATCAAAGTAAAAACAGCAGCACCCGAGGCAGTTGTACATGACGACACCACTGAGCCAGTACAGGTGGCATCAGCAAGTCCATCCGAAGGCAACATCAGCCAAGCGGTTGAATCTACAGATCCAACAGCACTCGAAGGACCAGCGTGGACGAAACCGTTCCTCCGATTCCTAATCGAAGACACACTACCGCAAGACGTCACAGAAACTCGGCGCATCAGTCGTCGATCCAAGGCATTCACAGTGATCAACAGACAGTTATACAAGCGCAGTATCACCCAGATACTCCAAAAGTGCATCGACGAAGAAGACGCAAAGCCCTACTGCTTGAAATCCACGAGGATACCTGCGGGCACCACGCGAGCAGTCGAGTGCTCGTGTCCAAAGCATTTCGAGCAGGGTTTTATTGGCCCACTGCCATGAAAAAACACAGAAGACATCTTTCGGAGCTGCATCGCCTGTCAAAAATTCGCCAGCAGACCACATGCTCCAGCCTCAGAACTCAAGACCATACCACTATCATGGCCGTTCGCCACCTGGGGACTCGACATGGTGGGCCCGCTCAAGAAATCATCAAAGGGAGGAAGAACACACCTGCTAGTAGCAGTCGACAAGTTCACCAAGTTGATCGAAGCAGTGCCCATCACCAGCTACACAGCCCTCACGGCAGTGAATTTTATCAAATCAATCATCTTCAGGTTCAGGGTACCACACAACATCATCACGGAAACGGTACAAACTTCGCAGCGGCAGAATTCCAAAACTTCTGCGCAGAACTGGGCATCAAAATCAACTACGCATCAGTCGCGCACCCGCAGTCCAACGGCCGGGTGGAAAAGTCAAATGGCCTAGTATGCGGAGGAATCAAAAAATGTCTCCTTGCACCACTCGAGCAGGCCGCAGGCAACTGGTTAGAAGAACTCCCTGCAGTACTATGGAGCCCGCGCACTACCCCAAATACCGCAACCAAGTACACACCTTTCTTCATGGTGTACGGGGCGGAGGCAGTACTACCACATGACCTCAAATTCGGGGCACCCCGGATCTCGGGGTACGAAGAAGAGGAAGCAGAAGAAGCACTGCAAGATGACAAGGACACAGCAGACGAAGCAAGAGACACAACCCTAGCAAGGTCAGAGGGGTACCAGGACAAGCTGCGCACTTACCACAGCACCCGCCTGCGCACCAGAATCTTCAACAAAGGCAACCTTGTCCTACGGCTCATACAAGAGAAAGTGCACAAGCTTGCCCCCAAATGGGAAGGACAGTTCATAGTTTCAGAAGTCATAGGAGGAGGCGCCTATAGACTGAAGAACCCGAAGACTGACGAGGACGTGGGAAATCCATGGAACTTAGCGAACCTACGCCTGTTCTACCCATAGTCTCCACCAGTCATGCTCGACTGGCAACTCATGTAACCGTTTGACCCAATAAATTGATGTTGCCCAAATACTACCACCCCAAAGAACTGAGGGGCTCGAGTACAGACCCCCCCCCCCCGAGAGACGCTATTGTCGCTCACGCGATCTTTACCCAAAGCACTCGGGGGATCGAGCACAAACTCCCCCCGAGAGACGCTCGTCGCTCACGCGATCTTTACCCAAAGCACTCGGGGGCTAGAGTACAAACTCCCCCCAAGAGACGCTATCGTCGCTCACGCGATCTTTACCCAAAGCACTCGGGGGCTAAAGTACAAACTCCCCGCGAGAGACGCTATCGTCGCTAACGCGATCTTTACCCAAAGCACTCGGGGGCTAGAGTACTGACTCCCCCTGAGAGACGCTATCGTCGCTCACGCGATCTTTACCCAAAGCACTCGGGTGTTCGAGTACTGACTCCCCCCGAGAGACGCTATCGTCGCTCATGCGATCTTTACTTAAAAGCACTCGGGGGCTCGAGTACCAACTCCCCCCGAGAGACGCCATCATCGCTCACGCGATCTTTACCTAAAACGCCCGGGGGCTTGAGCACACCTCCCCCGGAGAAATGCTATCATCTCTCGCGCAGCCGGTAACTTAAAAATAAGAGTCCAAGAAAAAACCCCCGATAGGCGCCATTTGCTGAAAACCGTTTGGAATCAAAGGGAAGACACGGCTACAACCAGGTGGAACACCAAGTACTTTGGAGAAATATGGATGGAGCACAGGACACAGACAATCGTTTAGTCTTCACCTGATCGCCAACGATCACCTAAAGACTCGGGGGCTACTCCCATCGGTATCGCTGTCGCGCACCAGATAAAAGACGACAGTTAACAGAAGAACGACAAAGGAAACAAATCTCAGCCTACGTTCGGCTCTACAACTCGAACGTAGCCTCGGGGGATACTCCCATCGGGAGCGCCGTCGCGCACCCGATAGAATCCACAGTACAAGGTCTTGATGGACTCGGAGACATCACTCATTGAAAGAATTCACAAACGGCTCATACCAAAAGGACTCGAAGACAGGTCACATTGCAAAGGACTCGAACACAGTCCAATACTCGAGTACATTGGATAGAAGGCAGGTCTCATTACTAAAAGACAACCCTCATTTCATGGAGAACTAACCTAGTTACAAAGACACAAGCAGCTGACAAGACTACAACACCAATCACCCAAGGAATTACGACTTTTACATGTGTGGCCATGCTGGGGTGATGGGCGCTAATACGATGAGCATCATCACAGACAAAGGAGGAGTCGAAGTAGCCAGCTCATGATGTCAATGGCATAACAAAAGGTGAAGCTCGACTTATTGGCAGAACACCGAAGCTGATGCTCCACCAGCTTCTTCTCCAGCTGCACAGCTTCTTCTTCAGCTCCACCCGAGCTGCCGGCGAAGATGACGCCGCTGCCTCCAGTTCTACAAGGTCGCTTGGCGTGCCCGCTTGATCGGTGGCTTGACGTCAAGGTCCTCTCCAGAGCTGGAGGGCACAGCATCACCACCCGAGGAGTCGCCAGAGGATGAAGTCGTTGAAGACATGGGTGTAGGACTCTCGGACTTGCCGGAATTGTCGCTTCTTGTCTCCTGCCAGTACGGATCCATGTGATTGCCGCTCGGGTCAAAAGCGTGGATGGTGAGAGTATTTTCGCCATCAAAACGGCAACAAAGATCATCACCATCACGCAAGTTCAAACGCCAAGAAAACGACTTCCAGCCAAAACCAAGAAAAATCAAGTGGGAACTGTCGGCCTCCAACTCAACATAAGAAAGAGGCCGAGCACACCCTTGAAAGACGAAGAAGCAGGACATCCAGGCTACGCTCAGAAACAATGGCAGCAAATGCAGAAGGAAGAAGAATGCGAGCAGCGTTCCGGCCACGGACGCGTAGGAGAAAGTCGTAGCGCCAAAAACCCTCATCTGAGGAAGAGGAGGAACGCATCAACGCCGCACCACGACGGGCACCGCGAGAAGAGCGCGGAGTACGACCACCGCGGCCACAGCGAACCCGGCCGCGTCTAGTCATACCTGCACCTCGCTTTTTCCCCATGAGAAGCGAAAGAGAAAGAGGAAGATGAAGAAGAGCAGCAAGATGGGCAGAGGACAAACATTGCTGCTAGATGAAAAAGAGGGGTCTATTTATAGTGCAAACCCAAGGGCACGCAGAAGCCCAGACGACGACATCAATTAATTCAAAGGCCGAGCGCGCCGGGCGATTCGAATTTCGAGACAAAGATGCTTTCACACGGGCGGCACCGTGCGCTGGACGCGACAAATGTCGCGCGTTTTCAATGCGCACATCGATAACTCAACAGGCGGCTGCAGCACGCAAAAGCCATCATTATGACCGGTCATGAAGACATGACGGTTCACAGACAAAGGATCTTTGACGGTCATTCAACAAATAGATCGTTATCCTTATCAAGAAGAGATAAATCAAAGTGGCAACACAAAAGAAAGTGTAGCTTGCGAGGATCATTTTTCACTGATTCAAATACATTTTGAAATATATTTAACTCCCATCGGGAGCGTATCCACCCATGAGAGTCTCGGGTGCTCCCTCACCTAGAATAAAAAGACGTGCTCGAGTGATTACTCGCACCCATGAGAGTTTTGGGTGCTCCCTCACCTAGAAGAAAAAGACATGCTCGAGTGATTACTCTCACCCATGAGAGTTTCGGGTGCTCCCTCACCACGACACAAGATAAGCAGACTTGCACTCGCCGGATCGTACGGTCCCAGAGTATCGGGTGCTCCATCACCCCGAGAGCAAAGGCGATACTCGAGTGATTACTCGCAGAACTCTGATTACCAGAGCACTCGAAGACCTCCCGAGCAAGTACTTCTCTACATTACTCCTCGCCCGAGCACTCGACAAAGCTCCGCGAGTGACCGCTAAAATAGCTCACTTGATTGTTTATTCCAACTGGGTGCATTACTAACTAGGCTCCGTGCCTCGATAAAAAAATACATATTCCTGGAAAACGGTACACTGTGCCCAGATGCCACGCAAGCTTAGCGTGTAGGTAAGACCCCGCTGCGCAGATCGGCCGGGCTGGGACTTTCCGCAGAGTGATTTCACTCCCAATCTTTTCCATGCGCTTGCATGATAGAAAAAGTCGGGCGGATGCGCCTAGGCTACGAACTTTACTGGCGGCAATTGATCACTGTAAGACCTGCAGCGGCATGACTATGCTCGACACCAGTGTTCCAAGCTCATGTCGAGGGACGTGAGTTTGATTGGGCTACTGCGGTATTTGCCACTAGTGCAATTAACCAAGGCTCGACCAGTCGACTCCTTGGGTCCTTTCAGCTTAGCATTCCCTCGAAACAGGTTTTTTCATGGCCCTATACTGCCAGCGACCCGCGGTTGAACCATGCACACATCGAAACGACGCAAGAATGGACTCGAGTCCCTGCGCGACTCTTCGAGTCCCCCAGGCACTCGGGGGCTACTGACGAGGGGGTGACCCCACGACTCCTATGGATGGGCCTACCCGGTGTACCGGAAGACAGAAGGCTCACAAAGATGCTGCTGGGCCAAGCCTTGGCCCACAAGTGGCACCGACGTAGGAGTCCGCGACTCGTAAGGAAGGTGCAAACCTGCCGTGCGGTACAAGATTAGGGTTAGGAAACCTCATCTGTAATCCAAGACGGGTTCCCCGAGACCTAGCCTAGTATATAAGGGCTGGGAAGGGAGACGTCGAGGAGGGCGAATACACAATCTGTAACCCTAGCCTTGTGCGCTCTAGCCTTGGCCTTCCCTGTAATCGCATCTCCAAGCGATAATATCGAGCAGGAACGTCTCCTCCTGTTAGCCGACGATCTATCGTCCAACCTGTGCCTCTCATGACTAACCCAGGGTCCCTGACAATAGGATTTGCCAGGGTTGATCGCCGTCACACACGCTCTCGAATCGGACTCTTCCGTCTCAACTGGGTTTGGGCTACCGGGGCATATTCCATGCCCGGACCCTCGACGGCCAAGTGTGGACCAATAGGATATACCATCCCACTGTCCCGGTTGGTTTGAAATCCACGAGGTCGACAACTCTAACACACATTTTCAAATGGTAAATCAGCTCGGGCCACCACTAGAACTGTTTGGAGCTAGGTAGGTAAGACAAGGGGACCCCATAGAATCCCACACGCGATTAGGCAGGCTCGTCAAGAAACACAATACCTGGAACTAGGGTCCTAGGTAACTCGAATGGAACAAAACACCCGTCGGGAACAGCCTGGTCTCCCATCCTTCGTCAAATATAAGTAACATCATATTAATAAATATCAACCAATTTCTGATAATAGCATGATATCCCACCAAGCAACAATGGGTATAAGCAGCAGGTGAAGGAGTCTACATATACTAAGCAATGGTTAAGCAAGCAAGGTACATAGCCAAACAAGGTTTTGCTAGGATGTGGGGGCATGGCTGTTTGGGTTTAGATGAGAGGCACAATTATATGGTGGTAGGATCAAACAACCGGTTCTAAAATACAGCTAGGCAAGCAAGCTGAAATCTATAAGGAATGATATATAAACCCCCTTGCCTAGGTAAGTAGTCGACGGAACAGATGTAGCAGGGTCCTCGGGCTCGGTGTCGGACGGCTCCACGTAGGTCTCCTCGGCAAGCTCAGGCTCTAACGTACGGTACCGGCCAAGAGAAACACCACAAATAAGCATTGGGATCAAAGATGCACAAGCATGAATTGCATGTTCAGGTTTAAGGCATGGTGTGACCCTAGCTAGTCAAGTTTAAATGAAGATCGTGACGACACGTCAAAGATGCTCGATATGCAATTATTAATTTAATGGCCTTGGTCATGACCTTAAGATTAGGTGCAAGTGACATGGATTACATGACATGTCAAGTTAGCAAAGCAAGTATACAATAGGAACTGCATCGCGAAAATAAACTATCGATTCCGGAGACGGGGAGGTGTCGACGAAGGGTTGACACCCGGTGTAGTTTCAAAAGAAGGAATGGAGACAAGTCTCTCACTTCTACACCAAAAAACATATATGATATGGCTATATTTTGGAACAAGTGCACAAGAAGATTGAAGAAGGAAATGAAAGAAAGGGGTGGCACATGTGACAATTGTATCACATTCCATTTTGTACTTGCTCAAAATACAAAATGGATAGCACCATCTTAACCCTTTTATTTTCCTGCCCCAAAAGCATATACAACATGTTTGCAATTGAATTGGAATTTAGAAAATACAAGGACTTGAAGTTGCTAAAAAAAAGACTAGCCAGAAGGAAAAAAAAAGGAAGGAGGGCTCGGCCTATCCACTACTGGGCTGCAACCAGCCTCGCTGGCCCACCCGAGGCCGAACTGGACAAGCCAGCAGCCCACCGTGGCCTCCTGCCACTGGCAGGTGGGGCCTAGCTGTCAGTGGCGCTGCCCAAAAGGGGGCTTATTTCCACGAGCCCGGAGGGATTCAAACACACGACTTGGGGGTTGACTCACAGCGAGCCAACCAGCTAAGCTAGGAGAGGGAGTTCGAGAGGACAACGTTCAGAAACAAGGTGAAGTGCAGCGCCCTGGGGATACTGAAGAAAAGTGCACCTTGCACTGAACATCGCAACAGGCGGCGGCAGGCAAACTCTGGCAACGACTGCGGCGGTCGTGGTGCACCAGAGGCTAAACGGGGAGGTTCTATGCATAGGTGGGACTTCCAGGTACCCATTTTTGCTCACAGCCGCACCGAGGTCTCGACGACGGCGACTAGCTCCCTGCCGGGAACTCACGGCGGCACACTGCAAGACTGCCTCTGACGGACACAAAAAAAAGCAGACACGGCGGCCAGAGATCTTCCGGCGACCGTGGCCTCGACGATGAGCTAGCCGTGACTCAACAACAAGGTACCACGCGTAGAGGGGACATCCAGGAGCTCATTTCTTATCAAGCCCGCACTGGCGCCTCAACGACTACAGCTCCGCCTCGCCGGGAAAAGCATGGAGGTACGCTGCCTTTGCAGCTACACACGGGCCTGCGCAGCGGCCAAATCTTGAGCCGTGCGCCCTCAAGGAGGCGCCTTGACGACCCTAGGCGCGCTCCGGACGCTCGTACGGTGCACCACGGTACGCACGGGTCACGCCATGGACAAGGCGGAGAAGGACTGCACGGGTACGACCATCACAGCGGCAATCCTACGGCTACAACGAGGGCACGAATGCTATGCGATCTAAGGAGTAAGAGAGGGAGGCATCGCCGCTCACTCAGGGAAGGTCGATGACGAGCTTGATCGCGTCGTAGGGGAAGTATCCAGCGTCGTAGACGTCGAGGGAGACGTCTCCCGCTGCGGACGACGATAGCTCACGGAAGACCCACAGCTCCTGCGGCGAAGTCTCGGCTTGGGGAGGACGGGGACATCGACGAAGGAGCTCCCTGCAAGCCCCTGGTCGATGAGGCGTGGAGACGGCGGCGAATTGAAGCTAGCCGCCTGTAACACCCCGGGTGTGACACTCCAGTAATCACTTTTACTGTAGCCACGTCACCATGATTAGGCATGTGATGATCACCCTTGATCATGGCTTGTTCAAATTCAACCCGAGTAAACATTTCCAAAACAAAGTGATAACTCAACTTCAAACAAAAATGCAAATGCCAGTCAAGGCAAAACTTTTCAAAACAACTTATATAGAATTGTCCCTAACATAGTTAGTGATCCCAAAGCAATTAAAATAAATACAACCAACAACTTCTAAACACTAAATTGCCCTGGAAATATAAATAAAGGTGGAAATTATAGTTAAACCAAAAATGATGAAACCAATTATATTAAATGAATAAATGTCTGTAAGTCATAATAAAATAGAAATGGGAATTTATTAAATTGTTTTACAAATTTAAACAATTCATACGGTGCTAAATAACCCCATTTAATCCCTATTAAAATAAAACAATAATGCAAATTATTTTATTGAATACCCAAACTTTTTGTAGAATCACTATATGTTACAAAACTAATTTTGGTACTGGTTGCATGTTTGATAAAAAATTAATGGTTGATAAGTAAAATAGAACAGATTAAATCGAATAATAGGAAATGCAAAATTGGAAAACATCTAAAGCTAGCCCGGTGCGAACCCGACCAGGCCCAACAGTGCTCGAATGCGTGGATAAGAACCCCCCATGGCCACAGTAACCCTAGCACCCCTCCCCTTTCTCCCCACTGCGCCTCCCTCACCTCTCCCGCGGCTCGCCTGAACGCGCTGTCTCTGCCACGCCGCTCCCGCGTGGCCATCGATGCCGCCGCGCCTCACCTTTGTATCTGGAAGCACCTGCGTATCCTCTACTTCCTCCCCGGCCGCGCAATCAAGCTGGGGTGCCCCGCATCACCGGAATGGGGCCGCGCCCTCGCCACGGCCACCGCATCGCCGGCGACGAATTGGTCGCCACCGGTGCTCCCCCAGCCTCCCTGAAACCGCCCAGGTCCTCACTATGAGCTCCTCCTTCGATCCCCTCGCTTTTCCTCCTCGATCTGTTGCCGTAATCACCGTTCCGGTGAGCCACGGCCGCCATGGCCTCAACATGTTGCTGTCGTTTGCTGCGCGCCGACTGTCCTCTTTAGTCGCGCCCCCTCACTGCCCTGCGCAGCACGAGCATGCATGCGTGGACGCCCCCTCGCGCCTCGCCATACCCCCTACACAGCCCCTCACCGGAGCGCCTCCCCAGCCATGGCCGCCGTGCCCCTGGTTGCCGGCGTGGGCGCGCGCTGTTTAAACCAGTGGGGATGACCCACTGGCATGTGGGGCCCGCCCATGCTTAATTAGCCTAAGCACCTGATTAGGAATAACCCCCCTCCCACTTACTACCTATGACGTGTCGGCCCTAGGCCATTAGCCCAAATTAAGTATTTGTTAAATTAAAATAATCAGAGAACCCCCCCTAGTGAGACTTATATGTGGGGCCCCAGCTCTTAGTTAACCCCCTGTTAAAATAAATTATTAGTTAAGTCAATGTATCTATGAAAAGTGGGGCCCCTTTACTATTTGAATAAATAAAATGAATTTAATTAGATGTGTGGGTGACACATGGGGCCCAATGGTTAGTTTGACCGGTCAAAGGCCCTTCCCAATTATTGTGGGTCCCCTGTGTCAGGTTGACCAAGTCAAAGTTACTATTCTGGATAATGTTGTTTTTAATAATAAATAAATTCCAGAAAATTGATTTTTTTATTATTAAAACTTTGAAATTTAATATCTTTTAAACTGTAACTCTGATAGAAAAACTTTACACATCAAAATTGATCAGAAAAATATAACAATCAAGAATACGCTATTCGTATACCCACCACACCCCTCTAACACAATGAACATCGACATCCCCCTCCGAGGCCTCTCTCGATAATCACCCGGAGCCGGTATTTCATCCCCGGATGAATTCCCGCACTGAGCATAATAGATTGTATTGTGTTAGAACACCGTTAACATTTCATATGTCATGCCATTCATCTATTTGCTATGATTGCTTTGTATTTAATCTTTCTCCCCCTTAATCTCCGGTAGACCGTGCTGCTGCCGCCAACTACGCCGCTGGCGGGTACGACTACTTCGTCGACGACGATCGTACCTCTACCGTCGAGCTTCCAGGAAAGCAGAGCCATTCTGTTCCCCAGATATCGCCTATCTTTCCGTACATTTCTTGCACTAGGCATTTTTACTGCTGCTGCTACGTTACAATTGCATAGCCTGTTTTTGTCGCCCCTTGATGTACCTCCTTTGTCCTATGTTGCCTTTAAATATATATAATATTCATCAGTGAACCCTGCGCTTTGTTAGCTAGGTTTAGAATAGCGGGCCGTGATCACTCTGGTGACTGAACGGGGATTACAAAATATTATAACTGCAATAGGTATGGATCATTGCAGACGCCCTAGGGAACCTACAATGGAGAGACTCTGCCGAGTCGCTTCGAGTTTGACTTACGAGTGGAATGGACTCGTATTTCACTCTCTTCGGCTTGGTAGCGTAGCATCACCGAATGATATGAGGTTTACCACTTTAGTTCATTTTGCTGATGTCTCTGTCGAACCTCTGCAAGTGTACCATCAAGGGTGATTCCTCCTGGTTTCACTTGATGGTAGGCACTCGAATCAACTGGTGTCCTTACAGGTAAGGAGTCGGGTGACCCAATGGTGCCCGCGCAGGGTATCTTAGCGGAACGACAGGTCAGGTGTATTCCACCGGTGTGAGGCGGGACTAGTACTGTTCGTGGCCGAGAGGTATCCTGTTATACGAAAGTCGAGCTCTTCAAAGAGCAAACGCGAGACAAGGTAAGGAGACGGTTAACCTTGTTGGTAACCGCACGAGTTGGTGGGACGTCAGGGTAGGCACCGATGTTACTGGTGGACCTGGCTGCTGTCGTTGTCCGCGACTCACCCGGATAGGGGCAACGATAACGGTTATCCCGACAGATAATAATAAAATGCTAAATGGTTCGGTGGATGACTTGAGAGGCCCGTTGGTCTGTACGCACTACCTTCACGTGGGATAAGGAGTTATGGGCTCTCCTGCGTCGTAGTTTGTCCGAAAGCTCTGCGGACGTCAGCAGTATCGCGGTTTTATTGCCGGGAAGCGGTGTGTCTTCTTCGCTCGAGCGGTGTACTTGAATTTGCTTTTGCTTCACCGGCCATCCTCGCACCGTACAGGAGCGTGTAAGGATGAGGGACCTAGACCCCTTGGCGCATAGGATTTAGTCCGACGGATGGCCTCTCTGTTGAGCCTAGGATGGGCTGCAGCGTGTCGGATAGCTTTGGTGGAGCGTTCCCTAACGAGGTGCCCGCCACCCTGGAGATCCGAGCGTGCAGGCTGAACAGTAGTGCACCCCTGCAGGGAGTTTAATCTATTCGAATAGCCGTGTCCACGGTAACAGGACGCTTTAGGCTGAAGTTGGATCTTACCACTACAAACTACTACTATTAAACTTTATGGTACCGGGTCTTCTTCCTCGCAGGGAGTCGAGGAAGGGAATTTTGAGGCATTATTATTATTAATTATTACAAGTTACTATTATACAATGCTGCAGCAACTTCTGCTTCATTGTTACTTTATGCTTTATATGAACTGTTGGCTGTTCTCTTCTTGTGCTGCAAGACTCATCAGAAGATGCTAGTCTTCGATTGGCCTAGCTTCTTACCCTTATTCTGGTTTCTACCTTGTAGTCCTTTATGTACATCCTCCCCTTTGCATTTGATACAAATGCATAAATTCTTAGTAGAGGACGTGAGACTCGCGGGTATGTCAGATACTCGCCCTTGCTTTATTTCCTCCTTTTTGTTTTGCCTGGTCGGCCACTGCAGTCGACGTTGGAGCCTTGGTGTCTAGGAGCAGGAGATCCCCAATGTCGACCACCGCAACATGAAGATCCCCGATGCCTTCTACGACGTCGAGTTTTCCCCCTTTGACCAGGAGTAGTTTGGAGGTTCCCAGGGAGGAGGCCTCGCCTTTTCGATCGTTCTTGATATTTGTGCTAGCCTTCTTAAGGTAGATCATGTGTACCTTGTGTCTGTACTCAGATACAATTGCTTCCGCTAACTTTGTGCTTTTGAGCTCTTGTATTCGAGCCCCCGTGGCCCCTGGCTTGTATGAAACAGCTTGTATTATTTATCTGTAGAGTTGTGTTGTGATATCTCACCGTGAGTCCCTAATCTCGATCGTGTACCTTGCGTGTATGATTACTGTACACGGACTGATTTTGGGGGCGTCACAAGTTGGTATCAGAGACGACTGCCTGTAGGACACCCCCTTCCAACTCCTCGGTCGAAGTCAAGTCTAGTCTTTGCAAAACTAATTTACTAACCGTGTCGTGTGGCTTATCGGCCCACGTCGCAAACTGGCTGGTATTAGGATCTTTTTGTCCGTACCTTTACTTTAGGACTCTGCTCTCTCTTCCTTTCGTGTTAAAGATTTTGCTAACTCTAACTCTAGGTTCTTGTGACTGCTTCCTCCCGGAGAGCACTTCACCCCAGATGATGACCTGATTCACCAGAAGATGCCGGAGATACTCTCCGATAAATTTCCAAGAACCTACGTGTTCATCGCCTTCCAATCGCCTGCCATCGATCAGTCCGTATGGATAATTAAATCCACTTCTCGGTCTGGAAATCATAATTCCCTTGTACTTAAGCATCGATTTTTTCCAATGCTTCTATCACCCGATGCCTTTGCATTATTTCTCCTTCTGGTTGAGTGCCTATACTCACATCAGATTCTTTGCGAACCACCCAACCTTTGGTGGATTATTATCCGACTAATCTTTCATGGTTTCTTCCATGTGTCAATTGGATTCATCGTGTGAAATACCATCCCTGCCCCTCAATGATTTGTGTTATCATCAACAACCTCCCTCGACTCTCTGCCAATACAACTTGGTTGTGTATATCGTGCTCTGTTTTCCCTTGGGAAAGATATATACCTGATGCTTGTGTATTGTTACATTTTCCATTTCATTGGCCTGATTAACCTTTCTTTTAATATAAATTATCCGAGCAGTGATAATTCGCTGCTGATGTAAACACTTCGGTGTACTACTTTTTCCGTACAACCTGTTACTACTGTTGATAACATTTCGGTAACTACCGATGGACGAGAACTTTGCCTATTGGTCCGCCTCGTCTTAACGAGCATGAAAATGGTTCTGTTTGTCCCTCTCCATTGGCACTGACGTTGTTGCCGACATAGCTAACACGCTGTTCTCTGACTTACCTTGACTCTTGATCGCAATTTTTGTCAGCACCTTTCTTATTCAATGTGGGCCCATAACCCACAGTTCCACAGGATCGAAACCTGACTCTCTTGTACCTTTCTGTTCTCGAGGTTATTCCTCTTGCTTGACCTCGTATGCAACTCACGAGTCCTCTACCTTGTTATATTCAGTTCGATATCAGACTCAGTGCTTATGCCTAATGCTCTGGACCCCGTTTCTTCCTCCGTTGTCATTGTCAAATGCTTGCATATCTGTTTGAAAACTTCTTATGCCTTCTTTTGTTTCTCTCGATGTATCTCCCTGAGTTTAACTCGTGAGATACTTTGTACCCCATTCCCTTGGACCATCTCGGTTGATTAACCCTGTACCGATTCGACCCCCCTCAAGTTTCCCCCCTAACCTATTCATAGGTGCGATGCAACCCCAAAAGAAGGATTACAAACCGTTGAGATGCACTGATGCAGAGAACTGAATACGTCAACGAGAAGGATAAACTTCTTTGAGAAGGGCAACAAGTACCAGAAGGATCGTTAGAATACGAAACCAAAGCTTTACCCCTTCCATTACCTTTTAATTCTCGGGACGAGAATTCTTTGTAGTGCGGGAGATTTGTAACACCTCGGGTGTCAAACTACAGTAATCACTTTTACTGTTGCCACGTCACCATGATTAGGCATGTGATGATAACCCTTGATCATGGCTTGTTCAAATTCAACCCGAGTAAACATTTCCAAAACAAAGTGATAACTCAACTTCAACCAAAAATGCAAATGCCAGTCAAGGCAAAACTTTTCAAAACAACTTATATAGAATTGTCCCTAATATAGTTAGTGATCCCAAAGCAATTAAAATAAATAAAACCAACAACTTATAAACACTAAATTGCACTGGAAATTGAAATAAAGGTGGAAATGATAGTTAAACCAAAAATGATGAAACCAATTATATTAAATGCCTAAATGTCTGTAAGTCATAATAAAATAGAAATGAGAATTTATTAAAGTGTTTTCGTAATTTAAACAATTCAAACGGTGCTAAATAACCCCATTTAATCCCTATTAAAATAAAACAAGAATGCAAATTATTTTATTAAATACCCAAACTTTTTGTAGAATCACTATATGTTACAAAACTAATTTTGGTGCTGGTTGCATGTTTTATAAAAACTTAATGGTTGATAAGTAGAATGGAACAGATTCAATCGAATAATAGGAAATTCAAAATTGGAAAACATCTAAAGCTCGCTCGGTGCGAACCCCACTAGGCCCAACTGGCCGGCCCACCCCCCATGTTCTTCTTCTTCCTCCTACTGTTCCCCTAACCCCCACGTCGACAAGCCAACCGATACGGCAGCCACCACGTCACCGCCGAACCCGATCCTCCCTTGTGCCTCTACAGTGCTCGAATGCATGGATAAGAACCCCCCCCCATGGCCCCAGTAACCCTAGCACCCCTCCCCTTTCTCCCCACTGCGCCTCTCTCACCTCTCCCGCGGCTCGCCTGAGCCCGCTGTCTCTGCCACGCCACTACAGCGTGGCCACTGACGCAGCCCCGCCTCACCTTCGTATCCGGAAGCACCGCCGCATCCTCTACTTCCTCCCTGACCACACAATCAAGCTGGGGCGCCCCACATCACCGGTATTGGGTCGCGCCCTCGCCACGGCCGCCGCATCACCGGCGACGAATTAGTTGCCACCCGTGCTCCCCCAGCCTCCCTGAAACCGCCCAAGTGATCACTATGAACTCCTCCTTCGATCCCCTTGCTTTTCCCCCTCGATCCGTTGCCGTAATCCCGCTCCTGTGAGCCACGGCCGCCATGGCCGCAGCATGTTGCTGTCGTTTGCCGTGCGCCGACTGTTCTCTATGGTTGCGCCACCTCACTGCCCTGCGCAGCACGAGCACGCACGCGTGGACGCCCCCTCGCGCCTCGCCATACCCCCTGCACGGCCCCTCGCCGGAGCGCCTCCCCAGCCATGGTCGACGTGCCCCTGGTTGCCGGCGTGGGCGCGCGCTGCTTAAACTAGTCGGGATGACCCACTGGCATCTGGGGCCCACCCATGCTTAATTAGCCTAAGCACCTGATTAGGAATAACCACCCTCCCACTACCTATGACGTGTGGGCCCTAGGCCATTAGCCCAAATTAAGTATTTTTTAAATTAAAATAATCAGTGAAGCCCCCCTAGTGAGACTTACTTGTGGGGCACCAGCTCTTAGTTAACCCCATGTTAAAATAAATTATTAGTTAAGTCAATGTATCTATGACAGGTGGGGGCCCTTTACTATTTGAATAAATAAAATGAATATAATTAGATGTGTGGGTGACACATGGGGCCCACTGGTCAGTTTGACCAGTCAAAGGCCCTTGCCAATGACATGTGGGTCCCCTCTGTTAGGTTGACCAAGTCAATTACTATTCTGCATAATGTGGTTATTAATAATAAATAAAATCCAGAAAATTGATTTTTTTATAATTAAAACTTTGAAATTGAATATATTTAAAACTGTAACTCTGATAGAAAAACTTTATACATCAAAATTTCTCAGAAAAATGTAACGATTAAGAATACGCTATTTGTATACCCACCACAACCCTCTAACACAACGAACATCGACATCCCCCCTCCGGGTCGTCTGTCAATAATCACCCGGAGCCGGTATTTCATCCCCGGATGAATTCCCGTTCCGAGCATAACACATTGTACTATGTTAGAACACCGTTAACATTTCATATGTCATGCCATTCATCTGTTTGCTATAATTGCTTTGTATTTACTGTTTCTCCCCCCCCCCCCTTAATCTCCGGTAGACCCCGCTGCTGCCGCCGACTACACCGCTGGCGGGTACGACTACTTCGTTGACGACGATCGTACCTCTACCGTCGATCTTCCAGGCAAGCAGAGCCATTTTCTTCCCCAGATATCGCCTATCTTTCCATACATTTCTGGCACTAGGCATTGTTACTACTGCTGCTACGTAACAATCCTATTCAATTGAATAGCTTGTTTTTGTCATCCCTTGATGTACCTCCTTTGTCCTATGCTGCCTTTTAAATATATATAATATTCAGTAGTGAAACCTGCGCTTTGTTAGCTAGGTTTAAAATAGCGGGCCGTGATCACTCTGGTGAGTGAACGCATATTACAAAATATTATAACTGCAATAGGTATGGATCATTGCAGACGCCCTAGGGAACCTACAATGGTGAGACTCTGCCGAGTCGCTTCGAGTTTGACTTACGAGTGGAATGGACTCGTATTTCACTCTCGTCGGCTCGGTAGCGTAGCATCACCGGGATGATACGAGGTTTACCTCTTTAGTTCATTCCGCTGATGT
Organism: Bromus sterilis; assembly: GCA_950022295.1. Lineage (NCBI taxonomy): Eukaryota > Viridiplantae > Streptophyta > Magnoliopsida > Poales > Poaceae > Bromus > Bromus sterilis. The sequence goes on from OX465595.1 coordinate 294,829,234, forward strand.
CTCTGTCGAACCTCTTCAAGTGTACCATCGAGGGTGATTCCTCCTGGTTTCACTTGATTGTAGGCACTCGAATCAACTGGTGTCCTTACAAGTAAGCAGTCGGGTGACCCAACAGTGCCCGCGCAGTGTATCTTAGATGAACGACAGGTCAGGTGTATTCCACCTGCGTGCAGCGGTCCTGGTACTGTTCGTGGCCGAGAGGTATCCTGTTCTACGAAAGTCGACCTCTTCAAAGATCAAACGCGAGACAAGTTAAGGAGACGGTTCACCTTGTTGGTAACCGCACGAGTTGGTGGGACGTCAGGGCAGGCACTGATGTTACTGGTGGACCTGGCTCCTGTCGTTGTCCGCGACTCACCCGGATAGGGGCAACGCTAACGGTTGTCCCGGCAGATAATAATAAAATGCTAAATAGTTCGGTGGATGACTTGAGAGGCCCGTTGGTCTGTACGCACTACCTTCACGTGGGATAAGGAGTTATGGGATCCCCTGCGTCGTAGTTTATCTGAAAGCTCATCAGACGTCAGCAGTATCGCGGTCTGATTGCCGGGAAGCGATGTGTCTTCTTCGCTCGAGCGGTGTATTTGGATTTTCTTTTGCTTCACTAGCCAGCCTCGCACCGTGCAGGAGCGTGCAAGGGTGAGGGACCTAGACCCCTTGGCGCATAGGACTTAGTCCAGAGGATGGCCTCTCTGTTGATCCTACGATGGGCTGCGGCATGTCGGATAGATTTGGTGGAGCGTTCCCTAACAAGGTGCCCGCCACCCTGGAGATCCGAGCGTGTAGGCTGAACAGTAGTGCACCCCTGCAGGGAGTTTAATCTATTCGAATAGCCGTGTCCACGGTAATAGGACGCTTTATGCTGAAGCTGGATCTTACCACTACAAACTACTACTATTAAACTGTATGGTTCCGGGTGTTCTTCCTCGGAGGGAATCGAGGAAGGGAACTCAGAGGCATTATTATTATTAATTATTACAACTTACTATTATACAATCCTGCAGCAACTTCTGCTTCATTGTTACTTTATGCTTTATATGAACTGTTGGTTGTTCTCTTCTTGTGCTGCAAGACTCGTCAGAAGATGCTAGTATTCGATAGGCCTAGCTTCTTACCCTTATTCTGATTTCTACCTTGCAGTCCATTATATACAGCCTCCCCATTCCATTTGATACAAATGCATAAATCCTTAGTAGCGGACGTAAGACTCGCAGGTATGATGGATACTCACCCTTGCTTTATTTCCTCCTTTTTGTTTTGCCGGATCGGCCGCTGCAGTCGATGTTGGAGCCTTGGAGTCCAGGGGCAGGAGATCCCCAATGTCGACCACCGCAACATGAAGATCCCCGATGCCTTCTACGATGTCGAGTTTTCCACCTTTGACCAGGAGTAGTTTGGAGGTTCCCAGGCAGGAGGCCTCTCCTTTTCGATCGTTGTTGATATTTGTGCTAGCCTTCTTAAGGCATATCATGTGTACCTTCCGCTAAATTTGTGCTTTCGATCTGTTGTATTCGAGCACTCGTGGCCCATGGCTTGTATGAAACATCTTGTATTATTTTATTTGTAGAGTTGTGTTGTGATATCTCACCGTGAGTCCCTAATCTCGATCGTGTACCTTGCGTGTATGATTACTGTACACGGTCTGATTTTGGGGGCGTCACACCGCCGGTGGCCATGGCGGGAACAGGGAGCATTGCAGGGGAATAAAAGAAGTGGCGGCAGAGAAATTGGGGAGGGGAATGAACGAAGGGTTCCTTGGGAGAGCCCTGGACACGCTTAAGAGGGGAAGAGGAGCTCTCGCTGGCATCGGGGCTCCACCCGTTGTCGTGGCACCGGCTGTGAGAGAGAAGGGGGAAAAAGGAGGGTGCCCCGCTGGAAAGGAGGAAGAAGAGGGGGGAGCATACCCCTTCGTCTTGGGATTGGGCTGGGGTTAGAGAGAAAAGGCCCAACTGGGCTAGGCTGCCCTCTGCAGAGAGAAGAAGCTCAAAAAGGGGGCTTTTTCCTATTTAACAAAAACAGGCCCCTTTGAGGTTTTTCCAGAGCAAAAGAGAAGAGATAAAAACATAATAAAATATGTTTTGAGCTCCTGAGAATATTCCTGATTTTACAAAATTGGTTTGAACCAATTTGGTGCAAGTAAAATCTTGGGCTTTGATTTAAAATCAAATTCAATTTGAACTGCAACTCAAATTTCTAGAGCGCTAAAAATAGAAGAAAGGGTTTGAAAAATCTTGGAAGGGGGAGGGATTTGTCTATGCCAAAGTTGAAGCTTAGGGGAGCACACATGCAAGTGGAACAAATGCCACAAAACCCTACTTTGGTCACAAAGTTTTATTTGAATTCAAATTCAAATGAGGTCCAACATGGATGGCATTCAAGATCATCACATCATTGTACATCATCTTGCATATCACCAAGTTTTATAGCCATATGACAAAGCAAAAATACAACATGAATAGTAATTTGCTTATGGGCTGTTACAGCTCTCCCCTACCAACGCAGGATCTCGTCCCCAGATCTAAGCCTGAAACAACTCTGGATACTCGGAACGGAGATGATCTTCACACTCCCAAGTTGCCTCTTTCTGCGAATGATGTGACCACTGCACCTTCATGAACTTGACGGTCTTGTTGCGCGTCTTGTGCTCGGACGTCTCAAGAACACGGACTGGACGCTCTGAGTAGGAAAGGTCCGCACTCAGCTGGATCTCGCCCAAGTCAACGTCCTGATCTTTCTTCTTGAAGCACTGCTTTAGCTGGGAAACATGGAACATGTCATGCACCATGGACAGACTCTCTGGAAGCTCAATCCGAAAGGCGAGAGGTCCTCTAGTCTCAAGGATGCGGAAAGGTCCGACAAATCTTGGAGCGATCTTTCCTTTGATGCCAAAGCAGTGAGTTCCGCTTAACATAGACACTCTTAGGTACGCCCAATCACCAACCTTAAACGCTACACCACGGTGCCCCTTGTCAAATAGGCCTTCTGCCTTGACTGTGCTGCCTTGAGGTGCTCTCGGACAATCTTCACTTTATCCTCTGCCTCCTGGATCACATCTGGACCGAACAACTGCCTTTCTCTTGTTTCAGACCAGTTCAACGGTGTCCTGCACTTCCAGCCATACAAGACCTCAAAAGGTGATGCCTGAAGACTTGCCTGATAGCTGTTGTTGTAAGAAAACTCAGCATACGGCAAACATTCTTCCCACTTCATGCCAAAGGAAATGACACACGCTCGAAGCATGTACTCGAGGATTTGATTCATGCGCTCGACATGCCCACTGTTCTGAGGGTGATAAGAGGTACTGAACAACACTGTCGTACCAATAGCCTTTTGAAATGCCTTCCAGAACATGGAGGTGAAAAGACTGCCTCTATCAGAACTGATCTTCTTGGGAATGCCATGCAAAGATACAACTCTTGCGGTATAAAAATCCTCCAACTGAGCTGCTAAAATGGAGTCCTTCACTGGAAAGTAGTGGGCAACTTTGGAAAGATTTTCAATGACGACAAAGATGGCATTGTTCTTCTTCTACGACAAAGGGAAACCTGTGATGAAATCCATCTCTATGTGATCCCATTTCCACTCCGGAATCTCAAGTGGCTGAAGCAACCCTGTAAGCTTCTGGTGTTGCGCCTTCACTCTCCTGCACACATCACACTGAGACACGAAACGGGAAACATCCCGCTTCATACGAGTCCACCAAAATCTTTGCTTGAGGTCTTGATACATCTTAGTGCTGCCAGGGTGAATTGATAGCTTGGAATCATGGGCCTCCTTCATGATGACCTCTCTGAGATCTCCCTCCTTGGGAACAAAAACTCTCTCCTCAAAGAACACGGTTCCGTCATTATGCACTAAAAAGCAACCGTACTTAGGAACTGAGGCGGCAATACGCTGTTTGATCTTCTGAATCATCGAGCTACCAAACTGATCTTCACGGATCTTCTCATGCATAGTGGGCTCTACCACAAGGTTGGCAAGGTAGCCTGCTGGAACTAGCTCGAGATTGAGCCTGCGAAAGGACTCACACAAATCAGGGTGGATCTTCTGCACCTGGATATTATTGCAATCGCCCTTACGGCTCAGCGCATCAGCTATGAGATTCGCCTTCCCAGGCGTGTACTGAATATCAACTGTGTACTCAGTAATGGTTTCAAGCCATCTTCTTTACCTCAAGTTCAGATTTAGCTGAGTGAACAAGTACTTCAGACTTCTGTGGTCGGTGAACACATCCACCTTCCTCCTTAAGAGGAGGTGTCGCCAAGTGAACAAGGAGTGCGCAACTACTGCAAGCTCCAAGTCGTGCGTGGGATAATTCCTCTCACTCGTCTTCAACTGTCGTGAGGTATAGGCCACAATGTTCCTGCCTTGCATCAAAACTCCGCCTAGACCTTGCAATGAGGCATCTCAAAACACCTGAAAACGCTGTGACTCATCTGCGGTGTTAGAATTGGAGTTGTGGTCAACTTCTTCTTCAACTCCTCGAAGGCTGACTGGCAAGCCGGTGACCAAGTGTATCGTTTGCCTTTGCACAACAATTCAGTCATTGGCTTTGCTATTTTGGAGAAATTCTACACAAACCTCCTGTAATAGCTGGCGAGGCTGAGAAAAGTCCTTAGCTGCTTCACATTCTTCGGTGGAGCCCACTCTTGAATAGTGCAGACTCGATTTGGATCAACCGCAATACCCTCAGCGGAAATGACATGGCCAAGAAAATTGATCTTGTCGAGCCAAAACTCACACTTGGAGAACTTGGCATAGTACCGGTGCTCTCTCAGTTTCTGCATCACCAGGCGAAGATGTTCCTCATGTCCAGCCTCTGACTTCGAATACACAAGAATGTCGTCGAGGTAGAGGAGGACAAACACATCGAGCCACTCTTGGAACAAATAGTTCATAGCTCTCATGAATGTTGGAGGGGCGTTTGAGAAGCCAAAAGTCATGAATGTGAACTCATACAACCCATAACGTGTGCTGAAAGCGGTCTTGGGAATGTCCTCTTCACGAACACGGATTTGGTGATACCCCATCCTCAAGTCAAGCTTGGAAAACACCTTTTCCCCATTCAACTGTTCGAACAGATCATTGATGCGGGGTAAAGGGTACTTGTTCTTGATGGTCTTCTTGTTAAGGCCACGACAGTCCTGGACCAAGCGGCTAGTCCCATCTTTCTTCTTGACAAACAAAGCTGGTGCACCCCAAGGGGAAGTGCTCGAGCGGATAAAACCGCCTGCCTCAAACTCTCTCAACTGCTTCTTGAGCTCAATCAACTCCTCCAAACACATCTTGTACGGATGCCGTGAAATCGGCTGAGTACCAGGCTCTAGCTCAATACCAAACTCAATAGCTTGAACTGGAGGAATTCCTGGCAACTCCTCTGGAAAGACGTCTGGAAACTCACAGACAACTTTGACTTCTTCAAGAAAAGGTGTGACTCCTGCATTCAAGGCATATAATTGTGCTGCTCCTGCCATTGAGGCACAAGTATACCAACCTCACGGATCTTGAAGGGCAATCGATGTTGGCCTTGTGCTGCACAAGCCAATCCATGCCCAGAATGATATCGATATCGGAACGGGACAGGACAACCAGGGTTGCTGAGAAGGAAACACCCTGGATATGGATTTTCACATCTGGAACAAAGGCTGCAGAATTTGCCTTGGAACCCGGAGAAACAATAGATAGCTGCTGAGGTAAACCCTGCGGGTGCAAATCAGCTCGCTAAACAAAAAACATGGAGAAGAAGGAATGGGAAGTTTCGGAATCGAACAACACTGTCGCAGGAAAAGAACTAACAAGCAACCTACCAATCACAATCTCTGAGGACTGCTGCGCATCCGCCATCATCACGTTGTTGAGTCGAGCTCCACGTGGTTGTGCCCTCACCATCGCAGTGCTCGCTGATGTCTACGCGCGCTTCTATTCTTGTAGACTATGTTGGGCCTCCAAGCGCAGAGGTTTGTAGGACAACAGCAATTTCCCTCAAGTGGATGACCTAAGGTTTATCAAACTCAGGGAAGTAGAGGTTGAACATGGTCGAACCCTGCAATTAAGATACATGAAGTCTATTGTGTCCCCAACACACCTAAATACAACTAGGAGATGTATAGGTGCACTAGTTCGGCGAAGAGATGGTAAAATATGGGTGATAGGTGCGGCAAAACAAAGTAATATAAATCTGTAATAAAAAGTGCAGCAAGCAAACATGTGACAAAAGTGAGCACAAACGGTGTAACAATGGTGGAAACAAGGCCTAGGCTTCATACTTTCACTAGTGGCGGCTCTCAACAACATTAACATAGTCTAATCACATGATAGTTCCCATAAAACATGCAATGGAGACGCACTCGGAGGTCATTCCTTTGTGGTCAAGGGAGGATGAGAATTATGTAGGGCTACAAAAGCACACCTCAAAGTTCTTAGTTCTCAATCTATGGATTTCCCAATGTCACCGCGGCCATCCAAAGAGAGTACCACAATCACCACAACATATCTCAAGGATAGTCAAAGAAAAGCACCAAGAGACCCTCAATCTTCAATCAACACACAAAAGAGGAAATCACTCATGATAATATTCTTCTAACCCATGTCCAATAGACCGCTGTCACCTTGGTCTCGGGGATTATACTAGATAAGATCAATTGAGTACATCAATCCAATACATAGAGGAAGGGGAAATATCATGGGATCACCCTAGATTAACATAGCCTATGATCACAACGAAGATCACATCATGGGAGAAAGAGAAGAACACATAGCTACTGGTAGAAACCTCAGCCCCGAGGGATAACTACTCCCGCTTCATGGAGGGAGGAAGCAACGTCGATGGAGATGAATCCGGGGGCACTTCCACGTCCCGGCAGGGTGCCGGCACAGGAATTCTGTCCCCCCGAAACTTGATGGCGATGGCGGCGGAGATCGGAATTGCTTCTGGAGAAAAGGGGTCCGGAATCAGGGTTTCCTCCACGGGGGTAAAAATAGGGCCAAAGGGGGGCACCAGGGGATCCACAGGGCAGCCATGAGGGTGCCCGGCGCGGCCTAGGGTGGGGCCGCGCCAGGGACCCTTTTGGAGTCCCTGTGGTGGCCCTCCCCTACTTCCTTGGTGATTCCGGAAGCTTCCGGGACGCTGATTTTTTATATAATTTTTCTGGAATTTTTGGAGCACTTTTAATGGCCGGGAAACCTGAAATACAAAACAGCAAAAAACAGGAACTGGCAACTGGGTGCACTGGGTTTATAGATTAGTCCAAATATGCTCAAAAGTGTATGAAAGTTCAAACAAAACATGGCAAAGTCACACAAAACATGCATGGAGCAAGCAGAAATTATAGATACGTTTGGGACGTATCAACATCCCCAATCTTAATTCCTGCTCATCCTCAAGTAGGTAAATGATTACAAGCATAATTTTTGTGGTGACATGCCACACAACCATATAAGGACTTTTAAAGCATATAATTCAATTCAAGTCTTAACAAGTAAGAGTCTATATTAGCATTAACACAAGAAACAAAAGAACAAAAGGTGCAAGAGCTCTCGCTGTCCGTGACTCGAATGTCTCCAGATGGTGTTTGCGTGCAAGCAGGGGATTGGAAAAAGAGAGAAAAAAGGTTGTTGAGAACAACTATCTACTAAAGTTTCACACTTGGTCTCCTTTGGATTTTTATCTTGACTCGTCCCCAGACCACTAGCCAGGTACAAGTCAAACTGATCCACTCCCTTTCGATATTTTGAGCACTCATGCAATGGATGAGCGTGAGCAGGAAAGTTGACACCTAAAAGGCGAAACAGAAAGAAGGTGGAGGAGGAAGACAAAAAGGTGTGAAAGTTTCACATCAATGAGGACAATCATAGGCGAGAGAAGGCCATATGATAGATATGATGTGAGGAGTAGGGATTGCCATGCAACGGATGCACATGTGAGCTAAAAGCTCTCCAAGGGAACTAGTGGGGGTCCATCTAACTTGCTTGCTCAAGAAGACCTAGAGCTCGTTTGAGGAGGCTCATCATTGGAATATACAAGCCAAGTTCTATAGTGTGAAGGTCCCCACATAGCTATATGCATGATGATGATCTCTATGGAGTACAAGGGATAGAGGATGAAGTACTAGTGTGGATCTCTCAAAAGGAATAGTGGTGTGCCCCCTTCTCTCTTTTTATTTTTCTTTTTCTCTTTTTTCTATTTTTTCGTATTTTTTGGTGGCCTCAATGGCTCTTTCTATTTAACTCTCATTTGTCCTCTTTGGGATCTTTTGATTTTGTCCTCTTTGGGATCTTTTCCTCACATTAGGGGCAACACTCTATATTTTACAAGAATATAGATCTTTCACACTTTTCAAAGGTACTCACATAAAGAAGATATAACTATCATAATTCAAATGTATGCCTCTGCCAGGATAGTAGGATATGCAATGATACTAGTGCGTCATGTAGCAATGATTAGGGCAAGGCCCAACTAGCATGCGGGTCATCGATCAAGAAAGTAGCATGTATGACATGAGGATCAAGTCATGAGAAGATGGATGTTGCATGGCAATGTATCTCGGAAAGGCTATGGAAATGCCTTGTAGGTAGGTATGGTGGCTGTTTTGAGGAAAGATATAAGGAGGCTTATGATGACAGAGCGTATCGTGCCAAGGATTTGGATGCACCGGCGAAGTATGCGCCAACTCTCAAGGTGAGAAAGGGCAATGCACGGTACCGACGAGGCTAGAAAAAGTATAGGTGGGTGGAAGTGTCAACTTTCGAATACTCACATTAGTCCGAAGAACTCATGCACTTATTATCGGTAACTCTCAATCTAATAAGGAGGTTCACAAAGAGACAAGTACCCCGAGGAGGAGTGTATGGGGTTTGGTTATCCTTGCGCATCCTCGACTCATGGTACGTGAGTGTACTCTAATATTCGAACCCTCCAGAGGTTAGTGATCCATCTAGTAGCTAGAGTTCTCAACAAGGGTTTTTGGTTTTCGAAAAACACACGGATTTCCCAAAATACGATATCTATCACTAATTGGCTCGAGCTCTTGACACCGAAAATTCAAACATTACTCTAGTCAATACCTCAAAACTATTGCAAGTTCCTACTATAAAGAGAATAGCAACTTCAACTACCTACTTTCTAGTCAAGACACAAAACTCAGTGCAACAGGCAAACTCTCTAACAAGATAAAACATGCAACCTATAGAAAGTTCAATCTGAGACAAAATAAAAGCTCTAGAAGAAAACTAAAGCACTACAACTAAACATGGCAGCAGCTAAGAAAAGAAAAAGAACAACTCACAGCTAAGGAAATAATCATGCAAATCCTATGAGGAGTTCTAGTTCAAACGGAGCGTGTTTCTCTCCCACAGAAAGTAAGACGGGATCTAACTGTGTATGAACAACAAGCAAAGCTAAAGAAAACTAAAAATAAAACCTAAGAGCGAGACGCTCCAAGCATAGCACATAACGCATGAAGTGATAAAAATATAGTGAGACGAAGGACGAACTGATGATTGTCGATGGAGAAGGGGATGCACGGGGGCATCCCCAAGCTTAGACGCTTGAGTCTCCTTGAAAAATTTTGGGGATGCATGGGGGCATCCCCAAGCTTGAGCGCTTGACACTCCCGAATCTTCTTTCATCATCTTATATCGCACACTTGAAAACTCCCTTCATACATAACTCATCATAAGCTAATTAGAGAAGTTAGTACCCTTAATAAATAATTTTTCCCACTGGATATAAAGATATTCTTGAAGATATACTGTTTCTAAAGATTTCCAAAAGCTTTTTGCAAAGAAAAATCAAGCTTAAGGTTTGCAAACGTTAGGAGAGACAAAACGTGGCAGAATCTGTGAAAAACAGAACAGCAGGTAGTAAAGAACTTTTTAGGGGTACTTATGCAACTCGAATCAAAAAACTCAGAAAAGACGCTCGAAATTCAATTGTATGGAGCACGCTGTCAAAAAAATTCAGATCAAAAAGATGATCTGGTGATTTTAGGATATTTTTTCCGTCCAAGGACAGAATCTGTTTTCTGGACAGCATGTCACAACTTTTGAACTTTCTTGCAATCGGAGGCTAGACTTGGCACAAAGATTGAAAATAAAGATACAATGATGTTTCTACAGTACTAAAAATCATCAAGACCACTAAAAACTGAAAGTAAAAACTCAAACTAAAGATAACAAGGGTTGTCTCCCTAGAGCTCTTTCTTCATAGTCATAAAGATAGGCTTAAGATTTTAATGATGCTCTCATACGAATAATAGTTGAAGCACAAAAGAGAGCATAAACAAGCAAATACCAAACACATTTAAGTCTAACATGCTTCCTATGCAAAGGGATCTTGTAGAGAAATAACTCATTGAAGCATAAAGATATTAGCATCGGAAGGAAAAACAAGTGCAACTTCAAACCCTTCAACATAAAGAGAGGGAACTTGATATTATTGAAATATCTATAAGAATATGTTCCCTTCTCTTAATAATTTCCAGTAGGATCATGAATAAACTCAACAATATAAGTATCACGTAAAGCATTGTTACCATGATCCACATGCAAAAGGGTACTCTTACTCTCCACATAAACATAATCTTTCTCATTGGTAATAGTGGGAGTAGGACTATCATAAACAACTTGAACACTATAGATTAATTGTGTATTAGGAAGATGGTCTTCAACAAGGGAGTAATTCCCTCCATGATTATGACAAGTTTCATAAGGATAATTTCTCCTTATGTCATATGTACCTTTATAATCACCAAAGGTAGGAGTTATAACATCATCATAGTAGAGAAGAGCATTATCATTGCTAGCAACTATATTTGTAAACATGTTGTCTTTATTCTTACTAGCAAAATAAATATCAATTACCACATCACTAATGGGTAAAGGACTTGCAATCCTATCATCCCCAAGCTTAGAGCTTTCGATATCATCACTCTCAGAGTTGGTACCAAAAAGATTTTCGAGATCATAAGTAGCATTATCATCATTTTCCCAATCAAAAAAAGTAACATGCATATCATAATCAAAATCATCTTCAATAGTGCCTACGGACTTAACAACAGGATAATAATGAATGAAATCAAGCTCACCGTCCTCCAAAAATTTCTGTCTGTTAGGATAAAAATTGATGTGAGGGATATGATCAGGCCAGGTTGATACCCATTCTTCTTCCTTCTTGCTCCTCTTCCTCCTCCTTTTCTTTTTCTTCTTCTTCACCTTAGGAGGGAGTGGTTGGAGATGAAGCTTCTCCACATATCCTGGTTTATCATTAGAAACAATAGGGGAAACTTGGGAGAAACTCTCCTTTTTATTAGTCGAGATATAAGAGACATTTTTATACTTTGGTAAAGTTCCCTCCTTTCTAATCTTACTTATGTAATCATTTTCATGGAAATTAACAACACAATAGAGATGGCAATTTTGCAAAGTGTTGCTAATTCCTAAGGCATTAACATCTGGCCAAGAAGTCTTTTCTGATAACTCTTCACACATCAAAAATAACATAAGTTCATCATAAAGATCAGAAGTGGTCATGTTATCACACAACTGATTAACAGTTATGCTTTGAAAGTTCATGCATTGAAAATTAAAGTGACCCTCTATGCAGCAAAGTTCACAAGTAAAAGGATAAAGGTCACACAATTCTCTAGCAATTTCATTTAAATCTTTGACCCAAGTGATTGTTCTTTCATGCTTATGGTGCTTACAATACTTCTCTTCTTCAATCATATGCCTTTCACAAGGTCTATCCACTCCACAAAAATTAACATGCTGATATAAAACTTCATTCTCAGGAATTGGATCATGCATGTTGCAATCATCATGAACAATTTCATTTTCTTTGCAAATCTCTTTAAAAGGTTCATGATGCTTGATCCAATTATCCTTAGGCATATTAAGATGTGAAGCAAAAGATTTGAGGAAATCAACAAGGAGTTGAGAATCAAGCCCAAACTTAGCACTAAACTTATTAAAACTTGCAGTTTCAACAAAAGACTTAATGCAATCATACTCATAATTTATACTTGACTCTTTACCTTTGTTGATCTTCCAATCTTCAGTATTGCGTTGAATTTGTTCAAGGAGTTCCCATTTAGCATCAATCTTTTCGTTTGTGAAATAACCCATAGAGGAAGCATCAAGCAAGTCTCTATCCTGTCGAGAGAGCCTTGCATAAAAATTAGTAATAATTATATCTTTCGGGAGCCCATGGTTAGGACATTTTAGCATTAAAGTTTTCAGTCTGCCCCAAGCTTGAGCTATGCTCACTCCATCGTGAGGATAGAAATTATAAATATAATTCCTATTCTCATGAACTTCATGAAGAGGATAAAACTTGGAGTAAAAGAGAGACTGGATCTCTTCCAATCCCGTAGGTGAGAATCATCTAGTAGCCTATACCATTCCAATGCTTTTCCTTTCAGTGACAAGGCAAACAATTTCTTCATGACTTCACCTCTTGTCAAACCTGAAATCTTAAATAACTCACAAAGTTTTGTAAGTTTAAACAAATGAATACTAGGATTGACTGTCCCATCATAACAATCATTAATAATTATTTCAACTATCCCATGTGGTATTTTGAACGGGATACATCCAGTAGGTGGAGGAGACTTCTCTACCACGGGCGTGGTAAAGCGGCCTTCCCCAAACAGCGAACTAAGAGTGCAGTTTTCCATAAGCATAACTAGTGAAAATAAAAACAAAAAACGAAAAGATTTAATTTCAAGATCTAAAGATATACCTTCAAACGCTTACCTCCCCGGGAACAGCGCCAGAAATAGCTTGATGTCTACACACGCTTCTATTCTTGTAGACTATGTTGGGCCTCCAAGCGCAGAGGTTTGTAGGACAGCGGCAATTTCCCTAAAGTGGATGACCTAAGGTGTATCGAACTCAGGGAAGTAGAGGTTGAATATGGTCTCTCTCAAGCAACCCTGCAATTAAGATACAGGAAGTCTCTTGTGTCCCCAACACACCTAATACAACTAGGAGTTGTATAGGTGAACTAGTTCGGCGAAGAGATGGTAAAATATGGGTGATAGGTGCGGAAAAACAAAGTAATATAAATATGTAATAAAAAGTGCAGAAAGCAAACATGTGACAAAAGTGAGCACAAACGGTGTAATAATGGTGGAAACAAGGCCTAGGCTTCATACTTTCACTAGTGGCGACTCTCAACAACATTAACATAGTCTAATCACAAGATATTTCCCATAAAACATGCAATGGAGACGCACTCGGAGGTCATTCCTTTGTGTTCAAGAGAGGATGAGAATTATGTAGGGCTACAAAAGCACACCTCAAAGTTCGTAGTTCTCAATCTATGGATTTCCCAATGTCACCGCGGCCATCCAAAGAGAGTACCACAAGCACCACAACATATCTCGAGGATAGTCAAAGACAAGCACCAAGAGACTCTCAATCTTCAATCAACACACAAAAGAGGAAATCACTCATGATAATATTCTTCTAACCCATGTCCAATAGACCGCTGTCACCTTGGTCTCGGGGATTATACTAGATAAGATCAATTGAGTACATCAATCCAATACATAGAGGAAGGGGAAATATCATGGGATCACCCTAGATTAACATAGCCTAGGATCACAACGAAGATCACATCATGGGAGAGAGAGAAGAACACATAGCTACTGGTAGAAACCTCAGCCCCGAGGGAGAACTACTCCCGCTTCATGGAGGGAGGAAGCAACTTCGATGGAGATGAATCCGGGAGCACTTCCACGTCCCGGCAGGGTGCCGGCACAGGAATTTTGTCCCCCCGAAACTTGATGGCGATGGCGGCAGAGATCGGAATTTCTTCTGGAGAAAAGGGGTCCGAAATCAGGGTTTCCTCCGCGGGGGTAAAAATAGGGCCAAAGGGGGGCACCAGGGGATCCACAGGGCAGCCATGAGGGTGCCCGGCGCGGCCTAGGGTGGGGCCGCGCCAGTGACCCTTTTGGAGTCCCTGTGGTGGCCCTCCCATACTTCCTTGGTGATTCCGGATGCTTCCGGGATGCTGATTTTTTATATAATTTTTCTGGAATTTTTGGAGCACTTTTAATGGCCGGAAAACCTGAAATACAAAACAGCAGAAAACAGGAATTGGCAACTGGGTGCACTGGGTCTATAGATTAGTCCAAATATGCTCAAAAGTGTATGAAAGTTCAAGAAAAACATGGCAAAGTCACACAAAACATGCATGGAGCAAGTAGAAATTATAGATACGTTTGGGACGTATCACTCGCAGTGGAGCGAAGTGGGGGCGGTGGCAGCCGAGAAAAGCGTGGGTCAGTGCACTTGTCTGAGTAGTGCCCTGGCACTCCACACTTGTAGAAGATCACGCCCGACTTGGGCTGGGGATGCGGCCTGGGTGGCCTCGCGTTTGGTGGTGTAGAGCGAGGGACCTTCTGAACTGGGATGGGAGGGCGGGAAAAAGTTCGGACAAGTGCCCCCTCGGCTGGAACTGATGTCTCTGTGGTGGCGCCTCTGTGACCCAAGTCTTTGCCTTCTTGTGGACCATGGCTGCGGAGTTGTACTCTCTTTGGCGCTTTCTGTCTGTCTCCCACTCTGCTCTGGCTGACTCCTGGATGATAGCTGAATCCACGAGCTGCGAGAACAGCGCAGGGTTGCACTGGGTGAGCGCATACTTGATCTCTGTGCTGAGACCCCTGCGGAACCTGTCAATCCGCTTGGCCTCTGTGGAGACCTCCTCAGGAGCATACCAGGCGAGCCTGGCGAAGGCCAAGTTGTACTCCTGGACCGACCTCTCACCATGTCTCAGAGCCAGGAACTCCTCTCGCTTCCTGTCCATCAAGCCACTCGGAATATGCGCTGCTCTGAAGTCTGTGACGAAGTCCTCCAACCTTATGACAGCATCACCTCTGTTTGCCTTGTAGGTAGCGTACCAGCTGGCTGCTGCACCCTGAAGCTGGACGGAGGCAAAGGTGACGTATTCGACTGGCCTGACAGTGTTTCGTTGAAGTGCTTCTTGATCTCTACTATCCAATCATCCGCTTCTAGAGGGTCTCGCTCCTCTGAGAACCTGGGGGGTTGATAGCAAGGAACTGCTGCAAGGTCGTGTTGTGTGGTCGATCATTCCTCTGGACGGTCTGCTTCTGGAGCATCTGCAAGATCGCAGTTGTGCCCTGAGCCACTGCGGCCACAGCCTCCCCAAAGATAGGGTTCTCCGGCGGCAGCATGCTCCCTCTCGGCATCCTGTATACAGGAACACTTATGAGAACATGGCAGAAATTTTGATGAAACCAGAAGATAAATCAATATTGACAACAAAACTTCCTCACGAGGTATGAGGAAGCCCAAAGCTGAATATCCACCAAGGTTAACCCGGAAAGTCCGAAAGCTAGCTGCTACTTGAATCCCCAAACCGAGATCATCTGAATCCAAGATAATAATCTGCTAGCGAGCACACAACAATATATACAACTGGTTGAAGACCTGAACGTTGAGACATCTGCCCTGAGCGGCCTGCCGAAGCGGTCTCCTATAGGGGGTGGAACCACATCCGGAGGATGCCAACCATCCATGTATAGGAGTTTCACCTAAGGTACGACGTAAGCGAGGTGGAGCTGTCAACCCCAAGTGGTGGCTCAGTGTTCTCCAT
Organism: Bromus sterilis; assembly: GCA_950022295.1. Classification (NCBI taxonomy): domain Eukaryota; kingdom Viridiplantae; phylum Streptophyta; class Magnoliopsida; order Poales; family Poaceae; genus Bromus; species Bromus sterilis. The sequence goes on from OX465595.1 coordinate 294,844,853, forward strand.
GTACGCCAACCCTTCTCGTCGCTAGCAAAAAATTATAGAGGAATTGGAGCCCCATGTAAACAAGAACCTAGATTGGTTTTGAAAGGATAAGTTGTAGGGAGAAAACAACGTTTCACTTCCTCACGGAAAAAGGGGTGGGAGGGTGGGGTAAGAAGAAAAAGAAAGAGTTCCTACTCTCCGATTTTTACCTAGTAACTACAAAATAGTTTCTAGACTCAACTCCGGCCAGTAAGGGGTCCTACATTCATTCCTGCTCTGATACCAAGTTTTAAGTCCCCCGATACGGCACTATCTCGAGTTAGTCGCTTTCACATCCGGCCTGAGATAGAAGCGCATAAGTGGCCACCGATGCACGATACTCGCACTCGTATCACTATCGGATTCTCGACAACAGGTAAATGGAGCATGAACAACTAAGACATAAATATAAGGTCCAGGGCATACACTCGCCACTGGTATTTATTACATTATTTAGAGATCACAAGATACAATAGTACATTATGCATCATACAGAAGGCACACTCGACCGAGTATGGTCAAAATCCAAATGGCCCTAGAGAGGGTTGCACATAAACAAGTCCACCCACGGAACGTCGGAACCCAACTATAGGCCTACTATGCGAAGTCCTCCTCATCGTCGTCCTCCGGTGGCACCTCCACGAAATAGCGTCCGGTGCTCGGGTCGAGGTAGTAATCAACTGCAGCGGCCGATCAGGCAAAACATAAAGGGGAAAAGAAAAGCAAGAGGTGAGAATATATCAATGCGGTATAACTAACTTCTCACGGTAAGAAAAAGTAGTGGTTGAGGTTGCAGCCGCACTAGCATATAGGTGTGGCTAACAATCTATTAGAGTAAGGGAAGATCCAAGAACTTACGTTGAAGACGCGTCATAGGTCAGCTATCCACCTACTTACGCAAACATAACACAACCTTGTTCCTCCCTTAGTCCCCCTGGACGAAGAAAGGCAACCAAGGCAACTCACACGGTAGGCAAGTTTTAAACATGATCCGGTTTGATGTTATTTTATGAACAAGGAGTAGGTCTCAAGTCGTCCATGACCGCGGACACTTCTTTTCTAAAAGATTTAACCCTGCAGGGGTGTACCAACTGCCCATTAGAGGATTCGCATGTACGCCTGGTTTCCGCTTGGCGGGTGAAGGCGCCTGAAACTCCGGAACGCAGAGTCGCATGCACATCACATATTTTGGGGATTTATGTCTAATTCCACACCATATTTTGTGCACAATCGTTTGTAATGTTCAGCGTATAGCACACACCGTTCGACCGAAAACAACGTTTGGGATTTCATTCTTAAACCACACGAACATTCATGCACAAACGTTTGTTTAGGTGTGAACAACACAAACATGTGCTATATGTAAAGTGTTTGGGATAGTATATTGAACACAAATGTTCGATTTATCATGTGCATCTGCGCGGACTAGTCCATAGGAAACGGTTTCTGGCTATCGTCTGGAATAGGCCCCCCTATCGAAATTGAAGGCAAGGCGACAGTTCTGATTACCGTAGGCGATAGGGGTCAAAAACCATTTGGATAGCTACATCCCGCACTAGTGCTACCACCCCCTCTAGCATACCGAATATGAGATATTCCCCCTCCAGAATGCCTGTCCTATAAATACCCGGAGCCGATAAATCATCCTCGGTTGATTTCCCGCTCCGATCAATACACCTAGTACTACGTTAGAACACCGCTAACATTGCATCTATCATGTTATGCATCTGTTTGCATATGCTTGCTTTATATTTATTGTTTCTCCTCTCTTATTCTCTGGTAGACCCCGAGACTGCCGCCGACTACACCGATGCTCAGTAGGATTACTACATCGACGACCAGCCCCTTTCTACCGAGTTTCCAGGCAAGCAATGCCCCATCCCCTTTCCCAGATATCACCTATCTATCTATATTTATCTTTGCACTAGGCATTGCTGCTGCTAAGTTACATTCCTATTCAATTGCATATCCTGTTTTTGTCGCCCCTTGATGTACCTTCCTTATCCTATGCTGCCTATTATATAAATATAGTATTCAGCAGTTAGCCATGCGCAATGTTAGTCAACTAGGTTTAGTGATCGGGCCGCGATCACTCTGGGGAGTGAACGCGGAACACAAACGATTTAAATTGCTGCAACAGGTACGGTACAGAGAAGACGCCCAAGGGAGAATACAACGGCAAGACTCTACCAATTTGCTTCAGGTTTGACTTACGAGTGGATGGACTCGTATTTCACTCTCGTCGTCGGTTTGGCAGCGTAGCATCACCGGGGTGATACGAGGGTATTCCTCTTTAGTTCATTCCCGCTGATGTCTCTGTTGAACCACTTCAAGTGTACCATCGAGGGTGATTCCTCCTGGTTTCACTTGATGGTAGGCACCTAGATCAACTAATGTACTTAAAGGTAAGTAGTCAGGTGACCCAACGGTGCCCGCGAGATGTATTACATCGGGACGAAAGGAGATGCGGATACCATCGTGGGCCTGGTGCTTTCTCGTCGGCGGTGAGATACCAAACCACGAAAGTCGAGCTCCTCCGGGAGCACGTGAGATAAGGTAAGGAGGCGGTTCACCTTGTTGGTAACCGCGTGCTTTGACGGGACGACAGGGCGGGCCCCGGTGAGCGGTGGTCCTAGATTATGTTCGTTGTCCGTTGTGTTATTAAGTCAGGACAACGATAACGGTTGACCCGATAGATAATAAAAATGCTTAAATGGGTTAGGTGGATGGCTTGAGTGGGTCGACGTGCCCTATATGCGCTACCTCCACACGGGATAATGGGTGTGGGCCCCTCAGCGGCATACATTCTATCAACATCTCTAAAAGACGTCTAGTTCAGCATTGTGGCACAGACGGATCGTGCCATCTAGTTGGGAGATGGTGTTGGAATTCACCCTGCTCACAACGACACGGAGTGCGAGTGGTGACGGCCCAAGACCCCCTTGCGCTTAGGATGTAGACCGGCGGGGACCTCTTTTATGAGCCTAGGTAGGACTATGTCGTGTCGGATAGCTTCGGTGGGGCATTCCCTAAAAAGGTGTGCGCCACCCTAGAGATCCGAGCGTGTAGGGTAACAGTAGTGCAGCCTCTGCAGGGATGATAATCTATTCGAATATCCGTGTCCACGATAACATGATGCTTTATGCTGAAGCCAGATCCTACTACTATAAACTATTACGAGTAAACTGTTGGTTCGGGGTTTTCTTCCTCGCAGGCAAGTCGAGGAAGGGATATCGAAGGCATTGATAATTATGATAACTTAACATTATACAATGCTGCAGCAACTTCTACTACATTGTTACTTTATGCTTTATATATAACTGTTGGCTAATCTCTTCATGTGATTCAAGAACCGACTTAAGATGCTATTCTTCGGTAGGCCAAGCTTCTTCGCTCTTACCCTAGTATTTCTGTCTTACAGTCCACTATACAGCCTCTTCTTCCATTTTGATACCAATTCTTAAATGCTTAGTAGCCTTGGTTTAAGTCTCGCTGAGTATTCTAGATACTCACTCGTGATTTATTTCCTCCTTTGTTTTATATACCCGGTTGTTGCGATCAGACAATGGAGCCCAGGAGCAGGAATACCCCAGAGGCGCCTACTACGACGTGGAGATCCCCGACGACCAGGAGTAGTTCGGAGGTTGCCAGGGAGGAGGCCTCGCCTTTTCGATCGTCGAGTAATGTTTGTGCTAGTCTTCTTAAGGCAAATTTGTATTCTTGTGTCTGTACTCAGATATTATTGGTTCCGCTAACTTTGTGCTCTTGAGCTGTTGTATTCGAGCCCTCGTGGCTCCTGGCTTGTATTATACATCTTGTTTTTTATTAGAGTTGTGTTCTGATATCATACCGTGAGTCCTTGATCTCGGTTGTGTACCTTGCGTGTATGATTACAGTACACGGTCCGATTTCGGGGGTGTCATAAGTTGGTATCAGAGCCGACTGCCTGTAGGACACCCCCTTCGAACTCTTTGGTCGAAGTTGAGTCTAGTCTTTATGAAAATACTTTACTAACAGTGTCGTGTGGCTTATCGGCCCACGTCACAAACTGGTTGGTATTAGGATCTTTTTCTCTGCACCTTTACTCTGGGACTCTGATCTCTCTTCTCTTTCGGGTTAAAGATTTTTCTAACACTAACTCTAGGTTCTCGTGAATACTTCCTCCCGGAGAGCCCTTCATTAAAGATGATCACCTGATTCACCAGAAGACCCCGAAGATTACTCTCTGATTAATGCATGAGACCCCATGTGCCCATCACCTTTGCAATTCCCTGCTACCGATAAGTCCGTATGGATAACTACATGCACCTTCCATTCATACCTTCATTCACATCTGCTCTTGTTGTTACAAGATACCTTGAAATATTCTCTGATGTTTCAAGAATCTTTTGTCCTGCTGTCTTGGAGATTCTTTCGCACTGTGAAAAATTCCTCACACTTACTGGGATCCGTTCACCCCCAGTTGTTCAAGTGACTCCGAAAATACTTGGGAATACCATCTGATGATCACATTTTCCTTTCCATTGGTCTGTTTGACCTCCCTCGTATTATCACTTATCCGAGCTGTGATAATTCCCTTCTTATGAAAACACATTTCAATAACCACCTATGGAAGAGAACCTTGCCAATTGGTCCGCCTCATTTTAATGAGAAATAAAATGGTTCTCATCGTCCCTCACCTTTGGTATCGATATTGTTTCCAACATTTTTGACAAGTTGTGCTCCGAGAAACCTTGCATCATAATCGCATAAAATGTCACCACCCCTTTTGTATGTAATTTGCACTAAGCCACAGTTCCACAGGACCGAAATCCAACTCTCCTTTACATTCATGTTTCCGAGGTTATTCCTTGCGCTTGACCTCACATACAATTCACGAGTCACCTACATTGTGATATTCAGTCCGATATCAGACTCAGTGCTTATGCCTGATGCTATGGACCCCTTTTCGTCATTCGTTATCGACGTCGACTGCTTGCATATCCGCTTGAAACTTCTCATGCTTTCCTTTGTTTCTCTCAATGTATTTCTCTGAGTTTAAACTCGAGAGATACTCTGTACCCCATTCGCTCATACAACCTCTTTGATTAACCTGGTACCGATGCGACCCCCTTCAGCTTTCCTCCTAGCCTATTGATACGTCTCAAACATATCTATAATTTTTGCATGTTCCATGCACTTTTATGTGACATTCCTACATGTTTTGCTACAATTTTATATCATTTTACACATATTTTGAATAATCTACTAACTCAGTGAGCCCAGTGCCAGTTCCTGTTTGCTGATGTCTTTAGTTGCAGTGATTTTTCGCCAATTTAAAATGCCAAAAAAATCTAGAAAAATCGGAATAAAAATCAGCGTTCATGAAGCTTCCGGAAGCACCGAAGGAGGGCTAGAAGGGCCCACCCCTCCCAGGCAGCCAGGGGGCGCGACCCCACTCCTCGTTGCGCTAGGAGGATGCCTGGAGGAGGGGCCACCCCCTGGTGCCCCTTTCGGCCTATTTTTACCCCTCGTCCAGAAAACCCTCGCAGAAGACCCTGCATCACAAATTACCTCTCTGTTCCGCCGCCGCCGCGCTCCGAAGATCGGGAGCACCAGAAGACCCGTTCCCGGCACCCTGTCGGAGGGAGGATTGACCTCCTTGAGCCTCTCCACCACCATGGACGCCTACCGGATGTGCCGTGTGTAGTTTCCCTTGGACCATGAGTCCAGGATCAGTAGCTATGTGATGTCTTCTCTCCATCCATGTTCTTCAATGTTTAGACCTTGTGAGCCGCCCTACATAATGAAGGAACATATGTAATTTTCCTGCTGTTACCATGCTGAGTTTGCTGGGATTCGAAGGATTATGAGATTATGTTCAGATTGTGATGAGTTATATATTTGGTTTACCTTTTATATTTTGTTCTTAGTAATTCTTTCATGTTCTCCGTTGCTGTTTGTTGCTTTGGCCAAGTAGTATATAGTGACTCCAAGAGGGAGTGTTATGCATGATTGTGGGTTCATGCCCCCCGATGTCTATCTTGAGTGACAGAAACAGGAGACTAGGGGATGTGTTGTTTCCACCAAGGAGAAAACAACGGTGCTTGTAACCGCGGTTGCAAGGATTGTTTACCTTACACATAGATTGTTAATGCAATTTTCTGTTTCTTTGAGTTTACACTTTGGGCGGGGCTCACAACTTAATACCAGCGAGATGTTCTGGATAGATATATCAAGGTGGATGATTATTAATAGATGCAGATGGATTTCGGTCTACTTGTCTTGGCGTACTGCCCATACTATTGAGCACTCTTACTTTCAAGTAGCATAATTAGCATTGCGGTGCATTTATAATTTTGTCAATTGCCCATCTGTAATTTGTTCACCCATCTTAGTTGTTTATCGTCTTTTTGGAGAGAGACATCACTAGTGAAAGTCATGGGACCCCGGTCCATATTTCCATCAATGTTTAAACCTTCAATTTACTTTACCGTTTTTACTTTCGATGCATTTATCACTGCCACTATAATTATCTCTAGCGTTTGATCCTTTGTAAACAGCAAGGCCGAAGGGATTGGCAACCCCTCTTTACTCGTTGGGAGAAAAGTTATTTGTATCGGTGTGCAGATCCACGTCAACTTGTAACCTTCAGGCAACTTAATATATGTCACCATTGACACCTACTTACGGCAGTTGGAGTCCTACTGGTTCGATCTCAACCTTGGTATCTTTGCCAAGGGAAATATTGCTACTAGCTACATCTCAACCTTCCACTTGTGGTAGCCAACGAGAAGCGCCATCCCGCGCTATCACCTATTCGTAGGTACGATGAAGCCCCAAAGTAAGTATGACAACTCGTCGAGATTCCATCGATGCAGAGAAATGAAGACATCAACAAGAAATATTAACTTCTTCGAGAAGGGCAACAAGAACTAGAAGATTCATTAGAATACGAAACAAAAACTTTACCCGTTACACTACCTTTTAAATCCCGGGACGAGATTTATTGTATTGGGGAAGATCTGTAACACCCCCAGTGTCATGCTACAATGATCACATTTTGTTAATGACAAATCATAGTGATTAACCATGCCTTGATTATCATTGGATCAAATCATATTTGAAATCCCCTTGGTAGGAATTGAAAACAAAAATTGAAATTAAAGTTAATCCAAAAATTGTGCAACCAGTTTTATTAATTGCCTAAATACCAGTAGGTCATAAAAATATATAATTGTGGATTTATTAAGTTATTTAAATGATTTAAATAAATACAAACTGTAGCTAAAAGAGCCCTAATTAGTCCTTTGCATTTTATATAATGCTCAAATGAATTTATTTAGCAACCAAACTTTTTGTATCATTTTAATAAATGGTAACAACAATATTGGAACAAGTGGCATGTTTTACAAAAATCCATTTGATGGCTAAAAAAAATAAATAGCTAGGTGGAACACAACAAAATGAAAAAAAGGAAAAAGACTAAATCCCTCCCAGGGCAAGGCCCCTCCATTGGGACCGACCCACTTCCCCCTCCCCTTGTCTTCTTCCCCACTCCTCTATTCATCATGCGTGGAACACATCCGTCAGTCGGCCGCGCCATGGCGGCCATCCCGCGGCCACCGGCGGGGATAAGGCGCCCCCCCCCCCTTGTGCCCCTCGCCCCAAACCCTAGCCGCCCCTCCCTTCCTCCAATGCGTTCTCTCCCTCAAACGAGCGCATCCGTGAGCGTACCTCGCCGGTACTCGCGGCCACCGACGTCCACTCGGTCTTGCATCTTGTCCAAGAGCTTAGGGGAGCCCGTCTCCGTTTTCCTCGCACGCCAATTCATGCCGGAGCTCGCGGCAGCTCCTTACGAGGTCGTCGTCTACGGCCCCGGCGGCCGCCTCTGGTCGATTACCTCACCCCCATCCCTCCCCGCTCTTCCTTGAGCAACTCTTGAGCTCCACGGTGAGCCGCAGCTCCGATTTCCCCTTTTCCCAATCAATTTCGTCGTATAGCCGCGCTGCCATGGAAGTCATTCTCCGGCCGCCGCCATTGTCATCGTAGCAGTCGCCACGGACCAGCTCGGCTCGTGCAAATGGCATGGACGGGTGCATCTCGTCGCGCTGCTCACGTAGGATCTAACGGTGGTCGATTTGGTGCACCATGGAAGGCAAACGGCCACCGCCGACCTCACTATGGCCTCGCCGCCGTGTACCTTGCCGCCGGCGTGCACGCACGGTTGGTTGTGGGATAGACCCACTGACAAGTGCCCCATCCCCCCCCCAAGTTGATTAGCCCCTAATAATTTGTTTAGCAAATCAAACCCCCTCACTTTCTATGACATGTGGGACCCCAGCCTTTTAGTTAATGAAACTGTTTAATTTAAATCTGTATAAATTATAGGCTCTATGACATGTGGGCTCTAGGCCACTAAAACTTAATGCCTGACATTTTATTAAGTTAAACATAGACGTGTGTCACTGACATGGGCCCCATCCATGTTTAAGTAAATTAAAATAATTTATTAAATTCCAGTGTATGACATGTGGGTCCCCCTTGTCATATTACTGTTCTGGATAATGTTGTGGATAATGTTGAGTTTAATTAATAAAAGAAATTCAGAAATTCTTTTAAATGATTTAAAACTTTAGAAATTAATATCTTTTAAAACGTAGCTCAGATGGAAAAACTTTATACATGAAAGTTGATCAAAAAAATACAACAAAAACGGATACGCTACCCATATACCTACCACCCCCTCTAGCATACCGAACCTGAGACACCCCCCTTGATACGTCCAAAATGCATCATTATTTTATATAGTACTTATTTCCTATTCATTGATATATTTCATGGTATGATGTTATTCTTATGTTGTTTTGGCCTATTTTACACAGTTTGCAACTTTCCGATGCTGAAGCAGCAGACGCAGGTTTCAGCGGTGAATAGTGGACGCTGAGTTGCTGAAACAGAAGACCTCCAAATTACCTGAAAATTGACGGAGGTCATTTTCCAGAAGAATGACGGGGACACACAAAATGAAGACCAGAGGGGGGCCACCAGGAGCTCGGGCGCCCACCTAGCGCGGCCCCACCCCTGGTAGCGCCCGGTGGCCGCCTGGACCCTTGGGGCCACCCCAGGCTCCCCCTCTGGCCCATTTATCCCTCATCTTCCTAAAACCATAAAAAGAGAAGATTTTCGCGAGTTCCGCCGCCGCTCTGTGGCGGAAACCAATAGAGGAGAAAAGACATCTCCGGCGGGCAGATTCCGCCGGGGAGAACACCTCCCGGAAGGAGAGATCATCGCCATCGTCAACACCATCGTCACGGGCATCATCGTGATCATCATCAACATCATCCCCAACATCAGCACCATCTCCACCACCATCCAATCTCACCTCACAAGTTTATCTTGTGTTGTAATCCATACTATCTATCCTCTCTACTCTACCGGTGTTGATTACTACCTTGTGATGAATGCTATTGAGTTTTGTTGGAGAAATATCATAGTGTCCAGATTGTTTATCATCTATTTATCCCCTCTGATCATGATCTCTTTTATGTCTTGTGAGTAGTTACTTTGGTTCTTGAGGACATGGGAGAAGTCTAGTTGTTAGTAGTCATGTGATGTTGAAGTAATATGTGTTGTTTGATATTTAAGTTGTGTTGTTATTTTCCTAGTGGTGTTGTGTGAGTCGAACACTCAACACTTCGCCTTATTAAGGACCCAGGGGAATGCATTGTGCATTAAGAATGCTTACGATGGGTTGCCGGAGTGACAGAAACCTGAACCCCAGTTCGCACGCTTTTGCACAAGGGAACAATGGATCGTCGATCGTATTTCTATGGTTTGGCTTTTTCCTTAATTACTATCTTTTATTTGTGGATGCTTGCAAGATGTTTAATCATAAGAGTGCACTCATATTAGTCTAGAGGGTGTACTAGCATAGATCCACCCACTCAACACTTATCAACACAGCACATAGTACCAATGCGGAATATGGCGAAAGCACGTGACTATTTCTCCCGTGTGTCCTCAAGAACATTTTATCCTTTATAAATTCAGTTGCTAGGCCTATCCTTTTCTCAAAAGGATTGGGCCACTTGTTACTCCTTAGTGCCTTTCACTTTTCTCGCTTTTACCTTTTTGATGCTTATATCGAAAAACCCCTAAAAAGCTATCTTTCAGTTCCTGCAGCCGTTTCTTTACCAAAGTCACTTACCAATACCTTCTACTCCTCGTTGGGTTCGACACTCTTATTTATCGAAAATTCTACAAATGATCCCCTACAGTTGAGGGTCATCAAGTACTGCTTTATGGCACCATTGCAGGGGAGTGTAGCGCTATTATTAAGTGAAGCTGGTAAGGAAGTTTTTATATTTCCGTTTTTATTTTGCCGTTGTTACTTTTTGTCCCAATGGACACCTCTACTCTTGGTTCGTTGCTTATTGGGAAACGCCCACAACTGTGGTGGTCACTCCTATCCCTACTGAAATTGTTCCTTACAAAATACCATCTGGTATTATCAATTATGTCTTAGCTAATCGCTATGAAGGAGACAGACATCCAGGTGAACACTTGCTACATTTATCACAACTATGTTCATTATTCAAGCTTGCAGGTGTATCAATGGAGTTCGTCATGAAGAAATTGTTCTCCATATCACTTATAGATAAAGCTTCAGATTGGTATAAGCTCCTCGATAACTCACATCTACTTAATTGGCAAGAGCTTATGTCTCTCTTTTATACAAAGTTTTATCCTCTTCATGAAATTCATCGAGACAGGAATTACATCTATAACTTTTAGTCTCATGACGGAGAGGGCATCGCTCAAGCTTGGGGGAGACTGAAGTCCCTAATTTTAAAATGTCCTATCCATGAACTCCCCAAAGATATTATACTTACAAATTTTTACGCCAGGCTTTCTCGTCAGGATAAGGAGATGTTGGATGCCTCCTCTAGCGGGGTATTCCAAACAAGGAGCATTGAAGAAAAATAGGATCTCATTGAGAGGATCCAGAAGAACACCAAAGACTGGGAAATCAACAAAGTTATTGAGCCCTCTATAAATTATGAGCATGATTACATTGAGAGCTATGTGAAAACTGATTATTTTAATACCTTTTGTTCTAAGATTGGTCTTGATTCGCAGCTTATGATTGATTTTTGTAAGAACTTTGCCTCTCACATTGACTCTTCTAAGGAGGAGAAGGATCGGTATCATAAACCTTTTAAAGAATTACCTGCTGATATAAATGTTGCTGACCCTATTCTGCCTGCAGTTTTTTTATGAAAAGCCCCTTTTTCCTATAAGGATGAGGGAGCACTCTTTTGTGACAGGAATAATATATAAAAGTGAGAGACGAACTGACGAACCTGAGGACCTGATCAAGGTCGATCCTCAAGTTGCGGTGGTTAAAGATTTAGTTACTGATGATGTTTCTGATTCCATTATGAATTTTTGTGTTGTTTCAACTAACATTGTCACTGCCAAGAATAAAAGCCCAATTTCAGGTACACCAGTGGTGTCTATCAAAATAGGAGATCACAATTATTACGGGCTATGCGATTTGGGATCAAGTGCTAGTGCTATTCCTTATTCACTCTATCAGGAGATCATGGGTGAGATTTCACCCTATGAACTTGAAGAGATTGATGTTACTATTTATACAGCAAACAAAGAAACTATCTCTCCCATTGGAATTGTGAGAGATGTTGAAGTCCTATGTGGAAAGGTAAAGTATCCTACCGACTTTCTCGTACTTGGTTCGGTGCAAGATAGTTTTTTCCCTATTACCTTTGATAGGACTTTCCTCAGCCCTTGTGGTGCTATAATAGATTACAAAAAAGGTAAGGTTTCTGTTGAATTCAATGGTGAGCCATATGAATTTAACTTTTCTAAGTTTTGCAAGAAGCCTCATGGTACTGATTTACCTAGTGATGATAAAAATTATTGAAAATATTGCTTCTATTGATATTCCTCCTAATGATCCTTTGCAACAATATATGGAAGACCACGAGAATGATATGCATATGCAGGAGAGAAATGAGTTAGACGAAATATTTACAAGACAAACTGCTATCCTGAAGCAAAACCTTCCGGATGAAGCTTTAGGAATCCTAGCACAACCAAAAGAAGACCCAGTGTTTGACCTCAAACCACTTCCCGATACGCTCAAGTACTCTTATTTAGATGAAAAGAATATATATCCTGCTATTATCAATGCTAACCTTTCAGGATTTGAAGAAGAGCGATTATTGGAGACACTTCGCAGACACCGTGGTGCCTTGGGCTATACCCTTGATGACCTTAAGGATATTAGTCCATCGATTTTCCAACACACTATCAATCTTGAGCCCGATGCTAAGCAAGTTGTTGATCATCAACGACGGCTGAACCCAAGTATGAAGGAAGAGGTTAGGACGGAGATTCTCAAGCTTCTAGACGCCTGTATCATCTATCCTATAGCTGATAGTAGGTGGGTAAGTCCAGTTCATTGTGTTCCTAAGAATGGAGGTATGACTGTTGTTCCTAATGATAAAAATGAACTAATACCTCAAAGAGTTGTTATTAGTTATACAATGTGTATTGATTACAGGAAGTTGAACAAGGCAACCAGGAAGGACCACTACCCACTGCCCTTTATCAATCAGATGATTGAGAGGTTGTCTAAAAACACCCACTTTTTCTATCTCGACGGGTACTCTGGCTTCTCTCAAATTCATGTTAACTCTGCCGATCAAGAGAAGACCACTTTCACGTTGCCCTACGGTACTTATGCTTACAGGCGTATGCCTTTTGGTTTATGCAATGCACCTGCTACTTTTTAGATATGTATGTCTGCTATTTTTCATGGTTTCTGTGAGGAGATTGTGGAAGTCTTCATGGACGATTTCTCCATCTATGGAACTTCCTTTTACCACTGTCTCCACAATCTTAATAAAGTTTTGCAGAGATGCGAGGATACAAATTTAGTTTTAAACTGGGAAAAGTTCCACTTCATGGTTAACGAAGGGATCGTTCTTGCTCACAAGATTTCCAAGAGGGGAATTTAAGTGGACAAGGCGAAGATTGAAGCTATTGAAAGGATGCCCTAAGGGACATCAAAGGTATTCGTAGTTTTCTCGGTCATGCTGGTTTCTATAGAAGATTTATTAAAGACTTCTCTAAGACTTTGAGACCCCTCACTAATCTTCTCCAGAAGGATGTTCCTTTTGTATTTGATGAAGATTGTAAGGAGGCTTTCAAAGTTCTTAAGAAAGCTTTGATAACCGCTCCTATAGTACAACCACCTGACTAGAAATTGCCCTTTGAAATTATGTGTGATGCTAGTGATTTTGCTGTTGGAGCTGTTTTAGGACAAAGGGTTGATAAGAAATTGAATGTTATACATTATTCTAGCAAAACCCTTGATAGTGCTCAAAAGAATTATGCTACTACTGAGAAGGAATTCTTAGAAGTAGTGTTTGCTTGTGATAAGTTTAGACCTTATATTGTTGATTCCCAAGTCATTATCCATACTGACCATGCTGCCCTTAAGTACCTTATGGTGAAGAAGGATGCCAAACCAAGACTCATCTGGTGGGTACTCCTTCTTCAAGAATTTGATTTACATATTGTTGATAGAAAAGGAGCAGATAATCCAGTGGCGGACAATCTTTCAAGAATGGAAGATATTCCGCATGACCCCATCCCGGTCAACGACCACTACAACAAGAACCCCCCTTTAGCAACGCATCAATGTGTTGTCGTAGGTCCATATATCCTTTGCTAAGCTCTACACCAACGGATTATTATGCATTGCCGTAGGTGGAGTTGCAAGGATCTACGACAACATATATGTGTGCGTTGGTAAGTGCCATATAAAAGCGTTGTTAGCTAGCAACAGAATAAACTAGAGCTCAACAACACTTCATATGCGTTGCTGGCGACCCTGCACAAAAGGATTTTCAAAAGCTTCACTATATAGCAAGAACAATTAATGATATTTTTTGTATATTGCCATTCATAATTATTAGATCAATGTGATAATGCGTAGGACACACAATATAATAAACAAAAAGATTTGATATCTTAAACCAACTATTTTGCATTACAAAGAATATGATCCAAATATTACAGGAGGTGAAACTTTCTAGTAGTAACCCAATTCTTGACCTTCTAATCAACTATACATGTTTGAAACATTGACCCTAAATACGACATTTTAATTCTCCGATTGTAGCTCCATTCTTAACCTTCCAGTCAACATATGTGCCATGCATCATCAACTTATCTTAGTGATCTACAACACAACAACAACAACAACAACAACAACAACAATATGAGATGAGAAACTTACAGTGGAGAAAATGAGGTAATATTGAAGTAAAATTAAAGAAGCACACCATACAAATGTGATTTGCCAGGACTTAGATTTATATATGGACATGCAGCTTATTAGTTATCTAAATAAAAAATCTTCTTCAGCGGGAATTTATTATACAAAATTGCAAATGGAACCTATATCTGTGTACTCCTTTTCTTGCATCTTAGATGAACTAAAAACTATATGAACTATCACTATATATTTTTAGTGTCCTAATATATTTTTAATTAAAAAGGACCAAAATGCAGAAGTGGAAAGTGCAAATACTTGCAATGCCAGTGCCACCACGTTGTAAAGAAACAACAATAATATACACCAGCAAAAGGATTGCCACCATGTTATGAAGTACAAACACGGATACTTTGTAAACTGAGGAGATTCTATTTCTCTTAAGCTCCCAACACAAGTTATAAATGTCCATGAATCATTCAGTTAAGAAACTGCATGTCAAAACATTATGCACCTTTGATCAATCGGATGTGGATTTTCATTGTGAGCAACCATCAGCTTGTATTTACTACTAAAAATTATACGAACATTATATTATGTTAACAATGAAATGGATCCAGTAACCGACTAATGACATGTAGGTAACCAATACTACCAACTATACATAACAGAATATTTCCATTTTAGAGATGTCTCTGCACTAGTTAGGTTTGTATCACATTACTCCCGTACTACTCATGCTTGGGATGATTTACTAGTCATGCTTGATATCGTGTATTAGGAGAAATCTCAGTGCTAGGAAATAAAAAATCTTTGAATAACAACATTCCACAAAACTTTCTAATTACCTGAGAAATACTGTCACACATTATAAAGCCTCGATCCATGGATTAAATTCTTAGAACCTGCAAACGCAACAACACAAAAAAAGAATTATCAGATTTCCGATATTTTGAGTTATCAACTCATGGATAGAACTTAACTGGTTTTTTCATGGCGTATAGAGTGGCGTTGTGTATACTCTACAATGGCAAACAACTTTCATGTTCCAAGTTCAGGTAGTGACATCGTTACATATTCTTATCTAAATTGCAAATCTAAACAACCTAGATTGAATGTAAGTGAATTGGAACGGTTATGTAGTAACAAGTCAGAATTGGTTGCCTTGCTCTAGCTAGGAGACCGAGGAGTGGATAGTCAATGCACTTTGTCACATCATGAGCATACCTGAAGGCTATATAAAGAAATGAGCACAATATTTCCAAGAGAGAGAGAGAGAGAGCAGAGAGCAGAAGGACATGCTACCAAACACCTAATTTTTCAATTCAATGATCTTCAAAGTTCATCAACTTGTCGTCTCTCTGCACAAACCATCCTTACTCCTTGTTCAACTTTAGAGCAGAATAATCCTGCGTTTTCACTGAGAGACTTACATGTCACTTAAATGTCTCCCTTCAGTTATGCGAGAAAAATAGGAAATCTTAGTTGGTTTGAAGTTTGCACGTGCTGCTGCACGGGCAGGGACAAGCCTCGGTGAGGATGTGGTCCTTAGGCTCAGCTGATAGCCCAGCCAATGCAAATAAAACGCCACGGTGAACACTGGAAAAATATCCAATCATTCCCCGCTGCCGCCTCGTCGCCATCGTTTGTTCGAATCACAGATGGTTGCCATCGATGTCATTGCTGGCCTTGTGTCGTTGCAGCCGGTTGGCATCATTCCAGTTTTGCTACACTTACCACGTGCGGAACCATTGTAGGAGACCTGCCACTCAACTCTGAAGGACAAAGCCATGCCTGCAGGCTACATTTTACACAGACAGTAAGCTAGAGTCCAAGAACAGTAAACACACTGGATTGATTTTACTCAGCCTTTCCTTTAACCTAGATGCCGATTTTCCTCCCCACCCATGCGTGCCTTGCCCTCGATCGTACTCACCTCCAGTACAGTGGTCACCCTTTCAACTCTAGGAGAATTGATTTCAACAGACAATAAGCCACCAGTGATATGATGTTCTGATTCTACCACAAGTCGTTAGGTTCTCCGCCTCTCCACTTGACAACACCTTGCACAAATAATTACCTAAAAGATATAGCCATCTGGTCAGTGATGTTTCTACGGGACTATTGGAAAATAAAATACCAAGCTACATGAAAAACAATTGTACCTTGAAACTAATTAATAAGAAGGGAAAATGGTGTGAGATTCACATATAATTAACATTAGTGTATAGAATAAGGGAAAATGGTGTAAACTGTACAAATAATGAACCTTGATGTATATAATGAGATACATAAACATGAGAGATGCATACACACTGTGTTTCACATTGTTGTGGTTCCAATCAGAGTCATAAAAGGTGGTAGTAGACTATTAGTACGAGAGAGGGATAGAAGTACATAAGTAAGCACTCAGAGTTATACAGTCTCAAACAGAGGTAGGAAAAGGAGAGGGAAAAACCGCATTGTTTGGCATCCTCTGATTTTCAGAGTGGAGTGACATCAATGCCGGTGCAATCCTGCGCCGACGGCGATGGATCATGATTACCATGATCTTAATGACAATGGCCCGCAAAGAATCCTCCTTGGCCTGCCACACAAAGAACCAAAGAGGGTAAGAGAAAAGGCGATTACAGGAGGATTTTCGTGCTCAACCTCCAGCGGTGTCGTAGACGAGGTGGCCAAGGCGGAGGACCACCACCGAGTCCAAGCCGGCAGCTGCGCGTACGGAGATGTGGCATTTGGTAGTACGGAGAAAAACCAGAGGAGGCGCGGGCACTGGCGACCTGTGGAAACTAGGGTTGTTGCAAGCCACATGTATGAGCGAGGAGGACGTCGCCACAGCAGGGGATTGGAGGAGAGGAGGGAGGGGTAGCCGGTCCGGCGAGCGGCTACGCGGCAAAGCGCCAGAGCTAGCCGGAATAAGAGGTGGAGGCGGTGGCAGTGTTGTGGTCACGGCGAGAGGAGATTTTCTTGCATGGTACTTGGACGAGGGAGGTGGAGATAATGTGAGGTTTTTTTTTCTGTAGATAATGTGAAGGTGGGTACCGAGGAGGTTAGCAAATCATGGGAGGTGGGAGGTTTTTTTTTTTTTTAGGAACACAGTACAACTCTGACGCTCACATACACGAGTATATAATCACCACTATGACGCACACACGCACACCCTATCCCTATGAGCATCTTCGCAATACTGAGCCGGTACATCATCTTGAGATTAACGAAGCAACCACCTCGTCTTCGACGGGAACGTCTCCTCCCACTGAAAGCGCATCACCGGAAGCCCTGGAATAAATCCAGGAAAATGCGAGCACCATTGTCAAATCTTGGATTTGAACTCTGGTGGGCTGGGGATACAACCATCCACCTAACCAACTCAACCACAGGTTGATTCGCTGGGAGGTGGGAGGTTGACCCAACAGATATCTATGATTTGTTGGTAGATACTCGTTGTTATAGGTGGGGGTTTGTTGTAGTGGACAGTTTTCCAGCCGAACAAGTTGCCGTTGTAAAAATACAGTTTCTTTCCGATCCTTAGTTTGTAGATTATGCTAATTTTATCGTTGCAAATTATTTTCCTCCAGGTTTAACATTTCAGCAAAGGAAGAAGTTTTTCCATGATTTGAGGCACTACTTTTGGGATGACCATCATCTTTTCAAAGAAGGTCCGGACGGGATCGTGAGAAGATGCATACCGGAACACGAAAAGAAGGACATTCTTAGACAATGTCACGATAGTCCCTATGGAGGACATCATGCCGGTGAGAGGACCGCACATAAGGTTCTCCAATCAGGGTTTTATTGGCCTACTCTCTTGTGGTAAGTGTCAGAGAGTTGGTAACATTAGTAGGAGGAATGAGATGCCTATGCATTACTCTCTAGTGATTGAGCCTTTTGATTGCTGGGGTTTTGATTTTATGGGTTCTTTTCCTCCCTCACACCAGTACACTCACATTTTAGTAGCTGTTGATTATGTAACCAAGTGGGTTGAAGCAATCCCCACTAAGAGTGCTGATCATAAGACATCTTTGAAAATGCTCAAAGATGTAACCTAGGTTTGGTGTACCTAGGTACCTCATGACTGATGGAGGATCACACTTCCCGCATGGAGATTTTAGAAAAGCTCTAGCCAAGTATGATGTCAATCATAGAATTGCTTCACCGTACCACGCTCAGACTAGTGGGCAAGTTGAGCTCACCAATAGAGAGATCAAGTTGATCTTACAAAAGACAGTTAAAAGTTCTAGGAAGGATTGGTCAAAGAATTTAGGAGATGCTTTGTGGGCGTATAGAACTGCTTATAAAAACCCCATGGGCATGTCTCCCTATAAAATGGTCTATGGCAAGGCTTGCCATCTGCCATTAGAATTAGAACACAAAGCTTTCTAGGCTATTAGAGAGCTTAATGCTAACCCAAAGTTAGCTGGTGAAAAGCGTATCATGAACTTGACTTCTCTAGATGAGTGGAGAAGTGAAGCTTATGAGAGTGCTAAAATATTTAAGGAAAAGGTAAAGAAGTGGCATGATAGAAGGATTCTGAAACGTGAATTTAATGTCGGTGATAAAGTTTTGTTGTTTAGATCTCACTTCAGGTTTTCTCCAGGTAAACTACTTTCCAGATGGGAAGGGCCATTTCATATCGAAGAAGTATACCGCTCTGGTGCAATCAAGATTAACAATTTTGATGGCACCAAACCTCAAGTTGTGAATGGGAAAAGTCTCAAGCATTACATGGTGGGAGACCCCGTCAATGTTGATGTAAATCTAGTACAGACAACATCTCATGAAGAATATGTTGCAGCCCGATTTCAGACACCAGCAGAAGCAGAATAAGAAAAGGTATGTATTCCGGTAAGGAAACATCGCGAACCACCATAAAAGTTCCATATTACGAGTTTTGGAAAAATTAGGAAAATTCGAAGCCTGATTGGACCGGAGAGGAGCTCCAGGGGGCCCAGGCGCCCCCCTTGCGCGGCACCGTATCTCGCGATTTCGTGTGTTTTCTTCTCGAGCTGTTTTCTGCCAGGATAAAAAGCTATTTTTAGAGATGTCTTCTTGTGGCTCGAGTGGAGAAGACTTTTTGGGGCGACGTATTCGTCAAGTCCAGAAGGATCTCAACCAAGGGAAGAGCATTGATTGGGCCACGGAAGAAGAAATCTCTACAAGGAAAACGGAGATGGAGCGCTCTGTGAGAGAGGAAGTCAAGATTATTACTGCCCAACAACAAGGAGGTCGAAGCAATCCCATCATGGTTGGATCTGTCCAACATCAATATGATCTTTCTCTTAACCTTTCAGGACCTCCCACTTCACTTGAAGATCAACGTATGATATCCACCATCTACGAAGCCTACTGCATCACCAATCAACTATGTGAAGATTTCCATGTACTGAAAGTACGAGTGGAACTCTTGGAATTATAAAATCAAACCCTTCGCGGTATCATCAGAGATGTGAAGAACAACAACAACAACAACAGGAATGAGGAGTAAATCTCCTCGGGTAATGGCATCCCCTTAGCTTGTCCAAGCTTGGGGGGAGTGCCTAGTATCTTTATCTTTATCTTATTCTTTTAGAGTCAAGTAGAGTCGTATCATGTCTAGGGAAGTTATTATATGAAATAGGTGTTTGCATAGAGGTCTATCACTCATTCTTTGGAGAGTCTATATCCGTGAGTGTGGATTCGTCTATAATGGAATATTAAAGAGTAGTCTATTGGTTCTTTCGCTGCACTCGGTATTCTCTTCACGCAATTGGCCTTATGTGATGATTCTTATGGGGAGTATTGACCTTATATCAGGTATGGCTTTGAAAACTTTATTTAATTTTGGCAAACATAGCTTTTGTCATGACAACATGTATGTTTTCTCAAGTGGCGACATAGCCAAAACCATTATGTTATTATGCTTGAAGTGTTATGTTGACAAGGAAGACAAGTTGATGTGTTATGCTTACTGATATGCGAGAGATGATAATTACTTCTCGCCCTTCGTTGGTTACCCCAAGTGGAAGGTGAGATGCAGCGTAGCGGCAAGTTTCCCTTGGTGAAGATACCAAGGTTGAGAGTATCGACCAGTAGGACTCCGATAATGATAAGTATGTGGTGAAGCGAGTAACGCGCCGTTTGAGATATTGCTCTCTTAACCTCGACGTGCACACAGAAACAAATAACTTTGGTCCCAACGAAGTTCAGAGAGGTTGCCAATCTCTCCGGTGTTGTTTTTTACAAAGGATCAAATGCAAGGGATAATGATAATGATAGCAAGTGAAAGTAAAAGCAAGAAATTAAATGAGCGTGTAAACAGTGATGAGAATATGGACCAGGGTCCCGTGATGTTCATTAGTGATGTCTCTCTCCCAAAAGACGATAAAACTGCTATGCGAGGTAAACAAATTACAACTGGGTAATTGACAGGATTATAAATGCACCGCAATGCTAACTATTCTACAAAGAACGGAAAACGCTCAAAAGCATGGGCAGTACGCCAAAATAAGTAGACCGAAATCCAACTGCATCTACTACTAATCATCCACCTTGAGATATCTATCCAGAACGCTGGTATTAAGTTGCGAGCCCCACCCAAAGTGTAAACCCAAAGCAACAGACAACTGCAATAAAAAGCACTTTGCGTAAAGTAAACAATCCTTGCAACCGCGGTTACAAGCACCATTGTTTACCCCTTGTGGCAACATCACATTCCCTAGACTCATGTTTCTGTCACTCAAGCGTGTCATCGGGGGGCATGAACCCACAATCGAGCATAACGTTCCCTCTTGGAGTTATTACCTACTACTTGGCCAAAGCAATAAACAACAACGAAGAACATGCAAGAATTACTTAGGAACAAAAATATAAAAGATAAGAACCAAATATATTACTCTATCTTAATCTGAACATAATCTCATAATCCATCAGATCCCATCAAACTCAGCATAGCAACAGCATAAAGATTACATATGTGCCTCGATCATGTAGGGCAGCTCACGAGGTCTAAACCATGAAGAACAAAGAGAGGAGGAGAACATCACATAGCTACTGATCACAGACCCATAGTCCAAAGGAAACTAATCACGGCACATCCGGGAAGCGTCCATGGTGGAGGGGAAGCTCCCAGAGGTCGATCCTCCTCCGACAGGGTGCTGGGGAGAAGTCTGCTGGCGCTCCCGATCTTGGAAGTGCAACGGCAGCGAAACAGAGGCGAGATCGCGAAAAAGGGTTCTGTCTTCAGAAGTTTCATGTCACAGGAAATAAATAGGCGAAGGGGGGCAGCCAGGGGGGCCACCAGGGGTCTAGGCGCCGCCCTGGCACGGCCAAGCCCTAGGCCGCTCCAGGTGGCCGCCTGGGGCCCTGGTGGGTCCCACCTGGTCCTCCTTCGGGACTCCGGAAGGTTCCTTCACGCTGATTTTTCATCTGATTTTTCCCAAATTTTTGGAGCACTTTTAATATGGGTGAAAACTGAAATAGAAGAATAGCAGAAAACAGAAACTGGCACTCGGGTGCACTGAGTTAATAGGTTAGTCCAAATATGACCAAAAGTGCATGAAAGTGTATCTAGATCATAGAAATATCACACAAAAGATGCATGGAGCAAGATGAAATTATAGATACGTTTGGGAAATATCAACATTCCCAAGCTTCATTCCTTCTCGTCCTCGAGTAGGTAAATGATAACAAGCATAATTTCTGTGGTGACATGCTAGTAACCATATAAGAACTTTGAAAAGTAAAGCAATCAAGGTATGTGATTCAATTCAAGTCATAACTTGCAAGTATCTATATTAGCATTGGAACAAGTAACAAAAGAAAATTAGCTGCAAGATCTCTCGTTGTCCGTGACTTGAATGTCTCCAAATGGTGTTCGCGTGCAAGAAGAGGGATAGGGAATACGAGAAAAAAATATTTTTGTTGAGAACTCAATCTACTAAAGTTTCACATTTGGTCTTCTTTGGAATCTTATCTTGACTCGTCCCTAGACCACTAGCCAGGTACAAGTCAATTTGATCCACTTCTTTTCGATATTTTGAGCACTGATGCAATGGATGAGCGTAAGCACGAGAGTTGACACTTAGGATGGCAAAGAGAGAAATATGGTGGAGGAGGAAGACAAAAAAGGTGAGAAAGGCGCACATCAATGAGGACAATCATAGGCGAGAGAGGGCCAAATGATAGATATGATATAAAATGCTCTCCAATGGAACTAGTGGGGCTGCATCTGACTTGCTTGCTCATGAAGACCTAGAGCTCTTTTGAGGAGGCTCATACTTGGAATATGCAAGCCAAGTTATATAGTGTGAAGGTCCCCACATAGCTATATGCATAAATGATCATCTCTATGGAGTACAAGGATAAGAGGGAGTACTACTGTGGATCTTTCAAAAGGATAGTAGTGTTTGCGCCTTTCTCTCTTTTTATTTTCTTTTTCTCTTTCTCTTTTTTCTATTTTTTGTATTTTTTGGTGGCCTCAATGGCTCTTTCTACTTAACTCTCATTTGTCCTCTTTGGGATCTTTTATTTTGTCCACTTTGGGATATTTTCCTCACTTAAGGGAAACACTCTAATTTACAAGAGGGTATAGAAGATCTTTCACACTTTACAAGGTACTCAACACATAAAGAATATGTAGCTATCATGATGTATGCAATGTATGCCTCTGCCAGTGTAGCAGGAACATGTATGACATGAAGATCAAGTCATGTAGAGGTGGATGCTGCATGGCAATATATCTCGGGAAGGCTATGGAAATGCCTTGATAGGTAGGTATGGTGGCTTTTTTGAGGAAAGATATAGGGAGGTTTATGATGACAGAGCGTATCATGCCAAGGGTTTGAATGTACCGGCGAAGGTGGACGCCAACTCTTGGAGTGAGAAGAAGGAAATGCACGACACGAGAGAGGCTAGCAAATATGAGGAGGTGGAAGTGTCAACTTTCAATACTTACATTAGTCCGAAGAACTCATGCACTTATAATCGGTAACTCTCAATCTAATAAGGAGGTTCACAAAGAGACAAGTACCCCGAGGAGGAGTGTATGGGGGTTTGGTTATCCTTGCGCATCCTCGACTCATGGTACGTGAGTGTACTCTAATATCCGATCCCTCAAAAGATTAGCGATCCATCTAGTAGCTAGAGTTCTCAACTACTTTTGTAGGTTTTCAAAATAAACACAGATTTCCCAAAATACGACACCAAAAGTTCAAACATTACTCACAACAATACCTCAAAACTATTGCAAGTTACTACTAAAATTAAATAGCAACCTCAATTACCTATTCTCAAGACAAGACGCAACTCAGTGCAACAACCAACTCTCTTAACAAGATAAACATGAAAACTAAAGAGAGTTCTAGTAACAAACTAAACAAAAGCCAAGGCTCTTGCTAAAGAAAAACTAAGACTAAAACTAAACATGGCAGTAGCTACGAAAAGATAAATCCTATGATGTGTTCTAGATTGGAGTGGAGCGTATTTCTCTCCCAAACAAAGTAAGCTGGGGTCTAAATTTTTATGAACAGCAAGCAAAGCTAAATAAAACTAAAGATAAAACCTAAGAGCGAGACGTTCCAAGCATAGCACATAACACATGAAGTGATAAAAATATAGTGAGACGAAGGACGAACTGATGATTGTTGATGGAGAAGGGGATGCACGGGGACATCCCCAAGCTTAGACGCTTGAGTCTCCTTGAATATTTATTGGGGATGCATGGGGGCATCCCCAAGCTTGAGCGCTTGACACTCCCGGATCTTCTTTCATCATCTTCTCTCGCACACTTGAAAACTCCCTTCATACATAACTCATCATAAGCTGATTACAGAGGTTAGTACCCTTAATAAAATAATTTCTCCCCACTGTATATAAGGATATTCTTGAAGAGATACTGTTTCTCAAGATTTCCAAAAGGTTTTTGCAAAGAAAAAGCAAGCTTAAGGTTTGCAAAAGTAAGAAAAGGCAAAACGTGGCAGAATCTGTGAAAAACAGAACAACATGTAGTAGAGAATTTTTTCGGAGAACTTCTGCAACTCAAATAAAAAAACTCAGAACATACGAAAGTTTCACAATTGTATAGATCATTCTGTGTAAAAAATTCAGCTTAAAAAGATGAAACGGTGAGTTTTTCCGATTTTTTTCCGTCAAGAAGACAGAGTCTGTTTTCTGGATAGCATGTCACAACTTTTGCTTCCCTTGTCATAAGAGGCTATAACTTGGCACAAAGCTTGAAAATAAAGATACAATGATGTTGCTACAGTAGTGAAAAACATCAAGACCACTAAAAACAGAAGTAAAAACATCTTGGGTTGCCTCCCAACAAGCGCTTTCTTTCATGCCTTTAAGTTGGGCATAAAGCAAAAGAAGAATCAAGTTTTATCAAGAGAGAGAGAGAATGGCTAGCCCGTGTAACAGACTCAAATGGTAACTTGATTTTCTTTATATGGAGGTGTTCCATCCCCTTTTTGAGAGGGAATTGAAATTTTATATTCCCCTCTTTCATGTCATTAATGGCACCAACGGTGCGAAGAAAAGGACGTCCCAAAATAGTTGGACATAAAGGTTCACACTCTATATCCATAATAATAAAATCAACGGGAACATATTTGTCATTGACAATGATAAGAACATCGTCGATCTTCCCCAAAGGTTTCTTTACGGAAGAATCAACAAGACGAACACCAAAAGAACAAGAATCAAAAGGTTTCAATTGAAACATGTCATACATTCTTTTGGGCATGACGGAGGTACTAGCTCCAACGTCACACAAAGCATAGCAAGAGAAGTAATTTAATTTAATTTTTATCGTAAGGTCGCAACCATCATCTAGCTTTCTAGGTATGGAGGCTTATATCCTAAGCTTCTCCTCCCTAGCTTTGATTAGAGCATTTGTGATATGCTCCATGAAGGCAAGATTAGGTGTGCTAGTGTGGGGATCTCTAGACATTTTGTGTAGCAATCTGATAACTTCTGAGAGGGTGCAACTATCAAAATCAATAGCACTACTATCAAAGATGGTAGTATTGTCATCTAGGCTCACTTGTTTGAAACCCTCTATGTTCATAGGAGTTTCTTCTTCTACGGTTGAGGTATTAGCATCACCATTAGTAGGCCCAATGGGACCAGGAGTGCACTGGGTGCTAGCAGTTTGGGTATCCTCAACGATTTGAATAGCGGCAACTGTGTGGTGTGTAGGAAGGCTCTTAATTCTATCCTCTTCCATAGGGATAACTTATGGTTTGGCTGCCATTTGATTTATCAAATTAGATTGGGTGTGGGACATGTTCGACACATGGGTTTCAGTGGTGGTAAGTCTAGCCTGGAGATTGGAGATCTCACTATTCAAGCTCACAAGTTGTTCACTAATGTTTTGCAGAATGGCAGTGTGCTCATCTATTTGCTTAGAGAAGGCTTTGTTTTGTTCAAACTGGGTGTGCATATAGTTCTTAGTAGCCTTCTCTATTTCTACCAGTTTCTCATAGCTATGTAGGTCTCTTTACTTGTAAGTAGGGTTGTAGTAGTTGTTGCCAGGATAGATGTTGTTGTTCCCATAATTAGATGGAAACGGTCTAGGATTACTAGCAAAATTTCCCCTATAAGCATTGTTGTTGAAGTTGTTTCTAGCAATAAAGTTCACATCTACTTGCTCCTAAGCAACCAAAGAATTTAAAGGAACATCATGAGGATCAATGGAGGGTTGCTTGGTAAGTAGAGACATAATCAAGTCAACTTTTTAATTTAGGGAGGTAATCTCCTCGATATAATTTACCTTCCTACCTGTTGGAGCGCGTTCGGTGTGCCATTGGGAATAGTTGGTCATCATCTCGTCGAGAAGTTTTGTGGCAGCACCGAGTGTAGTTGACATAAAGGTTCCTCCCGCGGCCGAATCTAACAGGTTCCACGAGGTAAAGTTCAAGCCTGCATAAAAAGTCTAGATAACCATCCAGGTAGTCAAACCATGTGTAGGGCATTTCTTAACAAGGCATTTCATACGTTCCCAAGCTTGGGCAACGTGTTCATTATCCAATTGCTTAAAATTCATAATGTTACTCCTCAATTGGATAATTTTAGCAGGTGGGTAATACTTCCCAATAAAAGCATCTTTGCACTTATCCCAAGAATCTATGCTATTCCTAGGCAAAGATGGAAACCAAAATTTAGCTCCTTCCCTCAAAGAGAAAGGAAAAAGCTTGAGCTTAACAACATCACCTTTTACTTCTTTATACTCTTGCATATCACATTACTCAACAAAATTATTTAAGTGTAAAGCAGCATCATCTCCAACACCAGAGAATTGATATCTCATAACAAGGTTTAGCAAAGCAGGTTTAATTTCATAAGAGGTAGCTAAAGTGGCAGGTGTGGCAATAGGAGTGCAGATAAAGTCTTTGTTGTTGTGACTAGTGAAGTCACACAACTTAGTGTTTTCAGTGGAACCCATAGTAGCAGCAAGTGTGGCCGTTTTTTTTAGTTTTTGATATAAGATACAAAGATAAAAACTGAAAGGTAAACTAACAAGACTAAAAAGCAAAGGTAAAAGTAAGGGGGCAACTCCCCTATATTATCACTCGGAGCCCCCGGCAACGGCGCCAGAAATTTTCTTCATACGCGAGAGATGATAATTGCTTCTTGCCCTTCGTTGGTTACCCCAAGTAGAAGGTGAGATGCAGCGTAGCGGCAAGTTTCCCTTGGTGAAGATACCTAGGTTGAGAATATTGACCAGTAGGACTCCGATAATGATAACTAGGTGGTGAAGCGAGCAACGCGCCGTTTGAGATATTTCTCTCTTAACCTGGACCTGCACACAGAAACAAATAACTTTTTCCCAACGAAGTTCAGAGAAGTTGTCAATCTCTCCGTTCTTGTTGTTTACAAAGGATCAAACGCAAGGGATAATGATAACGATAACAAGTGAAAGTAAAAGAAAGAAAGTAAATGAGCGTGTAAACAATGATGAGAATATGGACCAGGGTCCCGTGATGTTCACTAGTGATGTCTCTCTCCCAAAAGACGATAAAACTTCTATGCGAGGTAAACAAATTACAGATGGGAAATTGACAGGATTAAAAACGCACCGCAATGCTAACTAGGCTACAAAGAAAGGACGAGGCTCAAAAGCATGGGCAATACGCCAAAATAAGTAGACCGAAATCCAACTGCATCTACTACTAATTACCCACCTTGAGATATTTATCCAGAACATCTCGCTGTTATTAAGTTGCGAGCCCCACCCAAAGTGTAAACCCAAAGAAACAGACAACTGAATTAAAAAGCACTTTGCGTAAAGTAAAAAATCCTTGCAACCGCGGTTACAAGCACCATTGTTTTCCCCCTTGTGGAAACAACACATCCCCTAGACTCATGTTTCTGTCACTCAAGCGTGTCATCGGGGGGCATGAACCCACAGTCGAGCATAACGTTCCCTCTTGGAGTTACTACCTACTACTTGGACAAAGCAATAAACATCAACGGAGATCATGCAAGAATTACTTAGGAACAAAAATATAAAAGATAAGAACCAAATATATTACTCTATCACAATCTGAACATAATCTCATAATCCATCAGATCCCATCAAACTCAGCATAGCAACAACAGAAAGATTACATATGTGCCTCGATCATGTAGGGCAGCTCACGAGGTCTAAACCATGAAGAAAAAATAGGGGCGGATAACATCACATAGCTACTGATCACGGACCCATGGTCCAAAGGAAACTACTCACAACACATCCGGGAAGCGTCCATGGTGGAGGGGAAGCTCTCGGAGGTCGATCCTCCCTCCGGCAGGGCGCCGGGAAGAAGTATGTTGGCGCTCCCGATCTTGGAAGCGCGGCGGCGGTGGAACAAAGGCGAGATCGCGAAAAAGGGTTCTGTCTTCGGAAGTTTCACGTCACGGGAAATAAATAGGCGAACGGGGGCAGCCAGGGGGCCACTAGGGTTCCAGGCGCCCCCTTGGCGCGGCCAAGCCCTAGGCCGCGCCAGGTGGCCACCTGGGGCCCTGCTGGGTCCCACCTGTTCCTCCTTCGGGACTCCGGAACGTTCCTTCACTTTTAATATGGGGGAAAACTAAAATAGAAAAACAGCAGAAAACAGAAACTAGCACTGGGGTGCACTGAGTTAATAGGTTAGTCCAAATATGATCAAAAGTATATGAAAGTGTATCTAGATCATAGCAATATCACACAAAACATGAATGGAGTAAGCATAAATTATAGATAGATACGTTTCGGACGTATCACTTACCTTAATGTTTATGCTTTATATGTTTTGCATCTAGGTCAGCATCAATTGTCTGTTCTCTCAAAGCCTTCGCTAGCCAAACTCTTTGCCTGGCAAATTTCTACTTGTGCATCCATACCCTGAAACCAATATCTTCCATATGAGTCCACCATACCTTCCTATTCATGGTATTTCCCTACCGCTCCTAAAAGTATATAATTTATGTGTTATCCTTAAATGTTCAAAATCTTCTGTTTTGTGCCTCTTGTTTAGCTCATGAGGAAGTAGTAGGTAATTCATGATCTTCTTAAGTTGGACAAGTTTTACCCGGGATTGCATGTATAATCTGCAAACCCTTAATACGAGGAGGAACTGGCATGAGTGCGCCCAACTCGAAAGATATACAACAAACAAACCCTCCTTCACGCTTGGTCTATGAGAAATCAGAAAATTTGGCAGTGATAAACAAAGGATATTAAGGGGATGTGATCATCCCCACTTGGGAGTCGTTCCTCGAAAATTGTCCATTTTGAGAAGTAATTGAGCTATCTATTAACATTCATTGACGAACTATGCACCTCCCAAAAATTTAATTTAAGGATAGAACATGATTTTTCCCTGCTTGCCTATAACAAGGCCTTTCTTTTACTTTTATGTGGAGTCAGTTTTCCCACTTCCTTCTTTCCCAAAGAGAACAAACACGTGATGTTGATGAGAATTCATTCATATCATGTTGCCTTAAGTTTTGCCATGCCACATCCGTGTTGACATTATCTTTTGCTAAGTGAGTTGTTTGCGAAAGCTTTTGCTAAGCAAGCATCTTCCTTTGTGTTAGCATTTCCACTTCGTGACTAATAAAATGTTCTTTCAAAACCTTCAAATTGTTTCATTATAAATAGAATGAGTAAAAATAAAAGTTATTAGTTGTCCTTTGACCAAGGATATGTTTGCCATAATTTGATGAGTTTTCTCAGCCCTACTTTTGATTATAATTGTTATTACTTTCTCATAAGGACCTTTTGAGTTGAGGTTGCTGTTGAGGATGCTTGATTTTCGTGAAGAAATCATGATGCTTCTTTGTCCGTAGTATATTCATGGACACTTCACTCTCTAAACTTGTGGACAGGTTTACCGAGCTTAGTATTCGCTTGGGGACAAGCGAGGTCTAAGCTTGGGGGAGTTGATACGTCCAAAATGCATCACTATTTTATATAGTAATTCTTTCCTATTCATTGATATATTTCATGTTATGATGCTATTCTTATGTTACTTTGTATTATTTTACATAGTTTGCAACTTTCCGATGCCGAAGCAGCAGACACAGGATTCAGCATTGAAAAGTGGACGCTGAGTTGCTTAAACAGAAGACCTCCAAATTACCTGAAAATCAATGGAGGTCATTTTCCAGAAGAATGACGGGGACACGCAAAACGGATACCAGAGAGGGGCCACCACGAGCCCAGGTGCCCCCTGGTGCGGCCCCACCCGTGGCCGCACCTGGTGGCCGCCTGGACCCCTGGGGCCACCCCAGGCTCCCCCCTCTGGCTTATTTATCCCTCGTCTTCCGAAAACCCTAAAAAGACAAGAGTTTTGTGAGTTAAGCTGCCGCTCCGTAGCGGAAACCAACAGAGGAGAAAAGACATCTCTGGCGGGAAGATATTCCTCCAGGGAGAACACCTCCCGGAAGGGGAGATCATCGCCATCGTCATCACCATCGTCATGGGCATCATTGAGATCATCATCAACATCATCCCAACATCAGCACCATCTCCACCACCATCCAATCTCACTCACAAGTTTATCTTCTGTTGTAATCTGTACTATCTATCCTCTCTACTCTACTGTGACGCCCCCAAAATCAGACCGTGTACAGTAATCATACACGCAAGGTACACGATCAAGATCAGGGACTCACGTTGAGATATCACAACACAACTCTACAAATAAAATAATACAAGCTGTATAATACAAGCCAGGGGCCACGAGGGCTCGAATACAACAGCTCGAGAGCACAAAGTCAGCGGAAGCAATAGTATCTGAGTACAGACACAAGGATACAAGGTTGCCTTAAGAAGGCTAGCACAAAATCAACACGATCGAAAAGGCGAGGCCTCCTTCCTGGGAACCTCCAAACTACTCCTGGTCAAAGGGGAACTCGACGTCGTAGAAGGCATCGGGGATCTTCACGTTGCGGTGGTCGACATCGGGGATCTCCTGCTCCTGGACTCCAAGGCTTCAACGTCGACTGCAGCGGCCGATCAGGCAAAACAAAAAGGGGGAAAATAAAGCAGGTGAGTATCTAGCATACCCGCGAGTCTTACGTCCGCTACTAAGCATTTATGCATTTGTATCAAATGGAAAGGGGAGGCTGTATATAGTGGACTTCAAGATAGAAATCAGAGTAAATATAAGAAGCTAGGCCTATCGAAGACTAGCATCTTCCGACGAGTCTTGCAGCATGAGGTAAGAATCATCCAACAGTTTAATATAACAGTAATGAAAGTAACAATGCAGCAGAAGTTGCTGCAACATTGTATAATAATAAGTTGTAATAATTAGCAATGCCTCCGAGTTCCCCTCCTCGACATCCCCGCGAGGAAGAAAACCCGAAACCAACAGTTTAATAGTAATAGTTTGTAGTGATAGGATTAATCTTCCCTGTCACCGTCCTGTTACCGTGGACACGGCTGTCGATAGATTAATCTTCCCTGCAGGGGTGCACTAGTGTGACACTACACGCTCGGATCTCCAGGGTGGCGAACACCTGGTTAGGGATCACCCCACCGAGGCTATCCGACACAACACAGTCCATCCTACGACTCATCAGAGAGGTCCCCGCCGGTCTACAGCCCTAAGTGCAAGGGGGTCATGGGCCTATCACCCTTCGCTCTCCGGGTCGTTGCGAGGAGGGTGAATTCCAACGCCGCAGCGCGATCCGTCCCTGCCGCAATGCTGAATTGGACGTATTTCAGAGCTTTCGAACGAGGCTACATTGCGGAGGCGCCCAAACGCGTAATCCCACGTATAGGTAGTGCGTACAAGCCAAAAGGCTACTCAAGTCATCCGCCGAACCCGTTAAGCATTTTATTAATTTTCTGTCGAGACAACCGTTATCGTTCCCCCTTATTGAATGAGTCGCGGACAACGACAGAAGTCAGGACCACCAGTAACGTCGGCGCCTGCCCTGACGTCCCACCAACTCGTGCGGTTACCATCAAGGTGAACCGTCTCCTTACCTTGTCTCGCGTTTGCTCCGGAGAGCTCGACTTTCGTACAACATGATACCTTTCGGCCACGAACAGTACCAGGCCCGCCGCACACCGGTGGAATACACCTGACCTGTTGTTCCGCTAAGATACCCTGCGCGGGCACCGTTGGGTCACCCGACTCCTTACCTATAAGGACACCAGTTGATTCGAGTGCCTACCATCAAGTGAAACCAGGAGGAATCACCCTCGATGGTACACTTGAAGAGGTTCGACAAAGACATCAGCGGAATGAACTAAAGAGGAATATTCTCGTATCACCCCGGTGGTGCCGAGACACCAGCGGAATGAACTAAAGAGGAATACCCTCGTATCATCCCAGTGATGCTACGCTACTGAGCCGACGAGAGTGAAATACGAGTCCATCCACTCGTAAGTCATACTCGAAGCGACTCGGCAGAGTCTCGCCGTTGTAGGTTCCCTAGGGCGTCTGCATTGATCCGTACCTGTTGCAGTTATAATATTTTGTAATCCGCGTTCACTCACCAGAGTGTTCACAGCCCGCTATCTAATCCTAGCTAACAAAGCGCAGGGTTCACTGCTGAATAATATATATATTTACAAGGCATCATAGGATAAAGGAAGGTACATCAAGGGGCGACAAAAACATGCTATGCAATTGAATAGGATTGTAACGTAGCAGCAGCAGTAACCATGCCTAGTGCAAGAAAAGTACGGAAAAGATAGGCGATATTTGGGGAAGGAAATGGCTCTGCTTGCCTGGAAGCTAGACGGTAGGGTACGGTCGTCGATGTAGTAGTCGTACTCGGCAACGGTGTCGTCAACGGCAGCAACGGGGTCTATCGGAGAATAAAGGGGGGAGAAACAATAAATACACAACAATAATAGCAATACAATTGTATGACATAGCAGATATAAAGCAACAGGGCTCTAACGCGGTGTTCGGTGATTTGCCCGGAGCAGGGATTTATCCGGGGATGATTCATAAGTACCGGTTGATTACCGGACCGATGATCCGGAGGGGGATGGTTCCATGTCTGCAATGTTAGAGACATCTGACAGACATGTGGATAGTGTATCCGTGATCGCTGAACCATTCTGAGCAACTTTCGTATTCAGAACATTTTCATCCGGAAAGTTTTACCGGCTCTGGGTGATTACCGGACAGACGATCCGAAGGGGGAAAGTCTCATATTCGTTGTGATAGAGAGGGGTGGTTGGTATACGATTAGCGTATTCTTATTCATTGTATTTCTCTGAGCAACTTTGATGTATAAATTATTTTGATCTCGCCTACGATTTATTTTATATGATTTTCTAAAGTTTTAAAGGATTTTCAAGAATATTTTAATTCAAATTAATAACGGTAAATACTTTTACATTCACACTAAGCCATCCACAGTCAATGACATGTGGGGCCATTGGGGCGCAGCCAACAGTTGACTAGTCAAGGTTGACCGGTCAACAGGGTCAATGTGGGGCCCAGGTGTCATTGTCTCCTTTTTGGACCTCTGTGGAATTGGCTAAGTCTCGAAATCCCGGTTATAATTATACATTAGCCGTGTTCGGGAGGCTACGGCCTTGGGTTCGGCTCATCCGCCAAGTTAGTGTCTTATATCAAATTTTAACAATTTTCTGTTATCTTTACTCTGGTACGGAAGCCAAATTTATTAGAGTTCCATTACTTGATCAAATCTTTGACGAAAAAGTGCAACTTGATGTAAGTTCCAGAAATTGATAAATTTAGCAAACTTTGATTGATGATTGCATCGAATCTTTAGCTCCTTTGAGGATGAATCGTAAAGGTAGTTTAATACACCACAAGTGTTCTATAATGCCATGCCATTAGATACCGTGATAGGGTTCTGCATCATGTCCAAATTTTCTCTAAATTAGCTATGAACATAAATATATTTTCTGCCATTTTTTGTCAACAGAAATGTGTGTTTTGTGATTTTCATAGGAATTAACTCTTGCATTTTCTGAACTTGGTCCAATGGAACAAAACAAAGTTGGTTATGTGTAGTATCAATCTACATAAAATTCAGCTATGTTAAACTTCGTTTGTTTGTTGTTTAATGCTGCAAAAGATAGTGTCCAGCAGCAATATTCTGCACTTAGCATTTAGTAGCTAACACTTTCAGCAGCAGTTGTTGTTCGAGCCGGGAGGTGTAGGGCTCGGGTAGCAGATGCACGCGGGGAGCACGGCCCTGGCTAGTTGGGAGGGCGGCCACGGTGGATGGGCACGCACCGGCGCGACCCTGGGCGCGGCCAAGGGGTGGTCGGCCACGCCGGCGGCCGGAGTCACGGCTATGGTGGACGAGTTCGGGCGCCCATGGAGACAACGACAGTAGGTGCGGCGAGCAAGGGGGAGAAGGGTAGGTTGACTTGGAGGCTCACAGTGAGGTTGAGGAGAACTCAGGGGAGCCGGGTCGCGCGAATCAGGCGGTGGCGCGGTGGCCGTGGGCACCAGGGGGCCGGGCGAGGCCGGTGAGCGCTCGGGGCAACGCAAATGCAGGAGGTGAGCATCGGGAGGTGCTTGGGGCGCGGCCATGCACACGAGCATGAGCGGCGTCAAGGAAGACCTCCCGGAGGCGGCCGAGGCCATGGCGGCCCGTACACCGAAAACCATGGCAGCGGGGCGTCTAGGGTTGGCCGGGGGGAGTGCGAGGAGGAGCGGCGGCGGGGACTCCATGCGGTGGGAGGCGGCGCGGAGGTGGCAGGTGGCGCCGGAGCTACAGCGGCCATCTCGGCGGCACGGGGAGAGCACGAGCCCGGCGGCCATGGTTTCCGTGTCCGCGGGAGGAGGGGGCGTCGTCGCGGGTGTTGGAGGAGGGGCGGGCTCGAGGAGGCGCCGTGGGAGGGGTCACGGGAGGCAGCTAGGGCTGGCCGGCGGCGGCGCCCAGGAGGATGAGGGGGGGGGGGCGTCGGGGGCCTCGATCTGGATTGGGACTGGAGGGGAGAGATGCGGGATCATGGGGGGGGGGTTGACTCGGGCGCCCTTACGACTAGGCCGACGGGGGGGTGGGGACAAGTGGGCTGGCTAGGCATAGGTGGGTTGGGCCGGTTGGGTTAGCGCCTATGGCTTTTTTTTAGTTCTTTTCTCTTTTTCTTTTTGTTTTTGTTTTCTCTTCTTTCTGTTTTTTTTCGCAAATTTTGATTTTACTAAAATATGGGACTAGCTCCTAAATTAGTATTACACTATATGACAGTGCCACAAAAGATTTAGGCATTTATTAAATTCATTTGAACATGCAACGAGAAAAGGGGGTAGTTTTGGCACTTTGATGAATTGTCTAAACTAGTAAAACATTTTAATAAACTCCTATTTCATTTTTAATACGACCTACAGATTATTAGGCATTTTATAAAATTGGTTCCACAATTTTTGTGTCAAGTTTAATTTTCACATTGTGTTGGGAATTCAATCGGGTTTGAATTTGAGCTCAACTTGATAACTGTTGATTAAACCTTGCCTAATCATGATGACATGACCATTAACAAGATGATTACTGTTGAGTCACTCTTACAACCAAGGTGATTACTGTAGCATGACACCCGGGGTGTTACATCTACCGGTATTGATTGCTACCTTGTGATGAATGCTATTGAGTTTTGTTGGAGAAATATCATTGTGTCCATATTGTTTATCATCTATTTATCCCCTCTGATCATGATCTCTTTTATGTCTTGTGAGTAGTTACTTTAGTTCTTGAGGACATGGGAGAAGTCTAGTTGTTAGTAGTCATATGATGTTGAAGTAATATGTGTTGTTTGATATTTAAGTTGTGTTGTTATTTTCCTAGTGGTGTTGTGTGAGTCGAACACTCAACACTTCGCCTTATTAAGGACCAATGGGAATGCAATGTGTATAAAGAATGCTTACGGTGGGTTGCCGGTGTGACAGAAATCTGAACCCCAGTTCGCACGCTTTTGCACAAGGGAACAATGGATCGTCGATCGTATTGCTATGGTTAGGCTTTTGCCTTAATTACTATCTTGTATTTGCGTATTCTTGCAAGATTTTAATCATAAGAGTGCACTCATCTTAGTCTAGAGGGTGTACTAGCATAGATCCACCCACTCAACACTTA
Organism: Bromus sterilis; assembly: GCA_950022295.1. Taxonomy (NCBI): domain Eukaryota; kingdom Viridiplantae; phylum Streptophyta; class Magnoliopsida; order Poales; family Poaceae; genus Bromus; species Bromus sterilis. The sequence goes on from OX465595.1 coordinate 294,880,683, forward strand.
TCAACACATCACATAGTACCGATGCGGAATATGGAGAAAGCACGTGACTATTTCTCCCGTGTGTCCTCAAGAACGTTTTTATAAGTTCAGTTGCTAGGCCTATCCTTTGCTCAAAAGGATTGGGACACTTGTTACTCCTCAGTGCCTTTCACTTTGCTCGCCTTTACTTTTTTGTTGCTTATATTGAAAACCCCCTAAAAAGCTATATTTTAGTTCCTGCAACCATTTCTTTACCAAATTCACTTACCAATACCTTCTGCTCCTCGTTCGGTTCAACACCCTTATTTATCGAAAACGCTACAAACGACCTCCTACAGTTGAGGGTCATCCCCGATTGATTTCCCGCTCCGAGCAATACACCTAGTACTGCGTTAGAACACCGTTAACATTCCAGCTGTCATGTTATGCATTTGTTTGCCTATGCTTTCTTTATATTTACTGTTGCCCCCTTATTCTTCGGTAGACCCGAGACTGTCGCCGACTACACCGTTGCTGAGTATGACTACTACGTCGACAACCAGTCCCTTGCTACCGAGTTTCCAGGCAAGAAGTGCCCCATCCCCTATCCCAGATATCACCTATCTATCTATATTTATCTTTGCACTAGGCATTGCTACTACTACGTTACATTCATATCCAATTGCATAGCCTGTTTTTGTCGCCCCTTGATGTACCTTTCTTATCCTATGTTGCCTAGTATATAAATATAATATTCAGCAATTAGCCCTGTGCAATGTTAGTCAACTAGGTTTAGTAATCGGGTCGCGATCACTCTAGGGAGTGAACGCGGAACACAAACGATTTAAATTGCTGCAACATCTACGATACAGAGCACACGCCTAAGGGAACCGACAACTGTGAGACTCTGCCGAGTCGCTTCAGGTTTGACTTACGAGTGGATGGACTCATATTTCACTCTCATCGCGGGCTCGGTATCGTAGCATCACCGGGGTGATACGAGGGTATTCCTCTTTAGTTCATTCCCGCTGATGTCTCTGTCGAACCACTTCAAGTGTACCATCGAGGGTGATTCCTCCTAGTTTCACTTGATGGTAGGCACCTAAATCAATTGGTTTCCTTAGAGGTAAGTAGTTGGGTGACCCAACGGTGCCCGCGAGAGGTATTGTATCGGGACGGTAGGACAGGCGGATAGCATCGTGGGCCTGGTCCTTGCTCGTTGACTCGTTGCTCCAGGAGCACACACAAGATAAGGTAATGATATGGTTCACCTTGTTGGTAACCGCGTGCTTTGATGGGACGACAAGGTGGGCCCTGGTGAGCGGTGGTCCTAGCTACTGTCCGTTGTCCGTTGTGTTAATAAGTCGGACAACGATAACGGTTGACCCGCGAAAGAATAAAAATGCTTAAATGGGTTAGGTCGATGACTTGAGTCGATCGACATTCCCTATACATGCTACCTCGAAGCAGGATAATTTGTGTGGGCCCCTCGGCGGCGTACATTCTATCAATAGCTCTGAAAGACGTGCAATTCATCATTGTGGCACGGACGGATCATGCCATCTAGTTGGGAGATGGTGCTGGAATTCACCCTACTCACAACGACCCAAAGTGCGAGGGGTAACGGCCCAAGATCCCCTTGCGCTTAGGATGTAGACCGGCGGGGCTTCATACTTTCACTAGTGGCAACTCCCAACAACATTAACATAGTCTAATCACATGATATTTCCATTACAACATGCATTGGAGACGTACTCGGAGGTCATTCCTTTGTGGTCAAGAAAGGACGAGAATTGTGTAGGGCTACAAAAGCACACCTTAGAGTTCGTAGTTCTCAACTACGGATTTCCCAATGTCACCGCGGCCATCCAAAGAAAATACCACAATCACCACAACATATCTCAAGGTTAGTCAAAGAAAAAAACCAAGAGACTCTCAATCTTCAATCCCCACACAAAAGAGGAAATCACTCATGAAAATATTATTCTAATCTATGTCCAATAGACCGATGTCACCTTGGTCTGGGAGATTATACTAGATATAGACAAGTGAGTACACAATCCAATACATAGAAAAAGGGCAAACATCATGGGATCACCCTAGATTAACATAGCCTATGATCACAATCAAGATCACATCATGGGAGAGAGAATTAACCACATAGATCAAAGTACAAGCCTCAGTCCCGAGGGGAACTACTCACACATAGACATGGTGAGAAAAAGAGAGTTGTTGATGGAGACGTGCAGCCCGGAGGAGATGAAAGAGACGACGGCGGTGGCGGCCACAACCCTTGGGGGTCGCGGCCCTTGGCCCCCTTCTTCTTACTTGGAGATGATGCTGGTTTGTGGATGTATCTCCCCCTCAAGACGGCTGCCAAGGGGAAGGAAACTTTGTGGTGCCCTTTGACCTAGGTTTCCTCACTCTCGGATTGCCGTCATCCAAATTACGTCTCGGTATTTCGGTCCAGAGGGAGCATTCGAACTTCGATTGAGACAAATTTTTAACGGACCCATCGGAAAAAAATTGTCTACAACTTTGTAGTTTTAAGTTTTTCCGTTTGAAGTCGTCTTCTGGCGTATCCGACGCAATTTGTAAAACCTGTCTGGTGGGGACAAATTTCAGGAGAGTTAGAGTCCAACTCCTACGAGGCTCCTTTTTGTGATTTTTCCTTTATCCAAGTATTTCCTACACACAAAGTACAAAAACAAGAACTTTTGCACTCTTGCAAACATTAGTAGGTTAGTTCCAAAACATGTTATAAAAAGATATGAAAGTGTAGCGAATACATAGAAATAACACCCAAAACATGCATGAAGCAAGCAGAAATTATAGATACGTTTGGGACGTATCAACATCCCAAGCTTAATTCATGCTCGTCCTCGAGTAGGTAAATGATAACAAGCATAATTTCTGTGGTTACATGCTACCAATATATAAGAACTTTATAGTAAAGCAACTAATATGTGCAATTCAAGTCAAGATAATAACAAGGAATAGTCTATCTAGTATTGAAACTAGCAACATATGAACATAAAGGTGCAAAAGCTCTCGCTGTCCGTGACCCGAATGTCTCCAAATGGTGTTTGCGTGCAAAAAATGGAAGATGGGATTAGAGAATAAGAATAATATATAGTTTAATTGAGAACTCAATCTACTAAAGTTTCACACTTAGTCTCCTTCGGAATCTTATTTTGACTCATCACCAGACCACTAGCCAGGTACAAGTCAAACTGATCCTCTCCCTTACGAATTTGAGCACTCATGGAATGGATGAGAGCGAACAAGATATGTTGGCACTTAGGATGGAAAAGAGGGAAATGATGTCGAAGGAAGACAAAAAGGGTCTGAAAGGCTGGCATCAATGAGGAAAATCATAAGCGAGAGAAAGCAAAATTATAGATATGATGTGACGAGTAGGGATTTCCATGCAATAGGTGCACATAGGAGCTAAGGTAAGCTCTCGAATGGAACTAGTGGGGATGCATCCAACTTGCTTGCTCATGTAGGGCTAGAGCTCATTTGAGGAGGCTCATCCTTGGAATATGCAAGCCAAGTTCTATAGTCAAAGGGTCCCCACATAGTTATGCATGAATGATAATCTCTATGGAGTACATATATGACAATGGAGTACGAGTGTGGATCTTTCAAAAGGAATAGTAGTGTTGCCCCCTTTTCTCTTTTTATTTCTTTCTTCTCTTTTTTGTATTCTTTGTATTTTTTGGCCTCTTTGGCTCTTTCTATTTATCTCTCGTTTGTCCTCTTTGGGCTCTTTTAATTCGTCCTCTTTGGGATCTTTTCCTCACTTAAGGGCAACACTCTATATTTTACAAGAGTATAGAAAATCTTCACACTTTAGAAAAAGTACTCAACATAAAGAAATACGAAAAGTATCATTATGTATGCAAATGTATGCCTCTGCCAGTATAGAAGGATATTATAACATCCTCATTGTCATGTAACAGTGATCACGTTGTTAATGATTATTACTGTTGCTAATCTCACTTTGATCATCTTTGAATTGAAAGACAAATTCAAATGCCTTTTGGTTGATATTTAAAACAATGGGCAAAAATAAACCTTGCCCAAAAATCTTCCAACCACTTTTTTAAATTGCACAATAATCTATGGATCATGCCAAGGTGGTCCTGCGAATTTCTTGAACTATAAAATAACTCCAACAATTAAAAACAGTAGCCTAAAGTCCCCGTTTTTCAATGGCATAATTAAAACAAATAGGAAATTATTTTATAAAAGGCCTAAACTATTTATGTCTCTGCCTTGGGGTACAATACTAATTGTGGAACATGTTTCACAATTTGAAAAATGCAAATGATAGCCAAACAAAAATAAAACAGAAAACAGAAAGAACAGAAAAAGAAAAAAAGGAATCCAGCCCAGACCCCCAGTGCAACAAGTGCACAGTGCAGCCCACCTGGCCAACCTAGCCGCATGGCCCAGCAGGGGTCATCCCCTTCCCCTGTTCATCCGGACCCATGCGTGGCGCCATCTCCACGGTATTCGACGCTGGCAGCCGCGCGATGGCCGCCACCGCGACGCTACCGCTCCGCTGACGTCGTTAAGTACCCTCCCCCGCATCTCTGGACGAACCCTAGATCGAACTTGCCCCCTTCACTGCTCGCCATCCTCGTCGCAAGTCACCCCGCCCGCCACCGTCGCCATGGCCGCACACTTCCGTGGCCATTGACCTCCCATAGAACCTGTCCACCGTGTGGGTCGTCGTTGACTTCGCCGTCCCCTGCGAGGAATGAGCTGGAATGCACTGTCGTGGACGTCGTCGTCTTCCCCCTTCTCCACGGCCACCGCCCATCGTCATCGCGATTGGCCTGCACTGAGCCTCCCTGGTGAGCTGGGACGCGACCCCCAACCCTCCCCTATGCCTCCCCTTCGATGTGGTCGGCGCCTCCATTGATGTCGTGACCTCGCCGTCGCGGTTGTGTTCGCCACCGTGGCGCAGGGCATGCATATGGCACACGTAGCGCGCCATTGCACTCGCAACGCTCCCCGGAGCCGAACCACGTAGTACACGACCAAACCAACGCGCTAGAATGTCGCCTTCGTCATCGCGAGGTTCTGCCGGCCGCCAAACCTCATAGCCGGTCCCGATTCCGGCGACCCCACGACCCAACACCACCACCGTTGGATGCGGCTCGTCCGTAGCTTTTGATTGCACCTGGCCACGCTTGCTCTCGTCGCTGGTAGCGAGCGCAAGACCAAGATCGCCGGCGGCACCCCTCCGTTGCGGACAGGTGGGCCCGCGTGGTCACGGGATTAGATTAGTGCTAATCCCCATTGACATGTGGGCCCTGTCCTGTTAACTAAGTAGAGATTAAAAAGGAAATATAAAAAATTACTGTTAGGACTAACCCCACTGTCTATGACAGGTGGGCCCAACCATTAATTTAATCCACTAATTAATTAAAATGCAAATTACTTTATATGTCTCACTGACAGCTGGGTCCCACTAGATTATTAGATTAATTAAATTGGTTTATAAACAACGAGAGTTTGACATGTGGGCCCTGGCTCTATTTTAATTTAATAAAATGAATTATTAACATTGTGAGGCTGACAAGTGGGACCCACTGGTCAGGTTTGACCAGTCAACTCCACTGTTGTGGATAATGTTTATTTATTTAATAAAAGAAATTCTTAAAATGATTTAAACTTAAAAGTTGGATATCTTTTAAACCGTAAGTCAGATTCAAAAACTTTATACATGAAAATTGATCAGAAAAATATAGAGAATACGGATACGCTATCCATATACCAACCACACCCCTCTAAGACAATGAACATCGACATTCCCCCCTCTGGGCCGTCTGTCGATAATCACCTGGAGCCGGTATTTCATCCCCGGATGAATTTCCGCTCCGAGCAATGTGCATTGCACTGCGTTCGAACACTGTTAACATTTCATCCGTCATGCCATTCATATGTTTGCTATGATTGATTTATATTTAATGTCTTCCCCCCTTTATTCTCCGGTAGACCCCGCTGCTGTCGCCGACTACATCGCTGTCGGCTACGGCTACTTCGTCGATGACCCTACCAATACCGTTGAGCTTCCAGGCAAGCAGAGCCATTCTCTTCCCCAGATATCGCCTATCTTTACGTACATTTCTTGCCCTAGGTTTAGAATAGCGGGCCGTGATCACTCTGGTGAGTGAACGCGGATACAAAATATATAAAACTGCAACAGGTACGGATCAATGCAGATGCCCTAGGGAACCTACAACGGCGAGACTCTGCCGAGTCGCTTCGAGTTTGACTTACGAGTGGAATGGACTCGTATTTCACTCTCGTCGGCTCAGTAGCGTAGCATCATCGGGGTGATACGAGGTTTACCTCTTTAGTTCATTCCGCCGATGTCTCTGTCGAACCTCTTTAAGTGTACCATCGAGGGTGATACCTCCTGGGTTCACTTAATGGTAGGCACTCGAACCAACTAGTGTCCTTAAAGGTAAGTGTCGGGCGACCCAACGGTGCCCGCGAGCGGTATTGCGTCGGGAACGACAGGGAGGGTACGGTCGACGTTACTGGCGTTCTTTGCCCCTGCTCGTATCTCGTGAGAGTTTCCAAACCACGAAAAGTCGAGCTCTACCAAGAGCACACGCGAGACAAGGTAAGGAGACGGTTCACCTTGGTGGTAACCGCGCGCTTTGACGGGACGACAAGGAAGACCCCGATGTTACTGGTGGACCTTGTTGCTGTGTGTTGTCCGTTGTGTTGTTAGTCAGACAGCGCTAACGGTTGTCTGCGAGATAATATTAAAATGCTAAATGGTTCGGCGGATGACTTGAGAGGCCCGTTGGTCTGTACGCACTACCTTCACGTGGGATAAGGAGTTATGGGCTCCCCTGCGTCGTAGTTTGTCCGAAAGCTCTTCAGACGTCAGCAATACTGCGGCCTGATTGCCAGGAAGTGGTTTTTCTTCTTCGTCCGGACGGTGTATTTGGATTTCCTTTTTGCTTCACTGGCCAGACTCTCACCGTGCAGGAGCGTGGAAGGGTGAGGGACCTAGACTCTTGAGCGCATAAGATATAGTCCGGCGGATGGCCTCTCTGTTGAGCCTAGGATGGGCTGCGCCGTGTCGGATATCCTCGGTGAGGCGTTCCCTAACAGGGTTCCCACCACCCTGGAGATCCGAGCGTGCAAGCTGAAAAGTAGTGCACCCCTGCAGGGAGTTTAACCTATTCAAATAGTCGTGTCCACGGTAACAGGACGCTTTATGCTGAAGTTGGATCTTACCACTACAAACTACTACTATTAAACAGTAAGGTTCCGGGTCTTCTTCCTCGCAGGGAAGTCGAGGAAGGGAACTCGAAGGCATTATTATTATTAATCATTACAACTTACTATTATACAATGCTGCAGCAACTTTTGCTGCATTGTTACTTTATGCTTTATATGAACTGATGGCTATTCTCTTCTTGTGCTGCAAGACTCGTCAGAAGATGCTAGTCTTCGATAGGCCTAGCTTCTTACCCTTATTCTGATTTCTACCTTGAAGTCCACTATATACAGCCTTCCCTTTCCATTTGATACAAATGCATAAATGCTTAGTAGCGGACGTAGGACTCGCTGGTATGCTAGATACTCACCTTTGCTTTATTTTCCCCTTTATGTTTTTCCTGATCGGCCGCTGCAGTCGACGTTGGAGCCCAGGAGCAGGAGTACCCCGGAGGAGGATACTACTACGTCAAAACCCCCGCTGACCAGGACCAGGAGTAGTTTCGGAGGCTCCCAAGAAGGAGGCCTTGCCTTTTTGATATGTATCTCCAATGTTATTTCTGCTAGCCTTCTTAAGGAAAAACTTGACTAACTATGTCTGTACTCAGATATTATGGCTTGTATAACTTATGTATTCTGATCCTTGTGATCCATGGTGTTGTAACTTATTGGTTTATCCTTTTGTGTTTAGTGTTGTGCTTTGATATTCTCACCGTGGCAAGATAATCTCAGCCGTGTACCCTGCGTGTATGATTACTGTAAACGGATTGATTTTGGGGGCGTCACAGATATGCAATGATACTAGCACGTCATGTAGCAATAATAAGGGCAAAGCTCAACTAACATGCGGCTCCTAGATCAAGCAAAAGCATGTATGACATGAAGATCAATTCATGAGATGGTGGATGTTGCATGGCAATGTATCTCGGAAAGGCTATGGAAATGTCTTGATAGATAGGTATGGTGGCTGCTTTGAGGAAGAGATAAGGAGGTTTATGATGACAAAGCGGATCATGCCAAGGGTTCTGATGCACCGGCGAAGTATGCACCAGCTCTCGAGATGAGAAAGGGCAATGCACGGTACCGAAGAGGCTAGCAAAATATGGAAGGTGGAAGTGCCAACAATCGAATACTCGCATTAGTCCGAAGAACTCATCCACTTATTATCGGTAACTCTCTATCTAATCAGGAGGTTCACAAAGAGACGTGTACCCCGAGAAGGAGTGTATGGGGGTTTGGTTATCCTTGCGCATCCTCGACCCATGGTACGTGAGGGTAATCTATATATTACAACCCCTCCAGAGGTTAGCGATCCATCTAGTAGCTAGAGTTCTCAACTAATTTTTGTAGTTTTTGAAAATAAACACGGATTGCACAAAATATGACAACTATCACTAATAGGCTCAAGATCTTGGCACCCTAATGTCCAAACATTACTCAAATCAATACCTTAAAACTATTTCATGTTACTACTACAGTTGTAATAGCAACCTTAATTACCTATCATGCAAGACACACAACTCAGTACAACAAGCCAACTCTCTAAACAAGATAAGCATGAAAACTAAGAGAGTTCCTAGAACATCCTCAACAAAATCTATTAAAAATATAAGCATGAAAACTAAGAGCTGAGTATTATAGCAGCTATGAAAAGATATAGAACACACACAAAAAGAAAGATAAGCATGCAAGCTTATGTTGTGTTCTAAGGTGGAGTGGAGCGTGTTTCTCTCCCAAACAATGAAAGCTAGGATCCAACTTGTCATGAACAGGAAGAAAAACTAAAACAAACTAAAAAGTAAAGAGCAAGATGCTCCAAGTTTAGCACATAACATATGACGTGATAAAAATTTAGCATGGAGAAGGACGAACTGATGATTATTGATGGATAAGGGGATGCTCGGGGGTATCCCCAAGCTTACACGCTTGAGTCTCCTTGGATATTTCTTGGGGGTGCATGGGGGCATCCCCAAGCTTGAGCGCTTGACACTCCGGAATCTTCTTTCATCATCTTCCTTCGCATACTTGAAAACTCCCTTCATACGAAACTCATCATAATCTGATTAAAGTGGTTAGTACCCATGATAAGATAATTTTTCTCCACTGGAAATAAAAATATTCATGAAGAGCTACTATTTATCATGATTTCCAAAAAGTTTTTGCAAAGAAAAATCAAGCTTAAGATTTGCAAAACGATGAAAACGCAAAACGTGGCAGAATCTGTGAAAAACATACCAGCAGATAGTAAATATTTTTTTTGGTGTAATTCTGCAACTTAAATCAAAATTCTCAGAACAGACGCATGAAAGCTGATTGTATAGAGCATACTTTCAAAAAAATCAGATAAAAAAGATGATCTGGTGATTTTTGGCAAATTTTTCCGTCAAGGGGTCATAATCTGTTTCTGGATAGCATGTCACAACTTTTGAACTTTCTTGCAATTTGAGGCTAACACTTGGCACAAAGCTTGAAAATAAAGATACAATGATGTTTCTACAGTAGTAACAAGCATCAAGACCACTAAAAACTTAAAGTACAAACTCAAAGTAAAGATAACAAGGGTTGTCTCCCTAGAGCCCATTTTTATTGCCATAAAGATAGGCTTAAGATTTTAATGATGCTCTCGTAGGAATAATAGTTGAAGAACAAAAGAGAGCATCAAGAAGAAAATACCAAACACATTTAAGTCTAACATGCTTCCTATGCATAGGAATATTGCAATAGAATAATTCATTGAAGCACAAAGAAATAATCATAGGAAAGGAAAACAAGTGCAACTTCAAAACCTTCAAAAGAGAGAGAGGGAACTTGATATTATTGAGATATCTATAAGCATATGTCCCCCTCCCATAATAATTTTCTGTGGGATCATGAATAAACTCAACAATGTAAGTATCACATAAAATTTTCTTATAATGATCCACAAGAATAGAAAATTTATTACTCCCCACATAAGCAAAATCATCAATAGTAGTGGGCGCAAACTCAACAAAACAGCTATCACATGAATCATTGTTGTCATGATCAACTTGCAAAAATTTATTCTTTATAGCATAAATGTCATCACAATAATCATCATAGATAGGAGGCAAAGTATCATCAAAATAAATTTCCTCATCAAAACTTGGGGGGCTAAAAAGATCAACTTCATCAAACGTAGCATCCCCAAGCTTATAACTTTGCATATCATTAGCATCAAAGGTATTCAAAGAATACATACTAATAACATTGCTACTATCATGCGTGTTGTGCAAATAATAACACTTCATGTCCCAACTCAAGGTAGAGCTCATAAAGCTCTCTCATAATATTTTTGTTGTTTTCCATAAGCCTAACTAGTGAAAATAAAAACAAGAAACAAAAATATTTAATTGCAAGATCTAAAGATATACCTTCAAAACTTACCTTCCCGGCAATGGCGCCAGAAATAGCTTGATGTCTACGCACACTTCTATTCTTGTAGACTATGTTGGGCCTCCAAGCGCAGAGGTTTGTAGGACAGCAACAATTTCCCTCAAGTGGATGACCTAAGGTTTATCGAACTCAGGGAAGTAGAGGTTGAACATGGTCTCTCTCAAGCAACCCTGCAATTAAGATACAAGAAGTCTCTTGTGTCCCCAACACACCTAATACAACTAGGAGTTGTATAGGTGCACTATTTCGGCGAAGATATGGTAAAATATGGGTGATAGGTGTGGCAAAATGAATTAATATAAATCTGTAATCAAAATTAAAGCAAGCAAACAAGTAGTAAACGTGAGCACAAACAGTATTGCAATGGTGGAAACAAGGCCTACGCTTCATACTTTCACTAGTGGCAAGTCCCAACAACATTAACATAGTCTAATCACATGATATTTCCACAAAAACATGCATTGGAGACGTACTTGGAGGTCATTCCTTTGTGTTCAAGAGAGGACAATAATTGTGTAGGGCTACAAAGCACACCTTAGAGTTCGTAATTCTCATCTACGAATTGTCCAATGTCACCGTGGCCATCCAAAGAGAGTACCACAATACAACAACATATCTCAAGGTTAGTCAAAGACAAACACCAAGAGACTCTCGATCTTCAATCCAAACATAAAATAGGAAATCACTCATGAACATATTCTTCTAATCAATGTCCAATAAACCGTTGTCACATTGGTCTCGGAGATTATACTAGATATATACAAGTGAGTACATCAAATCCAATACATAGAAGAATGGGAAACATCATGGGATCACCCTAGATTAACATAGCCTAGGATCACAATTAAGATCAAATCATGGGAGAGAGAATTAACCACATAGATCAAGGTACAAGCCTTAGCCCCGAGGGGAACTACTCACACATAGACATAGTGAGAAAGAGAGAGTTGTTGATGGAGAGGTGCAGACCGGAGGAGATGAAGGAGACGATGGCGGCGGCCACGACCCTTGGGGACAGTGGACCTGGACCCCCTTCTTCTTATTTGGAGATGGTGCTAGTTTGTGGATGTATCTCCCCCTCAAGACGGCTTCCAATGGGAAGGAAATTTTGTGGTGCCCTTTGACCTAGGTTTCCTCACTCTCGGATTCCCGTCATCTAGATTACGTCTTTGGTATTTCGGGGCCAGAGGGAGCATCTGAACTCCGATTGAGACGAGATGTTTTCCATACCCATCGGAAATTTTTTGTCTACAACTTTGTAGTTTTAAGTTTTTACGTTTGAGGTCGTCTTTTGTCGTTTCCGACGCAATCTTTACAACTTGTCTGGTGGGGACAAATTTTAGGAGAGTTAGAGTCCAACTCCTACAAGGCTCCTTTTTATGATTTTTCCTTTATCCAAGTATTTCCTACACATAAAGTACAAAAATAAGAACGTGTGCACTCTTGCAACCATTAATAGGTTAGTTCCAAAATATGTTACAAAAAAATATGAAAGTGTAGCAAACACATAGCAATAACACCCAAAACATGCATGAAGCAAGCAGAAATTATAGATACGTTTGGGAAGTATCACACACCCAAGAGGAAAAAGCTCTAGAGTGCCAATGCACTCAAGATTACAAGCTCTATTGTGCCAATGCACTCAATAATAACAATCTTCTAAATGCTCAACTTCCACTACAACGAATCCTCGGAGAGAACTCAAACAGATGCACCAAATGCAATGGCAAGAACACACGAAGTGCTCAAGTCCCTCACTCTCAAATCCCACCAAAGCACCAAAAGATATGGAGGAACATGAGAGGAAGAACAAGGAGAACACCAAGAAATCCAAGATCTAGATCCACAAGGTTCCCCTCACAAAAAGGACATTTGACTTGGTGGAGAATGTAGATCTTGATATCCTCTTAGTTTTCCCTCAAAAAGGAGCAAGAAACATGGGAGGAATAAAGAGATCCAAAGATAGAAGAGGTCAACAATGGAGGTGAAAAACGAGCTGAAAAACATTAGGGACAATGGGGACTAAGGCCCCCTTTTATAGGTCGCCACGAATCCAACCGTTATGTCCAGTTTTCTGTGCCCCGAGCGGCACTATCGCCCTGTACAAAAATAGAGCGGAAAAACAGGGAAAAAACTGAGGTACATGCGATACTAAGAGCGGTACTACCGAATATTAACATTCGTCCTACTTCTGCTCGGAGTCCAGAGAGCTTTTTCTAAGAGGTAGTAGCAAGCAATACTACCGCTGGAGCAGTACTACTGCTCTCCTGGCGGTACTACTCCTTCGGGCGGTACTACCTCTTCTGTGGGCGGTACTACCTGTCAGATAGAAAACAACACGACCAAAACAATCATCACTTATTCATACAAACTCCAATTTTGATGATCTTGGACTCGTTTTAAAGCTATGGAAAAGCTCAAGGTCCTCATAAAGAGAACCACCCAAGATCAACAAAAATAAAAGTTACAAATCATGCAAAGTTTAATATACCAATAAGGTAGAAGGTGAAACCTTCCAAAGATAATAACCGACAAAAACTCCAACATCGAAAACATAAAATAAGATGCATATGAAATACGTTTTTTTATGAAAAAAGCTTGTAATGAAGAAGAAAACAAGCTCCAAAACTCACAAATAGAAAATCCAAACAAGAACCAATAAATATGATGCCAAGGATGCAAGGGTTTGAGATCTCCACGAATGATGCAGCGTAGCCTATCACCCGGTCTCCTAACTAACACCATGAGACCGTTCAACTAGAAACCTCTCAAGGTCAAATCTTTGTATTGCACATAATCCACTTGAGCTTGATGATGATGATCATTCCCTCCTCAAGTTGGAACATCTTTCTTGATTGCACCGACTCGATGAAGACTAGTAGATTGCTCCCCCATACTCCATTATGGGTGAGCCTCTTTTAGGCACATCTTCACAGGACCATTATCACCAAATGGTTGGCCAACTCCAAGGATACGATATATTCGTGATGGTCCTCTTGAACTTGCACACAACAACATGACCAAACGTTGGAAAACTCCATGAAAAACATCTTGGTCAACACATAATCTTCATCTCTCAACCTAGAGGCCAACATATGATCTTCAAGCGTTGCCTATGGACGAACCTTAAAGTATAACTCAAGGAAACCGTTAGTCCATATAGATTGTCATCAATTACCAAAACCAAACATGAGGGCACATTCCCTTTCAGTAGGGGTGGCAACATAAATAGTGGTGGTAAAACAGCAAAATTAAACACAACAAAGTAAAGAAACTTCTAACAAGCATGATTAAAGCACTGTAGGATGGGGTGGTTGGATGATTGGGTGCTACATGGATGGGATATAACATGTAATAGATTTAACATGCTCACAGAAAATCAACGATCATCTAAGCGTATATCAAACATTAGGCATGTATCCCAAGGGTAGTTGTGCGTGCTTGACATAAGAACTTGCACAACATCTTTCTTCCTACCATCCCGCTACCAACAGGGCCAAAAGGAACTTATGGAGATTAAGGTGCTCCTTTCAAAGAGAACTGGAACAAAGCATTAACAATCTATGAATACATGTAATACTCAAGTTATAGTCCACCCCCTTTGGTGTCCCAAGATGTTACCATTGAGATCGCCGGTTCTGGACTATAACAGGTGCATAGAACTTGTAGATAGGATCAACAACACAAATTTACTCATAAAAATAATTATTGTTCAGATCTGAAATCATTTCACTCGGTCCCAAACTGTCAAGAATTAAGAGCAACAAGATGCAACAAAGATGATAAACACCAAAGTAGATGACAGGCAACATGCCCCCAACAATCTCATGAACTGTTACATGATCAATCTCATCCAATCCCTACCATCCCCTTTGCCTACAGCAGGGAATTACTCACACATGGATGGGGAGACATGGAGGGATGATGGAGTGGCGATGGTGATGACTATGGTGACGATTTCCCCTCACCAGAAGCCAAAACAACCCCCAGATTAGCTCTCCCCGAGGAAGAACAAAGGTGGCGGAAGCTCCTCGGCGGAAATTAGGATGATGTCTTACGTTTCATGGTTTCCTTGTCGGCAGTAAAAATACTAGCCAAAGGGGGACCTGGTGGGAGGCCCCACTGGACCAGGCACCTGGTGGGCGCGTCTAGGGGGTGGCCGCGCCACCTGCCCACCCGGACCAGGGGTGGACCCCCTCTGGTCCATCTTCTGGCTCCGGGAGTCTTCTGGAAAATTGATTTTTTTGGAATTTTCTGAGATACTTCTATCTTCCATTTTCCTAGACAAATCATGCAAGAATGAGGCCAAAACAATAGCAGAAGTGTTTGTAAAAGTCGATACGTTTGAGACGTATCAACTCCCCCAAGCTTAGCATATTGCTTGTCCTCAAGAAATTCAGTCAACGAACTGGACGCCACAAAGAAAACTTTTACAAACTCTATTGCTTCGCAATATGTGCATAAATCTGTACTACGATCAGGTCCAGCAAGTATTAGAGCAGTGCTACAAAGACAATGCACGAAGCAACACTTCAATCTCGTGAAAAGGTTACAAACAACTGAGAATGAATAATATGCAACTAAATAAAAACAAGATCACAATGCACACTTAAACATAGTAGAGTGGTATCTCGCTTGCCCCCATGACACTACTAGGGAAATAGCTATACATGGAAAGCTTATTAGTGGCGCATATAGAAAGCCATGCGCCACCATCTGTTAGGGGTGGCGCACTGGAAAATAATGCGCCACCCATAAGACCTTATGGGTGGCGCATTATTTTCCAGTGCGCCACCCCTAAGAGTGGGCCAGCCTAGGTGATCTTATACGTGGCACATCTAGCAATATGCGCCACCCCTAAGAACCTTATAGGTGGCGCATATACAGAATGCGCCACCCCTAAGAGCTTAGGGGTGGCGCATATTGTAAATGCGCCACCCATAAGGTCCTTAGGGCTGGTGCATTTACCTAATGCGCCACCCATAAGAGCTTAGGGGTGGCGCATTTCACCAATGCGCCACCACTGACTTTATATATGCGCCACTAAATGCCTAGAGCTGCCCTTAATTACTCCACCCCACCTACCACCTCTCATTCACTCCACACAATTCTCAAACTAGATCCACTCTTCTCACCCTAGATCTATTCGGTTTTCTCCTCCTCCCCACCTCATTTCTTCCATTTATCCATCGATACTTGGCATTACATCTATTTTGTTTCATATTGAAGTAAGTGGACCTCCTCCCAAACTCTTTTGTTCCATTTATGACCCATATACTTGCCTTTATTAGCTTGGGGTTTGTTGTATATGTGAAGCTTGGGTTTGATGTATATGTGAAGCTTGTGGTGGTTTGATGTATATGTGAAGCTTATGGTGGTTTGATGTATATGTGTATCTTGAGTGGCAAATGTTTTGCCGAAATGTCGATTCATTTCCTTTTCGGCAAATTTCTAGCGCACTCTCCGCATGCTCCCATGCATTATTAGGGAAGGTCATGCCGAATTTTTCCGGCAACGACTGTGATATATAATTGTGTTTCTCTCTCCGTGCACGCAGGTGATCGACCATGGTCTGCGAGATGCTGAGCGATATCACCGTGGATAGGTGGATGCAATGTGCGACAAACGACATGCTAAGGAATAATAGGTCGGATATAAGATGTCCGTGTCGGAGATGCAAACTGCAGTGCGTGACCGAGCCTGATTCCGGAATATTGCAAAGACACCTGAAGCGTAATGGTTTGATGGATGGCTACACACGATGGATAAGTGATGAAGCTGGTGAGGAGGAGGACGTCAATGGTGGGGCGCCAGTAAATGAGGAAGGGAAACCAGAAAACAGCGGCGGGCGAGATGACGAAGAGCATCTCGTACATGATCATGAAGAAGATTCCGAAGCGGATCATGTAGATCAAGATGCCGGACATGAAGATCAAGATGTCGGACATGATGATTCAAGCTGGGTGCGGGACCCTCATGTTCAAGAGCTGCTTGTCAAAGAGGCGTTGAACACAAGAGGTGTAGCTAGAGAGAAAGCCAAGATGGTGCAACTCGAGAAAGACACGATTACGAAGTTGTACGAAGGATGCAACGACGGGGATACCCGCTTGAATGTAACACTTGGGGCTATGGAGATGAAGGCAAAACACAAATGGACCGACGAATGCTTCGATGATAACATGGCATTCTGGCACGATCGTCTTCCGAAGGGCAACACGTGCCCAACTAGTATCGCTGAGGCCAAGAAAGTCCTTTGCCCTCTCGATCTTCCGCACGTTAAATACCACGTCTGCATAAATGATTGCATGATCTATTGGGGTGAGGACGAAGATAAAACCACATGTTCGGTGTGCGGTGTTAGTCGATACAAGAGAGGGAAGAAAGTTCCTAGAAAAGTGGTATGGTACTTTCTGATCACTCCTCGTCTGCAGAGGTATTTCGTAGATCCCGAGGAAGCAAAGCTCATGACCTGGCACACGGATAGAAAGAAGATAAAAGAGGATGACCCGAACCCGGATCCGGAAAAGGAGGACATGCTGAGGCACCCTTCAGATGGTAGCCAATGGACTGCGTTGGACCTCGAATACCCAGATTTTGGGAAAGAACCAAGGAACCTCAGGATTGGTGTGAGCGCCGATGGAGTCAATCCGTTTGGCGGCCAGAGCAGCACACACAGTACCTGGCCCGTTTTTGTATGCATATACAACCTTCCCCCTTGGAAGTGCATGAAGAAAAAGTACATAACAATGTGTATGCTAGTTCAAGGGCCAAAACAACCAGGTACGGATCTCAATCTATATCTGCAGCTGTTGAAAGAGGAGTTAGAAACGTTATGGAAAGACGGAGTCAATACGTGGGACGCCGCGGCAAAAGAATATTTCCCAATGAAAGCCGCGGTGATCACGACGGTGCATGACTATCTCGGATACGGATATTTCTCAGGGCAGGTGGTCCAAGGATTCTGTGCATGCGTTAGGTGCATGGATAATACAACGTACCGCCAGCTACCAAAAGATCCCGGATCTTCAAAAACCGTGTTCCAGGGGTCTCGGAGGTGGCTTCCCAAGAATAACGCGTGGAGAAAACAGGTACATCTGTTCGATGGAAGCGAGGAGCTCCGAGCACCCCCAGCTCGAAGGAGCGGCAAAGAAATCGACAACTTGCTGAAAACTTGGAAAGAGTGCCCCGCGCCGGGAAAGAAAAAAAAGAAGACTCAGCCGTTGATGAGGGTATGGAAAGCAAGGTCTGTTTTCTGGGATTTGCAATACTGGAGTCTACTCCGCAGTCCTCATAGCCTTGATCTAATGCATATCATAAAGAACGTGTGCGAGAGCTTGTTTGGCACGCTGCTCAACATGCCAGAGAAGACCAAGGACGGGCCAAAAGCAAGGAATGACTTGAAATTTATGGGCATCAGGAGGGAACTTCACCCCCCTAGTGACGACGATGATGAGACGGAGGAGGAAGAGGATACGGAAACGCAAAACTCTCGCAAAATAAAAAGGACGACCAAGAAGAAGACCGGTATTGATCACTGCCCCCGGCATGCTTCACTCTGTGCGAGGAGGAGATCAAGCGGTTTATCCACTGCCTCATAGGAGTAAAATTTCCGAACGGCTACGCGGGGAAGATAAGCAGATACCTAGACGAGGCGAAGCAGTGTTTCAGCGGGATGAAATCTCACGACTGTTTCGTGCTGATGACGCAGATTCTCCCGGTTGCGATGCAAGGGATAATGGATGAGCACGTCCGTAAAACGTTGTTTGGCCTTTGCAACTTTTTTGACGTCATCTCCCGGAAGTCGATTTGCGCTACGCAACTCAAAAGGCTACAGGACGAGATCGTGCTCATACTATGCGAGCTTGAGATCTATTTCCGGCCCGCGTTCTTCGACATTATGGTGCATCTGCTGATCCACGTCGTGGAGGATATCGTCCAACTCGGGCCTGTGTTTCTGCGCAGCATGATGCTGTTCGAAAGGATGAATAGGCACATCAAAAAATACGTTCGTAATAGGTCCCGTCCAGATGCAAGCATAGCGAAGGGCTTTCTAACCGAAGAGTGCATCTCTTTTTGCACGAATTATCTCAACACCGAGAACCCTGTTGGTCTGGCCGTCAACAAGCACTTTGGCAGGACCGATGGGTCTGGTCACCACGAGGGAATCCGCGCAATGCATGTCAACTTTGACGGTCGAGACATCGACTTTGAAAGAGCAAGCCTAGTTGCGCTACAACACATCCAGCTGGTCGATCCTTGGATAGTAAAGCACAAGGATTTAATCAGGAAGAAGTACAGTGACCAGGGCTTGCAGATAACGGACCGAGATCCACGGCTAATCAAAGAGCACAACTCCGGTTTCATGACTTGGTTCAGGGACGAGCTTCGTGCTAATCCCCCGCGAAGGAACGCTTCCGAGGACGAAAATATGATATTCACCTTGTCACAGGGTGCCGCACGCAACCGATGACCTATCAAGCGTATGATATCAACGGCTACACATTTTACACGGAGGAAAAGGACAATAACTGCGATTACCAGAACTCAGGGGTAACGGGGATATTCTACACCGATGACGTCAAGGAAAGATTCTATGGAAGGATCGAGGACATATGGGAGCTCGACTACTGTGGAGAGAAGGTGCCGATGTTCCGTGTGAGATGGGCCAAGAGCGTCGTAAAAGAAGACCGGTACTTCACCACCATGGTTATACCCGAAGCCAAATCCAAGTCTGCGGGCGCAAACGTCACCGCAAAAAATGAGCCATGGGTACTGGCTAGCCAAGTGGACCAATGCTTCTTCATTACCGACCCATCAAAGCCGAGCCGCATTGTAGTGAGGAGAGGCAAAAGAAACATCATCGGAATGGATGGATTCGCCAACGAGCAAGACTTTGACAAGTACGGCGACCCGAAGATGGAGGATGACTACGCCTCTCAGGATACATACACCACAACCCTACCGAAGAAAGGTCTCCTCCCTTTCAAGAGGAAAAGTGAAGGCGTCCCGGGCCTAAATTATTCAACCACGACAAAGAAGGGCAAGAAGAAGATCGTGAGGAAACGATAGCTAGATAGCTAGCTCCAAATTTAAGAAAAATATTTTGTAATTCATGATCACTTTGTGTATGCATGGATTTAATATGCACTTTGTAATTGATGATCACAATCTTATGTTTCCAAATGCCGCTACACCTTGTGTTTGTGGATCTTGGTTCGGCGACGACACAATCGAAGCACCATTCTCAAAAGGTCGGTTAGAGCAAGTACTCCCTCCGTTTCTTTTTACTCCGCATATAAGATTTGGTCAAAGTCAATCTTAATAAAGTTTGACCACTTTTATAGAAAAATGTACTCCATAATTATTATTTTTAAATGGTTTCACTTTAATTAAAAAATAAATAATTGTTTAAACTTTAATTAAAAAATAAAAAAAGCTTAGGGGTGGCGCATATTGTTGAAATGCGCCACTAAGTGCTCTTATGCGCGGCTCATCTAGCTGATATGCGCCACCAACAGGTTTCTTATGCATGGCGCATTTCGCCAAAATGCGCCACGCATAAGAAACCTTATGCGTGGCGCATTTCTGCAAAATGTGCCACCCCTAAGACTTGTCCTATCCAACTACCCCCTCTCCCTACCCGCACAGTACCCATTCCCCCCACTCGACCCCCTCGACGTCTCTCTCAGCCGCCGCCGCACCTCGCCGACCCCAGAGTCCTAGCCGCGCCCCCGCTCTTCGGCCGCTGCCCTCACCGCCACCGGAGCCACCCCCGCGCCCCCATCCACGGCCGCCGCCGTCCCCAGGCGCCACCCGACCTAGGTGACGTCGAAGCCGCCCCTCAACGCCGGAGCCACCTCCCTCGACGCCGGAGCCTCCGCCCTTGACACCGGAGACGCCCTCTCAACGCCGGAGCCGCCGCCCCAACCCTAGCCCTCAGGTGATCCCCCTGTCCCAACCTAGCTATAACCTAGTGTAGCAATTGTTCTTATACAGTTAACAGGGACAACAACATGGCATCTGTTCTTATCAGATTAGAGAAACAAGAGAAACCTAGGCAGAATTGGCCATGGTAATTAAACCACAACACACAAACCACCAAGGCCACTGAGTAGCATAATAAAATGAACAAATTTGTGAGCAAATACAGGAGCCAGTAGAGAGCAATTTGAGTGAATATCTGCACATATCACAATTGGTCTATGCATGAGTTTTTATTTGCATTATAACACTTCGATTTTCCAATGCAATGTGTCAAAGGGGGCAATTAAGTTCTCCAAAACAGAGAGATATAGTTAGATGGTTATCACTAGAAGTTATCTTTTTTTTGGCCTAGGCCACTGTTTTAACACAAATAGATAGAGAGAGATCTATATATAGAGAGAGATAGATAGATAATTTGATAAGAATTGCTAGGTTTTTTTTGCTATTGTTGCTCTTTGTTGCTTAATAAAAATTGATTATGTTGTGTGTGTGTGTGTTGTGCTGTGTGTGTGTGTGTGTGTCCCCTATGTGTGTGTGTGTTGTGTGTGTGTGTGTGTGAGGTGTATGTGTGTGTGATGTGTGTGTGATGTGTGTGTGTGTCTGCTGTGTGTGTGTCATACATCTTAAGTTCATGCTTATTAAATATTTTTGTTGCTTGCTGCCATTGCTTAGCAAGCGTAGCATATGTTCTTATTAAATATTTTGCTAGCCTATATATATGTTGTGCAGGGACTCTCATTATCCCCTTTCTCCCGAAATGTTGATTAACTTCCGTTTCGGTTGAGAATGGGGCACTCTCATGTTAAGAAAAAGAGCAACTCGGGCCCCGCGGCGCCTGCAGTCCCGACTCCGGCTGTAGTGGTGGCTCCCGCACCGACTCCCGGCGTATTGGTGACTCCGGCCGCCAACACCGCGGCGGCGACACCGGACGTGATGGTAACTGCTCCGGCCACGATCGAGCAACCAGGGCATAACAATAATGCACCCGGCGGCAGCGCAAATAGGGCGACCGACGCCATGGGAGGCAGCGCGCCCTCCGTCTCTTGCATGCTCGCCGTCATCGGCGGGGTCTCTTCACTAGCCGACCTCGACGCCCTCAAGGTAACTATAAGCGTCTGGAACTCAAAAGAGGACTTCATCTCCTTGCCTTTTTTAGTGGAATCTCTCTGATGCCGTACATGCATATATATATCTCTTTCACAGGAGGACACTCCATGCATTCTATTACAAGTCGTGCACGGCGAGTTGAAGGATGTTGCGAAAGGTAAAATCATTCAACCACAAAATCGAATCATGCACAATATGCCGATGGCACCGGAGATGCATAGGGTTCAAATCTCTCTCGTGATTTCGGGCTACGAGAGAGTTGAACCTCCCATTCAACCCCCCGGATACGATGAGGACGAGCCGGCAGTCCTCAGTGACTGTTTCAACCAAATATGCCTATGGCCGAAGAGCCAAATGCGTTTAATGACGGGGGAAAGGGGCACCACACCTAGGACAACACTGCTAGTCATCGTGTCGGCGCCACATGATCCCATCGGCGCACAACAAGAAGACGATGATCTTGATGATGATATCTGCGCCGACCAGTTCATCAATACTTTGTATGATGCTGATGACCTATTCATGCCTCCTGCTGAAGGAGCCTATCAGCATGACGAGGAAGCTCGCGGTCCAGCTGATCCTGCGGCGAAGCCTGCTTGATCCACGCGTCTCTTCGCTGCTTCTCAGGACATGTCTCCAGCAGCTTGCGCCTTCACCGAGCCTCAAGCAGATGCCACAAGATCTATTCTCAGCCCGTCCACACTCCATAAGGCGGCCACTGAGCAGATAAAGGCCGGTGAATGCTCAAAATCAGAAAAGAAGAAGGGACGGAAAAGAAAGAAGAGCATCACTTCTAGTAGCCAACCTTCGATGCCGATCCGGGCTCAGGACGGGCCACCAAGACCCAAGGATCTCTCGTTTGAAATCCATGTGGCTGGTAGGGCGATGCTACCTAAGGACATGCTGGACCTTGCAACTTCGGATTTGCAGAGTGTGCATCATAGTATTATGGCATTAGAGAAGATTATTCTTCGAGAAGAGAATCCCTCGTACCCGGTTTTCATGGCCAAGGTGCCACTCAACATGGGCTTCATCAACACTATCCCCGCGGATATGATAATCCTGCGATTTTCGGAGATCTTCAATTTGTACCATCTCAAGCGGCTAGACCATAGCCTTATCCGTCTGTTCTCGCTCAGCCTTTCTATGAGTATCAGGAGAGATAAGACCCCGAGCGTCGCGATATTGGACCCCTTCTACATGCGTGAAAGCATCTTGATGGACGATGGGGACGCGGCTCTCGCGGCGGGGTACATCACAGACTTCATGCTACAGAACGCCGACAAGGATTCATTTCTTATGACATACTCTACCAAGTAAGTCATTCGCTCGCCTCCGTAGCATATATGCTTTCTTAGCTTTCCATTGTCCTCTTCCAACATTCTTTTGGATTATTTTAATTATGCAGTGAGGATCAAGGCTGCGTGCTCATCTGCTTTTCACCTGAACACTCGCATGCCGTGTATTTAGACTCGGGGAGTGTGAAGAAGAAAGATTACAAGTATATCATGAGAGTTTTGGATGATGCTCTCGTCGGCTACATAAAAGCCGGAGGCAAGATCACGAAGCACAAGTTCAGGAAAAATCAGCCTGGCGTGAACGTGTTCAACCACGTAACACAGTTCCCGTGCGTCAAGCAGCCGGCTGGCAGTGTGAGGGATGCATACTACGCCCTTCATCACATGAGGGTGATTGTACAGGAACAACGCAACCTTACACTGCCAAGTCATCTCAGAGCGTGGGCCGAAAGGAAGGCGGAAATCGCCGATGAAAATCTGAAGGAGGAGTTCTTTCACATCCAAGCGCAGATGGCGACTATCATCCGTCATGAAGTAAAAATGAGGGGGTCGATCTTCCACTCGAACATTGCACCATCCAATTGGGAGATAGAAGTCCGCCTAAAGGCCCTGCGTGACACAAGGCCTTTCATGACGAAAGAAGGATGCCGCCCATTCCCCGAGCCGAGTCAGAACAATTGAATGTATTCTTTGTGTAATTTGGATGTAATTTGGATGTACTCTTTGTGTAGTAGATGGTAGTGTCAAATACTCTTGGTGCTCTTTGTGTATAAAGGTCACTGCATATGCATTTTTATGCATATGTGCATGCTTTTCACCATTCATCGACTTGCTTTAAGTTGTTGATAAGAATAGATGTTAGATTGCTTTCTTCTCCTTTGGTATGATTCCTATGGATGTGACCTCTAAAGCTTTGTTTTGTGCAGGTTGAAGAGCAAACAAGATATGATGACGAAAGTAGCTTTCGGTTTTCAATAATTGTTGGACTCATTGTAATTTTGTGATGGATGTAATCTTGTGAATCTTGTTGGCCTCTAAACCTTTGTAATAAAAATTATATTGCAATTCTTTTGTATCAATAATTGTTGGCCTCATTGTTATATTGTATTTTGCATTTCTGTAATATAATAAAAATATCTATAATGCTTTTATTCTTTTATGTAATTCTCTTTTTTTGTTTTATGTAATTATTTAGTGGCGCATATTTTCAGGATTTAGTGGCGCACTGTGAATGCGCCACCCCTAAGAGCTTAGAGGTGGCGCATTCTGAGATGCGCCACGCCTAAGGGCCTTAGGGGTGGCGCATCCAGAATGCGCCACCTCTAAGCCCTTATTAGTGGCTTGTAGTGAGTGGCGCATCCCTAATGCGCCACTAAACTCAAAAACAGTGCGCCACCATAAGGCTATTCCCTAGTAGTGTGAGTGAAACAAAATGTAAATGCAGAAGCACCTCCGGAGTTTTAATGTAGACTAGAAATAAATATTTTAGAATGAGCAATATCACAATCATGCAGAAGACAGTGTGGTACTTTGGGACAATGCACATTACTGTCAGAATGACAATTATGCTCTCAATAGTTGGTGCTTTGAAGAAATTGGAGACTCTCGATTCGTGGATTTTTAAGGCAAAGTTTAATACCCATGGTCGGAAGAAAAGACTATACATGTAGCCGAGCTCATGATTTTAAAATCACGGATAACTTGATTTTTGAGAGTGTAGCTTTCCAGTCAACGGTTGAAGGCAAAGGTTTTCAAATATTCCATGCCAACCTTATTAATGGCGGTTCCCATGATTTTTTCTGCTTACACTCCCCCTCCACCAATTCATTCACAAGCCATAGCTACCGCATCTGCAGGTGCCTTCCATTCTTTCACAAGCCTAGGGGAGGGTAAGTTTATCTTTTTATAAACCATTCAAAACTGGGCATTCTCCAAACCATCTTGTGCCTCATAAATTTCACTAGAATAAACTTTGTCAAGGAGTAAAACATTTTTAGCATGGAAGATACCGATCACCCCTACCGCTCCATGACCTTGTACGGATACAAAAGGGACGTTTTACAATAAAGTCTTCGTTAGGGTGGCGGGTAAATGCCATATACAGGAAGGTATAGTGGAATCATCTGGTGCAACTGGTTTCAAGGATATTGGATCCACAAGCATTCAGTCCTATTACTATAGGTGAGGGCTAGCAAAAGACAGGGAAGCGGCCAACTAGAGAGCAATAACAGTCATAATCATGCGGCACAACAAAGCAACATTGAATTGTTGGAATTATGCCCTAGAGGCAATAATAAATTGTATTATTATAATTCTAGATTCATTATTAATGTTTATATGTCTGTGCTATAACTGCAATGGCCTATGCGGAGGTTTTCCAAGTGCATGTTAACTTCTTTCGGAGGAAAACCCATATGCAGGTGCAGAGTATAAAAAAAAGCATTCTTAGTCTGCCTCTAGGACTAACTCGTGTGTTATGGATGACATATTTTCCTGATCATAGGGCATTGAAGATGTCGATAACATATGTGAGCACATTGTTGCCAGAACAAGGGTGCTGAACCGACCCAATTGTATGATTTACTTTGAGATCACATCGTTTCCACGTTATGAGTAAAATCATCTAAAGTTAATATGCATGTGTCCTTAATGACCATGTGAATGTTTCATAGCTTCATACCGGAGGGTGGGTTTCGACTCTGTCCAAACACCCCACGTAACAGGCGTGGCTATAAAGGCTTTGATCAATCACACCTGAAAGTGTGTCAACAGACTTAATGATTCAAGTTGGGAATTTGCTCCTCTAACGATGGAGATATACTTCTTTTGGCCCTCTTGCTATTACGGTATCCAACATCGTCTAGCCAAACACTGTGAATTGATCACAAGGGATACCGGAATACTAAACGAGAAAAATGAAACAAAACAGGAAGGATGATGACTTGGTATAATGGTTAATGGTTAATCATGCGGATACCTAAAAGAACTCACCTCAGGTTTTGCATAGTATCGTGAAGCAAATAGGACAACATTAAGCCTACGGTTCACTCGAATTTATATTCGTGTAGGTGCGGGAACCTTTATGGGTGTCCATGGCTCCGCTATCGATTATTGGTCCCCGTGAAAGAAAGTTTCCAGTTCATGTCCGTATCCTACCGAATCTATGGGGTCACACACTTAAGGGTAGTTGATCTGTTGAGTACTAGAGTGATAGGAGCATGTATTTATCACACCGTGAAAGTCTCGGACTGATCGGGTTATGATCGGTGAGAAAACTGGAATCGCTTCGGAGACCCGGTAAGGTACCGGGAAGAGTTTTGAGAAAACCGGGTAAAACCGGATGGCCGGAAAAAGTTCCGGGATGGTCTAAATATGTTTAATATTTATTTATTGTGAATTCCTAAAGGCCCAAGTGGGGATGGAGGACATGGACTAAGGAGGCCCAAGTGGTGGAGGCGCCTAGGAGGAAGCTTCCTCCAAGTGGAGGAAGCTTCCCCCCCTTGTGGAGCACCCTAAGGGAGGGGAAACCCTAGGGCGCCCCCCAAGGGATTCCCTCTCCTCCAAGGTGGCCTCCCCTCCCCTCCCTCTCTATATATAGATTAGAAAGGGGCACCCCGAAGTACAATTCAGATTGATCTTTTTCCCCAGGGCTTCCCCCTCTCTATCTCTCTCTCTCTTTAGATCTAAACACCACCATATCCCCGAAGGGCTGCTCCTCCCTCCTCTCTACTCCGGTGGGGCCGAGCTCTGGACGGCGGAGCCCTGCCGGATCATCTACACTGTACGTGTTTGTCTACTTTAGAGAGATCGTACGTTAGATCTTTGTTCGAGGAACTTCACGTGGATTAGATCATTTCGTGGGGTTGCACTTCTTCAAGCTTCTCCAAATCTCCATCAACACCTTACCCTGCGAGAGAACTACCATTGAACGGTTGTTAAGGTAACAAGATCGCTATCCTTGTTTGCATCTATCTAGATCCAATGTTGGGACTTGGTTTCCTAGTGCCGATTATTTTCTACTTCGAATCCCAATAGTGGTATCAGAGCTAGTTCTAGTAATAGATGCAGATTCGATGAAGAGTTCATAGTGATGAATGGGCATTGAACAAAATTTTCATTGTGCGCGGTTTTTTTGATAATAGATCTAAACTGAATCTTCTAGTTGTTTCCCCTCTAATTGCACAAGTTGATCCCTCCTGTATTTCTTAGTTTTGTTACAAACATTTTTCCCCTCGGGGTCCTTCTATGCTGCTCCTGAGTATGCTGGTCGCGCGCAGATGATTTGGTTCTTGATTTTCGTGTGGAGAAATTGTGTAACAAAAGGGGCGTGTTAGATTATTGATCTAGCACGGGGATCACGCGTATTGACAATTGTTCAGTATGGGTCATGAGATTAAATTTTAGTCTCATGGTTGATACGCTCCGAGCGTTAATCTAGCAACTTGAAGATTGTGCTTTATGTGGTTACGTAGCTAGCAAATCGTTTTGTCATGCAAACCCTAGTAGCCACGTGAAAGATGCAAAGAACGAGTAGAAGAACGTCTAACTTGTTTTTGCAGGAACATGTGATGTGGTATAGTCTTCGTCATGATAAAAGTTGTATGAGATGATTATAATTTGTACATGTTAAATTTGCATGACTTGTATGTCATGGTACGACATGATGGTTGTAGCCATATGATTGTCATTTATTCGGCCTGCGTGCCAAACTTCATGTAATTTTCTTTCAGTAGAACAGATGCTAGCAATAGTTGCATTATCTACATGAAGATGATGATCATACGTCATGGTGCTTGACGACATGTCGTGAGTGGAGGTGATGCTCTCCGACGAAAGAAGATGAAGAAAGAAAAGAATGGTGCTTGGAGCTTCTTGAAGAAAAGGGCTATACCATATCACATACATAAAATTTCCTGTGATGTTAATCCTTTTCATTTCCTGTTTGAATGCGCAAGTAGTCGTGTTTTAATAGGTACATCTCTCTTAAAATATCAAGAAGTTCGTGCTCTCCCAACCGTGCAACCGTTTGTACTAAACGCCACCCGCGGTGCATCGTGTCATACGAGTACCAACGAAAAGGTAAGAAAGAAACGGGTGGATTGACTTGTCTCCACAGCAATAGCACTTGGTTGTCTTGACGTTCTAGCTTATAGGATCTGAGCTCGGATCACAAGTGTCGAAAGATTTATACAAGAGTCATAAAATGGTTATGATTGGTTATCTTAGACCTACCGGGTTGATCTCCTCCATGGCCGAGTGTTACACCGGTGGCAGGTGTATTGATCCGGATCTTGATTACCCTAAGATCAATTTTGAGAGATATTGATTTTAGTGGGAGCATTAGATTAAACTTGGTAAGATTAATGTAATTAATTTTGAACCATGTCTAAATCGATCTGCTTATATCATTGCAGAGAGATGGCCCGCAACAACAATGCTTTAGCTTAGGACCGATGCTTGAAAAAGAGAAGCTTGCTCCAATGGGGGCAACTATGCGGACTGGTTCCGTAATCTTTGGTTTGTCCTCAAAGTTGCTAAGAAGGACTATATTCTCAAAGCAGCTCTCCCAACCTCTCCCGCTGAGGATGCATTGCAGGAAGATAAGAATGTCTATGCGACTAAAGTGGATGACCACACCGCAGTACAATGCTTGATGCTTACATGAATGGATACTGAGCTTCAAAAACATTTTGAGAACTTGTCCGTTTTTGACATTGTGACACAATTGAACGCTCTATATCTGAAGCAAGCTAGAACTGAACGTTAGAAGATAACGAAGCAACTGTGGGAATGCAAGATGGCAGAAGATAGATCCATAAGAGAGCACGTGATAAAACTTATTGGTTACGCACATAGGCTGGGTTCTCTGGGATTTTCGATCCCTACAACACTCGGCACTGACATTCTCCTTGCGTCACTCCCCCGTCTTACAACGGCTTTATCATGAATTACAGCATGAATGGGCATGACAAGACCACAGACGAATTTTTCGCTATGCTTAAGACTGCGGAAGCATCTATGCAGAAGGATCCCAACCACATGTTGGCGGTCATGAACACTACCAGTTTCAAGAAGAAGGGCAAATGCAGAAATGCCAAGAGTGGTGGTAAGACCAAAACTCAGGTAAAGTCCCAGAGTGGCCCAACTAAAGATTATGAGTGTCACTACTGCAAGAACAAGGGGCACTATAAGAGGAATTGCAAGAAATATCTGGGAGATTTGAAGAGTGGTCTGATCACTAATGGTACAAATAAGTTATACTAAGTTAATAGACAATTTCATTATTTCACCTTCATAGGTATAATTGATACCATATCGATTGCACTTGTTTTGCAACTCGGTACAGGGAAATCTCAGAATTCGAAGGAGAAGAGCCAATGAAGTACAAGTCCACGTCAGAAGTGGTGCCCAAGTCACCCAAGGCCATCGGCGTTCGTCTATCAAGGTTTACCTTAGAGTTTAAATAAAAGTTATTTGACTCAGAGGTTGTGTAAAACATTAATATCATATTATGTTGTCTACACGATGGATGCCTTATCCATAGTTTGAATAATGGTTCTTCAAAGTTAATACTCTCTGAATTTCACCCATCGTGGTGAATTATTTAAGTTGAAATCTTGATGTTATGTCTATTTTGTTGATTGCTCAATAAATTAAGTTATGTGATGATAATGCTAAAATTGTAGTAGCATAAATGACTTAGTCACATTCGAAAAAAGCGCAAGCGGAAGCTTCACATCGATGAAGTCATTCAATCTCTTGACTTTGAGTCATTTGACGCATGCAATGTTTTTCTGATAGACAAAATCATTGAGTAAATGAATTGTTCAAGTGTTTAGTAAACTATTGGTAATAACACATACAGATGTGTGAAGAACCAATAAATAGTACTTTACATAAAACTATGTGATAATGACTTGTATAGATATACCGATATTTAGACAAGACATAATATCTGAAATTTTGAATATGTTCAAAATTGTTTCAACGCAAATAGAATCATCATCACACATAGATCAAATATTTGACGATCTATTCATAAAATAAATGAGTTAAAGAATTTAGCAAACATCATAGAGTGTATGAAGTCAGTTCATAAGCTAGCATCACCGAAACCCCGTATTGCTACGGAGTATCTTGACGCACAACCAAGCCCTATATGACATATTGGAATTAAAATTGTTTTCTATCCTGAATTCCAGCATGACATGGTGAGGTCGGTGATGTACTTGAACCACACTCCCGTTCACTATAATGCTTAACGCTTTAGAGAAACCACTTACGTACTAAATAGAGCAACGTCATAAGAACTCCAATTGTTGTTTCATAATTTCGGAGATATATTTAGAATGTACTCGACCCCGAATATAAGTATTGTAGAAACATCATGTTAAGAACAACATTTCCACTACCATACCCGTGAAAAATGTTTATCACGGAACATGGGATTTTTCTTGAGAAAATAGCTTTCTTGAAACAATTAAGTGGGAGGACTAATAGCTTGATAATGACTACATCTAAAATTTGGTTCTACAGAATGGAACTCGAAATTCGATCTAGAGATAAACTCTGTGACCAAACCAGAAATTCCTACATCTGATGAACAGGAATGATGAAACTCTGAAATGAGTTCCAGAGATGAAATGATCAAGTATGATGTTGTATCACACATCTTTATAAATTCAAGTTGAACCAATGTGGTTCTATTGTGTGATAAACCTGTGAACTACAAGAAACCATGACGAGCACTAACTCCACTATATGGTTTAAACACCATGAAAAATAAAATGAAATTCATCCACAAGAATCACGTTGAGAACTTGGTAAAACCCTCATAAGGATACATGATCATTAGAGTGGATCGGACTTTTATAGATATGAACATAAACGATATCTTCATCGTTGATAATGCTCGACTTATCGTAAAATAGGTTTTTGATAGAGTTCAAAAGGTTGACTACAATATATGTAGTGATGCAAATGTTCATATGGAAAATTAATGATAATCACGGAATACTTCCGAAGAATGACATTTGGATTTTTCTTCTGAGAAAATTAAATGAAGGGTGTATGCATGATACAACCTGAAAGGATTTAATGATCTATACGATATTATTAAAAGTAAGAATGCTTCAACCATTAGTCCATAGTTGAATCAAATATCACAAAGCTAGAGTAACAGGTTTGATGAAGTTATAAAAGTTATTATTTCTTCAATAATCATATAAGATATGGAATTAAGTGGGGGCACGATTCTAATCATATATGTGAATAACATATGAGTGATTAAGAATAAATATTTTAGCAAAATAAATCACTAAGGCATTGGATGTCCTGAAAGTACAACAAGCACCAAAGTAATCTAAATAGTAGATTAGTTCTCTTGAATTACCTCAGACGAAGAAAGGTTCTTGGAGGAAGACTAAAGAGTCATTACAAATAGATGAAAGAAAGTTTCATAATGATTTGTAGTATTTTTAATCGGTCTATAGTTAAGTAGAGAAATAGGATGTTGAATTATTTTTTTCAAGCTAAGGCACATAGCGGGATTTCTACAACGTAGATGTGAAACATGGCAACTTTGGAAGTTGCGTAGGAGGGTATTTGGATCAGGGACACCATCATAGTGATTGGCGTAGTTCTGAACGCTTGATCTACACAAACCATATTTTGATATGAGCATCATGCTCAAAGCAAAGTAAGCTAAGAGCTCATTGTAGTCAAAACATTTCGAGCGATAGTGCCCTATATCAAATACTTCATAAAGATGAAGGGGTACATTAAGATACGCTGGATTGAGATGCGCCTAAAAGTGTTAAGCTCCGTGACGAAGTCTATACCACACGCGAGCATGAAGACCAAAGTGCCAATGGTCTGAGAAAACAATGCAACTAGATTATTGTCTCTAGTGCAAGTCGGAGACAATTGGAATTGTGCCCTAGGGGCAATAATAAATTGTATTATTATAAATCCAGGTTCATTATTAATGTTTATATGTCTGTGCTATAACTGCAATGGCCTATGTAGAGGTTTTCCAAGTGCATGTTAACTGCCTTCGGAGGTAAAGCCATATGCAGGTGCAAAGTATAAACACAAAGCGTTCTTAGTCTGCCTCTGGGACTAACTCGTGTGTTATGGATGACATGTTTTCCTAAAGATTCCGGTAACATATGGGAGCACATTGTTGCCAGAACAAGGGTGCTGATCCAACCCAATTGTATGATTTACTTCAAGATCACATCGTTTCCACGTTATGAGTAAAATCATCTAAAGTTAATATGCACGTGTACTTAATGACCATGTGAATGTTTCATAGCTTCATACCGGAGGGTGGGTTTTGACTCAGTCAAAATACCACCTGTAACAGGCGTGGTTATAAAGGCTTTGATCACCCACACCTGAAAGTGTGTCAACAGACTTAACGATTCAAGTTGGGAATTTGCTCCTCTAACGATGGATAGATACTTCTTTGGTCCCTCTCAGTACTACGGTATCCAACATCATCTGGCCAGACACTGTGAATTGATCACAAGGGATACCAGAATACAAAACGAGAAAAATAAAAAAAAATAGGAAGGAGGAAGACTTGGTATGATGGTTAATGGTTAATCATGCGGACACCTAAAATATATCACCTCAGGTTTTGCATAATAAAGTGAAGCAAATGGGACTGGCATGTAAAGCTTACGGTTCACTCGAATTTATATTAGTGTAGGTGCTGGAACCTTTATGGGTGTCCATGGCTCCGCTATCGGTTATTGTTCCGCGAGAAAGAAAGTTTACGGTTCATGTCCGTATCCTACCGAACCTATGGGGTCACACACTTAAGGGTAGTTTATCTTTTGAGTACTAGAATGATAGGAGCATGTATTTATCGCACCATGAAAGTCTCGGAGTGATCGGGTTATGATCTGTGAGAAAACCGGAATCGTTTCGGAGACCCGGTAAGGTACCGGTAGAGTTTTGAGAAAACCGGGTAAAGCCGGAGGGCCGGAAAAAGTTCCGGGATGGTCTAAATATGTTTAATATTTATTTATTGTGAATTCCTAAAAAAAATTGGAATTAATAAAATGAATAGAATATCAATGGGACCCCTCTCGCTTGGAAGGCCCAAGTGGGAGGGAGCACATGGACCAAGGAGGCCCAAGTGGTGGAGGCGCCTAGGAGGAAGCTTCCTCAAAGTGGAGGAAGCTTCCTCCCCCCTTGTGGAGAACCCTAAGGGATGGGAAACTTTAGGGCGCACCCCCAAGGGATGCCCTCTCCTCCAAGGTGGCCTCCCCTCCCCTCCCTCTATATATATAGATGAGAAAGGGGCACCCCCAAGTACAACTCAGATTGTAATTTTGCCCTAGGGCTGCCCCCCTATCTATCTCTCTCTCTGTCTCTTTAGATCTAAACACCACCATATCCCCGGAGGGCTGATCCTCCTTCCTCTCTACTCCGGTGGCGCCGAACTCTGGACGATGGAGCCCTGCCGGATCATCTACACTGTATGTGTGGATTAACTGTAGAGAGATCGTGCGTGCGTACTTTTTTCGAGGAACTTCACGTGGATTAGATCAGTTCGTGGGGTTGCACTTCTTCAAGCTTCTCCAACTCTCCATCAACAACTTCCACTGCGAGAGAACTACCATTGAACGGTTGTTAAGGTAACAAGATCACTATCCTTGTTACCATCTATCTAGATCCAATCTTGGGACTTGGTTTCGTAGTGCCAAATTTTTTGTTTGTTTTCTACTCCGAATCCCAATATGAATCGGGCATGAAAGTGATATGACTATTCTAAAACAAAAATATCATCAAGGCTTGGTAGAATTTTTGTCATAAACATGTGTAAGCATGTGATGTGTGTAGATAACATCTCCTCGTTTGTTACCCCATGTGGAGGGTTATGGTGTAGATAGTAGAAAATTTCCCTCGATGAAGATACCAAGGTTTATGTCTCCAGTAGGACTCCAAGTGCAACAAGAAGGTGAAAACGACGCCAGAGATTCGTTGGTGCCTAAGTTGACATTGACCGTCACACAAACGCATATAACTTTTCTCCCAACGAGTCAGAGAGTTTGTCAATCCCTCCGATCTTGCTGTTTAACAATGGATCAAACACAAGGGTGGAAATAATAGTGGCAACTAAAAGGAAAATAAAAGTAGTAAAAGTGAACGGGGTAAACTATGGTGGAAATTTGGATTGGGGTCCCATGATTTTCACTAGTGATGTATCTCTCCAAAAAGATGATAACAACGATGCTGGGTGAAAAAATTACAGCTAGGAAATTGACAGAATTATAAACGCATCGCAATGCTAATTATGCTACTAGAAAGTAAATAGGCTCAATTATGTGGGCATTACACCAAAACAAGTAGACCGTTTATCCATCAGAATCTACTCACTAATCATCCAACTTGAGATATCTATCCAGAACATCTCTCTGTAATTAAGTTGCGAACCCCAACCAAATTGTAGGCTCAAAGCAACAGACAACTGCATTAACAAACTATGCGTAATGTAAGAAATACTTGCAACCGCAGTCACAAGCACCAATTTTTTCTCACTAGTGGCAACAACACATCCCCTAGTCTCATGTTTCTGTCACTCAAGCTAGACATCGGGGGGCATGAACCCACAATCATGCATAAAACTCCCTCTTGGAGTTACAATCTACTACTTGGCCAAAGCAACAAACGTAACGGGGAACATGTGATACGTCCCAAATGTATCTATAATATCTGCTTGTTCCATGCTTATATTAGTGATATTCTTATATCTTTTGATGCACTTTCATATCTTTTACAACATATTTGGACTAACCTATTAACTCAATGGACAATACTAGTTTTTTTTCTGCTGTTGTCCGTGCATTGCAGGAAAATGTCAAAAATCAAAGTGCTCGAAAATGCCAGAAAATTATATGAAAATCAGCAGTATAAAAGACTCCAGAAGCCCGAAGATGGGGTGGAGGCGACCCACTCCTTGACCAGGCGCCCTCCCGGCGCGTTCAGGGGGAGGCCAGGCCACCTGGTCAGGTGGGGCCTCCCCTTGGGGGGCCCTTCCGCCTATATTTAGTCCTCGCTCCGAAAATCCTCGGGAGCAACCCCGTTATGCGATTTTGTCCACTGTTTCGTCGTCGTCGCGATTCCGATCTCGGGATCGCCAAGAGAAGCTGCCTCGGCACCCTGCCAGAGGAAGGATTGACCTCCGTAGGCCTGTCCACCTCCATGATCTCCTCCGAGATGTGTTGTGATTAGTCCCCCTTGGACCATGGGTCCATGACCAGTAGCTATGTGATGTTTTCCCTCCAATCTTGTGCTTCAATGTTTATCCCTTGTGAGCTTCCTATCATGATCAAGAAACCTATGTAATAGTTCCTGATTTTCTATGCTGTGTTTGCTGGGATCCGATGGATTATGAGATTATGTTCAGTTTGTGATGAGTAATATATTTGTTTTACCTTTATATTTTAGTTCTTGAGTGTTCTTACATTTTCCCTGTTACGTTTGTCGCTTTGGCCAAGTAGTAGATTTTGACTCCAAGAGGGAGCGTTATGCATGATTGTGGGTTCATGCCCCCCGATCTCATGTTTTTGTCACTCAAGCTAGACATCAGGGGGCATGAACCCGCAATCATGCATAGAGATCCCTCTTGGAGTTACACTCTACTACTTGGCCAAAACAACAAACGTAACGGAGAACATGCAAGAACACTCAAAAACTAAAATATGAAGGTAAACCAAATATATTACTCATCACAAACTGAACATAATCTCATAACTCATCGGATCCCAGCAAACATAACATAGCAAAACAGAACTAATACATATGTGCCTTGATCATGATAAGTAGCTCACAAAGGCTAAACATTCAAGCACAAGATTGGAGAGAAGACATCACATAGCTACTGGTCATGGACCCATGGTCCAAGGCGGACTACTCATGGCACATCCCGGAGGCGATCATGCTGATGGAGAGGCCTCCGGAGGTCAATCCTCTCACCGGCAGGGTGCCGGGACAGAATTGCGGCGGCGGCGGCGAAACAGTGGAAAAAATCGCGTTCGGGGTGACTTTCAAGGAATTTCGGAGCGAGAGGTAAATATAGGCCAAAGGGGAGCCTAAGGGTTGCC
The DNA here is from genome assembly GCA_950022295.1 of Bromus sterilis. Taxonomy (NCBI): domain Eukaryota; kingdom Viridiplantae; phylum Streptophyta; class Magnoliopsida; order Poales; family Poaceae; genus Bromus; species Bromus sterilis. The sequence continues at coordinate 294,916,816 of OX465595.1, forward strand.
CTATGGCCCACGTGGAACAACCACTCCCTTGACGCGCAAACAGGGCGCCTTGCTGGGGGGTGCCCCCCTCGAGGACCCCTTCTGGCTTCCAAAGTCTTCTAGTAACCTCAATTACCTACTCAAAGGAAGACACGGACTTAGTGCAATAGGCCGACTCTCTAAACAAGATAAGCATGAAACTCAAGAGAGTTCTGGAAACAAAATATTAAACAATAGATCTTAAAGATAAACATGAAGAAGAAGATCTAAACATGACATCAGCTAGAAATAATAAATAACACTCAACAAAGGAAAGCATGAAAATAATGAGCATTATAGGAAAAAGCGGAGTGTGTTTCTCTCCCAAACAAGGTATGCTAGGTTCCAACTTGTTACGAACATCAAACAAAACTAAACAAAGCAAACCAAACTGAAAAAGTAAATTCAGCATGTTCCAAGCATAGCACATAACATATGAATTGATAAAAATATAGTGTGGAGAAGGAAAAACTGATGATTGTTGATGTAGAAGAGGATGCATGGGGGAACCCCCAAGCTTAGATGCTTGAGTCTCCTTCAATATTTCTTGTGGGTTCTAGGGGCATCCCCAAGCTTGAGCTTTTTACACTCTTGAATCTTCTTTCATCATCTTCTTTCGCACACTTGAAAACTTCCTTCATACGAAACCCATTATAAACTGAATAGAGTGGTTAGTACCCATAATAAAATAATTTTCCTTTGCTAGAAATAAGGATTTTCAACAAGGTATTCTATTTCTCAAGATTGCGCAGAAAGTTTTGCAAAGAAAAAGCATGCGCAAGATTTGCAAAACTGGGAAAGCTCAAAACATGGCAGAATCTGGGAAAAGCAGAACAATGGGTAGTAAATAATTTTTTCGGGGTACTTATACAACTAATATAAAAAAACTCAGAACAGGCGATAGTTAGCCAATTGTATAGAGCATACTTTCAAAACAACTCAGATCAAAAATATGATCTGTGATTTTTAAGATTTTTGCAATGAAGCAAACAAAATCTGTTTTCTGGACAGCATGTCATAAGTTTTGATCCACTTTCCACCGGAGGCTAAAACTTGGCACAAAGCTTCAAAATAAAGATATGATGATGTTGCTACGGTAATAACAAGCATCAATACCACTAAAAATTAAAGTAAAAACATTTCCGGTTGCCTCCCAATAAGCTCTTTCTTTTATGCCTTTGAGCTAGACATGAAGAAACAAGATCATGTTTTATCAATATCAACAACATAGCTTGCCCGTATAATGGACTCGATAGGTAACTTAATCTTATTTCTAGGGAAATGTTCCTTGCCCGTATTGAGGGGGAAATGGAATCTTAGAGTCCCTTCTTTCATGTCAATGAAAACACCAATGGTGCATAGAAAATGTCATCCCAAAATAATTGGATATGAGGGATCACACTCAATGTCCATGACAAGAAAATCAACATATCATAAATCCTTCATAAAGGTTTCTCTAAAGAAGAATCAACAAGACGAACATGAAAAGAACAAGGATCGAAAGGTTTCAATTCAAGCATATCATACATTCTTTTGGGTAAAACGAAGGCACTAGATCCAACATCACATAAAGAAAAGCAAGAAAAATTATTCAATTTAATATTGACCATAGGATCCCAACCATCTTCTAGTTTTCTAGGAATAGGAACCTCTAGTTTAAGTTTCTCCTCCCTAGATTTTATAAGAGCATTAGTGATATGATCGGTGAAGGCAATGTTAAGTGAACTAGTGTGGGGGTCTTTGGCCATTCTTTGCAAAAACTTAATGACTCCGGAGAGGCTAAAATTATCAAAGTCAAGTTCACTACCATTAATTAAAGTGGTAGTGATATCATATAAGCTCATTTTATCTTTGGTAGTCTCTAAATTCAAGGGACCTTCTTGTAAAGTAGCAAGTGTGGTGTGTGTAGGAAGGTTCTTAACTCTCTCTTCCACTTCTTTCTCTCTAGCCCATCTATCCTTAAGTTTGGATAGCATTCTAACGTTCTCATTTATTTGCACTTGGATAGCATTCATAGGTTTGGTTTTCTTCTCCTCAAGGGAATAAGTCCTAATCTCAAGCATCTCAACATCATGAGCAATGTTGTCTATCTTGAAAGTAAGGTTTTCAAGTTTGTCTAATTTCTCCTCTACATTCTTATTGACAACTTTTTGAGAGATAATAAAGTTCTCAAGCATGCTCTCTAATTCAAAAGTGGAGTTTTTGGTGCTTGGATAAGTGTTTTTGTTTCCATAAGAGTTGTTGGAGGGGAATGGTCTAGGACTGTTGCTACCAAAATTACTCCTTTAAGCATTATTGTTGAAGTTGTTCCTAGAAATAAAATTAAGATCTATTTGCTGCCTTTATTTAGCAACCAAAGATTTTAAAGATACATCATGAGGATAAATAGGAGCTTGCTTAGTAAGTAAAGACATGATCAAGTCAACCTTTTCAATTAAAGAGGAGATCTCCTCAACAAATTTTACTTTCTACTTGTTGGAGATCGTTCGGTGTGCCATTGAGAGTAGTTTGTCATCATATCATCTATTCGCTTTGTTGAAACGCCAAGTGTGGTTGACATAAAGGTTCCTCCCGCGGCTGAGTCTAAAAAATTCCATGAGGTAAAGTTCAATCCTGCATAAAAAGTCTGGATAACCATCCAAGTAGTTAATCCATGAGTAGGGAAATTCTTAACAAGAGATTTCATGCGTTCCCAAGCTTGGGAAATGTGTTCGTTATCCAGTTGCCTAAAATTCATAATATTAATCCTCAACTGGATAATCTTAGCAGGTGGGTAGTACCTCCTAATACAAGCATCCTTACATTTATCCCAAGAATCTAAGATTTTCCTAGGTAAGGATTGGAGCCACTCCTTAGCTCTTCCACTCAAAGAAAAGGGAAAAATCTTAAGTTTAACAATATCAACATATACTTCCTTATACATTTGCATATCACAAAGCTCAACAAAATTATTCAAATGCAAAGCAACATCATCTCCAGCATTGGAGAATTATTCGTTCATAACAAGATTCAATAAAGCAGGTTTAATCTCATAGGAAGTCGTCGCACTGGCGGGTGCAACAATAGGAGTGCAAATAAAGTCATTGTTGTTGCGACTAGTGAAGTCACACAAGTTGGTGTTTTCAGAGGAACCCATAGTAATAGCAGCAAGCAATAACAAAGTAGCTATTTTATTGGGTGTTTTTGATAAAAGAATCTAAAGAAAAAACTAAAAAGTAAACTGACCAGACAAAAAAGCAAAGGTAAAAGATAGTGCGCAACTCCCCAATCTTGAAGACTGGAGTCCCCGGCAACTGCGCCAGAAATTCGCTTGATGGGTGTAGTTAACACCTCCTCGTTGGTTACTGATGACCCTCAACTGTAGGGGATCGTTTGTAGCCTTTTCGATAAATAAGAGTGTCGAATCCAACGAGGACCAGAAGGTATTGTTAAGTGACTTTGGTAAAGAAATAGCTGCAGGAACTGAAAGATAGCTTTTTAGGGTTTTCAGTATAAGCAACAAGAAGGTAAAAGCGAGCAAAGTGAAACGCACTGAGGAGTAACAAGTGGCCCAATCCTTTTGAGCAAAGGATAGGCCTAGCAACTGAACTTATAAGGGCTAAAGCGTTGTAGAGAACACATGGGAGAAATAGTCATGTGCTTTTGCCATATTCCGCATCGGTACTATGAGTTGTGTTGATAAGTGTTGAGGGGGTGGATCTATGCTAGTGCACCCTCTAGACTAAGATGAGTGCACTATTATGATTAAAAATCTTGCAAGAATCCGCAACTACAAGATAGTAATTAAGGAAAAAGCCTAACCATAGCAATACGATTGAAGATCCATTGTTCCCTTGTGCAAAAGCGTGCAAACTGGTGTTCAGGTTTCTATCACTCCGGCAACCCACCGTAAGCATTCTTTATATGCAATGCATTCCCCTAGGTCCTTAACAAGGCGAAGTGTTGAGTGCTCGGCTCACACAACACCACTAGGAAAATAACAACACAACTTAAATATCAAACAACACATATTACTTCAACATCATATGACTACTAACAACTAGAATTCTCCCATGTCCTCAAGAAATAAAATAACTACTCACAAGACATAAAAGAGATCATGATCAGTGGGGATAAATAGATGATAAACAATCTGGACACAATGGTATTTCTCCAACCAAACTCAATAGCATTCATCACAAGGTAGCAAGCAACACCGGTAGAGTAGAGAGGATAGATAGTACAGATTACAACACAAGTTGAACTTGTGAGGTGAGATTGGATGAAGATGGAGATGGTGCTGATGTTGGGGATGATGTTGATGATGATCTCGATGATGCCCATGACAATGGTGATGATGATGGCCATGATCTCTCCTTCCTGGAGGTGTTCTCCTCGGGGGAATCTGCCCTCCGGAGATGTCTTTTCTCCTCTGTAGGTTTCCACCACGAAGCGGCGGCAAAACTCGCGAAACTCCTCCCTTTTAGGGTTTTCGGATGATGAGTGATATATAGGGCAAAGGGGGGGAGCCTGGAGTGGCCCTAGGGGTCCAGACGCCCTTCCCGCGCGGCTAGGGTGGGGGCCGCGCCATGTGGCCGCCTGGGCACCCTGTGGCCCCCCTGTGGCCCCTCTTTTGCGTATCTTCTCCATCCTTCTGAAAAATGGCCTCCATCAATTTTCAAGTAATTTGGAGGTCTTCTTCTTCAGCAAATCAGCGTCCACTTTTTACCGTTGAATCCTGCGTCTGCTGCTTCGGCATCGGAAAGTTGCAAACTGTGTAAAAGAAGCCAAAACAACATAAGAATAGCATCATAACATGAAATATATAAATGAATAGGAAAGAATTACTATATAAAATAGTGATGCATTTTGGACGTATCAACTCCCCCAAGCTTAGACCTCGCTTGTCCCCAAGCGAATACTGAGCTCGGTAAACATGTCCACAAGTTTAGAGAGTGAAGTGTCGATAAATAGAATACAGACAAGAAGCATCATGATTCCATCATCAAACTCAAGCATCCTCAACAGCAACTTCAACTCATAAGTTCCTTATGAGAAAGTGATAACAGTTATAATCAAAATTAGGACTGGGAAAACTTATCAAATTATGGCAAACATATCCTTGGTCAAAGGACAACTAATAACTTTTACTTTTTCTCTTCCTCTTTATAGTGAAACAATTTGAAGATTATGAAAGAACATGTTGTTAGTCATGAAGTGAAAATGCTAACACAAAGGAAGATGCTTGCTTAGCAAAAGCTTTCGCAAACAACTTACTTATCGAAAGATAATGTCAACAATGATGTAGCATGGCAAAACTTAATGCTGCACTATATGGATGAATCGTCATCAACATCAAGTGTTTGTTCTCTTAAAGGGATGGAAGGAAGTGGGAAAACTGACTCAACATAAAAGTAAAAGAAAGGCCTTGTTATGGGCAAGTAGGGAAAACTAATGTGCTATCTTTAAATCAAACAAAATGAAAACAAATTTTGGGAGGTGCATAGTTTGTCAACGAATGCTAATAGATAGCTCAATTACTTCTCAAGATGGACAAGTTTCGAGGAACGGCTCCCAAGTGGGGACGATCACATCCCCTTAATCTCCTTTGTTTATCACTGCCAAAGTTTCTGATTTCTCATAGACCAAGCGTGAAGGAGGGTTTGTTTGTTATATTATCTTTCGAGCTGGGAGCACTCATGCCAGTTCCTCCTCGTATTATGGGTTTGCATATTAGACATGCAATCCCGGGGTAAAACATTTCCAACTTAAGAAGATCATGAATTACCTACTACTTCCTCATGAGCTAAACAAGGGGCACAAAACAGAAGATTTTGAACATTTAAGGATAACACATAAATTCTATACTTGCAGGAGTGGTAGGGGAATACCACGAATAGGAAGGTATGGTGGACTCATATGGAAGATATTGGTTTCATCGTATGGATGCACACGCAGAAATCTGCTAAGCAAAGAGTTTGGCTAGGAAAGGCTTTGGGAGAACAGACAATTGATGCTAACTTAGATGCAAAACATATAAAGCATAAAAATTAAGGTAAGCATGTCACATCAAGTTGTCTTCCTTGTCAACATAACACTTCAAGCATAACAACGTAAAGGTTTTGGCTATGCCGCTACTTGAGAAAACATGCATGTTCTCATGACCAAAGCTATGTTTGCCAAAATTAAATAAGGTTTTCAAAGCCACACCTGATATAAGGTCAATAATCCCCATAAGAATCATCATATAAGGTCGATTGCGTGAAGGGAATACCGAGTGCAGCGAGGGAACCAATAGACTTCTCATTAATATTCCATCATAGACGACTCCACACTCACGGATACAAACTCTCCACAGAAGTAGTGATAGACCTCAATGCAAACACCTATTTCATATAATAACTTCCCTAGACATGATACGACTCTACTTGACTGTGAAAGACTAAGATAAAGATAAAGATACCGGGCACTCCCCCAAGCTTGGAGCAAGCTAAGGGGATTCCATTACCTGAGGAGATTTACTCCTCATTCCTGTTGTTGTTGTTCACGTAGTCATGGACAAAGAGCTTCGATGGTAGAGTTTCTCCCGTCTCATGAGAGGCTTCAGTCTCCAAGATCGTGCTTCCAGCACCTAAACCCATGTGCATAAACTTTAGTTCATACTCACAGTTCTGGTTGTGCAGATCGTAAATCTGCCCTTGGAGCTCATCAATTCTTGTAGAGTGTCTTTAACTCGTTGATGAGGTCGGAGTTGGCTTCAACACCACGCTCAACCATCTTCTTATACTTGAAGACTTCTTGCTCCACTTCTTCTAGCCTGGCCTCGATTCTCCCCTCCTTGACAGATTCCTTTAGATATTCATGGTGGAGAACACCATCCTCCAACCGGACGGTTTGAAGATGCTTCTTCACCTGAGCGAGGTAAGGGTTGATGACGTTGACGACGAACTTGTCCTTGGGGGAACTTGGGGAAGCCATGGAACCTAGGTCTAGCTAAAAGATTCCTGGCAGAAACAGCTCAAGAAGAAAACACACGAAATCGCGAGATACGGTGATGGGGCTATCCGGGAAAATATATAGAAAAATTTCTGCAACAATAGGAAGGTAACGAACCAAAGTGGAGTCGGAGACGGGCTCCGGGGTGCCTAGGCGGAAACCCGGCGAGGCCAGGAGGTAGGCAGCGCCAGGGGGCACCTGGGGCCCCTGGAGCTCCTCTCCAGCTCCAATTAGGCTCTGAATTTTCTATATTTCACAAAAACTCGTAATATGGAACTTTTATGGCGGTTCGCGATGTTTCCTTACCGTAATACATACCTTTTCTTATTCTTCTTCTGCTGGTGTTTGAAATCGGGATGCAACATATTCTTCATGAGTTGTTGTGTGTATTAAATTTGCATCAACATTGACGGGGTCTCCCGCCATGTAATGCTTGAGTCTTTTCCCATTCACAACTTGAGGTTTGGTGCCATCAATTGTTTTAATCTTGATTGCACTAGAGTGGTATACTTCTTCGATATGAAATGGCCCTTACCATCTTGAAAGTAGTTTACCTGGAGAAAACCTGAAACGAGATCTAAACAACAAAACTTTATCACCAACATTAAATTCACGTTTCAGAATCCTTCTATCATGCCACTTCTTTACCTTTTCCTTGAACATTTTAGCACTCTCGTAAGCTTCACTTCTCCACTCATCTAGAGAAGTCAAGTTCATGAGACATCTTTCACCAGCCAACTTTGGGCCAGCATTAAGCTCTCTAACAGCCCAGAAAGCTTTGTGTTCCAACTCTAATGGCAAATGGCAAGCCTTTCCATAGACCATCTTATAGGGAGACATGCCCATGGGGTTTTTGTAAGAAGTTCTATACGCCCACAAAGAATCTCCTAACTTCTTTGACCAGTACTTTCTAGAACTGTTGACTGTCTTTTGTAATATCAACTTTATCTATCTATTGGTGAGCTCAACTTGCGGACTAGTTTGAGGATGGTACGGTGAAGCAATTCTATGATTCACATCATACTTTGCTAAAGCTTTTCTAAAAGCTCCATGCGTGAAGTGTGATCCTCCATCCGTCATGAGGTACCTAGGTACACCAAACCTAGGGAAAATTAAATCTTTGAGCATTTTCAAAGATTTCTTGTGATCAGCATTCTCAGTGGGGATTGCTTCAACCCACTTGGTTACATAATCAACGACCACTAAGATGTGAGTGTACTTGTGTGAAGGAGGAAAAGGCCCCATAAAATCAAAACCCCAGCAATCAAAAGGCTCAATCACTAGAGAGTAATTCATAGGGATCTCATTCCTCCTACTAATATTGCCAACTCTCTGACACTTATCATAAGATAAAACATAATTTCTAGCATCTTTAAAGAGAGTAGGCCAATAAAAACCTGATTGGAGAACCTTATGTGCGGTCCTCTCACCGGCGTGATGTCCTCCATAGGGACTGTCGTGACATTGCCTGAAAATGTCCTTCTGCTCATGTTCCGGTATGCATCTTCTCACGATCCTGTCTGGACCTTCTTTTAAAAGATGAGGGTCATCCCAAAAGTAGTGCCTCAAATCATGGAAGAACTTCTTCCTTTGCTGAAATGTTAAACCTGGAGGCAAATACTTTGCAACGATAAACGTAGCATAATATGCAAACCAAGGATCGGAGAGAGATTGTACTTTTACAACGGCAAGTTGTTTGTTTGGAAAACTATCGTTGAATGGGATGGGATCATGCGGTATATCTTCCATCCTTCAAAGATTGTCCGCCACCGGATTGTCTGCTCCTTTTCTATCAACAATCTGTAAATCAAATTCTTAAAGAAGGAGTACCCACCTGATGAGTCTTGGTTTGGCATCTTTCTTCGCCATAAGGTACATAAGAGCAGCATGGTCAGTATGAATAATGACTTTAGAATAAACAATATAAGGTCTAAACTTATCACAAGCAAACACTACTGCTAAGAATTCCTTCTCAGTAGTAGCATAATTCTTTTGAGCACTATCAAGGGTTTTGCTAGCATAGTGTATAACATTCAATTTCTTACCAACCCTTTGTCCTAAAACAGCTCCAACAGAAAAATCACTAGCATCACACATAATTTCAAAGGGCAATTTCCAATCAGGTGGTTGTACTATATGAGCGGTTATCAAAGCTTTCTTAAGAACGTTGAAAGCCTCCTTACAATCTTCATCAAATACAAAAGGAACATCCTTCTGGAGATGATTAGTGAGGGGTCTCGAGGTCTTAGAAAAGTCTTTAATAAATCTTCTATAGAAACCAACATGACCGAGAAAACTACGAATACCTTTAATGTCCCTTGGATAAGGCAGCCTTTCGATAACTTCAATTTTCGCCTTGTCCACTTCAATTCCCTTCTCGGAAATCTTGTGACCAAGAACGATCCCTTCGTTAACCATGAAGTGGCACTTTTCCCAGTTTAAAACTAAGTTTGTATCTTCACATCTCTGCAAAACTTTATTAAGATTGTGGAGACAGGGGTCAAAGGAAGTTTCATAGATGGAGAAATCGTCCATGAAGACTTCCACAATATCCTCACAGAAACCATGAAAAATAGAAGACATGTATCTCTGAAAAGTAGCAGGTGCATTCCATAAACCAAAAGGCATACGCGTGTAAGCATAAGTACCGTAAGGACACGTGAAAGTGGTCTTCTCTTGATCGGCAGTGTTAACATGAATTTGAGAAAGCCGGAGTACCCGTCAAGATAGCAAAAGTGGGTGTTTTTAGATAACCTCTCAAGCATATGATCGATAAAGGGCAGCGGGTAGTGGTCCTTCCTGGTTGCCTTGTTCAACTTCCTGTAATCAATACACATTCTATATCCAATAAAAACTCTTTTAGGTATTAGTTCATTTTTATCATTAGGAACAACAGTCATACCTCCTTTCTTAGGAACACAATGAACTTGACATACCCACCTACTATCAGCTATAGGTGTCAGAACCCCATAGTAGGTTTGTGTTTAACCTAGCTTTCATTTTTGCATCTTGAAAAAAATTGCAAAAGAAAAGGAAATGGGGAAAAGAAAAGCCCTAAATGAATTAAATAAAAAGGCCAGAAATAAATCTTTTTCCAAAATTCTTTTGGATGTATTGAAAAATCCTAAAAATGAGTCTGATCATTTTAAAAGTGATTTGGGATTAATCCCATGCTCATAGTTTTTTCAATAATTCAAATAGTGGCTTGGAAATTAAATCATTTGTCTATTTGAATTGAAATTTAAATAAATTGAATTTCAAAAATTCCCAAAACTTGGGATTGGCTTCTATATAGTCACCTAAGTTTTATAAAAATGTTTGGGGATTTTTATAAATGCCCTAGCTATTTTATTTTATTGGGCAAACTGACAACAGAAAAGAAAATAAGAAAAGAAAGACAGAAACCTTACCTTGCGCCCACGGGCGAAGGCCCACCTGGCCCAGCCCGGCCCCCTCCCTGTCGTCTTCCTCCTCGCCAGAAGGAGCGCAGCCCGCGCCGTGCGCTGCGTGGCGTGCATGCCTCCCCCACCTCGCCACCTCCTGCTTCCCCCTCCTCTCCTCCTTCGCGCTGGAGACGCCTGGGAAGCTCCCAGTTCCTTTCCCCCCCTTGCGCTGGCCTTCTTCTCTCTCTCCCTCGGCGAATCTCGCGAGACATGAGCCCCAGCCGGAGCACGCTGACGTGGTCCGCGCAGCCACCGTGCCCCATTCGCCGCGCAACCGTGTCCAGACGCACCGCGGCCATCGTCTTCTTCATTTCCCGCCGTCAATTCAAGCCCGGAGGCCCCAAGGACGTCGCACCCTTCTCCAGTTCGCCGCCGGCCACCGTGGACGTCGTCGACGAATTCGTCGCGTCCAGTCCCTCTCCGACCCCCCCGAGCTCGTCGTCGTATTCCACGTGAGCTCCCGCTCGTTTTCCCCCTCCTAGCTCTCTCCCCCGTGTTCTGCAGCGCAAGTTCGCCGGAGCCAGTGGCCAGCCGCCGCTTCCCGTCGTCGTAGCCATGGCTCCAGGCCTCCCCGAGGTCCCCGGCGTGCTCCACTCGAAGCGCATGAGCGCGAGGCACGCTCCCGTGCCTCCATCTCCCTCTCCCGTGGCCGGAGCCGCCCTCCCGTGGAGCGCCGTCGTGCCGGGATGCCACCGGCGTTTAGCCGCCGGTCGGTTAAGCTAAACCGACCCCTAATCCCCCCCTCCTCTCGCTGACTAGTGGACCTAAGCCCCCCTAATGACCCTGCTTAACCTAATCTAAACCGGGTTTAACCCCAGAGACACTGGCAGGTGGGGCCGCCCTGTCAGTTGACTGGTCAACCCTGGCGTCAGCATGACCTAGTGATGACGCAGTAAACAGAGAAATCTTTTAAAAGAAGTAAAGAAATTCAGTTAATTCCAGAAAATGGCTGAAACTTTGAAAAATCATAGAAAATTCATTTTAACTCCAAATTCAACATATAATATATGAAAAATGATCAGGAGAAAATCCTCTATCCAAATATCCAACTTTCAGCTATGTTGGAGTTGATCTTAAAAAAAGATCAGTAGCTTTTGATATTTGATTTAATTGGAATTATTTCAAATTCAAATCAATTACTATTCCATTTTCAAACATTGAAATGCACCACACATCACTTGTACTTCAGAAGCATTTCACACTTGTAATCATTTGGTTTCAAATGAACAAATAATAGCAAATGCAAGTTGACCAAATTTGAATAACATTTGGAGTTTGAATTTGAATTTACTTTTCAAATCAACTTCAATTAAAATGTGGAAATTCAAACATAGGTCACATCAGCACCTTGCCATGCTTTGTTTTGCATATTGAATGTGCATTGTGTTATATTGATTGTGCTTTACTTCCAGTGCTTCGGTGATTGCATCTTCTCGGTAGAGTTGATCTCGGAGACGAGTTCAACCTCACGTCAAAAGAGTGATACCTCGTGATCGTCAGCAAGGCAAGCAGCCCCCCCTTTGATCATGTCTATAAAATCCCAGTTCCCTCTCATTCTCGCAAATGCATGTTTAGGATGTCACCATGATACGTTCTACCGCTAGTTGAACCCATTCCTTTGCATGACCTATCATTTTGTCACAGTAGTAAGCAAACCACAATCCTAGCAGATGTAGGAGTTGGTTGATAACATGTGGCCCCTGCAAGTGTTACAGCTTATTGCATGCTTAGAGTTGTTACCTGAGGCTACTTTGATGTGAGTCGGGATGGTAGTGATCATGTGAATGATGGTGGTAACGTGTTGGTGAATCTACCCTAAACAAAGGTGAACGATGAGAGGCTGTGCAGGAGTACACAGTGGGGTGTCTCGTTGAACACTGCCTTAGGCCCGAGTTCTTGTGTTGTTATCCAAGACAAAGAGTACGACCACACATTGGGATCACTGACCCCTCTCGGCCTAGTACCTCACCCCGGACCAGTCCAGGAGTCGCAAGTAGTTCGCCCTTTAACGATCTCAAGCAGGTGGAACCAAGGTAAGTGGTTGGCATAGGTTGTGGGCACGTTGAATCAAGTGATCATGATCGAGTTGAGCTTGATGGCGGTCACACAACGTTTGAGTCCGCATCGGAACAATCGGCCGGATTCCGACTATGGTCCCAACTCAAATAGGCGACTCCCCAGGACTAGAGATGGTGCCGTGAGTGAAGTGTCGTGGCAGCATCCTCGCCGGTACTCACTTGAAGGGTCCATCCCCAGGCGGTAACTGATGAGGCGTGTGTGTAGCAGTACACCCCTGCAGGGTTAATGAACTATTCGAATAGCCGTGTCCGCGGTTATGGACTACTTGGAGACCTTTACTTGATCATAGATAACTTGAACCGGATACTTCTAAAACACACCAAGATAAGTGTGAGTGCTATGGCGTGCTTCCTCGTGGGGGAGTCGAGGAAGGCACCATAGTGGAGTATTGATTGGAGACTGTTACTTGGACTCGTGTATGTTCTTACCTCTCTCTGGTACTCGTAGTTCAGGATTAGCCAAGTCAAAGCTGGCATTTCTGCAAGTGAAACCCCACCTCCCTTTGCCTTGATACCTGTGCATGAGTAGTATAGTTCCTATGTAAGTCTTGCTGAGTACGACTTTGTACTCACGTTTGCTTATTCTATGTTTTAGAGACGAGACCACTGACCCTGATGGTGGCCTCTACCTCGAGCTCGACGTGGACCAATGTCGTATAGTTCCAGGTAGCAGCCTGTGCCCTTTGGAGGGTCGTTGTATTTTCTTTCAGGATTCTTAAGCCATTTGTTAAACTTGTCTGTACTAAGACATAATTTGCTTCCGTTGATGCTTGATGTAATGTTGGATCACATCCGTGTGATCTCTGCTTGTAATACAACTATTATGTCTGCTCTGTTTAGCAGAAGTTTTAAAGACTATGAGTTTGTAGAGTTCATGTTGTGATTACCTGCTGTTTACACTGGACATGTATGCTGCGTGTATGATTATAACATGCATGTCTTAGTGTGGGGTTCGATAGCTTAGTTGTGTTCTTGCCGGCGGTCTTTTATACACCAAGTGGCCCTTAGATGTGCGCAGCTTGGGGCATCGCGATGCGATTGCTCGTGACTCTGTCACGTGGCACACTTTGTTGTATGATCGAGCCCGCCCGAGATCCCGACTAAGTGATCGGGCTGGAGTAAGTCTATGTAAGGGTTATGATTCAATCGATAACATGGTTGAGGCGACTTGTCTGTGAATATGGGATTCACCACCCATATCATTAGAATTGTGTGCGCACGATGAGGACCCATCTCAGTTGATCATCCGGCCTGAATGGGATGCCCCTCACGTTCGATGCTTACCGAGAACGTTCTGTGCTTGGCCTTGTCTGCTTAGACAAGTGGGTACGTTTCTCGGCTCTCCATGTGATTGTATTATGACCGGAATTACATACGCTAACCCCGGGTCCCGACAGACTTGGTATCAGAGCAGGACTGCCTGTAGGATTATCAAACCATTGGACGATGTCGAGTCTAGCATTCTATAGTTATATAGTTACTATGGGTATAAGGGAACAACGTAAGACTTCTTTTTTCTCCTTATCCTCATCGATCTGAGTTGTTAGTCAACCTCATCTTATTCTACGGGAAGATAGGACTAGGCTCATCTATGTCTTACTAGGACATCTCGTTGTTTGCTTCTTTGTAGCTGTAGGAGTGTTGTGGTCTTTCTGAGCCATCATTCCATAGTGTTTCTGTGGAAGTGATGTCCGTTATCCTGTAGGTTGTATCAATTTCCATCCCGGTACAGCCGTTATGCTGTCCGTTTGTGGCTTTGATGCTATTGAATTATAGTCTTCTATCTTAGCATAGAATTGTGTCCTAAATCCTATTCTGATTGTTGATTCTTATCACACAGAATGTCAGGAGCAAATCAAGGTGTTGATCCCAGTTCTGGTAACATAGACGGTGAAGAACCTCCACCACCAACCTCAACGGCAGAAATCATGTTGGAGGCTGAACAGAATCATCGTGATCAGACACGTCTTCTCGAGCGTATTGAGAAGAACACTTCTCGTCAGCATCTTAGTGTTGTCCCCATCCAGGACTTCATTCTCCTCAACCCGCCAGTATTCCGATGTCCTTCCGAGCCCCTTGATACCGATGATTGGCTTCGTTCCCTCGAGCGTAAGCTTGAGACAGCCCGTGTTGCTCCAGGTGATCGTGTGCTATTCGCGGCATACTTTCTGGAAGGTGCTGCTCTTCAGTGGTGGGAGAACTTCGTGGCAATGCAACCAGTTGGTCACATGGTGACTTGGCAAAAGTTCTGTGATGAATTCCGAGGATATCATATTCCGGATCAACTGATGGAGCGCAAGAGAGAAGAATTTTGCACTCTGAAACAAGGAAAGATGACTGTTCATGAGTATAGGACTGAGTTCACTCGTCTAGCACGTTATACCCAAGAAGAAGTATCCACCGACGCCAAGAAACAAGAAAGGTTCCGCAAGGGACTTAGCCCCGTCCTTTGTCATGACCTGAATCTTCACGACTTCGTCGACTTCAGGGACTTGGTCGACAAATCCTTCAAGGCCGAGTATGGAAATGAGTTGTATGAAGAGTCTCGCAAGCGTGATCGTGAGTTTTCCCAATCTTCTGGCCCAGTTTCTCAAAAACGCCGTGTTTGGATTCCCTTCAGTGACGTCAGTCGTGCTGTAAGTGCTTCTAGACCCCCAACCACCATATATCGTCCACCTCAATCCAATCTTCCTCCTTGGAATTTTGTTGGACAATCAAGTGCTCAAGTTCCTTTCATTCCACGTGGTGTTTGTTTCCAATGTGGACAATCAGGCCATAATGTTCGAGAGTGTCCCCAAAATCATGTAGCCACCACACCTAAAACAAAGCAAGCCTTTCATCGTGGCAAGCCACCACCCAAGACTTCCAAGGTCAAGCCTCTTGTTTATGAACATGGTTATGTGAATCATGTATCCATTCTAGATTCCCACAAGTCAACCGATGTTGTACTAGGAACCCTTCCTGTCAATTCCACCGCAGCTTCGGTTCTTTTTGACCCAGGAGCATCTCACTCATTCATATCCCAGGGCTTTGCACTGTCACATGACATCTCTTTTTCGATGTTATCCACCCCCTTAGTTGTGCAAGCTCCTGGATCCAGATGGCACACCACCATGGTGAGTCATGAGAATGAAATTGCAATTGAGGGTTTAGTATTCCTTGCCTCACTTATAGCCCTCAAGTCTTCAGACATTGATGTGATCTTAGGTATGGATTGGTTATCAAGACAGAATGCTTTCCTTGATTGTAAAGCCAAGTCAGTGAAACTAACCCATCCATCAGGCCAGACAGTCAAGTACACCTCACCAAGCTCTAAAACCCAAGTGCATTCTTTAAATGTGCTTCCTCTTCCAGACCTTGAAGATATTCCGGTGGTTCGTGACTTCCCGGATGTCTTTCCAGAAGAGCTGCCAGGAATACCACCTGACAGATCTGTAGAGTTTGTGGTAGATCTTATCCCAGGAACCGCACCAATATCCAGACACCCATATAGAATGACCCCACGTGAGTTAGCTGAGCTAAAAATCCAACTTGAAGCTTCGTTGGCAAAAGGCTTCATCCGCCCTAGCTCATCGCCATGGGGTTGCCCCGTTCTGTTCGTAACGAAGAAAGATGGAACAGAAAGGATGTGCGTAGACTATCGCCCGCTAAATCTAGCGACGATAAAGAACAAGTACCCACTGCCCAGGATCAATGATCTTTATGATCAACTTGCAGGATCCTCTGTCTTCTCCAAGATGGATTTGAGATTAGGCTATCATCAAATCAAAATCAGAAACGAGGACATCCCCAAAACGGCTTTTACTACTCGTTATGCTCTTTATGAGTACACCGTTATGTCCTTTGGTTTAACCAATGCCCCCACCACATTCTCGCGCTTGATGAATTCGATCTTCATGGAGTACCTAGATAAATTTGTTGTAGTTTATCTTGATGACATTCTCATCTACTCGAAGAACGAAGAAGATCACGCAGAACATCTTAGGCTGGTATTGATGAAACTTAGAGAGCATCACCTTTATGCTAAATTCTCCAAGTGTGAATTCTGGCTACCAGAAGTGACCTACTTAGGCCACGTGATTTCTGCAAAAGGCATTGCTGTCAATCCCGAGAGAGTTCAGGCCGTCCTTGACTGGACTCCACCTGAATCGGTTAAGCAAGTTAGGAGTTTTCTTGGCTTAGCAAGCTATTGTCGCCGCTTCGTCGAGAACTTTTCTAAAGTTGCAAAGCCTCTAACTGAACTCCTCAAGAAAGAGAAGAAATTCGAATGGACTCCCAAGTGCGAGGAAAGCTTTCAAGAGCTAAAAAGAAGATTGACTTCTGCACCCGTACTTGCGCCTCCAGACACCAAAAAGGATTTCGAGATCTATTGTGATGCTTCACGGCAAGGGTTAGGATGCATACTTTTGCAAGATCGACATGTGGTAGCTTATGCTTCACGCCAGTTGCGGCCACATGAAGAAAACTATCCTACCCTTGATCTTGAACTCGCTGCCGTAGTTCATGCCCTAACAACTTGGCGACATTACCTCCTTGGTAATCATTGTGAGATCTATTCCGACCACCAAAGCCTCAAATATATTTTCACCCAGCCAGATCTTAATCTCAGGCAAAGACGCTGGATAGAGTTGATAAAAGATTATGACTTAGGAATTTCTTACACCCCAGGCAAAGCCAATGTCATGGCTGATGCACTAAGTCGTAAGTCGTATTGTAACAACCTCATGTTACAACAGTATCAACCACTTCTTCATGAGGAATTTCGAAAGCTCAACCTCGAGATTGTTCCTCGTGGATCTCTTTTCAACTTGGTGGCGAAACCAACCCTTGAGGATCAAATCATAGTTGCCCAAAGGCGTGCACGAGGTGTTCGCCGGATCAAGGAGAACATTTCTAGCGGAGTTGCTAAATGTTTCTCCACAGATAGTAAAGGAACGGTATTATTTGAAAATCGTTTGGTAGTACCTAAGAATAGGGAACTAAGGCAACTCATCCTCAAAGAATCCCATGATACACCCCTCTCCATTCATCCCGGTAGCACAAAAATGTACCGAGATCTACGCCAGAGATTTTGGTGGACTAGGATGAAGAGAGAAATTGCTCAGTTCATTGCTGAATGTGATGTTTGTCGTCGCATTAAGGCAGAACATCAAAGACCTGCTGGTACTCTTAGACCTTTGCCTATCCCCGAGTGGAAATGGGATAAAGTCAGTATGGACTTCATCACTGGCTTTCCAAAAACCCAGAAAGGAAATGATGCCATCTTCGTTGTCATTGATCGACTTTCAAAAGTTGCTCACTTCCTTCTAGTTCGAGAGTCTATAACTGCTAGCCAGTTAGCGGACTTGTATGTCTCCCGAATCGTGTCACTTCACGGTGTTCCTTTGGAAATCAATTCAGACCGTGGTAGTCTTTTCACTTCTCGATTTTGGGAAAGTTTTCAGAATGCTATGGGAACCCACCTCTCCTTTAGCACCGCTTATCACCCGCAGTCCAGTGGTCAAGTAGAAAGGGTCAATCAAATTCTCGAAGACATGCTCAGAGCTTGTGTTATCTCTTTCGGAAAGAAATGGGAGAATTCTCTTCCTTTTGCCGAATTTGCGTATAACAATAGTTTTCAATCTAGTTTGGGCATGGCTCCTTTTGAATTTCTCTATGGACGGAAATGTCGAACACCCCTAAACTGGTCAGAAACCGGTGAAAGACAATTCTTTGGACCGGATTTGATTCAGGATGATGAAGAGCAAGTTCGCATTGTTCGTGAGAAATTGAAAACAGCCCAGTCTCGTCAGAAAATCTATTATGATCGTCATCATAGGGAAGAAACCTATAATCTGGATGAGAAGGCTTACCTTCGGGTTACTCCTCTGAAGGGTACCCATCGCTTCGGTATCAAAGGCAAGTTGGCCCCACGTTATATCGGTCCCTTTCGCATTCTCGCCAAACGTGGAGAAGTTGCCTACCAATTGGAACTACCCCCTCACCTCTCCCAGGTTCATGATGTCTTCCACGTCTCTCAACTCAGGCGTTGCTTCAAGGACCCCATCCGCGAAGTAGACCACGAAATGCTTGATCTCCAAGATAACCTTTCATATCGAGAGTACCCTATTCGTATTCTCGATGAAGCCGAGCGTAGCACCAGATGTCAGAAGATCAGATTCCTCAAAGTGCAGTGGGCTCATCATTCAGAGCAAGAAGCCACCTGGGAACGAGAGGATCGTCTATGAGCTGAGTACCCCACCTTCCTCCCGACGACTTCTGAATCTCGGGACGAGATTCTTTTGAGTGGGGGCGAGTTGTCAGAACCCCAGATTAGGTTTGTGTTTAACCTAGCTTGCATTTTTGCATCTTGAAAAAAATTGCAAAAGAAAAGGAAATGGGGAAAAGAAAAGCCCTAAATGAATTAAATAAAAAGGCCAGAAATAAATCTTTTTACAAAATTCTTTTGGATGTATTGAAAAATCCTAAAAATGAGTCTGATCATTTTAAAAGTGATTTGGGATTAATCCCATGCTCATAGATTTTTCAATAATTCAAATAGTGGCTTGGAAATTAAATCATTTGTCTATTTGAATTGACATTCAAATAAATTGAATTTCAAAAATTCCCAAAACTTGGGATTGGCTTCTATATAGTCACCTAAGTTTTATAAAAATGTTTGGGGATTTTTATAAATGCCCTAGCTATTTTATTTTATTGGGCAAACAGACAACAGAAAAGAAAATAAGAAAAGAAAGACAGAAACCTTACCTTGCGCCCACGGGCGAAGGCCCACCTGGCCCAGCCCGGCCCCCTCCCTGTCGTCTTCCTCCTCACCAGAAGGAGCGCAGCCCGCGCCGTGCGCTGCGTGGCGTGCATGCCTCCCCCTCCTCGCCACCTCCTGCTTCCCCCTCCTCTCCTCCTTCGCGCTGGAGACGCCTGGGAAGCTCCCAGTTCCTTTCCCCCCCTTGCGCTGGCCTTCTTCTCTCTCTCCCTCGGCGAATCTCGCGAGACCCGAGCCCCAGCCGGAGCGTCCGACGTGGTCCGCGCGGCCACCGTGCCCTATTCGCCGCGCAACCGTGTCCAGACGCACCGCGGCCATCGTCTTCTTCGTCCCCCGCCGTCAATTCAAGCCCGGAGGCCCCAAGGACGTCGCCCCCTTCTCCAGTTCGCCGCCGGCCACCGTGGACGTCGTCGACGAATTCGCCGCGTCCAGTCCATCTCCGACCCCCCCGAGCTCGTCGTCGTATTCCACGTGAGCTCCCGCTCGTTTTCCCCCTCCTAGCTCTCTCCCCCGTGTTCTGCAGCGCAAGTTCGCCGGAGCCAGTGGCCAGCCACCGCTTCCCGTCGTCGTAGCCATGGCTCCAGGCCTCGCCGAGGTCCCCGACGTGCTCCACTCGAAGCGCATGAGCGCGAGGCACGCTCCCGTGCCTCCATCTCCCTCTCCCGTGGCCGGAGCCACCTTCCCGTGGAGCGCCGTCGTGCCGGGATGCCACCGGCGTTTAGCCGCCGGTCGGTTAAGCTAAACCGACCCTTAATCCCCCCCTCCTCTCGCTGACCAGTGGACCTAAGCCCCCCTAATGACCCTGCTTAACCTAATCTAAACCGGGTTTAACCCCAGAGACACTGGCAGGTGGGGCCGCCCTGTCAGTTGACTGGTCAACCCTGGCGTCAGCATGACCTAGTGATGACGCAGTAAACAGAGAAATCTTTTAAAAGAAGTAAAGAAATTCAGTTAATTCCAGAAAATGGCTGAAACTTTGAAAAATCATAGAAAATTCATTTTAACTCCAAATTCAACATATAATATATGAAAAATGATCAGGAGAAAATCCTCTATCCAAATATCCAACTTTCAGCTATGTTGTAGTTGATCTTAAAAATGGATCAGTAGCTTTTGCTATTTGATTTAATTGGAATTATTTCAAATTCAAATCAATTACTATTCCATTTTCAAACATTGAAATGCACCACACATCACTTGTACTTCAGAAGCATTTCACACTTGTAATCATTTGGTTTCAAATGAACAAATAATAGAAAATGCAAGTTGACCAAATTTGAATAACATTTGGAGTTTGAATTTGAATTTACTTTTCAAATCAACTTCAATTAAAATGTGGAAATTCAAACATAGGTCACATCAGCACCTTGCCATGCTTTGTTTTGCATATTGAATGTGCATTGTATTATATTGATTGTGCTTTACTTCCAGTGCTTCGGTGATTGCATCTTCTCGGTAGAGTTGATCTCGGAGACGAGTTCAACCTCACGTCAGAAGAGTGATACCTCGTGATCGTCAGCAAGGCAAGCAGCCCCCCCCTTTGATTATGTCTATAAAATCCCAGTTCCCTCTCATTCTCGCAAATGCATGTTTAGGATGTCACCATGATACGTTCTACCGCTAGTTGAACCCATTCCTTTGCATGACCTATCATTTTGTCACAGTAGTAAGCAAACCACAATCCTAGCAGATGTAGGAGTTGGTTGATAACATGTGGCCCCTGCAACTGTTACAGCTTATTGCATGCTTAGAGTTGTTACCTGAGGCTACTTTGATGTGAGTCGGGATGGTAGTGATCATGTGAATGATGGTGGTAACGTGTTGGTGAATCTACCCTAAACAAAGGTGAACGATGAGAGGCTGTGCAGGAGTACACAGTGGGTTGTCTCGTTGAACACTGCCTTAGGCCCGAGTTCTTGTGTTGTTATCCAAGACAAAGAGTACGACCACACATTGGGCTCACTGACCCCTCTCGGCCTAGTACCTCACCCCGGACCAGTCCAGGAGTCGAAAGTAGTTCGCCCTATAACGATCTCAAGCAGGTGGAACCAAGGTAAGTGGTTGGCGTAGTTTGTGGGCACGTTGAATCAAGTGATCATGATCGAGTTGAGCTTGATGGCGGTCACACAACGTTTGAGTCCGCATCGGAACAATCGGCCGGATTCCGACTGTGGTCCCAACTCAAATAGGCGACTCCCCAGGACTAGAGATGGTGCCGTGAGTGAAGTATCGTGGCAGCATCCTCGCCGGTTCTCACTTGAAGGGTCCATCCCCAGGCGGTAACTGATGAGGCGTGTGTGTAGCAGTACACCCCTGCAGGGTTAATGAACTATTCGAATAGTCATGTCCGCGGTTATGGACTACTTGGATACCTTTACTTGATCATAGATAACTTGAACCGGATACTTCTAAAACACACCAAGATAAGTGTGAGTGCTATGGCGTGCTTCCTCGTGGGGGAGTCGAGGAAGGCACCATAGTGGAGTATTGATTGGAGAATGTTACTTGGACTCGTGTACGTTCTTACCTCTCTCTGGTACTCGTAGTTCAGGATTAGCCAAGTCAAAGCTGGCATTTCTGCAAGTGAAACCCCACCTCCCTTTGCCTTGATACCTGTGCATGAGTAGTATAGTTCCTATGTAAGTCTTGCTGAGTACGACTTTGTACTCACGTTTGCTTATTCTATGTTTTAGAGACGAGAGCACTGACCCTGATGGTGGCCTCTACCTCGAGCTCGACGTGGACCAATGTCGTATAGTTCCAGGCAGCAGCCTGTGCCCTTTGGAGGGTCGTTGTATTTTCTTTCAGGCTTCTTAAGCCATTTGTTAAACTTGTCTTTACTAAGACATAATTTGCTTCTGTTGATGCTTGATGTAATGTTGGATCACATCCGTGTGATCTCTGCTTGTAATACAACTATTATGTCTGCTCTGTTTAGCAGAAGTTTTAAAGACTATGAGTTTGTAGAGTTCATGTTGTGATTACCTGCTGTTTACACTAGACACGTATGCTGCGTGTATGATTATAACATGCATGTCTTAGTGTGGGGTTCGATAGCTTAGTTGTGTTCTTGCCGGCGGTCTTTTATACACCAAGTGGCCCTTAGATGTGCGCAGCTTGGGGCATCGCGATGCGATTGCTCGTGACTCTGTCACGTGGCACACTTTGTTGTATGATCGAGCCCGCCCGAGATCCCGACTAAGTGATCGGGCTGGAGTAAGTCTATGTAAGGGTTATGATTCAATCGATAACATGGTTGAGGCGACTTGTCTGTGAATATGGGATTCACCACCCATATCATTAGACTTGTGTGCGGACGATGAGGACCCATCTCAGTTGATCATCCGGCCTGAATGGGATGCCCCTCACGTTCGATGCTTACCGAGAACGTTCTGTGCTTGGCCGTGTCTTCTTAGACAAGTGGGTACGGTTCTCGGCTCTCCATGTGATTGTATTATGACCGGAATTACATACGCCAACCTCGGGTCCCGACAATAGGATAGATGATACCTGCGGCTAGAAGCTTGAGAATATATGTCCTAACCACGTCCTTCATCTTTGGGTTCAGCCGTCGTTGATGATCAACAACGGGCTTAGCATCGGGCTCGTGATTGATAGTATGTTGGGAAATCGGTGGACTAATCCCCTTAAGGTCTTCAAGGTATAGCCCAAGGCACCACGGTGTCTGCGAAGTGTCTCCAATAACCTCTCTTCTTCAAATCCTGAAAGGTTAGCATTGATAATAACATGATATATTTCTTTTCATCTAAATAAGCATACTTGAGCATATCAGGAAGTGGTTTGAGGTCAAACACCAGGTCTTGTTTTGGTCGTGCTAGAATTCCTAAAGGTTCAACCGGAAGGTTGTGCTTCAGTATAGCAGTTTGTCTTGTGAATATTTCTTCTAACTCATTTATCTCCTGCATATGCATATTATTCTCGTGGTCTTCCATATATTGCTGCAAAGGGTCATTAGGAGGAATATCAATAGAAGCAATATTTTCAATAACTTTATCATCACTAGGTAAATTAGTACCACGAGGCTGCTTGGAGAACTTATAAAAATTTAATTCATAAGGCTCACCATTGAATTCAACAGAAACTTTACCTTTTTTGCAATCTATTATAGCACCACAAGTGCTGAGGAAACGTCTACCAAAGATAATAGGGAAAAAACTATCTTGCACTGAACCAAGTACGAGAAAGTCGGTAGGATATTTTACCTTTCCACATAGGACTTCAACATCTCTCACTATACCAACGGGAGAGATAGTTTCTTTGTTTGCTAGGTAAATAGTAACATCAACCTCTTCAAGTTCAGAGGGTGAAATCTCACCCATGATCTCCTGATACAGTGAATAAGGAATAGCGCTAGCACTTGATTCAAAATCGCATAGCCCGTAATAATTGTGATCTCCTATTTTTACAGATACAACTGGTGTACCTGAAATTGGGCTCTTATTCTTGGCTGTGACAATGTTAGTTGAGATATCATTAGTAACTAAATCTTTAACCACCGCAACATGAGGATCGACCTTGATCAGGTCCTCAGGTTCGTCAGTTCGTCTCTCACTTTTATTTATTATGCCTGTCACAAAAGAGTGCTCCCTCATCCTTATAGGAAAAGGGGGCTTTTCATAAAAAACTACAGGCAGAATAGGGTCAGAAAAATTTATATCAACAGGTAATTCTTTAAGGGGCATTCTCATTTGTGCCCCTAACTTGAGCCCACTACTCATATTTACCCCTAAAAAAACCATGTTCTCAAATTTTCCCCTCTTTCGTTAAGTGCACTTATAGAAATGTCCTTCCCTACATTTTGCATACAGTCAAAGGCCGTTGAACGTTAAGTTCTCTTATAGAAAAATTTAATGGTCAACGGCGTTTGACTGGACAGAAAATGTACGGAAGGGCAGTTAACGGAAGAGGGGCAAATATGAGCATGCTCCAAAATTAGGGGCAAATATGAGTAGTGGGTTCAAGTTAGGGGCACAGATGTAAATGTCCCATTCTTTAAAGGGTGTAAGATACTGATCCCTCTTCTCCTTAGCAGAGTCAATGTGAGAGGCTAAGTTCTTATAAAAATCAATCATAAGCTGGGAATCAAGACCAATCTTAGAGCAAAAGGTATTAAAATAATCAGTTTTCACATAGCTCTCAATGTAATCATGCTCATAATTTATAGCGGGTTCAATACCTTTATCAATTTCATAGTATTTAGTGTTCTTCTGGATCCTCTCAATGAGATCCCATTTTTCTCCAACGCTTCTTGTTGGGAATACCCCGCTAGAGGAGGTATCCAACATCTCCTTATCCTGACGAGAAAGCCTGGCATAAAAATTTATAAGTATAATATCCTTGGGGAGTTCATGAATAGGACATTTGACTATTAGGGACTTCATTCTCCCCCAAGATTGAGCGATGCTCTCCCCGTCACGAGACAAAAAGTTATAGATGTAATTCCTATCTCGATGAATTTCATGAAGAGGATAAAACTTTGCATAAAAGAGAGACATAAGCTTTTTCAAACTAAGTAGATGTGAGTTATCGAGGAGCTTATACCAATATGAAGCTTTATCTATAAGTGATATGGATAATAATTTCTTCATGACGAACTCCATTGACACACCTGCAAGCTTAAATAATGAAAATAATTGTGATAAATATAGCAAATGTTCACCTGGATGTCTGTCTCCTGCATAACGATTGGCTAAGACATAATTGATAATACCATATGGTATTTTTAAGGCACAATTTCAGTAGGGGTAGGAGTGACCACCACAGTTGTGGGGCATTTCCCCATAAACAACGAACCAAGAGTAGAGGTGTCCATAAGGTCAAAAGTAGCAATGGCCAAATAAAAAATAAATATAAAACTTCCTTACCAGCTTCACTTACTAATAGCGCTACGCTCCCCGGCAACGACGCCAGAAAATAGTACTTGATGACCCTCAACTGTAGGGGATCGTTTGTAGCGTTTTCGATAAATAAGAATGTCGAACTCAACGAGGAGCAGAAGGTATTGATAAGTGAATTTGGTAAAGAAATAGCTGCAGGAACTGAAAGATAGCTTTTTAGGGGTTTTCGGTATAAGCAACAAGAAGGTAAAAGCAAGCAAAGTGAAAGGCACTGAGGAGTAACAAGTGGCCCAATCCTTTTGAGCAAAGGATAGGCCTAGCAACCGAACTTCTAAGGGCTAAAGCGTTCTTGAGGACACATGGGAGAAATAGTCATGTGCTTTCGCCATATTCCACGTCGGTACTATGTGCTGTGTTGATAAGTGTTGAGAGGGTGGATCTATGCTAGTGCACCCTCTGGACTAAGATGAGTGCACTCTTATGATTAAACATCTTGCAAGCATCCGCAAATACAAGATAGTAATTAAGGCAAAATCCTAACCATAGCATACGATCGATGATCCATTGTTCCCTTGTGCAAAAGCGTGCGAACTGGGGTTCAGGTTTCTGTCACTCCGGCAACCCACCGTAAGCATTCTTTATACACAATGCATTCCCCTAGGTCCTTAACAAGGAGAAGTGTTGAGTGTTCGACTCACACAACACCACTAGGAAAATAAAAACACAACTTAAATAGAAAACAACACATATTACTTCAACATCATATGACTACTAACAACTAGACTTCTCCCATGTCCTAAGGAACTACAGTAACTACTCACAAGACATAAAAGAGATCATGATCAGTGGGGATAAATCGATGATAAACAATTTGGAAAAAATGGTATTTCTCCAACAAAACTCAATAGCATTCATCACAAGGTAGCAATCAACACCGGTAGAGTAGAGAGGATAGATAGTACGGATTACAACATAAGTTGAACTTGTGAGGTGAGATTGGATGAAGATGGAGATGGTTCTGATGTTGGGGATGATGTTGATGATGACCTCGATGATTCTCGTGAAGATGGTCATGACGATGGCGATGATCTCTCCTTTCGGGAGGTATTCTCGCCGGCGGAATCTGCCCGCCGAAGATGTCTTTTCTCCTCTGTAGGTTTCCGCCACGGAACGGTGGTGGAACTCGCGAAACTCCTCCCGTTTTAGGGTTTTTGGATGAAGAGTGATATATAGGCCAAACGGGGGAGCCAGGAGTGGCCCCAGGGGTCCAGGCGCCCTCCCCGCGCGGCCAGGGTGGGGGCCGCGCCAGGTGGTCGCCTGGGCCCCCTATGGCCCCCCTCTTGCCCCTCTTTTGCGTATCTCCGTCATCATTCTGTAAAATGGCCTCCGTCGATTTTTAGGTAATTTGGAGGTCTTCTTCTTCAACAAATAAGCTTCCACTTTTCACCGATGAATCCTGCATCTGCTGCTTCGGAATCGGAAAGTGGCAAACTGTCTAAAACAAGCCAAAACAACATAAGAATAGCATCATAACATGAAATATATCAATGAATAGGAAGGAATTACTATATAAAATAGTGATGCATTTTGGACGTATCAGTTACCCAAAGTGGAAGGTTATGATGTAGATAGTAGAAAATTTCCCTTGGTGAATATACCAAGGTTTATGTCTCTAGTAGGACTCCAGGTGCAACAAGAAGGTGAGAACGATGCCAGAGATTCACTGGTGCCTAAGTTGGCGTGGACCTTGACAGGACATGTCCTATCTTATGGTTTTGGTGTTGATTACAACAGGGAATTTGCGGTCTAACTATGTCATGAGCTTCTCACGTTTATTAACAGGACACAAAGACCATGTTGGGGACATATAGATTCTAAAAGTTCAAAGACGGTGAATCCGACATGTGTTCCTTGTTTTTGGAGTCCTGTACTTATAAAGTGCTCCTGGGCGAAGACCGGAAGATGTTCTACTTTCCATCTATCAAGACCGGTCCTCGCGAGGTGGCTATGGGTAAGGGATTCCCAATTGTTGTTCACAGACCGGTTGTACCAGCTGATACGTCCAAAATGCATCACTATTTTATATTGTAATTTCATCCTATTCATTGATATATTCCACTTTAAAGTATTGTTCTTATGTTGTTTTGGCTTGTTTTACACAGTTTACAACTTTCCGGTGCCGAAGCAGCAGAACCAGAATTCAGTGGTGAAAAGCGGGCACGAAGTTGCTTAATCAGATCAAGTCCAAATGCGATGAAAATTTACGGGGAGTGTTTTGATGAAGATTGACTGGGGATCACCGAGGATGGAGGTGAGGGGACCCACCAGGCAGCCAGAAGGGTGCCTGGCATGGCCCCCTCCTGGCCGCGCCAGGCACCCTCCTGGATGCCTGGTGGCCCCCCTCGGTGCCCCCTCTCGCCTATGAGACCCCCGTGGGGTAGAAACCCTAACAAGAGAAGAGTTCCGTGTTTCGTCGCCTCCACGGGGCGGAAACCTACAGAGGATAAAAGCCATCTCCGGCAGGCAGATTCCGCCGGGGAGATCACCTCCCAGAAGGGGAGATCGTCGCCATCATCATCATCGTCACGGGCATCATCGAGATCATCATCAACATCATCCCCAACATCAGCACCATCTCCATCTCCATCCCATCTCATCTTACAATTGAAACTGGTGTTGTAATCCATACTATCTATCCTCTCTACTCTGTTGTTGTTGATTACTACTTTGTGGTGAATGCTATTGAGTTTTGTTGGAGAAATATCATTGTGTCCAGATTGTTTTCCACCCATCTATCACCTCTGATCATGATCTCTTTTATGTCTTGTGAGTAGTTACTTTAGTGCTTGAGAACATGGGAGAAGTCTAGTTGTTAGTAGTCATATGATGTTGAAGTGTTATGTGTTGTTTGATACTTAAGTTGTGTTGTTACTTCTCTAGTGGTGTTATGTGAGTCGAACACTTAACACTTCACCTTTCATGGGCCTAGAGGAATACATTGTGCACAAAGGATGCTTAAGGTGGGTTGCTGGAGTGACAGAAACCTGAACCCCAGTTCGCACACTTTTGCACAAGGGAGTTATGGATCCTTGATCGTAATGCTGTGGTTTGGCTTATGCCTTAATTACTACCTTGTATCTGCGGATGTTTGCAAGGTGTGTAATCATAAGAGTACACTTATCTTAGTCTAGAAGGTGTACTAGCATTGATCCACCCACCGACACTTATCAACACAATACATATTACTCGGCGGAGTATGGTGAAAGTAACTGGGCTATCTCTCCCATGTGTTCTCGAGAACGCTTTAGCTTTTATAAGTTTAGTTCCTAGGCTTATCCTTGTGAAAGGATTGGGCCACTTGCTACTCCTCAGTTACCCTGTTTACTTTGCTTGTCTTTTACTTTTCTGTTTCTTAAACCAAAAACCCCTAAATATTTACCTTTGAGTGTGTGCAACCTTTCCTTATTCAGTGTCACTTATCAGCACCTTCTGCTCCTCGTTGGGTTCGACACTCTTATTTATCGAAAATCTACAATTGATCCCCTAGACTTGTGGGTTATCAAGAATCGTTTATTGGTGCGGTTAATAGGGGAGGCAATCCCACTAAACATATTAACTTCACCGCCATCAACGAGCTTTTCTGGCGCCGTTGCCGGGGAGTGTAGCGCTATTGGTAAGTGAAGCCGGTAAGGAAACCTGTATTTTCTATTGTTACCTTCAGTCCTTATGGACTCTTCTACTGTTGGTTCGTTGCTGGTAAGGAGCCGCCCCACGACTGTGGTGGTCACTCCTACCCCTACTGAAATTGTGCCCTATAAAATACCATCTGGTATTATTGATTATGTCTTGGCTAATCGTTATATAGGAGAAGGATATCCGGGAGAACACCTGCTATAATTATCACAATTATGTTCTTTATTTAAGCTTGCAGGTGTAACAATGGAGTTCGTCATGAAGAAACTATTCTCCGTATCACTCAAAGATAAAGCTTCAGATTGGTATAAGCTACTCGAGAACTCTAATCTGCTTGAATGGCAAGAGCTTATGTCTCTCTTTTATGCAAAGTTTTATCATCTTCGTGAAATTCACCAAGACAGTAACTACATCTACAAATTTTGGTCTCGCGACGGAGAGAGCATCGCTCAAGCTTGGGGGAGAATGAAGTCCCTGATGCTCAAATGACCAAACCATGAGCTCCCCAAGGAAATTATACTTAAAAAATTTTATGCCAGGATTTCTCGTCAGGATAGGGAGATGTTGGATGCCTCCTCTAGTGGGGTATTCCAGACCAGAAGTATAGAAGAAAAATGGGATCTTATAGAAAGGATCCAGAAGAACACTGAAGACTGGGAAATTGATAAAGGTATTGAACCCGCTATAAACTATGAGCATGACTACATTGAGAGTTATGTGAAGACTGATTACTTTAATACCTTTTTCTCTAAAATTGGTCTTGATTCCCAGCTAATGGTTGACTTTTGCAAGGACTTTTCTTCTCATATTTATTCTTCTAAGAAGAAGGAGAGTCAACATCATAAACCTTTCAAGGAGTTACCTATTGAGATTAATGTTACCGATCCTGTTTTACCTGCAGTTGTGTATGAACTACCTCCTTATCCCTCAAGGATAAAGGAGCACTCTTTTGTTACAGGTATTCTAAGCAAAAACGGAAGGACCACTGACGAACCTGAGGACATGATCAAGGTCAAGCCTCAAGTTGCAATGGTCAAGGATCTGCCAAGAACAAAGGCCCAATTTCAGGTACACCAATTGTATCTGTCAAAATAGGAGATCATAATTACTATGGGCTATGTGATTTGGGATCTAGCGTCAGCGCTGTTCCCTTCACACTTTATCAAGAGATCATGCACGAGATTCAGCCGTGTGAGATCGAGGACATTGATGTCACGATTCATCTTGCAAACAAACAAACAATCTCTCCAGTTGGGATTGTGAGAGATGTTGAAGTACTCTGCGGGAAGGTAAAATATCCTACTGACTTTCTTGTACTTGGTTCAGTGCAAGATAGTTTTTTCCCTATTATCTTTGGTAGCCCCTTCCTCAGCACTTGTGGATCTATAATAGATTGCAAGAAAGGTAAAGTTTCTGTTGAATTCAACGGTGAGCTGTATGAATTTAATTTTTCTAAGTTTTCTAAGCAGCCTCGTGGTACTGACTTGTCAAGTAATGACAAAATTATTGAAGAAATTGCTTCTATTGCTATTCCTCCTGATGATACTTTGCAGCAATTTATGGAAGACCACGAGAATGACATACATATGTTGGAGAGGGATGAACTAGAAGACATATTTTTAAGACAAACTCCTATCCTGAAGCACAACCTCCCGGTTGAACCTTTAGGAATCCTCTCGCAACCAAAAGAAGACCCGGTGTTTGATCTAAAACCGCTACCCGATATGCTCAAGTATGATTATTTAGATGAAAAGAAAGTATATCCTTTTATTATCAATTCTAACCTTTCAGGGTATGAAGAAGAGCGATTATTGGAGACACTCCGCAGACACCGAGGTGCTATTGGCTATACTCTTAATGATCTCAAGGGTATTAGTCCATCCATTTAACAACATACTATCAATCTCGAGCCTGATGCTAAACCAGTAGTTGATCATCAACGACGGTTGAACCCAAGGATGAAGGACGTGGTTAGGACGGAGGTTCTCAAACTTCTAGCCGCAGGTATCATCTATCCTATAGATGATAGTAAGTGGGTAAGTCCCGTTCATTGTTTTCCTAAGAAAGGAGGTAGGACTGTTGTTCCTAATGATAAAAATGAACTAATACCTCAGAGGACTATTCTTGGATATAGAATGTGTATTGATTTCAGGAAGTTGAACAAGGCCACCAGGAAGGACTACTATCCTCTGCCCTTTATTGATCAGATGCTCGAGCAGCTGTCTAAAAACACCCACTTCTGCTATCTTGATGGGTATTCTGGCTTCTCCCAGATTCACGTTAACACCGCGGATCAAGAGAAGACCACCTTTACGTGTCCTTACGGTACTTATGCTTATAGGCGTATGCCTTTTGGTTTGTGTATTGCACCTGCTACTTTTCAGAGGTGTATGTCTGCAATATTTCATGGTTTCTGTGAGGAGATTGTAGAAGTTTTCATGGATGACTTTTCCGTCTATGGAAACTCCTTTGACCACTGTCTCCACAATATTAATAAAGCTTTGCAGAGATGTGAAGAAACGAATTTGGTGCTCAATTGGGAGAAGTGCCATTTCATGGTTAACGAAGGGATAGTTCTTGGACACAAGATTTCCGAAAGGGGAATTGAAGTGGACAAGGCAAAGATTGAAGCTATTGAAAGGATGCCCTATCCAAGGGACATCAAAGGTATTCGTAGTTTTCTAGGTCATGCTGGTTTCTATAGAAGATTTATCAAGGACTTTTCTAAGACCTCGAGACCCCTTACCAATATTCTCCAGAAGGATGCTCCTTTTGTATTTGATGAAGATTGTAAGGAAGCTTTTGAATTTCTTAAGAAAGCCTTGATAACCGTTCCTATAGTACAACCACCTGACTGGAATTTGCCCTTTGAAATTATGTGTTATGCTAGTGATTTTGCTGTCGGAGCTGTTTTAGGACAAAGGGTTGACAAGAAGCTGAATGTCATCCACTATGCCAGCAAGACACTTGATAGTGCTCAAAAGAATTATGCTACTACCGAGAAGGAATTCTTGGCAGTAGTGTTTGCTTGTGATAAGTTTAGGCAGTATATTGTTGATTCTAAAGTTATTATTCATACTGACCATGCTGCCATTAAGTATCTTATGCAGAAAAAGGACGCCAAACCAAGAGTCATTAGATGGGTACTCCTTCTTCAAGAATTTGATTTCCAGATTGTCGATAGAAAAGGAGAAGACAATCCGGTGGCGGATAATCTTTCAAGGATGGAAGATATCCCGCACGATCCTATTCCTGTCAACGACAGTTTCCCAGATGAACAGCTTGCTGTTGTAAAAGTACAATCTCATTCCGACCCTTGTTTTGCAGATTATGCTAATTTTATCATTGCAAAGTTTTTGCCTCCAGGTTTTACATTTCAGCAGAGGAAGAAATTCTTCACGGATTTGAGGCACTAATTTTGGGATGATCCACATCTTTACAAAGAAGGTGCGGACAGGATCGTAAGAAAGTGTATACCGGAGCACGAGCAGCAGGACATTCTTCGACAATGTCACGATAGTCCCTATGGAGGACATCATGCCGGTGAATGGACCGCACATAAAGTTTTACAATCAGGTTTTTATTGGCCTACTCTTTTTAAGGAGGCCCGAAGGTACATTCTATCTTGTGATAAGTGTCAGAGAGTTGGTAACATTAGCAGGAGAAATGAGATACCTATGAATTACTCACTAGTGATCGAACCTTTCGATTGCTGGGGTTTTGATTTTATGGGTCCTTTTCCTCCTTCACACAAGTACACACACGTCTTAGTTGCTGTTGATTATGTAACCAAGTGGTTTGAAGCAATCCCCACTGAGAATGCTGATCACAAGACATCTTTGAAAATGCTCAAGGATGTAATTTTTCCTAGGCTTGGAGTACCAAGGTACCTCATGACAGATGGAGGGTCACACTTCACGCATGGAGCTTTTAGGAAAGCTCTAGCCAAGTACGATGTCAATCATAAGATTTCATCACCGTACCACCCTCAAACTAGTGGGAAAGTTGAGCTCACCAATAGGGAGATCAAGTTGATCTTACAGAAGAAAGTAAACAGTTCTAGAAAGGACTGGTCAAAGAAGTTAGGAGATGCTTTGTGGGCGTATAGAACTTCTTACAAAAACCCCATGGGCATGTCTCCGTATAAAATGGTCTATGGCAACGCTTCCCATTTACCATTAGAGTTAGAGCATAAGGCGTTCTGGGATGTCAGAGAGCTAAATACTGACCCAAAGTTAGCTAGTGAAAAGCGTCTCATGAACTTGACTTCTTTAGATGAGTGGAGGAGTGAAGCTTACGAGAGTGCTAAAATGTTATAGGAAAAGGTAAAGAAGTGGCACGATAAAATAATTCTGAAACGTGAATTTGATGTTGGTGATAAAGTTTTGTTGTTTAGATCTCGTTTCAGGTTTTCTCCAGGTAAACTACTTTCCAGATGGGAAGGACCATTTCATATCGAAGAAGTATATCGGTCTGGTGCAATGAAGATCAATAATTTCGAAGGCACCAAACCTCAAGTTATGAATGGACAAAGACTCAAACATTATATGGCAGGTGATCCAATAAATGTGGATGAAACATGCTATATACAAAGACTCACGAAGAACATGTTGCAGCCAGTTTCAGACTCCGGCAGGAGCAGAATAAGAAAAGGTATGAATTATGGTAAGAAACACCGCGAACGTCAATAAAAGTTTACTTTTCAAAGTTTTTGCAAAATTAGGAAAATTCCAAGCCCGAGTGGAGCGGGAGAGGAGCTCCAGGGGGCCCAGGAAGCCTCCTGGCGCGGCCCCCCTCCTGGCCGCGCCAGGCACCCTCCTGGGTGCCCTGGACTCCGACTCCGACCCCACCTACACTACACCACGGGCAGGATCTAACGGCACGCCAACTGCCGGGATAAGCCACTATAGACGACAATTGGACTGCCGGCAACCATTCTTTGCCAGCAGGACGGCCTGTCTGGAATACCCCTGTCGGGAAAAGTCTTTCCCGGCAGGCAATTCTTCCCCGTCAGTCCAATTGCCCTTTTTCCCTAGTATTCCCGGCAGGCCACCCGCATTCCTTGATAACCTAAGCCGACAGTTTCTCTGCCGCGTGTGTTGGATACGATCAACAACACCTTGCCTGCCGAGATGAATTTTGCTGGAAGTTTAGCTACCTTGGCACTTTCTGACGCTTCCTTCCAGTAGTTATGCAACAGGTTTTGTCCATTGCAATTTTAAAATTCAAACTTGCACAAATCAAACAGAAAAATATACTTCATTGCAAGTATCACAGACAAGATATATCATTTCAAGCCATAACTTGTTCATACATAGGCAACACAGATAGCATCACATAGAAGTTCAACACGGTCGAGATGAATTCATTCAGTGCACAAAGTTCTTCATCTACCTAACAAAATTAACTACAAGTACTCCATCCAGTGCATAAGTACATCACCCACACCCAACAACAAAATGTTTCTAAGTCATCAATTCCATGCAGCATCCAGTCTTGCGATGATGAGCAACATCTTGCAATGTTGATTAACCTGAACAAAAGAAAGGTGATGAGTGCGATTGCTTGATCTAAGTTAGATAATATAGTGCAATTAAACAAAACATAACAAAAAGGAACCCAACATCAAGTAATTGACATGAACCCAGCATGACCAAGTACGTCCTAAACAGACGCAAACATGAGCGAACATACTAGTGCAACAACCTAATAAATCTCTGCTATAGGACAATTTTTTCACACAATCTCACTCTATTTAGCATTGGATTTAAACAAGAGCCCACTCTCAATTTCATCAAATAAAACACCAGCACCTAGCAGAATACATCACACAAATAACTGCTGCAACCTAGTGCAAAACAATACCAAACAGAGTACATTCAGTTTTTTCACTTGATATCAAACTATCCAGTTTCAGTTACCAAAATGAATGCATTTAGTTTTGGCACTTTAAATCAAAATATTCTGCAAATAATAATAGTTATACCATTTACTGATCTAGCTAGATTAGACAGTGACAAGTAGCTAAAGCTAGGTGGTTACCTAGTTCTTATATGCTCAAAGCAAAAAATGCATAGTAGCTTAAGAAAAGGTTTGACATTCAACTGCATAGGATGGAAGCACAAATTTAGACACGCTTGCGACATCAATTACAAGTGCAGGCAAAGAAGGCATGAGTAGGTACTGCTAATCTCTCATTTACTAATTTCTTTCACTGGAACTAAGAATGGAGTCTTCCTAGATACTGATACGAATAAAATTAGCTTAGTCACAAATATGAAGGTCAATATGGAATTGAACACATAAATTTCGAATACAAATCGGCAATGAATTCTTCTGTAGGAAACATGGGCAGCATCCAACATCTGTAGGAAACATGGTATGAATAGGAAACTGCGACGGCGAGAGAAACCAGCTTTCAGGAAATCTAGTGCACAATCGGAGTGGCCAGAATAATAGAGGACGCCAGCGAGACAGATGATTTCAGGAACACATCACGATTGATGTGAACCCTGGGCCTCATTTTTTATCATCCACACGGGAAAGCAACAAGCATTGGTACTTATAATTACCAAAACCACATCTTACCGTTTAAAAAAATGCTTTATGCTAAAGCCTAAAAAGTCAAGCTCAAGAAATCTTGAATTCTAGTTTGATACTACTTCCTCCGTACCGAAATATAGGTCTTTTGGGTATACTAGTTGGTATACTACAACTAGTATACCCCAAAGACCAATATTTTGGTACAGAGGGAGTACTTAACAATCCAACAAAAGAGATAAAACATGACAAAGCTGCAAATAATGATTCAGAGAAGTACCAAATCAATTGTTCATTTCATTTATGTCCTCCCTAACACTGATCAAACACATCCAATCCGTTAATTATTTTGAATTTCAACTTTACTCGTTCAAATACCTAGGAAGAAAGACAAGGGCTAATCTGATGATATTCAGATGCATCAATTTGACACATAATTTTATCCAATCTTGAACGCACCCGCGCAGCGGAGAGGCGACAACATGCCCGCACGGTAAGTAGGCGCCAACACAAATCGATGCACACAACACTACAACACACAGACACAACAGCACGAGTGCACAATTGTTGCCCTATGGATCAGCATGAGGCATTTCTTATCTTTGGGAGTTTAGAAAAACAGAGTAAATGAAAAACAGGGGAGACAGAGAGACAACAATATTTGGTTCTGGGCAACACATGCCCTTTTCTTTTCCAGCTTTCAATCATCCTTTTCAGTACTGTTAATCGAGTTGTATAGTTTATTTGCTTCCCATTTAAACTGTTTGCCACGTACTTGAAGGCACACCTACAGATGCTATAGCAATTCAAGTTCCAGTTCGATCAATTCTAATAGAAAGATACGCTTAATATAGGTTGTAAGAGCTATTACATCAAATAAACATTGTTGTCTTGTCTGCATATTTTATCTAGCCAACATGGCAAAGAAAAACTGGAACTTCAGAACATGCTAGACACTAAATCTGGAATAGATAGTCCAGAATAAACACTATTACAGACCAAGGAGTGAAATAAAAGTTGTTATAGACTAAGGATGATGATGAAGGATACATGGGATTCGGCAAACCAGACACAAGTACACAAATAAAAAATGGATCATCATGGGAGAAATGCAGGGGCGGCCTACGAACTTGATGAATTTAGACATGAGAGCATGAGAGCAACCTGCAACCGGATGACTGGTGGCCTGGCAGAGAAATGATGCAGGAGTCCAAGACCTTGCACAACTGCAAATCTCCGGCGAGGGAGAGGCGGAGCAAGGACCCCTCCAGTTAACGGCGGCGTCGTAGCTGTCGGATCAAACCGGGATGCTGCCGGGCGCCGTGTTGGACGAGGGCTGAGGAACTAAGGGAGCGGATTAGGGGGGTTCGGGGCTGGAAAATGACAAGGATGACTGGAGGCACTCACTAGAGCAACCAGGGTGATGTGCTGACCCAAACCCTAGCCGCTGGGCAGGGTTGTGCTTGGCCGTTGGAGGACGTGCGCGTCAGATCTAGCCCGATGGGAGGACGGAGAGGAGGGAGGGAGTCATGGCGGTGTGCTGGGCGCCGCCGAACGACGCCGGAATCGAGCTGGGACGGGCGCCGTGTAGGTGGTGGCGGCAAGGAGTTGGAGAAGGGATGTGGCGCGAGACAAGCGAGATGAGGGAAGGGCAGGATTAGGGATTTGGAGAAGGAGAAACCGGCGTGATATTACCTCTTCGTCGCCTTTTTGCCTCCCTTTTTTCGTCTCCCCGCGCTTTTTTTTGGGTTTCAGCTCCAAACATTTTTGCCGGCAGTCGACTGCCGGCATGACCAAATCTATGCCGGCAGTTAGATTGCCACCACCATTTTATAATGACTAATGGTACATATCTGCCGGCAGGTAACACTTAACGACACTCTAACTGCCGGCATAGGTCCATCTTCGTCGGCAGTCCTCTGCCGTTAGATCCTTCCCGTGGTGTAGTGCTAGGCTTGAAACCTTCCTTCTGTTGCAGAAAATATTTCTATATATTTTCCCGGATAGTCCCGGCAACGTATCTCGCGATTTTGTGTGTTTTCTTTCTCAGTTTGTTTCTGCCAGGAAAACTTTCAACAGATCTAGGTGCCATGGCTTCCCCAAGTTCCCCCAAGGACAAGTTCGTCGTCAATGTCATCAACCCTTACCTCGCACAGGTGAGGAAGCCCCCCCAGGTCCTTCATGTGGAGGACGGTGTTCTCCACAAGGAAGATCTGGAGGGACCAGTGGAAGAAGGGAGCACCGAAGAGGGGCTGAAGGAGATGGAACAAGAAGTCTTCAAGTTCAAGAAGATGGTGGAGCGTGGCGTTGGAGCCAACTTCGACATCATCAGGGAACTGAAGACTCTCTACTTGGAAGAGCTAAGGGAGACATGGTCAAGCGTGACCGAACTTGAAGAGAAAGG
This sequence comes from Bromus sterilis, assembly GCA_950022295.1. Lineage (NCBI taxonomy): Eukaryota > Viridiplantae > Streptophyta > Magnoliopsida > Poales > Poaceae > Bromus > Bromus sterilis. The sequence goes on from OX465595.1 coordinate 294,954,588, forward strand.
AATCGAACTCCAAGGACAGATCTATGATCTGTCTAATCAGAACTGTGAGTATGAACTTAGGTTTGAACGCTTGAGTGCATCTGCTGGAAGCAGGGCCCTGGCTACTGAAACATCTGTGAAGACTGGTGGACCTCTTCCTTGGAAGGACTTCATCAAGAACTACTGGATCAACGTTCATAAAGAGCAAGCACAGTGGGAGTAAAACTCCTCGGGTAATGGCATCGCATTAGCTTGTTCCAAGCTTGGGGGAGTGCCGGGTATCTTTATCTTTATCTTTGTCTGTAGGAGTCAAGTAGAGTCGTATCATGTCTAGGGAAGTTACTTTATGAAATAGGTGTTGCTTTGAGGTCTATCACTCCTTTGGTGGAGAGCTTTGTATCCGTGAGTGTGGGGTCGTCTATGAAGGAATATTAATGAGAAGTCTATTGGTTTCTTCGCTGCACTCGGTATTTTCTTCACACAATCAACATTATGAGCTGATTCTTGTGGGGAGTATTGACCTTATATTAGGTATGGCTTCGAAAAATTTATTTAAATCTTGGCAAGTATAGCTTTGGTCATAACAACAAGCATGTTTTTCTCAAAGTAGCGACATAGCCAAAACCTTTGTGTTATTATTCTTGAAGTGTTATGTTGACAAGGAAGACAACTTGATGTTTCATGCTAGTTTTAATGTTTATGCTTTGTATTTCTTGCATCTAAGTTGTCATCAATTGTCTGGTCTCTCAAAGCCTTGCTAGCCAAAACTCTGTACTGAGCGGAATTCTGCTTGTACTTCCATACCCTGAAACCAACATCTTCCACTTGAGTCCACCATACCTTCCTATTTGTGGTATTCCACTACCACTCCTAAAGTATATAATTTATGTGCTATCTCTAGATGTTCAAAATCTTCTGTTTTGTGCCACTGATTCAGCTCATGAGGAAGTGGTGGGTAACCCATGATCTTCTTAATTTGGACAAGTTTTATCTTGGGATTGCATGCCTAATCTGCAAACCCCTAATACGAGAAGGGACTGACATGAGTGCCCAGCTCGTAAAAGATAAATACTAACGCACAAGTTCCTTCGCTCATTTATGAGTGATAAACAAAGGAATTTAAGGGGATGTGATCATCCCCACATGGGAGTCGTTCCTCGAAACTTGTCCAAATCATGAAGTGAGTGAGTTATCTATCAGCAGTCGTTGACGGATCATGCACCTCCCAAAGGCCTGTTTTTATTCTGTTTGATCTAGAGATGGCACATGAGTTTTCCCTGCTTACCCTTTTGCACGGGGTTTATCCTTTATTTTGTGCTGAGTCATTCCTTCCTACTTCCTTCCTTCTTGAGAGAGAACAGACACTTGATGTTAATAAAGATTCTTGCATACAAATCTGCATTGAAAGTTAGCATGTTACATCTTTGTTGACATTATCTTTTGATAAGTGAGTTGTTTGCAAAAGCTTATGGTTAGTAAACATCTTCCTTTATGTTAACATGTGCATTTCTTGACTGATAACATGTTCTTTCCAAAGCTTCAACTGGTTCCATTATAAGTGAAAGAGCAAAAGTAAAAGTTATTAGTTGTTCCTTGAACAAGGCTATGTTTGCCATGATTTTATGAGTTTTCCATGTCCTACTTTGTTATAATTGTTACTACTTTCTCATAATGACCTTATGAGTTGAGTTTGTTCTTGAGGATGCTTCAGTTTGGTGAGAAATCTTGATGCTTCTTGTCCGTATTCCTTTATCGACGCTTCACTCTCTAAACTTGTGGACAGGTTTACCGAGCTCAGCAATCGCTTGGGGACAATCGAGGTCTATGCTTGGGGGAGTTGATATGTCCAAAATGCATCACTATTTTATATTGTAATATCATCCTATTCATTGATATATTCCACTTTAAAGTATTGTTCTTATGTTGTTTTGGCTTGTTTTACACAGTTTACAACTTTCTGGTGCCGAAGCAGCAGAACCAGAATTCAGCGGTGAAAAGTGGACACCAAGTTGCTGAATCAGATCAAGTCCAAATGCGATGAAAATTTACGGGGAGTGTTTTTATGAAGATTGACTGGGGATCACCGAGGATGGAGGTGAGGGGACCCACCAGGCAGCCAGAAGGGTGCCTGGCGCGGCCCCCCTCCTGGCCGCGCCAAGCACCCTCCTGGATGCCTGGTGGCCCCCCTCGGTGCCCCCTCTCGCCTATAAGACCCCCGTGGGGTAGAAACCCTAAAAAGAGAAGAGTTTCTGTGTTTCGCTGCCGCCACGGGGCGGAAACCTAATGAGGAGAAAATCCATCTCCGGCGGGCAGATTCCGCCGGGGAGATCACCTCCCGAAAGGGGAGATCGTCGCCATCATCATCATCATCGTCACGGGCATCATCGAGATCATCATCAACATCATCCCCAACATCAGCACCATCTCCATCTCCATCCCATCTCATCTCACAATTGCAACTTGTGTTGTAATCCGTACTATATATCCTCTCTACTCTGTTGGTGTTTATTACTACTTTGTGGTCAATGCTATTGAGTTTTGTTGGAGAAATATCATTGTGTCCAGATTGTTTGCCACCCATCTATCACCTCTGATCATGATCTCTTTTATGTCTTGTGAGTAGTTACTTTAGTTCTTGAGAACATGGGAGAAGTCTAGTTCTTAGTAGTCATATGATGTTGAAGTGTTATGTGTTGTTTGATACTTAAGTTGTGTTGTTATTTCTCTAGTGGTGTTATGTCAGTCGAACACTTAACACTTCACCTTTCATGGGCCTAGAGGAATACATTGTGCACAAAGGATGCTTATGGTGGGTTGCCGGAGTGACAGAAACCTGAACCCCAGTTCGCACACTTTTGCACAAGGGAGTTATGGATCCTTGATCGTAATGTTGTGGTTAGGCTTATGCCTTAATTACTACCTTGTATTTGCGGATGCTTGCAAGGTGTGTAATCATAAGAGTACACTTATCTTAGTCTAGAAGGTGTACTAGCATTGATCCACCCACCGACACTTATCAACACAATACATATTACTTGGCGGAGTATGGCGAAAGTAACTTGGCTATCTCTCCCATGTGTTCTCGAGAACTCTTTAGCTTTTATAAGTTTAGTTCCTAGGCTTATCCTTGTGAAAGGATCTGGCCACTTTCTAGTCATCAGTTGCCCTGTTTACTTTTCTTGTCTTTTACTTTTCTGTTGCTTAAACCAAAAACCCCTAAATATTTACCTTTGAGTGTGTGCAGCCTTTCCTTATTCAGTGTCACTTATCAGCACCTTCTGCTCCTCATTGGGTTCGACACTCTTATTTATCGAAAAGCTACAATTGATCCCTGTAACAACCCATTTGTAATAATTTTAATCCATAGTGGAATTTCACTTTGTCTAATGACTTTGAAACTTGGCTTGATGCTAGTTGATGTAATTCCATGTGATGATTCCAAATGGCTTTGAGTTTTGAGCTCATTGGTTTTGCTTTTGAATTCAAACAAAATGGTCAAAGAAGGATGTTGGGTGAATTTTCCCTTTTGTTTGTGATCTCCCCTAAACCTCAAACTTGGCCTAGCCATTCCTTTTGCTTGATCAAGGGTTTTAAAATCCTTGAATCATTTTTTCCATCACAAAAATAGGGACTCTAGTTCAAAGTTGTTTTGAATTTCAAGAAAGAGCTCACATTTTTTGTTGTTTCCAAAATTGGTCAAACCATTTTTGAAAAATCCAGAAAAATGCAAGGGTTAAGATTATTGAGCTCACGGATTATTTCTCCTTGTGTTTTCTTCTCAAGAATTCCCAATACACCTTTTCTATTTATTTTAAATAGAAAATGGGTACTGTTTTCAACTTGGGAATTTTTCTCTGCATCCAAAATTGCCCAAACCAATTTTGGATGTTCAAGCATGTTGCAAGGAGTTTTAAAATATATTGTGATATATTTTTCTCCTTTTATCTCTGCTCCTTTTCTTTTATCCTTTGCCTACTATTTTTATTTCTTTATAGGAAAAATAAGCAGAAGGGCTTTGCCCCTTTTTTACCAGCAGAGGCCCAGCCCACCTGGGACCGTTTCCCCTCGGCCTGGCCCACGGCGAAGGGGTACGCCCTCCTCTTCCCTACCTTTCCAGCGTGGAGCTCCACTTTTCCCCCCTTCCCTCTCACAGTCGGCGTCACGGCAGCCGGTGGAGCCCCGGATCTAGCGGGAGGCGCCCCCCTCCTTTTAAGCGCGTCCAGAGCATCCCCGAAAAACCTAGGTTCCATTCCCCCCTTCGCTTCCTCTCGCCGCCGCCTCCATGGTCGCCCCTCTCTCCCCTGTTCCTCCATGGATGACGGGCGATTCCGGTGAATTTGCCGTCGTCTGTCGCCGATCCCGACCGGAAGCTCGTGGAGGGCTTCTTCCCCGTCGTCTTCGTCTTCCTCGACCCGCAGCTTCGCCGTAGAAGACAAGGAGAAGCAACAACGTCTCCCTCCTCCTCTGTGGGTCGTCTCTGTCCCCGGCGCCGAGGAGATCAACTCCTTCCTCTTCCGGGCGAGCGTGCCGTCTCCGACCTCCCCGCTGTGAGGCCCGATGTCCTTCCCCTCCTTGTTTTCTCTCTCGTATAGGAGTCGTGTTCGAGCTGTAGCGGAGTCGCCGTGTCATGCGTGCCCAACGAACCGTGTGTGGACGTGCGTGCCCATGCGTGAACGGCGCTTTCCGAGCGTGCCGTCGGCAAGAAGCAGCAGCGCCCTGCCTGCGCTGCGTGCAGTACGCCAGCGGAGTGCGACCACGGCTGTGGAGGGCATGAAGCTGTTGTAGCTAGGAAGTTTTGCTGCCATGTTTTTCCGGTGAGAAGAAGCTGCCCCCTTTGGAGCCCCGAGTCGAGCTTGAGGGAGGAATGGGCTCTGGGATGTCCCAGCTTTGCTCTGCGCTGCGCCGGCGAGTCGCCGGAGCGCTCTAGATGAGGCCACGGATGCCGGTGTTTGGCCGTCCGCAAGCGCCTGTTGCCTGAAGTTCAGTTCGTCAGTGCACAGCTCGTTCGGTTTCACATATCTCTGCAGCTAGTGTTATCTCCGTTCCATTTGCTCCCATTCTGTAAAACTCCTCTAGCCCGACTGGTTGGTGCGTTGTATCCTGACCGTGAGGTCTCGTGTTCGAATTCCCCTGGGCACATTGAGTTTAGCCATATTTTTTGGGTTGGCTGGCTGACAGCCAGGCCCCACCTGCCAGTGGAGAGGCCACGGTGGGCTGCTGGCTTGGCCAGGTAGGCCTCGACTGGGCCAAGTTGGCTGGTTTCGGCCCAGGCGATCCAGAGGCCGCGCCCTCTTATTCTTTTTTTTCTTCTTCTGTCTGTTTTCTTTTTCTGTTAGCTTTTTTTTAAACCCTTGTAGTATTTTAATCCCTTTTCAAATGCTGACATGTTGTACATGTTTATGGGGTAGGAGAGTCCAAGGATTTTTGTGGTGGAATCATTTTTATGTTTTGAGCAACATAAAAATGATGATATATGGGGTTACCCATATGTATGCCACCTTCTTTAATTTCCTTTTTTTATTTTTCTATCAGATCCTTTGCTCTTGCCTCATGGTGGCCATGCCATTTGAGTGGGGCAGATTTTTTTGAGTGATGGCTAATGGGTGCTGACCACTTTGTGTTATGAGAAATAAAAATTGGGGTGGATCCGTGCAAATGCACCACCTTGCACACCATCCTTCCTGGGGTTCATGACTTGGGTATCCACTTTGTTTGTCCACCCAATTGACATGACCCACTTTTTCCATGTTGTCACATGGTAATCGACTTGGCAATCCAAGTTCTTTCAATCCTGTTTCCCTTCCCGTGCAATGTCATGACCATATTCCTTTTCATATGAGAGTGACTTGTTGTCTGTTTCCCTTCCTTGATACTTCTCCGCGTGTCACCTCCCGTCGACACTTTTTCGTCTCCGGAATCGATAGATTAATTTCACGATGCTTACTATTGTTACGTTGTTGTTATTGCTCCATGCCATTCCATGTTACCATGATATTTACACCAAAGTTAAGGCTAAGACCGAAGCCATTCTACGTAAATAAATTGCATATGAAGTTGTTGACGTGTCATCACCACCTTCATTTAAATCTGACTAGATACGGTCACATCATGTCTATTAAACCTGATCATACCATCTTTGCCCGTGCATTGCACCCAGTTCTTACTTGTGTGCCTTTTCCTTGCCAGTACTTTACGTTAGCACCTGAGACTGCCGAGGAGACTTACATAGAGATTTCCGACACCGAGCCTGAGGAGCCTACTACGTCTGCTTCGACGACCGATTACCCAGGCAAGGGGAAGATTTATACCATTACTTGATACCTTTCTGCCTACCTGCCAAGCTGTAGTCTAGAACATTTGTTTGATCCTATCCACTTGCTATGCCACTTTCAAAAACCAAACAACCATGATCCCCACATCCCAGCAAAACATTGTAGGAAAACTTGCTGCTTACCCTATGCTATGGTTTGGGATATCATGTTATTTAAGAAGTTGGTTGATATTTATTATTATGATGTTAATTATATACTTGACGAATGATTGGAGACCGGGCTGTTCCCGCCAGGTGTTTCGTTCCATTTGAGTAACCTAGGTCCCTAGTTCCGGGTATTCTGTTTCTTGACGAGCGTGCCTAATCGTGTGTGGGATTCTATGGGGTCCCCTTGTGTTACCTACCTAGCTTCATACAGTTCTAGTGGTGGCCCGAGCTGATTTACTATTTGCAAACGTGTGTGTGCTTGGTTGGTACCCCAGCAGTTTTCGAAACAACCCGGACCAACGGAGACATAGTTCCTCTGGTTGGTCCACACTGGTGATCTAGGGAAGTCCTCTGATTTATAGGTGAGACTAAACCCGACCTTAGCCATACGGAAGAGGCCGATCCGAGAGCGTGGCCGGCTTTTGGATTGGATGTCGACTCCCCGGGGGCCACCCGGAATTGTGTATTGTTAGTTAGAGGGACTCGGACGTTCCGGAGTTTCAGGCGTTTACCTAGCCAAGTGGAAACCGGGCGTACATGCGAAGCCTATGATGGGCAGTTGGTACACCCCTGCAGGGTTAAATCTTTTCTAAAATCCGTGTCCGCGGTTATGGACGACTTGAGACCTACTCCTTGTTCATAGAATATCATCAATTTGAATCATAATTAAAACTTGCCTACCGTGTGAGTGCCTTTGTTGCTTTTCTTCGTCCAGGGGGACCGAGAGAAGATCCAGGTTTATTTATGTTTGACGTAAGTAGGTGGTTAGCGGACTTATGACGCGATGTCACGTGTATTCTTGGATCTTACCTCTACTCCAATAGAACGATAGCCACCATATATGCTAGTGCGGCTGCAACCTTTACCATTATCTTGTCTTACCATAGGGAGTTAGTTATCCTGTAATGATGTAATCTCACCCCTGTTTTCCTTTTGTGCTTTTACTGTTTTTCCTGATCGGCCGCTGTAGTGGACTACTACCTCGACCCGAGCACCGGACGATACTTCGTGGAGGTGCCCCCGGAGGACGACGACGAGGATGACTTCGTTCAGTAGATCCTATAGTTGGGCTTCGACGATCCGTGGGTGGACTCTTTATGTGCAGCCCTCTCTAGGGCAATTTGGATTTTGACCGTACTCGGTCGCGATTGTCTTCCACTTGTTGCATGATATAATGTTGGGTCCACGGACCTCTGAGATGTTGTAATAAATCCAAGTGGCGTTGTATGCCCTGGACTCTATATATTTATGTCTTAGTATTAAGTTCATTGTTCATATACCTGTTATCGAGAATCCGGCAGTGACACGAGTGCGAGTGTTGTGAGTCGGTGGCTCTTTATGCGCTACTAACTTGAGCGGGACGCAAAAGCGACTAACTCGAGTTAACATCGCATCGGGGGCCTTACAACTTGGTATTAGAGCATGACTGACTGTAGGACCCCTTACTGGCCGAGGTTGAGTCTAGAAACTATTTTTTAGATATTAAGGAAAAATCAGAGAGTAGGAAATCCTTCTGTTTCTTCTTACCCCACCCTCCCACCCCTTTTTCCGTGAGGAAGTGAAACGTTGTTTTTCTCTCTGAAACTTATCCCCTTTCAAAACAAATCTATGTTCTCATTTACATGAGGCTCCGATTCCTCTATAATTTTTTGCTAGCGACGAGAAGGGTTGGCGTACGTTGAGAACACTGAGCCGCCACTTGGGGTTGACAGCTCCACCTCGCTTACGGCGTACCTCAGGTGAAACTCCTATACAGGGATGGTTGGCATCCACTGGATGTGGTTCCTCCCCCTATAGGAGACCGCTTCGGCGGGCCGCTCAGGGCAGGTGTCTCAACGTTCAGGTCTTGAACCACTCTTATATCTTGGATTCGGATGATCTCGGTTTGGGGATTCCAGTAGCACCTAGCTTTCGACTTTCCGGGTTAACCTTTGTGGAATTTCAGCCTTCGGCTTTCTCATACCTCGTGAGGAAGTTTTGTTGTCAATATTGCTTTATCTTCTGGTTACGTCAATGTTTCAATCATTTTCTCATAAGTGTTCCTGTATACAGGATGCCAAGAGCGAACATGCCGCCGCCAGAGAACCCTCTCCTTGGGGAGGCTGTGACCGCAGTGGCTCAGGGCACAGGTGCGATCTTACAGATGCTACAGAACCAGACAGCCTGGAGGAATGATCGACCACAGTACACCGCTCTGCAGCAGTTCCTTGCTATCAACCCCCCTAGGTTCTCCGAGGCTCGAGACCCGCTGGAAGCGGATGATTGGATTGCAGAGATCAAGAAGAACTTCAATGCAAACACCGTCAGACCAGTCAACTACGTCACCTTCGCCTCCTTCCAGCTTCAGGGTGCAGCAGCCAGCTGGTACGATACCTACAAGGCCAACAAGGGCGATGCTATCATCACGTGGGCAGATTTCGTCGCAGAATTCAGAGCATCGCATATTCCGAGTGTCTTGATGGACAGGAAGCGAGAGGAGTTCTTGGCTCTGAGATAGGGTGAAAAGTCAGTTCAGGAGTACAACCTGGCCTTCGTCAGGCTCGCCAGGTATGCTCCAGAGGAGGTCAGCACAGAGGCCAAGAAGATTGCCAGGTTCCGTGGGGGTCTCAGCACAAAGATCAAGTACGCGCTCACTCAGTGCAGCCCCACGCTGTTCTCACAGTTCGTGGATCAGGCTATCCGTCAGGAGTCAGCCTGAGCAGAGTGGGATGCAGACAAGAAGTGCCAGAGAGAGAACAGTTCCACAGTGATGGTCCACAAGAAGGCAAAGACGTGGGTCACAGAGGCGCCACCGCAGAGACAGCAGTTCCCGCAGAGGGGGGCAGTTGTCCGCACTTTTTCCCGCCCTCCCGTCCTAGTTCAGCAGGGGCCTCGCTCTACACCACCACACGCGAGGCCACCCAGGCCGCAGCAGCAGCCCAGGCCGGGCGTGATCTGCTACAAGTGCAGAGAGTCGGGGCACACGTCTCCCACCTGCACCGACCCGCGCTTTGCTCGGCTCCCACCGCCTCCACCTCGCTCTACTCCGAGCACCCCGATGGTGAAGGCACAACCACGTGCAGTTCGGGTGAACAACATGATGCTCACAGATGCTCAGCATTCTTCAGAGATCATTCATTTCAGCTGTTTGGATCAAGAGGAAGTTCATCACGGACATACTCCCCTATAGACATTCCATCACACAAGTCATCCATCAAAGTCTGGATTTCATTTCCTTGACCGCTCAACAAGTTTTGGATGAGTTCTTCTCCATGGAAATCTTGAACTCCACGGCCGACATCAAGTTGGCTCATCAAGGCGTCAACAAAATGCCATCTCTTGCTTTGAAGGCCAAGGAAGTTCAAGTGTGTGTTGAAGAGGATGAAGAAGAAGTTGGCCCGTAAGATACAAAGTATGCTTTCGATGAGAATATGGCTCTTGCCTCAAGACAATTTTGGGTCAACAAGAAGAACTTCAAGCCAAACTCAAGTAGTTTTAAGCTAAAGGGACAAAGGATAAGGACATGATTCAATTGTGGAAATGTGAGTCACTTTTGTTGTGGATTCTCCGTATGAGAAGAGAGAAGACCATGGTGGAAAGCTTACCTGGAAGGAGAAGTCCAAGTCACCATAAAACAAGATCTTTGTGAAGAAGAAGCCCCAATGTGCATTGACGGCTCATGAAGAATACTTATCCGATGATGATGATGATGATGAGGATGAAGGTGGTGAGATTGTGGAAACGGCCACAGTTTCTATCGTCACCAAGCCTCCTCCATCCACATCACTCTTCAACTTCCCCAACGAGAACCCTCACATCATACACAAGTTCCTTATGGCCAAGACTACCTTGTTAACTCCTCCCTCTAATCTGTTTATCTCCACTAACCCATATTTGTTGGATTGTGTGGAGGAAAAGGAGGAGCCCAAGTTAAAGGAAGACAATGAGTTTTAGCTCTTCATGTCAAAGCTCAAAGGTGAGACCAAGAGGCACTCTGTGACCCTCTTTGAACAATTGGGCGAAGCTCATGAACACATTGAGAAACTTGATGGGACTATCACCGAGATGCAAGGGCATAGTCATGACTATACGGATGAGATAGGAGAGCTATCTCAATCTCCTGAGGAAGAGCGTGAGCTTAAGGTGTCTCTTGAGGAGACACATGATTGTGATATTGCTAAGCTAAAACTTGACCATAAACATGACAATGCTATTGTGTGTGACCTCAAAACTAAAAATGAAGAACTAGTTGAGGCTCTTGAAAGACTTGTTTCGCATCATGAGAGAGTCGAAAAGGATCACAAATCCTTAAAGCAGGAACACACGACTCTCAAGAAGGCACATGAGGAAGTGAACATTCAACTCACTAAAGAGAATACCACTTTCCCTCCAATCATTATGCTAGATAAACCAAGTTCTACTAACCCGTGTTGTGAGCATGCCCCTCTTGTTGAGGAAAACTCTAGATTGAAGGCACAACTCGAGAAGGGACTTGTCTCTTGCATTCAAGGAGAGAAACTTCTCAATGATATCTTGAGTTATCAAAAGGAGGCCATTGGTAAGAAAGGTATTGGTTTTGGTGCTACTCTCTACTACTATTAAAAGAGCAAACTTGATCTTTCTTAAGTGTACCCCATATAATGTACACAAAACAACACAAAGCAATTAGAGCCTTAAGATCGGATCCACTCATTAGATCTAACCATCAGAATAACAAAAAATCCACGCTAGAAGTACGTTCAAGAATTTGATAGAGCAGACGAAAACTCTGCCATCCGCATATGCACCCACGCCCCACGTAAATCTATCCGTGCATCACGCTCCGATCAGGTGAACCCATCCCTTTTCCCCCACCTCATGTTCCTCTCTATCTCTTTGGAGCACAGCTACCGCTATGGGAAGTCGCGGCTCGTCCTCCTCCCCTGCATCGATCCTCATTTGCGAGCACTCCGTGGCTCATCACGGGCAGAAGGCCGAGACTGCAGGCTACCTTTACATGGGTCGCCAAGAGCGTTGCGGCGCGAGGAGGAGCACCGATGTGGGGCGAAGATGTGGCGTGCCTTCTCTCCGTTTGGAGGACTAGCGGTGCAACACTTCGACGCGACGCGTGTCGGCTCAACCAATTTGACTATAGGATCTCACCTCGCCTGCCTCCAATCACGGTCGTCGCATGACATTCTTCGTCAGTGACTCAGTGTTGAGGAATCGGTGCGTCCAGGACGATGTCGTCATGGACTGCGTTCTGGCCTCCATATATCCTTTCCACGTTTGTCACAGGCTCCAGCTTCATTCAATCAAGAAGGCCAGTGAGTCTCCTCCACTAATTTCCCCTCCTCTTCAATCTTCATTCATTAGCCTCACCTTGGCGTTGGTCTGATTTGCCGGTTAGTTAGGGAGGCGGGAGGGAAGGAACAAGATAGACTGATAGAGAGATAGCCTCGCCTTGCCGCCGGTCTGATCATCATAGCTTCCTTGCTGCGCTAGCTTCTAGAACATTGCCCACAGCAGCTAGGTCAAGAAAATAAACTATGATGTTTGTTTATGCTTGCCTCTGGTTTTGGTTGTCAGCTTGGGTCATCTTTTACCACTTCTATGTGTGTTAAAAATTAGACCGCGGGAGGATGTTTCTTATTTATTTTATTTTTGTTTTTTCCGTATAGAATAGGTCACTCTAAACAACTTTTTGTTTTTGGTTTGTACATAGATCCACTCTAAAGAATGTTTTTAAACTTGATTTTCTGCATGTACAAATAAATCTGTCCAGTTGTTTATATGTCAGGTTTCTTAAGCACTGCTTAACTTAAATTTAGTTTTTTAGTAGACACACCATTTTTGCAGTGCATGTAAGTGGTTAGGGTAGTTATATGCTCTAAGTTTTAGTAGACACAACATTTTTTGCAGCGCATGGAAGTTTTATGTTCCCAAGCTGGTTGGTTTTCTAGAGGAAGTTGCAGGTGATAGTTAGTTTTCACATAGTCCCCAACTTGTGTATAGTAAAAAATTTCTGTGTGTCCCAGATTTTGATATTTTGGGATCAAAATGATTTTTGTTTTGAATTATTATTTTTAACTAATATTTGCTAAATGCAAATTGTGGCTAGAAATAAGGAGGATGGGAGGGCAGGTGGAGGAATGAAAATTATATTATGCTTCTTAGATACTGATAAGTATAGATATTACCGGTTGCAGCTATACTTTTTACAATTTTGTTTTTGGTCAAAATATCGTGTGCGGAGTTTGTGTCACACCGGTTGTCATGTCGATGATTAAAGGACCAATATGTCTCATTCTTTCTGTGGAAAGAGTTCAAGAATGCAGCTGTAACTAGACACTTTCCCAATGTTTTTTAGATACAAAGATATATCAACAATGAAACAGTTTTTTTAAAAGTAGATAGCTTTGCTGATTGTAGTGTAATTGATAAATATATGAATTTGGATGCATGAGGTGCTTTGATTAATGAAAAATTATTTTCTAATTATTTTTACCACTGAGGAATCTAAACTTTGTGTAGAACTTTAAAATTCTAAATATACCATGATGTTATCTTATACTGGCAGAAATTATTATTTTTAATGTAATTGTGTAGTCCGAATCGACGTGCATTGCACGTGCAAGCTTACTAGTTCATCAAAGAAGAAGAACAAGAAGAAAAAGAAGGGCAAGGTCTCCTCTCCCTCCACGGAGATTACCTTTGCCAAGGAAGATGAGAAGTCTAAATAGAAAGTGGTAGAGGCCGTTGAGGGTGGTGTGGACAAAAGGGGCAATGCCATCCCCAATGACTTTGCATGCCCTACTAACCCTTCTTATGTTCTTGGTTGTGCAAATGATGGCATGTTATGCCAAATTTGTTGGTTTATGATGAATACATTGCATAGTCTATTTGGGTTCCTAAGACCCTAGTTACTAACACAAGATCTATTTGGGTTCCTAAGACCCTAGTTACTAACACAAGAGGACCCATTCGGGAATGGGTTCCTAAACCCAAGTATTGATCTCATGCACGTGGCGGCTTCAAGTGGAGGTTCATGAATACTTGATAGCGGGGCTAAAAGTCATATGAGCAGAAGCAAGGACTTGTTGGTGGACATCGATTATCAATCATCTCGTGACACATGAGTCTAGTTTGGTGATGAAAAAACGTCTAAGGTATTGGGTCTTGGAAAAATAATCATTTCTCCGGATACCACCACTGGGAATGTGTTACTAGTAGAGACTTGTGCTTTCAATTTACTTTCCGTTCGTCAACTTGCAAAGATGGGCCTTTGTACTTCCTTTGATGTGGACATGGTCACCGTGATGTGGAGCAAAACTCTTAAAGCAGCCTTTGTTGGACATGTGGAGGACGGTATGTATGTTGTGGATTTCTCACGATTCCCCACCAAAACTGTCATATGTCTAATGGCTAAAGTTGATGAAGGATGGATTTGGCATCGCCGTCTAGCCCACGTCAATATGAGGTCTTTGCAAACACTTATTAAAGGTGAGCATGTCATTGGACTCACAAATGTTAATTTTGCCAAAGATCAGGCTTGTAGGGCTTGCATTGAAGGAAAGCTACATGAGAAGAAATATCCCGTCAAGAATATCATCTCGGCCAAGAGGACTTTGGAGCTCCTTCAGATGGATCTTTTTTGGCCTCCCACATATGATAGTCTTGGTGGAAAGAAATATTGTTTGGTTATTTTGGATGACTACTCAAGATATACTTGGGTCTATTTCTTCAAGAGGAAGAGTGAGACCACACAAACCGTCATCGAGTTTGCGAATGAAGCTCAATGCCAACACAATACAAAGATATTGGCCATTAGGAGTGAAAACGGCACCGAGTTCAAGAACTACACCTTGGATGAATTTCTTGGTGATAAGGGGAACAAACATCAATATTCTTCTACTTATACCCCTCAACAAAATGTCGTTGCAGAGAGAAAGAATCGCACTCTCGTTGATGCGGCAAGAACCATGATGGCGGAGTTCAAAATTCCATACAACTTTTGGGCAGAGACCATCAACACCGCCTTCCATGCAACAAACCGTCTTTATATCCGCAAAATCTTGAACAAGACTCCTTATGAAATTATCACCGAAAAGAAGACCAACATTAAGTATTTTTAGGTTTTCGGGTGTAAGTGTTTCTTTCTCAAAAAGGGTGCTCGTTTGTATAAATTTGAGTCTAAAGCAAATGACGGCATATTTGTTGGTTATGCTTCAAACTCCTATGCGTATAGAGTCTACAACAAGTCCTCTGGACTTGTTGAAGAACCTAGTAACATAGAGTTTGATGAACATAATCGCTCCCAAGTGGAGAAAAGTGATCTTCTTGTTGTATATGATGAAATTCCTCCTCAAGCCATACGAAGAATGGGCGTGGGTCATATCCTACCCATTGAGGAACCCCTTGTGGTGGAAAGTGAAGGACAATGCTCTACTCATGTGGATCCATCATCTCCTCAATATGAACAAGAAAATTAAGAAAAAAATGAAGGCCCTCCTTTAACCGAACAAGATCAAGATAAAGATCAAATCATTGATGATGGTGGTGCACCAAATGATGACCAAGATTAAGTTCTCGTGCAAGGGCAAGCTCAAGAAGATGAGCAAGTCCGTGATGGTTCTCAATCTCCCAGTGTTGACCCTCAAGAGGAATATCGAGAATCTCTTGAGGAAACTATGGCACGTCGTGTGTCCAAGATTTCATCCAAGCTTTCATCTCATGATCATTCGGTGGATCAAGTGCTTGGAAGCTTAAGGAAAGGGGTAACCACTCATAGTCAATTATGAAATTGTTGTTCCCATAATACGTTTGTTTCTTGTGTGGAACTCCAAATGGTATTTGAGGCGCTTGAAGACCCGGATTGTCTTGAGGCCATGCATGAAGTACTCAATAACTTCAAGCACAACAAGGTGTGGTCATTAGTGGAGAGACCCAAGGGTGATCATAATGTTATTGGGGCCGAGTGGATATTCAAGAACAAGCAAGATGCACATGGTATTGTTGTCGGGAACAAGGCAAGGTTCGTGGCACAAGATTTTTTCCAAGTCGAAGGTATTGACTACGGTGAAACTTTTGCCCCCGTGTCTCGCCTTGAATCCATTTGTATTGCTCTTGCTTATGCTTCTCATCGTAACTTCAATCTATATCAAATGGATGTGAAAAATGTTTTTCTTAATGGTCCCATTAATGAGTTGGTATATTTCATGCAATCCCCCGGATTTGAGGATCCCAAGTTCCCCAATCATGTGTATAAACTCGATAAGGAGCTCTATGGCCTTAAGAAAGCACCACGAGCTTGGTATGAGCACCTTACCATGTTCTTAGTCGATTATGGGTTTGATATTGGGAAAATCAATCCCACTCTTTTTACTAAGAGGGTTGGTGGGGAATTGTTCACATGCCAACTATATGTTGATGATATTATATTTGGTTTGGTTAATAAGTCTTTTAATGAAGAGTTTTCTAAGATAATGATCGACAAGTTTGAGATGTCTATGATGGGAGAGTTGGAGTTCTTCGTCAGTTTTGAAGTGAAGCAATTACCAAGAGGAACCTTCATCAACCAAGAAAAATACAATCAAGACATGATCAAGAGGTTAAAGTATGATGATCTCAAGGGGCCCAAGACGCTCATGCCACTCAAATGTCAACCTAACCTCGACCCGAACGGCAAAGAGGTAGACCAAAGGGAGTATCATTCTATGATTGGTTCTTTGTTGTATCTTTGTGCATCTAGGCCGGATATCATGTTGAGTGTGGGCATGTGTGCAAGATTTCAATCCGCACCAAAAGAAAGCCACGTTGTGTCTATTAAAAGAATCTTTCGATATTTGGTTCATACCCCAAACTTCGGCTTGTGGTATCCAAAATGTGACACCCTAGTTTTCGCAGCTTTTTCTTTGTCGAGTTTTTCCTAGTTTTGCCTGTCAGTTTGGATTTTGAGAAGTTCTTTGGACTCGAACTTGAGCATATTCTCTTTCCATGCTCAAGTGGCCCTTTATTCCAAGGCTTTCCAATGTCATTTCATTGATCCATCCCATCCAAGCCACCATTTTATTCAAGCCATATATTCCATTTTCCAATAAAAGGAATATTCCATATATTTGAGGATTGTGAAGAAACCCCTATTTATATTGCTCAATAAATCCCAAAATAATTCCTCATAGACTTTATGTTATGTCTTGCCAAATTGTCCAAAAAAATTCATGGCCCAAGTGGATTTTTCCTCTGGAAAAAATCATTTGTCTGTAGGGGCAGATTGGCACTTTGTGAAGGACATGTCAGTTCTCTTGATCCATTGCTAGTGAAACTTTTTTTGCAAGGTCATATGATCATATCATTGGCCTACACCCAATTTCAGCTCAATTTTCTTAGCCAAACTGCCACAATAAATTCCCAAAGTGTGGATGCAGCAAGGGTGCATTGTGAATCAAGTGCAAGATAGGGGCTCCCATTTGTCCTCAAACTTTTTGAGCATGATCCCACCACCAAATAACTCCACCAAACCAAATTATAGCCAAACCCAATCACCCATGTTAGTGTATCATCATGTGTAAGATTATGGTCAGCAGGACACCTTGTGAAGCAAGTACTATCTAGGTGGACCCGATGGCCATGAAATTTTACACACATGTGCACACCCCCAAATAACCCCTATACACTAAATTGCATCCTATTCCATCAAGACAAAGTGAGGCCAACTTCAACAGACCATTTCTGGTCCAAATGGCACTTACAAAGGAAGTACCTTAAGACTTTTGTCATTTGGGCTGATACTTCACAGAACACTAGTCCTTTGTACCCTAGGATCATGTGACAATCTCTCCCTGCCCCACTGTTTACCATTTCACCATAGCATGCTCCACAAGTTTTATGTATCCAGCTTCTCCTTGAAGATAAGCTCACATCCCTGCTCCATTTGACCATTCAAACCTACTGCAGTTCCCAGCAGTGAAAGGAGAACAGTCTAGACACCTTTGTCCATGATGAAACCCACCCCAGGTGCACTAGCCCAGGGTGGCCACGCCCTTGGATGCAACCGGCATGCTCTGGGAGCGCCCGACACCCCCTGGGCACGCCAAGACGCGCTGCAGGCCTCCCCCGTCGCCATCCACTTGTCATCCTGCGCCGCATCGAGCCCCTTCCCACGCGTCCTCCTTCAGCACCTCCCGCCTCACCAGAATCCCGCCGGTACCGCCGCTGCCACGAGGAACGTGATGGGCACAGTGGTCATCGTCACGTCCCCATCACCTCGACCTTTCTCATGGCCCTTGCTGCTCCACTGCTCGCGCGTGCCTCTCTAGTATACCTCGAGCCCCTACAAGATCCCCGAGCCCCGCCACCTCACCCCGTTGCCGTGGTGGCATCTCCACGGCAGAGCCCAAGCGCAGCGTTGCCGCCCCACTATAAAAGGCATCCATGGCCTCGCCTTGCTGCACCAGACTCCTTCCCTCCCTCCCAAGCACAACCTGACAGAAGGAATCGAACCGCGGTGTTCATCTTCATCATCTCCAGCCACAAGCGCCGCCGTGGTGCCACCATCGCCGCCCGGCCACCCCAGTGACACCCAGGTCCCGCCGAGGCCACCAGTCGACTCCCCTGGCCCTGCTGCACCGTCCACCTCCGTCGCTCACGCCGATAGCTGCCAGAATCGACGCTACGTCATCAAACTCATTGGAGCCGAGACCCGCGCCGCCGCGACCCAGCCCCCCCTCCAAACGACCATCATTTCGAGCGCTGCGGGTACGGGCATGACCGCCGGGGTGCTCCCGATCCACCTGCGTTGGTCCCATCCCCGGCCGTGCCCTCCTCGCCGCCAGTGAGCTCGCACTCCTCTGTTTCCCTCTCCCCCTCAGAAGATATGACATACGGGTCCCACCCATCAGCCTCTCTACTTCAGCCCAATGGGGTATAAGTGGAGGCGGGTTTCTAAAAGCCACCTTCGACGTCAGCCCCTGGGAATTTCCAGAAAAAAACTATTTAAATCAATTTTAAATCATGTTTTGACCCCAACTTTGACCTTGAATATCTCCTAGAATAAAAGTCCAATTGAGTTGATTCTTTTTTGCATTGGATTGCTCTTGTTCCCCTCTTCATTTTGGCATAACTTTTGTGCCATGTTTTTTGTTGCTAATTTCTGGTCAAATAAAAGTGGTGCTTGACCTTTTTCTCCGTGCCTTTTTCATAATATGTTTTTCATGGATTTTGTGGTGTTGAAGAACAGGAGCTTCTTCACACTCCCTTGGTGAAGGTAAGCCACCATACCCTTGCGCACCTTTGCAAAGCTTTGACGTGCTGTAAAATTTTCCTCAACCTTCGGTGATATGATTATCTTGATATGCTTTTATCATATTATGCTCATATGTTTGGACCACTTCGGTGATGCTACGTTGCCATATTATGCTTGACTTTGTTAATACCTTGCCATGCTTTGACCATGTTATGATCCTGATATGTCCATATGCGTTGAATCATTACGTTCATGATCTGCCATTACCATGTTATGTTCATGATAGGCTTTGATTGTGTCATCTTTGTGTCATGCTTACTCACATTCATGGTATTGCTATGTTGCATGATAATATCTTGATCATCTTAATATGGCCAAGTTAATCATCTAAATATGATATGAAATATGATATAACCATAACCGTACCTTGGATTGTTCCACAAGTTTTGCATGATATTGCTATTTAAATTATCATGTTGCACCTGATGCTGGTGTGTGTTGTTGGAGAGATGTTTCGTGCCAAGTTGACCAGGTGCCACCGAACCAAACTTATCAGTGCAGCCACAGTCGCCTGTATGGGAAGGCCTTGGTTCGGTCTATCGGTGGGCTCTCTTATGCGTATCACCAAGGTGGGGAGACTATGCGCGCGGTGACCCTGGCCCGGTAAGCGGCGATAGTCTTGAGAACCAGTTCGTTATTGCGCGCAGTCCCCGTTTGAGACAAAAGATTATTGACCATGCGATGGCAGGTGTGTTTGGAGGACACGGGGCTACCCACGGCATGACTTGCGAAGTATGCCGGGTGATACGGTAAGGAAGGCAGCGGTAGAATGGTCTCGTTGGAGAAATCCTACTCCATTCCATGGGAGACGTTCCAAGGTACTAGATGGAGGAGGAACTCCATAGTGTGGGTAAAGTGCGCAAACTCTGCATAGTCAAAAATCTATTCGAATAGCCGCTTCCTCGATTATGGACAAGTTCGTACTAGGTCACACTTGGGATGAACATGAGTTAGGTTGGATAATCGTGTTAAGTGGTTGGTCATGCGATGGCCCGTGAAAGTATTGGTCATGCGATGACCCGTGAAAGTGGATGGTCGTGCGACGACCGTGCAGGATGTTCGGTCATGAGATGACCCGGTGCTTGAGTCTGTAAGGACGCTAAGGTAAGCCACAGGATCACGCGATGATCATGTGGGGTCCATGTGACATTAAACGATGGTTGTTTGTGCATTAGTATTAATGCTGATAATATGCTTGATGATTATCTGTTGTACTTTGCTAGATTTCTCAATGTTGATGTTCATATGGTTAATTCATTAATAAACTTTAACCTGCTTGCCATGTTATTGTTTTTCCTTGATGCATTGGTTGTTGTGAGCTTGCAAGTATATTCAATGTACTGACCTGGCGTGTGATGGCTTCTCGCCCCTCGTTGGTTACCCAAAGTGGAAGTTTGAGATGTAGACAGCAGCAAATTTCCCTCGGTGAAGATACCAAGGTTTGTCTCCGGTAGGTCTCCGGCAACAACATGAAGGTGAAAACGGCACCAGAAACTAGGTGGTTGACGTGGAACTGCACACACAATCGATAACTTTGCTCCCAACGAGTTCAGAGAGGTTGAAAATCCCTCCGGCCTTCTTGTTTACAAAGAATCAAACACACGGGATAATAATGATAACGATAGCAACAGAAAAGGAAATAAAGCAGAAAATAAATAGTGGGTGTAAACAGTGTTGGAAATATGGACCGGGGTCCCATGATGTTCACTAGTGATGTCTCTCTCCCAAAATAGGATAAAATAGCCATGCAAGGAAAACAAATTACAGCTAGGCAAATGACAGTATTATGTGCGCAAACCAATGCTAACTATGCTATAAAGAAAGGAAGAGGCTCAAAAGCATGGGCGGTACGCCAAGACAAGTAGACCGAAATCCATCTGCATCTACCTACTAATCATCCACCTTGAGATATGTATCCAGAACATTTCGCTGGTATTAAGTTGTGAATCCCACCCAAAGTGTAAACTCAAAGCAACAGACAACTGCATTAAAGAACTTTGCGTATATTAAAAATTCCTTGCACCCTCAAGTACAAGCACCGTTGTTTTCTCCCTTGTAGCAACAACACATCCCCTAGACTCATGTTTCTGTCACTCAAGCTAGTCATCAGGGAGCATGAACCCACAATCATGCATAATGCTCCCTCTTGGAGTCACTACCTACTACTTGGCCAAAGCAAAAAACAACAACGGAGAACATGCAAGAATTACTCAAGAACATAAATATAAAAGAGGACAATCAAATATATTACTCAAACACAATCTGAACATAGTCTCATAATCCATCAGATCCCAGCAAACTCAGCATAGCAACAACAGAAAGATTACATATGTGCCTCGATCATGTAGGGCAGCTCGCGAGGTCTAAACCATGAAGAACAAAGAGGGGAGGAGAACATCACATAGCTACTGATCATGGACCCATGGTCCAAGGTGGACTACTCACGGTTCATCCGGGAAGCATCCATGGTGGTGGAGAACCTCTCGGAGGTGGTACCTCCCTCCGAAAGGGTGCCGGGAAGAGGGCTCCTGGTGCTCCCGATCTTGGAAGCGCGGCGGCGGCGGAACAGAAGAGAGATCGCGAAAAAGGGTTCTGTCCTCGAGGGTTTCAGGACGAGAGGGATATATAGGCGAAGGGGGGCAGCCAAAGGTGGACCAGGGGCCCTAGGCGCCCCCCTAGCGCGGCCTAGGGGGTGGCCGCCTGGGCCACCCCTCGCTCCCCTCTGGCCCCACTTGGGCTCTTCCCGAAGCTTCCTGTACGCTGATTTTTCCTATATTTTTCCCGGATTTTTTCTGGCACTTTAAGTAATGGGGAAATCTGAAATACAAAAATAGCAGAAAACAGAAACTGGCACTGGGGTGCACTAAATTAATAGGTTAGTCCAAATATGATCAAAAGTGTATGGAAGTGCATCAATATCATAGCAATATCACACAAAAGATGCATGGAGCAAGCAGAAATTATAGATACGTTTTGGACGTATCAACATCCCCAAGCTTAATTCCTGCTCGTCCTCGAGTAGGTTAATGATAACAAGCATAATTTCTGTGGCGACATGCTACCAACCATATGAGAACTTTTAAGTAAAGCAATCAAGGCATGAAATTCAAATCAAGTCATAACAGGCAAGAGTCTATATTAGCATTGAAACAAGCAACATAAGAACATAAAGGTGTAAGAGCTCCCACTTTCCGTGACTCGAATGTCTCCAAATGGTGTTTGCGTGCAAGAAAGGGGATAGGGATATACGAGAGAGTAAAATATAGTTTTTACGGTTGAGAACTTAATCTACTAAAGTTTCACACTTGGTCTTCTTGGGAATCTTATCTTGACTCGTCCCCAGACTACTAGCCAGGTAAAAGTCAAAATGATCCACTCCCTTTCGATATTTTGAGCACTCATGCAATGGATGAGCGTAAGCAAGAAAGTTGACACTTAGGATGGCAAAGAGAGAAAAAATTATAAGGGAGGAAGACAAAAAAGGTGTGAAAGGCTCACATCAATGAGGACAATCATAGGCGAGAGAAAACCAAATGATAGGTATGATGTGAGGAGTAGGGATTGCCATGCAACGGATGCACATATGAGCTAAGGTAAGCTCTCGAATGGAACTAGTGGGGGTGCATCCAACTTGCTTGCTCAAGAATACCTAGAGCTCATTTGAGGAGGCTCATCATTGGAATATACAAGACAAGTTCTATAGTGTGAAGGTCCCCACATGGCTATATGCATGAATGATAATCTCTATGGAGTACAAGATATAAGAGGGAGTACGAGTTTGGATCTCTCAAAAGGAATAGTAGTGTGCCCTCTTCTCTCTTTTTATTTCTTTTTCTCCTTTTTTATTTTTGGTATTTTTTGGTGGCCTCAATGGCTCTTTCTATGTAACTCTCATTTGTCCTCTTTGGGATCTTTTGATTTTGTCCTCTTTGGGATCTTTTCCTCACTTTAGAGGCAGCACTCTGTATATTACAAGAAGTATAGAAGATCTTTCACACTTTACAAAAGTACTCAACATAAAGAAAATGAAACTATCATGAAGTATGAAAATGTATGCCTCTGCCAGTGTAGCAAGATATGCAATGCTACTAGAGCGTCATGTAGCAATGATTAGGGCAAGGCCCAACTAGCATGCGGCTCATCGATCAAGCAAAAGCATGTATGACATGAAGATCAAGTCAGGAGAAGGTGGAAGTTGCATGGCAATGTATCTCAGAAAGGCTATGGAAATGCCTTGATAGGTAGGTATGGTGGCTGTTTTGAGGAAGGATATAATGAGGTTTATGATGACAGCGCGTATCGTGCCAAGGATTTGGATGCATCGACGAAGTATGTGCCAACTCTCAAGGTGAGAAAGGGAAATGCACGGTACCGAAGAGGCTAGAAAAATGTGGCTGGGTTGAAGTGTCAACTTTCGAATACTCACATTAGTCTGAAGAACTCGTGCACTTATTATCGGTAGCTCTCAATCTAATTAGGAGGTTCTCAAAGAGACAAGTACCCCGAGGAGGACTGTATGGGGGTTTGGTTATCCTTGCGCATCCTCGACTCATGGTACGTGAGTGTACTCTAATATTCGATCCCTCCAAAGATTAGTGATCCATCTAGTAGCTAAAGTTCTCAACTAATTTTATAGGTTTTTGGAAAATAAACACGGATTGCCCAAAATACGACATCTATCACTAATAGGCTAAATCTCTTGAAACCAAAAGTTCAAACATTACTCATGGCAATACCTCAAAACTATTGCAAGTTACTACTACAATTGAATAGCAACCTCAATTACCTACTTCAAGTCAAGACACAAAAATCAGTGCAACAGGCAAACTCTCTAAACAAGATAAACATGAATACTCAAGAGAGTTCCAGCAACATACTAAACAAAAGATAAGCATGAAAACTAAGAGCTAAAACATGACAGCAGCTATGAAAAAGATAAAGAACACACACAACAAAGATAAGCATGAAAATCCTATGTTGTGTTCTAGGGTGAAGTGGAGCGTGTTTCTCTGCCACACAAATAAAGCTGGTTTCTAACTTGTTATGAACATCAAGCAAAGCTAAATAAAACTAAAAAGGAAATAAAGAGCAAGACGCTCCAAGCATAGCACATAACGCATGAAGTGATAAAAATATAGTGGAACGAAAGAAGGACTGATAATTGTTGATGGAGAAGGGGATGCATGGGGGCATCCCCAAGCTTAGACACTTGAGTCTCCTTGAATATTTATTGGGGATGCATGGGATAATCCCCAAGCTTGAGCATTTGACCCTCCTGAATCTTCTTTTATCATCTTCCCTCGCACACTTGAAAACTCCCTTCATACATAACTCATCATAATCTGATTAGCGAGGTTAGTACCCACAATAAAATAATTTTTTATCTACTTTAAATAAGGATATTATTGAAGAGCTACTGTTTCTCAAGATCGCCAAAAAGTTTTTGCAAAGAAAAAGCAAGCTTAAGGTTTGCAAAACGAAGAAAAGGAAAAACAGGACAGAATCTGTGAAAAACAGACCAGCAGGTAGTAAATACTTTTTTAGGGATACTTCTGCAACTCAAATAAAAAAACTCAGAACATACGAAAGTTCCGAGATTGTATAGAGCACTCTGTGTAAAAAACTCATCTCAGAAAGATGAACTGAGATTTTTCTATGATTTTTCTCGTCACGAGGACAGAATCTGTTTTCTGGACAGCATGTCACAACTTTCACTTCCCTTGTCATATGAGGCTATAAATGGCACAAAGCTTGAAAAGTAAAGATACAATGATGTTGCTACAGTAGTAAAAATCATAAAGACCAATAAAAACAGAAGAAAAAAAAAGGAAAACCTAAATTCGTTGCGGGCTGCCTCCCGAAAGCGCTTCTTTAAAGCCATTAGCTAGGCTTGATGCAAAAACATCAAGTCTTATCAAGAAAATAACTAGCCCGTGCGACGGACTCAAAAGGTAACTTAATCTTCTTTCTAGGGAAGTGTTCCATACCTTTCTTGAGAGGGAATTGGAATTTGATATTCCCCTCTTTCATGTCAATAACAGCACCCACGGTGCGAAGAAAAGGACGTTCCAAAATAATTGGACATGATGGTTCACATTCCATGTCCATAATAGTAAAATTAACGGGAACATAATTTTCATTGACAATGATAAGAACATCATCGATCTTCCCCAAAGGCTTCTTTATGGAAGAATCGACAAGACGAACACCAAAAGAACAAGGATCAACAGGTTTCAATTCAAATATATCATACATTCTTTTGGGCATAACGGAGGTACGAGCTCCAACATCACATAAAGCATAGCAAGAGAAGTTAATCAACTTAATTTTAATCATAGGATCCCAACCATCTTCTAGCTTTCTAGGTATGGAGGCTTCTACCCTAGGCTTCTCCTCCCTAGCTTTAATGAGAGCATTAGTGATATGCTCCGTGAAGGCAAGATTATGTGTGCTAGTGTGGGGATCTCTAGACATCTTGTGAAGGAAACGAATAACTTTAGAAGGGGTGCAATTATCAAAATCAAGGTGTACTATCAAGTAAAGTGGTAGTGGTGTCCTTTAAGATTACTTGTTTGGTAGCTTCTATAGTCATAGTAGTTTCTTCTTCTACGGTTGAGGTCATAGCATCACCATTAATAGGTCCTATGGGACTAGGGTTGCATTCGGTGCTAAGAGTTTGGATATCCTCAACAACTTGGATAGTAGCAACGGTATGGTGTGTGGGAAGGCTCTTAATTCTATATTCTTCCTCCTTTCCTCTAGCCCATCTCTCTCTAAGTTTAGCCATCATCCTAATGTTTTCATTAATTTGCACTTGGATAGCGTTCATAGGAGTGACCTTCCTCTCCTCAAGAGGAGAAGATCTAATTTTAAGAAATTCTACTTCATGGGCTAAATTTTCTACCTTCTACGAGAGATTATCTAGTTTGTCTAGTTTTTCCTCTAAACTCTTGTTGAAGGCTTTTTGGGTAGTGATGAAGTCTTGAATAATACTCTCTAGTTCAGAGGTGGAGTTCTTGGTGCTAGGGTAAGTGTTGTTGTTCCCATAGTTGTTGGAGGGGAACGGTCTAGGATTGCTACCAAAATTACTCCTATAAGCATTGTTATTGAAGTTGTTCTAGAGATAAAGTTCACATCTACTTGACCTTGAGAAATCAAAGAATTTAGAGGAACATCATGAGGATCAATAGGAGATTGCTTGGTAAGTAGAGACATAATCAAGTCAACTTTTTCATTTAGGGAGGAGATCTCCTCGACAGAGTTTACCTTCCTACCTATTGGAGTTCTTTCGGTGTGCCATTGGGAATACTTGGTCATCATCTCATCGATTAGTTTTGTGGCAGCACCAAGCGTTGTTGAAATAAAGGTTCCTCCCGCGGTCGAATCTAGCAAGTTCCGCGAGGTAAAGTTCAAGCCTGCATAAAAAGTTTGGATAACCATCCAAGTAGTCAAAAAATGCGTAGGGCAATTCTAAACAAGAGATTTCATGTGTTCCCAATCTTTGGCAACGTGCTCATTATCCAATTGTTTAAAATTCATAATATTACTCCTCAATTGGATAATCTTAGCTGGGGGGTAGTACTTCCCAATAAAAGTATCCTTGCACTTATCCCAAGAATCTATGCTATTCCTAGGCAAGGATTGAAACCAAATTTTAGCTCCTCCTCTTAAGGAGAAAGGAAAAAGCTTAAGCTTAATGATATCACCATCTAATTCTTTGTACTTTTGCATATCACAGAGCGCAACAAAATTATTTAAGTGCAAAGAAGCATCATCTCCAGCACCGGAGAATTGATCTTTCATAACAAGGTTCAGCAAAGCAGGTTTAATCTCGTAAGAAGGTGCTGAAGTGGCAGGTGGAGCAATGAGAGTGCAGATAAAGTCACTGTTGTTATGACTAGTGAAGTCACACAACTTGGTGTTCTCGGAGGAACCCATAGCAGCAACAAGCAAGGTAACTATTCTTTTGATTTTTGATAAAGGACACTAAAGCAAAAACTGAAAGGCAAACTAACAAGATGAAAAAAAAAGATAAAAGATAGTGTGAAACTCCCCTATCTTGAAGAGTGGAGTACCCGGCAACGGCGCCAGAAATTAGCTTTCATGGCTTCTCGCCCCTCGTTGGTTACCCAAAGTGGAAGGTTGAGATGTAGACAGCAGCAAATTTCCTTCGGTGAAGATACCAAGGTTTGTCTCCAGTAGGACTCCGACAAAGACAGGAAGGTAACAACGGCGCGAGCAAATAGGCGGTTGACGTGGACCTGCACACACAATAGATAACTTTTCTAACAACGAGTTCAGAGAGGTTGTCAATCCCTCCGACCTTGTTGTTTACAAAGGATCAAACACACGGGATAATAATGATAACGATAGAAACAGAAAAGGAAATAAAGCAGAAAATAAAAAGTGGGTGTAAACAGTGTTGGAAATATGGACCGGGGTCCCATGATGTTCACTAGTGATGTCTCTCTCCCAAAAGACGATAAAATAGCCATGCAAGGTAAACAAATTACAGCTGGGCAATTGATAGGATTATGTGCGCAAACCAATGCTAACTATGTTATAGAGAAAGGAAGAGGCTCAAAAGCATGGGCGGTACGCCAAGACAAGTAGACCAAAATCCATCTGCATCTACCTACTAATCATCCACCTTGAGATATCTATCCAGAACATCTCGCTGGTATTAAGTTGTGAATCCCACCCAAAGTGTAAACTCAAAGAAACAGACAACTGTATTAAAGAACTTTGCGTAAAGTAAACAATCCTTGCACTCGCAAGTACAAGCACCGTTGTTTTCTCCCTTGTCGCAACATCACATTCCCTAGACTCATGTTTTTGTCACTCAAGCTAGTCATCAAGGGGCATGAACCCACAATCATGCATAACGCTCCTTCTTGGAGTCACTACCTACTACTTGGCCAAAGGAATAAACAACAACGGAGAACATGCAAGAATTACTCAAGAACACAAATATAAAAGAGGAGAATCAAATATATTACTCAGACACAATCTGAACATAGTCTCGTAATCCATCAGATCCCAGCAAACTCATCATAGCAACAGCAGAAAGATTACATATCTGCCCCGATCATGTAGGGAAGATCACGAGTTCTAAACCATGAAGAAGAAAGAGGGGAGGAGAAGATGACATAGCTACAGATCATGGACCCATGGTCCAAGGTGGACTACTCATGGTTCATCCGGGAAGCATCCATGGTGGTGGAGAAGCTCCCGGAGGTGGTTCCTCGCTCCGGCAGGGTGCCGGGAAGAGGGATCCTAGTGCTCCCTATCTTGGAAGCGCGGCGGCGGCGGAGAAGAGGAGAGATCGTGAAAAAGACTTCTGTCCTCGAGGGTTTCGGGACGAGAGGGATATATAGGCGAAGGGGGGCGGCCAGAGGTGGACCAGGGGTGGCCTAGGCGCCCCCTGGCGCGGCCTTGGGGGTGGCCGCGCCTGGTGGCCGCCTGGGCCACCCCTGGCTCCCCTCTGGCTCCACTTGGGCTCTTCCCTAAGCTTCATGTACGCTGATTTTTCCTATATTTTTCCCGGAATTTTTCTGGCACTTTAAGTAATGGGAAAATCTGAAATACAAAAAAAGCAGAAAACAGGAACTGGCACTGGGGTGCACTGAGTTAATAGGTTAGTCCAAATATGATCAAAAGTGTATGGAAGTGCATCAATATCATAGCAATATCACACAAAAGATGCATGGAGCAAGCAGAAATTGTAGATACGTTTTGGACGTATCAGCGTGTCATGCCAGATTTGCAGGCAATGCTTTGGATGCGTAGGACGACACTCCCGGTGTTTGCGAG
Organism: Bromus sterilis; assembly: GCA_950022295.1. Classification (NCBI taxonomy): domain Eukaryota; kingdom Viridiplantae; phylum Streptophyta; class Magnoliopsida; order Poales; family Poaceae; genus Bromus; species Bromus sterilis. Next base: position 294,983,120 of record OX465595.1, read on the forward strand.
CTAGGAGGTGCCCCAGTGATGGCTTCTTGCCCCTCGTTGGTTACCCAAAGTGGAAGGTTGAGATGTAGACAGCAGCAAATTTCCCTCGGTGAAGATACCAAGGTTTGTCTCCAGTAGGACTCCGACAACGACAAGAAGGTCACAACGGCGCCAGCATTAGGCAGTTGACGTGGACGTGCACACACAACAGATAACTTTGCTCCCAACGAGTACAGAGAGGTTGTCAATCCCTCCAGCCTTGTTGTTTACAAAGGATCAAACGCACGGGATAATAATGGTAGAGATAGCAACAGGAAAGGAAATAAAGCAGAAAATAAATAGCAGGTGTAAACAGTGGTGGAAATATGGACCAGGGTCCGATGATGTTCACTAGTGATGTCTATCTCCGAAAAGACGATAAAATAGCCATGCAAGGTAAACAAATTATAGCTGGGCAATTGACAGGATTATGTGCGCAAACCAATGCTAACTATGCTACAAAGAAAGGAAGAGGCTCAAAACTTGGGCGGTACGCCAAGACAAGTAGACCGAAATCCATCTGCATCTACCTACTAATCATCCACCTTGAGATATCTATCCAGAACATCTTGCTGGTATTAAGTTGCGAATCCCACCCAAAGTGTAAACTCAAGGCAACATACAACTGCATTAAAGAACTTTACGTAAAGTAAACAATCCTTGCACCCGCAAGTACAAGCACCGTTGTTTTCTCCCTTCTGGCAACAGCACATCCCCTAGACTCATTTTTCTGTCCCTCAAGCTAGTCATCAGGGGGCATGAACCCACAATCATGCATACCGCTCCCTCTTGGAGTCACTACCTACTACTTTGCCAAAGCAATAAACAACAACGGAGAACATGCAATAATTACTCAAGAACATAAATATAAAAGAGGAGAATCAAATATATTACTCAAACACAATCTGAAAATAGTCTCATAATCCATCAGATCCCAGCAAACTCAGCATAGCAACAACAGAAAGATTACATATGTTCCTCGATCATGTAGGGCAGCTCATGAGGTCTAAACCATGAAGAACAAAGAGGGGAGGAGAACATCACATAGTTACTGATCATGGACCCATGGTCCAAGGTTGTAACACCCCGGGTGTCACGCTACAGTAACCCAATAGTAATCACTGTTGTTGGAACAGTAATCCTTTTGCTACAGTCAAATCATTGTTGCTAATTTCACTTTGATCACCTTTGCATTGATCCTTTCAATAATCATGTTGGTTGATATTCAAAAGAAATGTGATCATGGACCTTGTTCATCATGAACCAATAAAAAGTCCAACCCTTTTCATTTGAATTCAAATCAAATCTTGAAATGCCTTGGGTGCAATATTAAAACCTAGGTGACAATTAAAGTTTGTCCGAAAATTGCTCAACCACTTTTATAAATTCACTAATAATCTCTGGACCATGTTGGTATTGTTGTTGTTATTTATTGAGCTATGGTAAAATGCAAACAATTATAAACAGTAGCCAAAAACCCCCTATTAACCATTTAATATTTAATTCAAATATTAAATGACTTTTAAAATGGCCCAAACTATTTGTGGCACTGACCTTAGGTGTAAAATTAATTATGGGCCACTTAACACATTTTACAAAAATGCCTAGGTGAATAAAATAATTCAAACGAAAATAACAGAAAAGAAAAAGAAAAAGAAGCAAATAAAAATAAAATACCTATACTACGCTGTGGGCAGAACCCACCCCCTGTTCCCCATCGGGCCCAGCCCATCTCCCCCCTAGCCCACTCCCTCCTCCCCCACCTCTCACTGGTCACGCCCATACCGTGGCGGTCATCGCGCGGCGGAGGCCGGCAGCCGTCGCCGTGGCCTCCATCGGCCGGCCGACGACGCCCTATAAAGCTATCGCGGCCGCCTCTAACCTAGCCCCTTCCCACTTCCTCTCCATCCCGCCCCCGTGCGCTGCGCATCGCGCGGATGCTGTGTCCTGTTGTCGTTCCCGTCGACGGCGGGCTCACCGCCGCCTCGGCCGTCGCCTCCCTCTATGGCGCGTCGCCCTACCCCAACCTGAGGACACCTCTCTCCCCTCGCGCCGCATCTCCGTTCCCCCTGCATCGCGGTCGCCCCCCCCCTTGGGTGGACGTTTTGGCTGCGACCACGTCGCCGCCCGCGTCATCGGCGGCTCGCCCCTCCGGCCTTCCTCGCCGGACTGCTCCGCCCTGCCGCATCCGCCGCCGTCCCCACCCACCGTGAGCTCCTCCTCTGTCTCCCCTCACCTCCTGACGAGTCAACGACCGTAGAACCATGCGCATTAGAGGTCGGCCGTTGCCATGGTCGGGCACACCTCCGTCGTGCCCTGCGCCGGCCGTGCCCCTAGCCTGGACGCGCTCGGGCTCGCCCCTGGCCTTGCTTGGCCGCACCCAGCCCACGCGTCGGCCGCGCCGTGCGCGTGCGTGTGCACTGGCCGCCCGTGGCCGCCGCGTACTGCTGCTGTCGCTGAATGTGTTGATGTTCTTGTTGTTGCTACTTTGCTGGTGCTGTTGAAAGTACCTCTCAAAATAGCAGCAAAGCAATAGCTAAACCAAATTTAAATTGGGGAATGTTTGTACCAGCTTATAAATCACTTAAACATGCTTAAATTTGGTATAAGGCACAAAATCATAGGATGGATAGAAGCAAAGTTGTGGCCCTCTGAAAGAAACAGATGAGGGATGATTGCACTCTGAGGAATTCACAGATTTGCTAAGTGTCAGGCAGGAGCATTTTTATAGCCACTTTATAAGCTCAATATATGTGTTATTGATTTTTATTAATGATGCCAATGGCATGGGAATATTGTACACATAACCATCTTCACTTTACTCCACTGGACAAACTCCATTTGATGCATTAATTAATTCCTATGAAAATCACAAGTGCCATGTGCTGATAATTTTAACAGTCTCTGGAATTAACATCAAGTAACACTTTTTAAGGAAAGTTTTGATTAAGAAAATGAACTGTAATAGGGATGATTTATGTACCAGATTGTAGATGGCATAAAATTGCTTAGTTTTGATATAAGGCATTAATTCATTGTTTGAGCAGAACTATTAACCGTAGCCTATATAAAACAGCTAAATGTTGTTATAGAACAAAATTCCTCAGACTTACCAAATTTCAAAGAAATCAACGTGAGTCTATGACCCGTGGGACCTACTGGTCAGTAGACCAGTCAAAGGCCCAAACTATGACATGTAGGTCCCCTTTGGCAGGGTTGACCAGTCAACAGGACCGTTGAGGATAATGTTGAATTAATAATTAAAAGGAATTCGAAAAAAAATTTGTTTTCAAATGATTTAAACTTTGAAATTCAATATGTTTTAAACCGTAAGTCAGATGAAAATATTTTATGTATCAAACTTGATCAGAATAATACAACGTATACCCACCGCGCCCCTTTAACATACCGAACGTGGAACATTTCCCCTCCCGTTCATCTGTTTGTCAAACGACCGGAGCCGATAAAAAAAATCCGGATGAATTCGTTCTGTATACGAAGGTTGTTCAGAATGGATCAACTAACACAGATGAACCCTCCGTATGTTTGTTCGATGTCCACGACACCTCCGGCATGGAACCTTCCCCTTCCGGATCATCGGTCCGGTAATCAACCGGTACTGATGAGTCATCCCCGGATAAATTCCTGCTCCGAGCAAATCACCGAACACTACGTTAGAGCCCCGTTGCTTTATACCTGCTATGTCATACAATTGTATTGCTATTATTGCTATGTATTTATTGTTTCTTCCCCCTTTATTCTTCGATAGACCTCGTTGCTGCCGCCGACTACAACGTTGCCGAGTTCGACTACTTCGTCGACGACCGTACCTCTACCGTCGAGCTTCCAGGCAAGCAGAGCCATTTTCTTCCCCAGATATCGCCTATCTTTCCGTATATTTCTTGCACTAGGCATGGTTACTGCTGCTGCTACGTTACAATCCTATTCAATTGCATAACCTGATTTTGTCGCCCTTGATGTACCTTCCTTATCCTATGCTGCCTGCTATATCTATATATTATATTTAGCAGTGAGCCCTGCGCATTGTTAGCTAGGATTAGATAGCGGGCCATGGTCACTCAGGTGAGTGAACGCGGATTACAAAATATTATAACTGCAACAGGTACGGATCAGTGCAGACGCCCTAGGGTACCTACAACGGCGAGACTCTGCCGAGTCGCCTCAAGTTTGACTTACGAGTGGACGGACTCGTATTTCACTCTCGTTGGCTCAGTAGCATAGCATCACTGGGATGATACGAGGGTATTCCTCTTTAGTTCATTGCGCTGGTGTCTCGGCACCACCGGGGTGATACGAGAATATTCCTCTTTAGTTCATTCCGCCGATGTCTCTGTCGAACCTCTTTAAGTGTACCATCGAGGGTGATTCCTCCTGGTTTCACTTGATGGTAGGCACTCGAATCAACTGGTGTCCTTACAGGTAAGGAGTCGGGTGACCCAATGGTTCCCGCGCAGGGTATCTTAGTGGAACGACAGGTCAGGTGTATTCCACCGGTGTGCGGCGGGCCTGGTACTGTTCGTGGCCGAAAGATTTCCTGTTGTACGAAAGTCGAGCTCTTCGGAGCAAACGCGAGACAAGGTAAGGAGACGGTTCACCTTGTTGGTAACTCCACGAGTTGGTGGGACGTCAGGGAAGGCACCAACGTTACTGGTGGTCCTGGCTGCTGTCGTTGTCCGCGACTCACCGAGAAAGGGGCAACGATAACGGTTGTCCCGACAGATAATAATAAAACGACTAACGGTTCAGGTGGATGACTTGAGTGGGTCGACGTTCCCTATACGCACTACCTCCACGTGGGATTACGGTGTGGGCCCTCCGCGTTGTGGTCTTGTTCGAAAGCTTTGAAAGACGTCCAGTTCAGCATTGTGGTTGGGTCGGATCGTGCTGCGGCACTGGATCCACTTGGCGCACAACGACCCGGAGAGCGAGGGGTGATAGGCCCATGACCCCCTTGTACTTAGGGCTGTAGACCGTCGGGGACTTCTCTGATGAGCCGTAGGATGGGCCTCGGCTTGTCGGATAGCCTCGGTGGGGCATTCCCTAACAAGGTGTACGCCACCCTGGAGATCCGAGCGTGTAGGGTAACAGTAGTGCATCCCCTGCAGGGATGATAATCTATTCGGATAGCCGTGTCCACGGTAACAGGACGCTTTATGCTGAAGCCAGAGCCTACTACTACAAACTACTACTATTAAACTGTTGGTTCCGGTTTCTCTTCCTCGCAAGGAAGTCGAGGAGGGGATCTTGGAGGCATATATAATTGTTATCTATACAACTTACTATTATACAATGCTGCAGCAACTTCTGCTACATTGTTATTACATTCATGCTTATAAACTGTTGGCTGATTCTTACCTCATGCTGCAAGACTCGTCGGAAGATGCTAGTCTTCGATAGGCCTAGCTTCTTATCCTTATTCTGACTTTCTACCTTGCAGTCCACTATATACAGCCTCCCCTTTTCATTTGATACAAATGCATAAATGCTTAGTAGCGGACGTAAGACTCGCGGGTATGCTAGATACTCACCTGCTTTATTTCCCCCTTTTTGTTTTGCCTGATCGGCCGCTGCAGTCGACGTTGGAGCCTTGGAGTCCAGGAGCAGGAGATCCCCGATGCCGACCACCGCAACATGAAGATCCCCGATGCCTTCTAAGAAGTCGAGTTCCCCTTTGACCAGGAGTAGTTTGGAGGTTCCCAGGCAGGAGGCCTCGCCTTTTCGATCGTGTTGATTTTGTGCTAGCCTTCTTAAGGCAACCGTGTATCCTTGTGTCTGTACTCAGATACTATTTCTTCCGCTGACTTTGTGCTCTCGAGCTGTTGTATTCGAGCCCTCGTGGCCCCTGGCTTGTATTAAACGGCTTGTATTATTTTATTTGTAGAGTTGTGTTGTGATATCTCAACGTGAGTCCCCGATCTCGATCGTGTACCTTGCGTGTATGATTACTGTACATGGTCTGATTTTGGGGGCATCACAAAGGTGGACTACTCACGGTTCATCCGGTAAGCATCCATGTTGGTGGAGAAGCTCCCGGAGGTTGTTCCTCCCTCCGGCAGGGTGCCGGGAAGAGGGCTCCTAGTGCTCCCTATCTTGTAAGCGCTGCGGCGGCGACACAGAGGAGAGGTCGCGAAAAAGGGTTCTGTCCTCGAGGGTTTCGGGACGAGAGAGATATATAGGCGATGGAGGGCAGCCAGAGGTGGACCGGGGGCCCCAGTTTGGCTCTTCCCGAAGCTTCCTGTACGCTGATTTTTCCTATATTTTTCACGGAATGTTTTTGGCACTTTAAGTAATGGGAAAACGTGAAATACAAAAACAACAAAAAACAGGAACTGACACTGGGGTGCACTGAGTTAATAGGTTAGTCCAAATATGATCAAAAGTGTATGGAAGTGCATCAATATCATAGCAATATCACACAAAAGATGCATGGAGCAAGCAGAAATTATAGATACGTTTTGGACGTATCAACATCCCCAAGCTTAGTTCCTGCTCGTCCTCGAGTAGGTAAATGATAACAAGCATAATTTCTGTGGTGACATGCTACCAATCATATAAGAACTTTTAAGTAAAGCAATCAAGGCATGTGATTCAATTCAAGTCATAACAGGCAAGAGTCTATATTAGCATTGAAACAAGCAACATAAGAACATAAAGGTGCAAGAGCTCTCGTTGTCCGTGACTCGAATGTCTCCAAATGGTGTTTGCGTGCAAGAAAGGGGATAGGGATATACGAGAGAGTAAAACATAGTTTTCATTGTTGAGAACTTAATCTACTAAAGTTTCACACTTGTTCTTCTTTGGAATCTTATCTTGACTCCTCCCCAGACCACTAGCCAGGTACAAGTCAAAATGATCCACTCCTTTTCGATATTTTGAGCACTCATGAAATGGATGAGCGTAAGCAAGAAAGTTGACACTTAGGATGGCAAAGAGAGAAAAATGATGGGGGAGGAAGACAAAAAAGGTGTGAAAGGCTCACATCAATGAGGAAAATCATAGGCGAGAGAAAGCCAAATGATAGATATGACGTGAGGAGTAGGGATTTCCATGCAACGGATGCACATATGAGCTAAGGTAAGCTCTCCAATGGAACTAATGAAGGTGCATCCAACTTGCTTGCTCAAGAAGACCTAGAGCTCATTTGAGGAGGCTCATCATTGGAATATACAAGCCAAGTTCTATAGTGTGAAGGTCCCCACATAACAATATGCATGAATGATAAGCTCTATGGAGAACAAGATATAAGATGGAGTACGAGTGTGGATCTCTCAAAAGGAATAGTAGTGTGACCCGTTCTCTCTTTTTATTTCTTTTTCTCTTTTTTCTACTTTTTTTATTTTTTTGGTGGCCTCAATGGCTCTTTCTATTTAACTCTCATTTGTCCTCTTTGGGATCTTTTGATTTTGTCCTCTTTAGGATATTTTCCTCACTTTTGGGGCAACACTCTATGTATTACAAGAAGTATAGAAGATCTTTCACACTTTACAAAAGTACTCAACATAAAGAAAATGAAACTATCATGAAGTATGAAAATGTATGCCTCTGCCAGTGTAGCAGGATATGCAATGATACTAGCGCGTCATGTAGCAATGATTAGGGAAAGGACCAACTAGCATGCGGCTCATCGATCAAGCAAAAGCATGTATGACATGAAGATCAAGTCATGAGAAGGTGGATGTTCCACCAAACCAAATTATATCCAAACCCAATCACCCATGGGAGTGTATCATCATGTGTAAGATTCTGGTCAGCAGGACATCTTGTGAAGCAAGTACTATCTAGGAGGACCCAATGGCCATGAAATTTGACACACATGTGCACACCCCCAAATAACCCCTATCACCAAATTGCAGCCTATTCCATCAAGCCAAAGTAAGGCCAGCTTCAACAGAGCATTTCTGGTCCAAATGACACTTACAAAGGAAGTACCTTAATCCTTTTGTCATTTGGGCTGAAACTTCACAGAATACAAGTCATTTGTACCCTAAGATCATGTGACAATCTCTCCCTGCCCCGCTATTCACCATTTAACCACAGCATGCTCCACAAGTTTGTTGTATCCAACTTCTCCTTGAAGATAAGCTCACACCCTTGCTCCATTTGACCATTCAAACCTACTGTAGTGGACAGCAGTGAAAGAAGAACAGTCTAGACACCTTTGGCCACGATGAAACCCACCCTAGGTGCACCAGCCCAGGGTGGCCACGCCCCTGGCTGCAACCGGCGTGCTCTGGACGCGCCCGATACCCCCTGGACACGCCAAGAACGCACTGCAGGCCGCCCCCGTCGCCATCCCCTTGTCATCAAGTGCCGCACGGAGCCCCTTTACACGCGTCCTCCTCCAGCACCTCCCGCCTCACCGGAATCCCGCCGGTATCGCTGCCGCCACGAGGAACGTGATGTGCACAGTGGCCGCCGTCACATCCCCATCAGCTCGGCCTTTCCCCGTGGCCCTTGCTTCTCCACTTTTCGCGCGTGCCTCTCCTTGTCGGGACCCGGGGTTAGCGTATGCAAGTCCCGCTACGACATAGTCGTATGGAGAGCCGAGAACCGTACCCACTTGTCTAAGCAGACAAGGCCAAGCACAGAAACTTCTCGGAAAGCATCGTACGTGAGGGGCATCCCATTCAGGCCGGATGATCATCTGAGATGGGTCCTCATCGTCCGCACACAAGTCTAATGATATGGGTGATGAACTCCCATATTCACAGACAAGTCGCCTCAACCATACTATCGACTATCTCATAACTCTTACATAGACTTACTCCAGCCCGATCACTTAGTCGGGGTCTAGGGCGGGCTCGATCATACATCAAAATGTGCACGAGACAGTGTCTCGAACAATCGGATCGTGATTCCCCAAGCTGCGCACATCTAAGGGCCACTTGGTGTGTAAAAGACCGCCAGCCAGATCACAACTAAGGTCTTGAAAACCCATACTAAGACATGCATGTTATAAACATACACGCATCACACATGTCTAGTATGAACAGCAGGTATCATTGCAATTCTCTACAATGTATACATCTTTATTAATAACTCTTACAGAGTGCACACAGAGATCACAAGTCTGTGATCCAACATTACATCAAACATGCGGAAGCAAAGTAGGTCTGAGTACAGACAAGTTTAACAAATGGCTTAGAGAAGCCTTGACTATAAACAAGCCCTCCACGAGGGAACCAGTCGTCTGACTGGGACTACACTAGCTTGGTCTTGGTCTGAGTCTTCATTCTTCGAGCTTCGGGTAGAAGCCACCATCTGGGTCGGTGGGTTCATCTAAAACATAGAATAAGCAAACGTGAGTACAAAGTCGTACTCAGCAAGACTTACATCAGAACTATACTACTCATGCTCAAGTATCAAAGTAAAGGGAGGTGGGTTTTCATCATGCAGAAGTGCCATCTTTGACTTGGCTAGTCCTGTTCTACGAGTACCAGACTTGAGGTAAGAAGCGTACACGAGTCCACTATATCTCCAACAAAATACACCACTATGGTGCCTTCCTCGACTTCCCCACGAGAAAGCACACCATAGCACTCACACTTATCTTGGTGTATTTTAGAAGTATCCAGTTCAAGTTGTGTAATAATCAAGATAAGCTTTCCAAGCAGTCCTTAACCGCGGACGCGGCTATTCGAATAGTTTTGTTAACCCTGCAGGGGTGTACCGCTACACACACACACTCATCAGTTACCGCCTGGGAGTGGGACCCTTCAAGCGGGTACCGGCGAGGATGTTGCCACGACACTTCGCCCAAAGCTCCGTTCTAGTCCAGAGAGTCGCCTATCTAAGGGGGATCCGTATGGAAGTCCGGCCGAGGTATCAGTACAGCCTCAAACGATGTGTGCAGGGTCCCAGGCTGGTCTTGAAAAGCCGTTCATCCACTTCGCAGACCGTGCTACAGACCTACCAGAACTCCGAACTAATGCGACTCCTGGGGTTCGAACGGGGTGAGGTACTAGGTCGAGAGGGGTCAGTGAGCCCAATGTGTGGTTGTACTCTTCTTCTTGGATCACCACACAAGAACTCAGACTTAAGGCGGTGTTCAACGAGACAACCCACTGTGTACTCCTACACAGCCTCTCATCGTTCACCTTTGTTTAGGGTGGATTCACCAACATAGTTTCACTTTCATCAACACCATGTTCACCATCATCCCGACTCACATCAAAAGCAACCTCATTGTACCATTAAGCATGCAATAAGTAGTAACAGTTGCAGGGGCCACATGATATCATTCAACTCCTATGTCAGCTAGGATTGTGGTTTGCTTACTACTGTGACAAGATGATAGGTCATGCATCGGATATGGGTTCAACTATGCGGTAGAATCGATATAAGGTGATCTCCTAAACATGCATAAGCGATATGGAGAGGGAATTGGGATTTTATAGACATGATCAATGGGGTTTGCTTGCCTTGCTGACGGGGTTCAGTCACGGGGTCTTCAACGAAGGGGGTGCTCTCGGGTTCCGGGTCCACTTCTATCAGCAACATGACAATCATAGGATCAACATAATGTACAATGCACAATCACATGAATATGATTTTAATGGTGATGTTCATGGTTGCATTGTGTGAAAAATTCTATTTAAAAGGAGTATATTGCAATTGAATTGCAAATTCAAACTCCATTTGATTTATCGATGAATTTCAAATGCATTTGAATGCATGAAAGTTCATTTGAAATGGTTGAGCATGAAGTGATGTTGTAAAGGTGAGGTAAAGCCTCTGATGTGTGGATGAATTCATCTAAAATAAATGTGTTGCAAAGTCATTTGCAAATTCACTCCAAATTTAAATTTGAAAAGGATCCATATGCATGTTTGCTACTGTTCACCCATTTTAAGATGGTCAAACATAGAAACAAGTTGCATATTCTTAATCCTTGTATTTTTCTGATAATTTTAGACATATTATTTGTCCAATTTGGAGTTAAAATGAATTTTCTATGAATTATTGAAATTTTGGGTATTTTCTAGAATTTTCTGATTTTCTTTTAAATAGAAAACCAATTACTGCGTCAGCACTGCGTCAGCATGGCGTCAGCAGGGGGGCTGACCAGTGGGGCCCTGCTTTTAGTCACAGTGGGGTTAAACCCGTGGTTAATTAAATTAACCAGAATGCTTAAGGGGGCACGGCCCACCTGGCAGTGAGGTTATGGGGGGATTAGGGCTTAACCGCTCGGCGGCTTGACATCGGTGGCCTAGGCACGGCGGAGCCCTCAACGGAATCGGATAGAGGCCACGGCGAGGGGAACGGAGGGCACGGGCCTGCGCCTCTCGTCGACGCGCACCCACTGGTGCTAGGAGGGGTTCCAGAGGAGGCCCGTGGTCATGGCTATGACAACCATGGCGCCGGCCGCGCCACGGTCGACGGCGAGATGGCCAAATCGGGCACGGGGAAGAGCTGGAGAAGGGGGAAACGGAGCGTAGCCTCACCGTGAACAACATGGTGAAGTCTCCGGAGACAGGGGAGCCGTGGCTGCGATGAATTTGAAGACGGCGTCCTCGGCGGCCGGCGGCGAGTTCTTGAGGCGGCTATCGTCTCCGGGGCCTCCGAGCACAAATCAATGGAGGGATTCGGCATAGTGCTAGACGGGGCGTCGCGTAGACATGGTGGGGAGGCGCCGCTCGTCCGTTGGCCGTGGCTACGCTTGACGGCGGCAAGCTCAAGCTCTCTGTTGCGTTGCGGGAACGGAGAGAGAGTGGGGATGGCGAGATGGGAGAGAGGGAGAAGATCGATCGGGGCTCTGCGCGTCTCCTTGGCGCCGAGAGAGGGGAAGGGGGGCCTAGGTGGCTCGGCTTCCGCGGGCATGCTCGCCACGGCGGCGAGCTGCCTGCTCTGGCGTCGGGGAGAAGACGACAAGGGGAGGGCCAGTGGGCTGGGCCAGGCCAGTGGAGAGGTGGGCCTTCGCCTGTGGGCGCAAGGTAATCCTCTCCTTTCTTTTTCTTTTTATTTCTGTAATATGTTGGCCTTGCTAATTAAAATAGCTAGGCATTTTATTAAATGCCAATATTTTTTATATGGCCTCATTAAATATAGAGCTAGCCACTTATAAAATTTGAGCACTTTTAAAATTCTATTTATTTGAACTTTAATTCAAATAGGGGTTTAAATTTAAATCCATGCTCCTTTTTGAATATTTGAAAAATCCATGAGCATGGGGTTGGTCCCCAATCACTTGATATGTGATCCCACTCATTTATGGGACTTTTCAAAAATACAAAAGGAATTTTTGGAGCAACTTTTTATCTGGCCATTTGAATTAATTCATCTGGGGGGTGTTCTCTCTCCCATTTCAATTTCTTTTGAAATTTTTATCATGATGCAAAGGCTTAAGCTTACCCTAGCACATACCTAACTTGGGGTTGTGACAACTCGCCCCCACTCAAAAGAATCTCGTCCCGAGATTCAGAAGTCTGCGGAAGGAAGGAGGGGTACTCGGCACTGAGACGGTCTTCTCTTTCCCACGTGGCTTCTTTCTCAGAGTGGTGTGACCATTGAACTTTCAGAAACCTGATCTTCTGACGACGAGTGACACGCTCTGCTTCTTATGGAGAGCCGAGAGCCGTACCCACTTGTCTCAGCAGACAAGGCCAAGCACAGAACATTCTCGAAAAGCATCGTACGTGAGGGGCATCCCATCCAGGCCGGATGATCATCTGAGATGGGTCCTCATCGCCCGCACACAAGTCTAAATGATTATGGGTTGTGAAATCCCATACTCATAGACAAGTCGCCTCAACCATGTTATCGACTATCTCATAACTCTTACATAGACTTACTCCAGCCCGATCACTTAGTCGGGGTCTAGGGTGGGCTCGATCATACATCAAAATGTGCACGAGACAGAGTCTCGAACAATCGCATCGCGATGCCCCAAGCTGCGCACATCTAAGGGCCACTTGGTGTATAAAAGACCGCCAGCCAGATCACAACTAAGGTCTCGAAAATCCATACTAAGACATGCATGTTATAAACATACACGCAGCACACATGTCTAGTATGAACAGCAGGTATCATTGCAATTCTCTACAATGTATACATATTTATTAATAACTCTTACAGAGTGCACACAGAGATCACAAGTCTGTGATCCAACATTACATCAAACATGCGGAAGCAAAGTTGGTCTGAGTACAGACAAGTTTAACAAATGGCTTAGAGAAGCCTTGACTATAAACAAGCCCTCCACGAGGGAACCAGTCGTCTGACTGGGACTACACTAGCTTGGTCTTGGTCTGAGTCTTCATTCTTCGAGCTTCGGGTAGAAGCCACCATCGGGGTCGGTGGGTTCATCTAAAACATAGAATAAGCAAACATGAGTACAAAGTTTTACTCAGCAAGATTTACATCAGAACTATACTACTCATGCTCAAGTATCAAGGTAAAGGGAGGTGGTGTTTCATCATGCAGAAGTGCCAGCTTTGACTTGGCTAGTCCTGTACTACGAGTACCAGACTTGAGGTAAGAAGCGTACACGAGTCCACTATATCTCCAACCAAATACACCACTATGGTGCCTTCCTCGACTTCCCCACGAGAAAGCACGCCATAGCACTCACACTTATCTTGGTGTATTTTAGAAGTATCCAGTTCAAGTTGTCTAATAATCAAGCTAAGCTTTCCAAGCAGTCCTTAACCGCGGACGCGGCTATTCGAATAGTTTTGTTAACCCTGCAGGGGTGTACCGCTACAAACCTGTACACCCCGAGCCCCCTAGAAGCTTCCCGAGCCCCGCCACCTCACCGCGTCGCCGTGTCGGCATCTCCACGCCGAGCCCGAGTGCAGCATCGCCGCCCCGCTATAAAAGGCACCCCCGGCCTTGCCTTGCTGCACCAGACTCCTTCCCTCCCTCCCAAGCACAACTAGGCAGAAGGAATCGACCCGCGTTGGTCATCTTCATCATCTCCGGCCACCATCGCCTCCGTGGTGCCACCACCGCCGCCCGGCCACCCCACTGACCCCCAAGTCCCGCTGCAGCCACCAGTCTACTGCCCTGGCCCTGCTGCACCGTCCAGCTCCGTCGCCCGGGCCGATAGCCGCAGAAATCGATGTCGGGGTCATCAACCACGTCGGAGCCGAGACCCGTGCCGCCGCGACCCGGCTCCCCCCTCCAAACGGCCATCATTTCGAGCGCTGTGGGCACGGGCGTGACCGCCGGGGTGCTCCCGATCCACCTGCTTTGGTCCCAGCCCCGGCCGTGCCCTCCTCGCCGCCGGTGAGTTCGCCTTCCTCTGTTTCCCTCTCCCCCTCAGAATATATCATAGAAGGGTCCCACCCGTCAGCCTCTCTTCTTCAGTTCGAAGGGGTATAAGTGGAGGCGGGTTTCTGAAATCCGCCTTCGATGTCAGCCCCTGGGAATTTCCAGAAAATTGATTTAAATCAATTTTAAATCAAGTTTTGACCCCAACTTTGACCTTCAATATCTCGTGGAATAAAAGTCCAATTGAGTTGATTCTTTTTGCATTGGATTGCTCTTGTTCCCCTCTTCATTTTTCCATAACTTTTGTGCCATGTTCTTCTGTTGTTAATTGCTGGTCAAATAAAAGTGGTGCTTGAACTTTTTCTCTGTGCCTTTTTTATAATATGTTTTTCAGGGCTTTTTTGGTGTTGAAGACCAGGAGTTTCTTCACACTCCCTTGGTGAAGGCAAGCCACAATACCCTTGTGCACCTTTTCAAAGCTTTGACGTGCTTTAAAATTTCCCTTGACCTTCGGTGATATGATTATCTTGATATGCTTTTATCATATTATAATCATATGTTCAGAGCACTTCGGTGATGCTACATTGCCATATTATGCTTGACTATGTTAATACCATGCCATGCTTTGACCATGTTATGAACCTAATATGTCCATATGCGTTGAATCATTATGTTCATGATCTTCCATTACCATGTTATGTTCATGATAGGCTTTCATCATATCATCACCGTGTCATGCTTAGTCACATTCATGGTATTGCTATGTTGCATGATAATATCTTGTTCATCTTAATATGCCCAAGTTAATCATCTAAATAGTAGTATATTAAATATCATATAACCATAGTCGTAACTTGGATTGTTCCAAAAGTTTTGCATGATATTTCTATTTAAATTATCATGTTGCACCTGATGCTGGTGTGTGCTGTTGGAGATATGTTTCGTGCCAAGTTGATCAGGTGCCATCGAACTGAAGTTATCAGTGCAGCCACACTCTCATGTATGGGAAGGCCTTGGCTCGTTCTATCGGCGGCTCTCTTATGCGTATCACCAAGGTGGGGAGACTATGCGCACGCGGTGACCCTGGCTCGGTAAGCGGCGATAGTCTTGAGAGCTAGTTGGTTATTGCTCGCAGTCCCAGTTTGGGACAAAAGTTTATTGACCATGCGATGGTCGGTTGCCATGCGACGAAAGGTGTGTATGGAGGACACGGGGCTACCCACGACATGACTTGCGAAGTATGCCAGGTGATACGGTAAGGAAGGCACCGGTAGAACGGTCCCGTTGGATAAATCTGATGGCATGGAAGTGATAATAGCTTCTCGCCCTTCGTTGGTTACCCCAAGTTAAAGGTGAGATGTAGGATACCAGTAAATTTCCCTTGGCAAAGATGCCAAGGTTTAGAGTGTCTCCCGTAGGATTTCGGTAGTGATAAGTAGGTGGCAAAGCGAGCAATGCGTCGTTTGAGATATTGCACTCTTTACCTGGACCTGCACATGACACAAATAACTTTTCTCCCAACGAAGATCAGAGAGGTTGTCAATCTCTCCAGCCCTGTTTTTTACAAAGGATCAAACGCAAGGGATAATGATAATGGTGATAGCAGCTAGAAAGTAAAAGCAGGAAATAAATTGAGCGTGTATACAATGATGAGAATATGGACCGAGGTCCCATGATGTTCACTAGTGATTTCTCTCTTCCAAAAGACGATAAAACTGCTATGCGAGGTAAACAAATCATAGCTGGGCAATTGTCAGAATTAAAAACGCACCGAAATTCTGACTATGCTACAAAGAATTCCTCAAGAACATAAATATAAAAGATAAGAACCAAATATATTACTCAATCACAAACTGAACATAGTCTCATAATCCATCAGATCCCATCAAATTCAGCATAGCAACACGAGAAAATTACATATGTGCCTCGATCATGTAGGGCAGCTCACGAGGTCTAATCCATGAATAACAAAGAGGGGAGGAGAACATCACATAGCTACTGATCACGGACCCATGGTCCAAGGTAGACTACTAACGGATCATCTGGGGCCATGGTGGAGGAGGGGCTCGCGGAGGTCAACCCTCCCTCCGGAAGGTTCCCGCGAAGAGGTCTGCTAGCGCTCCCGATCTTGGAAGTGCGGCGGCGGCGGAACAGAGGCGAGATCGCGAAAAAGGGTTATGTCTTCGGAGGAATCCCGTCACGGAGAATAAATAGGCGAAGGGGGGCAACCAGAGGGGCCACCAGGTTCCCAAGCGCCCTGCCTGGTGCGGCCAAGCCCTAGGGCACACCACCAGGGCGCCTAGACCCCTAGTGGTGGCCCTCTGGCCTCACCCAGGTGTTTCCGGAAGGTTCTTCTGCGCTGGTTTTTTTCTGATTTTCCCGAATTTTTGGAGCACTTTTAATATGGGGGAAACCTGAAATAGAAAACAACAGAAAAAAGGAACTAGCACTATGGAGCAAGCAGAAATTATAGATACGTTTGGGACGTATCAACATCCCCAAGCTTAATTCATGCTCGTCCTCGAGTAGGTAAATGTTAACAAGCATAATTTCTGTGGTGACATGCTAACAACCATATAAGAACTTTGAAAGTAAGGCAATCAAGGTATGTAATTCAATTCAAGTCATAACAAGAAGAGTCTATATTAGCATTGAAACAACCAACATGAGAACATAAAGGTGCAAGAGCTCTCGCTGTCCGTGACACAAATGTCTCCAGATGGTGTTTGCGTGCAAGAAGGGGGAGATGGGAATACGAGAAAAAATATTTTTGTTGAGAACTCAATCTACTAAAGTTTCACACTTAGTCTTCTTTGGAATCTTATCTTGACTCGTCCCCAAACCACTAGCCAGGTACAAGTCAATTTGATCCACTCCCTTTCGATATTTTGAGCACTCATGCAATGGATGAGCATAAGCACGAGAGTTGACACTTAGGATGGAAAAGAGAGAGATATGGTGGAGGACGAAGAAAAAAAGGGTGAGAAAGGCTCACATCAATGAGGACAATCATAGGCGAGAAAGCCAAATGATAGATATGATGTGAGGAGTTGGGATTGCAATGCAACGAATGCACATATGAGTTAAGAAAATCACTCCAATGGAACTTGTGGGGGTGCATCCAACTTGCTCGCTCATGATGACCTAGAGCTCATTTGAGGAGGCTCATCCTTGGAATATGCAAGCCAAGTTCTATAGTGTGAAGGTCCCCACATAGCTATATGCATAAATGATCATCTTTATGGAGTACAAGATAAGAGGGAGTACGAGTGTGGATCTTTCAAAAGGAATAGTAGTGTTGCCCCTTTCCCTCCTTTTATTTCTTTTTTCTATTTTTTCTATTTTTTCTATTTTTTGGTGGCCTCAATGTCTCTTTCTATTTAACTCTCATTTGTCCTCTTTGGGATCATTTCCTCACTTAAGGGCAACTCTCTATTTTATAAGAAGGTATAGAAGATCTTTACACTTTACAAAGTACTCAAAATAGAGAATATATAGCTATCATGATGTATGCAAATGTATGCCTCTACCAGTGTAGCAGGAACATGTATGACATGAAGATCATGTCATGAAGAGGTGGATGTTGCATGGCAATATATCTCGCAAAGGCTATGGAAATGCCTTGATAGGTAGGTATGGTGGCTGTTTTGAGGAAATATATAAGGAGGTTTATGACGACAGAGCGTATCATGCCAAGGGTTTGGATGCACCTGCGAGGTGGACGCCAACTCTCGGAGTGAGAAGAGGGCAATGCATGGTACCGAAGAGGCTAGCAAATATGAGGAGGTGGAAGTGTCAACTTTCAATACTTACATTAGTCCAAAGAACTCATGCACTTATTATCGGTAACTCTCAATCTAATGAAGAGGTTCACAAATAGACAAGTACCCCGAGGAGGAGTGTATGGGGGTTTGGTTATCCTTATGAATTCTCGACCCTTGGTACGTGAGTGTAATCTAATATCCGATCCCTCAAAATATTGGTGATCCATCTAGTAGCTAGAGTTCTCAACTAATTTTGTAGGTTTTTGAAAAGAAACACGGATTGCCCATAATACGACACTTATCACTAATAGGCTAGATCTCTTCACACCAAAATTTGAAACATTACTCACAAAAATACCTTAAAACTTTTGCAAGTTACTACTATAATTGAATAGCAACCTCAATTACCTACTTCAAGACAAGACACAACTTAGTGCAACAACCAACTCTCTTAACAAGATAAACATGAAAACTAAAGAGATTTCCAGCAACAAACTAAACTAAAACTAAATCTCTTGAAAAAGATAAGAATGAAAACTAAGAGCCAAACATGGCAGCAGCTACGAAAAGATAAAGAACACACAATAGAGAAAAGATAAGCACAAAAATCATATGATGTGTTCTAGATTGAAGTGGAGCGTCTTTCTCTCCCACACAAATTCAGATGGGGTCTAACTTGTTATTAACATCAAGAAAATCCAAATAAAACTAAAAAGGGAACCTAAGAGCGAGACGCTCCAAGCATAGCACATAACGCATGAAGTGATAAAAATATAGTGAGACGGAGGACGGACTGATGATTGTTGATGGAGAAGGGGATGCATGGGGGCATCCCCAAGCTTAGATGCTTGAGTCTCCTTGAATATTTATTGGGGATGCATGGGGGCATCCCCAAGCTTGAGCGTTTGACACTCCCGGATCTTCTTTCATCATCTTCCCTCGCACACTTGAAAACTTCCTTGATACATAACTCATCATAAGCTGATTAGAGAGGTTAGTACCCTTAATAAAATAATTTTCCTCTACTGGAAATAAAGATATTCTTGAAGAGCTACTGTTTCTCAAGATTTCCAAAAGGTTTTTGCAAAGAAACAACAAGCTTAAGGTTTGCAAAAGTGAAGAAAGGCAGAACGTGGCAGAATATGTGTAAAACAGAACATTAGGTAGTAAATAATTTTTTTCGGAGTACTTCTGCAACTCAAATCAAAAAACTCAGAACATATGAAAGTTTCACAATTGTATAGAGCATGTTGTGTAAACAATTCAGCTCAAAAAGATGAACTGGTGATTTGTTTTTTTTTTCGTCAAGCAGACATAATCTGTTTTCTGGACAACATGTCAGAACTTTTGCTTCCCTTATCATAAGAGGCTAGAACTTGGCACAAAGCTTGAAAATAAAGATACAATGATGTTGCTACAGTAGTAAAAATCATCAAGACCACTAAAAACAGAAGTAAAAACATCTTGGGTTGCCTACCAACAAGCGCTTTCTTTTACGCCTTTAAGCTAGGCATAAAGCAAAAGAAGAATCAAAGGTCCCCGAGATCATCGGTGTCATAAAAACATTCAAATTGATTTTCAACAAGCTCATTTTTCTTTTTCCTAGGGAAGAGGTACTTACCCTTCGCTTTTCCACGTAAGCGTATATGCCCCTTACCAATATCTATGAAGCCTTTCATAGCTCGGAGGAAGTCCCTTACAAGCACGATGTTACTTTGGTTTGCCTCCATGATGAAGAAATCAATCGTTGCAACTCTATTAGGGAATGCAACTTGGACTTATTTTACCTTTCCCTTAATCTCTGAAATATCTCTATTAGCATGTTCATGATAAGATGACAATTTATCCATGTCAAGTTTCAAAGAATAATAAACTATTTTTGGCATTGTAGGAATCATGGATCCAATATCACAAAAAGCAAGGAAGTCTTGGTTAGAGATGCTAATCCTAACAAAAGGCTCCAAATCATCATCTATCTCCAACATTTCTTTCTTGTTGGACTTAAGTTCCGCTACTTTTCTCAAGTCTAGAGCATCCATCCTCTTTTCAATAGTGGAAAGTATATCTATAACAGTATCAAAACTACGATCATAAACAAAATAACTAGATAGACCGTGCAAAATATCAAGAGCTCTAGCTTCATCACACTCTAAAAAATCTCCTTCGGCTATAATATCAAGAGAGTGTTTACACCACTTAAAAAGACCATGGTAAAATAAATTCTAAGCACAATTTTTATAGGTATCCAAGGCATAATTCTCTTATGTGCCTCAGAAATTATGTCCCATTCCTTCTTCATATTTTCTCCATCCCTTTGACGAAAATCTAGAACTTCCGATTCCCTCAAAGAACCAAGTCCTAACATGTTCATCTAAACAAGAAGGACTACTAAAAGCAAGGTAAATATTTCTTTGTGATTTTTGATATAGGACACTAAGATAAAAACTGAAAAGGTAAACTAACAAGACTAAAAAGCAAAGGTAAAAGATAGTGTGCAACTCCCCTACTTGGAGTCCCCAGCAATGGCGCAAGAAATTTGTTTGATGGCGTGGAAGTGATAATGGCTTCTCGCCCTTCGTTGGTTACCCCAAGTGGAAAGTGAGATGTAGGATAGCAGAAAATGTCCCTTGTCAAAGATGCCAAGGTTTAGAGTGTCTCCCATAGGATTCCGGTAGTGATAAGTAGGTGGCAAAGCGAGACACGCGCCGTTTGAGATATTGCTCTCTTAACCTGGACCTGCACACGACACAAATAACTTTGCTCCCAACGAATTTCAGAGAGGTTGTCAATCTCTCCGGCCTTGTTGTTTACAAAGGATCAAACGTAAGGGATAATGACAATGGTGATAGCAGCTAGAAAGTAAAAGCAGGAAATAAGTTGTGCGTGTAAACAGTGATGAGAATATGGACCGGGGTCCCGTGATGTTCACTAGTGATGTCTCTCTCCCAAAATACAATAGAACTGCTATGTGAGGTAAACAAATCACAGCTGGACAATTGACAGGATTAAAAACGCACTGCGGTGCTAACTATGCTACAAAGAAAGGACGAGGCTCAAAAGCATGGGCGGTATGCCAAAATAAGTAGACCGAAATCGAACTACATCTACTACTAATCATCCACCTTGAGATATCTATCCAGAACATCTCGCTGGTATTAAGTTGCGAGCCCCACCCAAAGTGTAAACCCAAAGCAGCAGACAACTGCATTAATAGAACTTTGCGTAAAGTAAAAAATTCCTTGCAACTGCGGCTACAAGCACTATTGGTTTCCCCCTTGTGGCAACAACATACCCCCTAGACTCATGTTTCTGTCACTCAAGCTAGTTAGCAGGGGGCATGAAGCCACAATCGAGCATAACGTTCCCTTTTGGAGTCACTACCTACTACTTGGCCAAAGCAATAAACAGCAACGGAGAACATGCAAAATTACTCAAGAACATAAATATAAAGGATAAGAACCAAATATATTACTCAATCAAAAACTGAACATAGTCTCATAATCCATCAGATCCTAACAAACTCAGCCTAGCAATAGAAGAAAATTACATATGTGCCAGGATCATGCAGGGCATATCACGAGGTCTAATCCATGAAGAACAAAGAGGGGAGGAGAACATCACATAGCTACTGATCATGGACCCATGGTCCAAGGTAGACTACTCACGGATCATCCGGCAATCGTCCATGGTGAAGGAGAGGCTCTCGGAGGTCAACCCTCCCTCCGGCAGGGTGCCGGGAAATGGTCTGCTGGCGCTCCTGATCTTGGAAGTGCGGCGGCGGCGGAACAGATTCGAGATCGCAAAAAATGGTTCTGTCTTCAGAAGAATCCTGTCACGGAGAATAAATAGGCAAAGGGGGGAAGCCAAGGGGGCCACGAGGTGTCCAGGTACCCCCCTGAGCGCGGCCAAGCCCTAGGGCGCGCCACCAGGGCACCTGGACTCCTGGTGGTGGCCCTCTGACCCACCCAGGTGTTTCTCGAATTTTTGGAGCACTTTTAATATGGGGAAAACCTGAAATAGAAAAATAGCAGAAAACAGGAACTGGAACTGTCGTGCACTGAGTTAATAAGTTAGTCCAAATATGATCCAAAGTGTATGAAAGTTTATCTAGATCATATCAAGATCACACAAAACATGCATGGAGCAAGAAAAAATTATAGATACATTTGGGACGTATCAAAATCCTAGTCCATTCCATGGGAGACGTTCCAAGGTACTGGATGGAGGAGGAACTCCATAGTGTGGGTAAAGTGCGCAAACTCTGCAGAGTCAAAAATCTATTTGAATATCCGCGTCCTCGGTTATGGACAAGTTCGTACTAGGTCACACTTGGGATCAACATGAGTTCGGTTGGATAATCGTGTTAAGTGGTTGGTCATGCGATGACCCATTTGGCCATGCGATGGCCCATTAAAGTATTGGTCATGCGATGACCCATGAAAGTGGATGGTCGTGCGACGACCCGTGCAAGATGTTCGGTCATGAGATGACCCGGTGCTTGAGTTTGTAAGGACTCCGAGGTAAGCCAAAGGGTCACGCGATGATCATGTGGAGTCCATGTGACCTTAAATGATGGTTGTTTGTGCATTTGTATTAATGCTCATAATATGCTTGATGATTATCTGTTGTACTTTGCTAGATTGCTCGATGTTGATGTTCATATGGTTAATTCATTAATATACTTTAACCTGATTGCCATGTTATTTTTTGCCTTGATGCATTGGTTGTTGTGAGCTTGCAAGTACATTCAATGTACTGACCTGGCTCGTCATGCCAGATTTGCAGGCAATGCTTTGGAAGCGTAGGACGACGTTCCTGGTGTTTGCAAGCTAGTAGGTGTCCCTGCCAGTGTCCCTGTGGAATGGAGTTCATCATCGTCGCCATTGTTCCACCACTAAGTTATATTCCGCTGCTAGAGAGTTTGTCTGCTGCTTGATGTAGATCCGTGGCTAGCTTGAGGAGCAAGCTTGTTCTTCAGCTCGCTCCGCCAGCGTTGTAATAACTCCTTGTACCCGTATCTTTGGTAATAGAAAGATGTTCAGTCCTATATCAAGCAGTGCCGTGTTCCAGAAGACTTGATCTCTGGGCTGGAGCACGGGGCGTTCCAGTCCTCTTAGCCGTGGTGCCACACCAAAGGCTCAACCTTCAACCTCGTTGGGTACACAAATTCAGATTGGGCCGGAGACAAAGTGGAGAGGAAGTCCACTTCCAGAGGTTTCCAACTCCTTGGTAGGTCTTTGGTAAGTTGGTTGTCAGAACCGCAACTAGGGTAAGTGCTAGGGTTTGTTTGTGCCCTTTGCATCATGCAAAAATTCAAATGAAATTAGAAATTGGGGAAAAGAAAAGCCCTGAGAATTTAAATAAATGGCCAGATAAAAATCTTTTTCCAAAAATCATTTGAATATTT
The DNA here is from genome assembly GCA_950022295.1 of Bromus sterilis. NCBI lineage: Eukaryota > Viridiplantae > Streptophyta > Magnoliopsida > Poales > Poaceae > Bromus > Bromus sterilis. The sequence continues at coordinate 295,006,541 of OX465595.1, forward strand.
GGAAAATTCCTATAAATGATGGTGATCATTTTAAAAGTAGTTTGGGTTTTTTTCCCATACCCATGGAATATTCAAAAATTCAAAATGTGCCTTGGAAAATTAAAAGAACCCCTATTTGATTTGAAATTCAAATAAGTTGAATTTCAAAAATGCCAAAATCCTAAATGTGACTAGCTACTGGTCACCTAGGGTTTATAAAAATATTTGGGCATTTAATAAAAATGCTCTGCTATTTATTTGGAGCAAAACAAAGCAAAGAAAAATAGAAAACAGAAAACAGAAACAGAGAAAAAGAAAAATAGAACAGAACCCACTCACCTGGGCCCAGTGGGCATTTCGGCCCAGCCCAAAAGGGCAGCCTCGTCTTCTTCCCTGGACACCAGAGCACGCCACTGCGTGGCATGCATGCCGGCGACGCCCACGGCCACCTCCTGCTTCCCCCGTCCTCATCTCCTCGCCTGGAGAAGGCCCTGGAAGCCTCCTCCATTCCTCCCCTCTCTCCGCTTGCTCTCCCTCTCTCCCTAGCCGGATTCGCGCACCACCCGTAGCTCCCTGCCGACCGCCGTTGTGCGCCCGCGTGGCCACCGTGCCTCCCCCGTGCCGCCGTGTTGTCCAGAGGACTCCCCAGCGACGACTCCATCGACCAGCAGCATCAATTCGACCCAAGGGGCCCCGAGGACGACGCCGGCATCGGGTTTCCCCGCCACAGCCGTCGGCACGCCATAGCCAAATTCGTCGTCTCCTCTGCTCCAACGGCCTCCTCGACCCCGCCTTCGAGCTTAGGGTGCGCTTGCGTAGCTTTCCCCCCTAACCGTGCCCATTCCCATGTTCCCGTCGTCATTCCCGTCGGACCCGAGCTCCAGGCGCCGCGCAAGTGCTCGCCGTCGAGCCCTCAGGCCGCCCCGTGGCAGACCACCCACCCCAGTCGACGCGCGCGAGTGCGTAGGCTCGATTGGGACTGCTCCCGTGCCCTCCCGTGGCCGTTTGGTCATTCCGGCGACCCCTCCGCCGTGCCAGAGGTCGCCGGCGGCGACATCCCGGCGGACCCAGCTTAATTAGCCCTAAGCTACTCACTAACCCACCTCCAGTGTTATTGACAGGTGGGCCCTAGCACCTAACTAACCCCCTGTTAGTTTTAATTAACAGGGATTAACCTGACTGACACTGACCAGTGGGTCCCCCTGGACAGAGCCCTTATGACATCAGCATTGCATCATGCTGATGCAATAAACCATTTTCCAGAAATTAAAAGATTTAAAAGAAAACCAGAAAAATCCATAAAATCAATTAAACTTTAGAAAATCATAAGTAATTCATAGTAACTCCAAATTGGACATATAATATATGAAAAATTATCAGAAAAATGCAAGGATTAAGATTATGCAACTTGTTTTTTATGTTTGACCATTTAAAAATGGGTGAACAGTAGCAAATGTGTATATGGCTTAATTTGAATTTGAATTTGGAGTTTGAATTTGCATTTCAAATGCAATATACTTCAGTTAAGATGAATATGCTACAAACCAGTACCACTCACATCATAGACAACCTTATCATGTGCTTGTGCATTTATTTTCGAACTTGTCCCCCCTTGTTGATGATTGCCTCCGATGAAAGATGTTCCGAGATGGTGATCACCCCCGAAGAAGAAGACCACCGTTAAGACCCGTGTACCGTCAGCAAGGCAAGAAAACCCCATTGATCATGTCTATAAAATCCTACTTCCCTCTCAGTCTTGCTTATGCATGTTTAGGAGATCACCGAGACACGTTCTTTCGCATAGTTGAACCCATTCCGATGCATGACCTATCCTTTTTTCACCATATTAAGCAAACCACAATCCTAGTAGATTTAGGAGTTGAATGATGAGCATGTGGCCCCTGCAACTGTTACTGCTTATTGCTGCTTAGTGTTACAATGAGGATGTTATGATTGTGAGTCAGGATGAAATGAACACAGTGGTGCTGATGATAACGTGTTGGTGAATCCACCCTAAAAAAAGGTGAACGATGAGAGGTTGTGTAGGAGTACACAGTGGGTTGTCTCGTTGAACACTGCCCTAGGCACCGAGTTCTTGTTTTGTGATCCAAGACAAAGAGTATGACCACATGTAGGGTTTTATGGGAGCCCCGTTTGGCCTCTTTACGTACCCGATCCGTTCCTGTTTTATGTGATTCGGGCTTTCCATTTGACCTAACTATAGATATGTGGGTGGATCTGTGAGGCAGTGAAACCATCTGTCAAAAGTGGCATCTCGGTTCCTTGCATTATCTGAGTCCGTTTCGTGGAACCGGCCGTACTCTCGAGCGGTGACAAACTCAGGTAGTCGACTCCTGGATTAGAGAAGGTGATGTGAGGGTAGTGCCTTGGTTTCATCCACGTCCGACACCCGCTTGAAGGGTGGAAAGAACGAGACGATAAGTGATGACACGCGTGTGAAGATGTACACCCCTGCAGGGTTAATAAACTATTCGAATAGCCGTGTCCGCGGTTATGGACTACTTGGAGACCTTTACTTGATCATAGACAACTTGAATGGATACTTATAAAACTCGCAAGATAAGCGTGAGTGCTATGGAGTGCTTCCTCGTGGGGAAGTCGAGGAAGTATTCAGAGTGGTGTATTGGTTGGAGACTTGGTAGTGGACTCGTGTACCCTTCTTACCTCAAGTCTGGTACTCGTAACACAGGACTAGCCAAGCCAAAGATGGCACTTCTGCATGTTGAACCCCACCTCCTTTACCTTGATACTTGAGCATGAGTAGTATAGTTCTGATGTAATTCCTTCTGAGTGCGACTTTGTACTCACGTTTGCTTATTCTATGTTTTAGATGAGAACCCGGACCCCGATGGAGTCACTTTCGTGAAGCTCGACGTTGACCTTGGTATCATAGTTCCAGACAGCAGTCTGGTCCCTCGTGGAAGGGCATGTATGTTTACAAGGCTTCTCTAAGACATTTGTTAAACTTGTCTGTACTCAGACCTAATTTTCTTCCGTTGTATGATGTAATGTTGATCACAGACATGTGATCTTTGTATACTCTATGTGTATGTCAATAAAGAAGTACTTTGTAGAGTTATGTGATGACACCTGCTGTTCATACTAGACATGTGTGCTGCGTGTATGTTTATAACATGCATGTCTTAGTATGGGTTTTCGAGACCTTAGTTGTGATCTGGCTGGAGGTCTTTTATACACCAAGTGGCCCTTAGATGTGTGCAGCTTGGGGCATCGCGATGCGAATGCTCGTGAATCTGTCACGTGCACACTCTGTTGTATGATCGAGCCTGCCCTAGACCCCGACTAAGTGATCGGGCTGGAGTAAGTCTATGTAAGAGTTAGGATTCAATCGAAAACATGGTTGAGGCGACTTGTCTATGAGTATGGGATTCACCACCCATAAGCATTTAGACTTGTGAGCGGACGATGAGGACCCATTTCAGTTGATCATCCGGCCTGGATGGGATTCCCCTCACATTCGATGCTTTCCGAGAGTGTTCTGTGCTTGGCCTTGTCTGCTTAGACAAGTGGGTACAGCTCTCGGCTCTCCATGTGATTGCATCGTGACTGGAATTACATACGCTAACCCCAGGTCTCGACAGATTTGGTATCAGAGCAGGATTGTCTGTAGAATTATTCAACCCTTGGTCGAAGTCGAGTCTAGCATTCTATAGTTATATAGTTACTTGGGTGTAAAGGGAACAACATAAGGCTTCTTTTTCTCCTTACCCTCATCGATCTGAGTTCTAAGTCACCCTTATCTTTTCTACGGGATGATAGGACTAGGCTCATCTATGTCTTGCTAGAACATCTTGTTGAGTGCTTCCTTGTAGCCATAGGATTGTTGTGGTCGTCAAGAGTCTCCGTGTTTTGAGTTCCTTGAGGAAGTTATGTCCAATCTCCTCGAGGTTGTCTTGTTTTCCATTCCGGTGTAGCCGTTATGCTGCCCGATTTATTCCGTGTTTCTGTGAATCATTGCCTTTGCATTACAATCTTTCCGCCTTCATCATGTCCTTCTTGTCTTTGATTCCATCATGCAACCTGTTCTGATTGTTGATTTTTATCACACAGGATGTCAGGTGGAACTCGTAGTGCTGTTCTTCGGGATCGAGACCGTGATCGGAACCGAAATGACGATGCACCTCCACCACCGCCTTCTGCGGCGGAAATCATGATGGAAGCTGAGAAGAATCGACGTGATCAAACACGCCTTCTGGAGCTCATCGAGCAGAATACCTCACGTCATTGCAATGTGGTTGTGAGCATTCAGGACTTCATCCTCCTCAAGCCACCGGTATTCCGATGTTCTTCTGATCCCCTTGAAGCTGATGATTGGCTCCGTTCCATCGAGCGTAAGCTTGACACTGCACATGTTGCTCCCGATGATCTAGTTATATTCGCGACATACTTTCTGGAAGGTGCTGCTACTGAATGGTGGGAGAACTATGTTGCGATGCAGCCTGATGGTCACCTAGTGACTTGGCAGGAGTTCCGTGATTCCTTTCGAGTGTACCACCTTCTAGATGAGTTAATGGAGCGCAAGAAGGAAGAGTTCTACAATCTGACTCAAGGAGAGATGTCCATTCATGAGTATGTGACGGAGTTCAACCGTCTTGCTCGTTATGCCCAAGATGAGATCACCACCGATGCCAGAAAGCAGACAAGGTTCCATAAGGGACTTAGCCCCATCCTTCGCCATGATCTCAACCTCCTTGAATTTGCCACCTTTGAGGATTTAGTCAACAGATCCTTTAGAGCTGAGCATGGCAATGAAGTGTTCGAAGAGTCCCACAAGCATGCTCTTGAGCTTGATCCTTCTTCTAGTTCAGCCCCTCAGAAACACCGAATATGGAATCCAACTGGTGCCATACCTCAAAACTATCTTCAGAGGCCACCATCCAATATATGCCATCCACCTCAACACATTGTTACTCCCAGGAATGATAGTGTGCAATCAAGTAATCCTGCTCCCAGCAATTCAGGCAGGATGTGTTTCACGTGTGGTCTGACAGGCCATTACTTCCGACAATGCCCTACAGTGTTCGTGGCACCACGTCGACCTAGTCACAAGCCTCCAAAGAAATACACCACCAAAACCTTTCCAGCAAAGCTTTCAGTCACATGTAGTGGATATGTGAACCAAATCTCAGTTGAGGAAACCACTGCTGCTTCCGACGTCATTCTTGGCACACTCCCAGTCAATCATGTTCCCGCCTCCGTTCATTTCGATCCAGGACCTTCTCATTTATTCATGTCGGAGAGTTATGCACTTCGTCAAGAATTTCATTTTGAAAAAATGTTTTCTCCAATGATCATTCAAACTCCTGGTTCCAAATGGCAAACTAATAGAGTAAGCCATGGCAATCAAATTGCAATTGAGGGTTTAGTATTCCTTGCTTCTCTTATAGCCCTCAAGTCTTCAGACATTGATGTCATCCTAGGCATGGATTGGTTATCAAGAGACAGAGTGCTGTCCTTGATTGTAAAGCCAAGTCAATTAAACTCAGCCATCCTTCAGGCCAGAAGAGTGACTACACATCACCCAGCTCTAGAATCCAGATGCACACTTTGAATGTGCTTCCCCTTCCAGACCTTGAAGATATTCCGGTGGTTCGTGACTTCCCGGATGTCTTTCCTGAAGAACTGCCGGGAATGCCACCCGACAGGTGTGTAGAGTTCATAGTTGATCTTATACCAGGCACAACCCCAATTTCCAGACGCCCATACAAAATGGCCCCACGTGAGTTAGCTGAGCTTAAAATCCAACTTGAAGCTTTGTTGGCAAAAGGCTTCATCCGCCCTAGCTCATCGCCATGGGGTTGCCCCGTTCTGTTCGTAACGAAGAAAGATGGAACAGAAAGGATGTGCGTAGACTATCGCCCGCTAAATCTAGCGACGATAAAGAACAAGTACCCACTGCCCAGGATCAATGATCTTTATGATCAACTTGCTGGATCCTCTGTCTTCTCCAAGATGGATTTGAGATTAGGTTATCATCAAATCAAAATCCGAAACGAGGACATTCCCAAAACGGCTTTTACTACTCGTTATGGTCTTTACGAGTACACCGTCATGTCCTTTGGTTAAACCAATTCCCCCGCCACTTTCACGCGCATGATGAATTCGATCTTCATGGAGTACCTAGATAAATTTGTTGTAGTTTATCTCGATGACATTCTCATCTACTCGAAGAACGAAGAAGAACATGCCGAACACCTAAGGCTGGTATTGATGAAACTTAGAGAGCACCGTCTTTATGCCAAGTTCTCCAAGTGTGAATTTTGGCTACCAGAAGTGACGCCACGTGATTTCTGCGAAAGGTGTTGCAGTCAATCCCGAGAGAGTTCAGGTTGTCCTTGACTGGACTCCACCTGAATCGGTTAAGCAAGTTAGGAGTTTTCTTGGCTTAGCAAGCTATTGTCGACGCTTCGTTGAGAACTTCTCCAAAGTTGCAAAGCCTCTAACTGAACTCCTCAAGAAAGATAAGAAATTCCAGTGGACTCCCAAGTGCGAGGAAAGCTTTCAAGAGCTAAAAAGAAGATTGACTTCTGCACCCGTACTTGCACCTCCAGACACCAAAAGGGATTTCGAGATGTATTGTGATGCTTCACGGCAAGGGTTAGGATGCATACTTATGCAAGATAGACATGTTGTAGCTTATGCTTCACGCCAGTTGCGTCCACATGAAGAGAACTATCCTACCCACGATCTTGAACTCGCTGTCGTAGTTCATGCCCTGAAGACTTGGCGACATTACCTCCTTGGTAATCGTTGTGAGATCTATTCCGACCACCAAAGCCTCAAATACATATTCACCCAGCCAGATCTTAACCTCAGGCAAAGACGCTAGATAGATTTGATAAAAGATTATGACTTAGGAATTTCATACAACCCAGGCAAAGCCAATGTCATGGCTGATGCACTAAGTCGTAAGTCGTATTGTAACAACCTCATGTTACAACAGTATCAACCACTTCTGCATGAGGAATTTCGCAAGCTCAATCTTGAGATTGTTCCTCATGGCTTTCTTTCTACCTTGGTGGCGAAACCAACCCTTGAGGATCAAATCATAGCCGCCCAGAAACAACTTATAAGTATTCAAGAGATCAAGAAGAACATTGTTAGTGGAGTTGCTAAATGTTTCTCTGCAAATGATCAAGGAACGATATTCTTTGAAAATCATTTAGTAGTTCCTAAAAATGAAGACATAAGGCAGCTGATCCTTAAGGAAGCTCATGACACTCCCCTCTCCATTCATCCCGGTAGCACAAAAATGTACCGAGATCTACGCCAGAGATTTTGGTGGACCCGGATGAAGAGAGACATTGCACAATTTGTTGCCGAATGTGATGTTTGTCGTCGCATTAAGGCAGAACACCAAAGACCTGCTGGTACTCTTCAACCATTGTCTATTCCCGAGTGGAAATGGGACAAGGTCGGTATGGACTTCATCACCGGCTTTCCAAAAACCCAGAAAGGAAATGATGCCATCTTCGTTGTCATTGATTGACTTTCCAAAGTTGCTCACTTTCTTCCAGTTCGCGAGTCTATAACTGCTAGCCAGTTAGCAGACTTGTATGTCTCTAGAATCGTGTCTCTTCACGGTGTTCCTTTGGAAATCAATTATGATCGTGGTAGCCTTTTCACCTCTAGATTTTGGGAAAGTTTTTAGAATGCTATGGGAACTCATCTATCCTTTAGTACAGCTTTCCATCCTCAATCTAGCGGTCAAGTTGAAAGGGTTAATCAAATCTTGGAAGACATGCTTAGAGCTTGTGTTATATCTTTCGGAAAGATTTGGGAGAAATCTCTTCCATTCGCCGAATTTTCTTATAACAATAGCTATCAATCTAGTCTAAACATGGCTCCCTTTGAATTCCTCTATGGCCGACGATGTCGAACACCTCTAAACTGGTCAGAAACCGGTGAAAGACAACTCTTTGGACCGGATATGATCAAGGAAGCAGAAGAGCAAGTTCGCATTGTTCGTGATCGATTGAAAGATGCCCAGTCTCGTCAGAAAAGCTACTATGATCGTCATCATAGGGAAGAGAGCTACAATCTTGATGAGAAGGCTTACCTTCGGGTTACTCCTCTGAAGGGAACCCAAAGATTCGGTATCAAAGGCAAGTTGGCCCCACGTTACATCGGACCTTTCCGCATTCTCACTAAATGTGGAGAATTTGCCTACCAACTTGAACTACCCCCGCACCTTTCCCGAGTACATGTCGTGTTCCATGTGTCACCACTCAGGCGTTGCTTCAAGGACCCCATCCGCGAAGTCGACCATGAAACGCTTGATCTCCAAGATGACCTTTCTTATCGAGAGTACCCTGTTCGTATTCTTGATTCAGAAGAGTGTTTCACTCGTCGTCAGAAGATCAAGTTCCTCAAAGTGCAGTGGTCCCATCACTCCGAGAAAGAAGCAACCTGGGAAAGAGAAAACCGCCTCCGTGCCGAGTACCCCACCTTCCTCCCGACGACTTCTGAATCTCGGGACGAGATTCTTTTGAGTGGGGGCGAGTTGTAAAACCCCAACTAGGGTAAGTGCTAGGGTTTGTTTGTGCCCTTTGCATCATGCAAAAATTCAAATGAAATTCAAAATTGGGGAAAAGAAAAGCCCTGAGAATTTAAATAAATGGCTAGAAAAAAATATTTTTCCAAAAATCATTTGAATATTTGGAAAATTCCTATAAATGATGGTGATCATTTTAAAAGTGGTTTGCGTTTTTTTTCCATGCCCATCGAATATTCAAAAATTCAAAATGTGCCTTGGAAAATTAAAAGAACCCCTATTTGATTTGAAATTCAAATAAGTTGAATTTCAAAAATGCCCAAATCCTAAATGTGACTAGCTACTGGTCACCTAGGGTTTATAAAAATATTTGGGCATTTAATAAAAATGCTCTTCTATTTATTTGGAGCAAAACAAAGCAAAGAAAAATAGAAAACAGAAACAGAGAAAAAGAAAAAGAGAACAGAGCCCACTCACCTGGGCCTAGTGGCCATTTCGACCCAGCCCAATAGGGCAGCTTCGTCTTTTCCCTGGACACCAGAGCACGCCACTGCGTGGCATGCATGCCGGCGACGCCCACGGCCACCTCCTGCTTCCCCCGTCCTCATCTCCTCGCCTGGAGAAGGCCCTGGAAGCCTCCTCCATTCCTCCCCTCTCTCCGCTTGCTCACCCTCTCTCCCAAGCCGGATTCGCGCACCACCCGTAGCTCGCCACCGGCCGCTGTTGTGCGCCCGCGTGGCCACCGTGCCTCCCCCGTGCCGCCGTGTTGTCCAGAAGACTCCCCAGCGACGACTCCATCGACCAGCAGCATCAATTCGATCCAAGGGGCCCCGAGGACGACGCCGGCATCGGGTTTCTCCGCCACGGCCGTCGGCACGCCATAGCCAAATTCGCCGTCTCCTCTGCTCCAACGGCCTCCTCGACCCCGCCTTCGAGCTCAGGGTGAGCTTGCGCAGCTTTCCCCCCTAACCGTGCCCATTCCCTTGTTCCCGTCGTCGTTCCCGTCGAACCAGAGCTCCGGCCGCCGCGGAAGTGCTCGCCGTCGAGCCCTCAGGACGCCCCGTGGCAGACCACCCACCCCAGTCGACGCGCGCGAGTGCGTAGGCTCGATTGGGACTGCTCCCGTGCCCTCTCGTGGCCGTTTGGTCATTCCGGTGACCCCTCCGCCGTGCCAGAGGTCGCCGGCGGCGACATCCCGGCTGGCCCATCTTAATTCGCCCTAAGCTACTCACTAACCCCCCTCCAGTGTCATAGACAAGTGGGCCCTAGCCCCTAACTAACCCCCTGTTAGTTTTAATTAACAAGGATTAACCTCACTGACACTGACCAGTGGGTCCCCCTGGACAGAGCCCCTGTGACATTAGCATTGCATCATGCTGATGCAATAAACCTTTTTCCAGAAATTAAAAGAATTAAAAGAAAACCAGAAAAATACAGAAAATCCATTAAACTTTAGAAAATCATAACTAATTCATAGTAACTCCAAATTGGACATATAATATATGAAAAATTATCAGAAAAATGCAAGGATTAAGAATATGCAAAAAAAATTATGTTTGACCATTTTAAAATGGGTGAACAGTAGCAAATGTGTATATGGCTTAATTTGAATTTGAATTTGGAGTTTGAATTTGCATTTCATATGCAATATACTTCAGTTAAGATGAATATGCTACAAACCAGTACCACTCACATCATAGACAACCTTATCATGTGCTTGTGCATTTATTTTCGAAGTTGTCCCCCCTTGTTGATGATTGCCTCCGATGACAGACGTTCCGAGACGGTGATCACCCCCGAAGAAGAAGACCACCGTTAAGACCCGTGTACCGTCAGCAAGGCAAGCAAACCCCATTGATCATGTCAATAAAATCCTACTTCCCTCTCAGTCTCGCTTATTCATGTTTAGGAGATCACCGAGACACGTTCTTTCGCATAGTTGAACCCATTCTGATGCATGACCTATCCTTTGTCACCGTATTAAGAAAACCACAATCCTAGCAGATTTAGGAGTTGAATGATGAGCATGTGTCCCCTGCAACTGTTACTGCTTATTGCTGCTTAGTGTTACAACGAGGATGTTATGATTGTGAGTCGGGATGAAATATACACAGTGGTGCTGATGATAACGTGTTGGTGAATCCACCCTAAACAAAGGTGAACGATGAGAGGCTGTGTAGGAGTACACAGTGGGTTGTCTCATTGAACACTGCCCTAGGCCCCGAGTTCCTGTTTTGTGATCCAAGACAAAGAGTATGACCACATGTAGGGTTTTATGGGAGCCCCGTTTGGCCTCTTTACGTACCCGAGCCAGTCTAGGAGTCACACTAGATTCGGGCTTTCCATTTGACCTAACTATAGATATGTGGGTGGATCTGTGAGGAAGTGAAACCATCTGTCAAAGGTGGCGTCTCGGTTACTTGCATTATCTGAGTCCGTTTCGCGGAACCGGACGGACTCTCGAGCAGTGACAAACTCAGGTAGTCGACTCCTGGATTAGAGAAGGTGATGTGAGGGTAGTGCCTTGGTTTCATCCACGTCCGACACCCGCTTGAAGGGTGACAAGAACGAGACGATAAGTGATGACACGCTTGTGAAGATGTACACCCCTGCAGGGTTAATGAACTATTCGAATAGCCGTGTCCGCGGTTATGGACTACTTGGAGACCTTTACTTGATCATAGACAACTTGAATGGATACTTATAAAACACGCAAGATAAGCGTGAGTGCTATGGAGTGCTTCCTCGTGGGGAAGTCGAGGAAGTATTCATAGTGGTGTATTGGTTGGAGACTTGGTAGTGGACTCGTGTACGCTTCTTACCTCAAGTCTGGTACTCGTAGAACAGGACTAGCCAAGTCAAAGCTGGCACTTCTGCATGTTGAACCCCACCTCCTTTACCTTGAAACTTGAGCATGAGTAGTATAGTTCTAATGTAAGTCTTGCTGAGTACGACTTTGTACTCACGTTTTCTTATTCTATGTTTTAGATGAGAACCCGGACCCCGATGGAGTCACCTTCGTGAAGCTCGACGTTGACCTTGGTAGCATAGTTCCAGACAGCATTCTGGTCCCTCGTGGAAGGGCATGTATGTTTACAAGGCTTCTCTAAGCCATTTGTTAAACTTGTCTGTACTCAGACCTAATATGCTTCCGTTGTATGATGTAATGTTGATCACAGACATGTGATCTTTGTATACTCTATGTGTATGTAAATAAAGAAGTAATTTGTAGAGTTATGTGATGATACCTGCTGTTCATACCAGACATGTGTGCTGCGTGTATGTTTATAACATGCATGTCTTAGTATGGGTTTTCGAGACCTTAGTTGTAATCTGGCTGGCGGTCTTTTATACACCAAGTGGCCCTTAGATCTGTGCAGCTTGGGGCATCGCGATGCGATTGTTCGTGACTCTGTCACGTGCACACTTTGTTGTATGATCGAGCCCGCCCTAGACCCCGACTAAGTGATCGGGCTGGAGTAAGTCTATGTAAGAGTTAGGATTCAATCGATAACATGGTTGAGGCGACTTGTCTATGAGTATGGGATTCACCACCCATAAGCATTTAGACTTGTGAGCGAATGATGAGGACCCATTTCAGTTGATCATCCGGCCTGGATGGGATGCCCCTCACGTTCGATGCTTTCCGAGAGTGTTCTGTGCTTGGCCTTGTCTGCTTAGAAACTGGGTCCGGCTCTCGGATCTCCATGTGATTGGATCGTGACTGGAATTACATACGCTAACCCCGGGTCCCGACATTGGTTTTACAAGAAGAAAAATTGTGTCTCTCTCTCAACTACCGAAGCCGAGTACATTTCCGCCGCAAGTTGTTGTGCACAATTATTATGGTTGAGGCAAACTTCAAAGGATTATAGTGTCACTTGTGAAAAGTGCCTCTTTTATGTGACAATTCAATTGCTATCAAGATCGCCTACAACCCCGGCCAACATAGCAGGACGAAGCATATTGAGATTCGTCATCACTTCGTCTGAGATCATGTGAAGCGGGGTGATATTGACCTTTCATATGTGGGAACAGGAGATCAACTTGCGGATATCTTCTCCAAGCCATTGGATGAAGCAAGATTTTGTGAGTTAAGGCATGAGCTCAATATCAATGATTCGAGTAATGCAGTTTGAGTAACTTTCCCACACACCCTATCTCAACATAGTACTTTGTTTGGCTGTAGGCATGGACATAGGGGGAGTATTGTTTAATTAATGGACAATCACTCCTTCTATTATGCATAAATAGACATAATTCTTTCACTATGGTTAACATGGGTGGCCACATGCTATGCTATGATAATAACGGTGCTTCAAAGAAGAGCATTGGTTTTGGACCCAAGATACATTTTAGTGGTTCCATGCCAAACAAGCTCAAACATGGTGGCTCTGGCCACTGCCCACCCTTTTGAGAGGGATTGTGTGATATTCCTTGCAATATCTTTATGATCTTTTGATCTACTTTTCTAGACCAACACTCATGTCCATGTTTGTGAGTTACTTGATACATTTTCATGAGTGGTTAAGGTTTGTAATCCCTTAGTGTAGTCCTAACCAAAGCCTTCGTATATCAGGACATCTCAATTCTCTTGGTACGCATCATCCATTTTTCCCCCTTACCTTGGCAGCATTGAGTACGATGAGCGGTACAACCGGCCTTTCGGGCGGTACAACCGGACTCTGTCAGGCACCGGTACAACCGGGATTTAACCTGGTACAACCGGTGGATCCAGGGGACGGGAGATACCATGGAAACCCTAGGGTTGCATCAGGGGCTGGTACTACCGGTCGGCAGAAGCGGTACAGCCGGTGTGGGAAGTATATAAGCACACAGGCACATGCGTGGGGAGTTTTTTCCCCATTCTCTTCCTCTGCCCGTTCTCTTCTGTCACTGGACCTCTACCGTCGCCGCCTCGAGTCGTCTCCGGCGCCTTAGATCCTTCCGATCTCTTTCTGATGGGGCTTGTGCTGCCCTCCTCTTCCACGATCAGCGCCATGGATGTGGGTAACGCCCTACTTCGCTCGCATTTCTGGGTTTCCTTGAAATCCTCCTTTGCTAGGGTTTTCTCTTCATCATCGATTTGGATCAATCGTGCTTACATTGTGTAGTAGTGTGGTAGCTCTCTAGGGGATGTGATACTAAATATTGTCTTTGTGCAAACAAATTGGACATTCTTGCTCCGATTGGATCGAAGTCATACCCTAACCGTCCGCAGCAACCGGTACAACCGCCATTCATGGCGGTAGAACTGGGGCATGACCGATACAACCAGGACCTGAAGGCCCATTTTGCCTACACATCCTCAATATTTGTGTATTCCATCCCCGTCTTGATGGGTACCAATTCTTATCTATATATTACCCTATTGCTTTGCTCTGGTAGGTGGTTCTCACTTCAGAGGAGGTGGCTCGCGTCAGAAGAGGAATCGGGATCGGAAGTCTGCAGAGCCGGATGTGGAGGTGAACCGACCGACTCAGTTTTCTCGCCGTCAGAGGTCCTCTATACCACTCCTGGGAAACCCGTGTCCAAGATGTGCCTGGCAGAGTTTCATTGCTTCAGGGTTCAGAATACGTACTCGGGTTCTCGTGCTCCGGGATAGAATCATCTGATGTTCTGTACAACTTAGCAGTTAAGCATAGTTGCAGACTTCTACGGCAAGTTCAAGAACAAGGTGACCAACATGTGGGCCATTGACCTTACGCACATGTGGTCCATAGAGCACAAGGAGTACTTTAAGGATGCTCTTGCCGTATGTGAGGAGTTTGATCTTGTCAAGCTCATGGATATTCAACGTGACATGGATCCTCAACTCATCCAACAGTGGTATGCCACTATTCACTTTGGGACCGATGATCACCGCACTATTACTTGGATGACTCGTGACCAGGTATGCTCAACTCCATGGTCTGACTTCTGTGCTACTTTGGGCTACCATTGTGATGCGTACGGGCATGGTGTTGCCTTCACCCGTTAAGGCCCGTTGGCGTCTGATCCTGCAGTACTTGCTCCACTATACATTCAGGGCCGTGGGATTCCAGGTGAGTCCAAGGACCTAAGGTTGCTTTATGACATCATTCATCACATCTACTAGAACATGCGGATACCCAAGGTGGGGAATCAAGATCGGATCTATAACTTCTTCATTGACATGATGATCACGACTCGCTTTGAGAAGGGCAAGGGTGTTCAGTTGGATGTGCCAGACGTGCTTTGGCAAGAGATGTTTTGCTGCGTGACGAGCAAGTCTTGTCCCTCCTTTGGTCCTTACATTATCAAGTTTCTGCACATGTATTGGGAGGCCAAGTTCTAGGGTCAGGCCTTGATTAAGGATCCCTCTCTCCTCATTCTCATGCTCGCAAGAAGCTAAAGATCAAGCAGCACAAGGCTCCCCGCTTTGAGAACAAGGATAAAGGGAAGATGGACACTGAGTATGCTGCTTCCAGTGATTCTGACTTTGAGCTTCTCGGGTGTAAGGCCCGATATGCGGTACTGTTCCAGATCTAGATGTTTCCATCCAGGTCCGGGGATGAAGCACATATCGGTCCCACCACGACATATGACACTGCCATATGCTCCCGATGTCCAACATGATATCACAACATTAAAAATACAAGATTACAACATCTCATACAATCGGCATACAACTGCCTTAATACAATACATCAGCGGAAGATACATGTCTGAGTACATACTACAATCAAATGCCTAATGGCAAAGATAAAACACGCCACACGGGTCCAGGCTCTCCGCCGGGATCCGCCTAACTAGTCATCGTCGAGCCTCCGCGAAGGCGTCCAGAAGAAGGGTCGCCGAGCTCCTTTGTAGTCCAAGTTCGGTTGCTTAACGTGCGTAAAAGAGAAAATAAGGGGTCAGCTATATCAACAAGTCTTGTAACTAACTTCTCACGGTAAGATGGGGGAAGTGGTTGAGGTTGCAGCCGCACTAGCAATATATGAAGTGGCTAACGATCTAGTTAGAGTAAGATGAGAAGCCAAGCACTCGATGAGGAATCGCCTCCAACAAGTCTGCTATCAGCTACTTACGCAAACATAACACCTATCATATACTTGTCCTCCCCTTCACATCCCGACGAAGAAGAAGCAGTCAAGGCACACACATGTTGATCAAGTTATTAAATATGATTCAATTGATGTTATCTATGAACAAGACGTAGGTTCCAAGTTGTCCATAACCGTGGACACGGCTTCTCAAAAATATTTAACTCTGCAGGGGTGTACCAACTTCCCATTACAAAGATTCGCACGCCCATTACTCTCAGTTGCTACCCATCACAGCCAACGATTTTACGATTTAGTTCCGAGAGATCCGAAACGACAGGTCCCTCTAACTAATAACGCACAAATAAGGGTGGCCCCCGGGGAGTCGACACCCAATCCAAGAGCCGGTCGCGCCCTCGAATCAGACTCTTTCGTATGGCCAAGGTCGGGGTTAGTCTCACCTGAACAGCAGGGGATTTCCCTAGCTCACCAGTAGGGACCAACAGAGAAACCATGTCTCCGCTGGCCCGGGTTGTCTGTAAATATTCTGGGAGCTCACCTGTCACACACTTGGTCTCAAATGGTAAATCAGCTTGGGCCACCACTAGAAATGTTTGGAGCTAGGTAGGTAAGAAAAGGGGACCCCATAGTATCCCACACGCTGTTAGGCACGCTCAGTCGTAGAACCAATACCCGGAACTCGGATCCTAGGTGACTCGAATGGAACAAAACGCCGAGGCGGGATAGCCTAACCTTCCATCATTCGTCAAATATAGTCAACATTATAATAATCATATCATCCACAACAATATAATAATGTGATAGCCCAATCCAAGGAGTAACAGGATAACAGTTGAAAGCATCCTAACCATGCATACTAAGAAGTGGTTAAGCAAGCAAGGTAAATGGCCAAACAATGGTTTGTTAGGATGTGGGGGGGACATGGTTGTTTGGGTTTATTTGGGAGGCATAAATATGAAGGGGTGGGATCAAGCAATTATTCTATCCTATACCTAAGCACAAGTGACCTGAAAGTTATAAGCAATAAATATGATCCCCCTTACCTGATGAGAAGACGAAGTCGAAGGTGTAGCCGATCGTAAGCTCGCATCGTCTCCGAGAGTAACCGCGAGAGCACACAAAAAGGAAACAGTTGAAAAACAATCGATGAGCAAGCTCTATTACTACGAAGCAATCACCCGCAAGCAACATCAAGAAGGGAACATGAGACAACGCACGGTATCGCATCTATCGTCGAGCGCGGTTACTAACGGGCTAAGTGGAGTACTCGTCACACATGACGATACCACACATTTAGAATGGTTCAAGTTGTTTAGCTACACAACATGAGCAAAGGTTGTTAACATGGCATCTCAGTCAAGCATGGCATATCACGCAATCATGGCAAGAGGTGAAGCATAAAGTAAACTATCTATGCTAGTCAATTTAAGTGAGGCACAATCCTAAAAATGGCATATCACTAAGTACCCCACGATAATTTAAGAATTTGGTACTGTTCTTCCCTAAACCATATTTTAGGTTGGTTAACAAAAGCAAAAAGTGGCATAAACACAAAGTACACTCCAAACGAAGTTACGATTAAAAAGATACAAGCATCACAATTTACGGCTACATGTTGTTAACATCAGGAAGCCTAGTTTAAAGCAATGAGACAATTAGCTAATAAATGCAAACATGCACCAAAATGATCTGTATCAATAGTAGCATGACAAGGAAGGCATGGCAACAAAGTTTCATGCATATGAGCATCAGGAACAGGTAATTGTAACGCATGCAAAAAGCAAGAATGTACTACTAGTCTAGGGACTTAGTGAAAAACAGGGCATGTGACAACAAACAGCAGGGTTGCACTTTAGGAGCTTGATTACTATATGAACGACAACCATATCATGGAAAATAAAAGCATGGCATCAAAGTACACATAACAAGGAGAAAATAATTACATTGAAGCTAAAGCATATGAGGACGTATCATTAACTATAAGGCATCAAAGTAGCAACTTTATATAAAGAGCAGCACATGTTAACAAGGTCACCACCTTGGAGCAAGATATAAATTAGTTACAGCAGGCAAACATGACAAAGGAATTCATCTAAATGAAGTACACATGAATCTTAACACATACAAGAAAGAATCAATAGCATAGGCATCATGGATGTGACACAAACATCAACCAAACTTGCAAGAAAATAATAGTCAGCAACAATAAACAATCTGGTGCCCACTTCGACAGTCATTTACATCAACTAGATGGCCTCAAATCAATTAAGTCGCTAAATCAAAACAGTAGAGCACACAAAACTGAGCACTTTTCATTTTGGGCGCAAGTTCATACGGGCTACGGATTTAACAAAAACATCGTTGCAACACAGCAAAACGGAATAAAATCTCATGGACTTATCAAAATAAGGAAAAGAAACTCAGGAAAAAAATAGAAGGGGCACTCGGGCCTCACCATGGGCCAAGCCCGTCCGGCGTGAGCGGCGAATAGCTAGGCACCGCACTGGGCGGGAGATGGCCGAGGAGGTTGGTCGGGTCGTGCGGGGGTTGTGTCGGCCCACGTGGACAAGCCGGCCCATGGCGGCGGCGCGGCTGGTGCTGGGCTGCTCCGGCCCAGCCCACGGTGGCGGTGGCGTTTGGCCCCGGATCGGGGCCGTCTCCGTCGCGGGTGGCGGCGGCGGGCTCCGGTGGCCACTCTGGCAAGGACGTCGGCGGCACTCGACAAAGGGTGGGCCCGAGGCGGTGTAGGGAAGGTGTGGCGAGGCCGCGTGGTGAGGATCAGGCGGGTACAGACGACAGGGTAGCCACGGCGGCAGCGCGCCTCAGGCGCCAGATGGGCCACGGCGGGTGACGCCTGCTGGGGCCCAGAGTGGGCTGGCTGGATGGGAGGGCTACTTGGCTGCATCTGGAGCGTCTAGATGTAGATCCAACGGCTGAAATTGCTTGGGATTAGGGTTTCGGGGAGATGAGGACTTGGGGGTAATTTTGGGGCAGATCTGAGGGGGTGGCTGCAATTTTTACAAGGGGGAAACCGTAGAAGGGCTAGGGGATAGTGGTGGTCTATATATAGGCTGGCCTGGGAGACAAGTTTACAGAAACGCCCTCGGTTTTCTCTGTCGCGCCCGATATTCCACGTTTCTGACCGCCAGGAGTCCATACGACCTCCGATTCGGGCGAAATCTCGAACCACGTACTTAGAGCGGCGAGCCCGTCGATTCCACCTCACTTTGATACCGTTTTGATAACACTTTTCCGGCTCCCAATAAAATAATACGTTTATTAAACAAACAGGGTGTTCGTTCCGATGGCGATGTCTGGTCTCGTGCCGGACGTTGCGACGGTGCTCGGGTGAACCCGGTATCGCAAAGGTCGTGTGTCGTTTGGGAAAAAGGTTTAGTCATGCATGCCGGTACGAGAAAGAGGGGGAGAAAAATTCACCGATTAATAATTCAGCGAAGCAAATACTGCAAACAATTCTAACAAGCAACGGAATAAAGCAACAATCAATTTTTTCTAATTTGGGTGAAAATCCCGTGTTGTTACAATACAACACCAGCAACAAGGGATCTCGTCCCGAGATCCTGGATGATCCGGGGGAGAAGGGGAGGGAAAACAGAGTCGACAATCCTCAACACGCCCAACAAGTGTCTCTGCTCCATGTCGAACGACGAACTTACATCGAGATAAATTTCCGAAGAGAGACTACAACGTCGGAGAACGAAACCATCAGGTGATCAAGAGGAAGAATGACAACGAGAACCGGATCAAAAGATAGTGTTCCCACTCGAAATCGTGAAGACACCAGGCCCGAGGATGGATGGCAATGAATGACCAAGATGTTAACCAGAGTCGGAGAAGCTAAAGGTTCTACATGAATTCCCAAACCTGAGATCAAAATCGAGACAATACGCTGCAAGCAAGGCATTGTAACGGTTCCGAAACTGCACTTACTCAAGATCCTAGAGTTTTAAATGGGATAAGGCGAGAATAAAACACTTACGACACGTGTCCTGACCAGAGCGTGGGTAAGGAGGAAAAAGAATCCTACTCTTCGATAACTAACTTAGTAACTAAAAAATAGTTTTTGTCTAGACTCGACTTCGGCCAGAAAATGGATCCTACGGTCGGTAAGGCTCTAATACCATGTTATAAGGCCCGATACGTGGTATTGTTCCAGATCTAGATGTTTCCATCCAGATCTGGGGACGAAGCACATATCCGACCCACCGTGACATATGACACTACCATATGCCCCGGATTTCCAACATGATATCCAACACTACATATACAAGAATACAACATCTCATACAATCAGCATACAACTGACTTAATACAATACATCAGCGGAAGATACATGTCTGAGTACAGACTACAATCAAATGCGTAATGGCAAAGATATAACACACCATTTCCGTAACCACACGGGTCCAGGCTCTCCGCCGGGATCCGCCTAACTAGTCGTCGTCGAGTCTCCGCGAAGGCGTCCATAAGAAGGGTCGTCGAGCTCCTCAGTAGTCCAAGTTCGGTTGCATAACGTGCATAAAAGGGAAAATAAGGGGTGAGCTATATCAACAAGTCTTGTAACTAACTTCTCACGGTAAGATGGGGGTAGTGGTTGAGGTTGCAGACGCACTAGCAATATATGAAGTGGCTAACGATCTAGTTAGATTAAGATGAGAAGCCAAGCACTCGATGAGGAATCGCCTCCAACAAGTATGATATCAGCTACTTACGCAAACATAACACCTATCCTAGCCTTGTCCTCCCCTTCGCATCCCGACTAAGAAGAAGCAGTCAAGGCACACACACGTTGATCAAGTTATTAAGTATGATTCAGTTGATGTTATCTATGAACAAGACATAGGTTCCAAGTCATCCATAACCGTGGTCACGGCTTCTCGACAAGATTTAACCCTGCAGGGGTGTACCAACTGCCCATTACAAGGCTCCGCACGGACGCCCATCACTCTCAGTTGCTACCCATCACAGGCAACCATTTTATGATTTAGTTCCGAGAGATCTGAAATGACAGGTCCCTCTAATTATCAACGCACAAATCCGGGTGGCCCCCGGGGAGTCGACATCCAATCCAAGAGTCGGCCGCGCCCTCGAATCGGATTCTTCCGTATGGCTAAGGTCGGGGTTAGTCTCGCCTGAAGAGCAGGGGACTTCCCTATCTTACCAGTGTGGACCAACAGAGAAACCATGTCCCCGCTGACCCGGGTTGTTTGTAAATCTGATGGGAGCTCACCAGTCACACACACGGTTTCAAATGGTAAATCATCTTGGGCCATCACTAGAAATGTTTGGAGCTAGGTAGGTAAGAAAAGGGGACCCCATAGTATCCCACATGCGGTTAGGCACGCTCAGTATCCCACACGCGGTTAGCCCAATCCAAGGAGTAATAGGATAACATTTGAAAGCATCCTAAGCATGCATACTAAGTAGTGGTTAAGCAAGCAAGGTACATGGCCAAACAATGGTTTGCTAGGATGTGGGGGGATATGGCTGTTTGTGTTTATTTGAGAGGCATAAATATGAAGGGGTGGGATCAAGCAATCGTTCTATCCTATACCTAGGCACAAGTGACTTGAAAGTTATTATCATGATATATGCACCCCCTTACCTGATGAGAAGACGAAGCCGAAGGTGTAGCCGATCGTAACCTCGCATCGTCTCCGAGAGTAACCGCGAGAGCACACAAGAAGGAAACACTGGAAAAACAATCGACGAGCAAGCATCTATTACTACGGAGAAATCACCATCAAACGACATCAAGAAGGGAACACGAGACAACGCACGGTATCGCATCTATCATCGAGAGCGTTACTAGCAGGTTAAGTGGAGTACTCATCAGACACGACGATACCGCACATTTAGAATGGTTCAAGTTGTTTAGCTACACAACCTGAGCAAATGTTGTTAACATGGCATCTCAATCAAGCATGGCATATCACGCAATCATGGCAAGAGGTGAAGCATAAAGTAAACTATCTATGCTAGTCAATTTAAGTGAGGCACAATCCTAAACATGGCATATCACTTAGTACCCCCACGATAATTTAAGCATTTTGTACTGTTCTGCCCTAAACCAAAATTTAGGTTGCTTAACAATAGCAAAAAATGACATAAATACAAATTACATGAAATTCTAGTCAAGTTACATGTAAAGAACACTCCGAACGGAGTTACGGTTAAAAAGATACATGCATCACAATTTACGGGTACATGATGTTAACATCAGGGAGCATAGTTTAGAGCAATGAAACAATTAGCCACTGAATGCAAACATGCACCAAAATGATGCGTATCAACAGTAGACATGACAAGGAAGGCATGGCAACAAATTTTCATGTATATGAGCATCAGGAAGAGGTAATTGTAGCTGATGCAAAAAAGCAAGAATATACTACTGGTTTAGGGACTTAGTGAAAAACAGGGTATGTGACAGCAAACAGCAGGGTTGCACTTTAGGAGCTTGATAACTATATGAACATCAACCATATCATGGAAAATAAAAGCATGGCATCAAAGTACACATAACAAGGAGCAAATAATTACATTGAAGCTAAAGCATATGAGGCATGTATCATTAACTATAAGGCATCAAAGTAGCAACTTTATAAAAACAGCAGCACATGTTAACAACGTCACCAACTTGGAGCAAGATATAAATTAGCTACAGCAGGAAAACATGACAAAGGAATGCATCTAAATGAAGTACACATGAAGCTTAACACATACAAGAAAGAATCAATAGCATAGGCATCATGGATGTGACACAAACAACAACCAAAGTTGCAAGAAAATAACAGTCAGCAGCAGTAAACAATATGGTGCCCACTTCGACAGTGATTTACATCAACTAGATGGCCTCAAATCAATTAAGTCACTAAAGCAAAACAGTAGAGCACAAAAAAATGAGCACTTTTCATTTTGGGCGCAAGTTCATATGGGCTACGGATTTAACAAAAACATCGTCGCAACACAGCAAAGAAAATTAAATCTCAGGGACTTATCAAAATTTGGAAAAGAAACTCAGGATAGAAGGGGTGATGGGGCCTCACCATGGGCCAAGCCCATCTGGCGTGAGCGGCGGATAGCTAGGCACCGCACTGTGTGGGAGATGGCCAAGAAGGGTGGTCGGGCCGTGTGGGGTTGTGCCGGCCCAGGTGGACACACCAACCCATGGCGGCGGCGCGGCTGGTGCTGGGCTGCTCCGGCCCAGCCCACGGTGGCGGTGGCAGTTGGCTCCGGCTCGGGGCCGTCTCCGTCGCGGGTGGCGGCGGCGGGCTCCGATGGCCACTCCAGCGAGGACGGCGGCGACACTCGACGAAGGGTGGGCCCGAGGCGGTGCAGGGAAGGCGTGGCGAGGCCGTGGGGTTCGGATCCGGCGGGTACAGACGACACGATGGCCGCTGCGGGGTCTCGGCGGCGCGGCAAGCTCCGCTACGCGGGCTTCCATGGCAGGGGCCGCGCTGCTTGCTGCACTGAATAGAGGAGAGGTGAGAGAGGAAGGTGGGAGAGGGAGAGGCAAGGTGGCCCGGCGACCTAGGCAGGGGAGGCGCACGGCGGCGCGAATCGGTGGAGGCGGCGCTCCGGCGAGGCGCTCCGCAGCGACGGTGCGGCTCGGGCGCTAGATGGGCCGTCGCCGGCCCGTGGCGGCGGCGGCCCGGCGAGACTCGGAGTGGGCTGGCTGGCTGGGAGGGCTACGTGGCTACATCTAGAGCGTCCAGATGTAGATTCAACGGCTAAAATTGCTTGGGATTAGGGTTTCGGGGAGATGAGGACTTGGGGGTAATTTTGGGGAAGATGTGAGGGGGGTGGCTGCAATTTTTACAAGGGGGAAACCCTAGAAGGGCTTGGGAGAGTGGTTGTCTATATATAGGCTGGCCTAGGTGGCCAGTTTACACAAACTCCCTCGGGTTTCTCTCTCGCGCCCGATACTCCATGTTTCTAACCGCCGGAACCTTCGTTTCGGGCGAAATCTCGAACCACGCGCTCAGCACGGCGAGCCCGTCGATTCTACCTCACTTCGATACCGTTCCGTGAACATTTTTCTGGCTCCCAATAACATAATCCGTTTATTAAATAAACGGGGTTTTTTGTTCGGATGGCGATAGCTAGTCTCGTGCCGGACGTTGCGACGGTGCTTGGGTGAACCCGGTGTCGCAAAGGTCGTGTTGCATTTGGGAAAAAGTTTTAGTCACACATGCCGGTACGAGAAAGAGGGGGAGAAAAATTCACCGAATTTGGCGAAGAAAATACTGCAAGCAATTCTAGCAAGCAACAAATATATTTTTTAATTTGGGTGAAAATCCCGGGCTGTTACATCGGGGCTGACAAGTCATCTTGGGCCAAACTCAAGGCTAAGGTTAGCAAGACCTTCTGCCTTTAGGTTGATATTCAACCATTTGTATCTTGCCCATAAGCGCGAGATGGAAAGCCGGGCACGCCATATTCAGATGATGAAGGATCTGAACATTGATATTCAAAGTGGGTCCGAGAAGAACATCACTACCGAAGACAGGTGGATCTCTGAGTAGTACTCTAGGTGGACTGATAGTGATGACACTCCACCACCGACCGTCGACACTTCCCCGCCTCTGGTGTTTGATGAGGATGAGATTCACTTTGAGCACTTGCCTGATCCAGTGGACTCCAGTTACTCTGACGCCGACGCCACCGAGGATTCTGAAGAATCACTAGTACAAAACAGGCCTTTGGATATGAGCAAAGGCCACGACCCGAACACGAACCTGTTCTACTGGCCGAATTGCACCGGTTTGTGAGGCCGGGCTTTAGAACCGGTTCGTGTGATGGGCCCGAGGCCAACAGCAACCTGCCACCACACCTTTAGAACCGGTTTTTATTACAAACCTGTGCTAAAGGTGTGGCGGAAGATTGCCGTTGGGCTGGGGGGCCCGCTAGAACCTTTAGCACCCGTTGGTGCTACCAGCCGGTTCTAGTGTCCCACCTTTAGAACCGGCTGGTGCTACCAACCGGTGCTAAAGATATAGCTATATATACTCCTTCTTCTTCAACATGAGCCGGCCAAGCTCATTCTCTATTTTTGAAGCTCACTTCTCTCTTTTCTCGAGTTCATCCTCCATTTTGGCCAAGATTTGTGAAGATTTGAAGAAAACCTTCTACATCCAAGTGTTCACAAAGGTTAGCAGCTTTGTCCTCTCTCAGTTTTGCTAGATTAGCTTGTGTTATGCTCTATATGTGTAGATTCGTGGACTTTAGTTTGGGAGCTAGCTATATAGTGATATGTGGAGTTTATTTGATTTATATGCACTTTGAGCTCAAGTTAATTAGTATGCATATTTGTAGTGATTGCTTAGTGCCTTCTCGCACACGGACGTATAGTTACCACCGTCGATCGCCCCCATCGTCCCTCTTCACCGGCACCACCTTGGTGAGCCTCTATATATGTGTTTCTTATTTTTTTTATATAAGAAATTTTATTTGTATAATTTAGATAGATACTTGTCTAATTTTCTTACTTGTATGATTCTTTTTTATACATAGTGCGATGGTTATGGTATCCGCGCATGTCGGCCCTCGTCCTGTCTATGATTCGGATGTGGTATATATATATATTATCTTTTATAACTATTAATTTGTTCCATTTTTCGTGTTTGAAAATGATGACCAATTAAGTTGACATAGATATTTTTATCTAGGAGGTATGTGAACCGCAGATTGAAACTGACCCTCTGGTTGAGCGGTTAAATTTAGTTGAAAAAGAAAACGAGTATTTGAAAGAAAAACTGAAAAAGTTGAAGAAGAGAAGATGATATTGGAGTTGTACGTTGCCGATGTCGTCGGCGATCACAAGAACAAGATGGATGTAATGCGCATGAAGATTAGGAAAATTAGAAAATATGCCCTTACTAAAGAGGCTTGGTATCATTATGCTGTTGGAGAAATTGGTACCTTTGTTGCGATATTGATCGCATTTATTATTGCATTTAAATGCTCTACGTAGATAGTTTTATGTTGTTTTTATGATAATAAGTATGTGTATGAACTTTATGTATGATCAACTTTATGTATGAACAACCTTTATGCATGTATGATCAATTTTATGTATATGAATTACTTGTATTAATTTTATCTTTTCGATGTTGTGCCATTATGAAGATGAGTCGGCAATGGATGTACGACGAAGACCGACGCTCTGGCGAGTTCATTAATGGCTTGCATAGTTTTCTACAAGTGGCTGAGGCTAACAAGAGGAATGGTTTTATGTGTTGTCCATGTGGTGTCTGCAAGAATAATAAGATCTACTCTTACTCAAAAGATATTCACCTCCATCTGTTTAAGCATGGTTTCATGTCCGACTATAACTGCTGGACCAAGCACGGAGAAAGAGGGGTTCAGATGGAAGAGAATGAAGAAGATGAGGATGATGACAGGTATCCTCGGTTCCAGCTGCCTGAATACAGTGGTACAATGGGGGAACAGAATGAAGAACTAGAGAAAGAACAAGAAGGTGAAGAAAAGGCATCACATGAGCTTGATGATGAGATTCGCCATGTCATTATTGATGCACAGAGAGGATGCGAAAGCGAAAGGGAGAAGTTGAAGTTCAATCGCATGTTAGAGGATCACAAAAAAGGATTGTACCCAAATTGCGAAGAGGGAAACACAAATCTCGGTGCCGCACTGGAATTGTTGAAATGGAAGGAAGAGTATGGTATACCTGACAAGGGATTTGGGAAGGTACTGAAAATATTTAAGAAGAGGCTTCCAGAGGATAACGAATTGCCGGACAACACTTACGAAGCAAAGAAGCTTGTCTGCCCTCTAGGACTAGAGGTGCAGAAGATACATGCATGCCCTAATGACTGCATCCTCTACCGTGGTGAGTACGAGAATTTGAATGAATGCCCGGTATGCGGTGCATTGCGCTATAAGATCAGACGAGATGACCCTGGTGATGTTGAGGACGAGCGCCCCAGGAAGAGGGTTGCTGCCAAGGTGATGTGGTATGCTCCTATAATACCACGGTTGAAACGACTGTTCAGAAACAAAGAGCATGCCAAGTTGTTGAGATGGCACAACGAAGACCGTAAGAAAGACGGGAATTTGAGACACCGCGCGGATGGGTCACAATGGAGAAAAATCGAGAGAATGGAAGAAAAGGAAAATGGAAAGTTTACAAAGGATCCCAGGAACATATGGTTTGGTTTAAGTGCAGATGGCATTAATCCTTTTGGGGAGCAGAGCAGCAATCATAGCACATGGCCCGTCACTCTATGTATCTACAACCTTCCTCCTTGGAAGTACATGAAGCGGAAGTTCATTATGATGCCAGTGCTAATCCAACGCCCTAAGCAACCCGGCAACGACATTGATGTGTACCTAAGGCCATTAGTTGAAGAACTTTTACTGTGGTGGGCTAAACCAAGTGTACGTGTGTGGGATGAGAACAAACAGGAGGAATTTGATCTACGAGCATTGCTGCTTGTAACCATCAATGATTGGCCTGCTCTTAGTAACCTTTCAGGACAGACAAACAAGGGATACAAGGCATGCACACACTGTTTAGATGAGACTAAAAGTATATATTTTCCCAACTGCAATAAGAATGTGTACCTGGGACATCGTCGGTTTCTTCCGACCAATCATCCCTTAAGAAAGAAAGTCAAGCATTTCAAAGGCGAGGCAGATCACCGGAAGAAGCCTGTCCGCCGTACTGGTGATGATATACTTGATATGGTCAAGGATTTACCAGAGCAAGTAGTCTTTGGAACGGGTCCTGGTGGAAAATCTGTTCCGCATGACACTGACGGACACGCACCCATGTGGAAGAAGAAATCTATATTTTGGGACCTACTCTATTGGAAACACCTAGATGTCCACTCTACAATCGACGTGATGCACGTGACGAAGAATCTTTGCGTGAACCTGCTAGGCTTCTTGGGTGTGTATGGGAAAACAAAAGATACACCGGAGGCAAGAGAGGACAAGAAACATATGAACGAAAAAGAAGGCATGCCCCCAAAGCAGTACGAGGGTCAAGCCAGCTACGCTCTTACCAAAGCAGAGAAGGAAATCTTTTTTGAATGCATGCTCAGTATCAAGGTCCCGTCTGGCTTCTCGTTGAACCTAAAGGGAATAATAAATATGACAGATAAAAAGTTTCAGAACCTAAAGTCTCATGACTGCCACGTGATTATGACGCAACTTCTCCCGGTTGCATTGAGGGGGCTTCTACCAGAAAATGTTCGATTAGCCATTGTGAAGCTATGTGCATTCCTCAATGCAATTTTCAGAAGGTAATCAATCCAGAAAGTCTACCAAGGTTACAAAATGATTTGGTCCAATGTCTTGTCAGTTTTGAGTTGGTGTTCCCACCATCCTTCTTCAATATTATGACGCACGTGCTGGTTCACCTGGTCGACGAGATTGCAATTCTGGGTCCTGTATTTCTACACAATATGTTCCCCTTTGAGAGGTTCATGGGAGTCTTAAAGAAATATGTTCGTAACCGTGCTAGGCCAAAAGGAAGCATCTCCATGGGCCATCAAACAGAGGAGGTCATTGAGTTTTGTGTTGACTTTATTCCTGAACTTAAGCCGATTGGTCTTCCTGAATCGCGGCATGAGGGGAGAATGGGTGGAAAAGGCACGCTAGCATCGCGCCCAATAATATGTAGGGACGTAGAATCTTGGAAGAAATCACACAATATTGTTCTACATAATTCATCCTTGGTGGCCCCGTATATCGATCAACACGAGAATATTCTACGCTTAAAAAAACCGGAGCAGTCTGAAGTCTGGATTAAGAAGGAACACAATAGGACTTTCAACGGTTGGTTGCAAGAACATCTCACGGGGTAAGGACACTGTTGAAGAGGAGTTGTACTTGTTGTCCGGCACACCATCTTTGACTATAATTACTTTCAAAGGGTACGAGATAAATGGGAATACATTTTACACGATCGCCCAAGATGAAAAGAGCACCAACCAAAACAGTGGTGTCCGCTTTGATGATGCAATCAACAATAAGCAAAAGGTCACATATTATGGTTACATAGAGGAGATATGGGAACTTGACTATGGACCTGATTTTAAGGTCCCTTTGTTTCGGTGCAAATGGTTCAATCTGACAGGGGTAAAGGTAGACCTGCAGTACGGAATGACAACAGTGGATGTCAACAATCTTGGGTACAGAGAGGAACCATTTGTCCTAGCCAATGATGTGGCTCGGGTTTTCTATGTGAAGGACACGTCTAGCAAAACGAGAAAAAGGAAAGATAAGGAAGCGAATACATCATACGGTGAGCCAAAGCGCCACATAGTTCTTTCAGGGGAAAGAAACCTTGTGGGAGTGGAGGACAAGACAGACAAGTCAGAAGATTATGAAAAGTTTCATGAAATTCCTCCCTTCACCGTAAAGACTGACCCAAGCATTGTGTTCAATGAAGAAGATTTTCCATGGTTACGGTGCAAAAAGAAAGGGAAACACGCGAAGAAATAGTATGCAGGGAATCCGAATGATTTGTATTCGGTCGATGAACTGAAAGATTTCTATGTGTAGAACAAAACACAAGGTTTCCCCTACATACAGCCCGACGGTGGCTCATGAGTGCAAGCATATCAATGCACCATCGGACGTATTCAGGGAATCCGAATGATTTTTATTCGGTCGATCATGAACTGAAATATTTCTATGTGTAGAACAAAACACAAGGTTTCCCCTGATTATTTTTTTCCAAATGACCCTGAAAATGGTTGAAACTTGGCATGGTATCATCACTTGACCCATATAACATGTGTGCAAAAGTTGAGAGGGTTACGACAAAAACTGGATGCACTTCGTGTACAAACTGGAGCATCTCTTTCGCAGTGTGAGGGTTTTAGACGAAAACTCATCTGTTACAAAGGCATTTCCTTTTTCTAAACTTTTTTGAACTCAAGACTTTTTGTGCATTCAATATGTACCATTCAAAGCCACATACTAAAATTTGAACCCTTTCTGACTTCATTTGCTATTTTTCATGCATTTAATGATTTATTTTGTGCCAAATGACCCTGAAAATGGAAAGCATCTACAGATGAACTCAGAAAAGGTTGAAACTTGGCATGGTATCGTCACTTGACCCACATAACATGTGTGCAAAACTTGAGAGGGTTACGACAAAAATTGGATGCACTTCGTGTACAAACTGGAGCATCTCTTTCGAAGTGTGAGGGTTTTAGACGAAAACTCATCTGTTACAAAGGCATTTCCTTTTTCTAAACTTTTTTGAACTCAAGACTTTTTGTGCATTCAATATGCGCCATTCAGAGCCACATACTAAAATTTGAACCTTTCTGACTGCATTTTCTATTTTTCATGCATTTAATGATTTATTTTGTGTCAAATGACCCTGAAATGGAAAGCATTTACAGATGAACTCAGTAAAGGTTGAAACTTGGCATGGTATCATCACTTGACCCATATAACATGTGTGCAAAAGTTGAGAGGGTTATGACAAAAACTGGATGCACTTCGTGTACAAACCCTTTCTGACTTCATTTGCTATTTTCCATGCATTTAATGATTTATTTTGTGCCAAATGACTTCAAAAGAATTACTAAAAACAAATAATCAATAAATATAAAGTATATATCTTTAGTACCGGTTTGTGATACGAACCGGTGCTAAAGGTCTCCACTCTTCCCGCTGAAAATTTGCCCGAAAAATTGAGTAAATTGGAGACCTTTAGCACCGGTTTGTGTTAGCAACCGGTGCTAAAGGGGCTTTAGTACCGGTTTGTGATACAAACTGGTTCTAAAGGTATCCTCTATATAACCCCGCCTCCTCACGGGGCAAACCACCGTCGCCCAGATCGAAACTTCACGACCCCAGTCTGCTTCGCTCTGCCGTCGTCATCGCCCTCTCCGCCAGGTTGCTGCGCTCCCCCGCCGTCGTCGCCCTCGCCGTCTCCGCTGTTCCTCTCCTTCGTCTCCGCCGGCTCCGCCGCTGGTGAGCTCTACTCTTCCCCCCTAGATGGATACTTTGCTAGATGAATACTTTGCTAGATGAATACATTGCTAGATGAATACTTTGCTAGATGAATACATTTTTCTATATGGATACTTTGCTAGATGAATACTTTGCTAGATGAATACTTTGCTAGATGAATATTTTGCTAGATGGACTTTTCTAGATGAATATTTTGCTAGATGGAATTTGCTAGATGAACATTTTGCTAGATGAACATTTTGCTAGATGAACATTTTTGCTACATGAACATTTTGCTAGATGAAATTTTTTGTTGTAAGCCTTGTAGTCAAGTATATATATGAAATTTTGTTAGTATATATATTGTTATAAATATTATTAGTATATATATTGTTCTAAATATTATTAGTATATATATATGAGATGTTCTACAATTTGAGCTATAGATCAATAGCTATTAACATGAAAATATTAAGATATTTTTAGTTTTAATTTTATTAGTTTCATTAGTGAGAATGAAGGCCCGCATCCTTATTACCGTCGCGCTCCGGGAGTTCTTAACGGGATGCGCAATGTCTTGGACTGGGCTCCGCCGGGATGGCACTAGGAGGTGGTTTCCGGGGTGCGTCGCTTAGCGAGGTATCCGGGTCTTGTCGTCGACCCGGATCTTCTTTGGTGGCGGTCGCGTGGGCCACAGTCGGTGCGGAGGGAGCCGGCCCCCGAGGAGGTTGTACGCCGACGTATCAGGGAGGAGGACGACCACGTCCGTCGCTACATGGAGGCGTTGGACGCCGGGTACTACAGTTTATGGCAGGTGCTTCAGGGATCTCACCCTAGCTACGAGTGGGTGATGGTTCCTTCTCTTTGGGTGTCCACCGCCAGCCGTAGCCGACATCGTTTACTGTTTTAGCTAGTGATATTTTATATATATATATATATATATATATATATGTACTAGCTCTAGTGATCGACATATATATTAGTGTTGCATATATGTGAACTGGATTATTCGAGATGTAAGCTGGATTATTATTCTAATATTATTGTTGCATGTGAACTTGATTATTTGAGATGTCATTTTCTATATTTTATCTTTTTCTGCATCTCGTCGATATTAGTTAAGCTATGGACGACGTGTTCAATAGCGGCAGAGAGCAAGAAGATGATATGTACGAAATTATCGCCGAAGCCGATATCGGTCCTCATGATGACGCCGATATCGGTCCTCATGATGACGCCGATATCGATGATGACGGCTCACGATATCTGAATGATTCCGGTGCGGGAATGTTCGACGAAGGAGAAGAACAAGATCTTCAATTAACAACAAAGTCTGCCGAGGTATATATATATAAATATATATATAAGGCCTCTGGTGATCATAAAATTTACAAATAATTGATTTGTCACTAATAGTTAAAAAATATTTCTTCTTCTAGAAACCCGGATCGAGAAAATCTTCTTCAAGCAAAGAAAAACGTGGCCCGGCCAAATTGTCGCGGGATGATGTAAAGTACAACTTCTATGGGATCGGTTTGATGGGCCAGCCGAATGCTCCGGAAGCTCACATGAAGAAGTGGATAGCTATATGCGGAGTAATTGTTAGAGATAACATCCCGATTAGCACTCAAGAATGGCATCAGCCAAAGGAAGGTGGAAACAAGAGTTTTGTCAGCGATAGAGCAAAAGAGTATCTTTGGGCTAAACTCTTATCATATTTCACCCTACCTGATTGGGCGACACTAGACGATGTGTTGAAAGTCAAGCATGCTGGTCTTAAGAAGATGGGAGAACTATTCCGATCTTGGAAGGTAAAGCTATGGTCCAAATACGTCGCTAATAATAAGAAGACTCCAAATTTCACTAGAGCACTAGAGAAGGTACAAGCACATTGGGACAAATTTGTGGAGAACAACGAATCAGATGAAGCTAAACTTCAGTCGGAAATAAACAAGATTAATGCTGAGAAGCATAAGCTTTTCCATACCATGGGGACAGGTGGCTACAAGTTCGCGTCACCTAAGTGGGATGCATTTTAGAAGAAGCTGATTGCTGCAGGGGTCACTCCAGTCACAATATATTTTCCACCCAAGTGCAGGAGTTGGTTTTTTGGCCATGGGGGAAAGTTGGACCCAAAGACAGGGAAGGTGATTATAAAGGCAAGTCTTAAAGGAGCCGATCAAGAGATACTAAATGCAATTGATGATGCTAGGAATGGGATTTTCATCCCTGAGAGAGAGAACGACGAGCTTACATGCGCCCTCAAGAATCCTGAACATCCGGGACGAACACGAGGCGTAGGCGTTGTTCCATGGTACGAGGGGTTTGCGGAATATAAAGATACTTACAAAAGCCATGCAAGAAAGAACAAGCTGGAAGAAGACCGTCTTTCAAAGTTGGAAAATGCTATGAAGGATATGCAGGAGCGACTACAGGCGTCACTTAGCCAGCAACCGCAGCCAACTCAAGATCCACCTGAAGCAACTACCGTCCCATGTATGACGAAAAGCAGTGTGGGCTCCACGGGGTTCGATGATGGTCACTACCCCGTGGATGATATCACAGAGCAGAAATGTTGCGAGCTAATCTTCAAAATGAACAATATATCCATTAAGGTGGCGGACGGCTTTGCTTTAATGAATCCACCTGGAGGACTGCACCACTGCAATCTGATTCCACCTGGCTATGCTCGTGTCGGGGTGGATGAAGTTGTGACGGAATATCGAGAACTAAACCTTGATATTCCTGGAGGTGAAGGGCAGAAGACCCTCAGAGAAGCCAAACAAAGTGGTATCTATCTATGGAGAAAACAATGGATCATATTTCCATCCATTGTGTCAAGTCCAACGCGTTCGACATCAAGTTCACCACCACCCCCCGAGATGGAGTGCATCTCGACTCCTCAGCACCAGCCGAGTCTTGCACCCCTCCTCGAGATGGAGCGCAGTGCGACTCCGCAACATCAGCCGAGTCCTGCACCATCCATCCCCGAGATGGAGCATAGTGGGACTGATCCGCTGCGACGTCAGCCGAGTCCTGCACCATCCATCCCCGTGGAGCGCAGGGTGACTCCGCCGCGTCAGTCGATTCCACCACAACCACCCCACATCGTGAGTCCGCAGCGCCAAGCGATCCCACCAGCTCCCCCCGTGATGGATAAAAGGCAAACACAACAATCAAAACTTAATCGACCTCCGCCGCGACATCGCAGTCCACCGAAGAAGAAAACAAAAAAAGTTAAACCCCAGAAGAGTCCGCCGGTCTTACCCTGGGATAGGAGTGTAGATGAAACCAAGGCCATAGTGGATGAAGCCGTGGCGAAGCACCTTGCACCGAAACCTCCCTCGCCACCGAAGGAGAAAATACCCGAGGTAACAGTATAACACTTCATGAAGATGTTTCAAACCCCCTGTTAAGACCGTGTTCTCGGACTACGAATTCTCTATTAACAAGTCATTTCTGCAAAAGGGTTCAAGAAGCATCCACTCAGGAAGTACAAAATGCGGGAAAACTGTTGCCCAACTCGGAGAACAGACAGTGCAATGGATAGCCCTGCTCAAGGTGAATACCAAGAAGCGGGAAGAGATAACCGACGAACAAAGAGCATTTGCTAGAGAGGCGGGTCTTACTATTGAAAAATTTTTAAACCTTGATGACTTGTCCGGCGAGCCATCTCCAAAAAGGAAATATGCAAAAGGAGAGCCTATGGTCACTGAAGAAGAAGAGAAGCTATTATCAACGCAATTGCGCAACTTGCATAAGTGGTACATCACAGAAGCTATACCGTTCGACATGACCGGCTTCTGGATTCCGATCAGGCCAGATTATTTCGACAATGGAACTGGTGACTTTTGGATTGCAAATGAAGAATTATTTCACTTATTCCATCAATTGGCACTCGACAAATCTATCTTCAGTTTGTATTGTCTGTAAGTGATTTCTTTCTAGCTCAGCTCGTACGTCAATTACTGTATTATCCTCACTATATATATTCTTTTGTTCGTGGTATTACGCAGAATGAAGATGTACGAAATGAGAAAAGCTGGAGTCTTTGGCATTGGGTTCATTGACCCAAATACCATACATGAAGTAACAGTAAAACATAATACAGATTTCACGGAGACCCTTTTGCTTAAAAGTTTGAGGGATCTACATGCAGAAGAACATATACTATTTCCTTACAACTTCAAGTGAGTGTCATTATTTTCTACTACAAATTATAGTTTTGCTTACTCGATATTGTTATATAAGTGATACCCGCTTACTGTGCGCAGCTATCACTTCATCCTGCTAGACATTGAAATGGAAAGAGGAATGGTTACAGTAATGGACTCACTACGTAAAGATATTAGTGAGTATAAAGAAATTAAGAACTCATTCGCCAGGTAATTTTAATTATTATCACACATGTAGGCTTCTTTAGTGTTCACTTTAAGTTTTTGTTATATCAAGTAATTAATTCCTTTATTCATTTTCTTTGATGGTAGAGTTTGGGGAAAGTTCAAAAAACTCGAGCGCGGTGAATGGAAGGAGAAGCTGACATGGCAGTACGATAAATATGTGAGAGAACATTCGATTTAATTATATTTCTAGTTTCAATATACCATTATCATATATATGCTTGATTATTAAATCTGTTTGAATTCTATTTTGTTGTGAAGTGTATGAGGAAGACATCAGGGACTGAACCTTGTGCTTACATCGTAATGGAGAACAGTCGCTATATGACCCAAAAGTTCAATCAAAGAACAATGATGGTACGTAAATACTATCTAGACTTTGTTCTTACCATATGTAATATATTCATATATTGATCATCTTCTTAAAATAATAAGATTTGGGAGAAGCGGGATAAACTCAACATAAATGATCGCATGCGAGCAATTCAAGAGTAAATAGCGGGATTTCTTCTTTGTGAAGTCATAAATAATTCGACCGGAGAATTTCCTTACCATATGTAATAGGAAACTGGTGTGTTGTCCATATGATATAACTGTATGTATATTCAAATGCCCTCCACTGTTGTAGGCTCGAGGCAAGCAAAGAGGGGTGGTGGTGAGGCACTAGTACTATATATGATCGGTGTATATATATGTTGGAGGTACGATAATTCTACTATATATGATGGTTCTAGCTAGCTACGAGATATTCTACATGTATATATATATGCATTGTACATTATGTAATAGCGTAAAATAAACAGTAATCCTAAACCCAAAAGAAAATAATTAATAAACCCTAAACCCTAAACTATTAAAACCAAAAAGAAAATAATTAAAAAAACTTAAACCTCTAAACCTTTAGAATCGGTTTGTGTTACAAACCGGTGCTAAAGGTTCTCGAGCCCTCGCGCCCGACCTGCCACCACGTGGCTGGCTGCAGATCTTTTAGAACCGGTTCGTGAGCAACCGGTTCTAAAGGGGTTCACCCTCTAGCACCGAACCTTTAGCACCGGTGGACAAAACCGGTTCTAATGGCCTCCCAGAACCGGTTCTAATGACCTGTTTTGCACTAGTGAATGTTTAGTTGGGCGCTAGCATCGGACTCTTTCCCTTTTTGGTGTCTTGATGCCAAAGGGGGAGAAGTCATCTATTAGATGTTCGGGGATTTTTGTGTGGAGTTTGTTGGCTCCTTGTATCGTATGTGTGTTCATGTGTGTGTTTTATCTTGTATTCGCACTTTGAACCTTGTCATATTTGTTGTGTGCGTGGTGTAAGACATGTTATCATCTTGTGAGCTATTAACTCGTCTGCCTTATCATTTTCTCTCTTGTTCCTCTTTACTGCACCTAATTTCTTTTTTCTCTTGCAATAGCGGTTGGTCCACAAAATATACGGGGAGTGTTGAACCTAGGTTATGCAACTTGATTTTCAAAGGCTATCTTCAATGGTGCATATGTCTAGGGGGAGCCCGTCTACATTTTGCGAATCGTGTGTTTACCATATTATCCTTGTTGCAAATCCGTGTATTTTCATTGTCGGGACCCGGGGTTAGCGTATGCAAGACTCGCTAGAACACAATCATATGGAGAGCCGAGAACCGTACCCACTTGTCTAAGCAGACAAGGCCAATCACAGAACGTTCTCGGAAAGCATCGAACGTGAGGGGCATCCCATCCAGGCCGGATGATCAACTGAGATGGGTCCTCATCGTGCGCACACATGTCTAAATGATATGGGTGGTGAACTCCCATACTCATAGACAAGTCGCCTCAACCATACTATCGATTGTATTATAACCCTTACATAGACTTACTCCAGCCCGATCACTTAGTCGGGGTCTAGGGCGGGCTCGATCATACATCAAAGTGTGCACGAGACAGAGTCTCGAGCAATCGCATCGCGATGCCCCAAGCTGCGCACATCTAAGGGCCACTTCGTGTATAAAAGACCGCCAGCCAGATCACAACTAAGGTCTCGAAAACCCATACATAGACATGCATGTTATAAACATACATGCAGCACACATGCCTTGTATGAACAGCAGGTATCGTTGCAATTCTCTACAAAGTATACCTTTTATTGATAACTCTCACAGAGTGCACACAGAGATCACGAGACCGTGATCCAACATTACAACAAGCATGCGGAAGCAAATTATATTTGGATACAGACAAGTTTAACAAATGGCTTAAGAAGCCTTATTTAAACACAAGCCCTCCACGAGGGAACTAGTCTGCTGACTGGGACTACACTATCTTGGTCTTCAGTCGTCGAGCTCGAGGAAGAATCCACCTTCGGGGTCAGTGGGTTCATCTAAAACATAGAATAAGCAAACGTGAGTACAAAGTCGTACTTAGCAAGACTTACGTAGGAGCTATACTACTCATGCACATGTATCAAGGTAAAAGGGGGTGGGGTTCATAAGCAGAAGTGCCATCTTTGACTTGGCTAGTCCTGAACTACGAGTTGTAGACTTGATGTAAGAAGCATACACGAGTCCACTACATCTTCAAACAAATACACCACTATGGTGCCTTCCTCAACTTCCCCACGAGAAAGCACGCCATAGCCTCACGCCTATCTTGGCATGTTTTATAAGTATCCAGTACAAGTTGTCTAATAATCAAGCTAAGCTTTCCAAGCAGTCCCTTACCACGGACGCGTCTATTCGAATAGTTTTGTTAACCCTGCAGGGGTGTACCGCTACACACACATGACCATTAGTTACCGCCTTTGATCTCGACACCATTCAAGGGGTGTCAGCGAGGATGCTCACCACAACTGTTACCTCATAGCCGATCTAGTCCAAGAAAGCCACCTACCTGGGTTGGCTACCACTGTTGTGAACCCGGCCGGTTTACCGAAGTGGACCCAGATGATGTGTGCGTGGTGCATAAGCCGGTCTCGGCTGAGCCGTTCTCTCACTTAGCAGCCAGGCCACAAAACTACCAGAACTCCGAACTACTGCGACATCTGGACATCGAAAGGGATGAGTTAGTAGGTTGAGAGGGGTCAGTGAGCCCAATGTGTGGTTGTACTCTTCATCTTGGATCACCACACAAGAACTCGGACTTAGGGTGGTGTTCAACGAGACAACCCACTGTGTACTCCTACACAGCCTCTCATCGTTCACCTTGTATTAGGGTAGATTCACCAACACATTTCCACCATCATCATCATGATTGCTACCATCCCGATTCACATAACAGTATCATCATTGTTACAATCTAAGCATGCAATAAGCAGTAACAAATGCAGGGGCCACATGATATCAATCAACTCCTACATTTGCTAGGATTGTGGTTTGCTTACTACTGTGACAAATGATAGGTCATACAAAGGAATGGGTTCATCTATGCGGTAGAAAAGTAGCATGGTAATCATCCTAAACAATGCATAAGTGAGACTGAGAGGGAAGTGGGATTTTATCGACATGATCAATGGGGGTTTGCTTGCCTTGCTGACGAGGTTCAATTTCGGGATCTTCAACGAACGGGGCAGCCTCCTGTTCCGGTTCCACTTCTACTCGACAAACAACAAACAAGGAAGCAAAGTAAATACAATGCACAAGCACATGGTTGAAGGTTGAAACTTGATGTATATGCTTTTGATGTGTGAGGGTTTCCATTTAAATGAAGTGTATTGCAAAGGTTTTGCAAATTCAAACTTCAATTTGAATTTAAAAGGAATTCATATGCATTGTTCTCACTGTTCCCCCATTTTAAAATGGTCAAACATGAAAACAAAGTGCATATTCATAATCCTTGCATTTTTCTGATAATTTTACATATATTATATGGTTAATTTGGAGTTAAAATGAATTAGTTATGAATTTCCAAAGTTTAAGCTATTTTCTGGCTTTTCTGGAATTCCTTTAAATTGAAAATGCATTACTGCGTCACTCATGCTGTCGTCAGGGGGGGTTCTGACCAGGGGGTCCCACATGTAAGTGTCCCATGTGTTAATTAAAACGTTTAGTTTAGTTTTAAATTAACCCAAAGGTTAGTTAGGGCCTAGGGCCCACATGTCATTCTCTCTGCGGTTATTTAAACAAGTTTAATTTGTTTTAAACTTAACCAGGGATTTAAGGGCCTGGGGGGGCCCACCTGTAAGTCTCACAGTGGGGAGGGATTAGGGCTAATCCCCTACCACGTGGACCTCGTCGCCGGCGTGTCTCCGGCGACCTCCCGAGACGGCGGCGTCCGCGGGGACGGCGTTCCCGTGGTCCAAATCGAGCGCTACTTCCACTAGGTTGAAGCCCTCGTCGTCACGCTTCGATTGGATAAGGGTGCGGGTGCTGGGGTGCTCTGTACGCTCGCCGGCGACGAGTTTGGCGGTGACAGAAGCACGGACGCAGTGGAGCACGGCAAAGGTGAAGGACATGGCCCCGAGCTCGATTGCTTCACGGGTGCTCGCCGACGAGCACCACGGCGCAGCTGAGCTACGGCTCCCAAGGCAGATCGGCGTAGAGGAAGAGCTATGGCTCGCGGGGTTAGGGGGAAAGCTCACCAGGCTTTGGTGAACACGCTGGTGCAGTCTACGGAGGCGGGGAGGCTCTGGAGCTGCCGGATTTAGAGGTGGGTCCGCGGCGGCCAGAGACGAAGACGATGAAGCTAGCGAGCTCGTGGGGGCGCCGGGCTTCGATTCCTTCTGCACGGTGGGGTTGTAGACGACGGCGGAGCTGATGGACTTGGCGGTGCGTCCTCTCGTCGATGGTGGCCGCGTGAAGACGGCGGCGTGTTCCACGACTGCTCTCGGGTGGCGATGGATTCGAGCGGGAGAGAAAGGGGAGACGGCTCCCAGGGGGGAATGGACACGGCGTCTCCAGGGCGTCGTCGTGGCGAGGAGATAAGGCTTGGGGGCTCCTGTAAGGCTCTCGGCGTCGCGGTGGCGTCCACGACGCGCTCTGGCTCGACACCGAGCTGCTTGAGGAAGACGACAGCGGAGGAAAGTGGGCTTGGGCCGGCTGGGAAACAAGTTGGGCTGAAACAAAGGTAAGCCCTTTTTTCCTTTTTCCTTTCAGTTTTCTTTCTGTTATTTGTTGTGCCTTGCTAAATAAAATAGCTAGGCATTTTCTAAAATGCTGAAACTTTTTATATGGCTTCATAATATAATAGGCTAGCCACTTGTAAAGTTTGAACATTTTTAAAATTCAACTTATTTGAACTTTAAATCAAATAGGGGTTCTTGATTAATTCCAAGGTCCTGTTTGAATATTTGAAAAATCCATGAGCATGGAGTTGGTCCCACATCACTTGATATGTGATCACACTCATTTATGAGACTTTTCAAAAATGCAAAAGGAATTTTTGGAGCAACTTTATTTCTGGCCATTTGAATTAATTCATCTGGGGGGTGTTCCTTCTCCCATTTAAGTTTGAATTTGAATTCCATTTGATTTTATTTGATGAATGCAAGGTGACTTTGATCCTAGAACATTACCTAACAGAGGGTTCTGACAACTCGCCCGCACTCAACAGAATCTCGTCCCGAGATTCAGAAGTCTGCGGGAGGAAGGTGGGGTACTCGGCACTGAGACGGTCTTCTCTTTCCCATGTGGCTTCTCTCTCAGAGTGGTGTGACCATTGCACTTTTAGAAACTTAATCTTCTGACGACAAGTGACACGCTCTGCGGAATCAAGAATACGAATGGGGTATTCTCGATAAGAAAGGTCATCTTGGAGATCAAGCGATTCATGGTCGACTTCGCGGATGGGGTCCTTGAAGCAACGGCTGAGTTGTGACACCTGGAATACATTATGTACTCGGGAAAGGTGCGGAGGTAGTTCAAGTTGGTAGGCAACTTCTCCATGTTTAGCAAGAATGCGGAAAGGTCCAATGTAACGTGGAGCCAACTTGCCTTTGATACCGAAACGTTGGGTTCCCTTCAGAGGAGTAACCCGAAGGTAAGCCTTCTCATCCAGAGTGTAGCTCTCTTTCCTATGATGATGATCATAGTAGCTTTTCTGACGAGACTGGGTTGCTTTCAATTGATCACGAACAATGCGAACTTGCTCTTCTGCTTCCATGATCATGTCCGGTCCAAAGAATTGTCTTTCATCGGTTTCTGACCAATTTAGGGGTGTTCAACATCGTCGTCCATATAGGAGTTCAAAAGGAGCCATGTTCAGACTAGATTGGAAACAATTGTTATAAACAAATTCGGCAAATGGAAAAGACTTCTCCCAATTCTTTCCGAATGAGATAACACAAGCTTTGAGCATGTCCTCGAGAATTTGGTTAACCCTTTCGACTTGACCGCTAGACTGAGGATGGAAAGTTGTACTAAAGGAGAGATGAGTTCCCATAGCATTCTGAAAGCTTCCCCAAAATCTAGAGGTGAAAAGGCTACCACGATCAGAATTGATTTCCAAAGGAACACCATGAAGAGACACAATTCTAGAGACATACAAGTCCGCTAACTGACTAGTAGTTATAGACTCGCGAACGGGCAGGAAGTGTGCAACTTTGGAAAGTCTATCCACCACAACGAAGATGGCATCGTTTCCTTTCTGGGTTTTTGGAAAGCCAGTGATGAAATCCATACTGAATTTGTCCCATTTCCACTCTGGAATAGGCAAAGGTTGAAGTGTACCAGCAGGTCTTTGATGTTCTGCCTTAATGCGACCACAGACAGCACATTCGGCAACAAATCGAGCAATGTCTCTCTTCATCCTAGTCCACCAAAATCTCTGGCGTAGATCTCAGTACATTTTTGTGCTACCGGGATGAATCGAGAGGGGTGTGTCATGGGCTTCTTTGAGGATGAGTTGCCTTAGTTCCCTATTCTTAGGTACTACCAAACGATTTCCAAAGAATACCGTTCCTTTACTATCTGTCGAGAAACATTTAGCAACTCTGCTAGCAATGTTCTCCTTGATCCGGCGAACACCTCGTGCACGCCTTTGGGCAACTATGATTTGATCCTCAAGAGTTGGTTTCGCCACCAAGGTAGAAAGATAGCCATGATCAAAAATCTCAAGATTGAGCTTGCAAAATTCCACATGGAGAAGTGGTTGGCACTGAGGTAACATGAGGTTGTTACAATACGACTTACAACTTAGTGCATCAGCCATGACATTGGCTTTGCCTGGGGTGTAAGAAATTCCTAAGTCATAATGTTTTATCGACTCAATCCAACGTCTTTGCCTGAGATTAAGATCAGGCTGGGTGAAAATGTATTTGAGGATTTGGTGGTCGGAATAGATCTCACAACGATTACCAAGGA
This sequence comes from Bromus sterilis, assembly GCA_950022295.1. Lineage (NCBI taxonomy): Eukaryota > Viridiplantae > Streptophyta > Magnoliopsida > Poales > Poaceae > Bromus > Bromus sterilis. The sequence goes on from OX465595.1 coordinate 295,048,715, forward strand.
GGTAATGTCGCCAAGTTGTTAGGGCATGAACTACGACAGCGAGTTCAAGGTCATGGGTAGGATAGTTCTCTTCATGTGGACGCAACTGGCATGAAGCATAAGCTACCACATGTCTATCTTGCATAAGTATGTATCCTAACCCTTGCCGTGAGGCGTCACAAAATATCTCGAAATCCTTTTTGGTGTCTGGAGGCGCAAGTACGGGTGCGGAAGTCAATCTTCTTTTTAGCTCTTGAAAGCTTTCCTCGCACTTGGGAGTCCATTGGAATTTCTTATCTTTCTTGAGGAGTTCAGTTAGAGGCTTTGCAACTTTGGAGAAGTTCTCAATGAAGCGACGGAAATAGCTGGCTAGGCCAAGAAAACTCCTAACTTGCTTAACCGATTCAGGTGGAGTCCAGTCAAGGACGGCCTGAACTCTCTCGGGATTCATAGCAATGCCTTTTGCAGAAATCACGTGGCCTAAGTAGGTCACTTCTGGTAGCAAAAATTCACACTTGGAGAATTTAGCATACAGGCGATGCTCTCTAAGTTTCATCATTACCAGCCTAAGATGTTCGGCATGTTCTTCTTCGTTCTTCGAGTAGATGAGAATGTCATCAAGATAAACTACAACAATCTAGGTACTCCATGAAGATCATCATGCGCGAGAAAGTGGCGGGGGCATTGGTTAAACCAAAGTACATGACGTTGTACTCGTAAAGACCATAACGAGTAGTGAAAGCCGTTTTTGGAATGTCCTCGTTTCGGTTTTGATTTGATGATAACCTAATCTCAAATCCATCTTGGAGAAGACAGAGGATCCAGCAAGTTGATCATAAAGATCATTGATCCTGGGAAGTGGGTACTTGTTCTTTATCGTCGCTAGATTTAGCGGGCGATAGTCTACGCATATCCTTTCTGTTCCATCTTTCTTCGTTGCGAACAGAACGGGGCAACCCCATGGCGATGAGCTAGGGCGGATGAAGCCTTTTGCCAACAAAGCTTCAAGTTGGATTTTAAGCTCAGCTAACTCACGTGGGGCCATTTTGTATGGGCGTCTGGAAATTGCTGCGGTTCCTGGCATAAGATCCACTATGAACTCTACACATCTGTCGGGTGGCATGCCCGGCAGTTCTTTGGGAAAGACATCCGGGAAGTCACGAACCACCGGAATATCTTCAAGGTCGGGGAGGGGAAGTACATTCAAAGAATGCACCTGGGTTCTCGTCCTTGGTGAGGTGTAGTGGACTGTCTTGCCTGAATGGTGGGTTAGTTTCACTGATTTGCCTTTGCAATCAAGGTAGGCATTCTTCCTTGATAGCCAATCCATGGCAAGGATTACATCGATGTCGGAAGACTTGAGGGCTATGATTGAAGCAAGGAATACAAAACCCTCAATTGCAATTTGATTACCATGGCTTACTCTATTAGTTTGCCATCTTGACTCTGGAGTTTGAATTATCATTGGGGTGGACATTTCAACCAAGGATAACTCATGACGAAGTGCATAACTTTCCGACATGAATGAATGAGATGCTCCTTGGTCGAAAAGAATGGAAGTAGGAACATAATTGACTGGGGGCGTACCAAGAATGACGTCAGTGGTGTCGTCAGTCTCTTCAGTGGCAATCTGATTCACACGTCCACGAGTGGCGGGAGGAGCGGCTTTGGTGGTGTAGACCTTCGGGGGTGGCTTGCCACGACAATTGTTGTTACCTCCGGCACGGGGTGGAGCATTCTGATTCTGGAGCTGGTTCTGGGGACACTCGCGGGAGTAGTGTCCTGCCTGACCACACTTGTAACAGGCTCCAAAGACAGTGCGGGGAGCTGGGTTTTTCGGTGGAGCGGGGTGGAACGAAGCTGGTGGACGAGGCGCCACATAGGATGGCCTCGTTGGGTTGTTCTGACGAAACATGTTGTTGGGGATCCAGATCTTGCGCTTCTGAGAGCCTGAGCTGGATGAACCATCGTCTCTAGCGTGTTTGCGGAAGTCATTGGGGGTGTTCATGTCATCTGCCTTGATGGCATTGTTGACAAGGACCTGGAAGGTGGAAAAGTCATGCAGGTTGAGCTCACGGCGGAGTCCAGAATTGAGTCCACGACGGAACCTCTCTTGCTTCTGTAACAGCCCAGTTTTCACAAAAAATAAAATTTTGTTTTCGGTGTGAATTGTTTGATTGACTTCTTTGTTTGCGGTGTTTGCATCCCCGATTTATCGATCGGCGATTATTTTCCCCTCTTATCTCGTACCGGACGGAGACCGACCCATGCCACCCTGACACTCGACCTTTGCGACACCGGGTTTCACCCGATCACCGTCGCGGAAACCGCACGAGACCAGCCGAAGCCAACGGAACGAAACCCCGTTTAATAATTAAACGGGATATTTTTATAGCGCGCCGGAAAGTGTTCTCGGAACGGTTCCAGAGCTAGGTGAACGCCGCCAGTTCGAAGCGTTGATCGCACAGTTCGAAGTTTTACCCGAATCGGAGGTGCTGCGGACCCCCGGCGGTCAGAAACGTGAGCACCGTGCGCGCGAGAGAAAAACCGGGGATGTTTTTGCAAACTGCCAACCACCGGGGCTATATAAAGACCACCACACTCCCACCCATTTCTAGGGTTTCCCTAGCCACAAATTTGCAGCCACACCCCCAGTTTTGCCCAAATTTTCGCAATTTAGCCAATTTTCGCAGCAACCCAAGCCATCCTCAGATCTGGATCGTCAGATCTCGCGATCCGACGGCCCAGATCGAGCCTTCCACCCACCTCTCCTCTCTCTCTTCCTCCTCCAACCTCCATGCCATGGACGCGCCGCCCGAGCCCACGGGGCCGCCGCCTCCGGCCAGCCAGCCACCATGCGCCCCCATGGTGAGGAGCACCCCTGCGGTCTCCCTCTTCTCCTCCCTCTCGCCCCGTCCCTCTCCTCATTCGCATGTACCAGCCGCCGCCATGGCCATGGCTGGCCATGCCCCAAGCTCGGCCGCTCCCCTCCAGGACGACCTCGTCGCCGGCCAGCTTCTGGCCTCCCGCACCCCCGCGCCCTCCTGCGCTCCTCCAGCCCGCCGTCGTCCTACCCCTCCTCGGGTCCTCCCGCGGCCGAGGCGCGCACCTTGCCGGCGTTGGAGCCGCCGCCGCCTACGGTCGTGCTCGGGAGGGAGCCTTAGCCGGCTGGCCTCCTCCAGTGGCCGACGTGGGCCGGCCTGTCCACGCGGCCCAGGCCACCGCAGCACCACGGCCCAGCGCAGCCAGGCGCAACCAACCGCCTCAGCCGGCCAGATGGGCCGAGGCCCATGAGGTCTTTATTTTTTTCCCTAGCCTCTGCGAATTTTTCTAAATCCTGAGAATTTTGCTGCTGGTTCCATTTTACAACGATGATAGCGATTAAACCATAGCTCCGATGAACGTGCCCCCAAACCGAAAGTTGCTCAGTTTTGCGTTCTCTAGCATTCGTATGTATAAAGTTTTTGCATTTGAGATCATCTTGATTGTGTAATTGTGTGCTAAAGTGGGCATCAGGCCGTTAAACTGCTACAAATTCCTGTTAAGTGCTGATGTTTATATTTTGTTGCAATTTTGCATGATGATTGTGACACATCCATGAGGCCTATTGCATTGTTTCTTTTTCCTATGTATTAAGCATCATGTTTACTTCGTTTCCATGCTTTAACTTGCCATGTTTGGGTGCTTTAGCTATATTAAATCTTGCTCCAAAGTGGTGATCCTGATGTTTATGTGCTGTTGTTACTGAAACTGTTATTTTGTTGCAACTTCGGTCGACGAGTGTGTCGCGACCGTTTATCGGAATTGAGTGATTCCAATTGCATATTGTTAAGAATCATGTCTACTTTCATTATATGTATTTAATTGCCATGATATTATTGCTGGTCATATAGTTATTGAGCTCCAAAGTTGCTATGCTGCTGTTTTTTGACAACCACCTCTGTTTTTCTCTAAGTCTGTTACTTTGCGATGCCATGTTGTTTGCTTAATATCTTTTGATCTATGACGCCTTTTTGCATGATTATTTTTGCCATGCCTTACCTGCCATGTCTACTTTATTTCCATATCATTTGTGAGAATGTTTGCATTGTTTATCCTTTTTGTGCATTGCTCTAAAGTGTGCTTCATGATGTTGGCAGATTGTGTTGCAAACTTATTTTGCTTGTATCTCTTTAACCGTAACTCCGTTTGGGGTGTTCTTTATATGTAACTTGATTAGTTTTTCGTGTACTTTGTGTTTATGCTATTGTTTTCTGTTCTTAACCAACCTAAAATATGGGTTAGGGCAGAACAGTACCAAATCTTTTAATTGTCGTGCAGCACTTAGTGGACTGCCATGTTTAGGTTGTGCCTCACTTAAATTGACTAGCATAGATAGTTTACTTTGTGCTTCACCTTTTGACATGTTTGTGTGCTATGCCATGCTTGCTTGAGTTGCCATGTTAATAACCGTTGGTTGATCACCTATAGCTAAACAACTTGAACCACCGTAAACGTGCGGTATCGTCGTGTGTGACGAGTACTCCACTTAAATTGTTAGTAACCGTTCTCGACAATAGATCCGTATCGCGTTGCCGTGTCGTGTGATGTCTTCTTGTTCTTGTGTTGCCTCGTAGTGATAGAGTGCTTGCTCGTTGTTTTCTTTCCAGTGTTTATCATCTTGTGTGCTTCCGCGGGTACCTCTCGGAGACAATGCGAGCTTGCGATCGGCTACACCTTCGGAACCCGACTTATCAACAGGCAAGGACTATACATTACTTATGATCCATTCTATTGCAACCAGCGGTTTGCATGCTAGTCTAGGTTAGGTTCGATGTTTGATCCTACCACATGTTTACAGCCTCTTTCAAACCGATACAGCCATGTCCCCTACCAGCAAACCATGTACTGCTATGTTACTATTGCTCGTTGCTCAGCCCCTGCTTAGTATGCATGCTTAGGATGCTACGATGTTACCCTCTTACTCCTGGGTTTGGGATATCACATTATTATTATTGTTTTTGATGATATGATTATTATAATGTTGACTATATTCGACGAAGGATGGAAGGTCTAGGCTATCCCGCCCCGACGCTTTGTTCCATTCGAGTAACCTAGGATCCGAGTTCCGGGTATTGGTTTTAAGACTGAGCGTGCCTAACCGCGTGTGGGATTTTATGGGGTCCCCTTTTCTTACCTACCTAGCTTCAAACATTTCTAGTGGTGGCCCAAGATGATTTACCATTTGAAACCGTGTGTGTGCTGGTCGGCCGCCAGTTGTTTTCAAACCAACCTGGACCAGTGAGGACTTAGTTCCCTTGCTGGCCCACCTTGTCCGGCTGAGGACCCGGTGTCCCATGTGTGATTAACCGGCTATCCAAACCTGCGACAGACGGTTGAGACCAGATCGAGAGCACGGCCGGCTCCTGAGATGGACGTCAACTCACCGGGGGCCACCCGGATTTGTTCGTTGTTAGTTAGAGGGACCTGTCGTTTCAGATCTCTTGGAACTAAATCATAAAATGGTTGCCTGTGATGGGTAGCAACTGAGAGAGATGGACGTGCGTGCGGAGCCTCGTAATGGGCAGTTGGTACACCCCTGCAGGGTGAAATCTTTTCGAGAAGCCGTGTCCACGGTTATGGACGACTTGAGACCTACTCCTTGTTCATAGATAACAACAACTGAGATAATCTTAATATAACTTGATCAACGTGTGTGGGTGCCTTGACTGCTTCTTCTTCGTCGGGATGCGAAGAGGAGGACAAGGATAGGATAGGTGTTATGTTTGCGTAAGTAGTCGATAGCAAGACTTGTTGGAGGCGATTCCTCATCGAAGGCTTGGCTTCTTATCTTACTCTCTAGATCGTTAGCCACTTCATAATGCTAGTGCAGCAGCAACCTCACCACTTTCCACTTCCTTACCGTAAACTACTAGTTGTCCTAGAATGACGAGTGATGAAGTCCTTGCTGGTTCAGATGACCACTACAGTTGGATGCTGAGTACCTCTGTACTCATGATACTACCCCCAAACTCTTTTCAGGGCTCTCGATCGACAACAGGTATGGTGACCGATGTTTCACGTGGCGACTCGACGACGACTAGTTAGGCGGATCCCGGCGGAGGGCTTGGACCCGTGTGGTTATGAGATCGATGTTTTCTCTTTGCCAGTAGGAATTTGATTGTAGTCTGTACCCAGACATGTATCTTCCGCTGTTGTAGTGTATTTAAGGCAGTTCTATGCCGCTTGTATGAGATGTTGTATCCTTGTATCTGTAATGTTGTGATATCATGTTGGAAATCCGGGGCATATAGCTTTGTCATATGTCGCGGTGGGACCGATATGTGCTTCGTCCCCGGATCTGGGTGGAAACACCTAGATTTGGAATAGTACCGCATATTGGGCCTTACAACTTGGTATCAGAGCCTTACAGACCGTACGATCCCTTCTCTGGCCGAAGTCGAGTCTAGACAAAAACTATTTTGTAGTTACTAAGTTAGTTATCAGAGAGTAGGAATCTTTTTACTCCTTACCCTTGCTCTGGTGAGGACAAGTGTCGTAAGTGTTTTATTCTCGACTTATCCCCTTTCAAACTCTAGGATCTCGCTGAGTGTGGAGTATCGGAACCGTTACAATGCCTTGCTTGCAGTGTATTGTCTCGATTCCGAGCTCCGGTGGGAATTCCTGTCGTACCTTTAGCTTTTCAGGTTTCGGATATCATCTGGGTCGTCCTTTGCCCTCCCTCCTTGTGCCCGGTGTTTTCACGACTTGCGTCGAAAATCACTATCCCTTGATCTGGTTACTATTGCTCGTTGCTCAGCCCCTGCTTTGTATGCATGCTTAGGATGCTACAATGTTACCCTGTTACTCCTGGGTTTGGGATATCACAGTATTATATTGTTGTTGATGATATGATTATTATAATGTTGACTATATTCGACGAAGGATGGAAGGTCTAGGCTATCCCGCCTCGACGCTTTGTTCCATTCGAGTCACCTAGGACCCGAGTTCCGGGTATTGGTTTTAAGACTGAGCGTGCCTAACCGCGTGTGGGATTTTATGGGGTCCCCTTTTCTTACCTATCTAGCTTCAAACATTTCTAGTGGTGGCCCAAGCTGATTTACCATTTGAAAACGTGTGTGTGACTGGTGAGCTCCCAGCAGTTTTAAAACAACTTGGGCAAGCTGAGACATGGTTTCTCTTGTTGGTCCACCCCAGGGAGCTAGGGGGTTGTCCACATCTGTTTGGGCAACTAACCCGACCTCATCCAGATGGTAGAGGCCGATTCGAGAGCGCGGCCGGCTTTTGAGTTGGATGTCGACTCACCGGGGGCCACCCGGATTTGTTCGTTGTTAGTTAGAGGGACCTGTCGTTCCGGATCTCTTGGGACTAAATCATAAAATGGTTTCCTATCATGGGTAGCAACTGAGAGAGATGGGCGTGCGTGCGGAGCCTTGTAATGGGCAGTTGGTACAACCCTGCAGGGTTAAATCTTTTCGAGAAGCCGTGTCCACGGTTATGGACGACTTGAGACCTACTCCTTGTTCATAGACAACAACAACTAAGATAATCTTAATAAAATTGATCAATACGTGTGTGTGCCTTTATTCCTTCTTCTTCGTCGGGATGCGAAGAGGAGGAAAAGGATAGGATAGGTGTTATGATTGCGACAGTAGTTGATAGCAAGACTTGTTGGAGGCGATTTCCTCATCGAATTCTTGGCTTCTTACCTTACTCTCTAGATCGTTAGCCACTTCATAAATGCTAGTGCGGCAGCAACCTCACCACTTACCCCATACTTACCGTAAACTACTAGTTGTCCTAGAATGACGAGTGATGAAGTCCTTGCTGGGTCAGATGACCACTACAGGTGGATGCTGAGTACTTCTGTACTCATGATACTACCCCCAAACTCTTTTCAGGGTTCTTGATCGACGACAGGTATGGTGATCGACGTTTCACGTGGAGACTCGACGACGACTAGTTAGGAGGATCCCGGCGGAGGGCCTGGACCCGTGTGGTTATGGGGATCGATGTTTTTCTCTTTGCCACTAGGCATTTGCTTGTAGTCTGTACCCAGACATGTATCTTCCGCTGTTGTATTGTATTAAGGAAGTTGTATGCCGATTCTATGAGATGTTGTATCCTTGTATCCGTAATGTTGTGATATTTTGTTGGAAATCCGGGGCATATTGCTATGTCATATGTCGCGGTGGGACCGATATGTGCTTTGTCCCCGGATCTGGATGGAAACATCGAGATCTAGAACAGTACCGCATATCGGGCCTTACAACTTGGTATCAGAGCCTTACCGACCGTAGGATCCCCTCTCTGGCCGAAGTCGAGTCTAGACCAAAACTATTTTGTGGTTATGAAGTTAGTTATCGGAGAGTTGGAATCTTTTTACTCCTTACCTTTTATCTGGTCAGGACAAGTGTGGTAAGTGTTTTATTCTCGCCTCGTCCCCTTCAAAACTCTAGGATCTCGAGTGTGTGGAGTATCGGCACCGTTACAATGCCTTGCTTGCAGCGTATTGTCTCGATTCTGATCTCAGGTGGGAATTCCTGTAGTACCTTTAGCCTCTCCGGTTTTGGATATCGTCTGGCTCGTCCTTTGCCCTCCCTCCTTTTTCCCGGTGTTTTTACGACTTGCGTCGAAAATCACTATCCTTTGATCTGGTTTTCGTGATCGTTCTTCCTCTTGTCACTGACGTTTTCGTTATTCTGACGATGTTGTCTCTCTGTGGAAAATTTATCTCAACCGAAGTTCGACGTTGACATGGAGCAGAGTCCCTTGTTGGTGGTGTTGAAGAATCGTCGACTCTCTTTTCTCTCCCCCTTCCCCTCTCCCCCGGATCGTCCTGGATCTCGGGACGAGATCCCTTGTTGGTGGTGTTGTAATGTAACAGCCTAGTTTTCACAAAAAAAAAAAAATTCAGTGTGAATTGTTTGATTGACTACTTTGTTTGCGGTGTTTGCATCCCCGATTTATCGATCGGTGATTATTTTCCCCTCTTATCTCGTACCGGACGGAGACCGACCCTTGCCACCCTGACACTCGACCTTTGTGACACCGGGTTTCACCCGATCACCGTCGCGGAAACCGCACGAGACCAGCCGAAGCCAACGGAACGAAAACCCCGTTTAATAATTAAACGGGATAATTTTATAGCGCGCCAGAAAGTGTTCTCGGAACGGTTCCAGCGCTAGGTGAACGCCGCCGGCTCGACGCGTTGATCGCACACTTCAAAATTTTACCCGAATCGGAGGTACTGCGGACCTCCGGCGGTCAGAAACGTGAGCACCACGCGCGCGAGAGAAAAACCGGGGATGTTTTTGCAAACTGCCAGCCACCGGGACTATAAAGAGACCACCACACTCCCACCCATTTCTAGGGTTTCCCTAGCCACAAATTTGCAGCTCACCCCCAGTTTTGCCCCAATTTTCGCAATTTAGCCAATTTTCGCAGCAACCCTAGCCATCCTCAGATCTGGACCGTCAGATCTCGCGATTCGACGGCCCAGATCGAGCCTGCCACCCACCTCTCCTCTCTCTCTCTTCCTCCTCCAACATCCATACCATGGGCGCACCGCCCGAGCCCGCGGGGCCGCTGCCTCCGGCCAGCCAGCCACCGTGCGCCCCCATGGTGAGGAGCACCCCTGTGGTCTCCCTCTTCTCCTCCCTCTCACCCCGTCCCTCTCCTCCTTCGCAGGTACCAGCCGCCGCCATGGCCATGGCTGGCCATGCCCCAAGCTCGGCCGCTCCCCTCCAGGACGACCTCGCCGCCGGCCAGCTTCTGGCCTCCCACACCCCCGCGCCCTCCTGCGCTCCTCCAGCCCGCCGCCGTCTTGCCCCTCCTCGGGTCCTCCCGCGGCCGAGGCGCGCACCTTGCCGGTGTTGGAGCCGCCGCCGCCTGCGGTCCTGCTCGGGAGGGAGCCCGAGCCGGCTGGCCTCCTCTAGTGGCCGACGTGGGCCGGCCTGTCCACGCGGCCCAGGCCACCGCAGCTCCACGGCCCAGCGCAGCCAGGCGTCACCAACCGCCTCAGCCGGCCAGATGTGCCGAGGCCCATGAGGTCTTTATTTTTTTTTCCTAGTGTAACAGCCCAGTTTTTGCAAAAATTAAAAATTTTGTTTTCGATGTGAATCGATTGATTGACTGATTTGTTTGCGGTGTTTGCATCCCCGATTTATCGATCGGCGATTATTTCCCCCCTCTTATCTCGTATCGAACGGAGACCGACCCTTGCCACCCTGACACTCGACCTTTGCGACACCGGGTTTCACCCGATCACCGTCGCGAAAACCGCACGAGACCAGCCGCAGCCAACGGAACAAAACCCCGTTTAATAATTAAACAGGATATTTTTATAGCGCGCCGGAAATTGTTCTCGAAACGTTTCCAGCGCGAGGTGAACGCCTCCAGCTCGACGCGCTGATCGCGCAGTTCGAAGTTTTACCCGAATCGGAGGTACTGCGGACCCCCGGAGGTCAGAAACGTGAGCACCGCGCGCGTGAGAGAAAAATCGGAGATGTTTTTGCAAACTCCCAGCCACCGGAACTATATAAAGACCACCACCCCACTTAGGGTTTCCCTAAGCACCTAGGCAGCCACCAGCCCCAGATCTGGCACAAAATACCCCAATTTTCGTCCAACCTAGCTCCAGATCTGAGAGTTTTCGTCCATGCGATCTGGACCGTCACATCGCCCCATCTGACGGCCCAGGGAGCACCCAGCCTCCTCCCTCCTCTTCCTCCTCCACGCAGCCGCCTCCTTCCCGTGGGCAACCGCCGCCGCCGTGCTCGCCTCCGGCCACCGCGCGCCCCGGCGACCATCTCTCCTCCCTCGCGCGTGCCCTCTTCTCCTCCCTCCTCACCTCCATCTCTCCTCTGCCGCAGGGCCTCCGCCACCACGGCAGCGCAGCCCCGGCGTCACCCTTCCGCCATGGTCGTTCGAAGTCGGAGCTCGCCGCCCCTGGAGGTTCTCCGCCACCTCGTCGCCGGATCTGGGAGGTCCTTTCCGCCGCGCCCGTTCCCTGCCACCGCGCTGCCCGCACCTGGCTCGTCGGAGCTCCCGCCGGCGTCCGTCTGCCGCCGCTGCGGTCTTCATCGTGGAGACGAGGCACCAGCCGCTCGCTCCGTCCAAGCTGGGCCGGCGCGCTCCCAAGGCCCAGCAGAGCCTGCCCCAACCGAGCCAAGCCCAGGCCGCCCCCTCCAGATGGGCCGTGGCCCATGGGGTGAGCGCCCAGCCCCTTTTTTATTTTTTTTATTAGATCAGTTTTTTTTCCTGTTGGGCCCAAATAGCCTAGTTTCGGCCCGTATAGTTTTTTTTGCTAGGTTTTATTTGTTTATTTAGGCAGATTGTATTGTTTTATTATGGTGCCCGTAACTTTTCACCGGTAGCTCCGATGGAGACACTTTCTACATGAAAGTTGCTCCGTTTGCGCGTACTTTATTAAAATGTTGCTTGTTGCCATGTTTGAGCTTGTTTACTTGTTGTTTACCTGCTAATTACACTGCCTGCCACTGTGAACTGTAACTGCAATAACTTTTTAACCATTGCTCTGTTTTAAATGTTTCTTATATGTAACTTGACTAGAATTGCATGTAGATTGTGTTTTTGCTGTTCTTGCTTGCTAATAATAAAATATTGTTTAGGTAAAAACAGTACCAAATGCAATAAATATCGTGGGGTCCCATGTTAACAACCTTTGTTGATCACCTGTAGCTAAACAACTTGAACCATCGTAAACGTGCGGTATTCGTCGTGTGTGACCGATACTCCACTTAACCTGTTAGTAACCGCTCTCGACGGTAGGTGCGATGTCTCGTGTTGCCTTCTTGTTGATGCTTGCTCGTGTTTGCTTCGTAGTAATAGAGTGCTTGCTCGTTGATTGCTTTCCAGTGTTTATCGTCTTGTGTGCTTCGCGGGTACCTCTCGGAGACGAAGCGAGCTTGCGATCAACTACACCTTCGGAACCCGACTTATCAACAAGCAAGGACTATACATTACTTATGATCCATTCTATTTCAACCAGCGGTTTGCATGCTAGTATAGGTTAGGTTCGATGTTTGATCCTACCACATGTTTACAGCCTCTTTCAAACCGATACAGCCATGTCCCCTACCAGCAAACCATGTACTGCTATGTTACTATTGCTCGTTGCTCAGCCCCTGCTTAGTATGCATGCTTAGGATGCTACGATGTTACCCTGTTACTCCTGGGTTTGGGATATCACATTATTATTATTGTTTTTGATGATATGATTATTATAATGTTGACTATATTCGACGAAGGATGGAAGGTCTAGGCTATCCCGCCCCGACGCTTTGTTCCATTCGAGTAACCTAGGATCCGAGTTCCGGGTATTGGTTTTAAGACTGAGCGTGCCTAACCGCGTGTGGGATTTTATGGGGTCCCCTTTTCTTACCTACCTAGCTTCAAACATTTCTAGTGGTGGCCCAAGATCGAGAGCGCGGCCGGCTCCTGAGATGGACGTCAACTCACCGGGGGCCACCCGGATTTGTTCGTTGTTAGTTAGAGGGACCTGTCGTTTCAGATCTCTTGGAACTAAATCATAAAATGGTTGCCTGTGATGGGTAGCAACTGAGAGAGATGGACATGCGTGCGGAGCCTCGTAATGGGCAGTTGGTACACCCCTGCAGGGTGAAATCTTTTCGAGAAGCCGTGTCCACGGTTATGGACGACTTGAGACCTACTCCTTGTTCATAGATAACAACAACTGAGATAATCTTAATATAACTTGATCAACGTGTGTGGGTGCCTTGACTGCTTCTTCTTCGTCGGGATGCGAAGAGGAGGACAAGGATAGGATAGGTGTTATGTTTGCGTAAGTAGTCGATAGCAAGACTTGTTGGAGGCGATTCCTCATCGAAGGCTTGGCTTCTTATCTTACTCTCTAGATCGTTAGCCACTTCATAATGCTAGTGCAGCAGCAACCTCACCACTTTCCACTTCCTTACCGTAAACTACTAGTTGTCCTAGAATGACGAGTGATGAAGTCCTTGCTGGGTCAGATGACCACTACAGTTGGATGCTGAGTACCTCTGTACTCATGATACTACCCCCAAACTCTTTTCAGGGTTCTCGATCGACAACAGGTATGGTGACCGATGTTTCACGTGGCGACTCGACGACGACTAGTTAGGCGGATCCCGGCGGAGGGCCTGGACCCGTGTGGTTATGGGATCGATGTTTTCTCTTTGCCAGTAGGCATTTGATTGTAGTCTGTACCCAGACATGTATCTTCCGCTGTTGTATTGTATTTAAGGCAGTTCTATGCCGCTTGTATGAGATGTTGTATCCTTGTATCTGTAATGTTGTGATATCATGTTGGAAATCCGGGGCATATAGCTTTGTCATATGTCGCGGTGGGACCGATATGTGCTTCGTCCCCGGATCTGGGTGGAAACACCTAGATTTGGAATAGTACCGCATATTGGGCCTTACAACTTGGTATCAGAGCCTTACAGACCGTACGATCCCTTCTCTGGCCGAAGTCGAGTCTAGACAAAAACTATTTTGTAGTTACTAAGTTAGTTATCAGAGAGTAGGAATCTTTTTACTCCTTACCCTTGCTCTGGTGAGGACAAGTGTCGTAAGTGTTTTATTCTCGACTTATCCCCTTTCAAACTCTAGGATCTCGCTGAGTGTGGAGTATCGGAACCGTTACAATGCCTTGCTTGCAGTGTATTGTCTCGATTCCGAGCTCCGGTGGGAATTCCTGTCGTACCTTTAGCTTTTCAGGTTTCGGATATCATCTGGGTCGTCCTTTGCCCTCCCTCCTTGTGCCCGGTGTTTTCACGACTTGCGTCGAAAATCACTATCCCTTGATCTGGTTTTCGCGATCGTTCTTCCTCTTGTCATTGATGGTTTCATTTTTCCGACGATGTCGTCTCTCTGCGGAAATTTATCTCGACAGAAGTTCGACGTCGACATGGAGCAGAGTCCCTTGTTGGTGGTGTTGAAGATCGTCGTCTTTCTTTTCTCTCCCCCCTCTCCCCCGGATCGTCCTGGATCTCGGGACGAGATCCCTTGTAGGTGGTGTTGTATTGTAACAGCCCAGTTTTTGCAAAAAATAAAATTTTTGTTTTCAGTGTGAATCGATTGATTGACTGATTTGTTTGCGGTGTTTGCATCCCCGGTTTATCGATCGGCGATTATTTCCCCCCTCTTATCTCGTATCGGACGGAGACCGACCCTTCCCACCCTGACACTCAACCTTGGTTACACCGGGTTTCACCCGATCACCGTCGCGAAAACCGCACGAGACCAGCCGCAGCCAACGGAACAAAACCGCGTTTAATAATTAAACGGGATATTTTTATAGCGCGCCGGAAAGTGTTCTCGAAACGGTTCCAGCGCGAGGTGAACGCCAACGGCTCGACGCGCTGATCGCGCAGTTCGAAGTTTTACCCGAATCGGAGGTACTGCGGACCCCCGGCAGTCAGAAACGTGAGCACCGCGCGCGTGAGAGAAAAACCGGAGATGTTTTTGCAAACTGCCAGCCACCGGGGCTATATAAAGACCACCACCCCACTTAGGGTTTCCCTAAGAACCTAGGCAGCCACCATCCCCAGATATGGCACAAAATACCCCATTTTTCGTCCAACCTAGCTCCAGATCTGAGATTTTTCGTCCATGCGATCTGGACCGTCAGATCGCCCTATCTGACGGCCCAGGGAGCACCCAGCCTCCTCTCTCCTCTTCCTCCTCCACGCAGCCGCCTCCTGCCCGTGGGCAACCGCCGCCGCCGTGCTCGCCTCCGGCCACCGCGCGCCCCGGCGACCATCTCTACTCCTCCCTCGCGCGTGCACTCTTCTCCTCCCTCCTCACCTCCATCTCTCCTCTGCCGCAGGGCCTCCGCCGCCACGGGAGCGCAGCCCCGGCGTCACCCTTCCGCCATGGCCGTTCGAAGTCGGAGCTCGCCGCCCCTGGAGGTTCTCCGCCGCCTCGTCGCCGGATCTGGGAGGTCCTTGCCGCCGCGCCCGTTCCCTGCCACCGCGCTGCCCGCACCTGGCTCGTCGGAGCTCCCGACGGCGTCCGTCTGCCGCCGCTGCGGTCTTCGTCGTGGAGACGAGGCACCAGCCGCTCGCTGCGTCCAAGCTGGGCCGGCGCGCCCCCAAGGCCCAGCAGCAGCCTGCCCCAGCCGAGCCAAGCCCAGGCCGCCCCCTCCAGATGGGTCGTGGCCCATGGGGTGAGCGCCCAGCCCCTTTTTTTTTATTAGGTCTGTTTTTTTTCCTGTTGGGCCCAAATAGCCTAGTTTCGGCCCGTATAGTTTTTTTGCTAGGTTTTATTTGTTTATTTAGGCAGATTGTATTGTTTTATTGTGGTGCCCCTAACTTTTCACTGGTAGCTCCGATGGAGACGCTTTCTACATGAAAGTTGCTCCGTTTTGCGCGTAGTTTATTAAAATGTTTTCTTGTTGCCATGTTTGAGCTTTTTTACTTGTTGTTTACCTGCTAATTACACTGCCTGCCACTGTAAACTGTAACTGCAATAACTTTTTAACCGTTGCTCTGTTTTAAATGTTTCTTATATGTAACTTGACTAGAATTGCATGTAGATTGTGTTTTTGCTATTCTTTCTTGCTAATAAAAATAATAAAATATTGTTTAGGTAAAAACAGTACCAAATGCAATAAATATCATGGGGTCCGCAATAGTTTGCCATGTATAGGTTTTACCCCCACTTAAATTGACTAGCTTAGGTAGTTTATTTATGCTTCACCTCTTGCCATGTTTGAGTGCTATGCCATGCTTTTGTGTTGTGCCATGTTAACAACCTTTGTTGATCACCTGTAGCTAAACAACTTGAACCATCGTAAACGTGCGGTATTCGTCGTGTGTGACCGATACTCCACTTAACCTGTTAGTAACCGCTCTCGACGGTAGGTGTGATGTCTCGTGTTTCCTTCTTGTTGATGCTTGCTCGTGTTTGCTTCGTAGTAATAGAGTGCTTGCTCGTTGATTGCTTTCCAGTGTTTATCGTCTTGTGTGCTTCGCGGGTACCTCTCGGAGACGAAGCGAGCTTGCAATCAACAACACCTTCGGAACCCGACTTATCAACAGGCAGGGACTATACATTACTTATGATCCATTCTATTTCAACCAGCGGTTTGCATGCTAGTATAGGTTAGGTTCGATGTTTGATCCTACCACATGTTTACAGCCTCTTTCAAACCGATACAGCCATGTCCCCTCCCAGCAAACCATGTACTGCTATGTTACTATTGCTTGTTGCTCAGCCCCTGTTTAGTATGCATGCTTAGGATGCTATGATGTTACCCTGTTACTCCTGGGTTTGGGATATCACATTATTATTATTGTTTTTGATGATATGATTATTATAATGTTGACTATATTCGACGAAGGATGGAAGGTCTAGGCTATCCCGCCCCGACGCTTTGTTCCATTCGAGTCACCTAGGATCCGAGTTCCGGGTATTGGTTTTAAGACTGAGCGTGCCTAACCGCGTGTGGGATTTTATGGGGTCCCCTTTTCTTACCTACCTAGCTTCAAACATTTCTAGTGGTGGCCCAAGCTGATTTACCATTTGAAACTGTGTGTGTGTTGGTCGGCCGCCAGTTGTTTTCAAACCAACCTGGACCAGTGAGGACTTAGTTCCCTTGCTGGCCCACCTTGTCCGGCTGAGGACCCGGTGTCCCATGTGTGATTAACCGGCTATCCAAACCTGCGATAGACGGTTGAGACCAGATCGAGAGCGCGGCCGGCTCCTGAGATGGACGTCGACTCACCGGGGGCCACCCGGATTTGTTCGTTGTTAGTTAGAGGGACCTGTCGTTTCGGATCTCTTGGAACTTAATCATAAAATGGTTGCCTGTGATGGGTAGCAACTGAGAGAGATGGACGTGCGTGCGGAGCCTCGTAATGGGCAGTTGGTACACCCCTGCAGGGTTAAATCTTTTCGAGAAGCCGTGTCCACGGTTATGGACGACTTGAGACCTACTCCTTGTTCATAGATAACAACAACTAAGATAATCTTAATATAACTTGATCAACGTGTGTGTGTGCCTTGAATGCTTCTTCTTCGTCGGGATGCGAAGAGGAGGACAAGGATAGGATAGTTGTTATGTTTGCGTAAGTAGTCGATAGCAAGAATTGTTGGAGGCGATTCCTCATCGAATAATTGGCTTCTTATCTTACTCTCTAGATCGTTAGCCACTTCATAATGCTAGTGCGGCAGCAACCTCACCACTTACCCCTTCCTTACCGTAAACTACTAGTTGTCCTAGAATGACGAGTAATGAAGTCCTTGCTGGGTCAGATGACCACTACAGTTGGATGCTGAGTACCTCTGTACTCATGATACTACCCCCAAACTCTTTTCAGGGTTCTCGATCGACAACAGGCATGGTGACCAACGTTTCATGTGGCGACTCGACGACGACTAGTTAGGCGGATCCCGGCGGAGGGCCTGGACCCGTGTGGTTATGGGATCGATGTTTTCTCTTTGCCAGTAGGCATTTGATTGTAGTCTGTACCCAGACATGTATCTTCCGCTGTTGTATTGTATTTAAGGTAGTTGTATGCCACTTGTATGAGATGTTGTATCCTTGTATCTGTAATGTTGTGATATCATGTTGGAAATCCGGAGCATATGGCTTTGTCATATGTCGCGGTGGGACCGATATGTGCTTCCTCCCCGGATCTGGGTGGAAACACCTAGATTTGGAACAGTACCGCATATTGGGCCTTACACTTAGCCCCTGCGAATTTTTCTAAATCCTGAGAATTTTGCTGCTGGTTCCATTTTGCAACGATGATAGCGATTAAACCGTAGCTCCGATGAACGTGCCCCCAAAATGAAAGTTTCTCAGTTTTGCGTGCTCTAGCATTCGTATGTAGAGAGTTTTTGCGTTTGAGCTCATCTTGATTGTGTAATTGTGTGCTAAAGTGGGCATCAGGCCATTAAACTGCTACAAATTCCTGTTAAGTGCTGATGTTTATATTTTGTTGCAACTTTGCATGATGATTGTGACACATCCATGAGGCCTATTGCATTGTTTCTTTTTCCTATGTATTAAGCATCATGTGTACTTCGTTTCCATGCTTTAACTTGCCATGTTTGGGTGCTTTAGCTATATTAAATCTTGCTCCAAAGTGGTGATCCTGATGTTTATGTGCTGCTGTTGCTGAAACTGTTATTTTGTTGCAACTTCGGTCGACGAGTGTGTCGCGACCGTTTATCGGAATTGATTGATTCCAATTGCATATTGTTAAGCATCATGTCTACTTTCATTATATGTATTTCATTGCCATGATATTATTTCTGGTCATATAGTTATTGAGCTCCAAAGTTGCTATGCTGCTGTTTTTTGACAGCCACCTCTGTTTTTCTCTAAGTCTGTTACTTTGCGATGCCATGTTGTTTGCTTAATATCTTTTGATCTATGACGCCTTTTTGCATGATTATTTTTGCCATTCCTTACCTTCCATGTCTACTTTATTTCCATATCATTTGTGAGCATGTTTGCATTGTTTATCCTGTTTTTGGCATTGCTCTAAAGTGTGCTTCGTGATGTTGGCAGATTGTGTTGCAAACTTGTTTTGCTTGTATCATTTTAACCGTAACTCCGTTTGGGGTGTTCTTTATATGTAACTTGATTAGTTTTTCATGTACTTTGTGTTTATGCTATTGTTTGCTGTTGTTAACCAACCTACAATATGGGTTAGGGCAGAACAGTACCAAATCTTTTAATTGTCGTGCAGCACTTAGTGGACTGCCATGTTTAGGTTATGCCTCACTTAAATTGACTAGCATAGATAGTTTACTTTGTGCTTCACCTTTTGACATGTTTGTGTGCTATGCCATGATTGCTTGAGTTCCATGTTAATAACCGTTGGTTGATCACCTATAGCTAAACAACTTGAACCACCGTAAACGTGCGGTATCGTCGTGTGTGACGAGTACTCCACTTAAATTGTTAGTAACCGTTCTCGACGATAGATCCGTATCGCGTTGCCGTGTCGTGTGATATCTTCTTGTTCTTGTGTTGCCTCGTAGTGATAGAGTGCTTGCACGTTGTTTGCTTTCCAGTGTTTATCGTCTTGTGTGCTTCCACGGGTACCTCTCGGAGACGATGCGAGCTTGCGATCGGCTACACCTTCGGAACCCGACTTATCAACAGGCAAGGACTATACATTACTTATGATCCATTCTATTTCAACCAGCGTTTTGCATGCTAGTCTAGGTTAGGTTCGATGTTTGATCCTACCACATGTTTACAGCCTCTTTCAAACCGATACAGCCATGTCCCTTCCCAGCAAACCTTGTACTGCTATGTTACTATTGCTCGTTGCTCAGCCCCTGCTTTGTATGCATGCTTAGGATGCTACGATGTTACCCTGTTACTCCCGGGTTTGGGATATCACATTATTATATTATTGTTGATGATATGATTATTATAATGTCGACTATATTCGACGAAGGTTGGAAGGTCTAGGCTATCCCGCCTCGACGCTTTGTTCCATTCGAGTCAGCTAGGACCCGAGTTCAGGGTATTGGTTTTAAGACTGACCGTGGATAACCACGTGTGGGATTTTATGGGGTCCCCTTTTCTTACCTATCTAGCTTCAAACATTTCTAGTGGTGGCCCAAGCTGATTTACCATTTGAAAACGTGTGTGTGACTGGTGAGCTCCCAGCAGTTTTAAAACAACTTGGGCCAGCTGAGACATGGTTTCTCTTGTTGGTCCACCCAGGGAGCTAGGGGGTTGTCGACATCTGCTTGGGCAGCTAACCCAACCTCATCCAGTTGGATGTCGACTCACCGGGGGCCACCCGGATTTGTTCGTTGTTAGTTAGAGGGACCTGTTGTTCCGGATCTCTTGGGACTAAATCATAAAATGGTTGCCTATCATGGGTAGCAACTGAGAGAGATGGGCGTGCGTGCGGAGCCTTGTAATGGGCAGTTGGTACACCCCTGCAGGGTTAAATCTTTTCGAGAAGCCGTGTCCACGGTTATGGACGACTTGAGACCTACTCCTTGTTCATAGACAACAACAACTAAGATAATCTTAATACAACTTGATCAATACGTGTGTGTGCCTTGATTGCTTCTTCTTCGTCGGGATGCGAAGAGGAGGACAAGGATAGGATAGGTGTTATGGTTGCGACAGTAGTTGATAGCAAGACTTGTTGGAGGCGATTTCCTCATCGAATGCTTGGCTTCTTACTTTACTCTCTAGATCGTTAGCCACTTCATAAATGCTAGTGCGGCAGCAACCTCACTGTCGGGACCCGGGGTTAGCGTATGTAATTCCAGTCACGATACAATCACATGGAGAGCCGAGAACCGTACCCACTTGTCTAAGCAGACAAGGCCAAGCACAAAACGTTCTCGATAAGCATCGAACGTGAGGGGCATCCCATTCAGGCCGGATGATCATCTGAGATGGGTCCTCATCGTCCGCTCACAAGTCTAAATGCTTATGGGTGGTGAATCCCATACTCATAGACAAGTCGCCTCAACCATGTTATCGATTGGATCCTAACTCTTACATAGACTTACTCCAGCCCGATCACTTAGTCGGGGTCTAGGGCGGGCTCGATCATACAACAAAGTGTGCACGTGACAGAGTCACGAGCAATCGCATCGCGATGCCCCAAGCTGCGCACATCTAAGGGCCACTTGGTGTATAAACGACCGCCAGCCAGATCACAACTAAGGTCTCGAAAACCCATACTATGGCATGCATGTTATAGACATACACGCAGCACACATGCCTAGTATGAACAGCAGGTATCATCACATAACTCTACAAAGTACACTTTATAGATATGCACATAGAGCATACAAATATCACATGTCTGTGATCAACATTACATCATACAACGGAAGCAAATTAGGTCTGAGTACAAACAAGTTTAAAAAATGTCTTAGAGAAGCCTTGTAAACAAACATGCCCTTCCACGAGGGACCAGACTGCTGTCTGGGATTATACTACCAAGGTCAACATCGAGCTTCACGAAGGTGACTCCATCAGGGTCCGGTTTCGTATCTAAAACATAGAATAAGCAAACGTGAGTACAAAGTCGTACTCAGCAAGACTTACATCAGAACTACACTACTCATGCTCAAGTATCAAAGTAAAGGGGAGGTGGGGTTCAACATGCAGAAGTGCCAGCTTTGACTTGGCTAATCCTGAACTACGAGTACCAGACTTGAGGTAAGAAGCGTACACGAGTCCACTACATCTCCAAACAATACACCACTATGGTTACTTCCTCGACTTCCCCACGAAGAAGCACACCATAGCACTCACGCTTATCTTGCGAGTTTTATAAGTATCCATTCAAGTTGTCTATGATCAAGTAGAGGTTTCCAAGTAGTCCATAACCGCGGACACGGCTATTCGAATAGTTCATTAACCCTGCAGGGGTGTACATCTTCACACGCGTGTCATCACTTATCGCCTCGTTCTTGGCATCCTTCAAGCGGATGTCGGACGTGGATGAAACCAAGGCACTAACCTCACATCACCTTCTCTAATCCAGGAGTAGACTACCTGAGTTTGGCACCGCTCGAGAGTCCGGCCGGTTCCACGAAACGGACTCAGATAATGTAAGGGACCGAGACGCCACCTCTGCCAGATGGTTTTACTGCCTCACAAGTCCACCACATATCTAGGATGATGCAACCTTTCTTCATTCTTTTTTTTCTATGCACATGCCAAATGGAAAACCCGAATCTATTGTGACTCCTGGACCGGATTGGTATGTAAAGAGGCCAAACGGGGCTCCCATAAAACCCTACATGTGGTCATACTCTTTGTCTTGGATCACAAAACAGGAACTCGGGGCCTAGGTTAGTGTTCAACGAGACAACCCACTGTGTACTCCTACACAGCCTCTCATCGTTCACCTTTGCTTAGGGTGGATTCACCAACACGTTTCACTTTCACCAACACCACTGTGTTCAATTCATCCCGACTCACAATCAAAACATCCTCATTGTATCACTAAGCAGAAAAAGCAGTAACAGTTGCAGGGGCTACATGCTCATCATTCAACTCCTAAATCTGCTAGGATTGTGGTTTGCTTAATACGGTGACAGAATGATAGGTCATGCATCGGAATGGGTTCAACTATGCGAAAGAACGTGTCTCGGTGATCTCCTAAACATGCATAAGCGAGACTGAGAGGGAAAATAGGATTTTATAGACATGATCAATGGGGTTTTGCTTGCCTTGCTGACGAGGTTCGATAACGGTGTCTACAACGAAGGGGGTGGCCTCCGGTTCTAGTTGCACGTCTATCGAGCAAACAATCAAACAATGGTATAAATTTAATTGCAATGCATCAAACACATGATCAATATTGAAATGGTGATGTTCTTGGTCACAAAGTGTGTACAATTCCATTTAAAAGAAGTCACATGCAAAGTCATTTGCAAATGTGCTTCAAATTTGAATTTGAATTAAAGCCATATGGATGTTTTGCACTGTTCACCCATTTTAAAATGGTCAAACATGAAAACAGATCCCATATTCATAATCCTTGGATTTTTCTGATATTTTTAGACATATTATTTGCTATATTTGGAGTTCATATGAATTAGTTATGAATTTCCCAAGTTTAAACGATTTTCTGGAATTTTCAGGAATTACTTTAATTCTTTTTTATTTCTGGAAATTCTTTACTGCGTCAGCATTGCGTGGGGATGACGTCAAGGGGGGCTGACCAGTGGGTCCAGGCTGTCAGCCTCAGGGGGTTAATCCCCGGTTGGATTAACTTAACAGAGGGGTTAAATTAGGGCAGGGCCCACCTGTCATGGACTCAAGGGGGGATTTACTGGGTCATTAAGGCCCTAATGGCCTGGGCTGCCGGCGGCTTGACGCCGGCGTCACTGGACGCGGCGGCACCTCGCCGGAGTGGCGATTCCGGCCACTGGAGAGCTCGCCGAGACCACCAGAGTGACGCCCGAGGTCACCCGCGTCACCCAGTGCCCACGGGGAGGCTTGGGGTGGCCAGAGCCTCGCCGGCGTCAACGTGGCGCAGCGGCCGTGGCACTGCTGCGACGGGGAAGAGGCTCCTGGCCTCCATTTGTTGTGCAAAAAGCTCCAGGAGGGAGCTCTTGCTCTCCCGCATCGAAAGGCTCCATCGGGGTTTCACGGGAGGGCTCGAGGCCACGGCTACTTAAAGCTTTCCGGTGGCCGGAGCTTCTGTGCTCGTCGGGATTAGGCTGCGGGGTGCGGGGAGAGATGCAGGAGGAGGTAAACGGAGAAGGGGCTCACCCTAAAGCGGATGAAGAGGGCGGCGATGCCGGAGGGGCTCGGGAGAGGTCAAATTGGTCGCCGGAGTTCCTCGGCAGCGGCGGCGATCCGGTGAAGGGGACGACGCCTCCAGTGCTTTCTCGGCTCGATTAGTCGAGGGCTTCGACGGAGAGGACAGCAGCGCTTCGCCTGGACATGGTCGCAGCGGCTGAGGAGCTCGTTGGCCACGGTTTCTCCACGGTGGTGCTCCGGCGTGTTCTCTGCGGCGGCCAAAATCACGAGCTAAGGAGCGGGGAGAGGAACCAAGGGAGGGAGGAAGGGGCTGTGGGGTTGAAGAGTGGCTCCGTGGCGTGCTTGGCTGCGTGGAGGAGGCCTAGAAGGCTCCTGGCCGTCGAGGTGGCCGTCGGCGCCCCCCCTGCCCTCCACCGAGCTGCTTCGGGGGGTGGGGAGGTAGACGACAAGTCCCCCGGGCTGGGCTGGGCCGGCCAGTGGAGAAGTGGGCTTCGCCCCTGGCGTGAGATAGCCTTTGCTGTTTTCTGTTCTTTTTATATTTCTCTTTCATTTGTTTTGCCTAGATTTAAAAATAGCTAGGCATTTTTAATAAATGTCCAAATGCTTTTATAAATACTAGGTGACCAGTAGCTAGTCACATAAATGATTTGGACATTTTTGAAATTCAAAACATTTGAATTTCAATTCAAATAGGGGTAAATATTAATTTCCAGAGCACTATCTGAATATTAGAAAATTCCATGAGTATGGGAAAATACCCAAACCTCTTTTAAAATGATCAGCATCATTTATAGGAATTTTGCAATCATTGAAAAGATTTTTGGAAAAATATTTTTATCTGGCCATTTGACTTAAAATTTCTAGGGCTTTTCTTTCCCCATTTTGAATTTCTTTTTGAATTTTTGCATGATGCAAAAGGGTCAAGCAAACCCTAGCACTTACCCTAGTTGGGGTTCTGACAACTCGCCCCCACTCAAAAGAATCTCGTCCCGAGATTCAGAAGTCGTCGGGAGGAAGGTGGGGTACTCGGCACGGAGGCGGTCTTCTCTTTCCCACGTTGCTTCTTTCTCGGAGTGATGTGACCATTGAACTTTCAGAAACTTGATCTTCTTTTGGTGAGTGACACGCTCTGCTGAATCAAGAATACGAACAGGGTATTCCCGATAAGAAAGGTCATCTTGGAGATCAAGCGTTTCATGGTCGACTTCGCGGATGGGGTCATTGAAGCAACGCCTGAGTTGTGACACATGGAATACATCATGTACTCGGGAAAGGTGCGGAGGTAGTTCAAGTTGGTAGGCAACTTCTCCACGTTTAGCAAGAATGCGTAAAGGTCCGATGTAACGTGGGGCCAACTTGCCTTTGATACCGAATCTTTGGGTTCCCTTCAGAGGAGTAACCCGAAGGTAAGCCTTCTCATCAATATTGTAGCTCTCCTCTCTATGATGACGATCATAGTAGCTCTTTTGACGAGACTGAGCGGCTTTCAAACGATCACGAACAATGCGAACTTGCTCTTCTGCTTCCTTGATCATATCCGGTCCAAAGAGCTGTCTTTCACCGGTTTCTGACCAGTTAAGGGGTGTTCGACATCGTCGTCCGTAGAGGAATTCAAAGGGAGCCCTGTCCAGACTAGATTGATGGCTATTGTTATAAGCAAATTCGGCAAATGGAAGATATTTCTCCCAATTCTTTCCGAATGAGATAACACAAGCTCTGAGCATGTCTTCCAAGATTTGATTAACCCTTTCAACTTGACCGCTAGACTGAGGATGAAAAGCTGTACTGAAGGATAGATGAGTTCCCATAGCATTTTGAAAGCTTCCCCAGAATCTAGAGGTGAAAAGGCTACCACGATCAGAATTGATCACCAAAGGAACACCGTGAAGAGACACCATTCTAGAGATGTACAAGTCCGCTAACTGGCTAGCAGTTATGGATTCGCGAACGGGAAGGAAGTGAGCAACTTCGGAAAGTCTATCAATGACCACGAAGATGGCATCATTTCCTTTCTGGGTTTTTGGAAAGCCGGTGATGATGTCCATACCGACCTTGTCCCATTTCCACTCGGGAATAGACAATGGCTGAAGAGTACCAGCAGGTCTTTGGTGTTCTGCCTTAATGCGACGACAAACATCACATTCGGCAAGAAATTGTGCAATGTCTCTCTTCATCCGGGTCCACCAAAATCTCTGGCGTAGATCTCGGTACATTTTTGTGCTACCGGGATGAATTGAGAGGGGAGTGTCATGAGCTTCCTTAAGGATCAGCTGCTTTAGGTCTTCATTTTCAGGAACTACTAAACGATTTTCAAAGAATATCGTTCCTTGATCATTTGCTGAGAAACATTTAGCAACTCCGCTAGCAATGTTCTGCTTGATCTCTTGAATACTACTATCTTGTTTCTGGGCAGCTATGATTTGATCTTCAAGGGTTGGTTTCGCCACCAAGCTGTAAAGAGATCCACGAGGAACTATCTCAAGATTGAGCTTGCAAAATTCCTCATGAAGAAGTGGTTGATACTGCTGTAACATAAGGTTGTTACAATACGACTTACGACTTAGTGCATCAGCCATGACGTTGGCCTTGCCTGGGGTGTAAGAAATTCCTAAGTCATAATTTTTTATCAACTCTATCCAGCGTCTTTGCTTGAGATTAAGATCTGGCTGGGTGAAAATATATTTGAGGCTTTGGTGGTTGGAATAAATCTCACAGCGATTACCAAGGAGGTAATGTCGCCAAGTCTTCAGGGCATGAACTACGGCAGCGAGTTCAAGATCGTGGGTAGGATATTTCTCTTCATGTGGCCGTAACTGGCGTGAAGCATAAGCTACCACATGTCGATCTTGCATAAGTATACATCCTAACCCTTGCCGTGAAGCATCACAATAGATCTCGAAATCCCTTTTTGTGTCTGGAGGTGCAAGTACGGGTGCAGAAGTCAATCTTCTTTTTAGTTCATGAAAGCTTTCCTCGCACTTGGGAGTCCATTGGAATTTCTTATCTTTCTTGAGGAGTTCAGTAAGAGGCTTTGCAACTTTAGAAAAGTTCTCGACGAAGCGGCGGCAATAGCTGGCTAGGCCAAGAAAACTCCTAACTTGCTTAACCGATTCAGGTGGAGTCCAGTCAAGGACGGCCTGAACTCTCTCGGGATTGACTGCAACACCTTTCGCAGAAATCACGTGGCCTAAGTAGGTCACTTCTGGTAGCCAAAATTCACACTTGGAGAACTTGGCATAGAGGCGGTGCTCTCTAAGTTTCATCAATACCAGCCTTAGGTGTTGGGCATGATCTTCTTCGTTCTTCGAGTAGATGAGAATATCATCGAGATAAACCACAACAAATTTATCTAGGTACTCCATGAAGATCGAATTCATCAAGCGTGAGAATGTGGCGGGGGCATTGGTTAAACCGAAGGACATGACGGTATACTCGTAAAGACCATAACGAGTAGTAAAAGCCGTTTTGGGTATGTCCTCATTTCGGATCTTGATTTGATGATAACCTAATCTCAAATCCATCTTAGAGAAGACAGAGGATCCTGCAAGTTGATCATAAAGATCATTGATCCTAGGCAGTGGGTACTTGTTCTTTATCGTCACTAGATTTAGCGGGCGATAGTCTACGCACATCCTTTCTGTTCCATCTTTCTTCGTTACGAACAGAACGGGACAACCCCATGGCGATGAGCTAGGGCGGATGAAGCCTTTTGCCAACGAAGCATCAAGTTGGGTTTTTAGCTCAGCTAACTCATGTGGGTCCATTCTATATGGGCGTCTGGAAATTGGGGCTGTGCCTGGTATAAGATCCACTATGAATTCTACACACCTGTCGGGTGGCATTCCCGGCAGCTCTTCAGGAAATACATCCGGAAAGTCACGAACCACCGGAACATCTTCAAGGTCTGGAAGAGGAAGCACATTCAAAGTATGCATCTGGGTTCTAGAGTTGGGTGATGTGCAGTCAATGGTCTGGCCTGAAGGATGGGTGAGTTTGACTAACTTGGCTTTACAATCAAGGAAAGCATTTTGCCTTGATAACCAATCCATTCCTAGGATGACATCAATGTCCGAAGATTTGAGGGCTATAAGAGAAGCAAGGAATACTAAACCCTCAATTGCAATTTGATTGTCATGGCTTACTCTATTAGTTTGCCACTTTGAACCAGGAGTTTGAATGATCATTGGAGAAAACATTTCTTCAAAAGAAAATCCATGACGAAGGGCATAACTCTCCGACATGAACGAATGAGAAGCTCCTGGATCGAAAAGAACAGAGGCGGGGACATGATTGACTGGGAGTGTGCCAAGAATGACGTCAGAAGCATCAGTGGTTTCCTCAACTGAGATTTGGTTCACACAACCACTACTAGTGGATGAAGGCTTTGCTGGGAAGGCTTTGGTGGTTGATTTCTTTGGATGCTTGGGTCGAGAATGACGTGGTGCCATCAAGACCTGAGGGCATTGACGATAGTAATCGCCTGGAAGACCACACTTAAAGCATACCCTGTCTAAAATGTTGGGAGTGGGATTGCTTGGGTGCACACCATCATACCGGGGTGGAATAATGTGTTGGGGTGGATGGCATATATTTGGTGGTGGTCTCTGGAGAAAGTTTTGAGGTATGGCTCTGGTTGGAATCCAAATTCGGCGTTTCTGAGGGGCTGAACTTGAAGAAGGAGCAAGCTCAAGAGCATGCTTGCGAGATTCCTCGAAAATTTCATTGCCATGCTCAGCTCTGAAGGATCTGTTGACTAATTCCTCAAAGGTGGCAAATTCGATGAGGTTGAGATCATGACGAAGGATGGGGCTAAGTCCCTTACGGAACCTTGCCTGCTTTCTGGCATCGGTGGTGATCTCATCTTGGGAATGCCGAGCAAGACGGTTGAACTCTCTCACATACTCATGCATGGACATCTCTCCTTGAGTCAGATTGCAGAACTCTTCCTTCTTGCGCTCCATCAACTCATCTAGAAGGTGGTACCCTCGAAAGGCAATATAGAACTCCTGCCAAGTCACTAGATGACCATCAGGCTGCATCGCAACATAGTTCTCCCACCATCCAGCGGCAGCACCTTCCAGAAAGTATGCCGCGAATATAACTCGGTCATCGGGAGCAACATGTGCAGTATCAAGCTTACGCTCGATGGAACAGAGCCAATCATCAGCTTCAAGGGGCTCAGAAGAACATCGGAATACCAGTGGCTTGAGGAAGATGAAGTCCTGGATGCTCACAACCACATTGCAATGACGTGAGGTATTCTGCTCGATGAGCTCCAGAAGGCGTGTTTGATCACGTTGATTCTTCTCAGCTTCCATCATGATTTCCGCCGCAGAAGGCGGTGGTAGGGGTTCATCATCATTTCGATTCCGAACACGGTCTCGATTCCGACGAACAGCACTACGAGTTCCACCTGACATCCTGTGTGATAAAAATCAACAATCAGAGCAGGTTGAATGATGGATTCAAGGATAACAAGACATGATGAAGGCGGAAAGATTATAATGCGAAGGCAATGATTCAAAGAAACTTGGAACAAATCCGGCAGCATAACGGCTACACCGGGATGGAAAATGAAACAACCTCGAGGAGATTGGACAGAACTTCCTCAAGGAACTCAAAACACGATGAGTCTGGACGACCACAACTGTCCTACGGCTACAAGGAGGCAAACAACGAGATGTTCTAGTAAAGACATAGATGAGCCTAGTCCTATCATCCCGTAGAAAGGATAAGGTGACCCAGAACTCAGATCGATGAGGATAAGGAGAAAAAGAAGCCTTACGTTATTCCCTTATACCCAGAGTAACTATATAACTATAGAATGCTAGACTCGACTTCGACCAAGGGTTTGATAAGCCTACAGACAGTCCTGCTCTGATACCAAGTCTGTCGGGACCCGGGGTTAGCGTATGTAATTCCAGTCACGATAAAATCACATGGAGAGCCGAGAACCGTACCCACTTGTCTAAGCAGACAAGGCCAAGCACAGAACGTTCTCGGTAAGCATCGAACGTGAGGGGCATCCCATTCAGGCCGGATGATCATCTGAGATGGGTCCTCATCGTCCGCTCACAAGTCTAAATGCTTATGGGTGGTGAATCCCATACTCATAGACAAGTTGCCTCAACCATGTTATCGATTGGATCCTAACTCTTACATAGACTTACTCCAGCCCGATCACTTAGTCGGGGTCTAGGGCGGGCTCGATCATACAACAAAGTGTGCACGTGACAGAGTCACTAGCAATCGCATCGCGATGCCCCAAGCTGCGCACATCTAAGGGCCACTTGGTGTATAAACGACCGCCAGCCAGATCACAACTAAGGTCTCGAAAACCCATACTAAGGCATGCATGTTATAAACATACACGCAGCACACATGCCTAGTATGAACAACAAGTATCATCACATAACTCTACAAAGTACTCTTTATAGATATGCACATAGAGCATACAAAGATCACATGTCTGTGATCAACATTACATCATACAACGGAAGCAAATTAGGTCTGAGTACAGACAAGTTTAACAAATGGCTTAGAGAAGCCTTGTGAACAAACATGCCCTTCCACGAGGGACCAGACTACTGTCTGGGATTATACTACCAAGGTCAACATCGAGCTTCACGAAGGTGACTCCATCGGGGTACGGTTTCTTATCTAAAACATAGAATAAGCAAACGTGAGTACAAAGTCGTACTCAGCAAGACTTACATCAGAACTACACTACTCAAGCTCAAGTATCAAAGTAAAGGGGAGGTGGGGTTCAACATGCAGAAGTGCCAGCTTTGACTTGGCTAATCCTGAACTACGAATACCAGACTTGAGGTAAGAAGCCTACACGAGTCCACTACATCTCCAAACAATACACCACTATGGTTACTTCCTCGACTTCCCCACGAAGAAGCACACCATAGCACTCACGCTTATCTTGCGAGTTTTATAAGTATCCATTCAAGTTGTCTGTGATCAAGTAGAGGTTTCCAAGTAGTCCATAACCGCGGACACGGCTATTCAAATAGTTCATTAACCCTGCAGGGGTGTACATCTTCACACGCGTGTCATCACTTATCGCCTCGTTCTTGGCATCCTTCAAGCGGATGTCGGACGTGGATGAAACCAAGGCACTAACCTCACATCACCTTCTCTAATCCAGGAGTAGACTACCTGAGTTTGGCACCGCTCGAGAGTCCGGCCGGTTCCACGAAATGGACTCAGATAATGTAAGGGACCGAGACGCCACCTCTGCCAAATGGTTTTACTGCCTCACAAGTCCACCACATATCTAGGATGATGCAACCTTTCTTCATTCTTTTTTTTCTATGCACATGCCAAATGGAAAACCCGAATTTATTGTGACTCCTGGACCGGATCGGTATGTAAAGAGGCCAAACGGGGCTCCCATAAAACCCTACATGTGTTCATACTCTTTGTCTTGGATCACAAAACAGGAACTCGGGGCCTAGGTTAGTCTTCAACGAGACAACCCACTGTGTACTCCTACACAGCCTCTCATCGTTCACCTTTGCTTAGGGTGGATTCACCAACACGTTTCACTTTCACCAACACCACTGTGTTCAATTCATCCCGACTCACAATCAAAACATCCTCATTGTATCACTAAGCAGCAAAAGCAGTAACAGTTGCAGGGGCTACATGCTCATCATTCAACTCCTAAATCTGCTAGGATTGTGGTTTGCTTAATACGGTGACAGAATGATAGGTCATGCATCGGAATGGGTTCAACTATGCGAAAGAACGTGTCTCGGTGATCTCCTAAACATGCATAAGCGAGACTGAGAGGGAAAATAGGATTTTATAGACATGATCAATGGGGTTTTGCTTGCCTTGCTGACGAGGTTCGATAACGGTGTCTACAACGAAGGGGGTGGCCTCCGGTTCCAGTTCCACGTCTATCGAGCAAACAATCAAACAATGGTATAAATTTAATTGCAATGCATCAAACACATGATCAATATTGAAATGGTGATGTTCTTGGTCACAAAGTGTGTACAATTCCATTTAAAAGAAGTCACATGCAAAGTCATTTGCAAATGTGCTTCAAATTTGAATTTGAATTAAAGCCATATGGATGTTTTGCACTGTTCACCCATTTTAAAATGGTCAAACATGAAAACAGATCCCATATTCATAATCCTTGGATTTTTCTGATATTTTTAGACATATTATTTGCTATATTTGGAGTTCATATGAATTAGTTATGAATTTCCCAAGTTTAAACGATTTTCTGGAATTTTCAGGAATTACTTTAATGCTTTTCTATTTCTGGAAATTCTTTACTGCGTCAGCATTGCGTGGGGATGACGTCAAGGGGGGCTAACCAGTGGGTCCAGGCTGTCAGCCTCAGGGGGTTAATCCCCGGTTGGATTAACTTAACAGAGGGGTTAAATTAGGGCAGGGCCCACCTGTCATGGACTCAAGGGGGGATTAACTGGGTCATTAAGGCCCTAATGGCCTGGGCTGCCGGCGGCTTGACGCCGGCGTCACTGGACGCGGCGGAGCCTCGCCGGAGTGGCGATTCCGGCCACTGGAGAGCTCGACGAGACCACCAGAGTGACGCCCGAGGTCACCCGCGTCACCCAGTGCCCACGGGGAGGCTTGGGGGTGGCCGGAGCCTCGCCGGCGTCAACGTGGCGCAGCGGCCGTGGCACTGTTGCGACGGGGAAGAGGCTCCTGGCCTCCATTTGTTGTGCAAAAAGCTCCAGGAGGGAGCTCTTGCTCTCCTGCATCGAAAGGCTCCATCGGGGTTTCACGGGAGGGCTCGAGGCCACGGCTACTTCAAGCTTTGCGGTGGCCGGAGCTTCTGTGCTCGTCGGGAAGAGGCTGCGGGGCGCGGGGAGAGATGCAGGAGGAGGTAAACGGAGAAGGGGCTCACCCTGAAGCGGATGAAGAGGGCGGCGATGCCGGAGGGGCTCGGGAGAGGTCGAATTGGTCGCCGGAGTTCCTCGGCAGCGGCGGCGATCCGGTGAAGGGGACGACGCCTCCAGTGCTTGCTTGGCTCGATTAGTCGAGGGCTTCGACGGAGAGGACAGCAGCGCTTCGCCTGGACATGGTCGCAGCGGCTGAGGAGCTCGTTGGCCACGGTTTCTCCACGGTGGTGCTCCGGCGTGTTCTCTGCGGCGGCCAAAATCACGAGCTGAGGAGCGGGGAGAGGAACCAAGGGAGGGAGGAACGGGGTGCGGGGTTGAAGAGCGGCTCCGTGGCGTGCTTGGCTGCGTGGAGGAGGCCTAGAAGGCTCCTGGCCGTCGAGGTGGCCGTCGGCGCCCCCCCTGCCCTCCACCGAGCTGCTTCAGGGGGTGGGGAGGTAGACGACAAGTCCCCCGGGCTGGGCTGGGCCGGCCAGTGGAGAAGTGGGCTTCGCCCCTGGCGTGAGATAGCCTTTGCTGTTTTCTATTCTTTTTATTTTTCTCTTTCATTTGTTTTGCCTAGATTTAATAATAGCTAGGCATTTTTAATAAATGTCCAAATGCTTTTATAAATACTAGGTGACCAGTAGCTAGTCACATAAATGATTTGGACATTTTTGAAATTCAAAACATTTGAATTTCAATTCAAATAGGGGTAAATTTTAATTTCCAGAGCACTATCTGAATATTAGAAAATTCCATGAGTATGGGAAAATACCCAAACCTCTTTTAAAATGATCAGCAGCATTTATAGGAATTTTCCAATCATTGAAAAGATTTTTGGAAAAATATTTTTATCTCTCCATTTGACTTAAAATTTCTAGGGCTTTTCTTTCCCCATTTTGAATTTATTTTTGAATTTTTGCATGATGCAAAGTCAAGCAAACCCTAGCACTTACCCTAGTTGGGGTTCTGACACTCTCCACTTACCCCATCCTTACCGTAAACTACTAGTTGTCCTAGAATGACGAGTGATGAAGTCCTTGCTGGATCAGATGACCACTACAGTTGGATGCTGAGTACTTCTGTACTCATGATACTACCCCCAAACTCTTTTCAGGGTTCTTGATCGACGACAGGTATGGTGATCGACGTTTCACGTGGAGACTCGACGACGACTAGTTAGGCAGATCCCGGCGGAGGGCCTGGACCCGTGTGGTTATGGGGATCGATGTTTTTCTCTTTGCCACTAGGCATTTGCTTGTAGTCTGTACGCAGACATGTATCTTCCGATGTTGTATTGTATTAAGGCAGTTGTATGCCGATTGTATGAGATGTTGTATCCTTTTATCTGTAATGTTGTGATATCATGTTGGAAATCCGGGGCATATGGCTATGCCATATGTCGCGGTGGGACCGATATGGGCTTCATCCCCGGATCTGGATGGAAACATCTAGATCTGGAACAGTACCGCATATCGGGCCTTACAGCTTCTTAGCGTCGGTGGAGACCTCTTCAGTAGCATAACGAGCAAGTCGGTTGAACTCACAACTAAACTCGTCAGCAGTCCTTCTGCCTTGGGTGAGGTTGCAGAACTCCTCACGCTTGCGGTCCATAAGACCCTTTGGGATGTGGTGCTCACGGAATGAAGTGCAGAACTCATCCCAAGTGGTGGGCGGTCCAGAAGGACGCATGTTCAGGAAATTCTCCCACCAAGAGCTAGCTGCACCCTCGAGGTGGTAGGTGGCATAGCTGACCCTATCACCATCTGCAACATGGCCTTCCTGGAGCTTCCTCTCGATGCTGCGAAGCCAGTCATCTGCGTCAAGGGGCTCGGTGGAGTAGCTGAAAACCGGGGGATGAAGCCGGATGAATTCATTCAAAGAAACAAACTCATTGTTCTGTTGAGTGGTGTTGCGGGAAATGACCTCCAGCAACTGGTGAGAGTCTCGGCGGTTCCTCTCAACCTCCATCAGAACCTGAGCCATCGTGGGTGGGGGTGGAAGATTGCCTTCCTCCGGATCATTCCCACGACCATGGGCACGACCAAGCTGGCCACGGGTTCCTTGAGACATCCTGAAGGGGAAAACCAAAGTCAAACAGAGTTGATTGGAAGAGTTTAAATAAGGTATTGAAGGTACTGGAAGAATCATAGAGCAAAGGAAGTAATCATCTTGACAACATGGTGATAAAAGCATACAAGCCATATATTCACAAGTTGTCATACAAACCATACATCGTTTTAGTACAAGCGCCAAGCTAATACAAACGTGATGAAGATGATACATCCTTCAGAGGCACTCTGACTTCCTATACATTATTTATCTAAGCCTCTGGAACTTAGAACACCTTGCGTAAAATGTACTAAAGATATGTCAGGACCCGGGGTTAGCGTATGCAAGTACAGTTAAGACATAGTCATATGGAGAGCCGAGAACCGCACCCACTTGTCTAAGCAGACAAGGCCAAGCACTGAACATTCTCGGAAAGCATCGTACGTGAGGGGCATCCCATCCAGGCCGGATGATCAACTGAGATGGGTCCTCATCGTCCGAACACAAGTCAAATGATATGGGTGGTGAGCTCCCATATTCAAAGACAAGTCGCCTCAACCATACTACCGACTATCTCAAAACTCTTACATAGACTTACTCCAGCCCGATCACTTAGTCGGGGTCTAGGGCGGGCTCGATCATACCACAAATTGTGCACGAGACGGAGTCTCGAGCAATCGCATCGCGATGCCCCAAGCTGCGCACATCTAAGGGCCACTTGGTGTATGAAAGACTGCCAGCCAGAACACAACTAAGGTCTCGAAAACCCATACAAAGACATGCATGTTATAAACATACACGCAGCACACATGCCTTGTATGAACAGCAGGTACCATTGCAATTCTCTACAAAGTGTACATTTTATTTATAACTCTTATAGAGTACACACAGAGATCACATACATGTGATCCAACAGTACAACACAAACGGAAGCAAATTATGTCTGAGTACAGACAAGTTTAACAAATGGCTTAAGAAGCCTTATTTAAACACAAAGCCCTCCACGAGGGAACCAGTCGTCTGACTAGGACTAGACTAGTTGGTCTTCAGTCGTCCAGCTCGATGAAGAAGCCACCTTCGGGGTCAGTGGCATCATCTAAAACATAGATTAAGCAAACGTGAGTACAAAGTCGTACTCAGCAAGACTTACATAGGAGCTATACTACTCATGCATATGTGTCAAGGTAAAGGGAGGTGGGGTTCACTTGCAGAAGTGCCAGCTTTGACTTGGCTAGTCCTGAACTACGAGTACCAGACTTTGAGGTAAGAAGCGTACACGAGTCCACTACTTTCTCCAACCAATACACCACTATGGTGCCTTCCTCGACTTCCCCACGAGAAAGCACGCCATAGCACTGACACTTATCTTGGTGTGTTTTAGAAGTATCCGGTTCAAGTTATCTAATAATCAAGCTAAGCTTTCCAAGCAGTCCATAACCGCGGACGCGGCTATTCGAATAGTTTTGTTAACCTTGCAAGGGTGTACCGCTACACACACATGATCATCATTTACCGCCTTTGTACTCGACACCGTTCAAGAGGTGTCGGCGAGGATGCTCACCACAACTGTTACCTCCTAGCCGATCTAGTCCGAGAAAGCCGCCTACTTGGGTTGGTTACCACAATCGTGAACCCGGCCGGTTTACCGAAGTGGACCCAAGTGATGTGTGCGTGGTGCATAAGCCGGTCTCAGATGAGCCATTCTCTCACTTAGCATCCAGGCCACAGACCTACCAGAACTCCGAACTATTGCGACATCTGGACATCGAAAGGGATGAGTTAGTAAGTTGAGAGGGGTCAGTGAGCCCAATGTGTGGTTGTACTCTTCATCTTGGATCACCACACAAGAACTCGTACTAGGGCGGTGTTCAATGAGACAACCCACCGTGTACTCCTACACAGCCTCTCATCGTTCACCTTGTATTAGGGTCGATTCACCAACACTTTTCTACCATCATCAACATGATCATTCCCATCCCGACTCACATCACAGTAACAACATGGTATCATACTAAGCATGCAATAAGCAGTAACATTGCAGGGGGCACATGATATCAAACAACTCCTACATTTGCTAGGAAGGTTGCAGCCTCTTGCTCCGGTTCCACCTCTTCTCGACAAACAAAGCACGAAGTAGCAATCAATATGAATGCAATGCTCAAGCACATGAATGAATGTTGAAACTTGAAGTATAAGTTTTGATGTGTGAGGCAATTCCATTTAAGTGGAGTATATTGCATTTGAAATGCAAATTCAAACTCCACATTTGAATTCAACATTAACCAAGTTGTATGTGATATAGTTTGATCATTTTGAAACAATTTCAAATGTGTATGATATGCCTCTGAAGTGTGGTTGAATTGTAGCTTAAACCCATGGTCCAAGTTGCAAAATCAATTGATTTGAATTTGAATTAAATTCAAATAAACCAAATGACATATGCTACTGGTCCCATTTTGAAATCAACTCAAACAAAGTTGAAAGTTGCATATTTGGAAAGATAATTTTCTCCTGATCATTTTTCATATATTATTTGTCCAATTTGGAGTTAATATGAATTTTCTATGAATTTCCAAAGTTTGGGGTATTTTCTGGAATTTCTGGAATTCTTTTAATTCAAATAATCTCTGGAAATTCATTTAACTGATTTATTGCGCAAGCGCTGACGTCAGGGGGGGGCTGACATGTGGGGTCACCTTGTCAGTGACTGGGTTAATTAACCCGTGGGTTAAATTAATCCAGTGGCTTAATTAAGCCACTGGGCCCACTGGTCAGTGACCCAGGGGGTCATTAACTGGGTGCTTAACAGGGGGGTTAGAGCTGACACGCCGGCGGCTAAACGCCGGCGACTGGACCGCGGCGGCGCTGCACGGGGAGGGCGAATCCGGCCATCATTTGGAGCGCGAAGACCACCATCTTGAAGCTCTTACTCGCGCGCATCGAACGGGACCAAAACCAAGCACTGGGGTGCACCGTACGCTCGCCGGCGTCAACTTTTGCGGCGACCTAGCTACGGCCATGATCGAGATTTGGCTCCAGGGCACGACTTGAGGCGAGGCTAGGCTGGTTCGACGAGGAAGAACACGGGGAACAAGATGGACAACAAGGCGGGCTCGATTACTTAACGGGTGGACCTCGCCATGGATCCCAGCGGCAAGGAGCTTCGGCTCTCATGGCGGTCACGGCTACAGGGAGTAATCGAAGGGGAAAAGTGAGGGGTTTTGACCCCAAGCTCACCAGGAGCTTAGCAGAGGTGGTGGCGAGGGCTGGGGTGGCTCAACGGCGACGTAATCGACGAAGTCCTTCACGGCGGCCGGCGGGAACTCGAGGAAGAATCCGGCGTCTACGTGGGCTCCGGGCTCGATTCCTTCTGCAAGTCGGTGAAGACGACGACGACGAAGCGCTTGGACACAGTCTTGGGGCTTCTAGGCATCAATGGCCACGCGTGTGCTCGACGGCGCTCCGGCGTGCTTCTCGGGCGGCGATGAATCGGGCGAGAGAGGAAGGGGAGGTGTTCCTGGTGGGAGGGGAATGAAGCGGGAGGGGTCTGGGATGCGTCTGGACGAAGAGATAGGGCTTGGGGAGGCCTGGACGCTCGAAGGCGTCGAGGTGTCGTCGCCGCCGCGCTCGTCCGCTCCAGCGAGCTGCTTGGGCGCGCGGGGTAGAAGACGACAAGGGGGAGGCTGGGCTGGGCTGCGGGAGAGGTGAGTTGGGCCGGGGTGGCCCAGGTAAGCGGGCCACTTTCCTGTTTTCTTTTTCTTTCTGTTTTCTCTTCTGACATTTGTTCGGTTTAGCTAAATAAAATAGCTAAACATTTTATTAAATGCTGAAAACTTTTATATGGCCTCATTAATAAATAGACTAGGCACTTATAAACATTCAACATTTTTAAAATTCAAATAATTTGAATCTTAAATCAAATAGGGGTATTTCTTTAATTCCAAGGCACTGTTTGAATATTTGAAAAATCTATGATCATGGGGTGGTTCCCACATCACTTGATATGTGATCACACTCATTTATAAGACTTTTCAAAAATCTAACATGAATTTTTGGAGAAGATTTTTATCTGGCCTTTTGAATTAATTCATCTGGGGGTTGTTCCTTCTCCCATTTGGATTTTGAAGTTGAATTTCCTTTGAATTCTTTCATGAATGCAAACTGAAAAAGACCCTAGCACATTACCTAACAGAGGGTTCTGACAACTCGCCCCCACTCAAAAGAATCTCGTCCCGAGATTCAGAAGTTTGCGGGAGGAAGGTGGGGTACTCGGCACTGAGACGGTCTTCTCTTTCCCACGTAGCTTCTCTTTCAGAGTGGTGTGACCATTGCACTTTCAGAAACCTAATCTTCTGACGACGAGTGACACACTCTGCGGAATCAAGAATACGAACGGGGTATTCTCGATAAGAAAGGTCATCTTGGAGATCAAGCGTTTCATGGTCGACTTCGCGGATGGGGTCCTTGAAGCAACGCCTGAGTTGGGACACATGGAATACATCATGTACTCGGGAAAGGTGCGGGGGTAGTTCAAGTTGGTAGGCAACTTCTCCACGTTTAGCAATAATGCGGAAAGGTCCGATGTAACATGGGGCCAACTTGCCTTTGATACCGAATCTTTGGGTTCCATTCAGAGGAGTAACCCGAAGGTAAGCCTTCTCATCCAGATTGTAGCTCTCTTGCCTATGATGATGATCATAGTAGTTTTTCTGACGAGACTGGGCTGCTTTCAATTGATCACGAACAATGCGAACTTGCTCTTCTGCTTCCTTGATCATATCCGGTCCAAAGAATTGTCTTTCACCGGTTTCTGACCAGTTTAAAGGTGTTCGACATCGTCGTCCATAAAGGAGTTCAAAAGGAGCCATGTTCAGACTAGATTGAAAACTATTGTTATAAGCAAATTCGGCAAATGGAAGAGACTTCTCCCAATTCTCTCCGAATGAGATAACACAAGCTCTGAGCATGTCTTCAAGAATTTGGTTAACCCTTTCGACTTGACCGCTAGACTGAGGATGGAAAGCTGTACTAAAGGAGAGATGAGTTCCCATAGCATTCTGAAAGCTTCCCCAAAATCTAGAGGTAAAAAGGCTACCACGATCAGAATTGATTTCCAAAGGAACACCATGATGTGATACAATTCTAGAGATGTACAAGTCCGCTAACTGGCTAGCAGTTATAGACTCGCGAACCGGAAGGAAGTGAGCATCTTTGGAAAGCCTATCTATGACAACGAAGATGGCATTGTTTCCTTTCTGGGTTCTTGGAAAGCCGGTGATGAAATCCATACCGACTTTGTCCCATTTCCACTCGGGAATAGACAAAGGTTGAAGTGTACCAGCAGGTCTTTGATGTTCTGCCTTAATGCGACGACAAACATCACATTCGGCAACAAATTGAGCAATGTCTCTCTTCATCCTGGTCCACCAAAATCTCTGGCGTAGATCTCGGTGCATTTTTGTGCTACCGGGATGAATTGAGAGAGGTGTGTCATGGGCTTCCTTGAGGATGAGTTGCCTTAGTTCCCTATTCTTAGGTACTACCAAATGATTTTCAAAGAATACCGTTCCTTTGCTACCTGTGGAGAAACATTTAGCAACTCCGCTAGCAATGTTCTCCTTGATCCGGCGAACACCTCGTGCACGCCTTTGGGCAACTATGATTTGATCCTCAAGAGTTGGTTTCGCCACCAAGGTAGAAAGATAGCCATGAGGAACAATTTCAAGGTTGAGCTTGTGAAAGTCCTCATGAAGAAGTGGTTGATACTGTTGTAACATGAGGTTGTTACAATACGACTTACGACTTAGTGCATCAGCCATGACATTGGCTTTGCCTGGGGTGTAAGAAATTACTACGTCGTAATCTTTTATCAACTCAATCCAGCGTCTTTGCCTGAGATTAAGATCTGGCTGGGTGAAAATGTATTTGAGGCTTTGGTGGTCGGAATAAATCTCACAACGATTACCAAGGAGGTAATGTCGCCGAGTTGTTAGGGCATGAACTACGGCAGCGAGTTCAAGATCATGGGTAGGATAGTTCTCTTCATGTGGCCGCAACTGGCGTGAAGCATAAGCTACCACATGTCGATCTTGCAGAAGTATTCATCCTAACCCTTGCCGTGATGCGTCACAATAGATCTCGAAATCCTTTTTGGTGTCTGGAGGTGCAAGTACAGGTGCAGAAGTCAATCTTCTTTTTAGCTCCTGAAAGCTTTCCTCGCACTAGGGAGTCCATAGGAATTTCTTATCTTTCTTGAGGAGTTCAGTTAGAGGCTTTGCAACTTTAGAAAAGTTCTCGACGAAGCGACGGCAATAGCTGGCTAGGCCAAGAAAACTCCTAACTTGCTTAACCGATTCAGGTGGAGTCCAGTCAAGGACGGCCTGAACTCTCTCGGGATTCACAGCAATGCCTTTTGCAGAAATCACGTGGCCTAAGTAGGTCACTTCTGGTAGCCAAAATTCACACTTGGAGAATTTAGCATACAGGCGATGCTCTCTAAGTTTCATCAATACCAGCCTTAAGTGTTCGGCATGTTCTTCTTCGTTCTTCGAGTATATAAGGATGTCATCAAGGTAAACCACGACGAACTGGTCCAAATACTCCATGAAGATCGAGTTCATCATGCGTGAGAAAGTGGCGGGGGCATTGGTTAAACCAAAGGACATGACGGTATACTCGTAAAGACCATAACGAGTAGTAAAAGCCGTTTTGGGAATGTCCTCGTTTCGGATCTTGATTTGATGATAACCTAATCTAAAATCCATCTTAGAGAAGACAGAGGATCCTGCAAGTTGATCATAGAGATCATTGATCCTAGGCAATGGGTACTTGTTCTTTATCGTCGCTAAATTTAGCGGCCGATAGTCTACGCACATCCTTTCTGTTCCATCTTTCTTCGTTACGAACAGAACGGGACAACCCCATGGCGATGAGCTAGGGCGGATGAAGCCTTTCTCCAACAAAGCTTCCAGTTGGGTTTTAAGCTCAGCTAACTCACGTGGGGCCATTTTGTATGGGCGTCTAGAAATTGGTGCGGTTCCTGGGGCAAGATCCACTATAAACTCTACACATCTGTCGGGTGGCATGCCCGGCAGCTCTTCAGGAAAGACATCCGGGAAGTCACGAACCACCGGAATATCTTCAAGTTCGGGAAGGGGAAGTACATTCAAGGAATGCACTTGGGTTCTTGTTCTGGGTGAGGTATAGTTGACGGTTTTGCCTGAAGGGTGGGTGAGTTTCACGGATTTGCCTTTGCAATCCAGATAGGCATTCTGTCTTGATAGCCAATCCATGCCAAGGATGACATCAATATTTGAAGACTTGAGGGCTATGAGTGAAGCAAGGAATACTAAACCCTCAATTGCAATTTGATTACCATGGCTTACTCTATTAGTTTGCCATCTTGACCCTGGAGTTTGAATAATCATTGGGATGGACAATTCAACAAAAGGTAACTCATGACGAAGTGCATAACTTTCCGACATGAATGAATGAGATGCTCCTGGGTCGAAAAGAACGGAAGTAGGAACATAATGGACTGGGAGCGTACCAAGAATGACGTCAGTGGTGTCGTCAGTCTCTTCGGCGGTGATCTGGTTCACACGTCCACGAGTGGTGGGAGGAGCGGGTTTGGCGGTGTAGACCTTCTGGGGTGGCTTGCCACGGCCATTGTTGTTGTTGTTGTTGTTTCCTCCGGCACGTGGTGGAGCATTCTGGTGTTGGAGCTGGTTCTGGGGACACTCACGAGAATAGTGGCCGGCCTGACCACCCTTGTAACAGGCTCCGAAAACAGTGCGTGGAGCTGGGTTGTTTGGTGGAGCTGGGTGGAACTGGGTTGGTGGACGAGGCGCCACATAGGATGGCCTCGGTGGGTTGTTCTGGCGGAACATGCTGTTTGGGATCCAGATCTTGCGCTTCTGGGAGCCAGAACTGGATGAACCATCATCTCTGGGGTGTTTGCGGAAATCGTTGGGGGTGTTCATGTCCTCTGCTTTGATGGCCTTGTTGACATGACCTGGAATGTGGCAAAGTCATGAAGATTGAGCTCACGACGGAGTCCAGTGTTGAGGCCACGACGGAACCTCTCTTGTTTCTTGGAGTCGGTGGAGACTTCTTCGGTAGCATAACGAGCCAGTCGGTTGAACTCACGACTAAACTCATCAACGGTCCTTCTGCCTTGAGTGAGGTTGCAGAACTCCTCACGCTTGCGGTCCATGAGACCTTTGGGAATGTGGTGCTCGCGGAAGGACGTGCAGAACTCCTCCCAAGATGAAGGTGGTCCAACGGG
This sequence comes from Bromus sterilis, assembly GCA_950022295.1. Lineage (NCBI taxonomy): Eukaryota > Viridiplantae > Streptophyta > Magnoliopsida > Poales > Poaceae > Bromus > Bromus sterilis. Next base: position 295,091,148 of record OX465595.1, read on the forward strand.
GCGCATATTCAGAAAGTTCTCCCACCAAGAGCTAGCTGCACCTTCGAGGTGATAGGTGGCATAGTTGACCTTGTCACCAGTTGCAACACGGCCTGCTTGGAGCTTCCTCTCGATGCTGCGAAGCCAGTCATCGGCGTCAAGGGGCTCGGTGGAGTAACTGAAGACCGGGGGATGAAGCCGGATGAAGTCGTTCAGGGACACCAGCTCATTGCGCTGCTGGGTGGTGTTGCGTGCGATGACTTCCAGCAGGTGGTGAGAGTCACGACGGTTCCTCCCGACCTCCATCAGAACTTGTGCCATCGTGGGTGGGGGTGGAAGGTTGCCTTCCTCCTGGTCATTCCCACGACCTTGGTTACGACTAACCTGGCCAGGGGTTCCTTGAGACATCCTGAAGGTGAAAAACCAAAGTCAAACAGAGTTGATTGGAAGAGTCTAATCAAGGTATTGAAGTACTGGAAGGATTATAGAGCAAAGGAAGTAATCATCTGGACAACATGGTGATAAAGCATACAAGCCATATATTCACAAGCTGTCATACAAACCATACATCGTTTTAGTACAAGCACTAAGCTAATACAAACGTGATGAAGATGATACATCCTTCAGAGGCACTCTGACTTCCTATAAATTATTTAGCTAAGCCTCTGGAACTTAGACACCTTGCATACAATATACTAAGATACTACTACATCATCACTAAGTAAGACCATAGGCGGTCTCACTCATCTCCATCTCCATAGTAGTCCTCATAAAAGTTACCCGCGTATCCCGGTAGCTGGAGGTGACCATAGGAAAACACGGAGGCTTGTGGACCCTGATATCCATTTGGGAAAGGATGGGGCCTAGGTCCAGCATAGGGTGGAAGCAAAGGACCACGGGGTGGAAAAATGCCTCCAATCTCGGGCCAAGCAACTCGAGAAGGCATCTGAGTCCTCACTGGGTAGATCGCATCATGCTCAACTGATCCCACTCTCACAAAGGGATCCAAAAGTGTCAGTGCTCGATACAGACGAACACGGGTGGCGTGGAGCTCGAAATGGAGAGCGCGTGCATCACGATCTCTGTCACTAGCAAACCTAGCAGTCACCTGGAGTGCTGGATCCTCTGCAGAGTGATCTGAGTAGAGTCCGGTGTAATATCCCTCTTCTCCTGGAAGTGCAGCAGGGATATAGCGGAAAGAAGTCTCTCTCAGCAAAGTGTGCTCCTCTCTCAGCAGTGTCATACATGAGTATCCAGCATCCTGAACAGCCATGTTCTCGGTAACACCAATGTCATGTCCAAAGTGGATAGGCTGAGTAACTCCAACGTGGTGCGGATAGATCCGAACAATGCAGTGGAACTGCGTCTGGTTGAAGTCGTGAAACTGCTCCTCGACGGTATACTCAGGGTACCATCGATATCCCACATAGGACATCATCTCGATCAACGTGGCGGGATGGCCACGCACACCGAGGCACCTGGTCAAACGAACAATCTGCCGAGGGGGAAGATCTGCCATCTGAAATAGAAAGGAGTTTGCAAATGCATCAGATTATGAGATAAACCTCGAATGACTTGGACAGCATAACGGCTGTAATTGCAAGAAAAAGACAATTTCTTACAACATGGAAACAGCACTTACATACGATGTAATAAAACAGGGAGCATAACCACTCTAACAAACCGATCACAACTTTCCTACGGCTATGAGGAAGCAAACAACGAGATGTTCTAATCAAACAGAGGAGAGCCTAGTCCTATCTTCCCGTAGAATAAGATGAGGGTGACTCAGAACTCAGAACGAAGGGGGTAAGGAGAAAAAAGAAGCCTTACGTTATTCCCTTATATAACCAGAGTAACTATATAACTATAGCAAGCTAGACTCAACTTCGGCCAAGGCTACTAGTCCTACAGTCAGTCCTGCTCTGATACCAAGTCTGTCGGGTCCCGGGGTTAGCGTATGCAAGTACAGTTAAGACATAGTCATATGGAGAGCCGAGAACCGCACCCACTTGTCTAAGCAGACAAGGCCAAGCACTGAACATTCTCGGAAAGCATCGTACCTGAGGGGCATCCCATCCAGGCTGGATGATCAACTGAGATAGCTCCTCATCGTCCGAACGCAAGTCAAATGATATGGGTGGTGAGCTCCCATATTCAAAGACAAGTCGCCTCAACCATACTACCGACTATCTCAAAACTCTTACATAGACTTACTCCAGCCCGATCACTTAGTCGGGGTCTAGGGCGGGCTCGATCATACCACAAAGTGTGCACGAGACGGAGTCTCGAGCAATCGCATCGCGATGCCCCAAGCTGCGCACATCTAAGGGCCACTTGGTGTATGAAAGACCGCCAGCCAGAACACAACTAAGGTCTCGAAAACCCATACAAAGACATGCATGTTATAAACATACACGCAGCACACATGCCTTGTATGAACAGCAGGTACCATTGCAATTCTCTACAAAGTGTACATTTTATTTATAACTCTTATAGAGTACACACAGAGATCACATACATGTGATCCAACAGTACAACACAAACGGAAGAAAATTATGTCTGAGTACAGACAAGTTTAACAAATGGCTTAAGAAGCCTTATTTAAACACAAAGCCCTCCACGAGGGAACCAGTCGTCTGACTAGGACTAGACTAGTTGGTCTTCAGTCGTCCAGCTCGATGAAGAAGCCACCTTCGGGGTCAGTGACATCATCTAAAACATAGATTAAGCAAACGTGAGTACAAAGTCGTACTCAGCAAGACTTACATAGGAGCTATACTACTCATGCATATGTGTCAAGGTAAAGGGAGGTGGAGTTCACTTGCAGAAGTGCCAGCTTTGACTTGGCTAGTCCTGAACTACGAGTACCAGACTTTGAGGTAAGAAGCGTACACAAGTCCACTACTTTCTCCAACCAATACACCACTATGGTGCCTTCCTCGACTTCCCCACGAGAAAGCACGCCATAGCACTCACACTTATCTTGGTGTGTTTTAGAAGTATCTGGTTCAAGTTATCTAATAATCAAGCTAAGCTTTCCAAGCAGTCCATAACCGCGGACGCGGCTATTCGAATAGTTTTGTTAACCTTGCAAGGGTGTACCTCTACACACACATGATCATCATTTACCGCCTTTGTACTCGACACCGTTCAAGAGGTGTCTGCGAGGATGCTCACCACAACTGTTACCTCATAGCTGATCTAGTCCGAGAAAGCCGCCTATTTGGGTTGGTTACCACAATCGTGAACCCGGCCAGTTTACCGAAGTGGACCCAAGTGATGTGTGTGTGGTGCATAAGCCGGTCTCGGATGAGTCGTTCTCTCACTTAGCATCCAGGCCACAGACCTACCAGAACTCCGAACTATTGCGACATCTGGACATCGAAAGGGATGAGTTAGTAAGTTGAGAGGGGTCAGTGAGCCCAATGTGTGGTTGTACTCTTCATCTTGGATCACCACACAAGAACTCGTACTAGGGCGGTGTTCAACGAGACAACCCACCGTGTACTCCTACACAGCCTCTCATCGTTCACCTTGTATTAGGGTCGATTCACCAACACTTTTCTACCATCATCAACATGATCATTCCCATCCCGACTCACATCACAGTAACAACATGGTATCATACTAAGCATGCAATAAGCAGTAACATTGCAGGGGCCACATGATATCAAACAACTCCTACATTTGCTAGGATTGTGGTTTGCTTACTACTGTGACAAAATGATAGGTCATGCAAAGGAATGGGTTCATCTATGCGGTAGAAACGAAGCATGGTGATCATCCTAAACAATGCATAAGCGAGACATGAGAGGGAAGTGAGATTTTATCGACATGATCAATGGGGGTTTGCTTGCCTTGCTGACGAGGTTCGGGTTCGGGGTCTTCAACGAAGGTTGCAGCCTCTTGCTCCGGTTCCACCTCTTCTCGACAAACAAAGCACGAAGTAGCAATCAATATGAATGCAATGCTCAAGCACATGAATGAATGTTTAAACTTGAAGTATAAGTTTTGATGTGTGAGGCAATTCCATTTAAGTGGAGTATATTGCATTTGAAATGCAAATTCAAACTCCACATTTGAATTCAACATTAACCAAGTTGTATGTGATATAGTTTGATCATTTTGAAACAATTTCAAATGTGTATGATATGCCTCTGAAGTGTGGTTGAATTGTAGCTTAAACCCATGGTCCAAGTTGCAAAATCAATTGATTTGAATTTGAATTAAATTCAAATAAACCAAATGACATATGCTACTGGTTCCATTTTAAAATCAACTCAAACAGAGTTGAAAGTTGCATATTTGGAAAGATAATTTTCTCCTGATCATTTTTCATATATTATTTGTCCAATTTGGAGTTAATATGAATTTTCTATGAATTTCCAAAGTTTGGGGTATTTTCTAGAATTTCTGGAATTCTTTTAATTCAAATAATCTCTGGAAATTCATTTAACTGATTTATTGCGCAAGTGCTGACGTCAGGGGGGGGCTGACATGTGGGGTCACCTTGTCAGTGACTGGGTTAATTAACCCGTGGGTTAAATTAATCAAGTGGCTTAATTAAGCCACTGGGCCCATTGGTCAGTGACCCAGGGGGTCATTAACTGGGTGCTTAACAGGGGGGGTTAGAGCTGACACGCCGGCGGCTAAACGCCGGCGACTGGACCGCGGCGGCGCTGCACGGGGAGGGCGAATCCGGCCATCATTTGGAGCGCGAAGACCACCATCTTGAAGCTCTTACTCGCGCGCGTCGAACGGGACCAAAACCAAGCACTGGGGTGCACCGTACGCTCGTCGGCGTCAACTTTTGCGGCGACCTAGCTACGGCCATGATCGAGATTTGGCTCCAGGGCACGACTTGAGGCGAGGCTAGGCTGGTTCGACGAGGAAGAACACGGGGAACAAGATGGACAACAAGGCGGGCTCGATTACTTAACGGGTGGACCTCGCCATGGATCCCGGCGGCAAGGAGCTTCGGCTCTCATGGCGGTCACGGCTACAGGGAGTAATCGAAGGGGAAAAGTGAGGGGTTTTGACCCCAAGCTCACCAGGAGCTCAGCAGAGGTGGTGGCGAGGGCTGGGGTGGCTCAACGGCGACGTGATCGACGAAGTCCTTCACGGCGGCCGGCGGGAACTCGAGGAAGAATCCGGCGTCTACGTGGGCTCCGGGCTCGATTCCTTCTGCAAGTCGGTGAAGACGACGACGACGAAGCGCTTGGACACAGTCTTGGGGCTTCTAGGCGTCAATGGCCACGCGTGTGCTCGACGGCGCTCCGGCGTGCTTCTCGGGCGGCGATGAATCGGGCGAGAGAGGAAGGGGAGGTGTTCCTGGAGGGAGGGGAATGAAGCGGGAGGGCTCTGGGATGCGTCTGGACGAAGAGATAGGGCTTGGGGAGGCCTGGACGCTCGAAGGCGTCGAGGTGTTGTCGCCGCCGCGCTCAGCCTCTCCAGCGAGCTGCTTGGGCGCGCGGGGTAGAAGACGACAAGGGGGAGGCTGGGCTGGGCTGCGGGAGAGGTGAGTTGGGCCGGGGTGGCCCAGGTAAGTGGGCCACTTTCCTGTTTTCTTTTTCTTTCTGTTTTCTCTTCTGACATTTGTTCTGTTTAGCTAAATAAAATAGCTAAACATTTTATTAAATGCTGAAAACTTTTATATGGCCTCATAAATAAATAGACTAGCCACTTATAAACTTTCAACATTTTTAAAATTCAAATAATTTGAATCTTAAATCAAATAGGGGTATTTCTTTAATTCCAAGGCACTGTTTGAGTATTTCAAAAATCTATGAGCATGGGGTGGTTCCCACATCACTTGATATGTGATCTCACTCATTTATAAGACTTTTCAAAAATCTAACATGAATTTTTGGAGAAGATTTTTATCTAGCCTTTTGAATTAATTCATCTGGGGGGTGTTCCTTCTCCCATTTGGATTTCGAAGTTGAATTTCCTTTGAATTCTTTCATGAATGGAAAGTGAAAAAGACCCTAGCACATTACCTAACAGAGGGTTCTGACAAGATATTACTACATCCTCCCTAAAGTAAGACCACAGGCGGTCTCACTCATCTCCATCTCCATAGTAATCCTCGTAAAAGTTACCCGCGTAACCCGGTAGCTGAAGGTGACCATCGGAAAACACGGAGGCCTGTGGACCCTGATATACAGTTGGGCAAGGATGGGGCCTAGGTCCAGCGAAGGGTGGAAGCAGAGGACCACGGGGTGGGAAAATGCCTCCAATCTCGGGCCAAGCAACTCGAGAATGCATCTGTGTCCTGGCTGGGTAGATAGCATCATACTCCACTGATCCAACACTCACAAAAGGAGCCAGGAGTGTAAGTGCTCAATACATACGGACACCGGTGGCGTGAAGCTCAAAGCGAAGGGCACGTGCATCACGATCTCTATCACAAGCGTGCCGAGGAGTGATCTGAAGCAAAGTATCCTCCAGGGAGTGATCTGTGTACAATCCGGTTTAATATCCCTCTTCTCCTGGAAGTGCGGTAGGGATATAGCGGAAAGGTGATCCTGCAAGCAGGGTATGCTCCTCTCTCAGCAGGGTAATACATGAGTATGCAGCATCCTGCACAGCCATGTTCTCGGTCACACCAATGCCATGTCCAAAGAGGATAGGCTGAGAGACTCCAATGTGGTGCGGGTAGATCCTGACAGTGCAGTGGAACTGAGTCTGGTTGAAGTCAAGGAACTGCTCCTCAACGGTGTACTCAGGATACCATCGATAGCTAATGAAGGACATCATCTCGGTGAGCATGGCTGGATGCCCACGCACATCGAGGCACCTAGTCAGACGAACAATCTGCCGGGGGGAAGATCCGCCATCTGAAACAGAAAGAAGGAGTTTGCAAATGCATCAAATTATGAAGAAACTTGGAATGACTCGGGCAGCATAACGGCTGTAATTTGCAAGAAAAGACAATTTCTTACAACATGAAAACATCACTTACATATGATGTAAGAAATCAGGAAGCAAAACAACTATAGCGAACCGAACACAACTCTCCTACGGCTACAAGGATGCAATCAACGAGATGTTCTAATCAGACAAAGGTGAGCCTAGTCCGATCTTCCCGTAGAAGAGGTAAGGGTGACTCAGAACTCAGAACGAAGGGGATAAGGAGAAAAAAGAAGCCTTACGTTGTTCCCTTATATACCCAGAGTAACTATATAACTATAGCAAGCTAGACTCGACTTCGGCCAAGGCTGATAATCCTACAGTCAGTCCTGCTCTGGTACCAAGTCTGTCGGGACCCGGGGTTAGCGTATGCAAGACTTGCTACAACACAATCATATGGAGAGCCGAGAACCGTACCCACTTGTCTATGCAGACAAGGCCAAGCACAGAACGTTCTCGGAAAGCATCGAACGTTAGGGGCATCCCATCCAGGACGGATGATCAACTGAGATGGGTCCTCATCGTCCGCACACAAATCTAAATGATATGGGTGGTGAACTCCCATACTCATAGACAAGTCGCCTCAACCATACTATCGATTGTATTATAACCCTTACATAGACTTACTCCAGCCCGATCACTTAGTCGGGGTCTAGGGCGGGCTCGATCATACATCAAAGTGTGCACGAGACAGAGTCTCGAGCAATCGCATCGCGATGCCCCAAGCTGCGCACATCTAAGGGCCACTTGGTGTATAAAATACCGCTAGCCAGATCACAACTAAGATCTCGATAACCCATACATAGACATGCATGTTATAAACATACACGCAGCACACATGCCTTGTATGAATAGCAGGTATCGTTGCAATTCTCTACAAAGTATACATTTTATTGATAACTCTCACAGAGTGCACACAGAGATCACGAGACCGTGATCCAACATTACAACAAGCATGCGGAAGCAAATTATGTCTGGGTACAGACAAGTTTAACAAATGGCTTAAGAAGCCTTATTTAAACACAAGCCCTCCACGAGGGAACCAGTCTGCTTACTGGGACTACACTAGCTTGGTCTTCAGTCGTCGAGCACGAGGAAGAATCCACCTTCGGGGTCAGTTGGTTCATCTAAAACATAGAATAAGCAAACGTGAGTACAAAGTCGTACACAGCAAGACTTACATAGGAGCTATACTACTCATGCACATGTATCAAGGTAAAAGGGGGTGGGGTTCATAAGCAGAAGTGCCAGCTATGACTTGGCTAGTCCTGAACTACGAGTACTAGACTTGAGGTAAGAAGCGTACATGAGTCCACTACATCTTCAACCAAATACACCATTATGGTGCCTTCCTCGACTTCCCCACGAGAAATCACGCCATAGCCTCATGCTTATCTTGGCAAGTTTTATAAGTATCCAGTTCAAGTTGTCTAATAATCAAGCTAAGCTTTCCAAGCAGTCCCTTACCGCGGACGCGGCTATTCGAATAGTTTTGTTAACCCTGCAGGGGTGTATCTCTACACACACATGACCATCAGTTACCGCCTTTGATCTCGACACCATTCAAGGGGTGTCAGCGAGGATGCTCACCACAACTGTTACCTCATAGCCGATCTAGTCCAAGAAAGCCGCCTACCTGGGTTGGCTACCACTATCTTGAACCCGGCCGTTTTACCGAAGTGGACCCAGATGATGTGTGTGTGGTGCATAAGCCGGTCTCGGCTGAGCCGTTCTCTCACTTAGCATCCAGGCCAAAAACCTACCAGAACTCTGAACTGATGCGACATCTGGACATCGAAATGGATGAGCTAGTAGGTTGAGAGGGGTTAGTAAGCCCAATGTGTGGTTGTACTCTTCATCTTGGATCACCACACAAGAACTCGGACTTAGGGCGGTGTTCAACGAGACAACCCACTATGTACTCCTACACAACCTCTCATCGTTCACCTTGTTTTACGGTAGATTCACCAACACATTTCCACTATCATCATCATGATTGCTACCATCCAGACTCATATAATAGTATCATCATTGTTACACTCTAAGCATGCAATAAGAAGTAAAAAATGCAGGGGCCACATGATATCAATCAACTCCTACATTTGCTAGGATTGTGGTTTCCTTACTACTGTGACAAATGATAGGTCATGCAAAGGAATGGGTTCATCTATGCGGTAGAAACGTAGCATGGTAATCATCCTAAACAATGCATAAGCGAGACTGAGAGGGAAGTGGGATTTTATCGACATGATCAATGGGGGTTTGCTTGCCTTGCTGACGAGGTTCAGTTTCGGGATCTTCAACGAAGGGGGTCCCACTTCTACTCGACAAACAACAAACAAGGAAGCAAAGTAAATACAATGCACAAGCACATGGTTGAAGGTTGAAACTTGATGTATATGCTTCTGATGTGTGAGGGTTTCCATTTAAATGAAGTGTATTGCAAAGGTTTTGCAAATTCAAACTTCAATTTGAATTTAAAAGGAATTCATATGCATTGTTCTCACTGTTCCCCCCCCCATTTTAAAATGGTCAAACATGAAAACCAAGTGCATATTCATAATCCTTGCATTTTTATGATCATTTTACATATATTATATGTTTAATTTGGAGTTAAAATGAATTAGTTATGAATTTCCAAAGTTTAAGCTATTTTCTGGCTTTCTGGAATTCTTTTAGATTGAAAATGCATTACTGCGTCACTGTGATGTCATGCTGGCGTCAGGGGGGGTTCTGACCAGGGGGTCCCACCTGTAAGTGTCTCATGTGTTAATTAAAACGTTTAGTTTAGTTTTAAATTAACCCAAAGGTTAATTAGGGCCTAGGGCCCACATGTCATTCTCTCTGTGGTTATTTAAACAAGTTTAATTTGTTTTAAACTTAACCAGGGGTTTAAGGCCCTGGGGGCCCCACCTGTAAGTCTCACAGGGGGGAGGGATTAGGGCTAATCCCCTACCATGTGTACCTCGTATCCGGCGTGTCTCCGGTGACCTCCCGAGACGGCGGCATCCGCGGGGACGGCATTCCCGTGGTCCAAATCGAGCGCTGCTTCCACCAGGTTGAAGCCCTCGTCGTCGCGCTTCGATTGGAGCAGGCTGGGGGGTGCTGGGGTGCTCTGTACGCTCGTCGGCGACGAGTTTGGCGGCGACAGAGGCACGGACGCGAGGCAAAACTTGGTGCAGGGATCCACTTGAAGAAGGGAAAGGCTAGATCGACGTAGTGGAGCACTGCGAAGGTGAAGGACATGGCCCCGAGCTCGATTGCTTCACGGGTGCTCGCCGACGAGCACCACGGCGGAGCTGAGCTACGGCTCCCATGGAAGATCGGCGTAGAGGAAGAGCTGGGGCTCGCGGGGTTAGGGGAAAATCTCACTAGGCTTTGGTGAACACGCTGGTGTAGTCTACGGAGGCGGGGAGGCTCTGGAGCTGCCGGATTTAGAGGTGGATCTGCGGCGGCCGAAGACGAAGACGATGAAGCTAGCGAGCTCGTGGGGGCGCCGGGCTTCGATTCCTTCTGCACGGTGGGGTTGCAGACGACGGCGGAGCTGATGGACTTGGCGGTGCGTCCTCTCGTCGACGGTGGCTGCGTGAAGACGGCGGCGTGTTCCAAGGTTTCTCTCGGATGGCGATGGATTCGAGCGGGAGAGAAAGGGGAGATGGTTCCCAAGGGGGGGGAATGGACACAGTGTCTCCAGGGCGTCGTCGTGGCGAGGAGATAAGGCTTGGGGGCGCCTGGAAGGCTCTCGGTGTCGGGGTGGCGTCCACGGCGCGCTCTGGCTCGACACCGAGCTGCTTGAGGAAGACGACAGCGGAGGTAAGTGGGCTTGGGCCGGCTGGGAAACAAGTTGGGCTGAAACACAGGTAAGCCCTTTTTTCCTTTTTCCTTTCTGTTTTCTTTCTGTTATTTGTTGTGCCTTGCTAAATAAAATAGCTAGGCATTTTCTAAAATGCTGAAACTTTTTATATGGCTTCATAATATAATAGGCTAGCCACTTGTAAAGTTTGAACATTTTTAAAGTTCAACTTATTCGAACTTTAAATCAAATAGGGGTTTTTGATTAATTCCAAGGTCCTGTTTGAATATTTGAAAACTTCATGAGCATGGGGTTGGTCCCACATCACTTGATATGTGATCACACTCATTTATGAGACTTTTCAAAAATGCAAAAGGAATTTTTGGAGCAACTTTATTTCTGGCCATTTGAATTAATTCATCTGGGGGTGTTCCTTCTCCCATTTGAGTTTGAATTTGAATTCCATTTGATTTTCTTTGATGAATGCAAGGTGACTTTGATCCTAGCACATTACCTAACGGAGGGTTCTGACATTCATCAACCACCAAAAAGGGGGAGATTGAAAGTACATCTCCTATCTTATGGTTTTGGTGTTGATTACAATACGGAATTTGCGGTCTCACTGTGTCATGAGCTTCTCAGGTTTATTAACATGACACAAAGACCATGTTGGGGACATCTAGATTCTAAAAGTTCAAAGACGGCGAATCCGACATGTGTTCCTTGTTGTTGGAGTTATGTACCTATAAAGTGCTCCTGGGAGAAGACCGGAAGATGTTCTACTTTCCATCTATCAAGACCGGTCCTCACGAGATGGTTATGGGGAAGGGATTCCCAACTGTTGTTCACAGACCGGTTGTACCACCCAACCAAGCCGGTTGTACTATCCTTGTCAGGGGACGGTAGCACCGGGCTAGGTACCGGTGCAACCACCTGGCTGGGGGCCTTTTCTCTTTGACCTAGGCCGGTGGCGGGGCAGTGGCAACACGGTTGTACTGGTAAATACGGTACTACCGGTGCTAGGAGCGGTTGTATCGCTTTCCCTCCCCCACCAGAGGCTAGTTTGGGGGAAACGGTTGTACCAGCCCCCTACCGTACCAACCATCAGGCAAGGGCCATCTTTCTTCTGATCTGGGCTGGTGGCCGAGCGGAGGCACACCAGTTGAACCGATAAATCCGGTACTACCTGTGCCCGGAGCAGTTGTACTGCCCTTTCTGCTCTGCCACTAGCTAGGGTTCGAAATTTTTTGGCTTCCTCTAGGTGGACCGATTTTACTGGGATTGCAGACCGGTTGTACCGGCCTGTGCTTTTCCATGCATAACGGTTGGATTGGGGAGGGGGTATAAAAGGAGGTCTTCTTCCTCCTTTCTACCTACCTCTTGCTACACTCTCTCTCCATTGACGCCCAAAAGCATCATCGTGCCCGATCTCTCTTTCTAGCCATCCAAAGTTGTTGAGTTGCTAGGAAGTGAGAGAGGAGACCTAGATCTACACTTCCATCCAAAGGAAAGTTCGTTCCCCATACATTTTGTAGTGGATCTTGTTACTCTTGAGTCTTGGAGTCTTCGAGAGATTGAGGCCACCTCGAAGCCACATTCCATTGTGTTGAAGCTTCGCAGTGTATGTGGGAGACTCCGGCTTGTTGTGGAGCTTCCCCACCCATGTTGTAAAGGTTTCGTGTGTGCCTCCAAGGCACCGATAGTGGAATCATGGAATCTTGCATTAGTAAGAGCGTGAGGAGAATAGGGTGGCCCTTGTTGGCTTCGTGCGAGAATTGTGTTCCACACTCTCTCCAAACAGAGACGTACTTCTCAAAAGGAGATGGAACTTCGACAACATATCTTTGTCTCCCGTGTTTCCTTTAACGGTTTATTTCAATTTACTTTGTACATGCTTACTTCATTTCGCATCGTGTACTTGCTCATATAGTGTTGCATTACCTTTCTTGTTAAGCGTCAATTTGTTAAGAAAAGCTTAAAAAAATTTAGTCACCTATTCACCCCCCCCCTCTAGTTGGAATTCCGATCCTTTCAGACCTGCACACAAACGCAAATAACTTTTCTCCCAACGAGTCAGAGAGGTCGTCAATCTCTCCGGTCTTGCTGTTTACAAAGGATCAAACACAAGGGTGGAAATAATATTTGCAACTGAAAGGAAAGTAAAAGCAGTAAAATTGAACGGTGTAAACTATGGTGGAAATATGGACCCGGATCCCATGATTTTCACTAGTGATGCCTCTCTCCCAAAAGACGATAACAACTATGTTGGGTGAATTTACAGAATTATGAACGCACCACAATGCTAATTATGCTACAAGAAAGTTAGAGGCTCGATTATGCGAGCATTTCACCAAAACAAGTAGACCGTTTATCCATCAGCATATACTCACTAATCATCCACCTTGAGACAACTGTCCAGAACATCTCGCTGGTATTAAGTTGCGAACCCCGACCAAATTGTAGGCTCAAAGCAACAGACAACAACATTCATAGTCTATGCGTAATGTAAGCAATCGTTGCAACCACAGTTACAAGCACCATTGCTTTCTCCCTGGTGGAAACAACATATCCCCTAGTCTCATGTTTATATCACTCAAGCTAGACATCGGGGGGCATGAACCCACAATCACGCATAACACTCCCTCTTGGAGTTACAGTCTACTACTTGGCCAAAGCAACAAACATAACGGGGAACATGCAAGAACACTCAAGAACTAAAATATAAAGTTAAAACAAATATATTACTCATCACAAATTTAACATAATCTCACAATCCATCGAATCCCATCAAACAAAACATAGAAAAACATGAACTAATACATAGGTGCCTTGATCATGATAGGAAGCTCAAGAGGGCTAAACATTGAAGCACAAGATTAGAGAGCAGGGTCGGCCCATAGGGCGGGCAAAAGGGGCGCCCGACCTGGGGCCCCGAAAGGCAGGGGCCCCGGCCTAGGAAGTTTGTAAGATTATTTGTATAAAATCATTGAAAGTCCAAGTATGTGATCAGAGGGGGAGGGGGTGAATGATCACTTCAAAATTTTCTACTGAAACTATTGAAGTGAAGCATAAGCTGTGCGGAATAGCGAAGAATAAATGGAAGCGAAACTAAATGCAGTGAATCAAAACACATTGAAGCATAACAGTGAAGCAAATGCTATGCTGAAGGTAGATGCTTGAAGTAAAACGAACAGGGACTCGGCGATGTTTGTTCGACCAGTTCACGCTCTGCAAAGCGCTACGTCTGGTTGGAGGGACTTGTGATTGAACACCTGGAGAAAATCTCTCTCCGTCCGTTGCTCCACTGCATCAAACTCCTTGAGCTTGATCAGTTCTTCACTCGTGGTTGATTATTGAGGAAATCACCGAAACCTTTGACAAACTGGACTTCGAGGCGACAATGACTCTTCGCTCTCTGAAGTACAACTCTCTAACCGTCTAGGAGAATTGCAGTTCTCCAAGATAAAAAGGCTAGCAAGCTTTCACCTAAGTCATCTCAAATCTACTCAGATCAATGGGACTTAGGCTTCAGTATTCTGGATTTTGGGTTTTGCTTCGGTGACGTTTTGGGGTTGCTCTCTTCAGTCTCTCTTGGAATGATCTCAGAGCAGCCACCCGCAAATGGAGGCGGGGGCGGCGTATATATAGTTGGCGATCCCGAGGTGCGGAATGACCAAACTGACCCGAGGTGACAGGTTGACACGTGTCCACAACGGTCGGATTTATAATCAATGCGCAACTTTACTTGAGGAACAAGTAAAGCTGACTCACGGACTTAGTTCTGCTTCAGTTGCCAAAGAACGAAGTCTTTGCTACCGAAACTTAACTTAGTGCACATGAGATTTCTTCACTCAGGCTTCTCACTAGGTTTGGATTTGATCTGAGCAATTCTCAAAGACTTCGGTATCCACAAACTAAATACCCCTCTTGATAGTACGGTTTGTCCTATGACTCAAGGAATCGAAAAAGAACTACACAAAAACATCTAAGTCTTGCGCCGTCTTCTTCATTTCCTTCAATGAGTAGAGCTTCAGGACACCTTCATTTTTGGGGGTCATCCTTCGTGATTAAGCTTCGCTCCGTGGGTTATGCTTCGATAACTTGAAGACCTTCCCTGAAGCTTCACATAGCTTGTCCTTCAGGAACCTAAGCAACTGTTTATACTAGAAAACATTGTTAGTTCCTCTACTGTTTTGTCCAACAATATCCAAAACACACGGGGGCAACCCCAAAACATCACCGAAGCAAAACCCAAAATCCAGAATACTGAAGCCTAAGTCCCATTGATCTGAGTAGATTTGAGATGACTTAGGTGAAAGCTTGCTAGCCTTTTTATCTTGGAGAACTGCAATTCTCCTAGACGGTTAGAGAGTTGTACTTCAGAGAGCGAAGAGTCATTGTCGCCTCGAAGTCCAGTTTGTCAAAGGTTTCGGTGATTTCCTCAATAATCAACCACGAGTGAAGAACTGATCAAGCTCAAGGAGTTTGATGCAGTGGAGCAACGGACGGAGAGAGATTTGCTCCAGGTGTTCAATCACCAGTCCCTCCAACCAGACGTAGCACTTTGCAGAGCGTGAACTGGTCGAACAAACATCGCCGAGTCCCTGTTCGTTTTACTTCAAGCATCTACCTTCAGCATAGCATTTTCTTCACTGTTATGCTTCAATGTGTTTTGATTCACTGCATTTAGTTTCGCTTCCATTTATTCTTCGCTATTCTGCACAGCTTATGCTTCACTTCAATAGTTTCAGTAGAAAATTTTGAAGTGATCATTCACCCCCTCCCCCTCTGATCACATACTTGGACTTTCAATCATTCTTGCCTTTAGACCCAATATGTAGTACTATTAGAAAATAGAGGCCTAATAAAAAAAGTCAAAAGTATATTTGGCTTTTTACTTAGCTCGAAAGACTTGAAATTATATTCTGAAATTGAACTACGCCAAAGTTGTGTTAAGTTTGTAGAAATATTTTCTCGAAACGGTTTATTTGATGTTGAATTAGATGATCTATTTTCTGAAATAAGGAATTAAGGATGCTACAAATGACTTTTCCCCATGAAGATATGCCAATGTGTGCAATTGAGATATTTGAGTTTGTTATACACATAGACTATTTTTCAAATATTTTAACTGATAACCGAATTTTCTTTACTGTAATAGTGATAGTAGCATCCGTCGAACGTAGCTTTCCAAAATTGAAAATGTAAAAAACTATTAATGATCATCAACGTCACAAGAAAGATTGAAAGTTCTTGCTAATTTATTGAGAAAGATAACTTAGATAGAATAAATTTTGATGCAATTACCGATGACGTTGCTTCCAAGAGTGTTAGGAAAAAAATTAAGATCCGATCATTATTGTTAGGGTGAGGAAATTTGAGTGATTATAGTTGAAAGACATGAAGTGTATCAATCATTCATGAGACAAATCTGGAGGATCTGGAAACATATGTAAATGCTGTTGTTCACTTTACATCCCATGGCAAAACAAAATATTGAAGCAACAACTTTTTAAAAACTTATTATTTTTTCACAAAAAGGATGGTCTCTGCTCTCTTAAGGTGTGACGCCTAGGAAAATCTTCTTGAAACAACAATATTGTTTCCTTGATATCATGTTATCTTCATCTATGGATTTAATAAAATAAACATTTTTTTTGTCTTGGAGTCCAAAACTAATCTATCTATACCATGTACTGGTTTTTTATTTTTCTTATGACATACAATATTTTTTTAGTATATATTGCGTCTAAGGGCCCCTCATTATTATTTTGCTTCTGGGCCCCGTAAATGTATGGACCAGCCCTGTTGGAGAGAAAACATCGCATAGCTAATGGTCATGGACCCATAGTCTAAGGGGGACTACTCACGGCACATCCCGGAGGCGATCATGGTGGTGGAGAGGCCTCTAAAGGTCAATCCTCCCTCCGACAGGGTGCCGAGACAGTTTCTCATGGCGATCCCGAGATTGGAATTGCAGCGGCTATGGAACAAAGGATGAAATCGCATAACAGTGTTGCTCCCGAGGGTTTTCGGAGCGACGACTAAATATGGGCGGAAGGGGTCCGTGAGGGGAGGCCCCACCTGACAAGGCGGGGAGGTGGCGCGACCTCCCCCTGGCTGCGCCACCACGTCTCCTGGCTGGGGGGTGTCCCCCCTCAGGGATCTTTCGGGCTTCCGGATTCTTCTGTATTGCTTACTTTTTTATATGATTTTTCTGTAATTTTTCGAGCACTTCTATTTTTAAAATTTCCCAGCAATGCACAGACAATAGCAGATAGAAACTGGCATTGGGCACTGAGTTAATAGCTTAGTCCAAATAAGTTGTAAATGATATGAAAGTGCATAAATACATATAGAAATATCACCAAAGTAATCATGGAGCAAGCAGAAATTATAAATACGTTTGGGACTTATCAACCAAACATGAGCCTTTCCACCTCCGGATCGTCTGTCCGATAATCACCCGGAGTAGGTAAAACATCCGGTTAATTCTCGTTTCGTCTGTAACGTGACGCACCGCATTAATTCACCTCTAGCTTAACATATTGCCATGTCTTACATTTGTATAGCTATTATTGCCGTGTATTTATTGTTTCTCCCCCTTATTCTACGATAGACGTTGCGACCGTCGTCGGTGCCCCCCTGATCAACTATGTCACCGTTGGTTCTTCTTCTTGTCAGAGGAGATTCAAGGCAAGCAGAGCCATTCCCCTCTCCCAGATATCTCATATATTTCCGTATTAAATTCTTGCATTGGGCATTGCTGCCGTTGCACGTTAAATTCCTATTTTGCTGCATATCCTGAGGTTGCCATCTATTATTGTTTACCCTACCTTTATCCTATGATGCCTAGTTGTTGTACTATATTCATCTGTTGGCCCTACGCCTTTGTCCGTCAGCTATGCTTAGTTATCGGGTCGTGCTCACTCTGGAGAGTGAACACGGAAACATTATATTACTGCAACTTTGTCGATACGCAAGACAAGGTAAGTAGTCGGGTGACCCAACGGTACCTGCGAGAGGTACTGCGATGGGACGGCAGGGTAGGCGGGTACTACCGGTGTGCGGTGTGCTTGGACCCTGATCGTCGTCCGTGACAGTTACCCTTTAACCACGAAATCCGTGTGACTCCAAGAGCGCTAGCGAGATAAGGTAAGGAGACGGGCCACCCCTAAGGGTACCCGCGAGAAGTGATGGGACAACAAGGCAGGCGGATACCGCCAAGTGAGAGGTTGGCCTGGCTCATGTTTGTTGTCCGCAAGTTACCCAGTCGGAGAGACATTCATCTTCGCGAGATATTAAAATGCTTCATGGATCGGTGTCAGTGATCTGAGTTGCTATATGCCTTATACGTGCTACCTCCACGTGGGATAATGGGTATGGGCCCCTCGGTGATGCACATTCCCCCGAAATCTTTGAAAGACGTACTGGTCAGTATTATGCCACGGCCGGATCGTGCTGAGGCGTTGGATCCACCCTGTACACAACGACCCGGAGTGCAAGGGGCGATGGACCAAGACCCCCGAGCGCTTAGGAGTAGACCGACGGGGACCTCTGTGATGAGCCAAGGTAGGACTACGTCGTGTCGGAGAGCCTCGGTCGGACATGCCCCAGAAGGGTGTACGAGACTCGGGAGATCCGACCGTGTAGGGTAATAGTAGAGCAACCCCCTGCAGGAAAGTAATCTATTCGAATAGCCGTGTCCACGGTAATAGGACGCTCGGTGTTGTATCCGGATCTGCAACTACAACTATGAACTATTACTGCTATGATATAAAATGTATTATTGTTCCCAGGATTGCTTTCCCGAAGGGTTGTCGAGAAAGGATCTTGGGGCTTGCTATTATTGTTACTATACACTATTATAATCACAACATTATAAATTATTATGGCTATTCTCTCCTGTTGATACAAGAGCACTTGAAGATGCAACTCTTCGATAGGCCTAGCTTCTCGCCCCTTAATTACTTTGGCATTCTGTAAACCAGCCCACTATATAGCCTCCCCTTACGATTTGATACAAATGCATAAATGCTTAGAATGCAAGGACATAAGTCTCACAAATATGCTAGATACTGTAACAGCCCAGATTTCACAAAAATTAAAAATTTTGTTTTCGGTGTGAATTGTTTGATTGTCTGATTTGTTTGCGGTGTTTTCATCCCCGATTTATCGATCGGCGATTATTTCCCCCCTCTTATCTCGTACCGGACGGAGGCCGACCCTTGCCACCCTGACACTCGACCGTCGCGACTACCGGCACAGGACAAACCTTCACCAACGGTGCGGAAAAACGACCATTTATATTTAAATGGGTTATTTTATCGGGAGGTGTTCGACGTTCTCTTTTGGCGTTAAACGTTGTAGACGATGTCAGTTCGGTGCTTTGAGGCGGTGTTTTAAATTTCGCGCGATTCCGACTTCATCGAGTATGTGAACGTTCGGATGTGCCAGGCATATTAGCTGGTGTAATTCCGGTGCCGTATTTATAAAATATCACGCGGGCTAATAGTTAACCTCTCAGTTTCTCCTCTTATATTCGGAATCTAGCCTAGCCCGCGAGGTGAGACACCCCTGTCTTTTTTTTCGTGCGCTGTAGTGGGCTTGGCCCAGTAGGTTGTCTTCTGCTATTTAGCGCCCTTGGGCGTTATTTAGTTCATAGCGCCCCTGGTTTCGGCCCGTTAGGTTTTTTTTCTAGTTTATTTATTTGGCAGATTGTGTTAATAATTTTGCGGTATCCGTATCTTTTTAATGGTAGGTCGGATCGCGACGCATTAAACATGAAACTTGCCTAGAATTTTGTCTAGTTCAATAAATTGTGCTCTGTTGCCATGTTTGACCTTGTTGACATTTTGTTTAAGCATTGCTCCGATAAAAATGTTTCTTATATGTAACTTGACTAGAATTGCGTGTAGGTTGTGTTTATGCTGTTCTTGCTTGCTAATAAAAATAATAAAATATTTTTTAGGGCAAAACAGTACCAAATTCCATTTTATCGTGGGGTCCGCAATAGTTTGCCATGTATAGGTTTTACCCCCACTTAAATTGACTAGCATAGATAGTTTACTTTGTTCTTCACCTCTTTCCATGATTGTGTGATATGCCATGCTTGAATGAGATGCCATGTTAACAACCTTTCTCATCTTGTGTAGCTAAACAACTTGAATCATTCTAAATATGTGGTATCGTTGTGTGTGACGAGTACCCCACTTAACCTGTTAGTAACCGCTTCCCACGATAGATGCGATCGTTGCGTTGTCTCGTGTTGCCTTCTTGTTGATGCTTTCTCGTGTTTTCCTCGTAATAATAGATGCTTGCTCGTTGATTGCTTTCCAGTGTTTACCGTCTTGTGTGCTCCCGCGGTTACTCTCGGAGACGGTGCGAGCTTGCGATCAACTAAACCTTCGGAACCCGACTTATCAACAGGCAAGGACTATACATTACTTATGATCCATTATATTTCAACCAGATGTTTGCATTCTAGTATAGGATAGGTTCGATGTTTGATCCTACCACATGTTTACAGCCTCTTTCAAACCGATACAGCCATGTCCCCTCCCAACAAACCATGTACTGCTATGTTACTATTGCTCGTTGCTCATCCCCTGCTTAGGATGCTACGATGTTACCCTGTTACTTTTGGTTTGGGCTATCACATTATTATATTGTTGTTGATGATATGATTATTATAATGTTGACTATAACGACGAAGGATGGAAGGTCTAGGCTATCCCGCCCCGACGCTTTGTTCCATTCGAGTCACCTAGGACCCGAGTTCCGGGTATTGGTTTTAAGACTAAGCGTGCCTAACCGCGTGTGGGATTTTATGGGGTCCCCTTTTCTTACCTACCTAGCTTCAAACATTTCTAGTGGTGGCCAAGCTGATTTACCATTTGAAAACCGTGTGTGTGTCTGTCGGGTCGCTCCTAGCAGATATTCTTTACAATAACTTGGGCCAGCGGGGACATGGTTTCTCTGTTGGTCCACCCCAGGGAGCTAGGGGCTGCCCACATTAGTTTGGGTAGCTAACCCGACCTCGTCCAGACGGTAGAGGCCAATTCGAGAGCGCGGCCGGCTTTTGAGTTGGATGTCGACTCACCGGGGGCCACCCGGATTCGTTCATCGTTAGCTAGAGGGACCCGTCATTTCGGATCTCTCGGGACTAAATCATAAAACGGCTGCCTATGATGGGTAGAAACTGAGAGAGATGGGCGTGCGTGCGGAGCATTGTAATGGGCAGTTGGTACACCCCTGCAGGGTTAAATCTTTTCGAGAAGCCGTGTCCACAGTTATGGACGACTTGAGACCTACTCCTTGTTCATAGACAACAACAACTGAGATAATCTTAATGAACTTGATCAACGTGTGTGTGCCTTGACTGCTTCTTCTTCGTCGGGATGCGAAGAGGAGGACAAAGATAGGATAGGTGTTATTCTTGCGTAAGTAGGTGGATATCAGACTTGTTGGAGGCGATTCCTCATCGAATGCATGGCTTCTTATCTTACTCTCTAGATCGTTAGCCACTTCATAAATGCCAGTGCGGCAGAAACCTCACCACTTACCCCATCCTTACCGTAAACTACTAGTTGTCCTAGAATGACGAGTGATGAAGTCCTTGCTGGGTCAGATGACCACTACAGTTGGATGATGAGTACTTCTTGTAGGAGATATGCCCTAGAGGCAATAATAAATGTTATTATTTATCCCCATGTTCCTAATTATGTTTATATTCCATGCTATAACTGCTATGGTTCTCGAGTCTGCAATAACCACGAGGCTCGGAGGAAGACTCATATGCACGTGTGGAATAATAAACGGATAAAAAATATATATTCCTAGTCTCGCCTCTAAGACTAGCTCAAGTGTTGCATGATGGTTCTGTTTTCCTGATCATGGGCATGACTATGCCGGCAATTTTGAGGGCACAATGTTAGAAGAACATTTGTGTTGAATCGACCCGAATTGATGTTATGCTATGAGATACATTCGCCACAAGTTAATGGTTAATAACACAGAGAAAGTTGTGCGTTTGCATAATTCCTTAGACCATGAGAGTATCGAGTTCCTTCGTACTTGCTTCGTGAACTTTGGGGTTTTGTTAAACGTCATCTGTAAAAGGGTGGCTATTACGGCAGCTTGCGGGTTCACGGAAAAGTATGACAAGGAACTAGGTAGCTCGAGATTAGGATTTGCTCCTCCGTCGTTGGAGAGATATTCTTAGGGCCCTCTCGGTGTTACGGTATCCACCATCGTCTGGCCAGACACAGTGTGATTTGATCACAGGGATGCCGGAACGCGGGAACGAGAAAAGAGAACAATACCAGGAACGAGGTAACTGGCATAGTGGACAAGTTGTTGATTCACGGGGATGCCAATAAGTCTCACCTCGGGTATTTGTAATATATCGCGAAGCAACAGGAATAGCACACAGCAACTAAAGGTTCACTCGAATAATTCTTCGTATGGGTATAGGGATCAATATGGATGTCCTCGGTTCCGCTATTGATCATTGATCGGAAAGTGTTCCGGTCATGTCTATACTTCATCGAACCTACAGGGTCACACGCTTAAGGGTCATCTATCTGTTGAATACTAGACAGGGAGTCTGAGATAAAGTCACCGGAAAGGTTTCGGAGACGGCGGAAAAGTTCCGAGAGAGAAAACCGAAAAGTTGTTTCGGGGTAAACCACTAAGCCGAAAACGTTTCGGAGAGCACCTGGTAATTTTGGAGAGTGCCAGAATTGTTCTGGTAACTTCTGGAATTTTTCTGGAGAAAAGATTAAAATATTTTTTTCAGAAATATTTCGGAGCTGCCGGAAATGTTCCGGAGCTGCCGGAAATGTTCCGGAGCTGCCGGAAATGCTTAGGTTGCTTTTCGCAGATGAAAATCACTAATCCGGAATTGTTTCGGAATGCGCCCAAAATCATTTTAGTGGGTGTTGGAATTATTCTAAGACCCACAGAAATATTTTCGGAATTTTCGGACGCGAAAAAGTGGTGTCATGAATAGTAAAAAGTACTACTTGAGATATTTTTGGAAAGCCTTCTAGAAGGACTTGGGAGCCAAGAAAGCCCCCTTGGGTTTCCTATAAATAGAGGTGTGAGGGCAGCCCCATATCCTTGATCCAAGCTCTCACTTGAGTTCTCAACACATGCCATGCAATTATCTGGCTTCTTCTCTCCCTCACACGAAATAGTTTCATAGAGCCGAAAGGCTGTCTGGGTTCCGGCAGGAACTAGTTCTGGACGGCGAAGCCCTGCCGGATAGATGACACCGTATGTGTGCAACCCCGTAGAGAGGTCGTAGTTTCGATCTTTTGCCCGAGGGGCTGTTCGAGGGTCCTCCCGAAGGGCTGTCCAAATTATCGTTCGAGTTTCAAGGGTCCTCCCGAAGGGCTGTCCGAGTTACCGATCGAGTTTCGAGGGGCCTCCCGAAGGGCTGTCCGTGACATCGTCCGAGGGACTGTCCGACCGCCTCCCTGAGCGCTGTCCGAGGAGCAGACGAGGGAATACATTCTCGCGGTTGGGAGGTTGTAAATCCTAGCTGCGGGGATCTGCACCGACGATCTACATCGACTCTACTTCCGCTGCGCTTCGAGTCGGTAACGATCAGATCAAAAACCTTGTATGCAGTCTCCATAGTGGTCCTGGGCTGTTCGTAGTGCGGAATTTTTTTTGTTTTCTGCCGCGTTCCCCTACAGTGGCATCAGAGCCGTGCTATGCGTAGATGCATGTTGCGATCTAGAATACATAGAGATGTATGGGTATTGCATAATATAATTTTGGAGTAGATCAGATCTATTGCTGAAAATTATTTATGCGGGTGGCAGATGAAATCTGTTACCCGATGTTCTTGTTGCTTCCCTAGAATTTGTGTATTTCTGATCTCAATAACAGTATGGTGGAGTTTCAAAGTTCTGGCAATCTGCGATCCTGATTGATCAAAGAAGTGCTAATAGTTCGTTGAATTCCACCATAGTTAGACAAAGAAGAAATTCTGCAGACTAAAGGGCAATGCAGATATGATCTGCACGGGGATCACGCGTATGACGAAGTTCAGTATGGGGCTCGAGATTTTATTATCTCGTGTTTCATACACCCCGCAAAGTTAATCTAGCGACTTGAATAATCATGCTTGATGATAAACGTTGGTAGCTGCGGTTTAAGTCAAAACCTTAGAAGCCACGTAAAATAAAATTTTGCATAAACCGATTAGAGGCGACTAACTTGGTTTTGTAGGATGTGCATGTGATGTGGTATAGCAAAGCTCATATTAATTTCATTATGTATGAGATGACTATATAATGTAAATTTATTAACATGACCTGCATGTCATGATTCGGCATGATGGCTGGAGCCATATGATTGTCACTTTAATGACCTGCGAGTCAACCTTATGTAATGCACTTATTTTATTAGCTATAAAGATAGCAATATTATTTGGTGCATCGACAAGGTGGTGGCAAACTTCGCGAAGGTGAACTCCGACGCAAATGCCAAAGACGAAGAAATACTTGACTTCTCCGTCAGAAGGGGCTATACCATATCATGCAATTATGAATTACCTGAGATGTTTATCCCTTAAGTTGCACCCTTCTTGATTGCGCGGTAGTCGCTTTTTATTAGGGTGATCTCTCACTTAAAATATCAAGTAGTTAGTGTTCTCCCAAATGTAGCACCGTCACAGCATCTATCCTTTCGGGGTGCGCCATGGATGCATGGGTACGAACGATTGGAGAAATGTAAGGCGGGTGAGGTCAGACCTCGCAGCAAGATCACTTGGTTGTCTTGACGTTCATGGCAGGATCGTCCTGAGCTCGGAACACATGCATCGAAAGATGAACAAGAGTCACATAGAGATGTGATCGGCAAGTTGTCCTACCAAATCAAAATCCTCGTCATGAGATGATGATTCTATGGCGTTGTATTGATATTTGGATCTTGAATCACTCATAATCAATTTTGAGAGATATTGATTTGAGTGGGAGCGCATTTTAGAATTAACTTGTTTAATTCTGAGTGCAATTAATTATGAACACTGTCTAAGTATAATTTGCTAATAGTTGTAGAATAATGGCTCGCGTTTCCACCTTCCCTATTAAAATTGAATAAGCTGTTAAATATCTGGTTAAAACTTTACGGTTGGTAACGTAATGCGAGGATTGTCCTCAAGAGTGCCGAGAAGGATTTTGTCCTATCGCATGCTTTCGGTGTCCTCCCGCTAATGCTATGGATGATGTGACTCTCGTCCTTCGATCCAAAAGCTAGAATTCCATTGTGGTCAAGTGCAATACGTTTGCTTCCATAAGACCCGAACTTCACAAGTTTGGGATAGTTATGTAATATTCATGGAACTGAAAATTGTTTTCAGATACAGACAAAGGCTAAAAGATATGAGATATCCAAAGCAATATTTGTTTGCAAAGTATTAGTAAAGTGTTTACTGGGCATTTGACTGATAAGAGAGGGATCCAGAAGAACGCCTGTCATATGATGAAGGTGAATAAAACAAACAACTTAAAGAGAAAGGAAATGTCCAAAGGGTGTTAGTATGACTCACAAGCCTAGGAAGTCCGGGGCTAACGCCACTCTTAAAGTTGGGTGCTTCTTCTGAGAGTAGGAGAAATATATTGAAAGTTAAACTGTTAAAAGTATAAGGGAAAAAAGAAAGAAGACTGGAATGTCCAGCTCATGTATAAAAGTCATGAAAGTTATTGATGTATGGAAGGCTGGTCAAAAATAAATAGTTCTTGGGAATTGTGATTAAACAGTTAGTCCATAATTCTTGGGTATTATGATTAAAAGTTGATCACAGGAATACCCGCTCGATTGCATTCTGTTGCAACTCGATGCAAGAACCACTACGGCCTAAAAGACTTGACAGTAATGAGGTTTAGATACGCGCTGGGTGAAGGGAATATGCCCGAGAGGCAATAATAAAGTGGTTATTATCTTATTCCATGTTTATGATAAATGTTTATTTTCATGCTATAATTGTGTTAACCGGAAACGTTAATACATGTGTGTTTAATAAACAGAGAAAAGGTTCCTAGTAATGCCTCTCTTTATACTAGCTTGTTGATTAACGGATGATCAAGGTTTCCTGATCATGAACATTGGATGTTGTTAATAACAAGGTCATGTCATTGGAGAATGATGTGATGAACATACACCCACAGTAGTTATAGCAATACGATCATGTCATCAAGTTTCTATTGCTGTATCAAACTTTCACGAAGTAACCCTAATCCTTAGACCATGAGATCACGTCAATCACTGACACCGGAAGAGTACTTTGATTCCATCAAACGTCACACCGTAACAGGGTGATTATAAAGGTGTCGTTGGGTACTTGGAAAGTGTTAGTTGAGGCTCGTGGATCAAGAGTGGGATTTGTCCATCCAGATGACGGAGAGATATACTCTGGGCCCTCTCGGTGATATCACATTGACATCGCTTGCAAGCACGTGACTGGCTCACGAGGATGTTATATCACGGAACGAGTAAAGAGTACTTGTCGGTAACGAGATCGAACTAGGTATGGATGATACCAAATGATCGGATCTCGGACAAGTAAAATATCGCGAGACAAAAGGAATTGGTTACGGAGTTTTGGTTCACACGATCACTAGTTCATCGTTGAGTAAGTGGGAGTCATCATGGATCTCCAGATCCCGCTGATGATTATTGATCAGAGAAGAGTCTCTGTCATGTCCATTTTATTCACGAACCGTAGGGTGACACACTTAAGGATTCGTTGACGCGTTTGAGTGGATACGGAACGCCAGAGAATATACTGGACAGCACATGGACTGTTTTGATAAAACTGCTGGAATAGTTTCGGTATATCAAAATAGTGCAAGGGGATAATTGTTAATGTGTTCATTGAATGAAGTGTTCATCAATGAAGTACTCATTGAATGAAGTGTTCATTAATTTGAGTGACATTAAACAAGATAATTAAAAGTGTTTTAATGTGATAAACTCTTGGAATTTTGAGTGGAGAATTATGGAAGTTATGGGAATAATGTGTGACCCTTTGTTTTTGTGAGTGGGGAGTCCACCCACATGATGAGGGGAGAGGTGGGGGCACCTCTTGGGGCGTGCTATCCCTTGGGGGCTGCCTCCCCCTCCTATATATAGATGGGTGGAGACCCCTCTAGACACCAATTCCTCCATCTCTCATATGCCCTTTGGTTGGCATCTTCCTCCCCTTGCTAGCTGATCCAGTTTCACGAGTACGGTGCTTAGGCGAAGCCCTGCTCAAGATCTTCTCTACCACCACCACCACTATGTTGTAATGCTGCTGGAGTTCCCGAGGATCCACTACTTCCGCTGCCCAACTGGAGCAAGGGGCGGAGGTCGTCGCTGATCCGTACGTGTGACCGATTACGGAGGCGCTGCCCGTTTGTGGCGCCCATCTTCATCACGACCTTGAGGTCGGCAAGTGATCGACTACATCACCCACGAGAATCGTTCTCGTTAAAGCTTTTTGGTCTTCGAGGGTGAGTCCTTCTCAAACCGTTACAAGTTATCTCCTAGATGTGATCTTGGCAGTTGCAATCGTAGGAAAAATTTTGTTTTCTATGCAACGAACCCTTCAGTGGTATCAGAGCCAAGTTTATGCGTAGATGCTTTGTACGGTTAGAACACATAGAGATGTGGGCGTTGATCCTCTAGTTGTTACCCTCTTTTGTGCACTTGTTCATATTGCGGCAATGTTGGATTGAAGCGGCCCTAAGCGCAGATTGCGTGTCACGCTTGACATACGGCTTGTACCGTATAAAGTGGCTTTGGGGGTGTCAGTTTCTCTAACATTAGTGATATGGCATTTGCAACGGAGGGCCCTGGAAAGGGACGAAAAGAAACAACTAGCGAATCAACGTTGTGGTTCTTGTCCGTAGGTAAGATCGGTTCTTTCCTAGGAAGCCCAAAACCACGTAAAATTTGCAAAGATAATTTAGAAGCGTCTAACTTGTTTTTGCAGGGCATGTGATGTGATATGGTCATTGTTACAAAGTTGTTGTATGAAATGAGATTTATTGTAAACAACCGGCAGGAGCCATATGGTTGTGTTTTTCCTTTTTAAGGCCTGCGTGCTGTAGATATATCCATGAGATATATTGTAATGGAGAAGGACGACCATGGTGCTGGCGCCATGGACCTTGGTGCCGCGCCGGTGGCATGATGGAGATCATACCAAGACGCACAAGATGGAGATCTAATGCGAGAAGGACCATATCATATCACATTATCCATGCATGTGATGTTTATCCTTTTATGCATCTTATTTTGCTTAGTTACGATCATGATCGCTTCGGTAGCATTATAAGATGATCCCTCTCACTTAATATCAAGATAATTATATGTTCTTCCTTAGTATGCACCGTTAAGAAAGTTCGTCGTTTCGAGACACCACGTGATGATCGGGTGTGATAGACTCTACGTTCGCATACAACGGGTGTTTTCAAGCCTAGCATGTACAGACATGGCCTTGAAACACATGCAAATACTAAGGTTCTACTTGGCGAGCCTAGCATGTACAGACATGGCCTCGGAACATGGACCGAAAGGTTAAGCACGAGTCATATGGATGATATGATGAACCATATTGAGATGCTCGCCATTGCAGCTACACCGCCTCACGTGATGATCGGTCGTGGTGTAGTGAATTTGGTTCGTGTAATCACCAAAGACGACTCGAGGGATGTTGTTTTTGAGTGGGAGTTAGATGAACTCATTTTATCATGAACTAAATCAAAGTGAATTTGCATAGTTCGTTGTAGTCATTGGCATTTGTTTACTACCTTTGCGCTTAGCTATAATTGAGATAATAGAACTATAGAATTCTGGATATTTAACTTTACGGACTGGTACCGTATTGTTTGAGTGTCAATCTAAAGTTTAAAGTCTTATTGCAAACTTTAGCAAACCTTGCTTGCTCCATGAAGTTTAATAATGTGTATTAAATCGAGAGTAACAATTCCAGTGTTAGTGTCTAAGTATCACACTTGCCTCCATGATCCTTGATATTCAAATGTTGTTTGTTATTATCAAGGTTATCTAGGAGCTGAAATGATTGTTTCAGAAACTATCATGTGTGGAAGATATAGCGATATCTGAAACAATGTTTTAGTTGCAATGTGATAGAGTAAAATTTAGTGAGAAACATGTTCTCATATTGTATGAGAATTTGTGAAGGTTGGAGATACTATGTGTCCTAATCTCCCAAAAAGGTTTTGGGAACTAATATTGTACTCACAGTTTGTCCCTATGAGCTATGGTAGTTCTATCATGAAAGTTGTCATGATAGGATGAATGGAAGATGTAGGTAAAATGTTTACTACACTATAAGATTACTAAAGAATGGAATTTGGAAGAACACCAAACATTTGATGACGGTGATCTACATCAAAGTGAGAATCAAAGGGTGTTAGTATTTGACTAACACACTTTGGATTATGTGTCATATGAATGGTGCCACAAGTGATGTTGATAAATTCTTCTAAAAAGGAAAGGAATTGCTGAAAGAGGATCTGAAAAATATTTTGGCGAAAAGAAAAAGGAAAAGACTGGAAATGTCCAGCTCGGGTATATAGATGATATACATGTTATGGGTATATTCATTGCTTGTTAAACAGTGTGATTCTTGAGTATTGGATACTGATTGGTTGGTATGAAGTGTCATACGGAACAACGCAATACAAGAGTTGCAATGGCCTGAGTAACTAGCAAATGAATATGGGATGATTCTCATCAAGAACAAAATAAAGTGTTATTGTGTTTATCGTTGGAATTAAACATAGCCTTCAAGATTTATTTGAATAATTGTTATTCTGTTCTGGTGTTATACGAACAATAGTTGTTCAAATTATCACCATATTCATAGAAGATGGATGAACTCTATAAATCTTGTTGGAGAAATCACATCCATAATAACTGATGCTAAACATGTCGCAAGACAAATGATTAGAAGATCACTTATGAGTGACACCACCGTTTGAATCATATTGGAAAGAAACACATGAAGAAACTCCATGGTGATGGAATTTTGGAGTCTTTTGATTTTGAATCAATTGACGGTTGTGAGAAATTTCTAGAGATGATTGAAACACCGTTTAAATCATATTGGAAAGATAACATGAAGAAACTCCATGTTGGTGGAATTTTGGAGTCTTTTGATTTTGAATCAACTGACGCTTGTAAGAATTTCCTAGAAATGATTGAAACTCCGTTCATAGGCCAAAGAAGGACGGACGACTAACTTATTGGACATTATACATGTTGATGTGTATAGTTCATTATGTGTAGCCGTGTGTGGTGGGTCTTATAACTTCATATACTTTAACCGAGGATTTGAGTGAATATATGTGTATATTTACTTGATAAGGAAGAAGTATGAAATGTTTGAAAATGTTCAAATAAATTTCAAGATGAAGTGAAAATCATTGTAACGAGAAAATAAGAGTTTATGATTGGATCATAAAAGAAGATTTTTGAGTTAAAAGTTTAGCAAATGCCTTAGAGTTTAGGAATCGTTCCAAAACTTGCATTTCCCGAAACACCATAGGAGTATGGAGTGTTCGAGAGATGTAATCAAACCTTGTTTGACATGGTAAGGATCAAAGGTGTTATTTATAAAATTGCCATTATATTTTAAGGATTAAGCTTTAGAGACTACCGCTTTTCACTGAAAAGAGCGCCATCGAGATCCGTTGAAATGACACCATATGAGTTGTGGAATGGGATAAAACCCAATTTGTCTTTTCTTAAATTTTGGTATGCAAGGCATATGTAAAATGTTTACAACCAAAGTCGGATAAAGTACGTCTTTGTAGGTTATCCCAAAGTAACCGTTGGGTATTCCTCCAGAACACTAAAGACAAAAGTTTTTTTGTGGCTAAGAGCATCAAGTTTCTTGAGAAGGAATTTTTGCGAAAAGTTAAGTGGGAGGACAGTAGAACTTCGATTAGGTTGTTGAACCTAAGCTTTATGTGCTAAGTGGCGCAGCGCCGGAAAGTGTCCCGGAAGCGGCCGCAATGCTCTTGGCTCCCGTGTCCCAAAGGTTGTGGTCACGGCGATCTAAGTTCCTATTGAACTGCGTAGTTCGGATAATCGATCAAATAGTAAGATTTGAGATTGAATCATTGTTATTTGATAATAATGGACGGACTACATGCAAAGAAGCGATGATGGGCCCTGACTCCGGAAAAATGGCTAGAAGCTATAAAATCCGTGATAGTTCCATACACGAGAAACCAAGTTTCTGAACTTGGAAGACCCTCTAGATACCGTGTTTGGATCTATAAAGAAACAGACGTGGATGTTCTCACATCTATGAAATATTCGACATATCGTTAAAATGGTTTACGATTATGTTCAAAGAGTTGGCTATGACAAGATTTGATCTTTCATAACGATATTTAGTCTGGACGGATTATTGTAGCAACCACTACATATGCTAGTTTTGGTATATGGTAGTTGAACAAACAGAACAACGTTCTTCTAATAGAATGGTTACCTAAGACGTGTACAGGACACGGTCCAAAGGGTTCTGTTAATTCAAAGGATGCTAAAATAGCATGCAAATTTCAATGGTTGAAATAAGAATTCACGGAGTTGAAATAAGAATTCACGGAGTCGGTGTCCTCCCGCTAATGCTATGGATGATGTGACTCTCGTCCTTCGATCCAAAAGCTAGAATTCCATTGTGGTCAAGTGCAATACGTTTGCTTCCATAAGACCCGAACTTCACAAGTTTGGGATAGTTATGTAATATTCATGGAACTGAAAATTGTTTTCAGATACAGACAAAGGCTAAAAGATATGAGATATCCAAAGCAATATTTGTTTGCAAAGTATTAGTAAAGTGTTTACTGGGCATTTGACTGATAAGAGAGGGATCCAGAAGAACGCCTGTCATATGATGAAGGTGAATAAAACAAACAACTTAAAGAGAAAGGAAATGTCCAAAGGGTGTTAGTATGACTCACAAGCCTAGGAAGTCCGGGGCTAACGCCACTCTTAAAGTTGGGTGCTTCTTCTGAGAGTAGGAGAAATATATTGAAAGTTAAACTGTTAAAAGTATAAGGGAAAAAAGAAAGAAGACTGGAATGTCCAGCTCATGTATAAAAGTCATGAAAGTTATTGATGTATGGAAGGCTGGTCAAAAATAAATAGTTCTTGGGAATTGTGATTAAACAGTTAGTCCATAATTCTTGGGTATTATGATTAAAAGTTGATCACAGGAATACCCGCTCGATTGCATTCTGTTGCAACTCGATGCAAGAACCACTACGGCCTAAAAGACTTGACAGTAATGAGGTTTAGATACGCGCTGGGTGAAGGGAATATGCCCGAGAGGCAATAATAAAGTGGTTATTATCTTATTCCATGTTTATGATAAATGTTTATTTTCATGCTATAATTGTGTTAACCGGAAACGTTAATACATGTGTGTTTAATAAACAGAGAAAAGGTTCCTAGTAATGCCTCTCTTTATACTAGCTTGTTGATTAACGGATGATCAAGGTTTCCTGATCATGAACATTGGATGTTGTTAATAACAAGGTCATGTCATTGGAGAATGATGTGATGAACATACACCCACAGTAGTTATAGCAATACGATCATGTCATCAAGTTTCTATTGCTGTATCAAACTTTCACGAAGTAACCCTAATCCTTAGACCATGAGATCACGTCAATCACTGACACCGGAAGAGTACTTTGATTCCATCAAACATCACACCGTAACAGGGTGATTATAAAGGTGTCGTTGGGTACTTGGAAAGTGTTAGTTGAGGCTCGTGGATCAAGAGTGGGATTTGTCCATCCAGATGACGGAGAGATATACTCTGGGCCCTCTCGGTGATATCACATTGACATCGCTTGCAAGCACGTGACTGGCTCACGAGGATGTTATATCACGGAACGAGTAAAGAGTACTTGTCGGTAACGAGATCGAACTAGGTATGGATGATACCAAATGATCGGATCTCGGACAAGTAAAATATCGCGAGACAAAAGGAATTGGTTACGGAGTTTTGGTTCACACGATCACTAGTTCATCGTTGAGTAAGTGGGAGTCATCATGGATCTCCAGATCCCGCTGATGATTATTGATCAGAGAAGAGTCTCTGTCATGTCCATTTTATTCACGAACCGTAGGGTGACACACTTAAGGATTCGTTGACGCGTTTGAGTGGATACGGAACGCCAGAGAATATACTGGACAGCACATGGACTGTTTTGATAAAACTGCTGGAATAGTTTCGGTATATCAAAATAGTGCAAGGGGATAATTGTTAATGTGTTCATTGAATGAAGTGTTCATCAATGAAGTACTCATTGAATGAAGTGTTCATTAATTTGAGTGACATTAAACAAGATAATTAAAAGTGTTTTAATGTGATAAACTCTTGGAATTTTGAGTGGAGAATTATGGAAGTTATGGGAATAATGTGTGACCCTTTGTTTTTGTGAGTGGGGAGTCCACCCACATGATGAGGGGAGAGGTGGGGGCACCTCTTGGGGCGTGCTACCCCTTGGGGGCTGCCTCCCCCTCCTATATATAGATGGGTGGAGACCCCTCTAGACACCAATTCCTCCATCTCTCATATGCCCTTTGGTTGGCATCTTCCTCCCCTTGCTAGCTGATCCAGTTTCACGAGTACGGTGCTTAGGCGAAGCCCTGCTCAAGATCTTCTCTACCACCACCACCACTATGTTGTAGTGCTGCTGGAGTTCCCGAGGATCCACTACTTCCGCTGCCCAACTGGAGCAAGGGGCGGAGGTCGTCGCTGATCCGTACGTGTGACCGATTACGGAGGCGCTGCCCGTTTGTGGCGCCCATCTTCATCACGACCTTGAGGTCGGCAAGTGATCGACTACATCACCCACGAGAATCGTTCTCGTTAAAGCTTTTTGGTCTTCGAGGGTGAGTCCTTCTCAAACCGTTACAAGTTATCTCCTAGATGTGATCTTGGCAGTTGCAATCGTAGGAAAAATTTTGTTTTCTATGCAACGAACCCTTCACTGGGAACATAGTAAAAGTTACTATACCTTCCATCGGTGTATCACCATCTGTATTTATTTTCATAATTCGTTTTAGAGTTTTATACACTCTAGCCCATTGCATAAAGTATGTTGCAAGAAGGTTGTTCATAAAAGAACAATTGTTGTTCAGTATTATGAATAACATAAAGGGCCATGCTTCCATCGGGGATGGGATGTATGTTACGAATATTGATGGTAATATGATACATCCATAACAATGACGCTAAATGTCGAAACACTAAAAGAATACCACATATGTGTGGCACTGCATTTGGTCACATTGGAGAAACCCGCATGGAGAAATTCCATAATGATGGATTTTGAAGTCATTTGATTATGAATCATCTCACACTTGCAACTTTCGTCCGAAAAGTTAAGTGACTGAAATACCGTTCACAGGCCATGAGGAACGAACAACAAACTTATTGGTGATCATACATTTGATGTGTGTAGTCCGATAAATGTTGTTAGTAGTGGATTTATCTATCTTCAGAAAAGACTCAAGTAGATATATGGATATTTACTTGATGAGACGTAAGTCTGGATCTTTTGAAATCATTCGAAAGGTTTTCAAAAATGAAGTGAAAGTTATTGTGACAAGAAAATTATGTTTCTACAATTCGATTGCAGAAAGGAATTTTTGAGTTACAAGTTTAGCCAATGTCTGATGAGTTGTGAAAAGAGTTTTCATAACTTGCACCTCCCGGAACACCACTGCAAGTGGAATGTCCTTGAAGATGTAATCAAACCATTTATGACATGGTAAGATCAAAGATGACATAAATCAATTTGCCATTATCCCTTTTAATGTAATGCTTTAGAGACTACGGCTTTTACACTGAAAGGAGCGCCATCAGGTCTGTTGAAATGACGCCATGGTATGGTACGCCCAACCATGTTTTATCTTTTCTTAACATTTGGAATATGGGGATTGTGTAAACTGTTTACAAACCTATTCCAAATCAGACAAGTGCTACTTTGTAGGTTATCCCAAATTATTGGGAATTCCTCCACCACTATACCGAGGCAAAAGGTTTTGCCACAAAGAACGGTATGCTTTTAAAGAGAATGGTTCTTGAAAAAAGGTGAGTGGGAGGACAGTGCAACTCGACGAGATAACAATATCTTCGTCATCAGATCAAAGGAAAGGAACCTTGGAAGTGATTCCAGAGTTTCCTACTGCAACTGATACGGAAGCCTCTACATGAGATGTATGGACTTCGGTCAAACTTGCAACTGAGCCACGTAGGCAAAACTCGTGCAAACCTCTCAGGTGCGCAAACGAGATATTGTTGTTAGACAACAGCATACCTACGATAATCAAGGAAGCGATGATGGGCCCTGACTCCGGAATTGGCTAAATGCCAATACAAATCCGAGATAGTTTCCATATACGTAATTCAAGATTGTATCTTGATGGACCATTCGGAAGACTTAGAGTCTAATGAATATTAATGGAACTATAAACTGATACGGATAAAAATGTTTTATCCATAAAGCTCGACTTGTTGCTTATAACAATTTCAAGGAATTAACTACGGCGAGATTGTCTCTCCGTAGCGATGCTTAAAGTCGGTTCGGGTTAAACTAGCAATTAATACGTATTTCATTCATGAGATATGAAACATGGATGCCAAAAGGATTTCCATGAGATGGAAATACTGCCTTGGAGATACAGTCCAAGGTATTTTGTCAGTCCAGAGGATGCTAGTAAGTATGCAAACTTCAGAGTTCCTGCGATGGACAAAAGAGAGCATAATGGAGTTGGAATCTTCGTTTTTGATGAAATAGTCAAAAGAGTTTGATTTCATCAATGGATAACGAAGATGCTTGTGATTGCAAGAAAGTAAGTGGGAGCATAATAATATTTCTAAAAACCTTGTGTGTGCTTGACACATTGTTAATTGGAAATAATATAAATTTCTTGACATGAATTAGGACTTCATTGAAAATAGTTTTTTGATGAAGTGCTTGGGTTAAGTAGCCTTGATATTAGGCATAATTATCTCAGAGATAGAATTGCCTAATAGGGCTAAGCCAAAATACATACTGACAAGATGCCAAAACAATTTAGCATTAAAAACGACAAGGAGTGATTCTTGCCAAAGTCACATGGAAAGAGTTTTTGCAAGACTCAGTGTCCCAAAACACTGATGAGCAAATTACATGATGAAGATTCCACACACCTTCGTGTTGGGATTAATCATGTATTCCATGGTATGTAAAACAACCAGATATGTCCAATACTCCAAAGTTGTTGCGAGTATAGATACCAAAGTGATCAAAGAACTGATCGTGGGACAACAGTGAAAAATGTCATTGAGTACTAAAGTAGCACTGATGACATGTTTTCTCGCAAGAAGAGATTATGAAGTACTTGTTGTAAGTAATTACATCGATACGGTCTTCATCAATGCTCCATGCGATTTTCGATTTGAGTTAAAGTTTTTTTTTGTGTAATACACAATATGGTGGCACAGTAAGTTGGAATTGTTCATAACAGGTTACTGTGGCGAAATTCTATAACAAATGGCTATGTATGTTGCTGCTTTAGAAGCAACAAAGAAAATGTTGAATCATATAGTTCATTCATGAACTTAGTATGGTTCCAATATGGCTTTGTTCAATGGAACACTATTGAAGATAGTTGCTCCATAGCTCAGTCTGAGGAATCAAGGTTCGACCAGTGATTCGCATATATACAAAGCCAAGTCAACACAAAATATGAATTTTGTGAAAGCGTGAAAACGCGAGGATATGCAAAGATACACACGGAGTTGAAATTGTCAGATCCGTTGGACATCAGGCTATACCACATGTGAAGCATATTTTACACCATTATGCCGTAGGTGTAAAGTGCATTAGCATTGACTAGATTATTGACTCTAGTGCAAGTGGGAGTCTGTAGGAGATATGCCCTAGAGGCAATAATAAATGTTATTATTTATCCCCATGTTCCTAATTATGTTTATATTTCATGCTATAACTGCTATGGTTCTCGAGTCTGCAATAACCACGAGGCTCGGAGGAAGACTCATATGCACGTGTGGAATAATAAACGGATAAAAAATATATATTCCTAGTCTCGCCTCTAAGACTAGCTCAAGTGTTG
The DNA here is from genome assembly GCA_950022295.1 of Bromus sterilis. Lineage (NCBI taxonomy): Eukaryota > Viridiplantae > Streptophyta > Magnoliopsida > Poales > Poaceae > Bromus > Bromus sterilis. Next base: position 295,128,007 of record OX465595.1, read on the forward strand.
CATGATGGTTCTGTTTTCCTGATCATGGGCATGACTATGCCGGCAATTTTGAGGGCACAATGTTAGAAGAACATTTGTGTTGAATCGACCCGAATTGATGTTATGCTATGAGATACATTCGCCACAAGTTAATGGTTAATAACACAGAGAAAGTTGTGCGTTTGCATAATTCCTTAGACCATGAGAGTATCGAGTTCCTTCGTACTTGCTTCGTGAACTTTGGGGTTTTGTTAAACGTCATCTGTAAAAGGGTGGCTATTACGGCAGCTTGCGGGTTCACGGAAAAGTATGACAAGGAACTAGGTAGCTCGAGATTAGGATTTGCTCCTCCGTCGTTGGAGAGATATTCTTAGGGCCCTCTCGGTGTTACGGTATCCACCATCGTCTGGCCAGACACAGTGTGATTTGATCACAGGGATGCCGGAACGCGGGAACGAGAAAAGAGAACAATACCAGGAACGAGGTAACTGGCATAGTGGACAAGTTGTTGATTCACGGGGATGCCAATAAGTCTCACCTCGGGTATTTGTAATATATCGCGAAGCAACAGGAATAGCACACAGCAACTAAAGGTTCACTCGAATAATTCTTCGTATGGGTATAGGGATCAATATGGATGTCCTCGGTTCCGCTATTGATCATTGATCGGAAAGTGTTCCGGTCATGTCTATACTTCATCGAACCTACAGGGTCACACGCTTAAGGGTCATCTATCTGTTGAATACTAGACAGGGAGTCTGAGATAAAGTCACCGGAAAGGTTTCGGAGACGGCGAAAAAGTTCCGAGAGAGAAAACCGAAAAGTTGTTTCGGGGTAAACCACTAAGCCGAAAAGGTTTCGGAGAGCACCCGGTAATTTTGGAGACTGCCAGAATTGTTCTGGTAACTTCTAGAATTTTTCTGGAGAAAAGATTAAAATATTTTTTTCAGAAATATTTCGGAGCTGCCGGAAATGCTTAGGTTGCTTTTCGCAGATGAAAATCACTAATCCGGAATTGTTTCGGAATGCGCCCAAAATCATTTTAGTGGGTGTTGGAATTATTCTAAGACCCACAGAAATATTTTCGGAATTTTCGGACGCGAAAAAGTGGTGTCATGAATAGTAAAAAGTACTACTTGAGATATTTTTGGAAAGCCTTCTAGAAGGACTTGGGAGCCAAGAAAGCCCCCTTGGGTTTCCTATAAATAGAGGTGTGAGGGCAGCCCCATATCCTTGATCCAAGCTCTCACTTGAGTTCTCAACACATGCCATGCAATTATCTGGCTTCTTCTCTCCCTCACACGAAATAGTTTCGTAGAGCCGAAAGGCTGTCTGGGTTCCGGCAGGAACTAGTTCTGGACGGCGAAGCCCTGCCGGATAGATGACACCGTATGTGTGCAACCCCGTAGAGAGGTCGTAGTTTCGATCTTTTGCCCGAGGGGCTGTTCGAGGGTCCTCCCGAAGGGCTGTCCAACTTATCGTTCGAGTTTCAAGGGTCCTCCCGAAGGGCTGTCCGAGTTACCGATCGAGTTTCGAGGGGCCTCCCGAAGGGCTGTCCGTGACATCGTCCGAGGGACTGTCCGACCGCCTCCCTGAGCGCTGTCCGAGGAGCAGACGAGGGAATACATTCTCGCGGTTGGGAGGTTGTAAATCCTAGCTGCGGGGATCTGCACCGACGATCTACATCGACTCTACTTCCGCTGCGCTTCGAGTCGGTAACGATCAGATCAAAAACCTTGTATGCAGTCTCCATAGTGGTCCTGGGCTGTTCGTAGTGCGGAATTTTTTTTGTTTTCTGTCGCGTTCCCCTACACTTCTGTACTCGTGATAATACCCCCAAACTCTTTTCAGGGTTCTTGATCGACAACAGGTATGGTGATCGACATTTCATGTGGAGTCTCGACGACGACTAGTTAGGCGGATCCCAGCGGAGGGCCTGGACCCGTGTGGTTATGGGGATCGATGATTTTCTCTTTGCCAGTTGGCATTTGATTGTGGTCTGTACTCAGACATATACCTTCCGCTGATGTATTGTATTTAAGGAAGTTGTATGCCGAGTGTATGAGATGTTGTATCCTTGTATCTATAATGTTGTCATATCATCTTGGAAATCCGGGGCATATGGCTATGTCATATGTCGCGGTGGGACCGACATGTGCTTCGTCCCCGGATCTGGATGGAAACATCTAGATCTGGAAACAGTACCGCATATCGGGCCATACAACTTGGTATCAGAGCCTTACCGACCGTAGGATCCCTTCTCTGGCCGAAGTCAAGTCTACACAAAAACTATTTTGTAGTTACTAAGTTAGTTATCGGAGAGTAGGAATGTTTTTCCTCCTTACCCATGCTCTGGTCAGGACCAGTGACATAACTATTTTCACTCTCGTCTTATCCCCTTCAAAACTGTAGGATCTCGAGTGTGTGGAGTTTTGGAACCGTTACAATGCCTTGCTTGCAGCGTATTGTCTCGATTCCGATCTCAGGTTGGGAATTCCTGTAGTACCTTTAGTTCTTCCGACTCTGGGAAAACATTTTGGTCGTCCATTGACTTCATTCATTTTTCCTAGTATCCTCACGATTTGAGTGAGAATGCTTAACTTGATCGTCGCTTGGTCTATTGTTCTTCCTCTTGATCTCCCGATGGTTTCGTTTTCCGACGTCGCCGTCTCTCTAGGGAATTTTATCTCGACAGAAGTTCGACGTCGACATGGAGCAGACTCCCTTGTTGGTGGTGTTGAAGATCGTCGACTCTTTTCTCTCTCCCCCCTCTCCCCGGGATTGTCCAGGATCTCGGGACGAGATCCCTTGTTGGTGGTGTTGTATTGTTATAGCCCAGATTTCACAAAAATTAAAATTTTTGTTTTCGGTGTGAATTGTTTGATTGTCTGATTTGTTTCCGGTGTTTGCATCCCCGATTTATCGATCGGCGATTATTTTCCCCCCTCTTATCTCGTACCGGACGGAGGCCGACCCTTGCCACCCTGACACTCGACCGTCGCGACTACCGGCACAAGACCAGCCTTCACCAACGGTGCGGAAAAATGACCATTTATATTTAAATGGGTTATTTTATCGGGAGGTGTTCGACGTTCTCTTTTGGCGTTAAACGTTGTAGACGATATCAGTTTGGTGCTTTGAGGCGGTGTTTTAAATTTCGCGCGATTCCGACTTCGTCGAGTATTTGAACGTTCGGATGTGCCAAGCATAGTAGCCGGTGTAATTCCGGTGCCGTATTTATAAAATATCACGCGGGCTAATAGTTAACCTCTCAGTTTCTCCTCTTATATTCGGAATCTAGCCTAGCCCGCGAGGTGAGGCGCCCCTGTCTTTTTTTTTCGTGCGCTGTAGTGGGCTTGGCCCAGTAGGTTGTCTGCTGCTATTTAGCGCCCTTGGGCGTTATTTAGTTCATAGCGCCCCTGGTTTCGGCCCGTTAGGTTTTTCTTTTCTTTTCTAGTTTATTTATTTGGCAAATTGTGTTAATAATTTTGCGGTGTCCGTATCTTTTTAATGGTAGGTCGGATCGCGACGCTTTAAATATCGAACTTGCTTAGAATTTTGTCTAGTTCAATAAATTGTGCTTTGTTGCCATGTTTGACCTTGTTGACATGTTGTTTTACTGCTAATTACAACCTTGCCACTATAAACTATAACTGCAATAACTTTTTAACCGTTGCTCCGATAAAAATGTTTCTTATATGTAACTTGACTAGAATTGCGTGTAGGTTGTGTTTATGCTGTTCTTGCTCGCTAATAAAATTAATAAAATATTGTTTAGGGCAAAACAGTACCAAATTCCAATTTATCGTGGGGTCCGCAATAGTTTGCCATATATAGGTTTTACCCCCACTTAAATTGACTAGCATAGATAGTTTACTTTGTGCTTCACCTCTTGCCATGATTCTGTGATATGCCATGCTTGAGTGAGATGCCATGTTAACAACCTTGCTCATCTTGTGTAGCTAAATAACTTGAATCATTCTAAATGTGTGGTATCGTCGTGTGTGACGAGTACCCCCCTTAACCTGTTATTAACCGCTTCCGAAGAATAGATGCGATCGTTGCGTTGTCTCGTGTTGCCTTCTTGTTGATGCTTGCTCGTGTTTGCCTCATAGTAATAGATGCTTGCTCGTTGATTGCTTTCCAGTGTTTACCTTCTTGTGTGCTCCCGCGGTTACTCCCGGAGACGGTGCGAGCTTGCGATCAACTACACCTTCGGAACCCGACTTATCAATAGGCAAGGACTATACATTAGTTATGATCCATTCTATTTCAACCATCGGTTTGCATGCTAGTATAGGATAGATTCGATGTTTGATCCTCCCACATGTTTACAGCCTCTTTCAAACCGATACAGCCATGTCCCCTCCCAGCAAACCATGTACTGTTATGTTACTATTGCTCGTTGCTCAGCCCCTGCTTAGTATGCATGCTTAGGATGCTACGACGTTACCTTGTTACTTTTGGTTTGGGCTATCACATTATTATATTGTTGTTGATGATATGATTATTATAATGTTGACTATACCGACGAAGGATGGAAGGTCTAGGCTATCCCGCCCCGACGCTTTGTTCCATTCGAGTCACCTAGGACCCGAGTTCCGGGTATTGGTTTTAAGACTGAGCGTGCCTAACCGCGTGTGGGATTCTATGGGGTCCCCTTTTCTTACCTACCTAGCTTCAAACATTTCTAGTGGTGGCCCAAGCTGATTTACCATTTGAAAACCGTGTGTGTGTCTGTCGGGTCGCTCCTAGAAGATATTCTTTAAAATAACTTGGGCCATCGGGGACATGGTTTCTCTGTTGGTCCACCCCAGGGAGCTAGGGGGCTGCCAACATTAGTTTGGGTAGCTAACCCGACCTCGTCCAGACGGTAGAGGCCAATTCGAGAGCGCGGCCGGCTTTTGAGTTGGATGTCGACTCACCGGGGGCCACCCGGATTTGTTCATCGTTAGCTAGAGGGACCTGTCGTTTCGGATCTCTCGGGACTAAATCATAAAATGGCTGCCTGTGATGGGTAGAAACTGAGAGAGATGGGCGTGCGTACGGAGCCTTGTAATGGGAAGTTGGTACACCCCTGCAGGGTTAAATCTTTTTGAGAAGCCGTGTCCACGGTTATGGACGACTTGAGACCTACTCCTTGTTCATAGACAACAACAACTGAGATAATCTTAACGAAATTGATCAACGTGTGTGTGCCTTGACTGCTTTTTCTTCGTCGGGATGCGAAGAGGAGGACAAGGATAGGATAGGTGTTCTTCTTGCGTAAGTAGGTGGATATCAGACTTGTTGGAGGCGATTCCTCATCGAATGCTTGGCTTCTTATCTTACTCTCTAGATCGTTAGCCACTTCATAAATGCTAGTGCGGCAGCAACCTCACCACTTACCCCATCCTTACCGTAAACTACTAGTTGTCCTAGAATGACGAGTGATGAAGTCATTGCTGGGTCAAATGACCACTAAAGTTGGATGCTGAGTACTTCTGTACTCATGATACTACCCCCAAACTCTTTTAGGGGTTCTTGATCGAAAACAGGTATGGTGATCGACGTTTCACGTGGAGACTCGACGACGACTAGTTAGGCGGATCCCGGCGGAGGGCCTGGACCCGTGTGGTTATGGGGATCGATGATTTTCTCTTTGCCAGTTGGCATTTGATTGTGGTCTGTACTCATACATATACCTTCCGCTGATTTATTGTATTTAAGGAAGTTGTATGCCGAGTGTATGAGATGTTGTATCCTTGTATCTGTAATGTTGTGATATCATCTTGGAAAATGCGGGGCATATGGCTATGTCATATGTCGCGGTGGGACCGATATGTGCTTTGTCCCCGTATCTGGATGGAAACATCTAGATCTGGAACAGTACCGCATACTGGCCCTTACAGATACCCACCCCCTTGATTTTTTATCTTTGTCCTTCTATACATAGTTTCTGCGATCAGACGTTGGAGCCTTGGAGTCCAGGAGCAGGAGGTCCCTGGCGCTTACTACGTCGTCCAGACCCCCGATGGCCAGGAGTAGTTAGGAGGTTCCCAGGCAGGAGGGCTCGCCTTTTAGATCGTTGAGTAGTGATTTGGGCTAGCCTTATTAAGTCAAACATGTTTATTTGTGTCTTTACTCAGATAATATTGCTTCCGCTAACTGTTGTGTATCTCGAGCTGTTGTATTCAAGCCCTCGTGGCCCCTGGTTAGTAATATAAAGCTTGTATTGTTTTATTTATAGAGTTGTGATGTGATTACCTTCCTGTGGGACCCCGCCCTGAATCGGGGTGCCACACCAAGCCCCCAAACACTCCACTTAGGATGCTTGTCTCTTTGTGAATCTCCTGACTAGATAGAGAGTTATCGATAATAAGTGGATGAGTTCCTTTGACTAATGCGAATATTCGATTCTTGGCCCTTCCACCATTCATATTTTGCTAGCCTCTTCGGTACCATGCATTGCCCTTTCTCACATTGAGAGTCGGTGCAAACTTCACAGATGCATCCAAATCCTTGGCATTATACGCTCTGCCATCACAAGCCTCGTTATATCTTCCTCAAAAGAGCCACCATACCTACCTATCAAGGCATTTCCATAGCCTTTCCGAGATATATTTCCATGCAACATCCATCTTCTCATGACTTGATCTTTCACTGTCATACATGATTTTTCTTGATCGTAGATCCGCATGGTAGTTGGGCTTTGCCCTTATAATTTCTACATGACGCGGTAGTATCATTGCATATCCTACTACACTGGCAGAGACATACATTTGCATACATCATGATATAGTTTCAGTTTGTATATGAGTACATTTGTAAAAGTGTGTTGATTTTCTTTATCCTTGTAATGCATAGAGTGTTGCCCTTAAGTGAGGAAAAGATCCCAAAGAGGACATAAATAAAATATCCCAAAAGAGGACACATTAAAAGATCCCAAAGAGGACAAATGATAGATAAATAGAAAAAGAAAAAAAGGCCACAAAAACATAGAAAAGGAGAAAAAAGAAAATAAAAAGAGAGAAGGGGCAACAATACTATTCCTTTTAAAAGATCCACACTTGTGCTTCAATGTAGCACATATACTTCATAGAGAGTTTTCATATCATTCATGCATAACTATGTGGGGACCTTTACATTATAGAACTTGGTTTGTCTATTCCAATGATGAGCTTCCTCAAAATATCTCTAGGTCTTCGTGAGCAAGCGAGTTGGATGCACCACCACTAGTTCCATTGGAGAGCTTTCATATACTCATAGCTCATTGTGCATCTGTTGCATGGCAAACCCTACTCCTAGCACCATATCTACCATTAGGCCTACCCTAGCCTAAGGTTGTCCTCGTTGGTGTGAGACTTTCGTACCTTTTGACTTCCTTACCCATCATTTATTCTCTTCGACATCCTAAGTTCCAACTAATATTTCTCGCGCTCATTTAGTTCATGAGTGCTCAAAATCGAAAGGGAGAGGGTCGGATTGACTTGTACCTGGTCGACGGTTTGGAGATGAGTCATAATAAGATTCCAAAAGAGACCAAGTATGAAAGTTAGTAGATTGAGTTCTCAACTACTAATAAGTATTTTTATGCTCTAAACCCATCTCCCACTTTCTGCATGGGAACACCGATTGGAGACATTCGAGTCATGGACAGCGAGAGCTCTTGCACCTTTATGTTGTCACTTTGCTAGTGTCAATACTAGATAAAGACTCTTTCTTGTTATTATCTTGAGTTGAATTGCATCTCTTTCTTTCTGTACTTTAAATTTCAAATCTTTGTTGGTAGCTTGTCACCACAAAAATTATCTTGGTTGTCATTTACCTACTCGAGGACGAGCAGGAATTAAGCTTGGGGATGTTGATACGTCCAAAACGTACCTATAAGTTTTGCTTGTTCCATGCTTGTTTTGTTTTAATGCTATATGTTTTGATGAACTTTCATATCATTTACAACTTATTTGGACTAACCTACTGACTCTATGCCCAATGCTAGTTTATGTCTGGTTTCGTTCGTGCATTGCAGAAAAAAGTGAGAAATAAAAGTGCTCGAAAAAATACAAAAAAAATCTAAAGAATATCCAAGTCAAAAGAGCCCCCTGAGCTAGAAGGAGGCCCGGAGGGGGCCACCCCTGGCCAGGCGCCCTGCTGGCGTGGCCAGGTGGGTGGTCGCGCCCTTTGGCTGCCTGGACCAGGGGGCCACCTCCCAGGCTCCCCTTTGGCCTATATTTATCTCTAGTTTGGAAAACCCCAAAACCGCGCAAAAACCCTTACAGTACCGCCGCCACCGTGATTCTGATCTTGGGATCGCCTGAAGAACCCGTCCTGGCACCCTTCCGGAGGGAGGATTGACTTCCGAAGGCCTCTCCATCACCATGCTTTCCTCTGTGATGCGTCGTGAGTAGTTTCCCTTGGACCATGGGTCCATGATCAGTAGCTAGATGATGTCTTCTGTGCAATCTTGTGATTCAATGTTTAGCCCTTGTGAGCTGCCTATCATGATCAAGGGAACTTTGTATTAATTCCTTCTTTGCTATGTTGTGTTTGCTAGGATCCGATGTATTATGAGATTATGTTCAAATTGTGATGAGTAATATATTTGGTTTACCTTTTCATTTTAGTTCTTGGTTGTGTTTTATTGCTTTGGTCAAGTTGTAGATTGCAAGTCCAAGAGGGATCGTTATGCTAGATAATGGGTTCATGCCTCCCGATGTCCGGCTTGAGTGACAGAAACATGGGACTAGGGAATGTGTTTTTGCCATTAGGGGTTAAACAACGTTGCTTATGAATGCGGTCATAAGGATTGCTTACATTATGTATAGAGTGTTAAGTAGTTGTTAAGTTCGTTCCCTTTCATCAAGTGGGTAAGGTAGGCAAACCACTTAAGCTTTGCCTTAGACTGACGGAACAAAGCTAAGAAGTAGGTTGAATGGAAAAAGGAAAGGGACAAGGGCGGTCGTCGCTTGGCGCGAAGGCTGCTGGTTCGGTACGGTACTAAAGGTCCTCGGACTTCCAGGCGGTTGTTCTTTTGGGCTGCTGTGAACCCTTGGATCTCGCCAATACAGCCTCCTATGGTTTTCGTTACCGAGATTTGTTGCTTTGAACTTACAATATGGTTGGGGTTCGCAACTTAATACCAGCGAGATGTTCTGGATAGATATCTCAAGGTGGATGATTAGTGAGTAGTTGTTGAGGAATAAATGGTCTACTTGTCTTGGCATAATGCCCTTAGGATTGAGCCTCTTTGCTTTCTAGTAGCATAATTAGCATTGTGGTGCGTTCATAATTTTGTCAATTGCCCAGCTGTAATTTGTTCACCCAACATAGTTGTTTACTGCCTTTTGGGAGAGAGACATCACTAGTGAAAGTCATGGCACCCCGGTCCATATTTCCACCATAGTTTACACCTCGCTTTTACTGCTTCATTTCCTTTCAGTTGCACCACTAATATTTTCCCGTTGTGTTTGATCCTTTGTAAACAGCAAGGCTAGTTAGATTGACAACCTTTCTGAACTTGTTGGGAGAAAATTTATTTACGTTCTTGTGTGCAGGTACACGACAACTCGCCAACTTGCCCCAAGCAAATATATGGCGCTATTTCCACCTACTTGTGATCCTTGGAATCCTAATGGAGACATAAAGGTTGGTATCTTCACTGAGGCAAATTTGTCGCTATCTGCATCATAACCTTCTACTTGAGGTAACCAACGAGGAGGTGATATCTGCAGCCATCAGGCATCTAGGTCCCGCTAATGATCATTGATCGAAGAGGTGTCACGGTCATGTCTGTAGTATGCACGACCATAGGATAACACACTTAAGGGTATACATGCTTAGGATAGATTCAGAGCTCATTAGAGAAATAGGAGAAAACTTCGGAATTATTTCGGAGGGTTGTCATTAAAAGTTTCAAGGTTTTGAATTGTTCATAATGTTATTTAAATACGTTTTAGTATTTAATTAAAATATTAAAATATGTTTTAAATGATTAATAATAAGCGATTACCCCTAATGGACCATTAGGGGAAGTGCTCCCTTTGTTTTTCTTTAGAAGAAGGAAAAAGGACAAAAGGGGGAGGGGTGGCGCCATGGGCTAAGCCCATGTGGTGTCCTGCCACCCCCCTCGCTCCATGCCCCATGGGCATGTGGGATTAGTCCCACATTGCCTATGGAGGCTAGGGTGCATCCCCCTTTGTCCTATATATAGATGGGAAGGGGTGCACTATTTCCTACACAATCCAATCCCTTCTTTCTTCTCCTTTCTCCCTCTCTCTCTCTCCATATTATGTGATTCCCAAAGCATGCAGCCTGCACATGGGGTGTGGATAGATGGGACACTATAGAGGACTGCACCATACGCACGCTGTCGTGCTACTAGACTCTCGGTCCGGATCTTTCTTCTTCCGCTTCCTCAGTTGGATCGGAGCCCGAAGGACATGGCATACACCGTATGTGTGCGAGTACTATGAGGTGCTTCACGTGTGGCACTTATCATCGTTGGAGCGTCTAGACAGCCATGAGGTCACCGTGGGCGTGCGTCTTCACTGACAACGTTTCAACGGGGACGTGATCCCGTCATCGGTCTTCGAGGATCGGGTGGCTTATGGAGTCGTGCGAGGATCCCCAGGGCATCGAGGATCGACGAGTACAACTACATCAACCATGTTCACGTGGGAATGTTTCCTGCTCAACGGCCTACATCTGGGTATGTCAATCGATTCCCTGTGTTACAGCATTACAACTAGATAAATCTAGGGTGTTGGGCGTAAGATAGTTAGAACAATTGTTTTCTCCTACGTAACCATTCTGATCCATCCATCTCCTTTGCAGGCATCTATGCCGATCGGTGCAGAGATGTGCTCGGAGGCTGGCGGCAGCCTGTAGTTAGTTTGCCCCATGTGGCGTGTGGCTCGCCCCTGCGTGAAGCGGCGTGGGGACGGGAAGGATTTGATCTACTAGTTGTTGTTCATGGTGGGCAGCGATGGTGGTTGAATCCTACCAGAGCACTCTAAATAAGCTTGTTCTTTGTTGTCGGGCATTCCTTCCGCGGTGGGCTGCTCTTGAGTCTATTGTTGGCCATCAAGGAGATGGAGGATGTACTAAGGGGCGGGCTGTTTGTGGTGGAGTTGCTCGTTCGGTCTTCTGCTTGTTCTTGGTGTTCTTGAGCGGCGCCGGGACGAGGATGTCTCGATCTTCTTTCTGCTGTCCATGGTGGACGGTGGAGCGGACCGGTGCTTTCCAGAGCCGCATAAATAAGCTCGTTTCTCAGTGTTGAGTGGTTGTGCTGCGAACTACCTTCTACGCTCCCCTTCTTTGCCATCTTGGTGATGGACGAGGGGTGGATGTGGTTGTTGTTCAAGGCCAAGATGCTCGAAGGCTAGCTATTGCATCTTCTCTGAACATATTATTAGCGGTGCTTCGTTTGCCGTCAATTTTCTGACCGAAAGGTGGTCTCTTTGTGTCATGGCGTTCCCAGTAGCAAGCCGGCGTCATCATTGCATCAACCTCCTAGTCGATGTGCCTAAGGGGAGGCTCTACAGCTCTGAAATCTCGGCGTTCTTAGGTGCCATCGTCCCAAGTGTTCTGTCTCCGACGACAATGGTGTTGGCCATGAGCGGAGGCTGATTCGGCGCAAGTTTAGTGGTCAGGGACCCGATCGCGTTTCTACTCGTAGTTTTAGGGTCCTTTTTGTAATAATCTTCAACTTTTAGTTTCTGTTTTTCAGAGGAGCTTTTCTATAACATGTACCACTACAATGTATTAATGTAGGGTCGGTCTTCGAGACCCTTCCCTTTAAAAAAAGAGCATGTCCAACAGTCTGTGTGGGTGTTGAAGATGTGGAGTATGCCTGAGTTCCAACCCGTACGCGCACCTGTGGGTCAACTGCTGATGGTTGCAGTGGTGCTAGTTCTCCCACTGCCAACGGCCGTCCAGCCTCCGCGCTGCGGAACCTCAGGCTAAGGTGAGCCAGCATAATTCGTGATGGTTCGAACCAGCAGGTCAGAAGCGTTACTAGCCACATCCACATGCAAAGGCTCCAAGCATTGGCTCTATGAAAGAAAGAATTGTCCATCCTGAGAGCAACTCTAGCAGAACCCTTATTCGCAACGGATCCTTATAATAACAGCCAGTTTAAGGGTCCGTGGCGAAAAAACGGCCAGAACAGGACCCTTAAATGTCGTTGGCCCGTAAAATTTTTAAGGGGCGCAGCAAATCGGCCCTCTTGACCCTTAGAAACAAGGGTCCTCGCCCCGACCCGAGTGCGCCTCGTATCTGCCAAAACGGTTGGCGCAACGAACATTTCACTCGCGCGCTCTCTCCTACCCCTTTCCCCTCCCTGCTGCTAGCCACGCCGCCGCCGCCGATTCCGGCACAGTTTCGCCGCCCAAGCCGGAAATGATTCGCCAGACGCCGGATCCACCGCCCGCCAAGCTCCTAGCCGAAAGGGAAGCGTTGCCCACACCGGATTCGCCGCCTCCAAGTCCCAGCCGGAAGGGAAGCGCCGCCCACAAGATCCGCTGGCGTCGCCTTTGCCAAGCTCCCCTCCCACCGGTGAGTTCTTTGCCAAGCTCCTTTCCCGCCGCATCGGCTTTGCCAAGATCCCCTCCAGCCGGTGAGGCCATAATTTTTGCCCCTTTGTAGATGGATTTGAGCCCGTGCGAGCAATTTTTGCTCGAGGATTCATCCTCATCCGACGACTCGGACACGGAGATGATCCTCAAGAGGCACCTACAACAAATGGTGGTGGTGGTTCTCGCGGTGAAGGAACTAGAAGACAGGAAGAAGAAGAAGCGGCACGGTTCCACGGTCGGTCTCCTTTGCATCCCTCGCAACCGCATCCTCGGGAGCGAGATGTTGATGCGAGATTACTTTTCGGAGACTCCTATATACCCACAACATCTCTTCCGAAGAAGGTACTGTATGCGTCGATCTCTCTTCGTAAATATTGTAGAAGCATGCGAGGCCAATTCGCGATATTTTACCCATCGAAGAAATGCCGCCCACTTGCTTGGATTTTTACTGTACCAAAAAATCTCCGCAACAATGAGAGTGATTGCATATGGTATTTCGACAGACTATATCTATGAGTATCTTCACATTGGGGAAGATACTACAATGGAGTCGGTATGTAGGTTTGCAAAAGTGATGATCCGTGTCTTCGACCTCATTTATCTTCAGGCACCGAATGAAGAAGACATGGTGAGGTTGATGGCAACAAATGAGAAGTGAGGTTGGCCGGGTATTCTAAGAAGCCTTGATTGTATGCGTTGGACTTGGAAAAATTGTAAGGCATGGCATGGGCAGTATTGTGGCAATGGTGATGACGCAACCGTTGTGCTTGAGGCGGTTGCATCAGAGGATTTATGAATTTGGCATTGCTTTTTTGGTTTGCTGGGCACCCTCAATGACATCAATGTATTGCAGAGGTCACATTAGTTTGCTAGGCTTGCTAGTGGTGATGCTTCTACTTGCAACTACACAGTGAATGGGCATGCATATACAAAAGGGTTAATCTTTGTGATGGTATTTATCCTTCTTGATCTACATTTGTGAAAACTATCTCAAATCCTATCAATAGGAAGCAAGCTTTATTTGCCAAGGCACAAGAGGGGTGCCGAAAGGATATTGAAAGAGCCTTCGGTGTTTTGCAAGCTAGGTTTGCCATTGTTCATGGTCGTGCTCAGTTTTGGAACAAGAAAATTCTCCACAACATAATGACATCTTGTGTGATTCTTCACAACATGATCATTGAAGATGAGAGGGACTTGGATTTGAGACTCTTCTACGACAATGGGGGTACTCGTGTGAAGCTGACTAAAAACCCTGACCGTATTCACACATTTCTTTAGACATATCGAGAGATTGAAGATAGCAACACCCACACACTTCAGTATGATATTGTTGAGCATATTTGATCGAGGCATGGACAACAAAATCTTTCATTTTATTTTATTTCATTTTATTTATGTGTGATTTGTACTATTATTTTATTCGAAACAATTTTTGTATTTTTTTATTCAAATCATTGTTGTAATAATTTGAATGATGGTTGTAACATTTATTTTATTATTATTTGTATACAAAACTATGAAAAATGTGCTGAAATTCGTTGTTTAAGGTTCCGGTTAAAGGTTCAGACCGACAGCGCGCGGAACAGAACCCGCAAACCGGACCCTTAAAAAGGAATATCCGAGAATCAGATATCGGATATTTCTTTTTAAGTGTTCGGTTTGCGGGTTCTATTCTGCCGCATCCGTTTTTTATCCTCATCGCACGTTTTTCTCGACCCTTATTGCGGTTAAGGATTCGTAGGATAAAGATTCTACTAGAGTTGCTTACAGAAAACTATGAAAGAATTGTCCCGAATCTTTGTTTTCATGTTGTCGATGATGTCTTGAGTTACCGGGAGGATTAGTGTGTCCGTAAGCACTGGTATGGCCTCTGCTTAGCAGATCCGTGTGTCCGTAAGCACTGGTATGGCCTCTGCTTAGCAGATCCGTGAGACCTTGGTTATCATAGAACGGACGCTGCGTACTGAACTCAACGCCGGATGATGTGTTTGTGTGCAAACAGACTATATATTCCAGTAGTATCGATCCACATGGCAATATCATGGCCACAAGGCCATACCGCTAATGGTGGCGTACGTCGACGATAAGATGACATCCACTAAGCCCTATGGCATGACAGGTGCCCCCCGGTCACGTCAATCCATGATCCCATCATCTGTTATTAAACCTTAGAGCACAGGCTAAAAAGCATATATCCTTAATTTTCCATCATCCAGTGGATGCTGCTTTTGCTCCAACTTTGAGCGGGGTGACACCAAATCACACGGAATTGGGTGGTGGGCTTTTGTTCCATCTGCATTGCAGTCGCCGTCCCGGGGAAATCAGGATAAAGAGTGGAAATTCAGTGTTCCTTATCACACCCCACGGCCACGGTCATCTGCATCAAAACCCAGATTAAAGCACATCATCAGTCGGACGACGGACGCCGTGGTTTTTTTCTACCATTCCCGGATAATCACTCCAGGTGTAACAACCCCCAACACTTACATTGCTTGTCGCCATAATCTTTGGAACAAACTAAACGATCCGTCAACTTGTGGTTGTGGTGGCCAGGTCACCATCATCAGAGGAAGAGAGTTATCTCCCGCCAACTAATGTGCACCAAACGAAATGGAACGAACCAAAAATCTGCTCAAGCGAAAGCAAGAATATCCTAATTTAATAGCATTTCACCACCTTATCCTGCCAAAGGCAATTACCCTTGCCACCCACTTCCTCATCAATTTCACCATCCTCCAAGAATTCACGTGCCTTATCATCACGTGTAAAATCATTAGGCCATCTTGAACACCCATCTTCAAATCTTTCTCATTTGTTTGGATTAGCTGTCTAAATCATTTTTGCTATCCAACACGGTGTTTTATCTGTTCGTGGATCAGTTCACATGTTCGTTTTTCCGCAAATCTGATCCAAACCGGAAAGGAGAGAGGCTTTACAAAAGTCCGTACCATCGAAACGTCCTCGCTCGACACCCCTGATCCACACCAAAACCCTTCATGCCAAAAACCTTCAACACACATGAAACGGTTAGCGGAATTTTCATGTCTATCAGGTCGTTTCAGAGCGGACACGACTCATCGGCATTGATGCCGATCAGAGTGACATGAGCGATCACTGAAGCGGTGCCTCCGTTCTCCACGCTCATTCAATGCCAGAGAGGCGCCCGATGAACCAACTCCATCGGCATTGAAGTCACACGTCCACATCCCAAAACCACTCATCTCTCCGCTCCTCTCTTTTCTTTCTCCGTTCTATCCACCACCCCGATCTCCATGACGAAATCCTGGTTCTCCGTGTTGGCTGGTGGTGGTGGTGGTTGGAGATGGATCGTCGGATCGTGGAGGCAGTTGCAACATTCTTCGGGACCTTCTTCCTCCATGGTGCCCGACTCCTCCGGCAACGAGATTGTCCTCTCATGCGGCGATGAGGAAGAGCAAAAGCCACAACAACAGCTGCAGCCTTCGCAGTCGTGTCTCCTCATCGACGTGCCAGATGGGCGAGGAGTTTGCGACGCAGATGGAGGACGTGATCTAGGGATCGCTCCTCTACAATAGTGTCTCGGCGCTGTCGTTTCCTCTCCATCTTGTCGTGAAGGCAAAGTGTCCCTCGTCGCCGCCTCTCCGGCCCGTCAAGACTAAGTGTGCAACGCGTCCAAGCGGCACCTCCGCTAGCTGGACGAACATCTCAACCAGATGGGGGAGGACTGGTCCCTCAGGGCGTGTTTGGTTGCCCGAGTGATTTTTGGCTGCATTGCATGGATGAACCTGGGTGACCATGGCATGGTTGAGCTCATGCAAAGTTGAGCCAAGATGGTTGTTTGGTGAGTTTGTATGCCATGACTGTACGAGGTACACTTGTTGCTGAAATTTATATGGAAGGAGGAGAAAGCAACAACAGCGAGGAACAGATGCGGGGCAGCGGCGCTCGGTGGAGGAGGACGGCGGCAACGCTTGGGAAGAGGATGGCGACACTTAGGTAGAGGACGGGGCAGCACGCCTGGTGGAGGAAGACGGCGGTAGCGCGGGTTAGAGGACGGCGGCGCTGGGGTAGAGGACGGCGGCGGCGCTTGGGAAGAGGATGGTCGCGCTGGGGTAGAGGACGACAGCAGCGGCGCTTGGGAAGAGGCAGAAAGGGGCGAAGGAGTAGGCATGACGAGGTTTCACGAGAGATACGCATCATCCTTGCGTTCCCCTCAGCCTGGTTGAGAGGCTTTTTTCTGCATCCGCCGGGCCAGGCTAAAGGCCTCATACAACTTACCAAACACTCAGATTTTGCACGGTGGAAGCGAGCCTGATGCAACGCAGGGAAACAAACACGCCCTCAGTGATGCGGCCGCCTCCGGTAGTGCCAAGGGCAAGGGTCTCCTTCATTCGGTGAAGCCACGGTCATCCATTGCTGATGCTACCCTTCACAAAACATAAGATCTCGAGCTCCAGGGCAGAATCCGTTCAGTCATGAGTGGTTATACCTGACAATGAGGATGTTTTTCTTGCATCATTACCTTGTTAAAGGCATTGCTCCAATATGCCTGAACCGATTCTTCAAGATGAAAACCTAGATTCTAGCCTTGTGGTTGACCATGACGCTTGAGTGTTCTCCCTTTCTGAAGGCGTTGATGTTAAAGAACCATGTCATTCATGTGGTGTCACAAGATGGTTGGTGTGAATATGATCATTAATGTAGTTTACTGTTTTCAGGCTTTTTTCCCGCCTACGTATAACTTTGGTTTTATACGACTTTGCTAGCTGTGGGTGTGTTTTTTGTGTGTGAGTTGGTGTTGATTGTGTCATCTTAGTTATGCAGAGATCAGATGTATGCTCCATTTTGAATCAATAAAATCCACCGATTGTAAAACAAAGGAGAAAAAGCCCAAGCCATTACTTTCAGAAAATATTTTAGCCTTCTTCCCTAAGGGCAAGGAGCATCTTGTCAAAACATGATTAAAAGGGTATCGAGATGAACATATATGAGAAAAGGATCTGACTTAAGTGATGCAATTAATGGGAACGGGAACCAGAACCAATTGTCACCACACCACACTGATGATGACTGATCAGTGTTCAAATAAAGACAAGTCATAGAAACAAGCAAGAAGAGCTCAGATACGAAAACAACTGCAGTGTATCTGTGTATGGGGAACCTTCAAAAAGTAAAGATGCACGAGATAAAAAGGTGTAGAGAGGCCTCCACGTCAGTGCTGCTTCCTGGTCATGGAAAAAATGTATTTATCTCTTTGTGCAGTGGGAACCTCCAGAAACAAACAAAAAGCAGCTAATTCCATAGCAATGGAGAAGTTAGGCCATGAGGATAAAATACTTCTGAGGACCCTACTGTCCACAAACTGCCTGATTTTACTTAGCTACTATCCCCATGAAGGCAGATGTAGTATACAAAATAGTAATATAATGAGTAGAAATTGGGATCTATGTAAAGATCCAGTATCTAGCTACATTTGCACATGGCCTATGTTGTAAGGCCGATTACTATATTAACCAAATCTGATAAAGGGAAAATCGCAAGCATTTGACGAAAAGGGAAACAACATCAGTACAGCATATACCCATCACAAAGTTCAGCCTAGTAGTGTGTATAGATGTATAAAAGTTACTCTTATGGTGTATTCATTGGCATATCGTGCAAATGCATACACTTTGCACTGGAGGTGTGTATAGTCCCAGATATTTTGCTGTGCGTGCGATAATGGCTGAAAAGAAAAGAGAGATAAAGTTCCCTCTGCCAATGATAATGGCTGACAGAAAGGAAACATGCTTTTCAAATCCAGCAAAGATAAAATACAGAAGAATCGAGAGAAGATCATGTCACCCTGGCCCTGATTGCAGATTAAGGCATAACCTAGTGGTAGGAAGGGGCTGATGCCTTCCCACCCACCCAGGTAGGGGGTTCCCTTACAGTATTTCTATCAAAAATCAAAAACCTGGCCCTGATTTGTGGAAAGATTGTGGACTACCATATGTGGCCTGTGAGTCTTGCAAATCTACGAATGTCCCTAAAGCAAGTTGGGACACTCATGGACTAGCATAAAACAATTCTCAACAGACATGCTTCATAGCTTATTATCCGGTACGAAATAACCAAAATGAGACATACTTTTGGATTTTCCATAAAAAACATATAGTATTGTTTTTTTTTTCTTTGATAAAGACCTGTCAAGATCCATTTGTAAATGTGTGTGAATCATGTAGAGACAGCAAGATTGAAATGGGCCGTATCGGCGCGCTTAAACTGCAGTATCGGCATGTAACAGATTATAGATTCCCAAGAAAATTCTTGTAAGGAACATGCACCAGCAACAGTACAGTTCAGACTTCAAACTTGCTTTTTGTTTTTTCAAATACTTTGATGCTAAAGCTAAGAGCATGGAATTATCGTATGGAAGTGTAGAGAATAGAAGCCAGGTCAATTATGTTTTCTCTTTTTATTGTTGCCAATCAGAACAATACCTGCACATCGTGCCTTTGGGCTAATTATTTAAATGTAAGTGCAGATATCTGTTAATGAGAAAATGGCTATTTAGATATTTCAAATCAAGTAAGTGCAGATATCTGTTCATGAGAAAATGACTATTAAACGATTTCAAATCGAGTAAAAAGGAAATAAGCATACACTTACTCAGACAAATAGATATGAATATACATCAGGTTTTACGGTTTGTTTCATTTCTTTTGCATTTCAGTTAATAAAATTGCATGTGTTTGCCTTCACTTCAAATGTAATTTCCATAAAATATGACCGCACAAAAAATAATGAACCAAAACCTGCATACATAGATTGGTCTAGTTTTTGTGAACATGAGAGTTTTATTAATCAAAATTAATGAAGTCAACTCACAGAGTAAACCGGCAAGAAACAAGAGATACGTCTACTTCAAATCCAGTATATGTAATGGTATACCCTTCTACAATTTGCAACACAGAACAAGGGACAATGAAAGGCAATTTTAATATGAGGACAACCTTATCGATGATTCTCTAAATCAGACCACCACGTCACTAGGCCCCACAAGAGCCGTCTTGTTCTGCCTATAAATGAGAAGCAAGAGCCACCAAACCAGTGCACAGCTACAACAAAGTGGCTTCCTCTCACTAATACCAACCTTCTCCGATCAGGCTGGAGTTCATCAAGGTTATAAGCCTGAAACTGGAGCCCACAAGCACACAGAAGAGGAAGAGCAACAAGGCTGGCTCCCAGCCCATCCAAGGTAGAAGCGAACAACGTTAGAGATGGTGACAGTGGAGGATGAGATGCGCAAGGGACCATGGACAGAGCACGAAGACCTGCAACTGGTATGCACTGTCCGCCTGTTCGGTGATCGCCGCTGGGATTTCGTTGCCAAAGTCTCAGGTTTGAGGGGTGGGAGACCTGCAAATTAGGTAGCCATTTTTGCAATCCTTGGCACAAAGATGCAAACAGCATGCAATATCATTGTCTCTAACCAACTATCTTCATACATCACCTTATCTATGGCCATGTAGGCCTTAACAGGACAGGCAAAAGCTGCCGCCTCCGGTGGGTCAACTACCTCCACCCTGGCCTCAAGCATGGGCGCATGTCGCCGCAAGAGGAACACCTTATTATTGAACTCCATGCTCGATGGGGTAACAGGTTTGGTCCAACAGAAGACCTTACTGAAGCAGCTTTTTTTCAGCTACAACAGGTGAAACACACTAACACCCTCTCTATGTATAGGTGGTCTAGAATAGCACGCAGGCTGCCAGGGCGCACGGACAATGAGATCAAGAACTACTGGAGGACACACATGAGGAAGAAAGCACAGGAGAGGAAGACAGACATATCACCTTCTTCCTCCTCATCATCATTTACATACCAATCATGCCTCCTTGAAACTGCACCAATAATCGGGATGGATGGAGGCAGCACTCATAATGGCAGTACCTGCATCTCAAGTGTACTTAAGAGCAACCAGAGTGTCATGGATGGATATTCTATGGATCAGATATGGAAAGAGATTGAGGCACCTGCCATGCTGCCAATCGATGATAAAGCATGCAGCAATCTGCCATGTCCTCTGCTGCCATCTCCTATGGGAGATCGCTACTGCCCTCCTGAGGCAGTCTGGAAGATGGACAATGATGAGACCAAGATGTTAGCTCCACAATTTGGTTATGGTAATGGAGAGCGTTCCTGCAATTGAAGCCTCAAGCTGTCAGGATCGAGGTCAGGTTACTAAGATACATATATTGTGGAGCCTATGTAACTATATATATACACATATATACTTAACAGGATTTCCACTACCTATGTAGCTATGTCTGCATATACGTACATATGCTTGCCAGAATTGCCAGTAGCTATGTTTGCATTAGTATGGAGGGTGGTCTAAATGTTTACAAATCTACTTTAACATTGGAGATTTTCAGGTCTACTTGTGATGTGTGTGCCTATGTAGTGTGTACGATAGCTTATGTCCCTTGCCCTTCACAGAATGGAACACGAGAGCAATTTATATGCATGAAACAGCAGTCAATCTCCAGTGATATTTTGGTAAAAATATTAGATTGAGACAAATGTACATGGTACACCATTGCGCTATTGGAGCTGTAATATCCTCCCCACCTAACTCTGAAGCTACAAAAAGGGCCATGCGACTCTACAGTCACATCTCAATGAGAAAACAAAAAAGAGGAAGATGGATTATTACACCACAACTGAGGGCTTGTTTGATTCATAGGGTAGGAATATCATAGGAACAGGAAAAGCATAGGATTGCAATGGCATGCCCACTCCAATCCTATAGGATTTTGCTTGCACCAAAGTTTGTTTGATTCCATCAAAGGAATTGTAGAAAGAGGTTGGAGTGAATGTTAGGATTCCTATAGGAAGTAGTACAAAAAATCCTATGGGAAAAATTCCTATAGGAACAATTCCTATGAATCAAATGAGTAACGTAGGAAAAAAAAAGAGTAACGTAGGAAAAAATCCTATGGGATAAAATCCTACAAGAATCCTATGGAATTCCTATGAATCAAACGAGCCCTAAACTCAGGTTTATTTATGGTTACATAATCAGCATTATTTCTGCAAACCATTATTGTTATACTCTCATTTCCTTCCACTGAATATCTGAAAGCTCTTGATAACATGGCTTCTGGAACCTAAGGAAAGATAAAGAGAACACGTATTTTCTCCATAAACACGCAGACCCTGAAAACATATTTTAAATATAAAAACAGAGGCTGCTGCACAGAAATCTGTATGCATATTTGATCTGAGTGGATTTGACAGACTTATTGCAGAGTGAGTGGTCTATCAATTCAATTCTCTTAAAAAGGTTGAGCATTAGACTTTGATAAAACCAAAAAAATGCTATATTGTATTCGACACATAAAATTAGCAGGATGCTGCAGATCATCCATTTAACAAATAGGAAAGCTAGCACTGCGGTAAGGTAAATAACAAGCAGTCGTAAGTGACTGGCACTTCAGATTCTTATAGCCGTCTACTGTGCTGAAAGCAGTAATTGAACTAGCATCTAATTAGCATGTATTTTCTTCTGATTGAGTGAATCTAGTGCTTGGACCACCTAGGCACAACAATCGTTGATCTATGTTCCTCCACAACATTCAGAACTGGAGGAAAGCTTAGATATGGAGGCAGAATTTTGAAGTTATATTTCTTCTTGTTTCTCTTCTATATTAACCTCTAAATTAACAAAGGACACCAGTTTCAAATTGTTTCAAGTGGAGCAAATGCTAGCCTGGCAGAGCTGCAGATAATCACCATAGCATTCAAATTCTCCAGTGATTTATAATAATTATGGACAGAGACGAAATCACAAGTACAAGCAGGTCGCAGGATCTGATTAGCATGGCAAACTTTCAGAGCACCCAGTGGCCTATAGTAAAAATACCCAGGGCAGATACTCAAAATAAACTTGATGCAAAGCCATCAACATCAACTTTCAATCATTCGATCTGATAACTCAATACAGGATTTCTTACACAATGAAAAGCTTAGTAGTTAGTGTCAGAGAATCGACACGCAAATAGCAACGAAGAAGAACGAAAAGTAACACAGAGGGACACGCAGATTTTGACGTGGAAAACCCTTCCGCGAAGAAGAGAAAAAGCACGGGCGCCAGCCAGCGAACTATTCCTTATTTTGGAGGTGTTACAAACGCCGAGGGATTTACAAACTATCCCGTGCGGAGGCTTACAAGGTATTATATAGGCGGTAGGAGAGACCTAGGCCAACACCGATCCGTACACGGAGGTCGCTCCGCTCCGTCAGAAGTTTCCTCTTAACTTCATGAATGAATTTGGATCAACTTCAACAGTTAGTACCAGAAGACTCTAGGTTATTTCTGAGAGAGAAAATGGAGTTTTATATCCTTTACACATTGTTTTTCTTTCATTAGACAGTCAAATGGATTATTTTTTATTTTTTTGCAGCTGCCCATAGCTTATCCCTCAGTTAACCATTTCATCTGCTTCAGCTCCTATAGAGGGAATGCACTCCACAGACCCCTGCCCACATGACTTGAGGTCTCGCTGCTGGAAAAACGAAACTACAGCTGCAACAAAAGATTTGGGGCAAGAAATAGCAGAATCGCTGCTGCCCCTACGCACTGGAATTACCAGATGCGATCCAGACAACACCTCCCGAATCATATAGGAAGCACTAATCTATAGCACATAAAACAACCGCATAGGTGGGTTGGTGGCACTACTTCTCACCTCTCCGCCGGTCGATGTTGCTGAATCCGAGAAATAGCGGCCCTCGTCGCCGGCGCCGACAAAGAGATAGCAGGGATTGATGACATGAACGAAATATTGGCCGACGCTAGGCGCTGGTTTACCGGCCTTCCTGTCGGCCCGCAACCGTCCGATCTCAACGATCCGGCGGATCAGATCGCTGCATACCTTTTCGTGCTTATACGGTTACAACATTTACGAAGCGATTGCAAATTTTTTGGTACATAGATGCAATAAAAAATATTATGTGCATTTTTTTGAAGCTTTTTACTGTTGCAACACAAAAAACTGATAAGATTGTTTCGTACCATATTTACCATTAATACGTGACAGCAAATTTGATCATCAATGATACATTTTTTAATAACGGTTGCAACAAAATTTGAAACACATCATCACTAATCACACTTCATCTTTTTATAAAAAAATCATTAATAGCATTTTATATCACGCTATCAAATGGATTTGCACTAAAAACCATCTAGATATATCCGTTTAGCAAAAAATAACATAGATCGACATTTATGATTGCAGATAATAGCATTTTAATACTATGATTGCAACATTTATGATGTGTCATTTAGGACAGTAAAACTGAGCTTAAACCAAGCCCTCACACGATTTGCGACATAGACCGTCCATTTTTGTGATTGGAGAGTTTGTGGCCGTCAGATCTCTGTAAAAACGATATGTTCTGCGTCTGGGTAAATAGTGGTCCAACTGTCCTATGGGCTGCTGCTCCAGAGGCCGAAACGGAGCCTCCTGGTTAACTGGGCCGCCGGCAGCCCACGCCAGTGCTGGGCTTCGGGGATCCATCGATGATGGGGGGATTTCGTTTCATCATCTGCTAGGTTTCCACCCAACCTCTTGTCTCGCTCAACTCCTACCCCGAACTCCCCTCCGCGCTGCGGGTCGCGCCGCTCTGCTACGGTGCCGTGCTACTACCCCCGACGGCCCGACCCCTCCCGGTCTCGCCCTTGGTCAAAGGAAGGAAGAGAAAGAGAGAAAGCAAGAGGTGATTGATGGCAGCGGCGGCAACCACTACCGATCCACACATCTGGATCTCCTCAAATCTTCTCCTCCCGCGACCTATGTTGGTCGCCGCCCTGCCTCCTCCCTATAGGGCGAAGGGAGGAGCACCTAAAGACAAGGAGGAGAAGTGCGGCGTCCCTCGCGACGAGCGGCGCCCCCCCCCCCCCCCCCCCCCCCCCCCGGACGACACATCAGCTCTCGACAATGGGTTGATTCCCAGGCGCAACTATTGTCGGTCGCCGCCCTTCCGCCATACAACCACGCCAGCACGTCGCCATACCTTCGCCCGCACCTGTGAGGAGGAGCTATCGTAGGAGGACAAGAAGGACTCATCTATCTCTCTTCAGGTCCCCATCTTTATTTTAACCTTCATCTTGTGCTCATCTATCCATGTCATAGGCATCTTCCTGCTATTCCTACTTTCGTTCTATGTCATGTGCTAAATTGCCTTATCTAATTTGTATGACCTGCAGTTAAGTTTATAATCCCTTGCATTTATATTTCTCGCCTTTATTTGCTAGGGAAACGATGTAACAATGTTTCAGTGTTTGTTGGCGCTACCTCCACACTTCCGGCAACAACGACGAAGCGGAGAGACAGGTACGCCTAGAACCTAACGTGCATGCAGCCTGCAACCCGAAACTTGGTCAAGAGCACATACAAGCTGCATGCTTGATCGATTTGGCTAGAAACACAATACTTCGAATCGTACGTACAAAGATGACCCATAACACATACACAAGATTCATCTGTTTTGCCACAGCCTGTTGGCTTCATCGGTCATCTTTCCATTTATTTATAGATGCAAATTACATGGACTCCAAGACCAATACAGTCAGCTAATCCACCATTATTATGAGAAACAGTAATTTACAATGGGAAAATCGTTGTAACTAATATGAATAAGGTGTTTGCGCACTATTAGCTATTCGTGTTCTTTTATTATCTCTTGTATTTTTAATTGTTCAAGTGTTCAATATCTTCTCTTGCCCACTGTCTCTCAAGTTAATTAGGCATGAAACTTCACACCCCCATTCCCATAAGACATCATGTTTACATTGGTAGGGCTCTGCAACTATTTACATACTACGGTAGTTATAAAATTACTCTTGGCAGTACTTTATATTCTTTTCATAGCTATCAACTCTATAAAGTCATTTAAACAAACGAAAAATCTATTGGTCTACAAGGAATAGGAATTGATAGGAAATTCATGGTTCATTAAATATCATAAGTGGCATCTATTATCATCCATATCTGTTAATTTGAGCATCAACTGGGAAGAAAGTGACAGCCAATGCATATTATTTTTAATTCCTCACTTTCTGGTCATGATTCATTTGATTTTAAAGTGTGAAATATTGCACTATGGCTCTTCCTTGTGTTACCGAACACTACCTTTGCCATATGAGTAAGTTTTTATTCTAAATCATTCAATTTAATTATTAGATTACTTTTAGCGCCAAGCTTTTGGAGAGAGGAGATGTGGTTAAAGGTCTACATATTTTTGTAGAGACGGTAAATTTGAACATTGCCTCTCTCTTGTGTCGTTCCTGATCGTGCAGTCTCAAGTCTCAACACCTCACTGATGTTGATCATGCATTCCCCTATACTCTATGATCTGTTTCTAGCCCATGAAGGAAATTGGAAAAAGGCTCTTCCAATCCGCAATCTCTGATTTTACTGCCATCTAGAAAATTTCATTTAGCTTTTGGTTGCATACACATGCTTCATATCAGAATTTCACTTAGATTTATGTTTTGTAAACATGCTTTATATATCATATGTAGGTGAATGTGCTTCCTAGAGTTTACCATTTTGCTTATGTTCCTACAATATTTACTCTTAACTGTCTCATTTCCAGCATATGGACAAAGGAGCATGCAAGTTTGAAGTTATCCACATGCGCAATGTGATTGTCTGTGCCACCTAAAACTTGGGATATATCAATGGATACATTTCAGCATATTTCATATTTAGTTATGGATTCTTTTGTCAGGTATCTTCTTTATCTTAGAACAACTTCGACAACATGTTTTCAATGTTTTTAAATTCCAAATGTACGTATATGTATGTCAACAATTGTTATAGACTATAAGAAAGACAATTTTCATTGGCTAGCTGCCTGGAAACTCGGTGTTCTATAATTTGTGTTTGGCATCATCTTCATGGCTGTGTACAATATATTATTTAATGTTATGATATATTTATTTATGCCCTCTATCCTCATTGCATATTGCTTCAAAAATAGAAGAGAGACTCCATGTTATCTTTGCTAATTATGGACAATTTATGTAACTTGAAGAGTTACATTGATATTAGAAGGTAGAAAATGTTATGAAGTGATACTACTTTGTTTAATTGCCACTAGCTGAGATCAACTAGGCACAATACACTCTGCAATAAATCAACATGTATTGATAAGCATAATGTGCAAGTTTAGAAAAGCTGCAGGTCAAGGAGATAGGCTTTCTTCCATTGTGCAGTTACTTCAGTAAGTATGCCTGCATATATACTTCATCTCCTTGCGCTATTCTATCACCTTTTTTGTTATTTTATCACCCTTCTTACTCCGACATAAGGACCTTACTCAGTCACGGTTCTCTGTTTGGTAACCCTTAGACATTCTGAAGTGTGATCTTTGTCACGGAATCTTTCTCTTCGAGAACTTGTGATCTTATTCTTACCCCAGGGGACATGTTATGATGTCTTTCACTTGCGGAATGTATTAAGTGTAACTGCTATTTTCTACTCCGTACTTTTTTTATGTTGTATCTAAGTAACCTTTTGGGGACATTCTGAAGTTATTGCCTGCTAACTTATTTTTGTTGGATTTTCAAGGTGCTTTAGCATTTTTACACTTCCACAGTCTATTAAATTTCTTCAGTATGTCTACTATTAATGTGTGGGTATATACATTCCTGCAGTGCTACACTGTACACATTCTAAAGTGTCCTACGATAAATCTGAAGTGCAACAGGTACTGCTATGTATAGTTCCTATCTTACCATTGAAATTATGTGACATGCGTGGATGTAGAAAATGTTTTGTCTAGCTAACACCAGTCAGGATTTTCTCCAGGGAATTCTTGTAGCTCTGTCACGATAGTAGACGATCGGGATAACTGCTTGGATCCATTCTTATGTATTGCTTATTATTCCTTAGTTACCTAGGCTCGGTCCATGTACTTTATGCAAGATTTGATGTATAGCCTGGTAAATAGAAGTTACATAACTCATTTTGGCAGGCATGTTGCCACTTGTTTATTTTCGTTATTACCAATTAATGTTGCTATGCACTATACTACATAGAAATTGGTGCCTGAAATAGACATTGATTCTCCTAAATTTTCTGGTACTTTCGGTTCTATGCATTACTTAGTATGACTAAAGACAGAGCTAGATGTTGTTGGTTCCCAGTAGTACAATTTCTCAACTATTTGCAACATCTTTTTTTTTAGAAATGTTCTGTTGTTACTTTATTCATAAAAAATCATATTTCATCACAAAATGGACGGGTGCGGCAACGTGCACCATCAACGATCTAGTACACAAAAAAAGCGGGAACAATGAACACAGCTGGGCCCTGCCCGACCGGCTGAAGCTTCGACCGGTCCAACGAAGACGATCATTTCCCTGTTTAAATGCCTTTACGTTTGATTTTCTTCATTTAAAGATGAAGAAACAAGCCTGGAAATCACTAACACTGATACTCAATTTTTTTATCTGTATGGACTACGTTGTTTGAAGCAATTTTATCGTTTAACGCGATCATGTATCCATCTATGGGTTGGTTCGTCTATCCATTCCTGTAAATCTAACCTAAACAGAGGGAGTTCGAACAAAACGCCATCATCCGACAACCTGACCCCACCCAAAAGCACTCCGCGCCTAAAATCATCATGCGCGTGAAGCGTTGGCGACTTAGAGAATCTCTAGCCGTTCGGGCCCCTAAGGCGATTTTATGCGATAAAATAGCGCCGCTTGGGAGGTTGTGGATGCTATATTCGCCGTGGGTGGGGGGGCTCCGGTTCCTAGCCGAGCCCCCAAGTTCACCCCCAGCCGCCGAGATTTGGTATAGATTCGGCACAGATTCCGCTCAAATTCGGCACAAATTCAATAAAAAAATACAAATTCAGATCAAATTTGGCACAAACTCTACACTTCAGCACAAATAATTTGTTACACTTTGGAATGAATATTTTTATCACATAGTTCATCGTAGAAATCAATACAAATCAAATAGTTCAACGAAACAAGCTCATAATTCAAATAAAAATTAAAACACATCGAACTAGGCGTTGCCCTTGAGTCTTCATAGATGCTCCACTAGATCGTGCTATAGTTCTTGATGCAACTGCGGGTCTTGGGTCTCCTGACGCATATTGAGGAAGGTGGTCCATCCTGCTGGTATCTAGTGATCGACAGATGCAAGAGGGCACTGGTTGAAATATGGTCCAGTGGTAAACACTGGCTTGTGCTGCTCACTCTCAATGATCATATTGTGCAAGATGACATTGTTGGATATATGCTCTAGAGGCAAATAATATATAATTATTCCAATATATCTAAGCAAGTTCATTACCAGTTTCATACCGTGCTAGAACTGTATCAGTAAAACAATGATACAGGTGTGGCATAGAAACCCCCAGTGTTCTTAGTTAGCCTCTATATCAATAACTAGTTCATGGTCAACATGATGGTCGTGGTTTCGCGATCATGGAAAATTAAGTCTCTTGAATATGAGGTCACCTCACTGGATGAGTGACGTGATGAACATTACCCAAAGTAAGCATTACAACATGATCAATCTTATGAAGGTTTAGTTTTGTAATTACAGAACGTAGTAGACCATTCCTTTGACCGTGAGTACGTGCATAATTGCTATCTTCCCGGATGCTTTGACTTACATCCCACCACCTGACTGAAATATGCGGGTCATAACGATTGTATCTTGGGTATTCTGTGGAGATATGTTGGGGAGTATTGTTACAAGAGCGGGTCAATCAATGTGATGGATAGATACTCAGGGCCCACTCGGTGAGATTCCATCCATAAAGTTGCGCAGCGTGTGACTAGGTCATGGGGATGAATATCACGGGAACGAGTGAATAAGGATTTGTCATAACGAGGTTGAACTAGACATAGGATGTCATTGATCGAATCTCGGACTAATCCAGTATCGCTGACAAAGGGAATGCTATACGACGTAAGGTCCAATCGGTATTGATATCCGGAATGCACAGGGGTGATTATGGGCATCCAGGTCCCGCAGATGATCATTGACCGTAGCCTCATCTCGTTCATGACTGGAGTGTTCTCGGACCGTAGGGTAACACACTTAAGGGCTCGATGAAATAGGAGACCTTTTTTGGAACTATCGGAGTTACTGGAGAATAAAGGAAGCAGCACCGAAAAAGTTCCGTGTTGACCAGAAGGAGTTTCGGAGTGAGCCGGAAGGTGTTCCGGAGCACCGGGAGAAGGAATAATATGTTTTAGTTATTAATTTATTAAATTAATAATTAAAAACATTTTATTTATAATTAAAATGTTTTATGGGCCTTATTTATGAAAGTGGCCCATTAGGGGAAATAAAAGGGAAAAAGAAAAAGGAAAGAGGGGGAGGCGCCATGGGCCCTAGGCCCATGATGGTCGCGCACCCCTCCCCCCCTTGGCCGGCCACCTCCCCCTAGCAAGGGACTTTAGTCCCCCCTTGCTAGGGGAGAGGGGTTGACCCTCTCCCCTCTGCCTATATATAGATGGGCAGGGTGCACATATTTAATACACAGAAATTCGTGAGAAAATAAATATTTCTCAGAATTGAGATCGGTTTTCTCCGGTCTTCTCCCCTTCCTCGTCTCTTCCACGGTGGGATCCCTAGTGTGAGCTTGTAGTGGAATTGAGGCATCTTTGCTAGAATCGGAGGCCGTCGTGCTGCCGAAGCTCTGGTTCCGGAGGTCTGCTTCTGCTACCTTCGCTGGATCAGAGATCGAAGGTCGTCATCGAGTCTCGTACGTGTGCGAGTACTACTAGGTGCTACACGTGTGGCACTACACCCATCCGGGTGCTAACACAGCCAGGGGGCTGTGAAACTTGTTCGACTACACCAACCACGTTTGCGGGAACGTTTCCCACGCAACGGACTACACCCCGAGGTATGTTATTCCGCACTCCTCTCCGTTACGCTAATACGGCTAGCTAGACCTTGGGTTATGGGAAACGCTAGTTAGGAAAAAATTGTGTTTTCCGCTGCGCACCCCAATAGTGGTATCAGAGCTAGGTCTATGCTTAGTATTACTGTACGGATAGAACACATCGGGGATATGGGCGTTGATTGTATGATTGTTACCCTCCCAAGTGTACTTGTTCACATTTGCAGCATCGTTTGATGAAGCGTCCCCGACCGACCTTACGCGTACTCTTACGCGAGACTGGTTCCACGCTTGACATGCGGCTCCTACCATATAAAGTAGCTCTGGGGGTGTCTGTCTATCTACTTTAGCGGATGTGGCATTTGCAACGGAGGGCTCCGTGCGGGGTGTAATAGAGACAATCGTATGGTTGACGTTGTGGTTGACTCATAGGTTAAAACCTGTTTAACTATGAAAGCCCTAGCAGCCACGTAAAACTTGCAATATACAAGTAGATCGTCTAAACTTTGTATTGCTAAGTGGGGGCTATCGTTTGTTTGATTGTGATGTAGTGATAGCTTTGCTATGTGTTACTAGTAAGTAGTAAAAGTCATCATGATAAAACAAACTCAAATGGAGACACTGTAGACTTAGTGTTGCCATAGTTCAAACATCTTAAAACTTGCTAGTATAGGATACACGACGGTAGCATGTGACAAGATGATCCCTTAACAAAGCCAAACACAAGTATTCTACCAAAGTGTGCACCACCTGGAAGGATCTCCCATATGGCCGATATTCCGTACATATCGGGTGTCATACATATTAAACGGCGTTCGCATGAGGTTAGGTTCGACAAGCCTAGCATATGTAGATATGGCCTTGCTGAGCAGCATATAACATGGAGGTTAATTTGGCGAGCCTAGCATATGCAGATATGGCCTCGGAATACTAGAGATCAAAAGATCGAGCATGAGTCACAATATACAGATAATGTGATCGCACAAGTTGTTGTCTACCTTTGAAACTGACCCGTCGGCCGTGTGATATTCTAGGGCGGGCAGTGAATCTGGATCATGTAATCACTAAAACTTCTTAGGGATGATTGTTAGTGCGAGCTCATTTATAATATGATTATATGAACTCATTGTTGTGAACTAGTTTTAATTGTGTTCCTTGCAATTATGTTTGTAGAAAATGAATACACTAGAGGAACATGAATTAGCTTTCTTCATGGAGGGTGAAAGACTTAGAGTAGATGGGTCAAACTTTGCTGACTAGTACTCACGCCTTAGGACTTCGCTCAAAAGAGCAAACATCTTGTTCACAATAGAAATGCATGTGGAAGAACATCCGGACGACGATGTTGGCGATTAGGAGATAATTGATCATTATGCTCATGGACAGAAGTGCTCCGTAGTCAGGAATGTCACGATTTTCAGCATGTCAGAGGATTTGAGTATTCAGTTTCAGGACACTGACTCATATGACATGATGGACACGCTAAAGACAATGTTCATACGTGAGTTCAGAGTTGCCAGATTTGAGTTAGAAAGCAAGTTTCTATCTACAAAGATGGAAGAACACACAAGCCTTGATGATCACTTAGACAGGATGCATGAGATGTACCTGACCCTGATGGAGGACTATGAATATTGGACAATGAACGAAACCACCACAGAAGAGTTGTCAATAAACACGTTATTGCACTCGCTTCCTCCGAGTTATGGTGATTATGTTCATAGCTATGTCGGAAGTGGAGCTAATATGACTCTCCAGAACTTCATGACTAATCTCTTGGCCGCAGACATTGCACCTATTGAGGATGCAGAGGTCGTGGATGGAGAAGGTATATACTTGATATACTTTATAAATGTTTGTGCCCTTATACAACACTTGCAGTTAATGAGTATCTGATACTTATTCTGTTTTATGAAAACAGGACCTGCCGTTGCATGGACGGGAAGAGGTGAAATCAAGGATTGATGGATATCAAGTCAGTTGATGGCCAGCATGGATTCCGCCGAGACATCTATCATAGGAGATACCTAGAGTATTAGATAAATCTTATATAATCATTATAGTATGAACACTTAGTTGTGTGTCTTTCATCTCGCGAGACAAAGTTATTCATGTAATGAGACAAGTCAGTTGTTCCATCTTTATGAATAAAAGTGTGCTTATACTTTGATTACGTCTTGATTTATGTTATGATAGAAAACATTTATAATACTGCTATTATTTTCAAGTAATATTCAATGTTTAATGATAAAGTTGTCTTGATTATAACAAGTCAAAGATTTGATTGCATAAGGTGATTTCATAACTGATGAATTCATTAAATGTATGATCTATTAACTTGTGATTTCATTATCAAATAAAAGTCATAACTTGATTGCATGAGATGGATTAGATACATGATCTATGAACCTCTGCAATAAATATGACCATGACAAGGTTCTATCAAGCAGAACGTGTGCCAATCATTATACATAAATGATGTACTAAATGGGCACATGAGTTATCATTAAAGACTTCATATGATTAATTGAAAGTTGTATTCAATTGAGATCATAAGACTGAGATTCAGGAATCACAGTGTGAAGTAGAATATAAGGATACAAATCACTATGCTATCCGAGTGATAAGTATTAAAGATGACATAATGGGAGACTTATGGAAGTTGTACTGCAAATTACGATGGAAGTTTAAAGTGCTAGACTACTTAAACCATTCGTAGTCATACTAAACTGTAGTATGGTCTAAACGTTCTTTCCCCTTGCACTAAAATTATTAACAAACAATGTTTTTTAATTCATTAAGTTAAAACACCCACTTCATGAATAGGAAACCATCCTGAATATAATGAGACAAGATAGCTCCATAATTGATGGTGTTATAAGGTTTCTTAAAGAAAGAATTTATTTATGATAAATCTAGCAAGCAATTGAAATTACATATTCTCCCCGAATAGAAAAACTTGTATTGCTTAATTGGTGGTGTGAGAAGTAGTTTCTCTACACGGATCCAATGTGAGATAATGGAAACTTTGACCGAGGTACTAAGACCTGGCCTTAAGAATATTAGATTATTGCAACGGAAGCGTGTTCCGCTGTAACAACACTGTAAAAGGAATGATATGACATAGATGATTGATCCTGGTATATGAGTTGAAGCCTTAGTTGAATTTAGAAGGTTGTCATGAACACGTTCTATACAGAACAATAATCATGAGTCTTCTTAATAAAACAAAAGGAATAAAACTGCTTGAAATACAAAGGAATGATGGTAGCCTAGAACACGAGGAGAAATGAAACGATATTGAGTTACATAAAGGATGGCTCACGTCCTGTGAAATAAATCGGTTATTTCATATTCCCGATAAACTGGAAAGTTATTGAGAATAATGTAACAGGCATAAGGCATTATTTGGCTCATAAAACTGTTATGACCAAAGTTCAATATTGATTGGCTACGGAAACGTAGGAATGCTTTAATCGATAAAATATTTCATTTACACTACAGTGGACCATAGCCTGGAATTGCGTCTCATTCAAACTTAGGATTTGAAGGTGAATTGCAATACGCATGACGAAAGTTTGTTTCTTTAAATGAATGGACTATTGTACCTCAAGACAGGAAACCCTCAACCTTGATTTGATCAAGTGACTTGGTGATGACCAAAATATTGAGTGGGCCTGCAGTTTCATTAAACCGAGTGGGAGCTTTGAAGACTTCCAAGAGACTTGGAATGCAGAGGGAATTTTCTGAGTGGGAGCTTTGAGAGAATTATTTTTATGTAAGACATAAGAATAAAGACGTTAACTTGATGAAAGCTAAACCACAAATATATGAGTATATGATGGATATATTTGAGTGGGAGCATGATCACTGTCTCAAACATATATGCATTGATATGTGTGAATAATGATCTCGTATATATATATATGGATATGCATTGATTGTGTATATAGAGAATCGTCTTATATACACATATGCATTATGATATATATAGGGCATAAGGAAAATAAAACACAAGATTACAAGAATCTTCTTTTATGTGAAGTACTAACACGTCACACGTTGAAATCTATAAGAAAAGATTAAGAAACGTCTAATGAAATGAAGTGAAGGTTGGAATAATCTTCTAGACAAGATGCAGGTTCTTATGGCTAGAAATTATATAACGGATGAAAATCCAAATATCACAAGCAATGTCTTGATGGAAGAATAGAGATGCACCATGTACTAGGACATGTGATCTCATATGTACTTTGACATATGATTCTACCATATAACATGCATTGTGAATCCAACCACAGAATGACTCAAAAGTTCTTGGAAGAAGAACAGATTCCGATGTGCTTTAAGAGTAAAACACATAATCTGAATAAGGTCCATGCATTCAATATATGAGGAATACTGAGGACTATGCTCTAAATTATAGAAAGGATAATAGACTTGAATGTAATGCAAGATTACAATTGCAAGCCATATTATGAGTCTATATGGAATTAGAGACATCACCAAAGATATGAAAGAAATGTGAGCAAGATTCACGACACTACAAACATAATGCTACTTAAGAAAGTAGAAGTATGGATAAAAGTTTAGCGTAAGAAGTTTGGACTTCTGGATGAGTCTATTTCCTCGTATATATGACTCTGGATAAGTCTTCTAAAGACTGAACCAAAAGATCATTGGAGGATACTGTGAAATAATAGTCTCACTCTCCCGCGAAACTTATATCCAACCATTATATGATAATGAGTGGCATGTCAAACTAGTTGACCTATACCAGTTGCAAAGGAAACATACGAATCTGAATTGGTGCAGTTCGTTGACGAACCCTCTTCCATGAGAAAGCATGATCAATGAACACTTATGCGATACGCTGATTATGATCGGGAAAATGCGGCAAGATTATTAGCACTCTAGTGCAAGTGGGAGACTGTTGGATATATGCTCTAGAGGCAAATAATATATAATTATTCCAATATATCTAAGCAAGTTCGTAACCATTTTCACACCGTGCTAGAACTGTATCAGTGAAACAATGATACAAGTGTGGTATAGAAACCACCAGTGTTCCTAGTTAGCCTCTATATCAATAACTAGTTCATGGTCAACATGATGGTCGTGGTTTCGCGATCATGGACAATTAAGTCTCTTGACTATGAGGTCATCTTACTGGATGAGTGACGTGATGAACATTACCCAAAGTAAGCATTACAACATGATCAATCTTATGAAGGTTCAGTGTTGTAATTACAGAACGTAGTAGACTGTTCCTTTGACCGTGAGTACGTGCATAATTGCAATTCTGCCGGATGCTTTGACTTACATCCCACCACCTGACTGAAATATGCGGGTCATAACGGTTGCATCTTGGGTATTCCGTGGAGATATGTTGAGGAGTATTGTTACA
Source organism: Bromus sterilis (assembly GCA_950022295.1). Lineage (NCBI taxonomy): Eukaryota > Viridiplantae > Streptophyta > Magnoliopsida > Poales > Poaceae > Bromus > Bromus sterilis. Next base: position 295,163,863 of record OX465595.1, read on the forward strand.
AGAGCGGGATTTGTCAATCCATGTGATGGATAGATACTCAGGGCCCACTCGGTGAGATTCCATCCATAAAGCTACACAGCGTGTGACTAGGTCACGGGGATGACTATCACGGGATCGAGTGAATAAGGATTTGTCATAACGAGGTTGAACCAGACGTAGGATGTCATTGATCAAATCTCGGACTAATCCAGTATCACAGACAAAGGGAATGCTATACGATGTAAGGTCCAATCGGTATTGATATCCGGGATGCACAGGGGTGATTATGGGCATCCAGGTCCCGCTGATGATTATTGACCGTAGCCTCATCTCTGTCATGACTGGAGTGTTCTCGGACCGTAGGGTAACACACTTAAGGGCTCGATGAAATCGGAGACTATTTTCGGAACTATCGGAGATACCGGAGAATAAAGGAAGAAGCACTGGAAAAGTTCTGTGTTGACCCGAAGGAGTTTCGGAGTGAGCCAGAAGGTGTTCCGAAGCATAGGGAGAAGGAATAATATGTTTTAGTTATTAATTAATTGAACTAATAATTAAAAACATTTTATTTATAATTAAAAAGTGTTATGGGCCTTTTTTGTGAAAGAGACCCATTAGGGGAAATAAAAGGGAAAAATAAAAAGGAAAGAGGGGGGAGGCGCCATGGGCCCTAGGGCCCATGAGGGTGGCGCAACCCTCCCCCCTTGGCCGACCACCTCCCCCTAGCAAGGGACTTTAGTCCCACCTTGCTAGTGGAGATGGGTTGACTCCCTCCCCTCTGCCTATATATAGATGGGCAGGGTGCACATATTTAATACACAGAAATTGATGAGAAAATAAATATTACTCTGAATTGAGATCGGTTTCCTCCGGTCTTCTCCCCTTCCTCGTCTCTTCCGCGGTGGGATCCCTAGTGTGAGCTTGTAGTGGAATTGAGGCATCTCTGCTAGAATCGGAGGTCGTCGTGCTGCCGAAGCTCTGGTTCCGGAGGTCTGCTTCCGCCACCTTCGCTGGATCGGAGATCGGAGGTCGTCATCGAGTCTCGTACGTGTGCGAGTACTACGAGGTGCTACACGTGTGGCACTACACCCATACGGGTGCTAACACAGCCAGGGGGCTGTGAAACTTGTTCGACTACACCAGCCATGTTTGCGGGAACGTTTCCCGCGCAACGGACTACACCCGATGTATGTTATTCCGCACTCCTTTCCATTACGGTAATACGGCTAGCTAGATCTTGGGTTATGGGAAACGCTAGTTAGGAAAAAATTATATTTTCTGCTGCGCACCCCAACAGACACGACAATTCATCACCTCCCACGTCTAAGATTTCGACCAGATCAGAGCGGGGTACCGGACAACATTAAATCGAGATTGGTGCACACCAAATGTTCGCTCGATATCCTTCCTGCAAGCCTCCTAACACTAAGCAAAGTAGGAGTTCTTGCATCCTACATAGGGTTTGAGATAGTCTCACAAATGTTGACCATCTTGGATAGATGCCATATGCTAGGTAATATACCTTGTTGTAGTGGCGCATGTTGACCTCAAAGTTCACCGGAGGAGCATGGCCTTCAACAAGCTTCGCAAAGACATTTGAGAATTACAGGACGTTGATGTCATTGTGAGTTCCTGGCATGCCAAAGAAGGAGTGGTAAATCCAGAGGTCCTGTGTAGCCACTGCCTCAAGTACCACACTACAAGCTCCTTTCATGCCTTTGTACATCCCCTGTTAAGCAAATGGACAATTTTTCCATGTCCAATGCATGCAATTGATGCTTCCAAACATCCGAGGAAATCCTCTTGCTTCATTCTGCGCTAGGATCCGATCAGTGTCGGCAGCATTGGGTGATCACAAGTATTGGGGTCCAAACACTGCCACCACTGCCCACAGAACTTTTACAAACACTCAATGATGGTGTACTCGGCCATGCGTCTATAGTCTTCCTGTATAACACCAGGAGCTTCGTATGCAAGCATCTATTGGGGCTTCGGTACAGAAAACAATAATGTTTCCTACTTACGATGCATGAACCCAGGACCTATGCTATGCTGATGTATGTAACGGAGGGAGTCAGCGTTCACACCTTTGAAGACCGAAAGAGGGAAACGTTCTATGAACGTGGTTTGTGTAGACTCCGATCCTACGACCTCCGTGTCCTGTAGAAGACCTCTGGCGATGAAGTAGTACCACATGTGCATCACCTCCTGGGTTTACACGCGTACGGCGTAGCCGATGTTCCCTCCAAGATCCGAACGGGGCGAGCAGCAGAAAGAAAACGGATTTGGATCCCGACTCCGGCAGCATGACGACGTGCGTATGGTGGAGAAACCCCCCAACCAAGTGCAGGATCCAAAGAAGGGGAACCCACGCAAGGTAGGAGAAATAGAGAAGAGAACTTGATGGGATGATGGAAAAAAGGGCACCTACTCCTCCTTATATAGGCCAAGGAGGGGTGCTCACCTCCTCCCCTCCCCCATGTGGTACTAAACCGTTGGGAGGGGGGAGTGCGCCGGCCAAGTGGGATGGGGCCATCCCTTGGCGCATGGCCCAAGGGGGGGGATCCCCTCCTTCCCCCTAATGGGCCTTTTTAGGCCCATATGCCTTTTTTCTCAATTTAATTATATTTAAATATTTAATTCTTCTAATTATATAATAAAACATTATTTTGAACCTTTCAAAATACCCATATGTAACGACCCGATTCACTAAGAATCCAAGTCTCTCTGCATTCTGTGCTAGTCCCTGGATCAATAGCTAGTACACAGAGTACATGATGTAATATCAAGAATAAACCACATGTCATATATATATATATATTACATCGAAGCTCCAGTATTACAATATAGCATACCTGCATAGCTCAAGGCTAGCTTAAAATAAAATACAGCGAAAGAACAATAAAAGCTTCGTGGCGTCCATCAACTCCACCGACAAGTTGAGTATAGACATCGTAACCCTACATCGCAACACTTACTCGTCGTATACAATCTTGCAACACCGAAGGTTATAGCCCGAACACGGGTCAGTACATCTGATTTGTACGGCAAGTCACACGAAAAAGTATATAACAGACCTACATCTACATGCAAGGATAAGTCAAAGGAAAGGCTTATGGTTTTATTTTGCAGAAAGCTGATTTTTCCCTCACATACTACAACTAATCAAATTTTAGTTTAACTTGCTAGTCCTAAGTATGGTTGAATCGGGCTACACCAATTCCAACCATCCCTTTATTAAAAGTTCCCACTCAAATTCTTATTAAGGTGAAATATCGGTCAAGAACATCCAACAACAATAATGCCTAGTTGCTCAAAGTTGTCCGTAACCGTGGACACGGCTAATCATGATCAGTTTTTACACTCTCCAGAGGTTTGTACACTTTCCCCACTGGACTCAAACCGAAGATTGAGACATAGTCTTTCAGAAGAGGTTGCCTCCACCCTTTGGTAGCCGGTACACCTATCATATCTACATCAGCTAGCTACCAGGGCCAGGTTCCCCACAACTTACTCATCTAAGCAAGAGCCCATATAGCCAGTGGTTGTACATGGAAGCTACTAGTCACACTGTCTGTCCGATCTTTTTGAGCCTGGACGGCGCCCACTGCGTTCAGAGGGTACGCGCCATGACGCACCCGGTTCACCACCAAACAACCATTCGGGAAGCATTTAGCCCTGGTCCATCCTTATCCAAGGCATGAGCACCAGGATGCATTCCCTGCCCGTCCAGAGGTGATTTCTATTTAAGTTTTCTAGTCAAGTCATTAATCCTCACATAGCTCCATGATAACTCAACCAATCCCCGTCCACAAAGCAATATCAGTATATAACAACCACGATCCTAGGGCGACAATGAAATACAAGGTCAGAACATATGGCTATCCTACTGGGTTTAAATCATAACTAATATATAGTCCTACACATGCATAGAGTGATAATTTGCTACATGCATAATAGAAAATATAGGTTGAGGTTTGGTCAAAGTGTAACTTGCTTTATACATTCGATGAAGTTCTTCTCTCTCATGATCCAGTCAGCTCTATTCGTCACACTCCGAGGATCTATCGCAACGAAGGAACTCAAATAAGAAATCACATCACAAGGACAAACAAAAGATCAACAAAACAAACACAAAGGTTTTAGCAACAAAACAAGCGGCTTGACACGGTACAAGTGTCGATGTGCTCGAAGGTGATCGGTGGAACGTGAACTCGAGAGAGTCAACGGACAAAGAATTGTCGATACAATATTATGATCAAGGAATCATGACATCAAGGTAAAGATCATAGCAATATGAATGGTGTGTGGATATTGCCGATAGGATGTCTCATATGATTCAATATGCAAAAAGAATCACGTGAAACGGAATACTACAACGCAGATCATAGCAAGTGCAAAATTGAATTGAATTTGAATTTAAACAGATCAATAAACTTGTGAATTTTTGTGTACACATGCTATGAACAGAAAGTACATGACACGAGTGATCCAACGCAAAAAGAATCACTCGGTTTGGATCAACGGTTTAAAAGATACGGCCACCGGAATTTGAAATTGAATTTGTAATAAATTCAAATTCAAAAGTGTTCAAAAGTTTGAAAATATGACTCCATTCTAAAGTAAAGAACAACACGAGCGTGTAGCAAAAAGTTTCACCTCGATCCGACTTACGGTTGCGGAGATATCACGGGTACGGTGCCGAGGGGTTTTCTTCCAACAGGGACCTGTTGGCGAATAAACTTTTTTGCAAAAAAGCAATCGGGTCCCTCGAGGCAGTTTGACCGGATCTGGCTCCGGCGAACTCCGGCGAGGTGCGCTGCTCCGGCGAGGGCGCGGCTCCGGCGTGAGGGGAGGCGGCTGGTGGCGGCCGGCGAGGCGCCTGGGCGGCGGCGTGGCCGGCCCGGCCACCGTGGCGGTGGCGGGGAGCTCCGGCGTGAGCGCGCAGGGGCGGCGTGGCCGTGGGCTGCCGGCGCGGCGGCGCGGCCGTCGGCTGCCGGCACGACTGCGGCCATGGGGCGGCGGCCCGTCAGCCTAGGGCGGCGTGGCGGCCGGAGGAGGGTGACGGGCGGCGCACGGGTGGAGGCGGCGGCGACACGGTGGTCCGGCGGGGCGGCGTGGGAGCTCCGGCGGTGGAGCTCCGGCGGCGGGGTGGCCGGAATCCGGCGAAGTGGGGTCCGCGGCGCTAGGGTTTTAAAAATAAAAGAAATTTTCTGAAAATACTTATATGCCAGAGAAAATAGAAAAGAAAAAAACAGTTCGGATCCTACTCGGGCTCAAAATTCACTCGTGGGCGGAAATCAGCTAATGGGCCGGACTACGAGTTTTCCTTTTTCTTTAAAACCGTAATTTCAAACAATAAAATAAATCAACCGTAACTTCGAAAAATATGATTTTTTTTCTAAATTATTCAAATAATCTAAAGAAAATTATAAAATGAAAATATTTTCCAAAAAGTTAAATATAATAAAAACCTTTTCTAAATACTCTATTTAAATATAAAATACTTTTCATAAATCAAATAAAATCCAATAAATCATTTAAAATATTTTTATTTGGTCAAAAGCATTAACAAACCATTTCTAAATAATAAAATATAAATTTTAAAATTGTTTCACCAACAAATAATTTGGAAAAATAAAAATATCCCATTGAAATACTTTTTCAACTCTTTTAAAATATTTAATAAATAATTTCAATGAAATAAAAACTCTCTTAGCATTATAAAATCTCTAAAATAATATTAGAGTTATTTATAATACTCAAAATAAATTTTAAAATCTTTAAATTAATATTCTAAATATTTTCCAACTTTATTAAAAGGGGATAATTCAATTTATATCCTCTCAAATGAATTTCCTTGAGTTGAAAAAATGTTTTGAATATTCAGAAGAATTCCAATAATGATTTAAAACATTTTCCAACATTTTAATATGTTGAAGGAGTAATATTACCTTCTCTCATTTTGTTTTGTTGGTTTTGTTTTGAAAATAATAAATTCCAAAAACACCAATTATGAATATTAGGGAAAGTCCTTTTATTCCCTCTCTTTTTAATATTCAATAAACTCCAAGAAGTTTTAAATCGCAGATAAAATCAAACACATCAAGCAAACAATCATTATCTATTTAATTTATTAACATTCCAAAATTCGGAGAATTCTGGGATGTTACACACTACCACCCTTAAAAGGAATCTCGTCCTCGAGATTCGTGAAGGCTAGAAAGAAAGGTTAGGGTTCTGGTCTTCACGGCAATCCTTTGATCCTCCGAAGGTCTAGGGTACTACCACCCTTAAAAGGAAAGCGACATGGTCTTCAAAAGCGTGCTCCTACAGTGAGCTCCTCACACATAATCTTCATACTTCGTTGGGTATTGAGTCCTTCACCCAGACTTCCTATACTCCATGGGGCATTGAATTCTTCATCACCAGTGTGGGCTTCCAGTATCTTAATCCATCGATGGCATTCTTCGTAAAGATTTCACCTTTGGTCTTCGAGGTTTCACGAATTCCTCCTTTGTGGTTTCCATTCCTTAGCAAGAGAGTGGTCTTCCAAGTACTGAGACTTCATGGCTGACAGCTCAGACGCCACTACTAAACAACTATCGATTCTCTCATGGCGGTCATCCAGAATACTTTTACGGGATACCTGCAGCAGAAGGTCTTGGTCCATACTCACCGTATAACACAAGCGGTAATCTCCTACAGGGGTCACACATCGTACCATTCTATGGTTTAGGCTTAACATCGTCGTCTCTCTGCTATAGGTAAGTCACTCAAGATTTACTATCCCGCATAGAAAGAGCGAATAATAAGGGTAGTCGTCATGGGGGCCAATCCATTCCGCACCCATATCATTACCTTGTATATGGTTTAGAGAATCTCGCAATCTAACACTCGGTCATCCTCACAAGAATTGCAGAAGTTCCTCTTGATCATGAACTGGGTTCAGATAAATCCATGGTTCTGCAAGCGAACCGAAACATCTGTCGTTTCCTCACAACTCTCAGGTTTACGTAGCCTGCTATAAAACGTGTACTGGTGGACTTCAACTTCCTCCAGAGTTCTTCCTTCAGCAAGATTGTGCTTGCTTGTTGTAAGATCCTGGCACACGGGGTTAACTTTGAACTCATCATCGGTTGCAGCCATCTTCATTCCAGTCTTGACATTTGCAGCCATTGTAGTAGCTTCTTCAGTTTAGGGATGAGGATGAGGGGGAATAGAATGTAGATAGCGAGGTAGAGAGAGATAGGGGGAGATACCCATGCAACATCACACCAGTTTTGAAACATAAGATTTGATGTGTAGCTGTCGGTAAAACAAGAAATGACAGCTCACAGAAACAATCTAACGGTAGAAACTTTGAATCTTCCAGGTCTTCAAGTGTTCAATGACGGCAGCTTCAGTGTTGCAATGTCGAAACAATCTTCATATCATTGAGTCATTTGTCAAGTTATTCTCCTTGTTGATGTGTCTTTTTCAGTCTTGAAGCATACTATATAGATAAGGGGTCTAATGAAACGTAAACTTATTCTACTCGCATAGAAAACACACAAAGCACAACACATCACATCAATCAAATACATATCAAGGCCACAGGGTACAAGACAAAACTTAACAAAACAATCACGACATAAAACATCTAGTCAATCCATAGCAAACATGCATCGATACACATCTCCAACTAACATTTGGAAGGTACCACCATACACTTAGTGCACACCACGAATATTCTATTCTCCAATTTCCAAACATAAGCTTCTTCGAGTCAACATCCTTGTTTCCACGTTCACAACTTCTCCTTCCCCTTCAATTCTGGACACATGTTGGCGTAATGTCCCATATCCTTGCACCGGAAACACTGAATTTGGCTAATGTCCTTCTTTTTTTTCTTCACGGGTGCTTCCTTCAGTTCTTGGATAACTTTCTTCATTCCTTTCTTTTGATGTTGAACCACTTGTTGTGTCACGATGAAAAATTGAAACTGAGCGGGGTAATGATCACTTCCTTCACACGTAAAACATGTGACTTGTGCAGTGGGGCATTCTTCACCCGAGTGAATTTCTTCACAATAGGGACATCCATCTTGGTGTCCTTCATAGGAGTGCCCTGTTTCTTCGCAAATTGTACAGGCACGGATCCTCTTAAGGGTTACCGTCCTTTGCATCGGGGTGACGAGGCGGGATCCCAACAAAATCTTTGTAAATTCCTTCCAAGTAATCTTCCTTCGTGATTCGTCAATTGCTTGGTGCATTCGCCACCAAGTAGCAGCCTCTTCTACCAAGTACTTAACAGCATAGGGGACCATGTCCTCACTTCCAACCTTGTTTATCTTCATGTGCTCCATATTATAAATCCACTTCTCCACCTTCAGTCTCGACATCTCCCCAGAAAAGGCGAGTCCTACTTCATACTCTATCTATTAAACCCATACGACAAGGGTTAGGGCAAAACTATAACACCGACAAGACAACAACTACAGAATACACCAAACATATGCACTCAAACAAGAAAGAGGCAAAAAAAACACCTACGTTCGACAATAACACATAACCACAAACAATACAGTCACAAAAGTCAAAACACACAAACAACACCTAGAGTAAGGTCATATGTGCAAGACATACGATCTCATCATACTACGCGAAATTCGTTCATCTAAATTCACCTAAAAGGTGGTGGTATGATTCTAAGCTTCATCCTTCTCAGCTAAGCTGATCTTAAAAATTCCTCTCGTAGTGTAAACACTAATCCTTATTAAATCCATAGGATACTCCTCCAAATTCTGGCAGCTGTAACTTCAATTGATCCACGAGGTTGATGATGCACTTCTCAAATGTCTTGTCTTCAGGGGTAAGCAACTCAGAGGGGTATTTACAGTAAAACAAGATGATGGGTTTTAGAAGATGAATAATAGATGAGAAATACTAGTGGAGAGAGTAAGTAATCAAAGAGTGATGAAATATTTTTGTTCTTATGGCTTTTCCTATCCATTTTCTAGGGTCACGACCTACAGTCAACATGGGCTCTGATACCATCTGTAACGACCCGATTCACTAAGAATCCAAGTCTCTGTGCATTCTGTGCTAGTCCCTGGATCATTAGCTAGCACACACAGTACATGATGTAATATCAAGAATAAACCACATGTCATATATATATTACATCGAAGATCCAGTATTACAATATAGCATACCTGCATGGCTCAAGGCTAGCTTAAAATAAAATACAGCGGAAGAACAATAAAAGCTTCGTGGCGTCCATCAACTCCACCGGCAAGTTGAGTATAGACATCGTAACCCTACATCGCAACACTTACTCGTCGTATACAATCCTGCAACACCGAAGGTTACAGCCCGAACACGGGTCAGTACATCTGATTTGTACGGCAAGTCACACGAAAAAGTATATAAGAGACCTACATCTACATGCAAGGATAAGTCAAAGTAAAGGCTTATGGTTTTATTTTATAGAAAGCTGATTTTTCCCTCAAATACTACAACTAATCAAATTTTAATTTAACTTGCTAGTCCTAAGTATGGTTGAATCGGGCTACACCAATTCCAACCATCCCTTTATTAAAAGTTCCCACTCAAATTCTTATTAAGGTGAAAATATCTGTCAAGACCATCCAACAACAATAATGCCCAGTTGCTCAAAGTTGTCCGTAACCGTGGACATGGCTAATCATGATCAATTTTTACACTCTACAGAGGTTTGTACACTTTCCCCACTGGACTCAACCCGAAGATTGAGACATAGTCTTTCAGAAGAGGTTGCCTCCACCCTTTGGTAGCCGGTACACCTATCATATCTACATCAGCTAGCTACCAGGGCCAGGTTCCCCACAACTTACGCATAAAAGCCAGAGCCCATATAGCCAGTGGTTGTACATGGAAGCTACTAGTCACACTGTCTGTCCGATCTTTTTGAGCCTGGACGGCGCCCACTGCGTTCAGAGGGTACGCGCCATGACGCACCCGGTTCACCACCAAACAACCATTCGGGAAGAATTTAGCCCTGGTCCCTCATTATCCAAGGCATGAGCACCAGGATGCATTCCCTGCCCGTCCAGAGGTGATTTCTATTTAAGTTTGCTAGTCAAGTCATTAATCCTCACATAGCTCCATGATAACTCAACCAATCCACGTCTACAAAGCAATAGCAGTATATAACAACCACGATCCTAGGGCGACAATGAAATACAAGGTCAGAACATATGGCTACCCTACTGGGTTTAAATCATAACTAATATATAGTCCTACACATGCATAGAGTGATAATTTGCTACATGCATAATAGAAAATATAGGTTGAGGTATGGTCAAAGTGTAACTTGCCTTATACATTCGATGAAGTTCTTCGCTCTCACGATCCAGTTAACTCTATTCGTCACACTCCGAGAATCTATCGCAACGAAGGAACTCAAATAAGCAATCACATCACAAGGACAAACAAAAGATCAACAAAAAAACACAAAGGTTTTAGCAACAAAACAAGCGGCTTGACACGGTACAAGTGTCGATGTCCTCGAAGGTGATCGGTGGAACGTGAACTCGAGAGAGTCAACGGACAAAGAATTGTCGATACAATATTATGATCAAGGAATCATGACATCAAGGTAAAGATCATAGCAATATGAATGGTGTGTGGATATTGCCGATAGGATGTCTCATATGATTCAATATGCAAAAAGAATCACGTGAAACGGAATACTACAACGCAGATCATAGCAAGTGCAAAATTGAATTGAATTTGAATTTAAACAGATCAATAAACTTGTGAATTTTTGTGTACACATGCTATGAACAGAAAGTACATGTCACGAGTGATCCAACGCAAAAAGAATCACTCGGTTTGGATCAACGGTTTAAAAGATACAGCCACCGGAATTTGAATTTGAATTTGAAATAAATTCAAAATCAAAAGCGTTCAAAGGTTTTAAAAGTTAAATCTATGCTAAATTAAAGAACAACACGAGCGTGTAGCAAATTTTTTCACCTCGATCCGACTTACGGTTGCGGAGATATCGCGGGTACGGTGCCGGGGGGTTTGCTGCCAACAGGGACCTGTTCCCGAATAAACTTTTTTTGCAAAAAAGCAATCGGGTGCCTGGAGGCAGTTTGACCGGATCTGGCTCCGGCGAACTCCGGCGAGGTGCGCTGCTCCGGTGAGGGCGCGGCTCCGGCGTGAGGGGAGGCGGCCGACGAGGCGCTTGGGCGGCGTCGTGGCCGGCCCAGCCACCGTGGCGGCGGGGCGGCCGTGGGCTACCGGCACGTCTGCGGCCACGGGGCGGCGGCGCGTCGGCCTAGGGCGGCGGGGCGGCCGGAGGAGGGTGACGGGCGGCGCACCGGTGGAGGCGGCGGCGGCACGGTGGTCCGGCGGGGCGGCGTGGGAGCTCCGGCGGCGGGGTGGCCGGAATCTGGCGAAGTCGGCGGCGGCGAAGTGGGGTCCGCGGCGCTAGGGTTTTAAAAATAAAAGAAATTTTCTGAAAATACTTATTTAGCCAGAGAAAATAGAAAAGAAAAAAAAACAGTTCGGATCCTACTCGGGCTCAAAATTCACTCGTGGGCGGAAATCAGCTAATGGGCCGGGCTACGAGTTTTCATTTTTCTTTAAAACCGTAACTTCAAACAATAAAATAAAAATCAACTGTAACTCCGAAAAATATGAAATAAAATTCTAAATTCTTAAAATAATCTAAAGAAAATTATAAAATGAAAATATTTTCCAAAAAGGTAAATATAATAAAAACCTTTTTCTAAAAACTCTATTTAAATATAAAATACTTTTCATAAATCAAATAAAATCCAATAAATCATTTAAAATATTTTTATTTGGTCAAAAGCATTAACAAACCATTTATAAATAATAAAATATAAATTTTAAAATTGTTTCACCAATAAATAATTTGGAAAAATAAAAATATCCCATTGAAATACTTTTTCAACTCTTTTGAAATATTTAATAAATCATTTCAATGAAATAAAAACTCTCTTAGCATTATAAAACCTCTAAAATAATATTAGAGTTATTTATAATACTCAAAATAAAATTTTAAAACTTTAAATTAATATTCTAAATATTTTCCAACTTTATTAAAAGGGGATAATTCATTTTATACCTCTCAAATGAATTTCCTAGAGTTGAAAAAATGTTTTGAATATTCAGAAGAATTCCAATAATGATTTAAAACATTTTCCAACATTTTAATATGTTGAAGGAGTCATATTACCTTCTCTCATTTTGTTTTGTTGGTTTTGTTTTAAAAATAATAAATTCCAAAAACACCAATTATGAATATTAGGGAAAGTCCTTTTATTCCCTCTCTTTTTAATATTCAATAAACTCCAAAAAGTTTTAAATCCCAGAGAAAATCAAACACATCAAGCAAACAATCATTATCTATTTAATTTATTAACATTCGAAAATTCGGAGAATTTTGGGTTGTTACACCATAACAACTTATGGCACCTCCCGGAAGAATTTTGGTGCTCTCTTATTTCACCGATGATCCCGAATCTATCCTTAATGCATCGACTACCCTTAAGCGTGACACCCTACGGTTCAGGACAACAACATACATGATCGAGACACTCTCTGACAAATGACCATCATGCGGCAGCTGGTTACAATCCTTGATGGACCTTGTGCTTCCATTGAATTAACTTCATCAATGTTGAACCGTTAACAATAAGACTTGGTCCCTTTGTTTCGCGGTACTTTGTTTGTCTGAGGTTTGATCATTGGTATCCTATACCTATTCATCCTCGTCTCCGACAAACAAGTTTACTTGTCTGTGCCTATTACATCTCCGTGACCTAATCACATGCTTGCAAGTCATTGATGTAATATCACTGACTTGGCCCAGAGTACCTATCCTTCATTCGGATGGACAAATATCGTTCTGACAGATTCATACTCCTCGACGTATCTACTTCAAATTAGCCAAGATGCACCTTTATGGTTAGCCTATTATGGTGTAACGGTGGATACACTCAAAGCATCCTCCACAGATAGTGATTATGTATGATCATTACGGTCTAAGGATCAGATCACTATGTTATTAAGTTATCGCAATGTTGAACTATGTGACTGGATCACATTGAAACACTTTAGGTGGGTGTGTGTGTCCATTATATCATTCTCCTAATGACATGACTTCATTTTCAACGGACGTATGTGTCTCCATGATCAGGAAACCTTGATCATCAATTGCGCAACGAACTAGTATACCTGAGTTAACTAGGGACCTGGTTGTTTATATACTACACGTGTATTAATGTTTTCGCTTAATACAGTTCTAGCATAATATAAAACCTATTATTAAAAAATAGATATGTGACAAATATCTTTATTTATTTGCCTCTAGGGCACATATCCAACAGTCTCCCACTTGCACTAGAGTACAAATTACACTAGTTTACATGAGGTATGTATCTAACACCTATAGTGTCTCGGTGTTGCTCAAACTTGCTATGTGGAAGAGGTTTAGTCAATGGGTCTGCAGTGTTCAGATCCGTATGTATTTTGCAAATCCTAGTATGACCATCCTTGACGTAGTCCTGCGTCACATGGAAACGTCAGAGAGTATGCTTGGCTCTGGAGTGAGTCCTTGGTTTCCGTGTGTTAGCAATGGCACCCGTATTATCGCATTGAATGCTAACAGGGTCACTGCTTTTAGGGAATACACCAAGCTCAATCACGAACTTTTTCAGCCAGTGCGCTTCATTTGATGCTTCGCAAGCGGCAATATACTCCGACTCCATTGAAGATTGGGCGACGGCTGGCTGCTTGCCGCTCCTCCATCTTATCGCGCCTCCATTCAACATAAATACATATCCCGTTTGAGATTCCGAGTCATCAGGATCAGTACCAAGACTAGAATCTATGTAACCCATTATGGCGAGCTCTTCTTCACATCCACCATAGACGAGAAACAAATCCTTAGCTCTTCGTAAGTACTTTAGGATATTCTTAACTGCATTCCATTGTTCCATTCCAGGATTACTTTGGAAACGATTAGTCAGACTAATCGCCAGGGCCACATCTGGTTGAGTGCTCAGCATAGCATACATGATAGATCCTATGGATGAAGCATAGGGCTTTGAGGATATCTCCTCTCTATCTTTCGTTGTTGCTGGGCATTGAGTCACACTCAATTTACTACCTCTGAGAACTGGCAATAACCCTTTCTTGGAGTTTTCTATTTTTAACCTTTTCAATATCTTCTCAAGGTAAGTCCTCTGACTCAGAACTAATAGGCGTTTTGATCTATCTATAGATTTTAATGCCTAATATATATGAAGCTTCACCTAGGTCCTTCATTGAAAATTGACTATTCAAATATTCCTTTATGCTCTCCAGAAATTTCACATCATTCCCTATTAATAATATGTCATCCACATATAGTACTAGGAATGACACAAAGCATCCACTCAATTTCTTGTAAACACAGAACTCTTCGACATTTTGTACAAATCCAAACTCTTTGATCACCTCATCAAATCGAAGATTCCAGCTCCGAGATGTTTGCTTCAACCCATATATGGACCGTTCAAGTTTTCATACTTTACCAGCATCCCTAGGATCCAAAAAACCTTCTGGTTGCACAATGTGCAACTCTTCCTCAATGTTTCCATTAAGGAACGTGGTTTTCACATCCATCTGCCATATTTCACAATCATAATAGGCAACAATTGCTAGTAATATCCGGATAGACTTCAACATCGCTACGGGAGAGAAAGTATCTTCGTAGTCAACTCCTTGAACTTGTCGGAAACCTTTTGCGACAAGTTGAGCTTTGTAGACAGATATGTTTCCATCTGCGTCCGTCTTTTTCTTCAATATCCATTTATTCTCGACGACCTTTTGGTCCTCGGGAATATCCACCAAAGTCCATACTTTGTTGGCATATGTGAAGTCTATATCGGATCTCATGGCATCGATCCATTTCTCAGACTTGGGTCCGTCCATTGCTTCTTTGCATGTAGTTTGCGGGTTCGTCAAGTTCATTTAACATGACTGGGTTAACAAGCTCTCCATAAAACTGGGTAGTATAACGGACTCTTGACGACCTGCGAGGTACAATAGGATCCTCTTCATGTTCATCATGATCATCGTGTATGTCATGATCGTTATGAATATCATGATGATCATTCTCTTCTGCTCCCACTACAGAAGATGGTTCCCGAACTATTTTCGTTACCGTGTCCTCCATTTGGAGCGAAGGATCAATCATCTCATCGAGGTCTATTTTCCTCCCACTTACACCTTTCGAGAGAAACTCTTTCTTAAGAAAGTGTCCATCCTTCGCGACAAACGTTTTTCCCTCAGATTTGTTGTAGAAGGTGTATCCAACAGTTTCCTTTGGATATCCTACAAAGACGCATTTCTCCGCCTTAGATTCAAGTTTGTCAGGCTCAAGTTTCCTAACGTAAGCCTCACAACCCCAAATTTTCAGGTAAGACAACTTTGGTTTCTTGCCATGCCATTTCTCAATCCGTGTTGTCTCTACGGATTTGGATATACCCTATTAAGAATATAAGCGATGGTTTCTAAAGCATACCCCTAGAATGATTTAGGTAAGTCAGTGTTAGACATGATTGACCACACACTAGTGATACTCTCTCCTCGTTGCTTACCCCAAGTGGAAGGTGAGATGTAGGATAGCGGCAAATTTCCCTCGGTGAATATACCAAGGTTTGTCTCCAGTAGGACTCCGGAGATGATAAGTAGGTGTCAGTGGCGCAACTGACGTGGACCTGCACACAACACAAGTAACTTTGCTCCCAACGAGTACAGAGAGGTTGTCAATCTCTCTGGCCTTGTTGTTTACAAAGGATCAAACGCAAGGGATAATGATAATGATAACAGATGGAAAGTAAAATAAGGAAAGTAAAAGAGCGTGTAAACAATGATGAGAATATGGACCGATGTCCCGTGATGTTCACTAGTGATGTCTCTCTCCCAAAAGACGATAAAACTGCTATGCGAGGTAAACAAATTACAGCTGGGCAATTGACAGGATTAAAACGCATCGCAATGCTAACTATGCTACAAAGAAAGGACGAGGCTCAAAAGCATGGGTAGTACGCCAAAATAAGTAGACCGAAATCCAACTGCATCTACTACTAAGTATCCACCTTGAGATATCTATCCAGAACATCTCACTGGTATTAAGTTGCGAGCCCCACCCAAAGTGTAAACCCAAAGCAACAGACAGCTGCATTAAAAAGCACTTTGCATAAAGTAAACAATCCTTGCAACCGCGGTTACAAGCACCATTGTTTTCCCCCTTGTGGAAACAGCACATCCCCTAGACTCATGTTTCTGTCACTCAAGCGTGTCATCAGGGGGGGGGGGAATGAACCCACAATCGAGCATAACGTTCCCTCTTGGAGTCACTACCTACTACTTGGCCAAAGCAATAAACAGCAACGGAGAACATGCAAGAATTACTTAGGAACAAAAATATAAAAGATAAGAACCAAATATATCACTCAATCACAACCTGAACATAATCTCATAATCCATCAGATCCCAGCAGACTCAGCATAGAAACAGCAGAAAATCACATATGTGCCTCGATCATGTAGGGGAGCTCACGAGGGCTAAACCATGAAGAACAAAGAGGGGAGGAGAACATCACATAGATACTAATCACGGACCCATGGTCCAAAGGAAACTACTCATGGCACATCCGGGAAGCGTCCTTGGTGGAGGGGAAGCTCCCGGAGGTCAATCCTCCCTCCGGCAGGGTGCCGGGAAGAAGTCTGCTAGCGCTCCCGATCTTGGAAGCGCGGCGGCGACGGAACAGAGGTGAGATCGTGAAAAAGGGTTATATATTTGGAGGTTTCGCGTCACGGGGAATAAATAGGTGAAGGGGGGCAGCCAGGGGGCCACCAAGGGTCTAGGCGCCCCCCGGCGCGGCCAGACCCTAGGCCGCGCCAGGTGGCCGCATAGGTACCTGGTGGTGGCCCTCTAGCCCCACCCAGGTGATTCTGGAAGGTTCCTGTACGCTGATTTTTCCCGAATATTTGGAGCACTTTTAATACGGGGGAAACCTGGAATAGAAAAACAGCAGAAAACAGGAACTGGCACTGTGGTGCACTGAGTTAATTAGTTAGTCCAAATATGGTCAAAAGTGTATGAAAGTGTATCTAGATCATAGCAATATCACACAAAACATGCATGGAGCAAGCAGAAATTATAGATACGTTCGGGACGTATCCACTATCCAATAGTGTATGATTACGTCGCTCGGACACACTGTTTCTCTGAGGTGTTCCAGCTGACGTAAGTTGTGGTACAACTAGATGATACCCCGCGCATTGCTGCGGGAACTATTTACACATACTTTGATGTTTTAAAACATGAGAAAATTATGAAAATATTATAATTTGATTACAAATATAAGATAATTTGATGAAAATCCAAAAATATGTGTGATTTTTTCTTTGTTAATTAGTTACCTTGACAATATATCCGTGAGATGATAAGAGACGAAAAGTAGTTGAGTACAGATAGTGAAAACATCTTCACCCTTGACTAAATCTAAAATAATGATAGCAACTACAGATGTGCATTCATAGAAAATTTGTCGCATAGAAAAATAACATGAGAGGTAACTTATAATTTGATTTTCTACAAAGAAATCGTTTATAAATCATGGAGACCAGTGCATATATTTTTTATATTTTTTATGATGCATGGAGATCTAAATGGGAGCATGTGCATGAAGAGTGGGACATTGATAGCAACTACAAATGTGCATTCATAGAAAATTTGTCGAATAGAAAAATAACATGCGAGGTAACTTATAATTTGATTTTATATAAAAAATCGTTTATAAATCATGGAGCTAAGTGCATATTTAAAAAAATATTTATTTGTGATGCATGGAGAATTAATACGAGCATGGGCATGAAGAGTTGGTGAAAATTAGTTTTTGTATTGTGGACCTACTCGATGATGTGGATATTTTGCATGTCAAGATAGATAGGTTAGTGGGGATGAACTATTTAGGTATTATAGATGCCACAAGTCTTCACATGAGTGCCAAACTCGTGACTTAAATACTCGCCTCCTCAATCGGATCGAAGGTCCTTGATTTTCTTCCTGAGTTGATTCTCGACCTCACTCTGAAATTCCTTGAAATTTTCTAAGGTTTCAGATTTGTGTTTCATTAAGTAGATATACCCGTATCTACTCAAGTCATCCGTGAAGGTAACGAAGTAACAAAATCCATCGCGTCTGGTGACATTCATTGGTCCACATACATCAATATGTATGATTCCCAATAAGTCTACTGCACACTCCATTATTCCATTGAATGGAGTCCTTGTAGTTTTTCCCATGAGGCATGGCTCACACGTTTCAAGAGATCCAAAATCTAATGACTCTAGAAGTCCATCAGAATGGAGCTTCTTCATGCGTTTTATGCCAATATGACCAAGACGACAATGCCACATCATCATGTGTTCTTCGTCACTAGACTTTAATATTTTATCCTCTATGTTATTGATATAGGAGTCATGACATTCGAGATCAATTAAGAATACATTACGCACCGGTGCATGAACATAAAAGACATTATTCTTATAAATCGAACAACAAGTTGTCTCAAATTTAAAAGAATATTGGCCTTGCATTAAGCAAGACCCACTCACAATGTTCATACTCAACACGGGTACATAATATCAATTATTCAGAACAAGAATCAATCCTGAAGGGAGACTAAGACGAAGCGTGCCAACTAACATTACATCAACCTTGGAACTATTTCCAACGCGCATCGTCACTTCATTCCTCTGCAAGAGTCGTTTATTCTATAGCCCCTCCTGGGAGTTACAATTGTGAGCAACTGATCTGGTATCGAATATCTAGACGTTACTCCATCACTTTTCAGAAAAAACATCAATAACATGTATATCATATATATGCATGTCTCTTCCGGCAACCTTGCCGACCTTCTTATCTTCTAAGTACTTGGTACAACTGTGCTCCTTCTTGATTCCATTTCAACAATTTTGAGCATGGTGAACAACTCAGAAAGGGTCTTAAACATCACTTGCATGTTGTAGTTCAACACATAACTCTCGTAGCTAGGGGCAGTGAATGCATCACCCTATCAATTGTCAGTTCATCCGGAATCTTAAATTCCTGAGCATTTAGGCATTGAACATAGTCAAACATTTTGACTATGTGCTGACACATCACTACTAGAGAATGGGCTTATGGTGGCGTCCTTTTTTCCCTTTAGTGGCGCATTATGCATGCACGACTAAGGACAAGCCACTAATAAGGTCATATGGGTGGCGCATTTCGAAATGCGCCACACCTAAGTGTAGGAGATTGCGCGATACAAAACAAAAATTTCTCTCTCATGCGGAAGAAACATCCAAGATCCAATCTAGAAGATGCTAGTAACAGGGAGAGTAGATCATCGTACCCTCGAAGAACATGCGCGATGAACGTTTATTTCAACGCATCTTGGTGAAGTTGTTGGTGAAGTTCGATCCGATCAACACTGCAAACGAGCAGTACCTCCGATGGCTTGCACACGTACAGCTCGACGACATCTCCTTCTTCTTGATCCAGCAAGAAAGAGGGAGAAATATATGGGATCGATTCCAGCAGCACAATGGCGTGGTGGTGGATATGTGTCAGAACCCTCTGTTAGGTAATGTGCTAGGGTTAGCCAGTACTCTTGCATCATGTCAAAATTTCAAAAGAAATCCTTGAAATCAAAATTCAAAAGCAAATGGGAGAAGGAACCCCCCCAGATGAATTAATTCAAAAAGCCAGATAAAAATCTTCTCCAAAAATTCATGTTAGATTTTTGAAAAATCTTATAAATGAGTGTGATCACATATCAAGTGATGTGGGACCCACCCCGGCCCAACTTACCGTTTCGGCAGCCCGGCCCGCGAACTCTCCTGTCGTCTTCCTCCCCGCGCGCCAAAGCAGCTCGCTGGAGCGGCCGAGCATGCCGTGGACGCCACCTCGACGCCCAGGTGCTTCCAGGCCGCCCCAGGACTCCAAAGAGTGCCCAGGAGACGTCCGCATCGCCCCCTCTCACTTTCCCCCATCGCCGCCTCCTCTCAAGCTCTCTGTGTGTTCCCCCCCTTCTTCCCCGAGAGCAGCCGCCGCTCATCGTAGTGAGAAGCCGCGGCCAACGTCGACAAGAAGGCCAGCAACCGTGTCCCCCGTGCGCAGCGTCGTCGTCTTCGTCGATCTGCAGAAGAAGGCGAGCCCGGAGCCCTCCTAGTCACCGGAATCGAGCTCGAGCCGCCGCCGGACCCACAAGAACTCTCCGTCGAATTCGTCATCATCACGCCGCCATTTGCCTCACCGCCTGCTATGCCGAGTTCCTGGTGAGCGCGGGATCAAAACCCCTATCTTTTTCCCCTTGATTGCTTCCTCTAGCCGTGGCCGCCATGAAGGCCGAAGCTCCTCGCCGCCGGGAAGCATGGCGATGACCACCTGCTACGCAGTCGAGCTCGCCGTGTTGTCCATCGCATTCCCCGTGCTCCACTGCTTCAAACCAGCCTAGCCCCGCCTCAATTCGCGCCTTGTAGCGAATTCCCGATCACAGCCGTAGCTTCGTCGCCGCGAAACTCGACGCCGGCGAGCGTACAGGGCACCCCAGCACTTGGAGTTGGTCTCTTTCGACGCGCAACGGCAAGGGCTTCAAGTTGGAGGCCACAGCGCTTCGATTGGTGCCCGGAATCAACCTCCCCGTGCAGCGCCGCCGCGGTTCTGGTCGCCGGCATTTAGCCGCCGGTGGGTTAGCCCTAATCCCCCTTAATGACCCCCCTGGGTCACTGACCAGTGGGCCCAGTGGCTTAATTAAGCCACTGGATTAAATTAACCAGCCGGGTTAATTAGCCAGTGTCACTGACACCCCTGGCCCACATGTCAGCCCCCCCACACGCCAGCATGACGTCAGTCTGGCGCAATAAATCGATTAAATGAATTTCCAGAGTAATTTGAATTAAAGAAATTCCAGAAAATACCCCAAACTTTGGAAATTCATAGAAAATTCATATTAACTCCAATTTGGACAAATAATATATGAAAAATGATCAGGAGAAAATAAGCTATCCAAAAATGCAACTTTCAACTATGTTCGAGTTGATTTTAAAATGGGACCAGTAGCATATGTCATTTGGTTTATTTGAAATTAATTCAAATTCAACTCAAATGATTTTGCAACTTGGACCATGGAATTATGCTATATTTTCAACCACACATCAGAGGCATATCATACACATTTGAAGATGATTCAAATTGATCAAACCATGTCACATATAACTTGACTAAGTTTGAATTCAAATTGGAGTTTGAATTTGCAATTCAATTTGCAATATACTCCATTTAAATGGAATTGCTTCACACATCAAAGCATTTACATCAAGTTCCAACCTTCCATCATGTGATTGTGCATTGTATTTACTTTGCTACTTTGCTTGTTGTTTGTCGAGTAGAGGTGGAACCGGAGCAGGAGGCTGCCCCCTTCGCTGAAGACCCAGAAACCGAACCTCGTCAGCAAGGCAAGCAAAACCCCATTGATCATGTCGATAAAATCCCACTTCACTCTCATGTCTCGCTTATGCATTGTTTAGGATGATCACCATGATTCGTTTCTACCGCATAGATGAACCCATTCCTTTGCATGACCTATCATTTTGTCACAGTAGTAAGAAAACCACAATCCTAGCAAATGTAGGAGTTGGTTGATATCATGTGGCCCCTGCAAATGTTATCGCTTATTTCATGCTTAGTATGATACCATGATGGTACTGTGATGTGAGTCGGGATGATAGTGATCATGTTGATGATGGTAGAAAGGTGTTGGTGAATCGACCCTAATACAAGGTGAACGATGAGAGGCTGTGTAGGAGTACACGGTGGGTTGTCTCGTTGAACACCGCCCTAAGTCCGAGTTCTTGTGTGGTGATCCAAGATGAAGAGTACAACCACACATTGGGCTCACTGACCCCTCTCAACTTACTAACTCATCCCTTTCGATGTCCAGATGTCGCAATAGTTCGGAGTTCTGGTAGGCTTGTGGCCTGGATGCTGAGTGAGAGAACGGCTCATCCGAGACCGGCTTATGCACCACGCACACATCACTTGGGTCCACTTCGGTAAACCGGCCGGGTTCACGATAGTGGTAACCAACCCAAGTAGGCGGCTTTCTCGGACTAGATCGGCTATGAGGTAACAGTTGTGGTGAGCATCCTCGCTGGCACCCCTTGAATGGTGTCGAGATCAAAGGCGGTAAATGATGATCATGTGTGTGTAGCGGTACACCCCTGCAGGGTTAACAAAACTATTCGAATAGCCGCGTCCGCGGTTATGGACTGCTTGGAAAGCTTAGCTTGATTATTAGATAACTTGAACTGGATACTTCTAAAATACACCAAGATAAGTGTGAGTGCTATGGCGTGCTTTCTCGTGGGGAAGTCAAGGAAGGCACCATAGTGGTGTAATTGGTTGGAGAAAGTAGTGGACTCGTGTACGCTTCTTACCTCAAGTCTGGTACTCGTAGTTCAGGACTAGCCAAGTCAAAGCTGGCATTTCTGCAAGTGAAACCCCACCTCCCTTCACCTTGATACATGTGCATGAGTAGTATAGCTCCTATGTAAGTCTTGCTGAGTACGACTTTGTACTCACGTTTGCTTAATCTATGTTTCAGATGATGCCACTGACCCTGAAGGTGGCTTCTTCATCGAGCTGGACGACTGAAGATCAACTAGTCTAGTCCCAGTCAGACGACTGGTTTCCTCGTGGAGGTCTTGTGTTTAAATAAGGCTTCTTAAGCCATTTGTTAAACTTTTCTGTACTCAGACATAATTTGCTTCCGCTTATGTTGTAATGTTGGATCACATGTTTGTGATCTCTGTGTGCACTCTATAAGAGTTATCAATAAAATATGTACACTTTGTAGAGAATTGCAATGGTACCTGCTGTTCATACAAGGCATGTGTGCTGCGTGTATGTTTATAACATGCATGTCTTTTTATGGGTTTTCGAGACCTTAGTTGTGTTCTGGTTGGCGGTCTTTCATACACCAAGTGGCCCTTAGATGTGCGCAGCTTGGGGCATCGCGATGCGATTGCTCGAGACTCCGTCTCGTGCACACTTTGTGGTATGATCGAGCCCGCCCTAGACCCCGACTAAGTGATTGGGCTGGAGTAAGTCAATGTAAGAGTTATGAGATTGTCGTTAGTATGGTTGAGGCGACTTGTCTTTGAATATGGGAGTTCACCACCCATATCATTAGACTTGTGTGCGTACGATGAGGACCCATCTCAGTTGATCATCCGCCTGGATGGGATACCCCTCACGTACGATGCTTTCCGAGAACGTTCTGTGCTTGGCCTTGTCTGCTTAGACAAGTGGGTACGGTTCTCGGCTCTCCATATGACTATGTCTTAGCTGTACTTGCATACGCTAACCCCGGGTCCCGACAATATGGTGAAGAGTTTCCCGCGGGCAGGGCTTTTCCATGCGATGCACGTGAGGGAGGAGGAGGTGTGGAAGGACTTGGGGATTCTTGGTGAGCCTTTCCCCTCTCTTATATAGGCAAGGAGGTTGTAGCCACTTCAATTCCCAAGTGAAAACCCCTCTCTCATTTAAAAGATGGTAACACCTTTCTTTTAAGAGTGGTAACCATCCCATTGAAGGGCTTCCCATTTATTGGCATAAATAACCAAGGATGGCTGGTCACATGGACTAGTGGACCACCCTTGGTCGTCAAAAAGAGGTGGGGCCCATAGTGGGACCCTCCGGAACCTTCTAGAACATTTCGACACTGCCGAAAAAATCCTAAACTTTTCCGGAACCCTGAAATCAACTTGCCATATATAAATCTTTACCTCCAGACTCTTCCGGAGCTCCTCGTGATGTCTAGGATCTCACCCGAGACTCTCAACAATATTCGAACACCATTAATAAAATTATCCCAGAGCTATTCTAGCATTACCGAACGTTAAGTGTGTGACCCTACGGGTTCGAGAATGTGCAGACATGATCGAGACATCTCTATGATCAATAAACATTAGAGGGACCAGGATATCCATAATGACTCCCACACATTCAACGAAGATCTTTAATGATTGAAGCACTATGTCGTGGACTACTATAATCCGTACACAATTTCCTTTGTCACACGATATTTTACTTACCCGAGATTCGATCGTCGGTATCACTATACCTAGTTCAATCTCATTACCGGTAAGTACTCTTTACTCGTTCTGTAATACAACATTCTCTGTGACTAACTCATTAGTTACGTGCTTGCAAGCGTTACCGAATGTGCATTACGGAGTGGGCCCAGAGTATATCTCACCTTCATACGGAGGGACAAATCCCAATCTTTATTCATGTAATTCAACAAGTACTTTCAGAGATACCCGTAAGACATCTTTATGATCACCCTATCACGATGTGATGGTTTATGTCCCCAAAGTATTCTTCCGGTATCCGGGAATAACATAATCTCATGGTCTAAGAAACATGATACTTGACAATAAAAGGCATGACAATATAAACTTAATGAAACGATCAATATTGTTGTTCTTAGGTGGGTCTGTCCATCACGTCATTCTTCTAATGACATGATCCCATTAATTAATAAACAACTCATGTTCATGGTTAGGAAACCATAACCATCATTAATTAGCGAGCTAGTATAGCAGAGGCTTAGTAGGGACGCGGTGTTGTTTATGCAACCACACATGCATTATGTTTCCGGTTAATACAATTACAACATGGAAAATAAACATATATCATGAACACGGAAATATGATAATAACAACTTTATTATTGCCTCTAGGGCATATTTCCATCAGTCTCCCACTTGCACTAGAGTCAATAATCTAGTTTACATTGGAAAAAATCTAACACCCATGGCATTCTGGTGTTTATCATGTTTTGTTTGTGGAAGAACTTTAGTAAATGGATCTGCGATATTCTGATCCGTATGTACTTTGCTAATGGTAACATCTCCTTCATTGACATGCTCATGAATTTGATGAAACCAGCGTTTGATATTCTTGGAACTCTTGTGACATCTTGGTTCCTTGGTTAGAGCAATGGCACTAGTGTTGTCACGAAAGATTTCCATGGGATCCAGTGCACTCGGAACAACGCCGAGTTCAGAGACAAATTCCTTAAGCCATATTCCTTCTGTCGCTGCTTCAGAAGCGGCCATATACTCCGCCTCTAATGTAGATCTCACAATGATGCTCTGCTTGGAACTCCGCCAGTTAACTGCAGCTCCGTTCAAGATAAAGACATACCCTGTTTGAGATTTTGAGTCATCTGGATCAATGTTGAAGCTAGCATCGATGTAACCTTTTACGAAGAGCTCTTCATCACCACCATAGACAAGAAACATGTCTGACGGGGATCAACCCCGGCAAATCCCATGGTCAGGGACCCTGGGTTAGTCATAGAGATAGGAACAGGTTGGAAGATACTCGTCGCCTAACAGGAGAAGCACTTCCTGCTCGATATTATTGCTTGAGGGGGCGATTACAATGGAGGCCAAGGCGAGTTCTCGCAAGGCTAGATGAGTAGATGCGTATTGAGTTGATCTGGACGTCTCCCCTCCCAGCCTTTATATACTAGGATAGGTCTCGGGGAGTCCGTGCTAGGTTACATAGGTAGTTTCCTAATTCTAGTCCTGCCTTGTACGCCAAGGTGCACCTTCCATGTTAGTCGCGAACTCCTACATCGGTGCTTGGTTGGGCCAATCGCGGGCCTGTCGTAGCTTCCCAGCGGGCCTTCTGTCTTCACATGCACCAGGTAGTCTCACATGTAGGAGTCATGGGGTCACCCGCTCGTCAGTAGCCCCTGAGTGCCTGGGGGACTCGAATTCATCTGCGCCTTTATTTTTTGTAAGTGTGGCATCGGCACGGGTCGCTGGCAGTTTTGAGCCATGACAATATTTGTTTCGAGGGATTGCTAAGCTGAAAGGGCCCAAGGAGTCGACTGGTCGAGCCTTGGTGAATTGTGCTAGTGACAAATACCACAGTAGCCCAATAAAGCCCACGTCCCTCGACGTGAACTTGGAACACTGGTGTCAAGAAAAGTCATGCCGCTGTAGGTCTTATAGGATCAATTGCTGCCAGTCTAAGCACATAGCTTGAGAGCGTCCGCTCGGCTCTTTCTATCATGCGAGCGCATGGAAAAGGCCGGGAGTGAAATTGCTCTGCGGCAAGTCCCGGCCCGGCCGTTCTGCGCAGCGGGGTCTTACCAACACGCTAAGCTTGCGTGGCATCTGGGTACAGTGTGTCGTAGTCCAGGCATAAATGTTTTTGTAGAGGCACGGAGCCTGATTAGCGATGCACCCACTTGGAATAAACAATCAAGTGAGCTATTTTAGTCATCACTCGCGGAGCTTGTAATGAACTCAGGCGAGGAAAATAAGATAGCACCCACTCGGAATGTCGTCGAGTGCGCGAGTAAGTCATGTTTGCTGAATGGCTGAATCTTTTTGGCGAGTGGTCACTCGAATGCTTTTCTGCTCTTGGGGTGAGGGAGCACCCGAACTCTGAGAGTATGTTGTTTCTGCTGGTGCGAGTGATCACTCAAGCACATCTTTGCCTTCTGGGTGAGGGAGCACCCGAACTCAAAAGGATACTCCCAATGGGAGTAAACGATTTTTGAAATAACATGAAAAAACTTGTAAAGAGCTGGATGCTTACCGAAGATGCGTGCTTGAGACGTGTTGTTGAGGTGTGACGTTTGCTGGTTCACCT
This sequence comes from Bromus sterilis, assembly GCA_950022295.1. Classification (NCBI taxonomy): domain Eukaryota; kingdom Viridiplantae; phylum Streptophyta; class Magnoliopsida; order Poales; family Poaceae; genus Bromus; species Bromus sterilis. The sequence continues at coordinate 295,190,618 of OX465595.1, forward strand.
GACAGGTTGGGACTCCATGTCAAGTGAAAATGAAGTGACTTGACATCTGTTACCCGAAAATTTTGCCCTGCGTGATGATGGCCCTCGTTTTTTGCGCGCGGTGGGCGGTATTAGTGTGCCGGTTGAGTTTTCCATGCTTCTCGGTAATCGTGGGGTCGTGCCACGTCTGCTGGATTCCATGATGAGCGGCGACGATTTGCTTGCTCCGGCTGTCAGTTAAATACCAGAGGGTCTGGTGTGTTTAGGTTTCTACCCAGCCATTGCCTTCTCCTGCCTCTCTTTGTTCTTCCTTCGTTGTTCTTTGCCTCCCGCCTGCCTTTTCGTGCGGCTTGCTGGTTGAGATCCATGTCCAAGCGCCGCCATAGTGCAGCATAGGAGTCGGCGAGGATGACCGGCAGATGGGAGCGCTCCGCTTTTGGAGCTTCAGATATGGATGAGTTGGTGGCCGACGGCGCGGTGGCGCATGATGCCGCCCGGATTCCTGGGGATGAGGAGGTTCCCGCGCCCCCTCCAGATGAGCGGGTATGCTTTCAGAGTTTCTTCCCTCGTGGTTTTGCGATTCCTATCCATCCTTTCCTCTGGGGATTGCTTTGCGCGTATCAGTTGCAACTGCATGATTTGAGTCCCAATGGGACTCTGCACATTGCCTGGTTCATTACGCTCTGTGAGGGTTTTTTGGGGATCTATCCCCATTGGGGTCTCTAGAAGCGTCTCTTCAATGTGAAGAGGACAAATTCTGAATATGCCATTGGGGGCGTGGGTATATCCATTAAGGAAAAATCTACTTATTTTGATCTGGAGAAGTTGGACTCCGTTTTTTCGTGGCAGAGGATTGGTTTTATCTGAAGGACCAGTGCGTTGAGGGTCAGCGGTTTGGTCTGCCTCCTTTCGATCCTGCTGCGCGGGCGGTTAAGCGTTCTTCATGGGCGCATCCTTTGTCTGCTCGCGATTCATCTCTCGTGGAACCGTTTGTGCAGAAGATTACTGGTTTGAAGGATGAATTGACTGGCGGCAGCTTATCTCCGTGTTTGTCAAGAGACGTGTGCAGCCGCTTCAGCATCGGGTGCGTCCCATGTGGCAATATACTGGGACTGATGACTCGACCAGGTGTTCACCCGAGGTGTTTTCCGATGACGACCTTTTGGCCCGGGTTCAGCAAGTCACGAAGTGCACGAGCATTGGGGAGCAGAGTCTTGTTCGTCCTTACTCTGCTGACTTGCCTCTTCCTCAGGTACTTGTCTTAAAATTTTATTTGAACTGCTGACTCGTTCCTATTGATTGCTGATGTTGTTTTGATCTGTAGGGTCACACTCCTTTGTTGAACAATCCGCCGCAGCCTGAGGATGCAGATATACTCGATGAACCTGGTGAGGCTGATGTCGATCCTGTATCTGTGGGTGATGGGGGTGCTTCTGGCGCTGTTACTGTCGAGTCCACGGGTGCTCCACCGTCAGTTGCGGATTACTCTGGGGATTCAAGTCCTCTTCGTGTCAAACGCACTCGCCCTGCGAGTGGTCGTGATGCGGCGGGTGACGGTGAAGATTTGCCCGCGGTCGTACAACCTGTTATGCCGTGTCCTCCTCCTGCTGCCTCGAAGAAACACAGGTTTGGGATATTGCTGCGTCCAGGCTCTGCGCCTGATGGGTTATTCTACATTTCTACTTTGTCATTTCTGGTTTTCATTGCTTTGGCTGGTGTTTTGAAGGTAAGCCGTTTTGTAGGACTGCTCCTGCTCCGGCTGCTTCCTCTGCGAGTGCTGGTGTTGTTGCTGCTCCTTCGACTGATTCTGGGGCGGCGTCTGATCGACTGGCTGGTTCCGCTACTCCTGTGGCTTTGGGTGCGGGGACGGCTCCTGCGACTGTAGGTGTGGAGGGGACTTCTGTGACTGCTCCGTCTGGGGGGTCTGCTTCGGCTGCTACTACTCCTGAGGGTGACTTACCTCCGGATGTCAAACCAGTGATCCCTGAGGAGCACTTTCTTGAGAGGAGGGATCTCTTTGCTAAGGATAAAGCGAAGTTCTTTGATCGCATGGCGAAGCAGGTATGTGATTTCTTTGTCCTTCTATGCTTTGCTATAGTATCTCCCGAGGCTTCATGCGATCACTTGTGGGTGGTTGTAGTCTATGATTTTGGTCTTCCTTTTGTCGGTCTGATACATATTGGGAGCACGGCAGTGCTCCCAATGGGAGTAGCCCCCGAGGCTGCAAGCAATCATTTGTGATTGGTTGTAGTCTTTGGTTTTCTTATTTCCTATGCTTTTTGACTTGGTGTATCTGCTTGGGTGCAGCCTTTATTCCGGATGTGCGAACGTGTGCTGACTGAGACTGATCGGTGGCGACGTGCTCATGACTCGGTCCAAGGGAGCTTGACTGCTATGACACATGAGATCCTAGTTCTTGGTCTTTGTTTATTTTGCTGATTGGTTTTGTCTGATTGGTATTTGTTTCGTATGTCGTAAGAAGGGTGCTGACAAGCGGGCGGAAGCTGCGAAGAAGGAACTTGCTTGGCTTCGGGCTGCTCTGGAGTCCAAGGAAAAGGAACTGCAGGCGCAGCAAGGCGAGCTCGAGCGGTTGTGGCGGTTGGAGGAGCAATTTCTCAAGGTCGAGAGGGTTGAGTGCGAGCGCCTGCAGGACTTGGCGAGCTCGCTAACTGGTTAGTGGACTCTTCCTTTCATCTGTTTTTTGAGGTTTGTTTGCCTCTCCGGTTGCTGGGATTTTAATCTGTGGACTTCTTCTAGGTTCTGCGGGTGTTGGAGCAGTGGATGTTGCTTCTGCCGGTTCAGGTGTTCTACGTGGCTCTGTAGATGCTGTCTTGGGCGCTGCTGTAGCTGTTGGGGATGTCTGTGAGCGGGCTACTACTCTCCTGAAGCTTCTCCATGAGCACATGTTCCCAGATGCGGAGAAGCGTCCTGAGGGTCTTGATTCTCTAGTTGCTGCCTTCGGTCCGGATGGAGATCAGCTGGAGGGCTTGGTTCGTGAGAACGTGGTGAGTGGGCTTGCCACTTCTATTGTTGTTCTTCTGGGCCATGGTCTCCATATTGAGGATTCCATGGTGGATACTTTGCCTGCTTACACGAACGAGCAGAGTGCTCGCGCTACTCGACTGGCCCGCCAGCTGCAAATGGTCGTAGAGGCAAACAATTCTGCAGTCGAGGAGTAGTGTGGTCCTGTTGGTGTTTCGAAAACTTTAAGTTGTAATGTGCCTCCCGCGGGACGGCGGATCTCATTCATGGACCTTCTTTGCTTTCTTGTGCTGCTTGTTGCCTTGTTTCTTTTGACTTGTTTCTCTTTGCGGTAGGCCATCCCGGGCGTTTCTCGAGCTTGGAATTTGCTGAAGGAGGATGCTCGCGAAGGTGCTAACGAGTCCGTTTGTCTGAGGCTGAAAGAGGCCGAACGTGAGATCGTTCGACTGAAAGGTGCTCTTGCGGTCCATCGCTCGAAACGCGAGCGTGCTGAGGCTGTCTTGGATGGCTTGGATTCTTGGATGGTGAAGATGTCTGACCTTCTGAAGGGTGAGTTTGCTTTTTTCTTCGTCCTCTCGGCTGCGCGGGTTCTTTCCTTTGTGCTTTGTGGCTGACCTTTGTTCTTCGTTGCGAAGTGCTTGCTGGGCGTTCTCGCGAGGAAGAGGAGGCAGTACAGTCTGAGTTGCCGCGGTTGGAGGACCCGGTTGTGCAGGAGAGCAATCCTTTCTGGATGGATAGGGAGCGTGCTCGGGTGTTCGCCGTTTTGCGAATGCGGGTTGAGAGGGTACCGCGGGCTCTTGAGTACTGTCGCAGAGTTTTTGGCAGCATTTTTGCTGAGTTTTACCCTTTGGATCCTGTCCCTTCATCTCTTGAGAAGCTTTTTCGGATGTTCTCCTAGCTTGCGGATCTTCGGCGCGTAGTTAATCACCAGATTTATGCAGGTGCTCGCTGTGCTTTTTTCCTTTGTCCATAGTCATTGGCGGGGGTTGATATTATCTTGGCAGCTCGAGGTCCTCCTGGTGGTCGAGCTCAGCCGATGGACGATCATTACGCCGTGGCGGATGAGCCTGCAAATTAAGTCGTGAAGTGGATGGTCGAGGATAATGACCGTCGGTTGGGTGCTCTGTGTAAAGTAAAGTCCGAGCCTGTGGATTATCCTTTGCTTGGCGTTTGTTCCTTTGCTGAGCAATGTTTTGTTGCTGTTCTGTTTTGCTTTACTTTGTTCGTCTGCTGTAAATCAAACTTGCGTGGTATAGGTTTGTCTTGTCGGCTGCTGAGTTTTTGGGCGAGGGATCCCTTCCCGCCGATTTTTAGAGTCGCGTATGCGAAGAACGCCTCGGGGGATGGCTGCTTCGGCAAGCCCCCGAGTGCCACTTTTTTAGAGTCGCGTTTGCGAAGAACGCCTCGGGTGGTGGCTGCTTCGGCGAGCCCCCGAGTGCCAATTTTTTATAGTCGTGTTTGCGAAGAACGCCTCGGGTGGTGGCTGCTTCGGTGAGCCCCCGAGTGCCAATTTTTTTAGAGTCGCGTTTGCGAGGAACGCCTCGGGAGGTGGCTGCTTCGGTGAGCCCCCGAGTGCCAATTTTTTTTAGAGTCGCGTTTGCAAGGAACGCCTCGGGGGGTGGCTGCTTCGGCGAGCCCCCTAGTGCCAATTTTTTAGAGTCGCCTTTGCGAGGAACGTCTCGGGGGGTGGCTGCTTCGGCGAGCCCCCGAGTGCCAATTTTTTAGAGTCGCGTTTGCGAAGAACGCCTCGGGGGGTGGCTGCTTAGGCGAGCCCCCGAGTGCCAATTTTTTATAGTCGCGTTTGCGAAGAACGCCTCGGGGGGTGGCTGCTTCGGCGAGCCCCCGAGTGCCAATTTTTTAGAGTCGCGTTTGCGAAAAAGGCCTCGGGGGGTGGCTGCTTCGGCGAGCCCCCGAGTGCCAATTTTTTAGAGTCGCGTTTGCGAGGAATGCCTCGGGGGGTGGCTGCTTCGGCGAGCCCCCGAGTGCCAATTTTTTAGAGTCGCGTTTGCGAAGAACGCCTCGGGGGGTGGCTGCTTCGGCGAGCCCTCGAGTGCCAATTTTTTTTAGAGTCGCGTCTGCGAAGAACGCCTCGGGGGTGGCTGTTTCGGCGAGCCCCGAGTGCCAATTTTTTAGAGTCGCGTTTGGGAAGAACGCCTCGGCGGTGGCTGCTTCGGCGAGCCCCCGAGTACCGATGAAAATAACTTTTGGAAAAATATTTTCAATATTTCTCCTTTGTTTCTTACACGAGGGGGGGGGGCTGTTGCTTGAAGACAACCCCTTTATTTGGATCTATGGCTTAGTAGCCCTAAGGACGGTAAATTGCTGCGGCTCCCTTTTGCTTCTATGGTAGGGCCTCTTCCTCTGATGCTGTGGCTCCGCTGGCTTGGTGTGCTCCGAAGGTTTCTGATATTTTGTGGTATTCTTTGTCACAACGGTCGAATCTGATGAAGCTGCCGCTGACTGTGATCACTCCTCGTGGGCCTGGCATTTTCATCTTGAGGTAGGGGTAGTGTGGCACTTCCATGAAACGCGGGAAGTCTGGTCGTCCTAGGATGGCGTGGTATTGTGATTTCCAGTTGACCACTTCGAAATCCAATGTCTCTTTGCGGAAGTTGCTCGTGCTGCCAAAAACCACCTCGAGACTTATTTTTCCGAGGGGGTATACTTCTTTCCCTGGAACGATTCCATGAAACGTTGTGCCTGAAGTTTTTAGTGCTGAGTTTTGGATGAGCATTTCTTCAAGGGTTCTGGTGAATATGATGTTGATTCCGCTACCGCCGTCCATGAAGACACGTGACATGTCGTAGTTTCCGATTCTTGCTTCGAGTACTAGTGCGGCGTGTCCTGGGCGCGGGATGGCTGGCGGGTGGTCTTCTCGGGAGAAGGTTAGTTCAGTCTCGGACCCGCGCAGCTATTCTGGGACAACAGGGTGCGAGGAGACTGCGAGGAAAACTTGTCTGGTGATCTGCTTCTGCTGCCTGTTTGATGGTCTTCTTTCTTGTATCATGTAGATCCGGCCGTGCGCTTCTGGGTATTTTTTTCCTCGGGTGTCGTGTTTCGTTCTTGCATTACTGCTACTTGCCTTGTTGGTATTGCAGGCGCAGGCGGTGCGTTGTGGCGATGGTTCCAACTGCTACGCTTGCGAGAGGCTGTGCTGCTGTTGTTGCAGATCGGCTTTTTTCTTCTGAGAGCTCAATGAATCGCCTACAGTTCCTGAGGGTGTGCCCTGATCTGAGCTCTCTGCGCTCGTTTCTGAACCCGTGTATTATGCACGGTCCGTCGAGCTGCTCTTTAGCCGAACAATATGCTCGGGTGTCGTCTTATGGCTGCCTTGTTCTCCAGTCCCGTTTTTGAATTTGGGGTGCTTCTTCTTGGTTGTCCATGTGTTGTATTCTTCTGTCATCGTGATGTGTGCCTTCTTTGTCATCTGGGAAGCCGGCCGCGACCGTGTCGGGTCCTCTGTCGTCGTAGAAGTTGCGCCTCGGGCGTTTTCTTCGTCTGTCGAATCCTCTGTCGCTGGTGTGGTAGTCGTAGTCGCGTTCTGAGCGCGCTGTCTAGATCTCCGATTCGTTCCGTACGCAGTCTTCTCCCTCTGCCCAGTTGTTGGCTTGCTCGAGCAGTCGTGCGAGTGTTCGGACTTTCATCTGCCCGAGCTGCTCCTTGAAGTCTATGCGTTGCAAGCCCCTCCTGAATGCGTCGATTGCACTTTCGTCTGAAATGTCCTCGGCTGAGTTTTTGAGTATGGTCCATCGTTGGATGTATGCTCGCAGGGATTCTCTTGATCCTTGTCTGCAGGCCCTCATCTCTTCGAGTGATGCTGGTCGTTTGTAAGTGGACTTGAAGTTCTCGATGAAGGCACTGCGGAACTGCTTCCAGGAGTCAATTGATCCTCGTGGTAGGTTCTTCAGCCAGTGTCGTGCTGAGTTGTCGAGCATAAGTTGTATGTACTGCATTGCTGTAATATTGGTTCCGCGTTGGAATTTTACCGCCGTTAGGTAGTCGTCGAGCCATGCCTTTGGTTCTTCCAGCCCGTCGTACTTGTGCGTTGTGGAGTTTAGCTTGAAACCTTTCGGCATCCTTGTTTTCCGTATGGACCGTGTGAAGCACAGTGCTCCGAATGGTTCTACGTTCTCGTCGGAAGCTTGCTCGTCTGAGTACTCTTTGCGGGCTTCTTGCCTTCGTCTTCCATGGTTGACTTTGCTTTCTGTTATGTCGTCGCGCGCTTCTCGCCGATTGCTATTGCGTCTGTTGCTGTTGTCTTCGCTGTCGTGGTTTTTGTTTTTGTTTGGGCGCTTGCGCCAGTCGTCGCTGCTGTCGTCATCGGGTGAGCTAGGGTCCCTGTCCGAGGTCTGCTCGCATGGAGCTCGTCTTGCGCCTGCTCTTTTGGGGGCTGAGATGGCGTCTTTCACTATTGTGAGTGCCATCGTCGTGTTGTGATCTAAGCTGCCTTTCTTGCATTTCCGAGCACGAGATAGGAACTCTTGGGCAGTGAACAGGGCTTCGGCTGCGTGAGTTGCTCTTCCTCGTCGTCGTCCTCCTCTAGTTTGAAGTCGTCATCTAGCTTGCGGGCCACCTTCTTCTTGTCCGTGCGTCTCAGATTGCTGAATCTGGATCTTGCTCGGATGGGGGAATCGCAGTCGGAGGAGTCGCTTCTGGGTGATGCCCTGCGGTTATTTCTTGAGTCGATGGTAGCTTTTCCTTGCTTCTCTAATTCTAGGCGTTGCTGTCTTGCTCTCTTGGTGGAGTCACTTGCCAGCTTGTTGTATGCTCTGAGCTCGTCTCGTGATGCATTCTCCGTAGTAGTTTGCCGCGTTTCACTGCGTCCCTTATTCTGGCGATTGCTTCCTTGGACAGGTAGATCTTTTCTACGTGACGCTCCTCTTTCGCCATGCCTGGGGTCTGATGCTTGCTGCTTTCTGGCTCGTCGCTCCTGCGATTGCAATGCTCCGATCTTTGGTATATTTTCTTTGGTATGGTTCCTGGTTCTCCAAGCATGACGGTGACATGGCCAGTGTTGTCAGGATCACTGTCTTTGCTATTCGAGTGGTTGTCCCGGCGATTGCTCGGGTCATCATCTTGGTTTTTGCCATCTGTGGTTGGCTCGTGGATGTCTGCCATGAATACTTGGGACAACTTCTTGAATGTCGTGTTTCTTGCGCGCGCGATGTGCTTCTTCCAGGGACCACTCGAGTAGTCGGGCTGGGGGTCGTGGCTGACTCGCGGAGTCGTCACGCGGGCGGGAGTTGCTTCGATTGTTGATGTAGGATCTGCCATCGCGGGTGCTCGAGCGTGATCCGTGAGACGGAGGGCTCCCCAGTGGTTGATGTAGATTTGATTTGCTCCGAAAATCAGGTTGACTCTAGTGCGCAGGTCGGCGAAAGCTGGTCGAAAGGCCGGGTGGTGAGCCATGAAACCGAGGGATTCGAATAGATCGGAGTCTGCCCGGATCGTAGAGTCGATGAGTGCCGATGAAGTCACTGCCTTGACGAGTGCCGATGATAAGGCCACCGAGATCACGATTCCAACCTACGAAGTTCCCACAGACGGCGCCAATTGACGGGGATCAACCCCGGCAAATCCCATGGTCAGGGACCCTGGGTTAGTCATAGAGATAGGCACAGGTTGGACGATACTCGTCGGCTAACAGGAGAAGCACTTCCTGCTCGATATTATTGCTTGAGGGGGCGATTACAATGGAGGCCAAGGCGAGTTCTCGCAAGGCTAGATGAGTAGATGCTTATTGAGTTGATCTGGACGTCTCCCTCCCAGCCTTTATATACTAGGCTAGGTCTCGGGGGGTCCATGCTAGGTTACATAGGTAGTTTCCTAATTCTAGTCCTGCCTTGTACGCCAAGTTGCACCTTCCATGTTAGTCACGAACTCCTACGTCGGTGCTTGGTTGGGCCAATCGCGGGCCTGTCGTAGCTTCCCAGCGGGCCTTCTGTCTTCACACGCACCAGGTAGTCTCACATGTAGGAGTCGTGGGGTCACCCCCTCGTCAATGTCCTTAGTCCTCTATAGGTACTTAAGGATATTTTTAACTGCTGTCGAGTGAGCCTCTCCAGGATCACTCTGGTACCTGCTCGTCAAACTAAGAGCATGGGACACATCTGGTCTAGTACACAACATGGCATACATAGCAGGACCTTTGGCCGAGGCATAGGGGATTTTATTCATTCTTTCCCTTTCTGTTGCCGTAGTTGGACACTGAGTCGTACTCAATGGCTTACCCTGTAACATGGGCAAAGAACCTTTCTTTGCATCATGCATATTGAATTTCTTCACTATCTTCTCAAGGTATGTAGTTTGACTAAGTGCTATTAAGCGTCTTGATGTATCTCTATAGATCTTAATGCCTAATATGTATGCAGCTTCACCAAGATCTTCCATTGAAAAACTGTTATTCAAATATTCTTTCACACTGTTAAGCAGCTCCACGTCATTCCCAATTAGTAATATGTCATCTACATATAAAATCAGAAATGCAACCGAGCTCCCACTCACTTTCTTGTAAACACAAGCTTCTTTATAATTTTGGACAAATCCAAAACCTTTCATAACCTCATCAAATCGAAGATTCCAACTCCGGGATGCTTGCTTTAGTCCATAGATGGAACGCTGAAGCTTGCACACTTTACCAGCATCCTTAGCATTGAAAAAACCTTGGGGTTGTGCCATGTACAACTCTTCTTCAATATTTCCATTGAGGAATACAGTTTTGGCATCCATCTGCCAAATTTCATAATCGAAATAAGCAGCAATTGCTAGTAGAACCCTAACAGACTTAAGCATCACTACGGGTGAGAAGGTCTCACCGTAGTCAACTCCTTGAATTTGTCGAAAACCTTTTGCAACAAGTCAAGCTTTATGTACAGTAACATTACCGTCAGCGTCTGTTTTCTTCTTGAAAATCCATTTACATTCAACAGCCTTGCGGCTATCAGGAAGGTCAACCAAAGTCCACACTTGGTTTTCTTTCATGGATTCCACTTCAGAGTTCATGGTGTCTTTCCATTTTCCAGAGTCTGGGCTCATCATCGCTTCCTCATAGTTCGTAGGTTCGTCATTGTCTAACAATAAAACATTCATGAGAGGATTACCGTACCACTCAGGAGTAGTACGTAACCTAGTCGACCTACGAATGGGAACTTCGACTGAAGCTTCATGATCATTATCATCAGCTTCTTCCTCTCTAGCTGGTGAAGGCGGCACCAAAAGATCCAAATCTTCTTGTGCTGCGCCACTCTCCAATTCGGGAGAAGGTTCAATAACCTTGTCTAGTTCTATTTTCCTCCCACTCACTCCTTTCGAAAGAAACTTCTTCTCAAGAAAGGATCCGTTCTTAGCAACAAAGACTTTGCCTTTCGGATCTGTGATAGAAGGTATACCCAATAGTTTCCTTAGGGTATCCTATGAAGACGCATTTTTCCGATTTGGGTTCGAGCTTATCAGGTTGTAACCGTTTGACATAAGCCTCGCACCCCCAAATTTTAAGAAACGATAATTTAGGCTTCTTGCCAAAGCACAACTCATATGGTGTCATCTCAACGGATTTAGATGGTGCCCTATTTAAAGTGAATGCAGCTGTCTCTAATGCATAGCCCCAAAATGACATTGGTAGATCGGATAGAGACATCATAGAGCGCACCATATCTAATAAAGTACGATTACAATGCTCAGACACACCATTACGTTGTGGTGTTCCAGGTGGCGTTTGTTGGGAAAAAATTACAGAGTTTTTCAAGTGAATGCCAAACTCGTAATTCAGATATTCCCCTCCGCGATCAGATCGTAGAAATTTGATCTTCTTGTTATGATGATTTTCTACTTCACTCTGAAATTCTTTGAACTTTTCAAATGTTTCAGACTTGTGTTTCATTAAGTAAATATACCCATATCTACTTAAATCATCAGTGAAATTTAGGAAGTAACGATATCCACCACGTGTAGAAATGCTCATTGGTCCACACAAATCAGTATATATGATTTCCAACAAGTCACTCGCCCGTTCCATCGTACCAGAAAACGGGGTCTTAGTCATCTTACCCATGAGGCATGGTTCACATGTGTCAAATCATTCAAAGTCATGCGACTGGAAAATTCCATCAGAATGGAGTTTCTTCATGCGTTTTACACCAATATGACCTAAACGGCAGTGCCACAAGTATGTGGAATTATCATTATTCATTTTTCATCTTTTAGCATCAATATTATGGATGTGTGAAGTACTACTATCGAGATCCAACAAGAATAAAACATTTACGTCGGGTGCATAACAATAAAATATATTACTCATAAAAATAGAACAACCTTTATTCTGTGATTTAAATGAGTAACCGTCTCGCAATAAACAAGATCCAGATATAATGTTCATGCTTAACGCATGCACCAAATAACAATTATTAAGGTTTAAAACTAATCCCGAAGGTAGATGAAGAGGTAACATCCCGACGGCGATGACATCGACCTTCGATCCATTCCCGACGCGCATTCTCACCTCATCCCTCGCCAGTCTCCGTTTATTCTGTAGCTCCTGTTTCGAATTGCAAATATGAGCAACCGAACCAGTATCAAATACCCAGGCACTACTACGAGAACTAGTAAGGTACACATCAATAACATGTATATCAAATATACCTTTGACATTGCCAGCCTTCTTATCCGCCAAGTACTTGGGGAAGTTGCACTTCCATTGAACTTCTCCCTTGCAGTAAAAACACATAGTGTCCGGCTTAGGACCAGCCTTGGGCTTCACAGGCGCGACAACAGGTTTGCCGCCCCGAGCGGTAGCTGACTTGCCACTCTTCTTGAAGTGTCCCTTTTTGGCTTTAGCCTTCTTGAAACTTGTGGTATTATTGACCATCAACACTTGATGTTCTTTCTTGATGTCCACTTCCGCAGATTTCAGCATCGCGAAAAGCTCATTGAGAGTCTTATTCATGCCTTGCATGTTATAGTTCAACACAAAGCCTTTGTAGCTCGGAGGGAGCGACTGCAGCACCCTGTCAGTGATTAACTCATCTGGGATCACACATCCCAGCTAAATTAGGCGCTGGATATAACCTCCCATGGTTACAACATGTTCACCGATAGAGCTCTGCTCCTCCATCTTACATTTATAGAAATTATCAGTGATCTCATATCTCTCAGCGCGAGTCTGAGTCTGAAACATGGTTTTCAGCTCTTCAACCATCTGATAGGCGCCATGATGTTCAAAACATTTTTGGAGATCGGTATCCAGAGATGTAAGGATGGCGCAAAAAACTAAAATGTGGTCATCTTTGCGTGTCTTATATCTGCTTCTGGAGCATCGTCTGCAGGTGGGTCACCTAGCGTGGCATCGAACACATATTGCTTCTTACACCCAGTGAGGATAATCCTTAGGTTGCGGTCCCAGTCAGTGAAGTTTGAACCAGATGATTTTAGTTTTTCTTTCTCAAGGAATGCGCTGAAGTTGAACTGAGCTATGCGGGCCATGATCTACAACATTTTAGCAAAATAAAATTTTAGACTATATTCATGATAATGAGTTCAGTTTAATCAAATTACTAACGAACTCCCACTTAAATCAACATCCCTCATAGTTGTCTAGTGGTACACAATCCAAATCCACTACACCAAGTCCGATCTTCACGAGAGAAGATGTAGTTTCAATGGTGAACATCAAAATGTTGATCATATCATTCATATGACTCGTGTTTAACCTTTTGGTTCATTGCGTTCCGAGGCCATGTCTGTACATGCTAGGCTCGTCAAGTTAACCAAAGTATTTTTTTTCATGTGTAAAACTGGCTTACACCCGTCGTATGTGAACGTAGAGTTTACCACATCCGATCATCACAAGATGCTCCGAAACGACGAACTTTCGCGACGGTGCATACTAAGGGAGAACATGTTTATCTTGATATTTAGTTTGAGGGATCATCTTATAATGCTACCGTCGTGCACACGCAAAATAAGATGCATAAAAGGATAAACATCACATTCATAAATATGTGACATGGTATAGCCCTTTTATTGCGCCTTGATCTCCATCTTGAACGCACCGACATGATATCCATTATGGCACCATGTTGGTCTCCACCTTATGGCATCTTGGTTGTCTACACCACGTTGCATCTACAACTATTGCTAACTCATAGAGATAAAGTAATTCAATTACATGGCGTTTGAAGTTGACACGCAGGTCATACAATAAATAATTACGACAACCATATGGCTCCTGCCGGTTGCCGTACTCATCGACATGCAAGTCGTGAAACATTACAAAACATGATCATCTCATACACCACAAATATATGATATGAATAGTTTGGGCTATACCACATCAGAAGCTCCCCTGCAAAAACAAGTTAGACGACTCTCCCTTATTATTTGCAATTTTACGTGGCTTCTAGGGTTTTTCATAAGAACCGTTCTTACCTACACAAAAAAAACCACAACGTTGATATAACAAATTGCTTGTTAATCTCATAAGAGCCCTCCTTTGTAAATGTGGTTAATACTATGGTAAGAGCGACTGACACTCGCATGCCGCATGTGCAATACATGTTGCACGTCAAGTGCGAAACCTGTCTGAATCCGAAGATTGTAAAGTTGGTCCGGGCCGCTGCATCAAACCATACCGCAAAACCAAAAATACACATGGAAGGGTAGCAACAAGAAGATCAACGCCCACAACTCATTGTGTTCTAACCGTACAAAGCATCTACGCATAGAACCTTGCTCTGATACCACTATAGTAGATTGCGCGATAGAAAAACAAAAATTTCTCTCACATGCGGAAGCAACATCCAAGATCCAATCTAGAAGATGCTAGTAACATGGAGAGTAGATCATCATATCCTCGAAGAACATGCGCGTTGAACGTTTATTTCAACGCAGCTTGGTGAAGTTCGATCTGATCAGCACTGCAAACGAGCAGTACCTCCGGAGGCTTGCACACGTATAGCTCGATGACATCTCCTTCTTCTTGATCCAGCAAGCAAGAGGGAGAAATAGATGGGATCGATTCCAGCAGCACAACGACGTGGTGGTGGATATGGTGAAGAGTTTCCCGCGGGAAGGGCTTCGCCAAGCGATGCACGTGAGGGAGGAGGAGGTGTGGAAGGACTTGGGGATTCTTGGTGAGCCTTTCCCCTCTCTTATATAGGCAAGGAGATTGGAGCCACTTCAATTCCCAAGTGAAAACCCCTCTCTCATTTAAAAGATGGTAACACCTTTCTTTTAAGAGAGGTAACCATCCTATTGAAGGGCTTCCCATTTATTGGCATAAATAACCAAGGAGGGCTGGTCACATGGACTATTGGACCACCCTTGGTTGTCCAAAGCAGGTGGGGCACATAGTGGGACCCTCCGGAACCTTCTATAACATTCCGACACTGCCGAAAAAATCCTAAACTTTTCCGGAACCCTGAAATCAACTTGCCATATATAAATCTTTACCTCTGGACTCTGATTAATAACCAATAGAGGGACCAGGATATCCATAATGACTCCCACGCATTCAACGAAGATCTTTATCTATTGAACCACTATGTCGTGGACTACTATAATCCGTACACAATTTCCTTTGTCACACGATATTTTACTTACCCGAGATTCGATCGTTGGTATCGCTATACCTAGTTCAATCTCGTTACCGGTAAGTACTCTTTACTCGTTCTGTAATACAACAGTCTCTGTGACTAACTCATTAGTTACGTTCTTGCAAGCGTTACCGAATGTGCATTACCGAGTGGGTCCAGAGTATATCTCACCGTCACATGGAGGGACAAATCCCATTCTTGATTCATGTAATTCAACAAGTACTTTCAGAGATACCCGTAAGACATCTTTATGATCACCCTATCACGATGTTATGGTTGATGTCCCCAAAGTATTCTTCTGGTACCCGGGAATAACATAATCTCATGGTCTAAGAAACATGATACTTGACAATAAAAGGAATGACAATATAAATTTAATGAAACGATCAATATTGTTGTGCTTAGGTGGGTCTGTCCATCACGTCATTCTTCTAATGAAATGATCCCATTAATTAATAAACCACTCATGTTCATGGTTAGGAAACCATAACCATCATTAATTAACGAGCTAGTATAGCAGAAGCTTAGTAGGGACGCGGTGTTGTTTATGCAACCACACATGCATTATGTTTACGGTTAATACAATTATAGCATGGAAAATAAACATATATCATGAACATGGAAATATGACAATAACAACTATATTATTGCCTCTAGGGAAGATTTCCAACACTAAGATCCTATGGGTGGCGCATTTTGAAATGCGCCACCCCTAAGGATCCTTAGGGGTGGCGCATTCCTGGTGCGCCACTACCAGTACAAAATATGCGCCACTAAATGTATATTACAGAAAAAAAATCAATTTACAGAAAAGAAAACAAAATACAGAAACAATTACATAAATGGAATCAAAGAAAATATTACATAAATAGAAGCATTCCAGAACTAAAGAAAGCATTACATGTCTTTACATGTATTGAATATAAGGAAAGTTATTACAAGAAATAAAAGAAAACCCTAAAACTGATCTTAGAGTAATGTTTTCTTCACTCCATCTTGATATGTTGATCATTTTGATCGATCTGTTGCAACAAACAAGTGAGTGTGAATGACAATGGCATCAATGACCATATTTATCGTTTAAGCATATAGGAAGATACACACAGCACAACTTAAATAAGAACTGGTCAACTAAACTAGTAGCATAGCCCAAATGATGCATGATACATTTATACAAAGATAGAAACATGTTTGTGTGATAGGGATAAAGTTATTTAGAACAAAAATCATCAATATTGTTTGGAACTAACAATGCTAAGCATGAAACAATGTAGCATGAAATTCACATCAGTCATCATCACTTGTGACTCGGCTCAGGGAATGGGCGGCATCCTTCTTTCATCATGAAAGGCCTTGTGTCATGCAAGGCCTTTAGGCGGGCTTCTATCTCCCCATTGGATGGTGCAATGTTGCAGTGGAAGATCGCCCCCTTCACTTGTACTTCATGACAGATGATAGTCGCCATCTCCCCTTGGATGTGAAAGAACTCCTGCCTAAGATTTGCATCGGCGATTGCCGCCTTCCTTCCGGCCCACGCTTTGATATGAGTTCGCAGCGTAAGGTTGCGATGGTCCTGTACAATCGCCCTCATGTGATGGAGGGCGTAGTAGGCATCCCTCACACTGCCAGCCGGCTGCTTGACGCACGGGAAATGTGTTACATGGTTGAACACGCTCGCGCCAGACTGATGCTTGTTGAACTTGTGTGTAAGACCCGATATGCGGTATTGTTTCATATTTGGATGTTTCCTCCAAAACCTGAGGACGAAGTACATATCGGACCCACCGTGACATGTGACGAAGCCACATGTCTCAGATTTCAACATGATATCGCAACATTACAGCTACAAAGATACAACATCTCATACAATCAGCATACAACTGCCTTAATACGATACATCAGCGGAAGATATATGTCTGAGTACAGACTACAATAAAATTCCTAGTGGCAAAAGAGAAAAGGCATCGCTCCCATAACCACACGGGTCCAGGCCCTCCTCTGGGATCCACCTAACTAGTCGTTGTCGAGTCTCCACGTGAAAAGTCGATCACCATACCTGTTGTCGATCAAGAACCCTGAAAAGAGTTTGGGGGTAGTATCATGAGTACAGAAGTACTCAGCATCCAATTGTAGTGGTCAACTATCCCAGCAAAAGGACCTCATCACTCGTCATTCTAGGATAACTAGTAGTTCACGGTAAGGATGGGTTAAGTGGTGAGGTTACTGCCGCACTAGCATTTATGGAGTGGCTAACGATCTAGAGGGTAAGATAAGACGCCAAGCATTCGATGAGGAATCACCTACAACAAGTCTTGTATCAGCTACTTACGCAAGCATACAAACTATCCTATCCTTGTCCCCCTTCATCACCCGATGAAGAAGAAGCGGTCAAGGCACACACACGTTGATAAGGTTTTAATTATGATTCAGTTGATGTTATCTATGAACAAGACGTAGGTTCCAAGTCGTCCATAACCGTGGACATGGATTCTCGAAAAGATTTAACCCTGCAGGGGTGTACCAACTGCCCATTACAAGGCTCTGCATGTATGAAAAGCTCTCTCATTCGGGCCCGTTAAAGACACTCATTGAAGAGTTGTTCCGAGAGAACTAGACGTCATAATCTCTCTAACTAACAACGAACAAATCTGGGTGGCCCTGGGGGAGTCGACACCCAATCCAAAAGTCGGCCACGCTCTCGGATTGGACTCTTCCGTATGGCCAAGGTCGGGGTTAGCCTCACCTGAACTCCGGGGATTCCGTAGCTCACCAGTGTGGATCAACATAGGAACTCTGTCTCCGCTGGCCCAAGTTGTTTTAAAATCTTCTAGGGGGCCAACCAAGCACACACACGGTTTGCAAATGGTAAATCAGCTTGGGCCACCACTAGAAATGTTTGGAGCTAGGTAGGTAAGAAAAGGGGACCCCATAGCATCCCACACGCGGTTAGGCACGCTCGGTCTTAGAACCAATACCCGAAACTCAGATCCTAGGTGACTCGAATGGAATAAAGCGCCAAGGCGGGATAGCCTGACCTTCCATCCTTTGTTGAATATAGTCAACATCATAATAATCATAGCATCCACAACAATATAATAATGTGATAGCCCAATCCAAGGAGTAACAGGGTAACATTCGTAGCATCCTAAGCATGCATGCTAAGCAGGGGATGAGCAACGAGAAATAGTAAAATAACAATACATGGTTTGCTGGGAGAGGACATGGTTGTATCGGTTTAATAGAGGTTGTAAACATGTGGTAGGATCAAACATCGAACCTAACCTAGACTAGCATTCAGACCGCTGGTGACGAGGGGGTGACCCCACGACTCCTGCATGAAAGGTTACCTGGTGCGTATGAAGACAGAAGGCCCGATGGGAAGCTACGACAAGCCCACGATTGGCCCAACCAGGCACCGACGTAGGAGTCCGCGACTAACATGGAAGGTGCAACTTGGCATACAAGGCAAAGACTAGAACTAGGAAACCATCTCTGTAACCTAGTATGGACTCCCTGCGACCTAGCCTAAAATATAAAGGCTGGGAGGGGAGACGTCCAGGACAACTCAATACGCATCTACTCATCTAGCCTTGCGAGAAATCGCCTTGGCCTCCATTGTAATCACCCCCTCACGCAATAACATCGAGCAGGAAGTGCTTCTCCTGTTAGCCGACGAGTATCGTCCAACCGGTGCCTATCTCTATGACTAACCCAAGGTCCCTGACCATGGGATTTGTCGGGGTTGATCCCCGTCAATTGGCGCCGTCTGTGGGAACTACACAGGTTGGAATCATGATCTCGGTAGTCCCGCCCTCAGCAGATCAAGACTCGAGGACTAGAACCAGATCTAGCCCGCTCGAGGAATTCAAGATCACCACAAGCGTCTCCATCATCTTGTCAAAATCATCTAGCCTGCAGCCGAGCCAAGTCCAGCATCGCTTTCTCACAGAGCGACCATCCGCCCGCAGTCCCGAGGCCTGGGCACGCACCTTTGGTCCTCGAAGCACAGATCGGAGGTTACGACATGGAGAGAGTCTTCATGGACGGAGGCAGCAGTCTAAACATAATCTTCGCCAGCGCCCTACGCAAGATGTTAATCCCACGATCAGTTTGGAAGAAGTCAGGCACCACAATATACAGCGTAGTTCCGGGCGAAGAAGCCACCTCCATCGGAACAATAAAACTTGATGTGATCTTTGGCAGCAAGCGCAACTTCACAAAGCAAGCACTCGAGTTCGAAGTGCTCGACTGGCAGTCGCAGTATCATGCCGTACTCGGGCGACCAGCGTTCGCACAGTTCATGGCGGTTCCACACTAAGCATACCTCAAGCTCAAGATGCCAGGACCCGCAAGAATCATCATAGTCAAAGGAAGCTTCACCAAATCGGACCAGTGCGACCGCGACTTCCACAAAGTCTCCGACACATTTGGCGCCCAACAACAGCTCAAAGAAATAGCCATGGTGACGGACAAAAGCATATTCCCGCTGGCAAGCCGAAGCGAGACAAAAGAATTTGGCCGCGACTTCAGCATCGACAGCGACACAATCACACACCAATTCCACCCAACAGACCCAGAGAAGACGGTTCGCATGTATGCCCACCTTCCAGAAGAGCAAGCAACCGCCCTCATAACCTTCCTTCGCGAAGAGTGGAAAATTTTCGCCTGGTGCCCAGCCGACATGCCCGGGATACCGCAAGAATTCACAGAACACGCACTCCACATCAAGCCAAACACCAAGCCAGTAAAGCAGGCACTGCGACGATTCTCAGAACCCAAGCGCAGAGCAATCGGAGAAGAAGTCTATCGACTACTCGACGCACAGTTCATCCGAGAGACGAAGAAAGCAACATGGATAGGAAACCCAGTCCTAGTCCCCAAAAAGGACACCGAGGTACTGAGGATGTGCGTCGACTATGGTCCCATCAACAAGCACTGCCCAGAAGAAGTCAATCGACTACTCGACAGACAGTTCATCCGAGAGACGAAGAAAGCAACATGGATAGGAAACCCAGTCCTAGTCCCCAAAAAGGACACCGAGGTACTGAGGATGTGCGTCGACTATGGGCCCATCAACAAGCACTGCCCAAAAGACCACTTCCCCCTGCCAAGAATCGATCAGATAATCGACTCCACAGCAGGATGCGACCTCCTCTCCTTCCTCGACGCATACTCAGGATATAAGCAGATCAGGATGAAGGAAGAAGACGAAGAGCACACCTCGTTCATCCCCCCCTACGGAGTATTCTGCTACCAAACAATGCCTTTTGTCCTAAAAAACGAGGGAGCTACGTACCAGCGGATGATGCAAGCCTGTTTGAGAGACCGGATTTGCAGGAACGTCCAGGTCTACATGGACGACATCGTCATCAAAACCTACAGCGCAAACACGCTACTCGACGACCTCCGCGAGACATTCGTGGCCCTCAACAAGTACAGGATCAAGCTCAACTCCATAAAATGTGTGTTCGGCGTCCCAGCCGGAAAACTACTCGGATACATGGTCTCTGCCTGAGGAATCGAAGCAAACCCCGAAAAGGTCCAAGAAATCGCCAAGATGCAAAGGCCAACCAACATTAGAGGAGTACAGCAACTCACAGGAAAGCTCGCAGCACTGAGCTGCTTCATCAGCAGATTGGGAGAAAGGACATTGCCGTTCTACAAGCTGCTGAGGAAGGGAGAAAAATTCGACTGGACCGAGGAAGCAAGAAACGCATTCGGAGACTTAAAGGAAACCCTCTCGACCCCACCAATCTTGGAGGTGCCTAAAGAAAGGGAAAAGTTGTATCTCTACATAGTGGCACGCAGCAGTGTCGTGAGCACAGTACTTGTCGTCGAGCGGGAAGAAGAAGGAAAAATTCAGAGCATCCAAAGACCAATCTACTACCTCAGCACGCTACTCACGAAGCCACAACAGCGGTACCCACACTACCAGAAGCTCCTGCTCGCCATCATCATGACCTCAAGGAAAGTATCGCAGTACTTCGACGAACACTCCATCACAATCGTGAGCAGCGCACCACTCGCGGACATCCTCAACAACCCCGGAGCGACCGGTCGGGTCGCTGAGTGGAACATGGAGCTCAGCCCACGAGACCTGCAGTTCAAACACCCGACAACAATCAAAGCCCAAGTACTCCCAGATTTCCTGGTCGAGTGGGCAGAAGTCCAAACACCAGGTCCCCTAGACCTATCCAACTCATGGACGATGTACTTCGACGGATCCAAAAGACAGCAAGGAGCCGGAGCAGGCGTCGTCCTAGTCTCCCCAAAAGGAACGAAGCTCAAATACATCCTCCAGATCAACTTCAGCAACGCCTCCCACAACGAAGCAGAGTACGAGGCACTAATTCACGGCATGCGCATGGAAAAAACTTGCGGTGCCACTCGCCTATCGATCTATGGCGACTCCAACCTCGTCATCCAGTAAGCGATGAGAGACTGTAACGCAATCGCAGACAACATGGAAGCCTACCAGAAGCTCTATAACACGCTAGAGGGAGGATTCGACGGCTGCGAGTTAAACTACATTCCTAGAGCAAATAACACAGAAGCCGACGAACTTGCGAACATCGGATCGACACGAGGACCAATACCCCCAGGCGTCTTCCTCGAGAGCATCAATCAGAGATCAATAAAAGAAAAGCCAGCGGAACCCAAGGTAGTCGCAGAGGAAGACGACACAAATGAACCAGCACAGATGGCAGCAACGAGCGAAGCTGACGATACAAACAATCAAGCAATCGAAGTTGAAGTACCAGCAGCACTCGAAGACCCAGCCTGGGCAAGGCCCGTCCTTCGATTCCTAGTCGAAGGCACATTACCACAAGACGTCGTAGAAGCACGACGCATCAGTCGACGATCTAAAGCATTCACAGTAATCAACGGAAAACTCTACAAGAGCAGCATCTCTCAGGTCCTCCAAAAGTGTATAGACGAAGAAGACGGCAAAGCCCTACTGCTCGAGATTCATGAATGCACCTGCGGACATCATGCTAGCAGTCGAGCACTCGTGACAAAAGCCTTTCGAGCAGGTTTCTACTGGCAAACCGCTATGAGAAATGCAGAGGACATCGTACGACGTTGCATCGCCTGCCAAAAGTTCGCCAGCAGGCCGCACGCCCCAGCATCGGAACTCAAAACAATACCATTATCATGGCCATTTGCCACATGGTGACTCGACATGGTGGGCCCACTGAAGAAATCATCAAAAGGAGGACGAACACACCTACTAGTCGCGGTGGACAAGTTCACCAAATGGATTGAAGCATTACCAATCACCAGCTCAAAAGCCCTCACGGTAGTCAACTTCATCAAGTCAATCATCTTCAGATTCGGGGTACCACACAACATCATCACAGACAACGGTACAAACTTCACAGCAGCAGAGTTCTAAAACTTCTGTCAGGAGCCGGGCATCAAAATCAACTATGCATCAGTCGCACACCCGCAGTCCAACGGCCAGGTGGAGAAAGCAAACGGCCTAGTATGCGGAGGAATAAAGAAGCGACTCCTAGCACCACTAGAACAAGCCGCAGGCAACTGGGTATAAGAGCTCCCCACAGTTCTATGGAGCCTGCGCACCACCCCAAACAGCTCGACCCAGTACACACCCTTCTTCTTGGTATACGGGGCAGAAGCAGTGCTGCCGCACGACTTAAAATTCGGAGCCCCTAAAATCTCAGGGTACGAAGAGGAAGAGGCAGAAGAAGCACTGCAGAACGACAAAGAAATAACAGACGAAGCTCGGGAAACAGCTATCGCAAGATCTGAAGGATATCAGGACAAATTACGCACATATAAAAGCAGTCGCCTATGGCTCAGAACGTTCAACAAAGGAGACCTTGTGCTACGGATAATAAAGGAAAAAGTGCACAAAGTTGCCCCACAATGGGAAGGGCCGCTCATCATCTCAGAAGTCATCGGAGGAGGAGCATACAGATTGAAGAATCCAAAGACCAATGAGAACATGGGAAATCCATGGAACGTAGCGAACCTACGCCTGTTCTACCCATAGTCCTCTAGGCACTATCAAGACATCGGCAGCAGCACCGATTGGAAACCCATGTAAATTTCGAAGGAATAAAGCAATGTTGCCCAAAGCATCTTACTCAAAAGCACTCGGGGGCTCGAGTCAAAACTCCCCCCGAGAGACGCTATCTTTGCTAAACGCGACTTTTACTTAAAAGCACTCGGGGGCTCGAGTCGAAACTCCCCCCGAGAGACGCTATCTTCGCTAAACGCGACCTTTACTTAAAAGAACTCGGGGGCTCGAGTCGAAACTCCCTCCGAGAGACGTTATCTTCGCTAAACACGACCTTTACTTAAAAGCACTCGGGGGCTCGAGTCGAAACTCCCCCCGAGAGACACTATCTTCGCTAAACGCGACCTTTACTTAAAAGCACTCGAGGGCTCGAGTCGAAACTACCCCCGAGAGATGCTATTCTCGCCAAAAAACGTGAACTTATCTACAAAAGATTGGGAGGAAAGAATGCAAGACTCTCACCAAAAAACAAAAGTTCCGACAAAGAAAATAGCATCGAAAAGCGCACGATTCTTTAGTCTTCACTTGATCGCAGGAGATCACCTAAAGATTCGGGGGCTACTCCCATCGGGAGCGCTGGCGCGCACCCGATCCAAAGTTGGAAAAAATAAAAAAACTGCTACAAACCAGTGAGACAAAAATTCATAAAGCCTGCGCTTGATTCTACAGATCAAACGCAGCCTCGGGGGCTACTCCCATCGGGAGCGCTCGCGCGCACCCGAGAAGAAATTTTCATTGCAAAGGAGCCGAAGACATTCATCTCATTACAAAGGAGTCAAAGACATTCATCTCATTACAAAGGAGTCGAAGACATTCATCTCATTAGAAAGGAGTCTAAGACACTCATATCATTACAAAGGAGCCGAAGACACTCATATCATTATAAAGGAGTCGAAGACATTCATTTTCATTACAAAGAAGTCGAAACGACAGTTGTCACTACAGAAAGACCCACATAACTGCAAGATGTGCTGCGCTCAACTTCTACATGTGTGCTCATGCTGAGATAATTGGCACTTTCGTGCAACAACCCGACGGGAATCACCACAGACAAAGTAGCAACTCAGCCGGTGAAGAAGAAGCTCGCCGTACTCCAGTTCTACAATGTGCCTCGCCTACTGACGCAACCGCTTGACGACCGGCTTGACGTCCAGTTCTTCCTTAGAACTAGAAGAGCAAACACCATTGCCCGAGGGATCAGCCGAAGATGAAGACACAGGAGAAGCAGGCGAACCACCACTCGAGCCATCGAAATCGTCGCTGCTTGTTTCCCCATAGTATGGATCCAGACGGTTGCCACTAGCATCAAATGCGCGGATAATAACAGTATCTTCGCCGTCAAAATGACAACAAAGGCTATCTCCGCCGCACAGATTCAACCGACAAGAAAACGCCCTCCAGCCAAGCCCAAGGAAAATCAAGGATGAACTATCAGTCTCCAGCTCCACCCAAGAAGAAGAACGAGCACATCCGTGAAGACGGAACCAGAAGCCCCTCAAGTTAAGCTCAGAAGCAATGGAGGCAAACGAGAGAGGAAGAGGAATCCGGGCAGCATTCCGGTTAAGAACACGCAAAAGAAAGTCATGGCGCCAAAAACCCTCCTCCATGGAGGAAGAAGATGAAGTCACCAACGTGGTACCATGGCGTCCACCTCGTGAAGAACGAGGCGTGCGGCCACCACGGCCACGGCGACCACGACATCACCCAGCCACACCTCTACCACTCTTGGGAGCCATATGAAGAAGAAGAAGAAGAGAAAGACGCGAATAATGGATGCCAAGGACGGGCAACCACAGGAAGTATTTATAGCGCAATCCAAGGGAAAACCAGGAAAAACACGCGGAAGCTCAGGCGGCGTCATCATTGCATCGACGACCGTTGGGACAGGCGTTACGAATTCCAAGGAAAAGATGCCTTCACACGGTCAGCATTATTTACATGACGCGTCAAATCTCGCCGGTTTCCCATACGAAGCCTTGGAAACCCAACGGGCAACAGGTAGCACGACGTCCAAACCATCATTATGACGGTCCAGAAGACGCGACGGATCAAGAAATCGAACATCATCATAGGTCATCAAACAACATAACAATGCATGTCAACACGACATCTCAAGAGGGACGGATCAAGATACAAAACAGTTGGCCAAAAACCAAAAGATTCCAAAAGCCAGCTATACGTCCAAATTTTCTGACTCCACAAAATTATTACTCCCATCGGGAGTACCTTTATTCGAGTTCGGGTGCTCCCTCACCCCGAAGGAAAAATGTGCTCGAGTGATCACTCGCACCAGGAGAAAAAAAAACATACTCTCAGAGTTCGGGTGCTCCCTTACCCCGAAAGCAGTAAAGTATTCAAGTGACTACTCGCAAAAGAGACTCAGCAATTCAACAAACATGACTTACTCGCGCACTCTACGACATTTCGAGTGGGTTCTTTCTTATTTTCCTCGCCTGAGTTCATTACAACACTCCACGAGTGACTGCTAAAACAACTCACTTGATTGTTTATTCCAAGTGGATGCATCGCTAACCAGGCTCCGTGCCTCTACAAAAACAACTATGCCTGGTGGATGCATCGCTAACCAGGCTCCGTGCCTCTACAAAAACAACTATGCCTGGGCTAAGACACACTGTACCCAGATGCCACGCAAGCTTAGCGTGTATGTATGACCCCGCTGTGCAGAACGGCCGGGCCGGGACTTGCCGCAGAGCAATTTCACTCCCAACCTTTTCCATGCTCTCGCATGATAGAAAGAGCCCGAGCGGATGCGCTCAGGCTATGTGCTTAGACTGGCAACAATTGATCCTATAAGACCTGCAGCGACATGAATTTTCTTGACACCGTCGTTCCAAGTTCATGTCGAGGGACGTGAGCTTGATTGGGCTACTGTGGTATTTGTCACTAGCACAATTCACCAAGGCTCGACCAGTCGAATCCTTGGGCCCTTTCAGCTTAGCAATCCCTCGAAACATATATTGTCATGGCTCAAAACTGCCAGCGACCTGTGGCGATGCCACGCTTGCAAACAATAAAGCGCAGATGAATTTGAGTCCCTGTGCGACTCTTCGAGTCCCCAGGCACTCGAGGGCTACTGGCGAGGGGGTGAACCCACGACTCCTGCATGAAATGTTACCTGGTGCTTATGAAACAGAAGGCCCGCTGGGAAGCTACGACAAGCCCACGACTGGCCCAACCAGGCACCAACGTAGGAGTCCGCAACTAACATGGAAGGTGCAACTTGGCGTACAAGGCAAAGACTAGAACTAGGAAACCATCTTTGTAACCTAGTACGGACTCCCTGCGACCTAGCCTAATATATAAAGACTGGGAGGGGAGACGTCCAGGACAGCTCAATACGCATCTACTCATCTAGCCTTGCGAGAACTCGCCTTGGCCTCTATTGTAATCACCCCCTCACGCAATAATATCGAGCAGTAAGTGCTTCTCCTGTTAGCCGACGAGTATCGTCCAACCTGTGCCTATCTCTATGACTAACCCAGGTTCCCTGACCATGGGATTTGCCGGGGTTGATCCCCGTCAGCTGGTTATAATAGAATGGATCATAAGTAATGTATAATCATTGCCTGTTGATATGTGGGGTTCCAAAGGTGTAGTCGATCGCAAGCTTGCAACTTCTCCAAAGGTCGACGAGCAATCATCTATTCCTATGAAGCAATCAGCCACAAGCAATATCAAGAAGGCAACACGAGTCACAAC
Organism: Bromus sterilis; assembly: GCA_950022295.1. Classification (NCBI taxonomy): domain Eukaryota; kingdom Viridiplantae; phylum Streptophyta; class Magnoliopsida; order Poales; family Poaceae; genus Bromus; species Bromus sterilis. The sequence continues at coordinate 295,216,931 of OX465595.1, forward strand.
AATACGTTACGGGTCTACCGTCAAGAGCGGTTACTAACAAGTTAAGTGAGGTATCAGTCACACACGACGATAACGTACATTTACAATGGTTCAAGTTGTTTAGATACACCACATGAGCAAGGTTTATAACATGTCATATTACTCAAGCATGACATATCACGCAAACACGTCAAGAGGTGAAGCATAAGGTAAACTACCTATGCTAGTCAATTTAAGTGAGGCACAATCCTAAACATGGCATTTCACTAAGTACCCCACAACAAATTAAGTACTTGGTATTGTTCTGTCCTAAACTATATTTTAGGTTGGTTAACAACAGAAAACAATAGCATAAACACAAAGTACATGAAATTCTAGTCAAGCTACATATAAAGAACACACCAAACGGAGTCATGGTTAAAAAGATACAAGCATCACAAGTTATGAGCACAATCTGCCAACAACAGGTAACACACTTAAGAGCAATGCAACAACATGCTACATGTTGCAAACATGCACCAAAATGATATGAATTTACAGTAGACATGACAAGCAAGGCATGGCACTAAAGTTTCATGTTCAGAAGCAACAAGAATAAATAATTATAACCACTGCAAAAAGCTAAATTATGCTACTGGTTTAGGACTTAGTGAAATCAGGAAAACATGGCAAAAGGTTAACAACATGCTTGATAAACAGCAGGGAAAGTAGAATCAAACAACATCCAAAATGATCATGAAATATCTCAACATCAATCTTACATGATGCTCATGAGTTCATACATTACACTTATGCTCAAAAGAGTCATGGACACATATGTAGCAATGATGAAAGAGAGCTATTATAGATTACAGACTTAGTGGAAAACAGGCATCATGGCAAATTGTTATAAACATGTTCTATACACAGTAGCAAAAGTGATGCAAATACTACAACAAGATGACAATAAAAAACAAGGACATGTAGTCTACATGATGCTAAACAATTCATACATGGCACTTGTGGTCAAAAGACCCATGGATGAAAAGATATAAAGCATGCAAAATAGATAAACCATACTCCAGACTTGGCTGTTTTCAGGATAGTTGACAGCAAACAGCAAGTATGCACTTTGGGAGCTCAAGAACTATATGAACAGGAAGGATATCATGGCATAGAAACACATGGCATGAAATTATACATGACAACGAGAACTTGATTATAAGGGAGATAGAGAATATGAAGCATGGATCAACAAGTATAAGACAGTCGTGTAGACAAGTTTATACAAATTGCAACACAGATTATCAGGTACACCACTTTGGAGCAAGATATGAAATAGCTACAGTAGGTCAACATGGCAAAAGAGTGCATCTAATTGAAGTACACATGATGCTTAACAAGTACATGCAAGAATAACTAGCATAGGCATCATGGGTGGGATCCAATGATCAAGAAAACATTGCAAAAAAGTAACAACTTCCAGCAGAAACATTCTGGAGCACACTTCAACTGAGATTTGCACCACCCAAATGACTTCCAATGAATTGATACACTAAATAAAAAAGTTAGAGCACATCACAAACAACAATTTTCCTTTTGGGCGCAACTCCATAAGACCTATAGATCTGCCGCAATTTACGTTGCAAAATGGATAGAAAATAACAGAGAAAAAGGACTTAGAAATTTATAGGGAGGTTCGAGCTCGGGGCTGTTGTCGTGGGAAGGTCACGACAGATGTCCGTAGAGTCGGACTTATCATGGGACCTTTGCTGCGAGGCGAATTCGAGGAGAGAGTCGACATAGACACAGGACTCGGCGATTTACCCAAGTTCGGCCCCATCGATGCGTTAAAGACCTACTCCTTCTTTTTGACTATAAGGGGATCAACTCCTCAATAGGAAGAGTCGATCGTCTCCATTACAGTGATGATGTTTCGCAACCTTAGTCTCTTGGAGATCTAGGTTATAGCGCGAGTTGTCTAATCCTGGCTTGAGGTAAGTTCTGGCTCTGGCTCCCGTGGACCTCAGCATATAAAGGTGACGGGTCCTGGGATTCCTAGAGTCTGACTCCTACACGATGTGGAGTTCTATTCTGTCGGGACCCGGGGTTAGCGTATCAAGACTCGCTACAACACAATCATATGGAGAGCCGAGAACTGTACCCACTTGTCTAAGAAGACAATGCCAAGCACAGAACGTTCTTGGAAAGCATCGAACGTGAGGGGCATCCCATCCGGGCCGGATGATCAACTGAGATGGGTCCTCATCATCCGCACACAATTCTAAATGATATGTGTGGTGAACTCCCATACTCATAGACAAGTCGCCTCAACCATACTATCGATTGTATTATAACCCTTACATAGACTTACTCCAGCCCGATCACTTAGTCGGGGTCTAGGGCGGGCTCGATCATACAACAAAGTGTGCCACATGACAGAGTCAGGAGAAATCGCATCGCGATGCTCCAAGATGCACACATCTAAGGGCCACTTGGTGTATAAAAGACCGTCAGCCAGATCACCACTAAGGTCTGGAAAACCCATACTAAGACATGCATGTTATAATCATACACGCAGCACACATGTCCAGTATGAACAGAAGGTATCATTGCAATTCTCTACGAAGTTTACAACTTTATTGATAACTATTACACAGTGCGCACAGAGATCACGAGATTGTGATCCAACATTACATCAAACATGCAGAAGCAAAGTAGGTCTGAGTACAGACAAGTTTAACAAATGGCTTAGAGAAGCCTTATCTATAAACAAGCCCTTCCACGAGGGAACCAGTCTACTGACTGGGACTACACTAGCTTGGTCTTCAGTCGTCGAGCTCGAGGAAGAAGCCACCTTCGGGGTCAGTGGGTTCATCTAAAACATAGAATAAGCAAACATGAGTAAAAAGTCATACTCAGCAAGACTTACGTAGGAACTATACTACTCATGCACATGTATCAAGGTAAAGGGAGGTGGGTTTCAAAAGCAGAAGTGCCAACTTTGACTTATCTAGTCCTGAACTATGAGTACCAGACTTGAGGTAAGAGGCGTACACGAGTCCACTACATGTCTCCAACAATTACACCACTATGGTGCCTTCCTCGACTTCCCCACAAGAAAGCACGCCATAGCACTCACGCTTATCTTGGCAGGTTTTATAAGTATCCGATTCAAGTTGTCTAATAATCGAGCATAGCTTTCCAAGTAGTCCCTTACCGCGAAGGCGGCTATTCGAATAGTTTATTAACCCTGCAGGGGTGTACTGCTACACACATGAAACGATCCGTTACCGCCGGGATCTCGTCACCCTTCAACCAGGTGTCGGCGAGGATAATTTCCACAACTTTTACCTCACAACCAACTCAAGTACAAAGGAGACGCCTATCTGGGCTGGAGTCCACATCGTGAACCCGGCCGGTTTACCGATGTGGTCCCAGAAGATGTGTGCAGGGTCCCAAGCCGGTCTGAATAGCCGTTCTTCCACTTCGCAGACCGTGCCACAGACCTACCAGGACTCCAAACTGCTGCGAGTCATTGAACTGAGAAGGGGTGAGTTAGTAGGTTGAGCGGGGGTCCATGTGCCCAACATGTGGTAGTACTCTTCGTCTTGGATCACCACACAAGAACTCGGGCTTAAGGCGGTGTTCAACGATACAACCCACTGTGTACTCCTACACGGCCTCTCATCGTGCACCTTGTATTTGGGTAGATTCACCAACACATTTCCACCATCATCAACATGATTTCTACCATCCCGACTCACATAACAGTATCAACATTGTATCACTCTAAGCATGCAATAAGCATTAATAGTTGCAGGGGCCACATGATATCAATCAACTCCTATGTCAGCTAGGATTATGGTTTGCTTAATACTGTGACAAGATGATAAGTCATGCAAAGGATATGGGTTCAACTATGTGGTAGAATCGATAACAAGGTGATCATCCTATTTCATGCATAAGCGAGACTGAGAGGGAAATGGGATTTTATCGACCTGATCAATGGGGGTTTGCTTGCCTTGCTGACGAGGTTCAGTCACGGGGTCTTCAACGAAGGGGGTGATCTCGGGTTCCGGCTCCACCTCTATTCGACAAACAACACAAACATCGAAAAAATAATAAGACAATGCTCAAACACATGAGTTGAAGGTTGAAACTTGATGTATGTGTCACTGTTGTGTGAGTTATTCCAATTTAAAAGGAGTATATTTCAATCGAATTGCAAATTCAAACTCCATTTGATTTATCGATGAATTTCAAATGCATTTCAATCCATGAATGTTCATTTGAAATGGTTGAGCATGAAGTGATGTTGTAAAGGTGAGGTAAAGTCTCTGATGTGTGGATGAAACCATTTAAAAGAAGTGTGTTGCAAAGTCATTTGCAAATTCACTCCAAATTTGAATTAAAAAAGGACCCATATGGACATATGCTTCTGTTCACCCAATTTAAATTGGTCGAACATGAAAACAAAGTGCATATTCATAATCCTTGCATTTTTCTGATAATTGTACATATATTATTTGTCCAATTTGGAGTTAAAATGAATTAATTATGAATTTCCAAATATTTGGTTATTTTCTCGATTTTCTAGAATTAATTTAATTGATTTAACTGGTTTACTGCGTCATGCTTGCGCAAGGATGATGTCAGGGGGGGCTGACCTGTGGGGCCCAATGGTCAGTGTCACAGGGTTTAATCCCTCTGTTTATTTTAAACAGAGGGGGGTTAAGGCCTGGGGGCCCCACCTGTCATTGACCTGGGGTCAACTAACAGGGGGGTTAGCCCCTAATTAAGCGGCCTCGCCGGCGGTTAGCCGCCGGTGACCACTGTACGCGGCGAAGACACGCCGGAACAGTGCTCCCGGCCACGGTTTGGCACGGGGCTGGCACTGGCGTGTGCCTCGTGCACGCCCGCGTCGAGTGGCACGCACTGGTGGGCCAAGAGATGGCCAGGGACTCGTCGGGGTTGAAGAGCGCGGCGGAGGAGCCACTTACCACGGCGGCGCGACGAATCCGGCCACGGGAAGGCGCGCGGGTTAGGGAAAACGAAAGAGGGGCTCACCCCGGTGCTAGCAGAGAAGACGGCGAGGGCGGGAAGGCTGCGGTGGCGAAGGAATTCCTCGCCGGAGTCCCCTGCAACCGGCGGCGAAGACAAAGATTGGGGCGACGGTTCTGGGGGCTCCTCTGCTCAACCGAGAGCACGGGAAGACGAGGAGGACGGCAGGCTTCCTTCTGGACAGGTCAACGCGTCGTCTCGGCGATGTTGGCCGTGGTTGCGCGCGGCGGCAAGCTCCAGCGGCTCTCGGGCTGCGCGAGATTCGAGAGAGGGAGAGGGGGAGAAGCTCTGGAGGAGGGGGGAAAAGGCGCACGGTGTCTCCAGCGTTGTCTTGGCGCGTCTAGGAGGCTCGGGGGGGGGGGGGGGGGCACCTGGAGGCCAGGGCGTCGCGGTGGCGGTCGCCGGCCAGGGCATGCTCGACAGCGAGCTGCTTCGGCTGGCGGGAAGGAAGACGCCAAGGATTGCTGGGCTGGGCCAGGCTTGCTGGGCTGCGGGGCGACAAGTTGGGCCCCTTTGCCCAGGTAAGCCTTTTACTCTTTTATTTTTCCTTTTTGTTTTATTTTTCTGTTATTTGTTTTGCTGTGCTTAAAAAATAGCTAGGAATTTTATTAAATGCTCAAAATTTATATATGGACTTACATGACCAGTAGCTAGTCATTCCAAAGTTTTGAAGATTTTTGAAATTCAAAATATTTGAATTAAAATTCAATTAGGGGTTTTTGATTAATTCCAAGGTCCTGTTTGAATATTTAAAAAATCCATGAGCATGGGATTGCTACCACACCAATTGATATGTGATCACACTCATTTATGGGAGTTTTCAAAAATACAAAAGGAATTTTTGGAGCAATTTTATTTCTGGCCATTTGAATTAAATTCATCTGGGGGGGTTTCTTCTCCCATTTCATTTTCTTTTTGAAATTTTTACATGAATGCATGTTGATGCTAAACCCTAGCAAATACCTAACTTGGGGTTGTGACAACTCGCCCCCACTCAAAAGAATCTCGTCCCGAGATTCAGAAGTCTACGAGAGGAAGGAGGGGTACTCGGCACTAAGACGGTCTTCTCTTTCCCACGTGGATTCTTTCTCGGAATGGTGTGACCATTGCACTTTCAGAAACTTAATCTTCTGACGACGAGTGACACGCTCTGCTGAATCAAGAATACAAACTGGGTATTCTCGATAAGAAAGGTCATCTTGAAGATCAAGCGTTTCATGGTCGACTTCGCGGATGGGGTCCTTGAAGCAACGCTTGAGTTGTGACACATGGAATACATCATGTACTCGGGAAAGGTGCGGGGGTAGTTCAAGTTGGTAGGCAACTTCTCCATGATTAGAAAGAATGCGGAAAGGTCCGATGTAACGTGGGGCCAACTTGCCTTTGATACCGAATCGTTGGGTTCCATTCAGAGGAGTAACCCGAAGGTAAGTCTTCTCATCCAGATTGTAGCTTTCTTGCCTATGATGACGATCATAGTACCTTTTCTGACGAGACTAGGCTGCTTTCAATTGATCACGAACAATGCGAACTTGATTTTCTGCTTCAATGATCATATCCGGTCCAAAGAATTGTCTTTCACCGGTTTCTGACCAGTTTAGGGGTGTTCAAAATCTTCGTCCATAGAGGAGTTCAAAAGGAGCCATGTTCAGACTAGATTGGAAACTATTGTTATAAGCAAATTCGGCGAATGGCAGAGACTTCTCCCAATTCTTTCCGAATGAGATAACACAAGCTCTGAGCATGGCTTCAAGAATTTGGTTAACCCTTTCGACTTGACCGCTAGACTAAGGATGGAAAGCTGTGCTAAAGGAGAGATGAGTTCCCATAGCATTTTGGAAGCTTCCCCAAAATCTAGAGGTGAAAAGGCTACCACGATCAGAATTCATTTCCAAAGGAACACCGTGAAGAGACACAATTCTAGAGACATACAAGTCCTCTAACTGGCTAGCAGTTATAGACTCGCGAACGGGAAGGAAGTGTGCGACTTTGGAAAGTCTATCCACCACAACGAACATGTCATCATTTGCTTTCTGGGTTTCTGGAAAGCCAGTGATGAAATCCATACTGACTTTGTCCCATTTCCACTCTAGAATAGGCAAAGGTTGAAGAGTTTGGTGTTCGGCCTTAATGCGACGACAAACATCACATTCGACAACATACTGAGCAATTTTTCGCTTCATGCTAGTCCACCAAAATCTCTGGCGTAGGCCTCGGTACATCTTTGTGCTACCAGGATGAATCGAAAGGGGTGTGTCATGAGCCTCCTTAAGAAGTAACCTCCTAAGATTATGTTTTCGTGGTACAACCAATCGAGTGCCAAAGAAAACGACACCTTGATCATTTATGGAGAAACATTTAGCAACTCCGCTAGCAATGTTCTTCTTGATCTCTCGAATACCACTATCTCATTTCTGGGAGGCTATGATTTTATCCTCAAGGGTTGGTTTCGCCACCAAGATAGAAAGATAACCATGAGGAACAATCTCAAGATTGAGCTTTCCAAATTCCTCATGAAGAAGTGGTTGACACTGTTGTAACATGAGGTTGTTACAATACGACTTACGACTTAGTGCATCAGCCATGACATTGGCCTTGCCTGGGGTGTAAGAAATTCCTATGTCATAATATTTTATCAACTCAATCCAGCGTCTTTGCCTGAGATTAATATCTGGCTGGGTGAATATGTATTTGAGGCTTTGGTGGTCGGAATAGATTTCACAACGATTACCAAGGAGGTAATGTCGCCAAGTTGTTAGGGCATGAACTACGGCAGCGAGTTCAAGATCATGGGTACGATAGTTCTCTTCATGTGGACGCAACTAGCGTGAAGCATCAGCTACCACATGTCTATCTTGCATAAGTATGCATCCTAACCCTTGCCGTGAAGCATCACAAAAGATCTCGAAATCCTTTTTGGTGTCTGGAGGCGCAAGTACGGGTGCAGAAGTCAATCTTCTTTTTAGCTCTTGAAAGCTTCCTCGCACTTGGGGTCGATTCGAATTTCTTATCTTTCTTGAGGAGTTCAGTCAGGGGCTTTGCAACTTTGGAAAAGTTCTCAACGAAGCGGTGACAATAGCTTGCTAGGCCAAGAAAACTCCTAACTTGCTTAACCGATTCAGGTGGAGTCCAGTCAAGGACAGCCTGAACTCTCTCGGGATTGACAGCAATGCGTTTTTCAGAAATCACGTCGCCTAAGTAGGTCACTTCTGGTAGCCAAAATTCACACTTGGAGAACATGGCATAAAGGCGGTGCTCTCGAAGTTTCATCAATACCAGCCTAAGATGCTCGGCATGTTCTTCTTCGTTGTTCGAGTATATAAGGATGTCATCGAGGTAAACCACGATGAACTTTTCCAAATACTCCATGAAGATCGAGTTCATCATGCGTGAAAAAGTGGTGGGGGCATTGGTTAGACCAAAGGACATGACGGTGTACTCGTAAAGACCATAACGAGTAGTGAAAGCCGTTTTTGGAAAGTCCTCGTTTCGGATTTTGATTTGATGATAGCCTAATCTCAAATCCATCTTGGAGAAGACAGAGGATCCTGCAAGTTGATCATAAAGATCATTGATCTTGGGCAGTGGGTACTTGTTCTTTATCGTCACTAGATTTAGCGGGCGATAGTCTACGCACATCCTTTCTGTTCCATCTTTCTTTGTTATGAACAGAACGGGGCAACCCCATGGCGATGAGCTAGGGCGGATGAAGCCTTTTGCCAACAAAGCTTCAACTTGGATTTTAAGCTCAGCTAAATCACGTGGGGCCATTTTGTATGGGCGTGTGGAAATTGGGACGGTTCCTGGAGCAAGATCTACAATGAATTCTACACATCTGTCAGGAGGCATTCCTGGCAGTTCTTCAGGAAAGACATCCGGGAAGTCATGAACCACCGGAATATCTTCAAGGTCGGGAAGAGGAAGCACATTCAATGTATGCATCTGGATTCTAGAACTGGGTGAGTTGTAGTCAATTGTCTGGCCTGAAGGATGGGTAAGTCTAACTTACTTGGCTTTACAATCAAGTAAAGCATTCTGTCTTGATAACCAATCCATACCTAAGATGACATCAATGTCTGAAGACTTCAGGGCTATAAGAGAAGCAAGGAATACTAAACCCTCAATTGCAATTTGATTTCCATGGCTTACTCTATTAGTTTGCCACTTTGAACCAGGAGTTTGAATGATCATTGGAGAAAACATTTCTTCAAAGGGGAACTCATGACGAAGTGCATAACTCTCCGACATGAATGAATGAGAAGCTCCTGGATCGAAAAGAACGGAGGCGGGAACATGATTGACTGGGAGCGTACCAAGGATGACGTTAGACGTATCAATAGCTTCCTCAACTGAGATTTGGTTCACACAACCACCAACAGTGGCTAAGGACTTTGCTTGCAAGGAGTTGGAGGTTGATTTCTGTGAAGACTTAGCTTTGGAAGACTTGGGTGGGGTGGCATCATGTCTTGGATGAGGATCAACTTTCGCCGACAAAGAACATTTCCGTGCGATGTGGCCAGGCTCACCACACTTGTAGAAAACTCTGGTGTCAGTGGGTGGAGAAAGGATGGCAGGCTCACTACCATAGTGGTTGGGATTCATGTTTGGTGGAGGAGGTTGAGGCACCATGTAGGATGGCCTTGAAAAAAGGTGTGAAGGAATGGCACTAGTTGGAATCCATATCCGGCGTTGCTGAGGGGCCGAACTAGAAGATGGAGAAAACTCACGAGCATGCTTGCGAGACTCTTCGAACACCTCATTTCCATACTTAGCTCTGAAGGACCTATTGACTAAATCCTCAAAGTTGACAAACTCATGAAGATTGAGCACATGACGAATAACAGGGATAAGTCCCTTGCGGAACCTTGCTTGCTTCCTGGGATCAGTGGATATCTCCTCTTGGGCATAACGAGCAAGATGGTTGAACTCAGTCATATACTCGTGGATGGACCTATCTCCCTGAGTTAGATTGAAAAAATCTTCCTTCTTTCTTTCCATCATCTCATCCAGAATGTGGTACCCTCGGAAGGCATCACGAAATTGCTGCCAAGTCACTACGTGACCATCAGGTTGCATTGCAACAGAGTTCTCCCACCATTCACCAGCAGCACCTTCCAGGAAGTATACCGCAAACATCACACGATCATTGGGAGCAACATGCGCCGTCTCAAGCTTAAGCTCGATGGAACGGAGCCAATCATCAGCTTCAAGGGGCTCGGAGGAACATCGAAAAATCGGTGGCTTGAGGAGGATGAAATCCTGAATGCTGACAACCACATTCCGCTGACGAGCGGTATTCTGCTCAATGAGCTCCAGAAGGCGTGTTTGATCACGTCGATTCTGCTCATCTTCCATCATGATTTCCGCAGAAGGCGGTGTAGGAGGATCATCATCACTTCGATTCTGATCACGGTCTCGATTGCGACGAACAGCACTACGAGTTCCACCTGACATCCTGTGTGATAAAAATCAACAATCAGAACAGGTTGTACGATGGAATCAAAGATAAGAGGACATGACTAGGAGGAAAAGATTGTAATGCAAAGGCAAAGATTCCAAGAAACACGGAATAAATCGGGCAGCATAACGGCTACACCGGGATGGAAATTGTAACAACCTTAAGGAGGTTGGACAGAACTTCTCAAGGAAATCAACAACAGGATGAATCTGGACAACCACAACTGTCCTACGCCTACAAGGAAGCAATCAACAAGATGTTCTAGTAAAGATAAAGATGAGCCTAGTCCTATCTTCCCGCAGAAAATATGAGGGTGACTCAGAATTCAGATCGATGAGGGTAAGGAGAAAAAGAAGCCTTACGTTGTTCCCTTCATACACAAGTAACTATATAACTATAGAATGCTAGACTCGACTTCGACCAAGGGTTTGATAATCCTACAAACAGTCCTGCTCTGATACTAAATCTGTCGGGACCTGGGGTATGCGTATGTAATTCCAGTCACAACTCAATCACATGGAGAGCCGAGAGCCGTACCCACTTGTCTAAGCAGACAAGGCCAAGCATAGAACACTCTCGAAAAGCATCGTACGTTAGGGGCATCCCATCCAGGCCGGATGATCAACTGAGATGGGCCCTCATCGCCGTCTCACAAGTATAAATGATTATGGGTGGTGAAATCCCATACTCATAGACAAGTCGCCTCAACCATGTTATCGATTGAATCATAACCCTTACATAAACAAACTCCAGCCCGGTCACTTAGTCGGGGTCTAGGGCGGGCTCGATCATACAACAAAGTGTGCACGTGACAGAGTCACGAGCAATCGCATCGCGATGCCCCAAGCTGCGCACATCTAAGGGCCACTTTGTGTATAAAAGACCGCCAGCCAGATCACAACTAGGGTCTCGAAAACCCATACTAAGACATGCACGTTATAATCATACACGCAGCACACATGTATAGTATGAACAGCAGGTATCATCACATAACTCTACAAAGTACTTCTTTATTGACTTACACATAGAGTATTCAAAGATCACATGTCTGTGATCAACATTACATCATACAACGGAAGAAAATTAGGTCTGAGTATAGACAAGTTTAAAAAATGGCTTAGAGAAGCCTTGTAAACATACATGCCCTTCCACGAGGGACCAGACTGCTGTCTGGGACCATACTAGCTTAGTCAACGTCGAGCTTCAGGAAGGTGTCTCCATCGAGGTCTGGGTTTCCATCTAAAACATAGAATAAGCAAACGTGAGTACAAAGTCGTACTCAGCAAGACTTACATCAGAACTATACTACTCATTCTCAAGAATCAAGGTAAAGGGAGGTGGGGTTTCATCATGCAGAAGTGCCAGCTTTGACTTGGCTAGTCCTGTATTATGAGTACCAGACTTGAGGTAAGAAGCGTACACGAGTCCACTACCAAGTCTCCAACCAATACACCACTATGGATACTTCCTCGACTTCCCCACGAGGAAGCACACCATAGCACTCACGCTTATCTTGCGAGTTTTAGAAGTATCCATTCAAGTTGTCTAATAATCAAGAACAGCTTTCCAAGTAGTCCATGACCACAGACGCGGCTATTCGAATAGTTTTGTTAACCCTGCACGGGTGTACCGCTACACACACATGACCATCAGTTACCGCCAGGTCTCGGCACCATTCAAGGGGTGTCGGTGAGGATGTTCACCACAACACTTCGCCCACAGCTCCGTTCTAGTCCAAGGAGTCAACTGTCTGAGTTCCAAACCCAACTGGAGTTCCGGCCAAGCTTCCAGCCAGGACTCAAACCATGTAGGCACGACTGACAAGCCCACCTCGATGGATGGTTCTCCGCTTGACAAGCCATGTTCTACAAGCCCTACCATGAATGCCACATTTCATTTCCTTTATCTTTCTATGCATATGCCGAATGGAAAAACCGAACTAGGTGTGACTCCTGGACTTGGATCGGGGTGAGTTACTAGGTCGAGAAGGGTCAGTGAGCCCAATGTGTGGTTGTACTCTTTGTCTCGGATTACCATACAAGAACTCGGGCTTAAGGCGGTGTTCAACGAGACAACCCACTTTGTACTCCTACACAGCCTCTCATCGTTCACCTTGTATTAGGGTAGATTCACCAACACAGTTTCACTTTCATCAACACCATGTTCACTATCATCCCGACTCACATCAAAAGCATCCTCATTGTAAACTCTAAGCATGCAATAAGAAGTAACAGTTGCAGGGGCCACATGATATCAATCAACTCCTATGTCAGCTAGGATTGTGGTTTGCTTACTACTGTGACAAGATGATAGGTCATGCATCGGATATGGGTTCAACTATGCGGTAGAATCGATACAAGGTGATCTCTTAAACATGCATAAGCGAGACCGACAGGGAATTGAGATTTTATAGACATGATCAATGGGGTTTTCTTGCCTTGATGACGATACTCGGGTCTTAACGGTGGTCTTCTCCTTCGGGGGTGATCACCGTCTCGGAAGCACTGTTACCGGCCTTTTGCAGAAATCATGTGGCCTAAGTAGGTCACTTCTGGTAGCCAAAATTCACACTTGGAGAATTTAGCATACAGGCGATGCTCTCGAAGTTTCATCAATACCAACCTAAGATGTCCGGCATGTTCTTCTTCGTTCTTCGAGTAGATGAGAATGTCATCAAGAGAAACTACAACAAATTTATCTAACTACTCCATGAAGATCGAATTCATCATGCGCGAGAAAGTGGCGGGGGAATTGGTTAAACCAAAGGACATGACGGTGTACTCGTAAAAAACATAACGAGTAGTGAAAGCCGTTTTTGGAATGTCCTTGTTTCGGATTTTGATTGGATGATAACCTAATCTCAAATCCATCTTGGAGAAGACAAAGGATCCAGCAAGTTGATCATAAAGATCGTTGATCCTGAGCAGTGGGTACTTGTTCTTTATCGTCGCTAGATTTAGCGGACGATAGTCTACGCACATCCTTTCTGTTCCATCTTTCTTCGTTACGAACAGAACGGGGCTACCCCATGGCGATGGGCTAGGACGGATGAAGCCTTTTTCCAACAAAGCTTCAAGTTGGATTTTAAGCTCAGCTAACTTACGTGGGGCCATTTTGTATGGGCATCTAGAAATTGGTGCGGTTCCTGGCATAAGATCCACTATGAACTCTACACATCTGTCGGGTGGCATGCCCGGCTGCTCTTCAGGAAAGACATCTGGGAAGTCACGAACCACCGGAACATCTTCAAGGTCGGGAAGAGGAAGCACATTCAAAGAATGCATCTGGGTTCTTGTTCTTGGTGAGGAATAATCTATTGTCTGACCTGAAGGATGTGTAAGTCTAACTGACTTGGCTTTACAATCAAGAAAAGCATTTTGTCTTGATAACCAATCCATACCAAGGATGACATCAATGTCTGAAGACTTGAGGGCTATGAGTGAAGCAAGGAATACTAAACCCTCAATTGCAATTTGATTACCATGGCTTACTCTATTAGTTTTCCACTTGGAACCAGGAGTTTGAATAATCATTGGGGTGAACATTTCATCAAAGGATATCACATGCCGAAGTGCATAACTCTCCGACATGAATGAGTGAGATGCTCCTGGATCGAAAATGACAGAAGTGGGAACATAATTGACTGGTAGCGTACCAAGAATGATGTCAGAAGTACCATCAGTCTCCTCAGCTGAGATTTGGTTCACATGTCCAGAATTTGCGGAAGTGGAAGGCTTGGCGGTGGAAACCTTCGGGGGTGGCTTGGCATGAACATTGGGTTTCCCTTTGGCATGAGGTGGAGCATTCTGATTGATGGGGCACTCACGAGAGTAGTGACCAGGCTGGCCACACCTGAAGAAGGCTCCAAAGATAGTGCAGGAAGCTGGGTTGTTTTGGTGGAACAAACTGTTAGGAATCCAGATCATGCGCTTCTGAGGGCATGAACTGGAAGAAGGGGCAAGCTCAAGAGCATGCTTGCGAGACTTCTCGAAAACTTCATTGCCATGCTCAGCTCTGAAGGATCTGTTGACTAAATCCTCAAAGGTGGCAAACTCAAGGAGGTTGAGATCATGACGAAGGATGGGGCTAAGTCCCTTGCGGAACCTTGCCTGCTTTCTGGCATCGGTGGTGATCTCATCTTGGGCATAACGAGCAAGACGGTTGAACTCCCTCGCATACTCATGAATGGACATCTCTCCTTGATTCAGATTGCATGACTCTTCCTTCTTGCGCTCCATCAACTCATCCAGAATGTGGTACCCTCGAAAGGCAACACAGAACTCCTGCCAAGTCACTACGTGACCATCTGGCTGCATTGCAACATAGTTCTCCCACCACTGAAGAGCAGCACCTTCCAAGAAGTATACCGCGAAAATAACTCGGTCATCGGGAGCAACATGTGCTGTATCAAGCATACGCTCAATGGAACAGAGCCAATCATCAGCTTCGAGGGGTTCAGAAGAACATCGGAATACCGGTGGCTTGAGGAGCATGAAGTCCTGAATGCTGACCACCACATTACGATGGTGGGCGGTATTCTGCTCGATGAGCTTCAGAAGGCGTTTTTTATCACGTCTATTCCGCTCAGCTTCCATCATGATTTCCGCCGCAGAAGGCGGTGGTGAAGTTTCATCATCATTTCGATTCCGATCACGGTCTCGATTCCGAAGAAGAACACTACGAGTTCCACCTCACATCCTGTGTGATAAAAATCAACAATCAGAACAGGTTGTACGATGAAGGCAAGGATAAAAGGATATGATTTAGGCGGAAAAGATAATGATGCAAAGGCAATGATTCATCGTGACACGGAATAAATCCGGCAGCATAACAACTGTAACTGCAAGAGAAAATAACTTTCTTACAACATAGAAACAACACTTACATACGATGTAAGAAATCAGGAAGAACAACTACTCTAGCAAACAAAACACAACTTTCCTACGGCTACAAGGAAGCAAACAACGAGATGTTCTAGTAAGACATAGATGAGACTAGTCCTATCTTCCCATAGAACAAGATGAGGGTGACTCAGAACTCAGAACGATGAGGGTAAGGAGAAAAAAGAAGCCTTACGTTGTTCCCTTATATACCCAAGCAACTATATAAATATAGAGTGCTAGACTCGACTTCGGCCAAGGCTGATAATCCTACAGTCAGTCCTGCTCCGATACCAAGTCTGTCGGGACCCGGGGTTAGCGTATGCAAGACTCGCTACAACACAATCATATGGAGAGCCGAGAACCGTACCCACTTGTCTAAGCAGACAAGGCCAAGCACAGAACGTTCTCGGAAAGCATCGAACGTGAGGGGCATCCCATCTGGGCCAGACGATCAACTGAGATGGGTCTTCATCGTCCGCACACAAGTCTAAAAGATATGGGTGGTGAACTCCCATACTCATAGACAAGTCGCCTCAACCATACTATCGATTGTATTATAACCCTTACATAGACTTACTCTAGCCCGATCACTTAGTCGGGGTCTAGGGCGGGCTCGATCATACAAAAAATTGTGCCACGTAACAGAGTCACGAGCAATCGCATCGCGATGCCCCAAGATGGGCACATCTAAGGGCCACTTGGTGTATAAAAGACCGCCAGCCAGATCACAACTAAGGTCTCGAAAACCCATAGTAAGACATGCATGTTATAATCATACATGCAGCACACATGTCCAATATGAACAGCAGGTATCATTGCAATTATCTACGAAGTTTACAACTTTATTGATAACTCTTACAGAGTGCACACAGAGATCACGAGACTGTGATCCAACATTACATCAAACATGCGGAAGCAAAGTAGGTCTGAGTACAGACAAGTTTAACAAATGGCTTAGAGAAGCCTTATCTATAAACAAGCCCTTCCACGAGGGAACCAGTCTGCTGACTGGGACTACACTAGCTTGGTCTTCAGTCGTCGAGCTCGAGGAAGAATCCACCTTCGGGGTCAGTGGGTTCATCTAAAACATAGAATAAGCAAACGTGAGTACAAAGTCGTACTCAGCAAGACTTACGTAGGAACTATACTACTCATGCACATGTATCAAGGTAAAGGGAGGTGGGGTTCAAAAGTAGAAGTGCCAGCTTTGACTTAGATAGTCCTTAACTACGATTACCAGACTTGAGGTAATAAGCGTACACGATTCCACTACATGTCTCCAACCAATTACACCACTACAGTGCCTTCCTCGACTTCCCCACGAGAAAGCACGCCATAGCACTCACGCTTATCTTGGCAACTTTTATAAGTATCCGGTTCAAGTTGTCTAATAATCGAGCACAACTTTCCAAGTAATCCTTTACCGTAGACGCTGCTATTCGAATAGTTTATTAACCCTGCAGGGGTGTACTGCTACACACATGAAACGATCAGTTACCGCCTGGATCTCATCACCCTTCAAGCGGGTGTCGGCGAGGATAATTTCCACAACTTTTAACTCACAACCAACTCAATTACAAAGAATACGCCTATCTGGGCTGGAGTCCACATCGTGAACCCGGCCGGTTTACCGATGTGGTCCCAGAAGATTTGTGCAGGGTCCCAAGTCGGTCTAAATAGCCGTTCTTCCACTTCGCGGACCGTGCCACAGACCTACCAGAATTTCGAACTACTGCGACTCATTGAACTGAGAAGGGGTGAGTTAGTAGGTTGAGCGGGGGTCCATGTGCCCAGCATGTGGTAGTACTCTTCGTCTTGGATCACCACACAAGAACTCCGTCTTAAGGCGGTGTTCAACGAGACAACCCACTGTGTACTCCTACACAGCCTCTCATTGTGCACCTTGTATTAGGGTAGATTCACCAACACATTTCCACCATCATCAACATGATTGCTACCATCCCGACTCACATAACAGTATCAACATTGTATCACTCTAAGCATGCAATAAGCAGTAATAGTTGCAGGGGCCACATGATATCAATCAACTCCTATGTTAGCTAGGATTGTGGATTGCTTAATACTGTGACAAGATGATAGGTCATGCAAAGGATATGGGTTCAACTATGCGGTAGAATCGATAACAAGGTGATCATCCTATTTCATGCATAAGCGAGACTGAGAGGGAAATGGGTTTTTATCGACATGATCAATGGGGGTTTGCTTGCCTTGCTGACGAGGTTCAGTCACGGGGTCTTCAACGAAGGGGTGATCTCGGGTTCCGGCTCCACCTCTATTCGACAAACAACACAAGCATCGAAAAAATAATAAGACAATTCTTAAACACATGAGTTGAAGGTTGAAACTTGATGTATGTGTCACTGTTGATGAGTTATTCTAATTTAAAAGGAGTATATTGCAATCGAATTGCAAATTCAAACTCCATTTGATTTATCGATGAATTTCAAATGCATTTCAATCCATGAATGTTCATTTGAAATGGTTGATCATGAAGTGATGTTGTAAAGGGGAGGTAAAGTCTCTGATGTGTGGATGAAACCATTTAAAATAAGTGTGTTGCAAAGTCATCTGCAAATTCACTCCAAATTTTGAATTCAAAAAGGACCCATATGCACATATGCTTCTATTCACCCAATTTAAATTGCTCAAACATGAAAAAAGTGCATATTCATAATCCTTGCATTTTTCTGATAATTTTGCATATATTATTTGTCCAATTTGGAGTTAAAATGAATTAATTATGAATTTCCAAAGATTTGGCTATTTTCTGGATTTTCTGGAATTACTTTAATTGATTTAACTGGTTTACTGCGTCATGCTTGCGCAAGGATGACGTCAGGGGGGGCTGACCTGTGGGGCAAAGTGGTCAGTGTCACAGGGTTTAATCCCTCTGTTTATTTTAAACAGAGGGGGGTTAAGGCCTCGGGGCCCCACCTGTCATTGACCTGGGGTCAACTAACAGGGGGGTTAGCCCCTAATTAAGCGGCCTCGCCGGCGGTTAGCCGCCGGTGACCACTGTACGCGGCGGAGACACGCCGGAATAGTGCTCCCCGCCATGGTTTGGCAATGGGCTGGCACTGGCGTGTGCCTCGTGCACGCCCGCGTCGAGTGGCACACTGGTGGGCCAAGAGATGGCCAGGGATTCGTCGGGGTTGAACAGCGCGGCGGAGGAGCCACTGACAACGGCGGCGCGACGAATCCGGCCACGGGAAGGCGCACGGTATAGGGAAAACGAAAGAGGGGCTCACCCCAGTGCTAGCAGAGAAGACGACGAGGGCGGGAAGGCTGCGGTGGCGAAGGAATTCCTCGCCGGAGTCCCCTGCAACCGGCGGCGAAGACGAAGACTGGGGCGACGGCTCTGGGGGCTCCTCTGCTCAACCGGGAGCACGGGAAGACGAGGAGGACGGCAGGCTTCCTTCTGGACAGGTCGACGACGCGTCGTCTCGGCGATGTTGGCCGTGGTTGCGCACGGCGGCGTGATCCGGCGGCTCTCGGAGTGCGCGAGATTCGCGAGAGGGAGAGGGGGAGAAGCACTTGAGGAGGGGGGAAAAGGCGCACGGTGTCTCCAGCGTCGTCTTGGCGCGTCTAGGAGGCTCGAGGTGAACCTGGAGGCCAGGGCATCGCAGTGGTGGTCGCCGGCCGGGGCATGCTCGACAGCGTGCTGCTTCGGCTGGCGGGGAGGAAGACGTCAAGGAGGGCTGGGCTGGGCGAGGCTTGCTGGGCTGCGGGGCGACAAGTTGGGCCTCTTTTCCCAGGTAAGCCTTTTACTCCTTTCTTTTTCCTTTTTGTTTTATTTTTCTGTTATTTGTTTTGTTGTGCTTAAAAAAATAGCTAGGCATTTTATTAAATGCTCAAAATTTATATATGGACTTACATGACCAGTAGCTAGTCATTCCCAAGTTTTGAACTTTTTTTAAATTCAAAATATTTGAATTCAAATTCAATTAGGGGTTTTTGATTAATTCCAAGGTCCTGTTTGAATATTTGAAAAATCCATGAGCATGGGATTGCTACCACACCACTTGATATGTGATCACACTCATTTATGGGAGTTTTCAAAAATACAAAAGGAATTTTTGGAGAAATTTTATTTCTGGCCATTTGAATTAAATTCATCTGGGGGGGATTTCTTCTCCCATTTCATTTTATTTTTGAAATTTTTACATAATTGCATGTTGATGCTAAACCCTAGAACATACCTAACTTGGGGTTGTGACATATTCTACTTTTACAAGTTTTCTACGTGCTATACAAGGTAATTAGAATTCCTTCTAGGGCTTCAATCTTCACGCCTAGCACGCCAGACTCCTGGCCGGGTCTTCTTTGTGGGCCTTCATATGTATGTCGGCCCAGAGGTTTCTAATGCCGGGTCTATGGGCCTGATCCATCCCCCTGACATTAGCCCCCAGGATTGTTGTGATGCTTCAGTCTTCGCAGCAATCTTCTTTATTTTCTTCATTGCCGCCGACTCTTCATGAATCTAGGCTCGACTTTATGCTTGACGTTGATTGGGAGTTGGAGTCGTCTCTATTCAATCTTTCTTCGATTCCTTTATCCATGAAGTCGGCTCTTCTGGTTGAGTCAGCTATCATCTGATGCTTTACTAGAAGTTGACACAAACTCTTTTTAGCTTTACATCTCCTTTTTCTTGGAGATTTTTCCTTTTGACCTTTGGTCAAAGATCCGATTTAGTTTTTATGATCACACTGCCCGAAACGCCGGTTAGAAGCTAAAAAGGAAGTAGTGGGAATCCATGAGTCTTTCCATAAATGCTATCTACTATGGGTAGTTATCCCATATTATTTATGGCATTAATGGATCCTCCCCATGAATCTACTATAAATATCCCTTGGATAGCTTGATCTTTCAAGCGCATCCATCTTCTTCTTCCTCTTGCTGTTTTCCCCATGGCACCTAAGTTAGAAGCCTCTTCTCCTTTGGCATCCAACGAGCCCGATCCCCGTGCAAGTACTCGAGGTCGACGCCGTGGTCGTGGTCGTGGCCGTGGTAGAGGTCGTGGCTGTGGCAGAGGTAGAGGAAGAAGTACTCGTGCTGCCTCTCCTTCTGAATCTCCCCTTCTTCTCCTGAGAGGAGTGAGTTGTTGGTTCATATCCGAACAATTCGACGCTGGATCAAACTTCCTGAGTCTTTTTCTCTACTTGTGATTGACTCGACGCCTTTGGGTCTTTGGCTCCGATCTAATGGATGTCCTCATGGGCCTGTCTGGGTGATATTAATTTTTTCTAATCATGGCACCATGTTGTTTGAGAAAGGTTGGAAAACTTTTCTTCGTTCCAGGAATATTTCAAGGGGAGACACCATTGTCTTTAAATTTGATGGTGAATATACCTTGTCGGCTAGGATCTTTGACTCGGATGGAGACCGAGCCTGCTGTTGCGTGGAGAGCTCCAGCGATGAAGAACTCCTTAATGAAGAAGAAGCTTCGACAGAGGATGAAGCCGACTCTGAAGAAGATGTCTGAAGCTGTGGGTTTTTCTTTTTGGTAGTAATTTTCTGACTTTGGCTATTGCTTTTAAGGTTGCCTCCTTTGATATAAGACCCAGTTGGTTTAATGAATGAAATTTATGAACCTTCATTGAGTCCATGAGTCCATGAGTCCATGAGTCAGTTTTATTCCTGACTTGAAATGTTAGTCATAGTGGATGAGAGCCGATTGTTGATAATAGTGTATGTATCTGTAGCCCCCTGAGTCAATTCAGAATGGTTTAATATCTGTAATCGACTCATAGGACAGATCGACTTGTAGCCCCCAAGTGTCGGGTTGTCTTTCCTGCAGCAACCTGGGACTTATAATTTCTTGCATATTTTCCGAAGAAATTTTTGAAGTGTTACTCCCCAAGAGTCGGTGTACTCAGCTGGGTGATGTACCGAGACTTTATTTGAGAATAAATCTTGAAGTGTAGTCCTCATAAGTCGGTGTGTGCACCTGTGTGCAGTGCCGAGTCGCATAGGTCTATCTTTTAATCTGCCAAGTCACATAGATATGACACGATGGGTTGTGTTCCCATTTTCCAAATAAGTCGGTGAGAGACGTTTCGACGAATGTCGATATTCATATGTATGGCGAGAGCCGTCCGGACCGAAGTCGACTTTATATGTATGGCGAGAGCCGTCGCGACCGAAGTTGACTTTATATATATATATATGGCGAGAGCCGTTGCGACCGAAGTCGATTATATATATGCAGAAGATGCAACAAAAAAGGTGTATTCCCCATGAGTCGGTATGAGCATCTTTTGTGTCATACCGAATCATAGAGAATTTTTTGAGTTGTAGTCCCCATGAGTCAGTATGAGCATCTTTTGTGTCATACTGAGTCACACAGGTTAATGCTCAAGATATATCTTTTGGATGAAAAAAATGAAAAGAGTATGTGATGATGCTAATGGGTGCAAAAAATAAGGAAAAATATAAAGGCTCGTATAGAAGTTGACTCTGGATTCAACATGCCTCATCTTCTCGTATTTGAGACAGATTATTGGGTTATCTAGTAGTCAGAACTTCTCTGTAAGCCGGCTACATATGACTAGTGCTCTTTGTACTTAAGACTAGACTCGGCAGGCATTGTTGTAAGCCCCCAAGGTATGTAGAATAATCCGGGTACACGTAGATCGTATGAGTTTAAGCTATACAGGCCAAGGCGTGTTATGCCATTTCATGTATATGCCGGGATTTCTTCGGATAAGAGTTGATGAGTGACATCGAGCCCCCCTACTGCCCCTGAATAAGCTTATACACTGTGATTTTTATATATATATGCCGAGTTTTCGGATAAAGAGTCAATGATTGTCATCAAACTCCCCGATTCCCCTGAATAAGAAATATACATGCTCAGTACCAATAGAGGGGTAGATCAAGCCCCCTAGGTCTCTGAGATATAATAATGCAATGTATGCAATGTATGATGCAAAAATTAAATGACATGAAACAAAAAAAAGGTAAAGCGGAATCGATATGGCGAGAGCCGGCGCGACGAAAGTCGACTTAGTTATGTGTGGCGAGGGCCAGTGCGACAAGAGTCGACTTATGTATATTTTGATGGCGAAAGCCAGTGCGACGGATGTCCGTTTATATATATATATATATATATATATATATATATATATATATATTGTGGCGAAAGCCAGTGCGACGTGTGTCGACTTAGTGAAGCGTACAGTAATGTTCCTATTTCTACTCAAGTGTAATATGGACGGAGTTGTGCAATGTTCCACGGCCTGGAGTCTCCTCCATGCTTGTGCGCGTGTCTGCCTTCTCGCGTATATCCACTAGGTAGTAGGATCCGTTGTACAGGTTCTTGCTGACCACAAACGGTCCTTCCCAAGGAGAGGATAACTTGTGCCTTCCATCTCTCTTCTGTATGAGTCAGAGCACTAAATCACCTTCTGGGAAAGTCCGACTTTTGATGCGACGGCTATGGTAGCGTCGTAGATCTTTTTGGTAGATAGCCGACTGAGCTGCAGCCAAATCTCGTTTTTCATCGAGAATATCCAAGGTGTCTTGTCTTGCTTTCTTGTTTTCGGCTTCTACATAAGCAGTGACTCGAGGTGAGTCGTGACGTATGTCACTTGGGCGGACGGCTTCCGCTCCACAGACTAGGAAGAAGGGCGTAAAGCCCGTTGACCTGTTGGGAGTCGTCCGGATGATCCATAGTACTGAGGGTAACTCCTCCTCCAAGCAACCCGGCGTCCTTTTCAAGGGGACAACGAGTCGAGGTTTGATGACTCAGAGAAACTCTTGGTTGGCTCTCTCGGCTTGTCCGTTGGACTGTGGATGTGCCACTCATGCAAGGTCGAGTCGGATGTGCTCGTTCTGGCAGAATCGCTGCATAACCCCTTCTGATAGGTTAGAACCATTATCAGTGATGATGTTGTGGGGGTAGCCGAATTTGTATGTGATCTTTTTCAAGAATTTCAGTGCTGTCGCAGCGTCACATTTGCTGACCGGCTCTGCTTCAAACCATTTGGTGAATTTATCCATTGCCACTAATATGTGGGTATTCTTATTGGATGACCTTTTTGAAGGTCCTACCATATCAAGTCCCCATACTGCAAAGGGCCAGGTGATAGGTATCATCCTGAGTTCTTGAGCCGGCACGTGGGCTTGTTTTGCATAGCGCTGACATCCATCACATTTCTTGACTATGTCCTCTGCATCCGTATGACCTGTGAGCCAGTAGAAGCCGTGTCGAAAGGCTTTAGCTACGAGCGAACGAGAGACGGCATAGTGTCCGCAATCTCCAGAGTGTATTTCGTTGAGGTGGATCTACCTTCTTCTGGACACAATGTTCCAAGTCGACGATTGTGGTGGCTCGCCGGCATGTGCCTTGGAAGTTCTGGATAAATTTTTCCTTGAGATCCGTCCAGGAGGTGAAGGAATTCTCTGGGAGATTTTTGAACCATGTGGGAGCTGGCCCTTGCAACATCATTGTGAGGTAACGGGCGTAGACTCCTTCGTTGGCTGGTAGCATGTCCATGGCTAGGTCATAACTTTCGATCCAAGCTGCCGGGTCCATGTCAGCAGTATAGTTTGCGATCTTGCGTGGGCCCTTGAAATATGATGGAAAGCGTGTATTCCGGAGAGCCGACACTAGGCATCGTTTTCCCACGGACCTGCTGATGAACTCGACGTCTTGATCTTGGGGTGGAAGTTGGACCATCTGCTCGACCCGGCGTTCAGGATGGAAGCTGGATGGTATGTCTTGGATCCTTATCGCCCCCGATGAGTCTAGTGGTGGTGGAGCTCTGTGCTGGCGATGACTGCTCGAGCCGGCCGGAGCCAGTGAATCTGCTTGCCGGCTCATACTTTGATATGGGATTTCATGTAAGTATTGGAATACCTGTGAGTACTGAGGCTGCTGTGTGATTGCAGTTTTGAGCAGATCGAGTGCCCCTCGAGTGGCCTGGTCCACCGGAGTGTCGCCATGTACGGGCACACTGGTGAGGTACCGTGTCGCTGCCACCACGTTTTCCATGGGATTATTGAAATGATCCGCGGGTGTATGGAACCTCTCGTTCCGCGGCGAGGGGACATGTTGCCTTGGTGGCGTGTACCCTGGGGGAGTCGACTGATTCATATCCTGGAATAGCCGCCGGGCCGAGAGGTCAGCAGGAATCCGACTCGTGGGTCCTGCGGGGCGCATGTTGGCGAGACTTAGTTTCTGAGCTTCTATATTTTCTGACTCGTGTCGCAGGCGCCTGGTTTCTTGGGCGGGTTGAGTTTCTCTTTCCACCATTTGTGCGTTCTGGGAGTTAATTTCCCTCTGAATTCTCATCACCTAGGCCTTGAGTCCATTGACCCTGGTTCTCCAGGCTTGCTGGTTTTTAGCAGTCATCGGCGCGGCTAAGGCTTCATCCAAGGCGTTTAGGGCATTTGAGAGGACTTCTGCTCCTGTAAGAACTTCTGGATGTTCCCTATATGGATTAGGGGCCGTGTTGTGAGTTGTCTCCACATTCCGGTTCTGTGCTGCACTTTGAGCCGATTGGATTCCCTGCTCTTCGGTGCCTGCCATGAACACTGTCACGCAATATGGAGGCTCGTATTGTGGAAAGTCGGGGATGTATTCAGCTGTTCCCGTGCCGAGTTTGTTGCTCCCGGCGGATCGGATGGAGCAAGTATCTGAGAAGCTTGTTTCACTGGGGTGTGAGTTAGCGTCAGATGTTTCTCCCGTGGTATCGGGCGTCAGAGACTCGACGAAGCGTGCCGACTCCGGAGATCCAGTGATGAACCCGAAGAAAGAGTGCCTTGAGCCGACATGTTGCCGACTCGAGGTTTCCAGGGGGACTTCAGGATCCGGCTCTGGCTCAGATCCTTCTGTCTTCCCAATGATGATATGAATAGATCCGATCGGGACCCGATAACCGAATTCGACGGAATCGGCGCCGGCTCCTGGTGATTCGTCCGGTCACGAATCCTTCCATGCCTTGTAGAGATCCCCTTAGAATCTCAACACCTGCGAGCGCAGGCCCCACGGTGGGCGCCAACTGTCGTGGGAAGGTCACGGCAGATGTCCGTAGAGTCGGACTTATCATGGGACCTTTGCTGTGAGGCGAATTCGAGGAGAGAGTCGACATAGACACAGGACTCGGAGATTTACCAGGTTTGGCCCCGTCGATGCGGTAAAGACCTACTCCTGCTTTTTGACTATAAGGGGATCAACTCCTCAATAAGAAGAGTCGATCGTCTCGATTACAGTGATGATGTTTCGCATCCTTAGTCTCTTGGAGATCTAGGTTATAGCGTGAGTTGTCTAATCCTGGATTGAGGTAAGTTCTGGCTCTGGCTCCCGTGGACCTCAGCTTATAAAGGTGCCGGGTCCTGGAATTCCTAGAGTCCGACTCCTACACGATGTGGAGTTCTATTCTACTTTTACAAGTTTTCTACGTGCTATACAAGGTAAGTCGAATTCCATCTAGGGCTTCAATCTTCACGCCTGGCAAGCCAGACTCCTGGTCGGGTCTTCTTTGTGGGCCTTCATATGTAAGTCGGCCCGGAGGTTTCTAATGCCGGGTCTATAGGCCTGATCCTTCCCCCCGACAGTTGTGGCTTCCATGATTGACGGATTTGAGCCGTGGGCGGAGGTGGCGGCCAGAGGAGAGGTCGGGAAGGGGCAGGGAAGGCCGGGAACGGAGGAGGATGGTCGGATCCCGCCGAATCTGGGCCATGGCGGCTCCGATGAGGTTGTGGTGGCCGGCGGCCACGAGCTCCGAGCTCGAGCTCGCCATGGCCATGGCGGCTCGGCCAAGGGGCTCGTCCTGCAGAAGAGGGAGAACAGGGTGAGGGCGAGGCATGGGAAGAGGAGAGGAGGAAGGGGCGGCCGGTGGCTGCTCGCCGGCGGCGAGCTTGCCGGAGCCCTACCATGGCTCGCGGGAGGAGGAGGCCAGCTCGGGCGGAGGCTCGGCCCGGGGCGTCCCGGAATGGCCCGGCGACTGGCTGGCTGGGTGGATGCTCTCCTTGGGGGTGATGTGGCACCTCTTGATCCGCAAATCTTCAGATCTGACGGCCAGGGATGGCCAGGGACAAGGGTTTCGATATTTGGAGGCTTTGGGAGGCGGATCTGGGAAATTTGGAGGGGTGGCTGCAAAAATGGACTAAGGGATTTCCTAAAATGAGTGGGAAAGAGTGGTGGTCTATTTACAGGCTGTCCTGGATGGCAGGTTTACACAACCGCCCCCGATTTCTCTCTCGCGCGTCCGACGATTACGTTTCTGACCGCGGGAGTCCATACGACCTCCGATTCGGACGAAACTTCAAACCACACGCTTAACGCGTCGAGCTGATCGATTCTACCTCACTTCGATAACGTTCCGAGAACATTTTTCTGTCACCTAATAAAATAATCCATTTATTAAATAAACGGGATTTTTGTTCTGATGGCGATGGTTGGTCTTGTGGCGGACGTTGCGACGGTGCTCGGGTGAAACCCGGTGTCGCAAAAGGTCATATGCCATGGTGGAAAAGGGTCGGTCACGCATGCCGATACGAGAAGGAGGGGGAAATATAATCACCAATTAATAAATCAGCGAAGCAAATACTGCAAACAATATAGGCAGTCAACAAAGTAACACAACAAACAAAAAAATTAATTAGGGTGGAATTTCCCGGTTGTTACATTGTGCTTCACGATCTTGCCTCCCGCTTCTTTGTAGCCCGCGAGAGCATCATCCAAAACTCTGATGATATACTTGTAATCTTTCTACTTCGCACTCCCCGAGTCTAAATACACTGCATGCGAGTGTTTCAGGGAAAAGCTGTCGGGACCCGGGGTTAGCGCATGCAAGTCCAGTTAAGACATAGTCATATGGAGAGCCGAGAACCGTACCCACTTGTCTAACCAGACAAGGCCAAGTACAGAACGTTCTCAGAGAGCATCGTACGTGAGGGGCATCCCATCCAGGCCGGATGATCAACTGAGATGGGTCCTCATCGTCCGCACACAAGTCAAATGATATGGGTGGTGAACTCCCATATTCAAAGACAAGTCGCCTCAACCATACTATCGACTATCTCATAACTCTTACATAAACTTACTCCAGCCCGATCACTTAGTCGGGGTCTAGGGCGGGCTCGATCATACCACAAAGTGTGCCCGAGACAAAGTCTCGAACAATCGCATCGCGATGCCCCAAGCTGCGCACATCTAAGGTCCACTTGGTGTATGAAAGACCGCCAGCCAGATCACAACTAAGGTCTCGAAAACCCATACAAAGACATGCATGTTATAAACATACACGCAGCACACATGCCTTGTATGAACAGTAGGTATCATTGCAATTCTCTACAAAGTATACAATTTTATTGATAACTCTTATAGAGTGCACACAGAGATCAGAAACATGTGATCCAACATTACAACACAAGCGGAAGCAAAGTATGTCTGAGTACAGACAAGTTTAACAAATGGATTAAGAAGCCTTATTTAAACACATGCCCACCACGAGGGAACCAGTCATCTGACTGGGACTAGACTAGCTTGATCTTCAGTCGTCTAGCTCGATGAAGAAGCCACCTTCGGGGACAGTGGGTTCATCTAAAACATAGATTAAGAAAACGTGAGTACAAAGTCGTACTCAGCAAGACTTACATAGGAGCTATACTACACATTCACATGTATCAAGGTAAAGGTAGGTGGGGTTTCACTTGCAGAAATGCTAGCTTTGACTTGGCTAGTCCTGAACTACGAGTACCAGACTTTGAGGTAAGAAGCGTACACGAGTCCACTACTTTCTCCAACCAATTACACCACTATGGTGCCTTCCTCGACTTCCCCACGAGAAAGCACGCCATAGCACTCACACTTATCTTGGTGTGTTTTAGAAGTATCCAGTTCCAGTTGTCTAATAATCAAGCTAAGCCTTCCAAGCAGTCCATAACCGCGGACGCGGCTATTCGAATAGTTTTGTTAACCCTGCAGGGGTGTACCGCTACACACACATGATCATCATTTACCGCCTTTGATCTCGACACCATTCAAGGGGTGCCAGCGAGGATGCTCACCACAAGTGTTACCTCATAGCCGATCTAGTCTGAGAAAGCCGCCTACCTGGGTTGGCTACCACTATCGTGAACCCGGCCGGTTTACCGAAGTGGACCCAAGTGATGTGTGCGTGGTGCATAAGCCGGTCTCGGGTGAGACGTTCTCTCACTTAGCATCCAGGCAACAAGCCTACCAGAACTCCGAACTATTGCGACATATGGACATCGAAAGGGATGAGTTAGTAAGCTGAGAGGGGTCAGTGAGCCCAATGTGTGGTTGTACTCTTCATCTTGGATCACCACACAAGAACTCGGACTTAGGGCGGTGTTCAACGAGACAACCCACCGTGTACTCCTACACAGCCTCTCATCGTTCACCTTGTATTAGGGTAGATTCACCAATACTTTTCTACCATCAACCTCATCATCACTACCATCCCGACTCACATAACAGTATCATCATGGTATCACTCTAAGCATGCATAAGCAGTAACAATTGCAGGGTCCACATGATATCAATCAACTCCTACAGTTGCTAGGATTGTGGTTTGCCTACTACTGTGACAAATGATAGGTCATGCAAAGGAATGGGTTCATCTATGCGGTAGAAACGTAGCATGGTAATCATCCTATACAATGCATAAGCGAGACATGAGAGGGAAGTGGGATTTTATCGACATGATCAATGGGGGTTTGCTTGCCTTGCTGACGAGGTTCGGTTTCGGGGTCTTCAACGAAGGGGGTAGCCTCCTACTCCGGTTCCAGCTCTACTCGACAAACAACAACAAGGTAGCAAAGTAAATACTATGCAAAATCACATGATGGAAGGTTGAAACTTGATGTATATGCTTTGATGTGAAGCAATTCCATTTAAATGGAGTATATCGCAAATTGAATTGCAAACTTAGCCAAGTTACATGTGACATTGTTTGATCAATTTGAATCATTTTGGAATGTGTATGATATGCCTCTGATGTGTGGTTGAAATGTAGCATGCTGACATGGTTCAAGTTGCAAAAACTTTTGAATTGAATTTGATTTAATTCCATTTAAATAAAATAGCAAATGCTACTGATCCCAATTTAAAATCAACCCAACAAAAGTTTAAAGTTGGATATTTGGATAGCTTATTTTCTCCTGATCATTTTTCATATATTATTTGTCCAATTTCGAGTTAATATGAATTTTCTATGAATTTCCAAAGTTTGGGCTATTTTCTGGATTTTCAGGAATTTCTTTAATTCATTTTAATTTCTGGAAAATCATTTATGGCGTCAGCATAACTTCATGCTGGCGTCAGGGGGCCACTGACTGCTGGGACCCACTGGTCAGCCTCTCACTGTTTAATTAAACGGTTTGAATTAAGTTAACTTAACAGGGGGGAATTAGTGAGGCTGGGCCCACATGTCATAGGCTGTGGGGGGGGGTCATTAGGGGGGTAATTAGCCCGGGGCTAATCTGACAGGCCGGCGGCTTGACGCCGGCGGTCCTGTACGCGGCGGCGCTGCTCGGGATCACGTTCCCGACCACCATGCTAAGCGCCAAGGGCACCAGAAGATGGCCCGCGACGAACCGCATCGCCTGCGCTACTCAGGCGTCGTCGGGGAGGCTCCAGGCGACGTCGTCCTCAACCTCGGCGGCGACCGGAGCTACGGCTTGGAGCCGCACTCGCAAAACAGGCACGGGGAGAGGCAAACGGGGGCTCGTTCGACGCACAAGAACACCAGGATGATGATGCGCGCAATGGTTGGGTCGATGGAGCACTGGGGCGACCTCAACGTCAACCATGGCGGCGACATGCTCCGGTTCTCATGGCAGCTCGTGGTAGAGGACGAAATGGAAGGGGAAACAGAGGGGATCGATGCGCCTGCTCACCACGGTTGCAAAGAACGCGACGGCGAGTTCGGGGGTGCTTTGACGGTCATGAATTCGTCGATGGCGCGCGGTGGCCGGAGGCGAATACGAAAAAGGGGACGTCGGCTACAGAGCTCCGGGGCTCGATTCCTTCTGCCAGAGCATGTAGTCGTCGTCGGGGAGCACGTCGGACACCTTGTCTTGCCCTGAGGAGCTCACTACCCGCGTGGGCTCGGAGCTATGGCGACGGCGGCGCTCGGTGGTCGTCGGGTCTCGCAGTGGGAGAGCACGGGGTGACCTGGGGGAGGGGAGAGTGGATCGTGGAGTCTTCCAGACGTCCACGGAACGCGATAGGGACGAGGGAAAGCAGCTGCGTGGCCGGGCTCGTCGGCGGCGTCGGTGGAGTGCTGCATGCATTCCACCGTGCAGCTTCAGGGCATGGGGAGGAAGATGCCACGGGGGGAGCTGGGCCTGGGCTGTTGCTGGGCTGCGGGGGGGGGGGGGGGTAAGTTGGGCCGCTTCCTCGTAAGCCCCTTTTCCTTTTCTGTTTTCTTTTTCTTTTCTGTAAACTTGTTTTGCTTAGCAAATAAATAGCTAGGCATCTTATTAAATGCTGAAAGTTTTTATATGGCCTCATAATAATATAAACTAGCCACTTATAAAGTTTCAAAATTTTTAAAATTCAAATAATTTGAATCTTAACTCAAATAGGGGTTTTTGATTAATTCCAAGGCACTGTTTGAATATTTGAAAAATCCATGAGCATGGGGTGGGTCCCACATCACTTGATATGTGATCACACTCATTTATAAGACTTTTCAAAATTCTAACATGAATTTTTGGAGAAGATTTTTATCTGGCCTTTTGAATTAATTCAACTGGGGGGTTCCTTCTCCCATTTTGCTTTTGATTTTGATTTCAAAGATTTATTTTGAAATTTTAACATGATGCAAGTGACTTGCTAACCCTAGCACATTACCTAATGGAGGGTTCTGACAAAAGCAGATGAGCACGCGGTCTAGATCCTCATTGCATAATTAAAACAATCCAAAAGGAATGTTAAAAGAGGACAATGCAAAGTTAAGAAAGCATAGATGCTACGGCGGCGAGAGAATGACTTACTTGGGAGGGAGGTCGTGAGAAATAAATACTTTCTCGGGTTCTCTAGCATGAAGTCTCTGATGTACTCCGCCGTGAGAGTCGCGTTCCCGTCGTCCATCAAGATTCTTTCACGCATGTAGAAGGGATGCAATATCGCGACGCTCGGGGTCTGATCTCTCCTCATACTCAAAGCAAGGCTGAGCAAGAATTGACGGATAAGGCTATGGTCCATCCGCTTGAGATGATACAAAATGAAGGTCTCTGAAAACCGCAAGATTATCATATCGACAGGGATATTGTTGATGAAGCCCATGTTGAGTGGCACCTTGGCCATGAAAACCGGGTACGCGCGATTCCTTTCTCGAAGAAGCATTTTCTCTAATGACATAACACTATGATGCACACTCTGCACATATGAAGTTGCAAGCTCGAGCATGTCATTAGGTAGCATCTGCCTATCCGCCACATGGATTTCAAATGAGAGATTCATCTGTCTTGGTGGCCCGTCCTGAGCCCGGATCGGCATCGGAGGTTGGCTGCTCGAAGCGCTCTTCCTTCTTTTCTGTCTCTTCTTATTTTCTGATGCGGTCCTTTATTAGCCTTTATTAGCTCGAAGCACTTCATCAAAGTCACGGGCCTTTATTAGCTCAGTGCCACCTTATGGAGTGCGGACAGGCTGAGAATAGTTCTCCTTGTGGCATCTTCTTGAGGATCGGTGAAGGCGCAAACTGCTAGAGACATCTCCTGAGAAGCAGTGAAGAGACACTTGGAGAAAGCGGGTTTTGCCGCAGGATCAGCTGGATCGCGACCGTCTGCTTCATGCTCGTAGCACGCTTCTTCAACATGAGGAATTAATAAGTCACCATCACCAAACTAAGTGTTAATGAACTGGTCGGCAAGGATATCATCATCAAGATCGTCGTATTCTTGTTGTGCGCCGATGGGATCATGTGGTGCCGGCACAACGACTACCGGTGTTGTCCTTGGTGTGGTGCCCCCCTCCCCCGTCATCAAACGCATTTGGGTCTTCGTCCATAATCATATTTGGCCAAAACAATCATTGAGGACTGCCATCTCGGCCTCATTGTATCCGAGGGGTTGAATGGGAGGTTCAACTCTCTCGTAGCCTGAAATCACGAGAGAGATTTGAACCCTATGCATCCCCGGTGCCATCGGCCTATTGTGCATCATTCGGTTTTGGGGTTGAAGAATTTTACCTTTGGAAACATCCTTCAACTTTCCATCCACGACTTGTAGTAGAATGCATGGAGTGTCCTCCTGCGAAAGAGATATATGAATATAGGGCATCACTGAGATGCCAGTAATAAAAGGCAAGGAGATGAAGTCCTCGTTTGAGCTGTGGACACTTATAGTTACCTTGAGGGCGTCGAGGTCGGCCAATGAAGAGACCCCGCCGACGGCGGGCATGCAAGAGACGGAGGGTGTGCTGCCTCCCGAGGCGTGGGCCTCCCTATTTTCGCTACCTCCTGGTGAATTATTATTATGCCCCGGTCGCTCGATCATGGCTGGAGGAGTCACCATCAGGTTCGGCGCCGCCGCGGTGTTTGCGGCCGGAGTCACCAACAAGGCTGGAGTCGGTGCGGGAGCCACCAATACGGCCGGAGTCGGGACTGCCGCTTCAGTGCCCGAGTTGCTGTCGACCATGCTAGGGACCAATATGGTCCCTTTTCCACCACGCGCTTACCAATTCGCTAGTGACTACATCATATCAGGAAGGAGGGCGCTCATCATCTTCGCCACTTCGTCCTCAACAAGCTGTGGAAGCGCGTTAAATTTCTCCTCCAGTCCGTGAACATAAGCGGCGTCTTTTTCAGTCCTTCTCGCCTTGCGCCCCCTCGAGCCCGAATGATCCGCCGATTTCCCATAATATTCGGACCAATTTAGGTCCGCACCAAAGCCGACCACACGGCCGGCTGACGATGGCTTCGCCGCTACGTTCTCAACCTTCTTGACCTTGTTCATCGCCCTGTTAAAAGCGGTGTCCCACGGGCCGACCGACTTAATAGACGACCTCTGCGATGAAGCCGCGGCGTTGAATTCCTCTTGCTACGGAAAGAATGTGAAACAATTAGAAATTGAACTGCATTAACTAGAATTCAATCGACAAGTCGGTCGCGTGGTAAACTACTTACCACGGCAGTCGTAAACTCCTAAACCTTAGGATCGGTAACTATATTAGAGGTTTCTTTGTCCTTATAGCTCTGGGCCCTCACAAAGAATTAAGTTTGCGTATCACCTTTGTATTTCTCAAAGGGGTTTGGTAGGCCTGCAGCGGCGTACTCGGCATCCTCCTTGTCCCATTTAGGCTTGGATTTTTTGTAACCACCGGCTCCGAGACGGTGGTTACCTATGAGTTGTTCGCGCATCGCCTTGCCCTTTGCACTTGCGGGTCGCGGCCTTGGCTGCCTCGGACTCACACCTAGCCTTGAAAAGGTCATAGGTAGCGTCTAGGTCAAGAAAAATAGAAAAGGTCATGCACGAATTCACAAATTTTTTTGGCATGACCTTTGCTATTTTTCTTAACATGAGAGTGCCCCATTCTCGACCGAAACGGATATTAATCAACATTTTGGGAGAAAGGGGATAGAAAGTTGTCCCTGCACAAAAAAATTGCCTACATATAAGCACAACAATCATATATATAGATATTCAAACATTATTTAAAAAGTAGATAAAATATTCAGACAAAGCACCATGGCACCATTATTGCATGACCAATTTCACTACAAAAAAATACTAGGCATGAAGAATTTTGGTAAAGATTTCATTCTGTTTTTGCATTGAATATAATCAAATGTTCAGTATCTTCCGTTAAAATGAAGTAAATTTTCAGACTTTAGACCAACTATGACATATATATTCACTTTAAGCACTAACTGTTGTAACATATCCAAGACGATTTAATCCAAGATGGAGGCAATGGAGGCAACAGTAAATCCAACATGGGAGTTGAGTCAATCATGATGGAGGATTTCATCCATCCATGCATCACATGCTTAGCTAATTAAGCTGTCTGCGTTTGAATCAGAGAGGCACTTGATGAGCCTGCTTGCTCTAGATTAATCTACTATGTCAGTGTGTGGTAGTTCAGCTTCAATTACAACCTAGCTAGAGCTATACCTGATGCATGAACTTACTAGTTTTCTACTATACAGCTGGTTACTTAGGTGTTTCATTTCAACACCTTGCTTCTTGTCCTCATGCTATATTATTACAGGTCCTGAATTTCTGAAATAAAAACAGAAAAATGCAGAAAGTTTAGGCTGACTTATATGCTCTGTCAAGCACCAATCACATCTACTTGATCCGCGGAATCAATCTAAATTTCATTCGGTTTGCATTGCACATCTCTGAATTCACCCATCTTGCAAGCTCAGAGGCCTAGTATGCGGTATGAAATCTCAGGGACATTGATCGGAGAATCATGTCACATGGGAGTGTTTCAACTAGAAATCTATCCAAACGAATCCATGATTTCTGGCTAAAAGAACCTACTCAAGCATAACAGAGGATGCATGATTCCTTTTCAATTCATCAAAACTGAAAAAAAGAATACCACACTAGAGCTACAAGAACAACCTAGATAGAATCCGCTGCAATTTTAATCGATTCTTGTCACAGTGCAGAGAGAAGCGCGGGGACAGGAGATGGTTGGGGCAGGGGGATCACCAGAGAGTGATGCGTCAAGGTTCTAGGACAGCGGCTCCGGCATTGAGAGGGCGCCTCTGGTATCGAGGGCGGCGGCTCCAACATCGAGGGAGGCGCCTGTGACGTCTAGGGGGCACCTCCGGCGTCGAGGGGGCGGCTCCTTCGTCGAGGGCGGCGGCTTCGGCATCGAGGGTGCGGCTAGGGCTCCGGTGCCGGCAAGGGATGGGGGCGTGGGGGTGGCTCCGGTGGCGGTGGATGGGGCGGCTCCAGCGGCCATGGATGGGGGTGCGGGGGCGGCTCCGGTGGCGGTGAGGGCAGCGGCCGGAGAGCGGGGGCGCGGTTAGGGCTCTGGTGCCGACGAGGTGCGGCAGCGACTGAGAGACGTCGAGGGGAGTGGGGGGAATGGGTACTCTATGCGGGTAGGGGAGGGGGTAGTTGGATATGACAAGTCTTAGGGGTGGCACATTTTGCATAAATGTGCCACCAAGTGGATCCTTATGCGTGGCGCATCTCTGCAAAATGCGTCACTCATAAGGATCTACTAGGTGACGCATTTCTGCAAAATGCGCCACCCTTAAGACTTGCCTATTTTTTTGTTGAATTGAGCTAACTTTATTAAATATCATGCAATTTGCTCTATCGCTACTAAATATCATGTGAATTGATCTACTGGTTGGTGTAAATTTCATTATGTGCTCTAATATTATGTGTAAAATGGGTCTACGCATGACCATCCTTAATTTTCAGAAACCCCGTTGGAAAAACTAAAAATGATTATCAATTACAAAGTGCAGATTAAAACCATGCATACACAAAGTAATCATGAATTACAACATAGTTTCTTAAATTTGGAGCTAACTATCTAGCTAGCGTTTCCTCACGATCTTCTTCTTGCCCTTCTTTGTCGTGGTTGAATAACTTAGGCCCGGGATGATGACCCTCAACTGTAGGGGATCGAGATAGTCTTCGCGGGTAAGATAACCCAATTTATTGATTCGACACAAGGGGATCCAAAGAATATTTATAAGCTTTGACAGTTGAGTTGTCAATTCAACCGCACCAGAAATATACTTTCTTGCAACAAAATATTAATAGCGACTGGTATATGATAGTGGTAGTGGCGACAACGAAAATAAAACAACAAAAGTAAACTTGTAGTAACCAGCAAGATTAAAAATACTGCAGGCTAGGGAGATGGATGGTTGGGTGCTGCTTGGATAAGAGTGAACATGTAATAGATTTTAACACGGGGCAAGGCACACAAAAAAGCAAGGATCATCTAGGCAAATATCAAACATTAGGCATGTATCCCGTAGGTAGTTGTATGTGCTTGCAATAAGAACTTGCACAACATCTTTTGTCTTATGGAGATTAAGGAACTTATGGAGATTAAGGTGCTCATGTCAAAGACCACCGGAACAAAGCAATAAACTCAATGGATACATGAAATCCTCAAATTATGGACCATCCCCTTTGGTGTCCTAAGCTGTCACCTTTGGGATCGCCGGTTTCGGACCATAATAGGTGCCCACAACTCATCGATAGGATCAAGAACATGAATATACTCATGAAAACACAAGTGGTTCGGATCTTAAAACATGGCACTCGGGCCCAAAGTGACAAGCATTAAGAGCAACAAGTTGTATCAAAGATGATAAACACCGAAGTAGACTATAGACAACATGCCGCCAACAATATGACGAACTATTACATGATCAAACTCATCCAATCCCTACCATCCCCTTTGCCTACAGCAGGGAATTACTCACACATTTGAAGAGAAGTCATGGAGGGAGGATGGAGTGGTGATGATGATGACGATGGAGATGATCTCCCCTCTCCGGAGGCCAAATCAGCCTTTAGATTAGCCCTCCCGAAGAAGAATAGAGGCCGGCGGCGGCTCCGCGACGGAAACTTGAGAACGACTTCTGTTCTGGGGTTTTCCCGCCACGGAAATAAATAGGGGCCTCGGTAGGGCACCAGAGGAGGGGGAGTCCTCCAGGCGGCCACCTGGCGCGGCCCGGGGTGGGGCCGCGCCAGCAGGGCGCCTGGAGCCCCTGTGGCCCTCCTATGGCCCCACTTCTGGCTCGTGGAAGCTTCGGGTGCGTGGATTTTTCGTGAATTTTCCTGGAGTTTTCTGAGGCACCTAAAAATCCATTTTCCTGCACACAATAAAACCATACAAGCAGCTCTGCTGAAAACAGCATCAGTCCGGGTTCGTTTAGTTCAAATCATGCAAGAATGAGGTGAAAACAATAGCAAAAGTGTTTGGAAAAGTAGATACGTTTGAGACGTATCAACTCCCCCAAGGTTAGCATATTGCTTGTCCTCAAGCAATTCAGTTGAACGAACTAGACGTGACAAAGAAAACTTTGAGAAACTCTTCTGCTTCATAAGATGTATATAAGCATGTACTACGAAAAGAGTTTAGCAAGTATTGAAACAATGCTATAAGGACAATGCACGAAGCAATCCTTCTTTCAAGTGATCAATCACAAACAACCAAAAGTAAGCAATATGCTGCCGAAAATCAAGACAAGATCACAATGCACATAGCTTGAACATATTAGAGTGGCCTCTCGCTAGCCTCCATGAGTGAAGAAAAACGTAAATGCAGAAACTCCTCTGGAGTTTTAAAGGAGACTAGAACTAATAATTTCAGAACAAGCAATATCACAATCATGCAGAAGATAATGTGGTACTTTGGGACAATGCATGTTACACTAAGTATGACAATTATGCTCGCAATAGTTGGTGCTTTGAAGAAAGAAGGGGAGACTCTCGAACCGTGGATTTTGGTGGAAAGGTTGAAAACCCGTGGTTGGAAGCAAAGAGTAAACAAGTACCAGAGCTCTTGGTTTTGAAAACAGAGATAAAATTCCTTTTGAGAAGTGCAACTTTATTAATGATTTTGAAAACAGTCAACGGTGAATGGTAAAGGTCTCTCAGCATCTCCCATGCCAACCATATTAATGCTTTTTGCTTACACTTTTGTTCCCTTATCCGTCTATCATTTGGCGATCTATGGTACCTTTTATTTTGCCTCAAGTATGGAAGGAAGTTTCTCGTTCCATCTATCATTAGCAGCATTTGGTCCATTTCATTCCATCATCAAGTATGGGGGAGGTGTAACTCTCTTTTTTATATAAATTTGACTAGTTAAAACTTCCGTCAAAATATTTTTGGCTTGGTAGATACTGATTTTCCCTCACCGCACCATGAGCTTGTACGGTTACAACAGGTAAGCTTTTGAATAAGTTTCGAGATGGCACAAGAAAGTCTAAGTTAGGGATGGCTTGTAAATACCATATATAGGAAGGTATGGTGGACTCAAGTGGAATAACTGGTTTTGAAAAAGAGTTTGGATACACAAGCAAAATTCCTCTTAGTGCGAGTGAAGGCTAGCAAAAGACTGGGAAGCGACCAACTAGAGAGCAATAATTGTCATAATCATGGAGACTGAGAAAGCAACATTCAATCGGGCATGAAAGTGATATAACTATTCCGAAATAAAAAGATCATCAAGGCATGATAGACTTTTTAGTCATAAACATATGTGAATATGTGCCAAGTCAATCAAAAAAAATTCTCCGAAGGGAAATACCACTTCTATATTGTAACAGCCCGGGATTTTCACCCAAATTAAAAAAATTGTTTGTTGTATTATTTTGTTTCTTGCTAGAATTGTTTGCAGTTTTTGCTTCGCCAATTTATTAATCGGTGATTATTCTCATCATCTCTTTCTCTTATCGGATGCGTGACCAAACCCTTTTTAACATGACACACGCCCCTTTTTGCGACACCAGGGTTCATCCGAGCACCGTCGCAACTTCCGGCACAAGTGCTGCCATCGCCACCGGAACGAAAACCCCGTTTATTTAACAAATGGATTTTTTTATTGGGCGCGGAAAAAATGTTCTCGGAACGTTATCGAAGTCAGGTAGAATTTACTGGCTCGCCGCGCTGAGCGCGTGGTTCGAGATTTTGTCCAAATCGGAGGTCGTAAGGACTCCCGGCGGTCAGAAACGTGGAGTATCGGACGCACGAGAGAGAAGCCGAGGGCGTTTGTGTAAACTTGCAATCCAGGCCAGCCTATAATTAGACCACCACCTACCCGACCATTTCTAGGGTTTCCCTTAACACAAATTTACATCCACCCCCTGGAAATATCCAAATCTGCCTCCACAACCCCTCCATAGCCGAAACCCTAGCCAGATCCGATCCTGGTCGTCAGATCCAGCCAACGGAGGGCTCACGGCGCGCCATGTCGTCACCCCGATGCTCCCAGCCGACAGCCTCCATCGCTTGGGCCCCACTGGCCCGCCGCCTCCATCGTCCGGGCCCGATTTGGGCCACGACATCCCACGCCTCCGCCACACACGATCTCCTCCCGAGCCGCGCCATGGCCGCCGCCGCCCGCCAACTCCGGCGAGCCGCCCCTCGCGCCCTGTCCGCCCCGTGGTCAGCCCCGCGCCCCTCCTCTCCTTCTCCTTCTTCTCCCCCCACCCCTCGCCTCTCCTTCTTCTCCAAGAGGCCGAAGCCGCCATGGCCATGGCCAACTCGAGCTCGAGCTCGCCTCCACCGGCCGGATCCGGCGAGATCCGGGCCGGATCTCCTTCCCGCTGACCGCCCTCCTCCGGATCCACCGATCCCCGTCTGGCTGAGAGCCTCCCCGGTCACCACACGTTCACTCCGGCGAGGTCCGGCCAGCTCCAGCCCGTCATTGACCCGAGTTTGACCCCCCTGTAAATTTCCAAGTCCCAAATTATTTTGCTTAAGTGCCTTCTTGCAAAGTGTTTTCCCGTTAGCTCGTAGATCGGAGTGGCATGATTATTTTTTTGGACTGTTGTGCTCTCCGTGCTCTAGATGGTAGTATAATTATTTATCATTTTTGGATTGATTGGCATGTATAAATCCTCTGTTGAAGTGTGCACCAGAATGTTTACTGCTGCTATTGTTATTTTCTTCCAAGTTTGTTTGATGATTGTGTCATATCCATGAGCCTATGCTATTGATTCTTTCTTGTATGTGTTAAGCATCACGTTTAATTCAATTTGATGCATTCTTTTGTCATGTTTTCCTGTTGTAACTATTTTATATCTTGCTCCAAAGTGGTGACCCTGATAACATGTGCTGCTGTTTGCATAAAGTTGCTACTTTGATGCCTTATAGTTAGTGATCCATGCATCATATGCATTAGCTCCAATGAAATTATTTGCTCTTTGTTATGTGTACTTTGTGTCGGGATCTGGGGTTTGCGTATGTAATTCCTGTTACAACACAATCATATGGAGAGCAGAGAGCCGTACCCACTTGTCTAAGCAGACAAGGCCAAGCACAGAACACTCTCGGAAAGCATCAAACGTGAGGGGCATCCCATCCAGGCCGGATGATCAACTGAGATAGGTCCTCATCGTCCGCTCACAAGTCCAAATGATTATGGGTGGTGAAATCCCATACTCAAAGACAAGTCCCCTCAACCACATTCTCGATTGAATTATAACACATACATAAACAGACTCCAGCCCGATCACTTAGTCGGGGTCTCGGGCGGGCTCAATCATACAACAAAGTGTGCCACGTGACAGAGTCACGAGCAATGGCATCGCGATGCCCCAAGCTGCGCACATCTAAGGGCCACTTGGTGTATAAAAGACCGCCGGCAAGAACTCAACTAAGATATCGAACCCCACACTAAGACATGCACGTTATAATCATACACGCAGCATACATGTCCAGTGTAAACAGCAGGTAATCACAACATGAACTCTACAAACTCATAGTCTTTATAACTTCTGCTAGACAGAGCAGACTAGTAGTTGTATTACAAGCAGAGATCACATGACTGTGATCCAACATTACATCAAAAATCAACGGAAGAAAATTATGTCTTAGTAAAGACAAGTTTAACAAATGGCTTAAGAAGCCTGAAAGAATATACAACGACCCTCCAAAGGGCACAGGCTGTTGTCTGGAACTATACGACTTAGTCCACCTCGAGCTTGTGGTAGAGGCCACCATCAGGGTCAGTGGTCTCGTCTCTAAAACATAGAATAAGAAAACATGAGTACAAAAACCTACTCAGCATGACTTACATAGGAACTATACTACTCATGCACATGTATCAAGGCAAAGGGAGGTGGGTTTCAATGCATAAGTGCATCTTTGACTTGGCTAGTCCTGTACTACGATTACCAGAAAGAAGTAAGGAGCATACACGAGTCCAAGTACCAAGTCTCCAACCAATACACCACTATGGATACTTCCTCGACTTCACGGCGAGGAAGAACGCCATAACACTCGCACTTATCTTGGCAATTTTAGAGTAACCATTGAAGTTGTCTATGATCAATTAAAGGTCTCCAAGTAGTCCATAACCGCGGACACGGCTATTCGAATAGTTCATTAACCCTGTAGAGGTGTACTTCTACACACACGCACCCATCAGTTACCGCGTGGGAGTGGACCCTTCAAACGAGTACCGGCGAGGATGTTGCCACGACACTTCACTCAGAGCACCATCTCTAGTCCTAGGGAGTCGTCTATTTGAGTTGGGACCGCGATCCGAATCCGACCGATTTTTCCGATGCGTACTCAAACGTTGTGTGACCGCCATCAAGCTCAACTCAATCATGATCACTTGATTTAACGTGCCCACAACCTACGTCCACCACTTACCTTGGTGTACCTGCTTGAGATCGTTTAAAGTTCAAACTACTTGCGAATCCTGGACTTGGTCCGGGGTGAGGTACTAGGCCGAGAGGGGTCAGTGAGCCCAATGTGTGGTCATAATCTTAGTCTTGGATAACAACACAAGAAATCGGGCTTAAGGCGGTGTTCAACGATACAACCCACTGTGTACTCCTACACATCCTCTCATCTTTCACCTTGTTTAGGTCAAATTCACCAACACGTTACCACCATCATTCCCATGATCACTACCATCCCGACTCACATCAAAGTAACCTCATTGTAAACTCCAAGCATGCAATAAGCTGTAACAGTTGCAGGGGCCATATGATCAAAATTCAACTCCTAGATCTGATAGGATTGTGGTTTGCTTACTACTGTGACAAAATGATAGGTCATGCAAAGGAATAGGTTCAACTAGCGGTAGAACGTATCATGGTGACATCCTAAACATGCATCAGCGAGAATGAGATGGAACGGGATTTTATCGACATGATCAAAGAGGGGGTGCTTTCTTTGCTGACGATCACGAAGTTTTACTCTTCTGACGTGAGGTTGAACTCGTCTCCGAGATCAACTCTACCGAGAAGATGCAATCACCGAAGCACTAGAAGTAAAGCACACAATCAAAATATTGCAATGCACATTCAATATGGCATGATATGATGAAGATCATGGTTGTGTTGTGCTCCTTATGTTCATATGAAGTGTATTGTATGGCAAGGGTTTAAGTTGGAATGATCAAAGCATTTTATTTGATTTAATTCCATTTAAGCCATATAGCAAAAGCTACTGGTTCCATATTGTAATCAAATCAAACATGAATGGAAGTTGCATATTTGGATAGAGAATTTTCTCCTGGTCATTTTTATATTTACTGTTTAAAAGATATTCAACTTCAAAGTTTTGAATATTTCTACCACTTTTTGGATTTACTGGATTAATTTAAATTGGAAATGATTTACTCCGTCAGCACCACGTCATGCTGACGCCATCTGTGTTGGCCGGTCCAACTGACCGGTGGGGCCCTTTGTTCAGTGACTGGGGTTAACAGTGGGTTAATTTGAATTAAACATGTTTAATTAGTGGGCCTGGGGCCCACTGTCTTAGGGTTTAGGGGGGATTAGCAGGGAAATTAGGCCGTAATGGCCGGCTTGACGCCGGTGGCCTCTGTAGACGGCGGCATGTCTCCGGAACAGGGTTCCCGGCCACGGGAGGGCACGGGGAAGGCACGGGCGTGTGCGCCGTGCTCACGCGCATCGAGTGGTGCAGGCGGGGGTCTCAAGGGAGCACCAGGGCGACGGAGGCATCGAGCCCGCGGCGGCCGGAGCTGCTGTCCTCGACGGGACGGCGAGGCACGGTGCGGGGAGGAGCAAGGGGAGGTGGAGAACGACCGCAAAGCTCACCTGAGCGCGATGCTGAGCACGGCAAGGCCTGGGAGGGGTTGATGGAGGAGCAATTGCTCGTCGGAGTCACGGCGGCCGGTGGCAAAGTGGTGAAGCAGGCGACGTCTCTGGGGCTGGTTGGCTCGATTCGGAGCGTGGGGTGACGAAGACAGGCACGGGGAGTCGCCTGGACATGGTTGCTCGGCGGCCCGTCGCTGTTGGCCACCCAAGCGCACGGGCTCACTCCGGCGAGCTCTCGGGGGCGCTAGGGTTTTCGAGGGAGAGAGGCAGGGGGCGACCAGAGAAAGAAGAGAAAGGTGTGGGGCGTCTCTAGGCAGCTCTAGGAGGGAGGAGGTGGAGCGAGGGGAAGCAGGAGGTGGCCGGCGGTGAGCTGCATGCTCTCCAGCGAGCAGCATCGGGGCCAGGGGAGGAAGAAGACCGAGAAGTGGCTGGCCTGGGCCAGGTGGGATGAGAAGGTAAGCCAGGTGAGTGGGTAAGTCCCCTTTTTCTTTTGTTTCTTTTTATTTTCTTTTCTGTATTGTTTATTTCATTTTGATTTTTCAACCCAAAACATTTTATAAAATTCTAAAATCTTTTATGTGAGGTAATGAGAC
The DNA here is from genome assembly GCA_950022295.1 of Bromus sterilis. NCBI lineage: Eukaryota > Viridiplantae > Streptophyta > Magnoliopsida > Poales > Poaceae > Bromus > Bromus sterilis. Next base: position 295,260,624 of record OX465595.1, read on the forward strand.
ATATATAAGTCCACTCACAAAGTTTCAGAATTATTGAAATTATATTTAAATAATTCCAATGGAAAATTCAATAATTATTTAATTTCCATGGGCATTTTGGACTTTTTGAGAATTCGATGGGCATGGAGTGGGACCCACTTCACTTGAAATGTTATCATGCCCATTTATGAGACTTTTCAAAAAGTTCAAAGCATTTTTTGGAAAAAGATTTTTGTCTGGCCTTTTATTAACATTATTTTGAGGCTTTTTTCTTCCCCATTTCTTTTTCTTTTGCAAAAATTTTCATGATGCAAAAATGCTAGCTTGGAAAAGCACAAACCTAAATTAGGGTTCTGACAACTCGCCCCCACTCAAATGAATCTCGTCCCGAGATTCAGAAGTCGTCGGGAAGAGGGTGGGGTACTCAGCTCGTAGACGATCCTCTCGTTCCCAGGTAGCTTCTTTCTCTGAATGATGTGACCACTGCACTTTGAGGAATCTGATCTTCTGACATCTGGTTCTACGCTCAGCTTCATCAAGAATACAAACAAGGTACTCTCGATATGAAAGGTTATCTTGGAGATAAAGCGTTTCGTGGTCTACTTCGCGGATGGGGTCCTTGAAGTAACGCCTGAGTTAAGAGACGTGGAAGACATCATGAACCTGGGAGAGGTGAGGGGGTAGTTACAGTTGGTAGGAAACTTCTCCACGTTTAGCGAGAATGCGAAAGGGACCAATGTAAGGTGGGGCCAACTTGCCTTTGATACCGAAGCGATGGGTATCCTTCAAAGGAGTAACCCGAAGGTAAACCTTCTCATCCTGATTATAGCTTTCTTCCCAATGATATAGATCATAATAGATTTTCTGAAGAGACTGAGATGTTTTCAATTTCTCACGAACAATGCGAACCTTCTCATCTGCATCCTGAATCATATCCGGTCCAAAGAATTGTCTTTCACCGGTTTCTGTCCAGTTTAGGGGTGTTCGACATTTCCGTCCATAAAGAAATTCAAAAGGAGCCATGCCAAACTAGATTGGAAGCTATTGTTATACGCAAATTCGGCAAAAGAAGAGAGTTCTCCCAATTCTTTCCGAAAGAGATAACACAAGATCTGAGAATGTCTTCGAGAATTTGGTTAACCCTTTCAACTTGACCGCTAGACTTGGGATAGAAAGTTGTACTAAAGGAGAGATGAGTTCCCATAGCATTCTGGAAGCTTTGCCAGAATCTAGACGTGAAAAGGCTACCACGATCAGAATTGATTTCCAAGGAACACCATGAAGAGACACAATTATAGAGACATACAAGTCCGCTAACTGGCTAGCAGTTATAGACTCGCGAACTGGAAAGAAGTGAGCAACTTTAGAAAGTCGATCAATGACCACGAAGATGGCATCATTTCCTTTATGGGTTTTTGGAAAGCCGGTGATGAAGTCCATACTGACTTTGTCCCATTCCCACTCGGGAATAGGCAATCATTGAAGAGAACCAGCAGGTCTTTGATGTTCCGCCTTAATGCGACGACAAACATCACATTCAACAATGAACTGAGCAATTTGTAGCTTCATCCTAGTCCACCAAAATCTCCGGCGTAGGTCTTGGTACATCTTTGTGCTACCAGGATGAATTGAAAGGGGAGTATCATGAGATTCCTGAAGAATAAGTCTCCTAAGATTGTGTTTTCGTGGTACAACTAGTCGAGTGCCAAAGAAAACGACACGTTGATCATTTATGGAGAAATATTTAGCAACTCCGCTAGAAATGTTCTTCTTGATCTCTCGAATGCCACTATCACGTTTTTGGGCGGCTATGATTTGATTCTCAAGGGTTGGTTTCTCCACCAAGGAAGATAGAAATCCATGAGGAACTATCTCGAAATTGAGCTTTCGAAATTCCTCATGAAGAAGTGGTTGATACTGTTGTAACATGAGGTTGTTACAATACGACTTACGACTTAGTGCATCAGCCTTGACATTGGCTTTGCCTGGGGTGAAACAAATTCCTAATTCATAACATTTTATCAACTCTATCAAACGTCTTTTCCTGAGATTAAGATCTGGCTGGGTGAATATGTATTTGAGGCTTTGGTGGTCGGAATAGATATCTCAACGATTACGAAGGAGGTAATGTCTCCAAGTCTTCAGGGCATGAACTACGGCAGCGAGTTCAAGATCATGGGTAGGATAATTCTCTTCATGTGGACGCAACTGGCGTGAAGCGTATGGTACCACATGTCGATCTTGCATAAGTATGCACCCTAACCCTTCCCGTGAAGCGTCACAATAGATCTCGAAATCCATTTTGGTGTCTGGAGGCGCAAGTACGGGTGCAGAAGTCATTCTTCTTCTTAGCTCTTGAAAGCTTTCCTCGCACTTGGGAGTCCATTCGAATTTATTATCTTTCTTGAGGAGTTCAGTTAGAGGCTTTGCAACTTTGGAGAAGTTCTCAACGAAGCGGCGACAATAGCTTGCTAAGCCAAGAAAACTCCTATCTTGCTTAACCGATTCAGGTGGAGTCCAGTCAAGGACGGCCTAAACTCTCTCGGGATGGACAGCAATGCCTTTGGCAGAAATCACGTGGCCTATATAGGTCACTTCTGGTAGCCAGAATTCACACTTTGAGAATTTGGCATATAGGCGATGCTCTCGAAGTTTCAGCAATACCAGCCTAAGATTCTTAGAAGGTTCTTCTTCGTTCTTCGAGTATATAAGGATGTCATCGAGGTAAAATACGACAAACTTGTCCAAATACTCCATGAAGATCGAATTCATCAAGCGCGAAAATGTGGCTGGGTGTAACAGCCCAGTTTTCACGAAAATTAAAAATTTTGTTTTCGGTGTTTTGATTGATTGCGTGATTTGTTTGCGGTGTTTGCATCCCCGATTTATTGATCGGCGATTATTTTTCCCCCTCTTATCTCATATCGGACGGAGACCGACCCTTCCCACCCTGACACTCGACCTTTGCGACACCGGGTTTCACCCGATCACCGTCGCGAAAACCGCACGAGACCAACCGCAGCCAACGGAATGAAAACCCCGTTTAATAATTAAACGGGATATTTGTATAGCGTGCCGGAAAGTGTTTTCGGAACGGTTCCAGCACGAGGTGAACGCCTCTGGCTTGACGCGCTGATCGCGCAGTTCGAAGTTTTACCCGAATCGGAGGTACTGCGGACCCCCGGCGGTCAGAAACGTGAGCACCGCACGCGCGAGAGAAAAACCGGGGATGTTTTTGCAAACTGCCAGCCACTGAGGCTATATAAAGACCACCACACTCCCACCCATTTTTAGGGTTTCCCTAGCCACAAATTTGCAGCCACCCCCCACCACTTTGCCCAGTTTTGCCTCCCAGATCCCAGATTTTTCGGACCGTTCGATCCCGCGATCGGACGCACCGGATCGCGTCACGTAGCCCACCTCGTCTCTCTCTTCCAACCTCCACGGCCACGCCGGCCGCCTCACCGCCGCCAGCCCAGAGCCGCGCGCCGCCGCTCCCAGCTCGCCCGCCGGCGCCCCTCTTCTCCTTCTTTTTCGCTCCCTCTCCTCCTCCTAGCCTCCCTAACCGCCCCTCTGCAGGTGACCACCGGAGCCCGGCCGCCATAGATCCGCCACGGGTGAGCTCGAGGCCGAGCTCGGCCAGGAGCCGCGCCACGCCACGGGACCTCGCCGCCGGGACCGCGTCCGTCGCTGCCGGCCCCGCCTCGGCCCCCTCCACCGCCATGTGCCGCCTCCCCAAGCCCTCCTCCATGCCGCCGCTTGTCGTCGGCGCGCCGCCGCCTGGTTGCCGCCGGCCGACCCGATCCGATCTGGATCGGGCGGTTGACCCAGCCGGTGCCCACGGGGGCCGGCCCACCAACGGCAGAAGCCTGCCAGGCCGCCAGCCAGCCCCAGCGCCAGATGGGCCTCGGCCCATGGTGAGCCCAGGCCGCCCAGCACCCCTTTTTTTATTTTTTTCCCGTCTGTTTTTTTTTTCTTTTAGCTCTGTAAATTTTTCTAAGTGCTGAAATGTTTGCTGCTGATCTGTTTTTGCGACGTTAATTCCCGTTAAACCATAGCTCCGATGAACGTGCCCCCAAAACGAAAGTTTCTTAGAATTGCGTGCACTTTAATTCATCTTTTGTGAGAATTTGCATTTGAGCTCATCGTGATTGTGTAATTGTGTGCTAAAGTGGGCATCAGGCCGTTAAACTGCTACAAATTCCTGTTAAGTGCTGCTGTTAATATTTTGTTGCAACTTTGCATGATGATTGTGACTCATCCATGAGGCCTATTGCATTGATTCTTTCTCCTATGTGTTAAGCATCATGTGTACTTCATTTCCAATTCTTTAACTTGTCATGTTTGGGTGCTGTAGGTATATTAAATCTTGCTCCAAAGTGGTGATCCTGATGTTTTTGTGTTGTGGTTGCTGAAACTGTTATTTTGTTGCAACTTCGGTCGACGAGTGTGTCGCGACCGTTTATCGGAATTGAGTGATTCCAATTGCATTTAAGCATTATGTCTACTTTCATCCCATGTATTGCATCTTCATGTTAGGATTACTGGTCATATAGTTATTTAGCTCCAAAGTTGCTATGCTGTTGTTGTTGACAACCACCTCAGTTTTACACTAAGTCTGTTACTTTGCGATGCCATGTTGTTTGCTTAATATCTTTTGATCTATGATGCCTTTTTTCATGATTCTTTTGCCATGCCTTCCTTGTCATGTCTAGTTTAATTTCATATCTTTTGTGAGCATGTTTGCATTCATTATCCTGTTTATGCATTGCTCTAAAGTGTGCTTCGTGATGTTGGCAGTTTGTGCCCGTAACTTGTCTTGCTTATATCTGTTTAACCGTAACTCCGTTTGGGGGTGTTCTTTATATGTAACTTGATTAGTTTTTCGTGTACTTTGTGTTTATGCTATTGTTTGCTGTTGTTAACCAACCTAAAATATGGTTTAGGGCAGAACAAGACCTAATCCTTTAATTGTCGTGCGGCACTTAGTGTATGCCATGTTTAGGTTGTGCCTCAGTTAAATTGACTAGCATAGATAGTTTACTTTGTGCTTCACCTCTTGACATGCTTGTGTGCTATGCCACGCTTGCTTGATTTGCCATGTTAATAACCATTGGTTGATCACCTGTAGCTAAACAACTTGAACCACCGTAAACGTGCGGTATCGTCGTGTGTGACGAGTACTCCACTTAAATCGTTAGTAACCTCTCTCGACGGTAGGTGCGATGTCTCGTGTTGCTTCTTGTTGATGCTTGCTCGTGTTTGCCTCGTAGTAATAGATGCTTTCTCGTTGATTGCTTTCCAGTGTTTACCGTCTTGTGTGCTTCCGCGGGTACCTCTCGGAGACGATGCGAGCTTGCGATCGACTACACCTTCGGAACCCGACTTATCAACAGGCAATGACTATACATTACTTATGATCCATTCTATTTCAACCAGCGGTTTGCATGCTAGTCTAGGCTAGGTTCGATGTTTGGTCCTACCACATGTTTACAGCCTCTTTCAAACCGATACAGCCATGTCCCTTCCCAGCAAACCTTGTACTGCTATGTTACTGTTGCTCGTTGCTCAGCCCCTGCTTAGTATGCATGCTTAGGATGCTACGATGTTACCCTGTTACTCTTTGGGTTGGGATATCACATTATTATATTGTTGTTGATGATATGATTATAATAATGTTGACTATATTCGACGAAGGATGGAAGGTCTAGGCTATCCCGCCCCGACGCTTTGTTCCATTAGAGTCACCTAGGATCCGAGTTCCGGGTATTGGTTTTAAGACTGAGCGTGCCTAACCGCGTGTGGGATTTTATGGGGTCCCCTTTTCTTACCTACCTAGCTTCAAGCATTTCTAGTGGTGGCCCAAGATGATTTTACCATTTGAAACCGTGTGTGTGTGTTGGTCGTACGCCAGTAGTTTTTAAACCAACCCGGACCAGTGAGGACATAGTTCCCTTGCTGGCCCATCATGACCGGCTGAGGACCCGGTTGTCCCATGTGTGATTAACCGGCAATCCAAACCTGGAGTCATATAGTAGAGACCAGATCGAGAGTGCGGCCGGTTCCTGAGATGGATGTCGTCTCACCGGGGGCCACCCGGATTTGTTCGTTGTTAGCTAGAGGGACTTGTCGTTTCGGATCTCTTGGAACTAAATCATAAAATGGTTGCCTATGATGGGTAGTAACTGAGAGAGATGGGCGTGCGTGCGGAGCCTCGTAATGGGCAGTTGGTACACCCCTGCAGGGTTAAATCTTTTCGAGAAGCCGTGTCCACGGTTATGGACGACTTGAGACCTACTCCTTGTTCATAGACAACAACAACTGAGTTAATCTTAATTATAACTTGTTCAACGTGTGTGTGCCTTGACTGCTTCTTCTTCGTTGGGATGCGAAGAGGAGGACAAGGATAGGATAGGTGTTACGTTTGCGTAAGTAGCTGATAGAAAGACTTGTTGGAGGCGATTCCTCATCGAATCCTTGTCTTCTTATCTTACTCTCTAGATCGTTAGCCACTTCATAAATGCTAGTGCGGCAGCATCCTCACCACTTACCCCTTCCTTACCGTAAACTACTAGTTGTCCTAGAATGACGAGTGATGAAGTCCTTGCTGGGTCAGATGACCACTACAGTTGGATGCTGAGTACCTCTGTACTCATGATACTACCCCCAAACTCTTTTCAGGGTTCTTGATCGACAACAGGTATGGTGATCGACGTTTCACGTGGAGACTCGACGACGACTAGTTAGGCGGATCCCGGCGAAGGGCCTGGACCCGTGTGGTTATGGGATCGATGTTTTCTCTTTGCCAGTAGGCATTTGATTGTAGTCTGTACTCAGACGTGTATATTCCGCTGTTGTATTGTATTAAGGCAGTTGTATGCCGATTGTATGAGATGTTGTATCCTGTATCTGTAATGTTGTGATATCATGTTGGAAATCCGGGGCATATGGCTATGTAATATGTCGCGGTGGGACTGATATGTGCTTCGTCCCCGGATCTGGATGGAAGCATCTAGATCTGGAACAGTACCGCATATCGGGCGTTACACTGGGGCATTGGTTAAACCGAAGGACATAACGGTGTACTCATAAAGACCATAACGAGTAGTGAAAGCCGTTTTGGGAATGTCCTCGTTTCTGACTTTGATTTGATGATAACCTAATCTCAAATCCATCTTGGAGAAGACAGAGGATCCAACAAGTTGATCATAAAGATCATTGATCCTGGGAAGTGGGTACTTGTTCTTTATCGTCGCTAGATTAAGCAGGCGTAAATCTACGCACATCCTTTCTGTTCCATCTTTCTTCGCTACAAACAGAACGGGGCAACCCCATGGCGATGAGCTAGGGCGGATGAAGCCTTTTGCCAACAAAGCTTCAAGGTGGATTTTAATCTTAGCTAACTCACGTGGGGACATTTTGTATGGGCGTTTGGAAATTGGGGCTATGCCTGGCATAAGATCAACTATGAATTCTACACATCGGTCGTGTGGCTAGATTTAAGGAACTGGATATTTGGATTGTTTTCTAAAGGATGACCACGGCTTACTAGGGGCTAGAACCGATATGTTAGAGTAGCAAAGTGGCACAACATGATGGTTAGTGTGGTTATTTTGGCTAGAAGACATCTAAAGTGGGAGGAAGAACTACAAATGCATCAATATAGGTTTCTAGAATAAAACCTACAACAAACTCTATGGAATTGTCAAGAATGCCACCTAGCAAATCTTCTGGAAAGACATCGAAAACGGAGAGAAGGATTTTGCAAATGCATCAGATTATGAAGAAATCTGGAATGACTCAGACAGCATAACGGCTGTAATTGCAAGAAAAGACAATTTTCTTACAAATAGAAACAACACTCACATAAGATGTAAGAAATCAGGAAGCACAACGACTCTAGAAAACCGAACACAACTTTCCTACGGCTATAAGGAAGCAATCAACGAGATGTCCTAGTAAGACATAGATGAGTCTAGTCCTATCTTCCCGTAGAAAAGATGAGGGTGACTCAGAACTCAGATCAAGGAGGGTTAGGAGAAAAAAATAAATCTTACGTTGTTCCCATATACCCAAGTAACTATATAACTATAGGAAGCTAGATTCGACATCGGCCAAGGGTTTGATAATCTTACAAACAGTCCTGCTCTGATACCAAGCCCATCGGGACCTGGGGTTTGCGTATGTAATTCCTGTTACAACACAATCATATGGAGAGCCGAGAGCCGTACCCACTTGTCTAAGTAGACAAGGCCAAGCACAGAACACTCTCTGAAAGCATCAAACGTGAGGGGCATCCCAACCAGGCCGGATGATCAACTAAGATGGGTCCTCATCGTCCGCTCACAAGTCTAAATGATTATGGGTGGGAAATCCCATACTCAAAGACAAGTCGCCTCAACCATATTCTCGATTGAATTATAACACTTACATAAACAGACTCCAGCCCGATCACATAGTCGGGGTCTCGGGCGGGCTCAATCATACAAGAAAGTGTGCCACGTGACAGAGTCATGAGCAATCGCCTCACGATGGCCCAAGCTGCACACATCTAAGGGCCAATTGGTGTATAAAAGACCGCCGACAAGAACTCAACTAAGCTATCGAACCCCACACTAAGACATGCACGTTATAATCATATATGCAGCATACATGTCCAGTGTAAATAGAAGGTAATCACAACATGAACTCTACAAACTCATAGTCTTTATAACTTCTGCTAAACAGAGCAGACATAGTAGTTGTATTACAAGCAGAGATCACATGGCTGTGATCCAACATTACATCAAACATCCTAAAGCAAATTATGTCTTAGTAAAGACAAGTTTAACAAATGTCTTAAGAAGCCTGAAAGAAAATACAACGACCCTCCAAAGGGCATAGGCTACTGTCTGGAACTATACGACTTAGTCCACGTCGAGCTCGAGGTAGAGGCCACCATCAGGGTCAGTGGTCTCGTCTCTAAAACATAGAATAAGGAAACGTGAGTACAAAGACGTACTCAGCAAGACTTACATTGGAACTATACTACTCATGCACATGTATTTGGGCAAAGGGATGTGGGGTTTCAATGCAGAAGTGCCAACTTTGACTTGGCTAGTCCTCTACTACGATTACCAGAAAGATGTAAGGAGCATACACGAGTCCAAGTAGCAAGTCTCCAACCAATACACCACTATGGATACTTCCTGGACTTCCCCGCGAGGAAGCACGCCATAGCACTCACACTTATTTTGGAAATTTTAGAGTAACCATTGAAGTTGTCTATGATCAAGTAAATGTCTCCAAGTAGTCCATAACCGCGAACACGGCTATTCGAATAGTTTATTAACCCTGCAGGGGTGTACTGCTACACACACACAACATCAGTTACCGCCTGGGAGTGGACCCTTCAAGCGAGTACCGACGAGGATGTTGCCACGACACTTCACTCACAACACCATATCTAGTCCTAGGGAGTCTCCCATTTGAGTTGGGACCGCGATCGGAATCCGACCGTTTTTTCTGATGCGTACTCAAACGTTGTGTGACCGCCATCAAGCTCAACTCGATCATGAACACTTGATTTAACGTGTCGACAACCTAAGTCCACCACTTACCTTGGTGTACCTTCTTGAGATCGTTTAAAGTTTGAACTACTTGCGAATCCTGGACTTGGTCCGGGGTGAGGTACTAGGCCGAGAGGGTTCAGTGAGCCCAATGTGTGGTCGTAATCTTAGTCTTGGATAACAACACAATAACTCGGGCTTAAGGCAGTGTTCAACGAGACAACCCACTGTGTACTCCTACACAACGCCCCATCGTTCACCTTGTTTGGGTCAAATTCACCAACACGTTACCACCAGCATTCCCATGATCACTACCATCCCGACTCACATCAAAGTAACCTCGTTGTAAACTCTAAGCATGGAATAAGCTGTAATAGTTGTAGCGGCCACATGATCAACATTCAACTCCTAGATCTGCTAGGATTTTGGTTTTCTTACTACTGTGACAAAATGATAGGTCATGCAAAGGAATAGGTTCAACTAGCGGTAGAACGTATCATGGTGATATCCTAAACATGCATCAGCGAGAATGAGAGGGAACTGGGATTTTATCGACATGATCAAAGAGGGGGTGCTTGCCTTACTGACGATCTCGAATTTCTACTCTTCTCACGTGAAGTTGAACTCGTCTCCGAGATCAACTCTACCGAGAAGATGCAACCACTGAAGCACTAGAAGTAAAGCACACATTCAAAATATTGCAATGCACATTCAATATGGCATGATATGATGATGATCATGGTTGTGTTGTGCTTCTTATGTTCATATGAAGTGTATAGTATGGCAAGGGTTTAAGTTGGAATGATCAAAGCATTTTATTTGATTTATTGCCATTTAATCCATATAGCAAAAGTTACTGTTTCCATATTGTAATCAACTCAAACATGAATGGAAGCTGCATATTTGGATAGAGAATTTTCTCCTGATCATTTTTTATATAAAAAATATTTCAATTGGAGTTACGGTTTAAAATATATTCAAATTCAAAGTTTTGAATATTTTCTACCATTTTCTGGATTTACTGGATTAATTTAAATTGGAAAGTATTTACTGCGTCAGCACCACGTCATGCTGACGTCATATGTGTTGGCCGGTCCAGCTGACCGGTGGGGCCCTCTGGTCAGTGACTGGGGTTAACAGTGGGTTAGTTTAAATTAAACATGTTTAATTAGTGGGCCTGGGGCCCACTGTCATAGGGTTTAGGGGGGGATTAGCAGGGCAAGATATGCCTAGACATGAGCATGGTAGGTCCCTAATGAACAGAGATCACGAGCATCCGCTTGTGCGTAACACGTGTGGAGCACACACACACACACACACACACACGGGTTCGATTGACATTTCCACGTTGAAAGCATGATTCAACTAAGAAGAAAACAAACGAGGCATCTCTTCACCGTGATTCCATTTACCCTTTCCAAGACATGCCAACATGGTTGAAGCTAGTGACATGCATGCATGGATTTGGGAAATAAGTAAGTTGTTTGCTCTGATGACCACAAAATATGAGGATCGACATATGCGTTGCACACACGTATCAGATCGATATGTCAGAATTGAAACCCATAGTATGCAACCATAACATTCTACCCAATCAAATGAGGTATCTTCGATCACCACCATGCATGATTTCATTTACCATGATGAGACATAACAAGACATAAGCATGCTTGAATATTAGAAGATGAGAATCGTCATGTATGAGTGTGTAATGAGCACATATACAAATCCATTGACCAATTCAACTAAAAACCTAAACTACAACCAAACATCCAACAAATCAAATGAGAGACGTATTCGGCAAACACTGCATGTACCCTCCTTGATTAGAAATGTCGGTACTTAAGCATGGCTAAAGTGACATGCTTCCATGGATTTGGAAGCGCAATTCGCTTGATCATGACCACGCAAGCTGTAAGGCCGGATATGTGGTACTTTTCCAGATCTAGGTGTTTCCACCCAGATCCGGGGACGAAGCACATATCGGTCCACCGCGACATATGACATAGCCATATACCCCGGATTTCCAACATGATATCACAACATTATAGATACAAGGATACAACATCTCATACAATCGGCATACAACTGCCTTAATACAATACATCAACGGAAGATATATGTCTGAGTACAGACTACAATCAAATGCCTAGTGGCAAAGAGAAAATCATCGATCCCCATAACCACACGGGTCCAGGCCCTCCGCCGGGATCCGCCTAACTAGTCGTCATCGAGTCTCCACGTGAAACATCGATCACCATACCTGTTGTCGATCAAGAACCCTGAAAAGAGTTTGGGGGTAGTATCATGAGTACATAATTACTCAGCACCCAACTGTAGTGGTCAACTGACCCAGCAAGGACTTCATCACTCGTCATTCTAGGACAACTAGTAGTTTACGGTAAGGATGGGTTAAGTGGTGAGGTTGCTGCCGCGCTAGCATTTATGAAGTGGCTAACGATCTAGAGAGTAAGGTAAGAAGCCAAGCATTCGATGATGAATCACCTCCAATAAGTCTGCTATGCACCTACTTATGCAATCATAACACCTATCCTATCCTTGTCCTCCTCTTCTCATCCCGACGAAGAAGAAGCAGCCAAGGCACACACACGTTGATGAAGTTATATTAAGATTATCTCAGTTGTTGTTGTCTATGAACAAGGAGTAGGTCTCAAGTCGTCCATAACCGTGGACACGGCTTCTCGAAAAGATTTAACCCTGCAGGTGTGTACCAACTACCCATTACAAGGCTCCGCACGCACGCCCATCTCTCTCAGTTTCTACCGATCATAGGCAACCATTTTATGATTTAGTTCTGAGAGATCGGAAACGACAGGTCCCTCTAGCTAACAACGAACAAATCCGGGTGGCCCCCGGGGAGTCGACACCCAATCCAAAAGCTGGCCACACTCTCGGATCAGACTCTTCCATCTTGCCAAGGTCGAGGTAACTGATCCCCTCACATGTGGGCAGGCCTCTAGCTCACCAGATGTGGACCAACAGAGGAACTATGTCTCCGCTGGCCCGGGTTATTTTAAAGGATATCTGCTAGGAGCGACCCGATAGACATATATGCATGGTTTGCATATGATAAATCAGCTTGGGCCACCTCTAGAAATGTTTGAAGCTAGGTAGGTATGAAACAGGGACCCCATAAAATCCCACGCGGTTCGGCACGCTCAGTCTTAAAACCAATACCCGGAACTCGGATCCTAGGTGAATCGAATGGAACAAAGAGTCGGGGCAGGATATAGCCTAGACCTTCCATCCTTCGTCGTATATAGTCAACATTATAATAATCATATCATCAACAACAATATAATAATGTGATATCCCAAACCAAGGAAGTAACAGGGTAACATCGTAGCATCCTAAGCATGCATACTAAGTAGGGGATGAGCAACGAGCAATAGTAACATAGCAGTACAAGGTTTGCTGGGAGGGGACATGGCTGTATCGGTTTGAAAGAGGCTATAAACAGGTGGTAGGATCAAACATCGAACCTATCCTAGACTAGTATGCAAGCCGCTGGTTGAAATAGAATGGATCATAAGTAATGTATAGTCCTTGCCTGTTGATAAGTCGGGTTCCGAAGGTGTAGTTGATCGCAAGCTTGCATCATCTCCGAAGGTACCCGCGGAAGCACAGAAGACAGTAAACACTGGAAAGCAATCAACGAGCAAGAACTCTATTACTACGAAGCAAAGATGAGCACGCATCAACAAGAAGGCAACACGAGACATCGCACCTACCGTCGAGAGCGGTTACTAACAGGTTAAGTGGATTACTCGTCGCAGACGACGATACCGCACATTTAGAATGGTTCAAGTTGTTTAGCTACACAAGTTGAACAAATGTTATTAACATGGCCTCTCACTCAAGCATGGCATAGCACACAAACATTACAAGAGGTGAAGCATAAAGTAAACTACCAATGCTAGTCATTTTAAGTGAGGCACCACCCTAAACATGCTTATCACTATTTACCCCACGAAAATTATAATGTTTGGTACTGTTTTTCCCTAAACAATATTTTACTATTTTTATTAACAAGCAAGAGCATCATAAACACAATCTACACGCAATTCTAGTCAAGTTACATATAATGAACATTTTAGTCAGAGCAACGGTTAAAAAGTGATTGCGGTTATAGTTTACAGTGGCAAGGGTTGTAATTAGCAGTAAAACAACTTGTAAACAAAGTCAAACATGGAAAAAGGGCACATTATAATAATCTACATAAAAAACTATGCAAGTTTCATGTTTAACTCGTCGCGATCCGAGCTACCGTTAAAAAGATACGGGCAACGCAAAATTATAACACGATCTGCCAAAATAATATTGTATAAAAGGAAAAAAAAACTCTAACGGGACGAAAGCTACTGGGTCGGCCCAACTACCGCTACAGAAAAGAGAAAAAATGAAAAAAAGGCAGCTCACCTCCGCGGGCCAAGGCCCATGAGGCAGTGGGCGACGCCTAGCAGATTCCCGCCCGGGGCAGAACGAAACAGCGGCCGAGGCACGCAGGGGATGGGCCGCGTGGGGCGTCCCGGCCCACAGCGGCAGCAACGGTTCAAGCGAGGGGCACGGGGCCTAGTGCTCCTCTCGTTCCCGAGAAGGGCTAGTGGCGGCGGCGGCGCTCGCCGTCCATCCTCCGGCGAGGGCGGCTCGCGAGGACGGCTGAAGGGGGCGGAACGGGCACGTGGTCGGGATGCTGCAGATCTGGAAGGAGGCGGGGTCTCCTCGCGACGCGGCCTAGCTCCGGCGAGCTCGGATCGAGGGCCTCCCATGGCGGCCCCTTGTGAGCACAGAGAAGAGGGAGATTAGAGGGAGAGGGAGAAGGAGGAAGAGGGAGAGGAGGAAGAGGGAGAGGAGGAGGAAAGGAAGGTGCGGGGAGGCGAACTGGAGGGCGGCGGTGAACGCCGGCGACGTGGCAGCGGCCTCGTCGGTGGCGCGGGCAACCACGGGAGAAGGGACCTCGGGAACGAGCAACGACGTGGGAATGGGCTTCGGGCGGGCCACGAAGGCGAAGGAAAGGGCCCTACGGGGCCCAAACTGGGTTGGAGTTGGCTGGGGTTCAATTTGAGCCCCAGATCTGATGATCTGATGGCTGAAATTTGTTGGGATTAGGGTTTCGGGGAGAGGAGGACTAGGGGAAAATCTGGATGTTTTGTGAGGGGGGGTAGCTACAAATTGGACTAGGGGGAACCCTAGGAAAGGGTGGGAGAGTGGTGGTATTTATATAGCCCAACGGGCTGGCAGTTTGCAAAAGCATGTCCGGTTTTTCTCTCGCGCGCACGGTGTCTACGTTTCTGACCGTCGGGGGTCCACAGGACCTCTGATTCGGGTAAAACTTTGAACTGCGCGATCAGCGCGTCGAGCCGGCAGCGTTCACCTCGTGCTGGAACCGTTCCGAGAACACTTTCTGGCGCGCTATAAAAATATCCCGTTACTTATTAAACGGGGTTTTTTTCGTTCCGTTGGCTATGTCTGCTCTTGTGCGGTTTTCGCGACGGTGATCGGGTGAAACCCGGTGTCGCAAAGGTCGAGTGTGAGGGTGGCAAGGGTCGGTCTCCGTCCAGTACGAGATAAGAGGGGGGGGGGAAATAATCGCCGATCTATAAATCGGGGATGCAAGCACCGCAAAAAAATCAGACAATCAAACAATTCACACCAAAAACAATTTTTTTTTAATTTTTGTGAAATCTGAGCAGTTACAATACAACACCACCAACAAGTGATCTCGTCCCGAGATCCAGGACGAACCGGGGGAGAGTGGAGAGAAAAGAGAGTCGACAATCTTCAACACCACCAACAAGGGACTCTGCTCCATGTCGATATCGAACTGCGTCGAGATACTTTCCGCAGAGACACGACATCGTCGGAAAAACGAAACCGTTAGTGACAAGAGGAAGAATGACCGTGAAAACCAGATCAAGGGATAGTGATTTTCGATGCAAGTCGTAAAAAAAATGGGCAAAAGGATGGATGGAAAATGATGACCCAGATGATACCCGAAATCGGAGAAGTTAAAGGTACTACATGAATTCCCACCTGAGCTCGGAATCGAGACAATACTTCCCAATCAAAGCATTGTAAATATTTCCGAAACTACACACACTCGAGATACTAGAGTTTGAAGGGGATAAGTCGAGAATTAAAACACTTACGACACTTGTCCTGACCAGAGAAAGGGTAAGGAGTAAAAAGATCCCTACTCTCCGATAACTAACTTAGTAACTACAAAATAGTTTTTGTCTAGACTCGACTTCGTCCAGAAAAGGGATCCTATGGTCGGTAAGGCTCTGATACCAAGTTGTAAGGCCCAATATGCGGTACTGTTCCAGATCTTGGTGTTTCCACCCAGATCCGGGGACGAAGCACATATCGGTCCCACCGCGACATATGATATAGCCATATGCCCCGGATTTCCAACATGATATCACAACATTACAGATACAAGGATACAACATCTCATACAATCGGCATACAACTGCCTTATTACAATACATCAACGGAAGATATATGTCTGAGTACAGACTACAATCAAATGCCTAGTGGATAAGATAAAATCATCGATCCCCATAACCACACGGGTCCAGGCCGTCCGCCGGGATCCGCCTAACTAGTCATCGTCGAGTCTCCACGTGAAATGTCGATCACCATACCTGTTGTCGATCAAGAACCCTGAAAAGAGTTTGGGGGTAGTATCATGAGTACAGAAGTACTCAGCTGTTGGGGATCGGCGCAGAAAACAAAATTTTCCTACCTACGATTCCCGAACCCAAGATCTATGTTATGCTTATGTATGTAACGGAAGGAATCGGTGTTCATACCTTTGAAGACCGAAACAGGGAAACGTTCCTCGAACGTGGTTGGCGTAGACTCTGATCCTACGACCTCCCTGTCATGTTGAAGAACCTTCGACGATGAAGTAGCACCACACGTGTAGTGCCTCGCGGGATTACACACGTACGGTGCAACCGACGTCCCTCCGGGCTCCGAACCAGAAGAGCAGCGGAAAGAAGATTGATCCGGATCCCGATTTCGGCAGCGCGACGGCGTCCAGATGATGGTGAAACCCCCAACCAGGTGCAAACTCCAAACCTGGGGAGTCTGCTCTACGACGGAGAAAGAGAGAGAGAAACTCAATGTTATATTGAAAAAGGCACCACCACCCCTCCTTATATAGGCCAAGGAGGGGCTCCACCCCCTCCCCTTCCCCCATGTGGGATTAAACCCCCATAGGGGGGGGAGTGGTGCGACTAGGAGGGGGATGGGCCCATCCCTTGGCGCCAAGCCCAAGGGGGGAGGCTCCCCCTTTCCCTCATGGGCCTTTTAAGGCCCAAATACCTTTTCACCTTTTTAATTAATTATTTAAATCATTTTTAATATTTAATTCTGTTAATTAAATAATAAAACATATTTAAACATTAATATATATTATTTTGAACCTTTCAAAATATCCGGAACAGCTTCTGGCACCTCCCGGTACATTTCCGGTGTTTTCTCTCTTTTCACCGATGATCCTGAATCAATCCTTAATGCATCGATTGCCCTTAAGTGTGACACCCTACGGTCCGGGAAACAGTAGACATGATCGAGACACTCTCTGACCATTGACCATCATGTGGTATCTTGTTACAATCCTTGATGTGCCCCTACGCTTCCATCGAATAAACTTCATCGCTGTTGAACCGTTGACAATATGACTTGATCCCTTTGTGCTTCGGTACTATGTTTGTCCGAGGTATGATCGTCGATATCCAATAGCGAGTTCTTCCTCGTCTCTGACATAACATGTTTACTCGTCTGTGAATATTAGATCTCTTGTGACCTAGTCACTTGCTTGCAAGCTATTGATGCAACACCACCAAGTGGGCCCAGAGTACCTATCCGTCACTCGGATTGACAAATCCCGCTCTGATATATTTCATACTCCTCAACATATCTACTTCGGAATACCCAAGATACACCTTTTCAGTTACCATGTTTCAGTGTAACGGTTAATGCACTCAAAGCATACTAATAGATACAAATTATGTATGATCATCACGGTCTAAGGATTCAGTCACTATGTTATTAAGTCATCGCAATGCTGAACTTATGTGACTTGATCACACTGCAATGATTAAGGTGGCTGTGTGTCCATCACATCATTCTCCTAATGATATGACCTCATTGTCAATAGACTATTATGTTCTCATGATCAGGAAACCTTGATCATCAATTTCCCAATGAGCTAGTATGCCTGAGTTTAACTAGGGACCAGGTTGATATATATCACACGTGTATTAATGTTTCCGCTTAATACAGTTCTAGCACAATATATAACGTGTTATGAACAAACAGATACGTGACAAATATCTTTATTAATTTGCCTCTAGGGCACATATCCAACAGTCTCCCACTTGCACTAGAGTACAAATTACACTAGTTTACATCAGGTATGTATCTAACACCAATAGTCTCTCGGTGTTGTTCAAACTTGGCTTGTGGAAGAGGTTTACTCACTGGGTTTGACGGATTCAGATCCGTATGTCTTTTGGAAATCCTAGTATGACCATCCTTGACGTAGTCCCGCGTCACATGGAAACGCCGGAGAATATGCTTGGCTGTACAGTGAGTCCTCGGCTCCCTTGCATTAGCAATGACACCCGTATTGTCGCAATAAATGCTAACAGGGTCAGTGCAACTAGGGAATACGCCAAGCTCAATGAGAACTTCTTCAGCCAATGCGCTTCATTTGACGCTTCGCAAGTAGAAATATACTCCGACTCCATCGTAGATTGGGCGACGACTGACTGCTTGTCGCTCCTCCAGCTAATCGCACCACCATTCGACATAAACACGTATCCCGTCTAGGATTTTGAGTCATCGGGATCAGTCCCAAGACTGACATCGACGTAACCTGTTACGGTGAGTTCTTTTTCACATCCTCCATAGACAAGAACCAGATCCTTAGTTCTTCGTAAGTACTTAAGGACGTTCTTCACTGCAATCCAATGATCCATTCCAGGATTACTTTGGAAACGATTAGTCAGACTAACCGCCAGGGCCACATCTGGTCGAGTACACAGCATAGCATACATGATAGAACCTATGGCTGAGGCATAGGGCTTTGAGGACATTTCGCCCCGTTCTTTTGCTGTTGCTGGGCATTGAGTCACACTCAATTTACTTCCTTTCATAATGGGCAAGAGGCCTCTCTTGGTGTTATCCATATTGATCCTCTTCAATATCTTCTCAAGGTAAGTTCTCTGACTCAGTGCTAATAGGCGTCTTGATCTATCTCTATAGATTTTACTGCCTAATATGTATGCAGCTTCACCTAGGTCCTTCATGGAAAATTGTCCATTCAAATATTCCTTTACCCCCTCTAGAAATTTCACATCATTCCCATATCAATAATATGTCATCCACATATAGTAATAGGAATGCCACAGAGATCCCACTCGCTTTCTTATAAACACAAAATTCTTCTTCATTTTGGACAAATCCAAAAGCTTTGATCACCTCATCAAAACGAAGATTCCAGCTCCGAGATGCTTGCTTCAACCCATAAATGGACCGTTGAAGTTTGCATACCTTACCAGCGTCCTTAGGATCAATAAAACATTCCGGTTGTGCCATATACAACTCTTCCTCAATGTTGCCATTTAGGAACGCGGTTTTCACATCCATCTGCCATATTTCATAATCGTAATAGGCAACAATTGCTAGAAATATCCGGATATCCTTAAGCATCGCTACGGGAGAGAAAGTCTCTTCGTAGTCAACTCCTTGAATTTGTCGGAAACCTTTTGCGACAAGCCGAGATTTATAGACAGATACATTTCCATCTGCGTCAGTCTTTTTCTTGAATATCCAGTTATTCTCGACGGCCTTTCGGTCCTCAGGAATATCCACCAAAGTCCATACTTTGTTGGCATACATGGAGTCTATCTCGGATTTCATGGCTTCCAGCCATTTCGCGGACTCGGGTCCCTCCATTGCTTCTTTGTAGTTCGCAGGTTCGTCAGGTTCATTTAACATGACTGCATTGACAAGTTGCCCATAAAACTGAGTTTTTACTCGGGCTCTTGATGACCTGGGGGGTACAATAGGATCCTCTTAATCTTGATCATGATCATCATGTATGTCACGATCGTTAGGAATATCATGATGACCGTTCTCTTCAGCTCCCACTACGGAAGATGGTTCCGGAACAACTTCCATTGCCATTTCTTCCACTTGGAGTGATTGGTCAATCATCTCGTTAAGGTCTATTTTCCTCCCACTCAGTTCTTTCGAAAGAAACTCTTTCTCAAGAAAGCATCCAGTCTTGGCGATAAACGTTTTTCCCTCAGACTGGTTGTAGAAGGTGTATCCAACGGTTTCCCTTGGATATCCCACAAAGATGCACTTATCCGCTTTTGATTCGAGTTTGTCAGGCTGAAGTTTCCTAACATAAGCCTCACACCCCAAATCTTCAAGTGAGACAAATTTGGTTTCTTGCCATGCCATTCCTCAAACGGTGTTGTCTTTACGGATTTGGACGGTGCCCTGTTAAGAATGTAAGCGACAGTTTCTAATGCATACCCCCAGAATGACACAAGGAAGTCGGTATGAGACATCATCGATCGTACGCTATCCAATAGAGTTCGATTACGTCTCTCAGAAACACCATTACACTGAGGTGTTCCTGCCGGCGTAAGTTGTGGTACGATGCCACAAGTCTTAAGATGATCGCCAAACTCGTGACTTAAATATTCGCCTACTCGATCGGATCGAAGGTGCTTGATTTTCTTCCCGAGTTGATTCTCGACCTCACTCTGAAATTCCTTGAACCTTTCAAAGGTTTCAGACTTATGTTTCATTAAGTAGATATACCCATATCTGCTTAAGTCATATGTGAAGGTCACGAAGTAAAGAAGACCATTGCATGTGGGGACGTTCATAGGTCCACATACATCTGAATGTATGATCCCTAACAAGTCTTCCGCACGCTCCATTGTTGCATTGAATGGAGTCCTTGTCATCTTGCCCATAAGGCATCGTTCACATGTGTCAAGGGATCCAAAATCCAATGACTCCAGAAGTCCATCATCATGAAGCTTCTTCATGCGCTTTTCACCAATATGACCAAGTCGACAATGCCACATCGTCATGTGTTCTTCGCCACTAGGTTTTAATATTTTTGCCTCTACGTTATCAATATGAAGTATATCACAATTGAGATTAAGAATGAATAAGCCATTTTTCTGCGGTGCGTGAACATAAAACACATCATCCTTATAAATCGCACAACCAATTATATCTGACTTAAAAGAATAGTGGTCTCACTTCAAGCAAGAACCACTAACGATGTTCACACTCAATGCGGGTACATAGTAGAACTTATTCAAAATCAAAACTAATCCCGAAGGGAGACTAAGATGCTTCGTGCCGACCGCCACCACTTCAATCCGGCAGCCGTTTCCCACACGCATCGTCACTTCATCTTTCATCAAGCGTCGCCTATTCCGTAGCCCCTGAGAGGAGTTAGAAATATGAGCAACAGATCCTGTATCAAATATCCAGGATTTGTTGCCGGCGCTTGTTAAGAAAAGATCAATAACGTGTATATCAAATATACCTTTGTCTCTTCTGAAAATCTTGCCAGCCTTCTTATCCTCTAGGTACTTGGGGCAGTTGCGTTTCCAGTAACCATCACCCTTGAAGTAGAAGCACTCAACTCCGGGCTTGGGTCCAGGTTTTGGTGCCTTACGAGGAGTGACAACTGGCTTGTCACCCTTCTTCGGGCTTCCCTTCTTTCCCTTCTCATTCTTGCCAGACTTCTTGAATTCAACAGTCTTGTTGACCATGAATACAACATGCTCCTTCTTGATCTCAACCTCAGCAGTTTTCAGCATGGAGAACAACTCAGAAGGGGTCTTAGTCATCCCCTACATGTTTTAGTTCAACACAAAGCCTTTGTAGCTAGGGGGCAGCAACTGCAGCACCCTATCAACAACAAGTTCATCTGGAATCTGATATTCTAGAGCATTCAAGCGTTGAACGTAGCCAGACATCTTGACCACGTGCTCACTAACACTGCTATGCTCATCCATCTTTGCTGAGAAGAAAGCTTCAGAAGCCTCATAACGTTCAGCCCTGGCTTGGGGTGCAAAGACGACCTTGAGGTCGGTGATTATCTCATATCCACCCATCCTCTCAAAGTGTTTCTGTAGCTCAGCCTCCATGGAGTAAAGCATTCCACTCTGGACAAGGTTGTAATCATCCGTCTTGGAGAGGTAGACATTCTTCTCATCCTGACTAGCGTCTGCTGGTGTTTCGTCACCTAACGCGGCCTCTAGTACGTATGCCATCTTGACGGGAACGAGGAGAATCTTCAGAGTGCGGAACCAGTTGGTGAAGTTTGACCCATCGGTTTTCAGTTTGTCTTTTTCTAGGAATGACCCTAAGTTGAATGAGGGGCGAGGTGCAGCCATCTACGATGGTTATTTGCAAAACACATATTTAGACTTTGTTCATAATTGGAGTTCAATTTTAATTCATTCTAAAACTCCCACTTAGTTAAACATCTCTCAAAATTTACTAAGTGATTAACATAATCCTAGTTTGAATGATCGTCCTCGAATATCACACGGCCGACGACACATCTCCCTAGGTAGGCCATCATTCCAATTATATCCGTTATATGACTCATGCTTAACCTTTCGTTCATCCGTATCCCAATCTCATATCTACATATGTCAAGCCTGCCAGTCGAACCTTAGTGTATGGCTGTTCAGCAAGGCCGTATCTGCATATGCTAGGCTTGCCAAACCCAACCTCATGCGATCGCTAATGTATTTATGACACCCGATCGTCACGTCCTGCCTATCATAAAGAGATCCTTCCAGGCGGTGCCCACTAAGGCAGAATACAATCATGGTATTGAGAGAGATTATCCTATCATGCTACCGTCGCATATCTAGCATATTAGCAAGACAGGAAGTAAAACTGTAAATCATACAAGCTATGATCCCCCATTACATGCAAATTAAAGTTAAAATGCCTTCTACTTTATCTTTTGCAAGTTTTACGTGGCTGCTAAGGGGTTTCGAGAGAGAACCGCTTTCTATCCTGCGAAAACAAGCCACAACACCAATCCTGCAATCTTCTCTATTACACCCCTGTCGGGGCCCTCCGTTGCAAACGTCTTCGCGTCGGTAATGTTAGAGAGACAAACACCCCCAGCCACTTATATGGTACAAGCCATATGTCAAGTGTGGAACCAGTCTCGCGTAAACGTGTAAGGTCAGTCGGGGCCGCTTCATCAGGACTTTGCCGCAACGCGAAACGAGTACACGTGGGAGGATAACAATTGGGAGATTGATGCCCACATCCTAGATGTGTTCTACCCGTACAATACATCTACGCATAGCCTTGGTCATGATACCACTGTTGGGGATCGGCGCAGAAAACAAAAAATTTCCTACATACGAGTCCCGAACCCAAGATCTATGCTATGCTGATGTATGTAACGGAAGGAATCGGTGTTCATACCTTTGAAGACCGAAAGAGGGAAACGTTCCTCGAACGTGGTTGGCGTAGACTCTGATCCTACGACCTCCCTGTCATGTTGAAGAACCTCCAACGATGAAGTAGCACCACACGTGTACCGCCTCGCGGGATTACACACGTATGGTGCAACTGACGTCCCTCCGGGCTCCGAACCAGAAGCGCAGCGGAAAGAAAATTGATCTGGATCCCGATTCCGGCAGCGCGACGGCGTTCGGATGATGGTGAAACCCCCAACTAGGTGCAAACTCCAAACCAGGGGATTCCTCTCTAGGTCGGAGGAAGAGAGAGAGAAACTCAATGTTATATTGAAAAAGGCACCCCAAACCCTCCTTATATAGGCCAAGGAGGGGTTCCACCCCCTCCCCTTCCCCCATGTGGGACTAAACACCCAAGGGGGGGAGTGGTGCGGCTAGGAGGGGGGATGGGCCCCTCCCTTGCCGCCAAGCCCAAGGGGGGAGGCTCCGCCTTCCCCTCATGGGCCTTTTAAGGCCCAAATACCTTTTCACCTTTTTAATTAATTATTTAAATCATTTTTAATATTTAATTCTGTTAATTAAATAATAAAACATATCTAAACATTAATATATATTATTTTTAACTTTTCAAAATATCCGGAACAGCTTCCGGCACCTCCCGGTACATTTCCGGTGTTTTCTCTCTTTTCACCGATGATCCCGAATCAATCCTTAATGCATCGATTGCCCATAAGTGTGACACCCTACGGTCCGGGAAACAGTAGACATGATCGAGACACTCTCTGACCAATGACCATCATGTGGGATCTGGTTACAATCCTTGATGTTCCCCTACGCTTCCATCGAATAAACTTCATCGGTGTTGAACCGTTAACAATATGACTTATACCTTTGTGCTTCAGTACTATGTTTGTCCGAGGTATGATCGTCGGTATCCAGTACCTAGTTCTTCCTCGTCTCCGACATAACATGTTTACTCGTCTGTGAATATTACATCTCTTGTGACCAAGTCACTTGCTTGCAAGCTATTGATGCAACACCACCGAGTGGGCCCAGAGTACCTATCCGTCACTCGAATTGACAAATCCCACTCTCATCTATTTCATACTCCTCAACATATATACTTCGGAATACCCAAGATAGACCTTTTCAGTTAACATGTTTCAGTGTAACGGTTAATGCACTCAAAGCATCCTAATAGATAGCAATTATGTATGATCATCATGGTCTAAGGATTCAGTCACTATGTTATTAAGTCATCGCAATGCTGAACTTATGTGACTTGATCACACTTCAATGCTTAAGGTGGGTGTGTGTCCATCACATGATTCTCCTAATGATATGACCTCATTGTCAATAGACTATTATGTTCTCATGATCAGGAATCCTTGATCATCAATTTCCCAATGAGCTAGTATGCCTGAGTTTAACTAGGGACCAGGTTCTTATATATCACACGTGTATTAATGTTTGCGCTTAATACAGTTCTAGCACAATATATAACGTATTATGAACAAACAGATATGTGACAAATATCTTTATTAATTTGCCTCTAGGGCACATATCCAACATCAGCATCCAACTGTAGTGGTCAACTGACCCAACAAGGACTTCATCACTCGTCATTCTAGGACAACTAGTAGTTTACGGTAAGGATGCGGTAAGTGGTGAGGTTGCTGCCGCGCTAGCATTTATGAAGTGGCTAACGATCTAGAGAGTAAGGTAAGAAGCCAAGCATTCAATGAGGAATCGCCTCCAACATGTCTGCTATCCACCTACTTACGCAAGCATAACACCTATCCTATCCTTTTCCTCCTCTTCGTATCCCGACGAAGAAGAAGCAGTCAAGGCACAAACACGTTGATAAAGTTATATTAAGATTATCTCAGTTGTTGTTGTCTATGAACAAGGAGTAGGTCTCAAGTCGTCCATAACCGTGGACACGACTTCTCGAAAAGATTTAACCCTGCAAGGGTGTACCAACTGCCCATTACAAGGCTCCGCACACACGCCCATCTCTCTCAGTTGCTACCCATCATAGGCAAACATTTTATGATTTAGTTCCGAGAGATCCGAAATGACAGGTCCCTCTAGCTAACAACGAACAAATCCGGGTGGCCCCCGAGGAGTCGACACCCAATCCAAAAGCTGGCCACGCTCTCGGATCAGACTCTTCCGTCTGGCCAAGGTCGAGGTAACTGATCCCCTCACATGTGGGCAGGCCTCTAGCTCACCAGATGTGGACCTACAAAGGAACTATGTCTCCGCTGGCCCGGGTTATTTTAAAGGATATCTGCTAGGAGAGACCCGACAGACATATATGCATGGTTTGCAAATGGTAAATCAGCTTGGGCCACCTCTAGAAATATTTGAAGCTAGGTATGTAAGAAAAGGGGACCCCATAAAATCCCACACGCGGTTAGGCACGCTCAGTCTTAAAACCAATACCCGGAACTCGGATCCTAGGTGACTCGAATGGAACAAAGCGTCGGGGCGGGATAGCCTAGACCTTCCATCCTTCGTGGAATATAGTCAACATTATAATAATCATATCATCAACAACAATATAATAATGTGATATCCCAAACCAAGGAAGTAACAGGGTAACATCGTAGCATCCTAAAAATGCATATTAAGAAGGGCCTGAGCAACGAGCAATAGTAACATAGCAGTACAAGGTTTGCTGGGAGGGGACATGGCTGTATCGGTTTGAAAAAGGCTTTAAACATGTGGTAGGATCAAACATCAAACCTATCCTAGACTATCATGCAAACTGCTGGTTGAAATAGAATGGATCATAAGTAATGTATAGTCCTTGCCTGTTGATAAGTCGGGTTCCGAAGGTGTAGTTGATCGCAAGCTCGCATCGTCTCCGAAGGTACCCGCGGAAACACACAAGATGGTAAACACAGGAAAGAAATCAACAAGCAAGCACTCTATTACTACGAACAAAACACAAGCACACATCAACAAGAAGGCAACACGAGACATTGCACCTACCGTCGAGAGCGGTTACTAACAGGTTAAGTGGAGTACTCGTCACACACGACGATACCGCACATTTAGAATGGTTCAAGTTGTTTAGCTACACAAGGTGAGAAAATGTTTTTAACATGGCCTCTCACTCAAGCATGGCATAGCACAGAAACATTACAAGAGGTGAAGCATAAAGTAAACTAATTATGCTAGTCATTTTAAGTGAGGCAACACCCTAAACATGCTTATCACTATTTACCCCACGAAAATTATAATGTTTGGTACTGTTTTTCCCTAATCAATATTTTATTATTTTTATTAGCAAGCAAGAGCAGCATAAACACATTCTACACGCAATTCTAGTCAAGTTACATATAAAGCACATTTTAATCAGAGCAATGGTTAAAAAGTTATTGCAGGTATAGTTTACAGTGGTAAGGGTTGTAATTAGCAGTAAAATAACATGTAAACAAAGTCAAACATGGAAAAGAGCACATTTTATTAATCTACACAGAAAACTAAGCAAGTTTCATATTTAACTCGTCGCGATCCGAGCTACCGTTAAAAAGATACGGGCAAAGCAAAATTATAACACGATCTGCCAAAATAATAATCTATAAAACTCTAACGGGCCGAAAGCTACTGGGCCGGCCCAACTACCGCTACAGAGAAGAAAAAAAAGAAAGAAAAAAAGGCAGCTAAGCTCTGCGGGCCAAGGCCCATGAGGCAGTGGGCGACGCCTAACAGATTCCCGCCCGGGAGGGAACGAAACAGCAGTCGGGGAACACTGGGGATGGGCAGCGTGGGGCGTCCCGGCCCACTGCGGCAGCAGCGGTCCGAGCGAGGGGCACGGGGCCTTGTGCTCCTCTCGTTCCCGAGCAGGGCTAGCGGCGGCGGCGCTCGCCGGCCAGCCTCCGGCGAGGGCGGCTCGCGAGGACGGCTGGAGGGGGCGGAACGGGCACGTGGTTGGGGTGCTGCAGATCTGGAAGGAGTCGGGGTCTCCTAGCGACGCGGCCTGGCTCCGGCGAGCTCGGCTCGAGGGCCTCCCATGGAAGCACCTTGTGAGCACAGAGAAGAGGGAGATTAGAGGGAGAGGGAGAAGGAGGAAGAGGGAGAGGAGGAAGAGGGAGAGCAGGAGGAAAGGGCGGTGCGCGGAGGCGACCTAGGGAGCGGCGGTGCACACCGGCGGCGTGGCAGCGGCATCTTCGGTGGTGCGGGCAACCACGGCAGGAGGGAACTCGTGAACGAGCGGAGGCGCGGGAACGGGTGTCGGGACCCGGGGTTAGCGTATGCAAGTCCCGTACCGACATAGTCATATGGAGAGCCGAGAACCGTACCCACTTGTCTAAGCAGACAAGGCCAAGCACAGAACGTTCTCGGAAAGCATCGTACGTGAGGGGCATCCCATCAAGGCCGGATGATCAACTGAGATGGGTCCTCATCGTTCGCACACAAGTCTAATGATATGGGTGATGAACTCCCATATTCACAGACAAGTCGCCTCAACCATACAATCGACTATCTCATAACTCTTACATAGACTTACTCCAGCCCGATCATTTAGTCGGGGTCTAGGGCGGGCTCGATCATACCACAACGTGTGCACGAGACAGAGTCTCGAGCAATCTCATCGCGATGCCCCAAGCTGCGAACATCTGAGGGCCACAAGCAATCGCATCGCGATGCCCCAAGCTGCGCACATCGCGTATAAAAGACCATCAGCTAGATCACAACTAAGGTCTCGAAAACCCATACAGAGACGTGCATGTTATAAACATACACGCAGCACCCATCTCTCTCAGTTGCTACCCATCATAGGCAAACATTTTATGATTTAGTTCCGAGAGATCCGAAATGACAGGTCCCTCTAGCTAACAACGAACAAATCCGGGTGGCCCCCGGTGAGACGACACCCAGCTCAGGAGCCGGCCGCGCTCTCGATCTGGTATCTACCGTATGACTCCAGGTTTGGATTGCCGGTTCATCACACATTGGGATAACCGGGTCCTCAGCCGGTCATGAGGGGCCAGCAAGGGAACTATGTCCCCACTGGTCCGAGTTGTTTTAAATAATATCTGCCAGGAGCGACCCAACAGACACACACACGGTTTTCAAATGGTAAATCAGCTTGGGCCACCACTAGAAATGTTTGAAGCTAGGTAGGTAAGAAGAGGGGACCCCATAAAATCCCACACGCGGTTAGGCACGCTCAGTCTCAAAACCAATACCCGGAACTCGGGTCCTAGGTGACTCGAATGGAACAAAGCGTCGGGGCGGGGTAGCCTAGACCTTCCATCCTTCGTCGAATATAGTCAACATTATAATAATAATCATATCATCAACAACAATATAATAATGTGATCTCCCAAACCCAGGGGTAACAGGTAACATCGTAGCATCCTAAGCATGCATACTAAGCAGGGGCCGAGCAACGAGCAAAAGTAACATAGCAGTACAAGGTTTGCTGGGAAGGGACATGGCTGTATCGGTTTGAAAGAGGCTGTAAACATGTGGTAGGATCAAACATCGAACCTAACCTATACTAGCATGCAAACCGCTGGTTGAAATAGAATGGATCATAAGTAATGTATAGTCCTTGCATGTTGATAAGTCGGGTTCCAAAGGTGTAGCCGATCGTAAGCTCGCATCGTCTCCGAGAGGTACCCGCGGAAGCACACAAGACGATAAACACTGGAAAGAAATCAACGGTGCACCACTACTACTACGGAGCAATAAAAGAGCAAGCATCAACAAGAAGTAACACGAGACATCGTACCTACCGTCGAGAGCGGTTACTAACAATTTAAGTGGAGTACTCGTCACACACGACGAATACCGCACGTTTACGGTGGTTCAAGTTGCTTAGCTACAGGTGAACAAACAACGGTTATTAACATGGCAACTCAAGCAAGCATGGCATAGCACACAAACAGGTCAAGAGGTGAAGCACAAAGTAAACTATCTATGCTAGACAATTTAAGTGAGGCACAATCCTATACATGGCATAACACTAAGTGCCGCACGATGATTAAAGGATTTGGTACTGTTCTGTCCTAAACCATATTTTATCTTGGTTAACAACAGCAAACAATAGCATAAACACAAAGAACACAAAAAACTAATCAAGTTACATATAAAGAACACCCCAAACGGAGTTACGGTTAAAAAGATATAAGCAAAACAATTTATGCACACATGCTGTATAAACAGGGGTAAATCTATATGCAAAAGTGCAGCAACATGACATAGAAATACATGGGATGAAAGTAGACATGATTCTTAACAATATGCAATTGGAATCACTCAATTCCGATGAACGGTTGCGAAGCAATCGTCATCCGAAGTTGCAATAAAATAACAGTTTCAGGAATAGCAGCACAATAACATCATGATAGCTACTTTGGAGCAAGATATAAACATGATGCAGCAGGCAAATATGGCATGTGAATGCATGGAATTGAAGTAGAAACATTGCTTAACGCAACGCAAAAGGAATCAATGCAATAGGCCTCATGGATTTGTTACAATCATGATGCAAAGTTGCAACAAAATAATAACAGCAGCACATAATAGCAAAAAGTAGCAGTTTAACGGCCTGATGCCCTGTTCAGCACACAATTACACAATCAAGATGAGCTCAAACGCAAAAGCTCACAAAAGATGAATTAAAGTACACGCAATTCTGAGCAACTTTCGTTTTGGGGGCACGTTCATCGGAGCTACCGTTTAACGGAAAATTACAGCGCAAAATTGAATCAGCAGCAAAATTCCAGGGACTTAGCAAAAATTGAGGTGCTGGAATAATAAAAATAAAAAAAAGAACAGAAAAAAAAGGGATCGGGCTCCCACCCAACGGGCCGACCCAACTCGGCTGGAGAGGGGGTGCTGGAGGCCGGCGGCCTGGGCCTTGGGCGCTTGGGCCACGGGAGATGGCCGGCCCAGGTCGCGGGGGCGCTGGCTGGCCGCTCGATCCCGTCGTGGCCGACGACGGTGGCCGACGACCAAGCCGGCGAGGGAGCGCGGCGGATGGCGGGCCTGGCGCGGCGGCGTGAGGAGGGGCGGTCCGGTGAGGGGCGCAGGTGGCCGAGGTCCGGGCGGCGGCGGCGTCCAGGCGGAGGAGCTCGGGCTTCGGCCTCCATGGCTGCTGCGCTCGGCCTCGAGCTCCATGGCGCACGGCTGGGAGAGAACCTGCAGATGGGAGGAGAGGGAAGGTGAGGAGGAGAGGAGGAGCAGCGCAGGGAGAGGAGAGGGAGGCGGCCCGGCTGGCTGCTGGCCGGCGGCGGCCTCAGCCTGGTGGCGCGCGCAGCGGCGCCCGTAGTGGCTAGAGGAGAGAGGTGAGGTAGGTGGAGGAGATGGGGTGACGTGGCGCAACCGTGGCCCTTCGATTCGCAGATCTGAGGGCCAGGAGCAACTGGGATCTAGGGTTTCGGATTTTTGGGGGTGTTTTGGGTCAGATCTGAGCCAGATCAGGGGGGTGGCTGCAAAATTGGACTAGGGAAACCCGAAAAATGGGTGGGAGTGTGGTGGTCTTTATATAGCCCCGGTGGCTGGCAGTTTGCAAAAACATCCCCGGTTTCGCTCTCGGGCGCACGATGCTCACGTTTCTGACTACCGGGGGTCCGTAGTACCTCCGATTCGGGTGAAACTTCGAACTGCGCGATCAGCGAGTCGAGCCGGAGGCGTTCACCTGGCGCTGGAACCGTTCCGAAAACACTTTCCGGCGCGCTATAAAAATATCCCGTTTAATTATTAAACGGGGTTTTTCGTTCCGTTGGCTGCGGCTGGTCTCGTGCGGTTTTCGCGACGGTGATCGGGCGAAACCCGGTGTCGCAAAGGTCGAGTGTCAGGGTGGCAAGGGTCGGTCTCCGTCCGATACGAGATAAGAGGGGGAAAAATAATCACCGATCGATAAATCGGGGATGCAAACACCGCAAACAAATCAGACAATCAAACAATTCACGCAGAAAACAAAATTTTTAATTTTTGTGAAAACTGGGCTGTTACACCGTTTAGGTGTAGCTTAGTGTTAACTTAACCCGGCCACGTCGGCCTTGCCGGTGGCTAGCCGCCGGTGACCAAAACTGCGGCGGCGCTGCTCGGGATTGCGATTCCGGCCACCATCTGGAGCACCGTGACCACAAAAAGGCGGCCCGTGCACGCCCGCTTCACCCAGCACCCACGGGGAGGCTCCGGAGGGGCCAGAGCCTCGTCGGCGACGTGATCGAGCGGCAGCCGTAGCTAGGGGTTGAGGTAGCCGACGCCACAGTGCACGAAAAAGGGCGTGGCATAGCGCGTTGTAGAGCTGCGGGGATAGAGAACATGGTGCGCGCGCTAGTTGAGACGGAGGGGTACTGGAGTGGTGTCGCCGTCGTCCATGGTGACGGAGCTCGTCGGCTTCCATGGCGGATCCGGCTAGAGGACGAAAACGAGGGGGAAAGGTTAGGGGTTTTGATCCCGCGCTCACCAGGAACTCAGCAGAGCAGGCGGCGAGGAAAACGGCAGCGTGATGGCGACGAATTCGACGGTGAGGTCTTGCGGGTCCGGTGACGGCGCGATCACGATTCAAAAGGCTACGGTGGCTCCGGGCTCTTGATCTGCTGCATGGAGACGGAGTCAAAGGCGTGGAAGCTCCTGGACAAGCTTTCAGGAGCTCTAACTCACAGTGGTCGCGTCTTCTACGGCGGGGGGCTCCGGTGAAGCTTCGGGCGGCGGCAAAATCGAGCACGTGAGGAAGGGGCAGAAGCTATGGAGGGGGGGAATGGATCCGGGAGTGAGCTGGGCGTATCCAGGCGCGAGGATAAGGCTTGGGGTGCGCCAGGCAGGCTATCAGTTGCCTCCGGCGTAGGCATGCCCTCCAGCGAGGTGCTTGCCGCGCTGGGGGAAGACGACAAGGGGTCTAGGTGGGCTTGGGCCAGGGGGGCGTTGAGTTAGGCCACTTCATAGGTAGGCCTTTTTCCTTTTTCCTTTCTGTTTTCTTTTCTGCCTTTTTGTTTTGCTGTGGTAAATAAATAGCTAGGCATTTTATTAAATGCTAAAACTTTTATATGGCTTCACAACATAATAGGCTAGCCACTTGTAAAGTTTGAACATTTTTAAAATTCAAATTATTTGAACTTTAAATCAAATAGGGGTTTTGATTAATTCCAAGGTCCTATTTGAATATTGGAAAAATCCATGAGCATGGGGTTGGTCCCACATCACTAGATATGTGATCACACTCATTTATAAGACTTTTCAAAAATCAAACATGAATTTTTGGAGAAGATTTATTTCTGGCCTTTTGAATTAATTGATCTGGGGGGTGTTCCTTCTCCCATTTGAGTTTGAATTTGATTTCAAATGATTTCTTTTGAAATTTTTAACATGATGCAAAGTGACTTGCTACTCCTAGCACATACCTAACTTGGGGTTGTGACAACCCGCCCCCACTCAAAAGAATCTTGTCCCGAGATTCAGAAGTCTGCAGGAGGAAGGAGGGATACTCGGCACGGAGACGATCTTCTCTTTCCCACGTGGCTTCTCTCTCAGAGTGGTGTGACCATTGCACTTTCAGAAACTTAATCTTCTGACGACGAGTGACACGCTCTGCGGAATCAAGAATACGAACGGGGTACTCTCGATAAGAAAGGTCATCTTAGAGATCAAGTGTTTCATGGTCGACCTCGCGGATGTGGTCCTTGAAGCAACGCCTGAGTTGTGACACATGGAATACATCATGTACTCGGGAAAGGTGTGGGGGTAGTTCAAGTTGGTAGGAAACTTCTCCACGTTTAGCAAGAATGCGGAAAGGTCCGATGTAACGTGGGGCCAACTTGCCTTTGATACTGAAACGTTGGGTTCCCTTCAGAGGAGTAACCCGAAGGTAAGCCTTCTCATCCAGATTGTAGCTCTCTTGCCTATGATGACGATCATAGTAGCTTTTCTGACGAGACTGGGCTGCTTTCAATTGATCACGAACAATGGGAACTTGCTCTTCTGCCTCCTTGATCATATCCGACCCAAAGAATTGTCTTTCACCGATTTCTGACCAGTTTAGGGGTGTTTGACATCGTCGTCCCAATAGGAGTTCAGAAGGAGCCATGTTCAGACTAGATTGGAAACTATTGTTATAAGAAAATTCGGCGAATGGAAGAGACTTCTCCCAATTCTTTCCGAATGAGATAACACAAGCTCTGAGCATGTCTTCAAGAATTTGGTTAACCCTTTCGACTTGACCGCTAGACTGAGGATGGAAAGCTGTACTAAAGTAGAGATGAGTTCCTATAGCATTCTGGAAGCTCCCCCAAAATCTAGAGGTGAAAATGCTACCACGATCAGAATTGATTTCCAAAGGAACATGGTGAAGGGATACAATTCTAGAGACGTACAAGTCCCCTAACTGGCTAGCAGTTATAGACTCACGAACTGGAAGGAAGTGAGCAACTTTGGAAAGCCTATCTATGACAACGAAGATGGCATCGTTTCCTTTCTGGGTTTTTGGAAAGACGGTGATAAAGTTCATACCGACCTTGTCCCATTTCCACTCTAGAATAGGCAAAGGTTGAAGTGTACTAGCAGGTCCTTGATGCTCTACCTTAATGCAACGGCAAACATCACATTCGGCAGCAAATCGAGCAATGTCTCTCTTCATCCTAGTCCACCAAAATTTCTGGCGTAGATCTCGGTACATTTTTGTGCTACCGGGATGAGTTGCCTTAGTTCCCTATTCTTAGGTACTACCAAACGATTTCCAAAGAATATCGTTCCTTTACTATTTGTGGAGAAACATTTAGCAACTCCGCTAGCAATGTTCTCCTTGATCCGGCGAACATCTCGTGCACGCCTTTGGGCAACTATGATTTGATCCTCAAGAGTTGGTTTCGCCACCAAGGTAGAAAGATAGCCATGAGAAACAATCTCAAGATTGAGCTTGCGAAATTCCTCATGAATAAGTGGTTGATACTGTTGTAACATGAGATTGTTACAATACGACTTACGACTTAGTGCATCAGCCATGACATTGGCTTTGCCTAGGGTGTAAGAAATTCCTACGTCGTAATCTTTTATCAACTCAATCCAGCGTCTTTGCCTGAGATTAAGATCTGGATGAGTGAATATGTATTTGAGGCTTTGGTGGTCGGAAAGGATCTCACAAGGATTACCAAGTAGGTAATGTCGCCAAGTTTTCAGGGCATAAACTACGGCAGCGAGTTCAAGATCAAGGGTAGGATAGTTCTCGTCATGTGGACGCAACTGGCGTGAAGCATAAGCTACCAAATGTCTATCTTGCATAAGTATGCATCCTAACCCTTGCCGTGAGGCGTCACAAAAGATCTCGAAATCCTTTTTGGTGTCTGGAGGCGCAAGTACGGGTGCAGAAGTCAATCTCAGTTTTAGCTCTTGAAAGCTTTCCTCGCACTTGGGAGTCCATAGGAATTTCTTTTCTTTCTTTAGGATTTCAGTTAGAGGCTTTGCAACTTTAGAAAAGTTCTCGACGAAGCGACGGCAATAGCTGGCTAGGCCAAGAAAACTCCTAACTTTCTTAACCTATTCAGGTGGAGTCCAGTCAAGGACGGCCTGAACTCTCTCGGGATTCACAGCAATGCCTTTTGCAGAAATCACGTGGCCTAAGTAGGTCACTTCTGGTATCCAAAATTCACACTTGGAGAATTTAGCATACAGGCGATGCTCTCTAAGTTTCATCAATACCAGCCTTAGATGTTCGGCATGTTCTTCTTCGTTCTTCGAGTAGATGAGAATGTCATCGAGATAAACTACAACAAATTTATCTAAGTACTCCATGAAGATCGAATTCATCATGTGCGAGAAAGTGGCGGGGGCATTGGTTAAACCAAAGGACATGAAGGTGTACTCGTAAAGACCATAACGAGTAGTAAAGGCCGTTTTTGGAATGTCCTCGTTTCGGATTTTTATTTGATGATAACCTAATCTCAAATCCATCTTGGAGAAGACAAAGGATCCAGCAAGTTGATCATAAAGATCATTGATCCTGGGCAGTGGGTACTTGTTCTTTATCGTCGCTAGATTTGGCAGGCGATAGTCTCCGCACATCATTTCTGTTCCATCTTTCTTCGTTACGAATAGAACGGGGCAACCCCATGGCGATGAGCTATGGCGGATGAAGCCTTTTTCCAACAAAGCTTCAAGTTGGGTTTTAAGCTCAGCTAACTCACGTGGGGCCATTTTGTATAGGCGTCTGGAAATTGGTGCGGTTCCTGGCATAAGATCCACTATGAACTCTACACATCTGTCGGGTGGCATTCCCGGCAGCCCTTCAGGAAAGACATCCGGGAAGTCACGAACCACCGGAATATCTTCAAGGTTGGGAAGGGTAAGTACATTCAAAGAATGCACTTGGGTTCTTGTTCTGGGTGAGGTGTAGTTGACTGTCTTGCCTGAAGGGTGGGTTAGTTTCACTAATTTTCCTTTGCAATCAAGGTAGGCATTCTGCCTTGATAGCCAATCCATGCCAAGGATTACATCAATGTCTGAAGACTTGAGGCTGATGAGTGAAGCAAGGAATACTAAACCCTCAATTGCAATTTTATTACCATGTCTTACTCTATTAGTTTGCCATCTTAACCCTGGAGTTTTAATAATCATTGGGGTGGACAATTCAACAAAAGATAACTCATGACGAAGTGCATAACTTTCCGACATGAATGAATGAGATGCTCCTGGGTCGAAAAGAACGGAAGTAGGAACATAATTGACTGGGAGCGTACCAAGAATGATGTTAGTGGTGTCGTCAGTCTCTTCGGCGGCAATCTGATTCACACGTCCACGAGTGGCAGGAGGAGCGGGTTTGGTGGTGTAGACCTTCGGGGGTGGCTTGCCACGACCATTGTTGTTACCTCGAGCACGGGGTGGAGCATTCTGATTCTGGAGCTGGTTCTAGGGACACTCGCGGGAGTAGTGGCCTTCCTGACCACACTTGTAGCAGGCTCCAAAGACAGTGCGTGGAGATGGGTTGTTTGGTGGAGCTGGGTGGAACGAAGCTGGTGGACGAGGCACCACATAGGATGGCCTCGGTGGGTTGTTCTGGCGAAACATACTGTTGGGGATCCAGATCTTGCGCTTCTGACAGCCTTAACTGGATGAACCATCATCTCTAGGGTGTTTGCGGAAGTCATTGGGGGTGTTCATGTCCTCTGCCTTGATGGCCTTGTTGACAAGGACCTGGAAGGTGGCAAAGTCATGTAGGTCGAGCTCACGACGGAGTCTGGAATTGAGTCCACGATGAAACCTCTCTTGCTTCTTGGCGTCGGTGGAGACCTCTTCAGTAGCATAACGAGCAAGTCGGTTGAACTCATGACTAAACTCGTCAACAGTCCTCCTGCCTAGGGTGAGGTTGCATAACTCCTCACGCTTGCGGTCCATAAGACCCTTTGGGATGTGGTGCTCACGGAATGAAGTGCAAAACTCATCCCAAGTGGTGGGCGGTCCAACGGGACGCATGTTCAGGAAATTCTCCCACCAAGAGCTAGCTGCACCCTCGAGGTGGTAAGTGGCATAGATGACCCTGTCACCATCTGCAACATGGCCTGCCTGAAGCTTCCTCTCGATGCTACGAAGCCAGTCATCGGCGTCAAGGGGCTCGGTGGAGTAGCTGAAAACCGGGGGATGAAGTCGGATGAAGTCATTCAATGACACCAACTCGTTGCGCTGCTGAGTGGTGTTGCAGGCAATGACCTCCAGCAAATGGTGAGAGTCTCGGCGGTTCCTCTCAACCTCCATCAGAACCTGAGCCATCGTGGGTGGGGGTGGAAGGTTGCCTTCCTCCGGATCATTCCCACGACCATGGGCACGACCAAGCTGGCCACGGGTTCCTTGAGACATCCTGAAGGTGAAAACCGAAGTCAAACAGAGTTGATTGGAAGAGTATAAACAAGGTATTGAAGGTACTGGAAGAATCACAGAGCAAAGGAAGTAATCATCTTGATAACATGGTGATAAAAGCATAAAAGCCATATATTCACAAGCTGTCATACAAACCATACATCGTTTTAGTACAAGCGCCAAGCTAATACAAACGTGATGAAGATGATACATCCTTCAGAGGCACTCTGACTTCCTATACATTATTTATCTAAGCCTCTGGAACTTAGAACACCTTGCGTACAATATACTAGAGACACTACTACATCCTCACTAAATTAAGACCACAGGCGGTCTCACTCATCTCCATCTCCATAGTAGTCCTCGTAAAAGTTACCCGCGTAACCCGGTAGCTGAAGGTGACCATCGGAAAACACAGAGGCCTGTGGACCCTGATATCCATTTGGGAAAGGATGGGGCCTAGGTCCAGCGTAGGGTGGAAGCAACGGACCACGGGGTGGAAAAATGCCTCCAATCTCGGGCCAAGCAACTCGAGAAGGCATATGTGTCCTGGCTGGGTAGATAGCATCGTACTGCACTGATCCAATGCTCACAAAAGGAGCCAGGAGTGTAAGTGCTCGATACAGACGGACACGGGTGGCGTGAAGCTCAAAACGAAGGGCACGTGCATCACGATCTCTATCAGAAGCGTGCCGAGCAGTGATCTGAAGCAAAGTATCCTCCAGGGATTGATCTTTGTACAATCCGGTGTAATACCCCTCTTCTCCTGGAAGTGCAGCAGGGATATAGCGGAAAGGTGATCCTGCAAGCAGTGCATGCTCCTCTCTCAGCAGGGTAATACATGACTATGCAGCATCCTGCACAGCCATGTTCTCGGTGACACCAATGCCATGTCCAAAAAGGAAAGGCTAAGAGATTCCAATGTGCTGCGGGTAAATCCTGACAGTGCAGTGGAACTGAGTCTGGTTGAAGTCAAGGAACTGCTCCTCAATGGTGTACTCAGGATACCATCGATAGCCAATGAAGGACATCATCTCGGTGAGCATGGCTGGATGCCCACGCACATCGAGGCACCTGGTAAGACGAACAATCTACCGAGGGGGAAGATCCGACATCTGAAACAGAAAGAAGGAGTTTGCAAATGCATCAGATTATGAAGAAACTTGGAATGACTCGGGCAGCATAACGGCTGTAATTGTAAGAAATGCCTTTTCTTGCAATGTAGAAACATCACTTACATACGATGTAAGAAATCAGGAAGCACAACAACGCTAGTAAACCGAACACAACCTTCCTACGGCTACAAGGAAGCAAACAACGAGATGTTCTAGTAAGACATAGATGAGCCTAGTCCTATCTTCCCGTAGAACAAGATGAGGGTGACTCAGAACTCAGAACGATGAAGGTAAGGAGAAAAACAAGCCTTACGTTGTTCCCTTATATACCCAGAGTAACTATATAACTATAGCAAGCTAGACTCGACTTCGGCCAAGGCTGATAATCCTACAGTCAGTCCTGTTCTGATACCAAGTCTGTCGGGACCCGCGGTTAGCGTATGCAAGTCCCGCTACGACATAGTCATATGGAGAGCCGAGAACCGTACCCACTTGTCTAAGCAGACAAGGCCAAGCACAGAACGTTCTCGGAAAGCATCGTACGTGAGGGGCATCCCATCCAGGCCGGATGATCAACTGAGATGGGTCCTCATCGTCCGCACACAAGTCTAATGATATGGGTGATGAACTCCCATATTCACAGACAAGTCGCCTCAACCATACTATCGACTATCTCATAACTCTTACATTGACTTACTCCAACCCGATCACTTAGTCGGGGTCTAGGGCGGGCTCGATAATACCACAAAGTGTGCACCAGACAGAGTCTCGAGCAATCGCATCGCAATGCCCCAAGCTGCGCACATCTAAGGGCCACTTGGTGTATAAAAGACCGCCAGCCAGATCACAACTAAGGTCTCGAAAACCCATACAAAGACATGCATGTTATAAACATACACGCAGCACACATGATTTGTATGAACACCAGGTATCATTGCAATTCTCTACAAAGTGTACATATTTTATTGATAACTCTTATAGAGTGCACACAGAGATCACAAGTCTGTGATCCAACATTACAACAAACAAGCGGAAGAAAGTAGGTCTGAGTACAGAAAAGTTTAACAAATGGGTTAAGAAGCCTTATTTAAACACAAGCCCTCCACGAGGGAACCAGTCTGCTGACTGGGACTACACTAGCTTGGTCTTCAGTCGTCGAGCTCGAGGAAGAATCCACCCTCGGGGTCAGTGGGTTCATCTAAAACATAGAATAAGAAAACGTGAGTACAAAGTCGTACTCAGCAAGACTTACGTAGGAACTATACTACTCATGCACATGTATCAAGGTAAAGGGAGGTGGGGTTCAATTGCAGAAGTGCCAGCTTTGACTTGGCTAGTCCTGAACTACAAGTACCAGACTTGAGGTAAGAAGCGTACACGAGTCTACTACATTCTCCAACCAATTACACCACGATGGTGCCTTCCTCGACTTCCCCACGAGAAAGCACGCCATAGCACTCACGCTTATCTTGGCAAGTTCTACAAGTATCTGGTTCAAGTTGTCTAATAATCAGGCACAGCTTTCCAAGAAGTCCTTAACCGCGGACGCGGCTATTCGAATAGTTTTGTTAACCCTGCAGGGGTGTACCGCTACACACACATGACCATCAGTTACCGCCTTTGACCTC
Organism: Bromus sterilis; assembly: GCA_950022295.1. Classification (NCBI taxonomy): domain Eukaryota; kingdom Viridiplantae; phylum Streptophyta; class Magnoliopsida; order Poales; family Poaceae; genus Bromus; species Bromus sterilis. The sequence goes on from OX465595.1 coordinate 295,300,235, forward strand.
GACACCATTAAAGGGGTGTCAACGAGGATGCTCACCACTACTGTTACCTCATAGCCAATCTAGTCCAAGAAATCCGCCTACCTGGGTTGGCTACCACTATCATGAACCCGGCCGGTTTACCGAAGTGGACCCAGATGATATGTGCGTGGTGCATAAGCCGGTCTCGGTTGAGCCGGTCTCTCACTTAGCAGCCAGGCCACAAACCTACCAGAACTCCCAACTACTGCGACATCTGGACATCGAAAGGGATGAGTTAATAGGTTGAGAGGGGTCAGTGAGCCCAATGTGTGGTTGTACTCTTCATCTTGGATGACCACACAAGAACTCAGACTTAGGGCGGTGTTCAACGAGACAACCCACTAGGTACTCCTACACAGCCTCTCATCGTTCACCTTGTATTAGGGCAGATTCACCAACACATTTCCAACATCATCATCATGATCACTACCATCCCGACTCACATAATAGTAACAACATTGTATCACTCTAAGCGTGAAATAAGTAGTTACAATTTCAGGGGCCACATGATATCAACCAACTCCTACATTTGCTAGGATTGTGGTTTGCTTAACACTATGACAAATGATAGGTTATGCAAAGGAATGGGTTCATCTATGCGGTAGAAACGTAGCATGGTAATCATCCTATACAATGCATAAGCGAGACATGAGAGGGAAGTGGGATTTTATCGACATGATCAATGGGGGTTTGCTTGCCTTGCTGACGAGGTTCGGTATCGGAGTCTTCAACGAAGGGGGCAGCCTCCTGTTCCGGTTCCACTTCTACTCGACAAAAAACAAACAAGGAAGCAATATAAATACAATTCACAATCACATGGTGGAAGGTTGAAACTTGATGTATATACTTCTGATGTGTGAGGAAATTCCATTTAAATGAAGTACATTGCAAAGGTTTTGCAAATTCAAACTCTATTTTGAATTTAAAAGGAATTCATATGCATTGTTCTCACTGTTCCCCCATTTTAAAATGGTCAAACATGAAAACAAAGTGCATATTCAGAATCCTTGCATTTTTCTGATAATTTTAGACATATTATTTTCTATATTTGGAGTTAGTATGAATATTCTATGAATTTCCAAAGTTTAGAGTATTTTCTGCCAATTTCTAGAATTGTTTTAATTATAAAAGCATTTACTGCATCAGCACTGCGCCAGCCTAACGTCGGGGGTTTGACCACGGTCAAACTGACATGGGGGGCCCACTGGTCAGTGACTCAGTTAATTAAACCGGTTTGGTTTATTTTAAACAGAGGGTTTAGTGGCCTTGGGCCCACTGGTCAGTGACCGTTTAGGTGTAGCTTAGTGTTAACTTAACCCGGCCACGTTGGCCATGCCAGCGGCTAGCCGCCGATGACCAAAATAGCGCCTACGCTTCTCGGGATTGCGAATCCAGCCACCATCTGGCGCGCCGTGACCACCAAAAGGCGGCCCGTTTACATTTACGTTTCTGACCACCATCTGGCGCGCCGTGACCACCAATAGCGTTTACGTTTCTGACCGCCGGGGGTCCGCAGGACCTCCGATTCGGGTTAAACTTCGAACTGCGCGATCAGCGCGTTGAGAGGGAGGCGTTCACCTCGTGCTGGAACCGTTCCGAGAACACTTTCCGGCGAGCTATAAAAATATACCGTTTACTTATTAAATGGGGTTTTTTGTTCCGTTGGCTACGGCTGGTCTTGTGCGGTTTTCGCGACGGTGATCGGGTGAAACCCGGTGTCGCAAATGTCGAGTGTCAGGGTGGCGAGGGTCGGTCTCTGTCCAGTGCTAGATAAGAGGGGGGAAAATAATCGTCGATCTATAAATCGGGGATGCAAGCAGCACAAACAAATCAGACAATCAAACAATTCACACCAAAAATAAATTTTTGTGAAATCTGGGATGCTACATAAGCTAGCACGAGTATCAACATATCTGTGTTATCTGATTTGAAACCCAAAGGACAACCAAACATTGTACAAGTGAAAATGAGCTAGTCATCTTTATTTCATTATACCCTTGCTAACAGCCATGGCAAGATCGTCTTAAGTATGATTTTAACTGACATGCATCAATTCTTGGGTTTGGAAGCAAGTTTGTCTAAATTTCCCCATGACCTCAGAACCATATTTTCATTTATCGTTGCTATAAGCCACGCCATAACTTAAGCATGGTTGAATGCATGGATTTGGCACCATGACCACATAACCAGAGGATCAACGTGTGCGTATAACACACACACACATCATATCTATTTATCTGAGAGTTGAAACCAATAGTACAACCAAACTATATACAAATAAAACAAGGCATCTTGACTTATATATCTAATTGAAACCCTTGCTCTAAGCCATGCCAAGACTTTTACATGGTTGAAGTGACAATGTATGCACAGGATTCGGGAGAAAGTTGGTTCCTCATGACCACAAACACATCAGGATCGACACGTGCGCATTGCACACATATACACAAATCGATTGACTTGTCAGAGTAGAAAAAAAGTAGGAACAAACATTACAAAACAAATGAGAGGCATCTTCAACAAAACTACATGGACCCTTGGAAAGAGATGGCAAGACTTCAAGCATGCCTAAAAGGGACATGCATACTTGGGTTTGGGAGCAAGTTGGTTTCTCATGACCAGATAACTTGATCAAGGTCGACATGTGCGTAACGTGCACACATATGTGAAAATCGTTTGACATGTCTGAGGTGAAACGAAATGTACAACCAAACATTCGACAAATCAAAGTCTCGGCTTCACCATGGGTATTGATCCATGCATTGATCGATCTAACATTTTCAAATCTTTTTTGGCAAACAAAAACTTGCCATAGGTTGCGACACTTATTGACCTCAATAATACACACACAATAAAAACACTCGACAAATTACACATATTTTTGACCAACATTCGTGCTGGTCCAATTTTTTAGATGAAACAACGCAAATAAAATCAATAGGCTTTCACATCATATTCATACGTATTGGACCGGTTCCTCGTCTTTCCCTCCTAACTTTCCCCCCTCCACTGTTTTCGTTGCCTCCAATAAATATTAAATCCATCGGTCAATTTTCAACACCTCATTTTTTTCCTCTAGGGATACCTCCTCCTAAATACCTTCCCCATGACTCAATCTCACCTGTCCGGCATACTAGTACCTAACTTCCCCTCAAGATCCGCCGCCCTAGTAGAAGGCAGCGGTTCGTTCACCGGCGCAAGAAATAGACGGCGCACAACGTAAACGGAAAATTCGCAAGCCTTATCAGATGCAAACAACTCAGAAATTTCTCCCACGCGAACCCCTTTCTGTAAGATTAGAAATGTTTTCTTTTGAGGGACTAGTCAGGATCGTTGGAATCGCCAATATTCAATGATTTTAGATTGCACACTGATTTTGGATTGGTTCTTCGTGATTCCTGGGACAGCGATTAGTTTTTTTTGTAATTTTGATTCTTCAGACAGTGATTCTTCATAATCGAGTCAAACGAACTTACCCTAGTTCGTAGATCTATATTTGTACTTCTCCTTTCTTGATGTACTTAAATCCACGCATACTTCTATATCAACTCTATTTTGTGGTTTGTAGCAAGGAACAAAGATTTTCGTTCTAACTAGGAAGATAGTGATTATTTGTTGTTCGGCTGCATGCATCATTCTGGTGCAAAGGCAGGGGGTTATCCTCCTTTTCCAAAGAAAAGATAGTGATTACTGAATAATACTAGTGTATCTGAGGAATATGCTTCAACTTACACATAAGGATTCACATCAATTATGAACTTCCTCTTTAACAATTGGTCTTCTGTTCTCAGGTACTTCCAGTAAATCAGCACGAGTACACGCTCAACCACTGCCACATAAAATGGATGCAATGATTTTCTATGATGTTTACATGGATGAATATGTCCGTTCATCTTCATTTGCAACAAAGATTGTCTATGTTCCATGCCCATTATTTTCCATGGTATAGAATGTAAATTACTTATAGAAATCTTACATATTGGTCATTATTAGGTGATATGCAATACTAATAAGCATGTACTAATAAGGTTCCACTGCTGGGTTTTCAGAACAAGCCATTATCATAAATGATACTAGCATGAGAAAGAGCACTCAGGAAGCATCCGTAAGTAATATGTTCAGAATTAAAATGTACTCTACCGGGTGCGATCCATCATAGTATAATTCAGTTACATGAACAATAATGATTTCAATGATGACACAGAATGAAACATGGGCCAAAAAGAGGGCATGTACACAACAACTTGTGTCCCAACTAACAGAATTGGAGATTATTGAGGAAAGCAGGTCATCCTCCATGTTACTTTCAAGCTTCAGCCTCTCTGAAGAACACATCCATGTGCTACAAGAGAAGATTTTAACATACAAGGCAAACACAAATGAGCCAAACACAAATTTTCAAAAGGACATGATTGCAGTACTTGATACACAGAAGAAAGAAATCGAAGAGCTCATAAGGAAGAAGCCAACAGAAATTGAAATTCTCAAGATGGATCAAGAAAGTAAAACCAAAGATTTGGGAAAAAAAGCCACAATAATTGCAGTCAACGATTTTTAATCGCAAGAGCGAGTTCTCGTATTCTTTACAAGAGAGAGTCTCACGGCCCATCAATTATTGTGGGTGCACTTTTGTTAAGCATGATACTTTATCTTCCATTTTATTTTTCTTGAGTAATATACTCTTTGGATGATACTTTAATATTTAGCAATGTATTGTGCGAATTTCAAGTATGTATGCATATGTAAGTTGTGATGGCAACGTTTAATTAATTAAGTTCTAGTAATTTATATTTAAATTTGTATACAAATTCAAACCGGTGATGATTTTACAGCATCTCGATCATTGATGAAAATTGTGACAGAGATTCGATGTGACATCCCAAAATTTTCTAAATTTTGGAATGTTAATAAATAATATTATTGTTTTGTTTTCCTTTGTTTTTCAGGGGAAATTAAATAAAAAACTTCTGAGTTTTGTTTATACCATTGCAAAACCATGGTATTAAAATTGGATAATCATTTATCCAATATAGTAATTAAATCTTGGTTGCAAGATTTTTTCAAAATTTAAAGAACTGTTTTCTTGATTTTGGTTATTTTGAAATTTTGTGGAAACCACAATTAAAATAATTTAGAGTGAGAATAATATGACTTTCTCAAATTAATTGTGGACCAATATTTATTCCTTTATTAGTTCTCTTATTTGAACTTGCAGTTTATTCGATGTTGGCGTTTAATGGTTATTTAAATATTTCCAATAAGTCAAACAAATAAATGAGGGGAGATAATATGACTTCTCCAAAATTATTATTGGGAATATTTATATTTTGAACAATCGACTATTTTGGAAGGTCATTTTGATATTGATAAAAAAAACCCTAAAAATTATTTAGGTAATATATTAATATCTTAATGATTTTTTTACAAAACTCTATTTTGAAAATTTTATTTGGAGAGGGAAACATTTTTTCCTACACTTTGTATATTTATTTAGGATATATAAACTTTATGTATTAATCTTGGGGAGATTTGATATTTTTAGAAAATATTAAATCTCAAACTTTGGAAAACAGAGAAAAAAAATAAAAGAGGAAACCCTACACCTACACGACCCTGTGCACTCGTATTTCGTACTACTATTCTGCTCACGCAGGCGCGAAGAGACGCAGCAACCGGCCCAGTTTCCAGGCCCAGCTTGGCCAACCCAAAAAAATGACGTGGGGAATAACCCCATCTTCTCCTACGTCCTGACTTGTACGCACACGTTCCTGACCGAGCCGGCGAGCGAGCACCCTGCCACCCCGCCGCTCCACTTGTTCTCCCAGCCCCACTGACCCATAGAACCGGTCCCTCTCCTCTCCCTCGACCCTTCTCCTCCTCGAGTGCGCCATGAAGATGCCCTAGTGGCCATAAACTCGGACAGAAACCACCGCCATTAATGTCCACCATGTGCCGCTCGATTTCAACCTCCAAGGACCCTCTAAATAATTCCCAGAGATAAACCTTCCTTTTTCTTCCATGTCCCCCTCATAGACAGAAGTATGATTGTCTAACATGCCCGTAATTCCTGGCCGGAGTTCCCGCTGCCACCATCGTTAGCCGTAGATCTCGTCGCGCACGTTGATGATCAAGACCCAATTCCTCCTCCATTCTTCATTATTACTATCCTCTCTCATGCTGGACATGTTTTAATGTGTACCACTACATCCAGGGCGCGATAACTAAACCGACGTGAAATTCGGCGACCTTTTGCTAATTCCGGCGAGCCGTGGCCACTCGTACAGGAAGTAATCGTCTTTGAAACTTTTTCCAGAAGGTTTGGACCAGCTATCTACAACCCGTACAACACCCTATATTCGTCGGTGGCCATCTTTTACTTGAATCCGACAATGCCGGCCAGAGCACCGCCCAACTCCGATGACCCAGCCACACAACTCCGGTGAGTCTTTAGCCCCTTTTATCCTCAGCCGTCAGATCTTGATCAAACGCCTCTGGTTATATCACTTAAGTGAAGAGGTATCAGCTAATAAGAATCTTCCATGTGGCAATCCCTCATTTAATCCCGTAACTATTTTGCAGAAAAACACACAAACTTTAGAAAATCATATCTCCAAGACCACAACTCCAAATTCGACAAATTTGATATCCCCGGATTCCTTGAAACATGTATTTTATTATAGAACTAAAATATTCCACTTTTTATAAGTCCGTAAATTAATTATAATTTAAATATGGATTTGAGTATTTTTACTATATATATTAATCTCTAATTCATATGAAAATACTTCTTATACAAAAATTGGTCTCTCGAACCATATCTTTCTGTTAGTTCATGTTTTAGTTCATATGAAAATACTTCTTATACTTCCTATATGTTATTTATACTAAGTTTAGTTCATGTTTTGGCTCAACACTCCAATATCCTTTCTTTTATCATAATTCAATTCCATCATTTGCTTAGTTTTAATTGTTGGACCAATCTTGTTGAGAAGATCATTAGGAAAAATATCTGATCATATTCTATCAACAAATCTTAGATTCAATTAAATTCTAATTAAATTCCTTTAATAAAAGTATTTATGTCATTCAACTCCATAAACCCAAACGAAATGACATGGTGAACTCACATGAATTGTATTTGATCTAGTAACTCATGCACCATGAACAAATCCCAATATCCTAAAACTCTTATGACCTTCAAGTTCCATAGCCAACCATATGTTAACATTCCATATGATGACACCACGATCTTCAATTTGTACAAATTTGTCCCAACCACAGGATAAAATCTATGTCATATTTCCATTCAATCTATCTTGACCATATCCGAACCCATGACCGTTTCTTAGCTATTATCCTATCAAATATTACTAGTTAAGTAATTTGTATATTTTTTGGTATCTTTATTTGGATCTTCATTTGGATTTTGTTGTGTGTTGAAGTACTTTCCTTTATCGTTAGATATATCGTAAGGTGAAGGAGTGACAATACCAAATTAGAGTATCAACTTCAAGAGACTCAGTTAAGTTGCAATTTGATCTTCCTTTGACCCATACTTTCATATTATGCATGTTTTCTATATTTTAAACATTATGCATGTTTTATTCAAGTTTTCACAAATTATATTGCTAGATAAAGCCATAGGATCTATGCTATATCTATATGCTTAGCCCTGCTTATAGTTGGGATGGGTTCAACAACAAACTTTGTATTCAAATGTTTAATTTGCTTCCTCATGAAGCAATGTTTTTATGAAAATCTTTTGAAAAAAAATGTATACTATCTTTAATGTACTCTCTGGTCGGAACGGATTGATGGGAACGTCTACAAGTGATCGCGCCCGACTAGGGTCTTGCACACTAAGTGAATGTGCTCGACGGAGGACTTCCACACTTGAGTGATTGCGCCCGACTGGGGACATGCACACATGTTTGGTGGGGATCGCCGCCCAGGAGACCGAGATCTTCCAAGTTACAGTAAGAAGTAGCTTCTAGTACATCCACATGCTACTATGGGCTCTGGCTTAGTTTTTCCTTAATGGGAAACCCTTACCTAGGTACTACCATCGGAGAGGGGCTTTAATGGCCATGGCATCGGGGGGACTAGGAACAGGTATAGGGGGCCATTCCGAAAAGCTTCGTCACAATTTTTTCCGAATCGTGAACCCAGGTGTGTAGCGATAAATTGGGGTTGATTGTGTCATGTGGTTAAAGTGTAGAAACTCTGCAGAGTCAAACCTAATCGATTAGCCCTGCCCCCGGATACGGGCAATTTGAGCAACTGAAGACTGGGAATAAAGAAGGATCTTCGCTCTCTTTTCTAAAATCTGTTTACAAAAGGGTTCTAGGTTGATGTTTTTAACACGTGGGGTGTTCTACTTCGACCCTAAGTATCTTATTAGGTTAGAGATTTGAAACTTGGAGTTTCTACCCAAGTGTTCACTCTAGCTTTACGTATAAACTTATAAAAATATTTTTTTCCCTATTTTTAAAACTCTTTTCAAATTTTAGATAGAGAAAAAATGGCTTTCCGCAAATAAACCCTATCTATCCACTTGACTTACCCTGCATGGATATTCTGTTATATTTCTTTTTGTTGCAACTTGCGAGTACATTCAAAGTACTCACCCATGTTGGGTTGTACTCACATGCAGATGACGACATGTAAGAGTCCATAGGATCACGGGTGTACACTCAACGAGCCCAGTGGCGTTGATGGAGCCCCTAGCTTAGTAATGTATATGTTTCCGCTGTACTATATGCCAGCCTTGAGCTGTGCAAGTTGTATGCATATATGTAACTCTGGATCCTTCGTTTTGTAGTAAAATGATGTATGTTTACTCGATATTCGCTCTTGTTACTGTGTGTGCTAGCTACGATATAAGGATAGCACAATAAGCACAAATATTGTAATCTTATCAGATCCGGGTCATTACATTCGAACAATCACCATATGTTACGCTGCATGGTAAGCCCATCTGTACCCACCTATCGGTAGTCGCATCATCAACGATTGGGCCCACCTATATGAAGCCACGTCAGCATAAAAAATGGCCCATATGTCAGTGATGTTGACTAGTCAACGTTAACAACGATCATACTGCTGAAGGCATCATATATGGGATAGCATGTAAGCATATATGGGCCCACATGTAACTTACACGTCGGAACCTACTGGGCCATTTGACAGTTTTTCAGTTCCCAAAAAAGATTATTATCGACGGCGTGTCGTGAACAATAACAATATTAGGTTTCGGTTTTGGATATTATGCGCGACGTATTTGAACATCGTTGAAAAGGAAATTATACGACGGGCTTACGCACTACTAGGATTTTAGCCATACAAGAATGGACATTAGCAGCGCGGCCTTTATAACACGCACTGTAGGTATACGTTAGCAGAGTATGCAAGTGGAGGTGCACGCGGGTGATTAGCCATGGGCAGCGCGGGCCACCCGACCACGCGCTGCTAGTATCTGGTGACAACTGTAGTTCCCGTGGCCGACCAATATAGTAGCGCGGAGCCCAAATCCCGTGCTGCAGATGATGAGGACATCTGTAGCGCGGCCTGAAGACCCCGCGCTTTTAATATGGTAGCACACCGGCCCGTTATTTTGGGCCACATATCGGCAGAGCGGGCCATCGCGCCCCCGCTATAGATGTCCTCATTATCTACAGTGCGCCTACCTGAACTTGCGCTGCAGATGATTTGATATACATCTGGATCTAACTCCCACTCTCACTCTCACACTCTCGCAACGCCCATCCGCACCCTCTTGTCGCCGTCGCCCCGCCCGCTCCTCCACGACGCCAGCCGCACTGCTGCTCCACGACGTTGGCCGCCTCGCTCCTCGACGCCTCCTTCGCCGCTCCCAGTCCTCCACGCCGCCGCCGCCGCCCCGCTCCTCCGACACCGGGTGTCCTGCTCCTGCACGCCACCGCCGACGCCCACTGGTAAGCTTCCATCTCAATCCCCTTTTTAGTTAGTCTAGTGTTTTAGTTAGTTGTAATTACTTGTTAGTTAGGTTAGCATGCCAATGTTGTATGCAAATATATTTGTATGAAAATATAGAACAGTTTAGATAGATAGATAGATAGATAGATAGATAGATTTTTTAGCCAATTACAGTTTTTGTTAGCATATTGAGGTAATTAGGATTTTTGTTAGCATATTGGGGTAGTTAGAAATTTTGTTAGCATATTGAGATAATTAGGATTTTTGTTGAGGAAACTTATATTAGGAAATTTCATATCAAAAACTTTCAGGGTTATGAGTGACCAATGTTTTGCCGGAATGTCTATTAATTTCTGTTCCGGCAAATTTCTGGCGCTCGCTATGTCCATTTTTTAGCAAATTTCAGTCTAAAAATTTCCGTGGATTTCGGCATGACTTGTGCTAGAAAAGTAGGACATATCGAGTGCCCGAGATTTGTTGAAACAGAGTTAAATGGTGTTTCGGCATCAAATTACTTTTTATCATCACTTTTGCTATTTTTTTAGAATGCCGATGATTTAAATATATTGTGACATCGGGAAGAATGTGAAGAAAACCCTTGTGATATGTACAAGTACAGAACTTATGCATCCTATTTGGGTTCGTTGCCACACTCTCCCTGGAATCTCTTATGTGTCCAATCTAAATATGAGGCACTATTTCTCCTTTTTTAGAATGCCGATGATTTAAATATATTGTGACACTATGTGACATCGGGGAGAGTGTGAAGTGAATCCTGGTGATATGTACAAGTACGGAACTTGTGCATCCTATTTGGGTTCGCTGCCACACTCTCCCTGGAATCACTTATGTGTCGAATCTAAATATGCGGCACTATTTGTCCTTTTTAGAATGCCGATGATTCAAATATATTGTGACACTATGTGACATAGGGGAAAGTGTGACGCAAACCCTTTTGATATGTACAAGTACGGAACTTGTGCATCTTGCTTGGCTTTGCGGACACACTTTCCCGGGAATCGCTTATGTGTCCAATCTAAGTATAAGGCATTATTTAAAAGTAATTTTGTTTTATTTTGTTAATTTGTTAGTTATTATAAAATTTTCACTCATTCATTTTAATAAAACTTTGTATATTAAATAAGTTCTCGGCAATGATGTCTGGCCCGCATCCCTGTCGTGGTGGCGGAGAGCACCTCCATGATGGGATGCGCAATGTCCGGGACTGGGCTCCCCCGGGCTGGCACTGGGAGGTGGTTTCCGGGGAGCATCGCTTGGTGAGGATTCCAGGTCCTGTCGTCGACCCAAAGCTTCTTTGGTGGCAGTCACGTGGGCCACAGTCGGTGCAGAGGGAGCCGGCCCCCGAGGAGGTGGTACATTGTCGGGCCAGAAAGGAGGACAAGAACGTCCGTCGCTACTTGGTTGCGTTGGATGTCGGGTTCTCCACGGCCAATACCTGGCAGATTCTTCACGTCTCTCACCTGAGCTATGTTCCTGTGGCGGTTCCTTATCTTTGGATGTTTACCGCCTGCGTCTTGGCTCCGGGTCGTCGTCGAGTTTAATTTTTTCAGATGTAGTAGTGAATTTCCTAGATGTTGTAGTCGATACGTACTGGTGATATTATTGTTTCATTTACTGGATTATTCGAGATATATTTGAGTTCATCTGTTTTCCTGTTGTTTTAAATGCTGATGATTAAAACCGTTGTCACACAATATTGTGACAGCAGGGATGAGTTAGCGAGCCTTGTGATATACACAAATACGAATCTTGTGCATCCTACTTGGCTCGCTAACGCCATCCCTGTAGTTGCTTGTGTGTGTTCAACCTAATTAAGTATGAGGCAAAAATAAGTATGTGTGTTCCTTTTTAAGAATAATTAAAACCGTTGTGACACCATGTGACTGCAGGGTTAGTCGAGTGAGCATTGTGATATGCACAAGTAAGGAACTTGTGCATCTTACTTGGCTCTCTAGGTCCATCCCTGTAGTTGCTTGTGTATATGGCCTGATTTTTGAATTATGAACACAGAAAATTGTTGACGATGATAGAATCCCCGAGTGCGACTATTGTGGCGATGACTCGGGTCGGTGCGAAAAGTTTCCAGAGTTGGATGGGGAGGAAGAAAGATACTTCTCCATCACTCTTAGCGAGGGCTTCGAATTTCAAACAGTATGCAACTTCTGCGAGATCTTCTTATTTAAGCATGGTTCACTTACTTTTTTTTGACGTGTAATTTTTTATAATCAACTAGCACATCCCTTGCTACGCAAGACCTCACGTCTACGACTTTGTCAAAATCGATGAGTGGCGTGAGGATGCCAAAAAAGATGTCAATATTAAGACGAAAGATGGTATAACTGTAAAGGTCGAGGTCTTTAATGAACCAAATAGCACATATTTTGATTTTCCAAATTGGTATGCACTATGCAAAGAATATGCATTAGAGGATGATATTCAAATAACATTTGATTTTGTACTTCGTCGTCGAGATGGTCAAACATTTCGAAATAACGACATTTGGATGCTAGTGGACGACAATAAGCTGGTTCTATCTCCACGTGAGTTTCTTAATCAACTTTGACTTGTTTACTTCCATATTTTCTTGCTTCCTAAGTTCATAAATTATTTATAATTGTTAGTTTATCTCCATGCTCCAAAAGAAGTTCGGAAGATGTTTGATAATACTTTTCATAATGATGGCTTTGACCTGACAATTGATGAACAAGATGATTTCATCAATGATCTTAAAGGTGTTCCGTCGTTTGTGAACTTGAATAATATTGGCGAACCTTATACACCATATGTTCCATTTGTTCTCAAGTTGTTTCCAAGACATGTAAAAGATTATAGCATGGTAAGATTTTTTACTATTCTATCACACTAGTCCATTTTTAGAAATCTTTTGACCTAACATTAAGTATAATGTATTACTAAGTATTTTACTCGTATGTTTTCAACAGAGAATCCCGGCAGCATATACGCTTAAGTGGATGCCTCCTCAAGCCGAGCTTACAGTTGTTTCTGCACGGGCATGGGATGTCCTCTTCAACACTGACTACTCCACTGAAGATGGAGATGATGGTTGCGTAAGAATAAGAGGATGGAAAAGGATAGTGAATCGGATGAACATAAAACATGGAGATAAGTGTTTCTCCATATTACATAATGGAATGTGGGGTTTCTTTTGGTTTTTTTTCATTTCACCTTGTGGTGGTGATGAGTAGGTTGGTTCGTAGTTGTTGTTAAACATTATGTTGTTGGATATTAGAGAAGTTAAACTAGGAAAAGTTGACCTTTGTGTTCGATATTAAACTTATGAGATGATATATAAATGTATATGGTGATCAATGAGCCTATTGCATGTCTATGGTATGATGTGGTTTATATGTGTGTAATTCTACTTTGAATATAAATGTTATGTCTGTATGCTGGAAATTTATAAAAAACTGTATAAACAAATAATATTACAGAATAAATAAAAATGCTAAAAATGTACCTGCAGCGCGGGATGGCTAGAGGCGCTGCTAGTGGAAGTGCAGTTCTGCAGCGCGGTTGCTCCACACGCGCTGCTAACTGTATTGTTAGCTACAGCGCGGGCTCCCCGCGTTATAGATGGAAGTTAGCAGCAGCGCGTTATCTAAAGCGCGGGTACCCCGCGCTGCTAATGGGCCTTTACCAAGCACTGATGAAGGCCATTATACTAGTAGTGACGGCGTCAACGAATATACGATCTTAGGCGAGAAAAAAGGGGTACCGTCGACATTTTCGTTTTTTTACGGCGCGTCAATGACAGGTGGGTTGACGGAGGAAAACCGTCGTTAGGGTACTATTATTGACGAAAAATGTTTTTTCATGACACAAATAGCACGTCAACTGATATGACTTCTAAAGTGGTGATAAATGCTTTGCTCGGAGCGGGAATTCATCCGAGGATGAACTGCCATCTACGGGTGATTATCGGAGAGGGAATATCTCATGTTTGTTATGTTAGAGGGGGTTGGTGGATATACAAGTAGCGTATTCTTATTCGTTGTATATTTCTGATCAACTTTCAAATATTTATTATTTTAATCTGACTTACGGTTTAAAAGATATTCAATTTTAAAGTTTTAAGTCTTTTTAAACATTTTCTGCAATTTCTTTTATTATTTAATTCAAACATTATCCAAAACTGTATACTAACTAGAGAGACCCACCTGTCATAGGCAGAGTCCTTTAAATTCAATTTACTTAATGAAAAAAGTTTAGGTTCCCACATGTCATACACTAGACTATAACAAATCATTTTATTAAATCACCCTGCTAGTGGGGCCAAGCTATCAGTGAGACATTTGTCTATTTTTGGCAATTAAATTAAGTTGAATTTGACTTGGGTGTGATCAAGGGGAATCAATGTAACATCTCGATGCTCGGAATGTTTAAGAAAAAGTTTTCTAAAAAGTAGGCCAGAAAATTTTGTTTATTTTATTTTGTTATTAAAAGATTAAACTAAGTTTTCATAATTTTGGAGGATTTAATTTGAACTAAAGTGAACTTAAATTAAATTATGACTTTTATTGTTCTCTTTTGACAAAATATTTTTTCTTGTCTTTGGCATATTAATTTTTTCGCATTTGTATTTTCAAACTTTATTTAATTTTTATTTGAGCTTCTATCAATTCTCCATTTCTTATGAAAGAAAAATAAATTTATTCTCCTTGTCTAAAATTCTTGACGAGTTTCCAATTTACAATCTTCTTATCTCGTTTGTCGATATTTATCTTTGAATGGGCCAATTTCATCTTCCTCTTTTATTTTAATTTAATTTTATCTCTTTTGGGCCTTGGCCCATTGCCTATACGTGGTGGCTGGACATTTTTTCTCCTCACCTCTCACCTACATATGGAAGCCCAGTGCTTCACCTTCTTTCTTCAACCGCACCTACACCTACATATTCTCCTCACCATTGACAGTGGAAAGAAAGGTAACAGCCACCATGGCCATCTCCTCTAATTCTCATTTCTCCCTACCGTTTCATTACCCATGAGTATAAATAGATGTGCCCCGAAACCCTCTTCCCATCCTAGCACTTTTCCTGCCTTCTCACTTCCTCTTCTCTCCAAGAATTCTCCCTGAACTTTTAAAGTTTCATGGACGCCGGCGTTCGAGCTCGGTGACGCTGGTCATCTTCATCTGTGACTTGGTGCCAGATTGTTCTCCTCCACACCGTGAATCCATTCAGAGGAGAACAAGTTCGATTCGTTGAACACACGCGGACAATTTTGCATGTACGTGTACACTGTTCGTCGAGTTCATCGCATGGTTACATCAAATTCGGTGAGCCTCTATCCAATTCTTCTTGCACACGTTCTTAACGTCACTCGTATAATCTACTAGACATCATGATTCAAACTATCTATATCGTTGGCCGCGCGCATCCAAATCGGTGATCATCCGATGGCATCGTATATTTTCTATAGTTTCCGTTCCTCGAATGACCTCATGCTCAATAGATGAAATGTTTCATGTAATTGTAGAGACCCGTTGGTGAAGATAGATTGCTTGTTTTATTAATACAAATTTATTATAGTTTTTATCTAGTCGGTCGTGTTATTAGAACAATAGATTTTGATATAGTTTTGTGCGGTTTCGTGTGATAATTTCATAGGTCATGTCGTAATATGATATGTCTTTTGTGTTGATTCTTGTGAATTATTATCATGTATAATTGATCGATGAAGTTTGTGTTAGTTTAATATATTTTCCTTATGTTCATGATATACCTGTGAGTCGCTCGTAATTATTTCATAATCCTATGAATTATGTATTATTTACTAGATTTATTTCACTTTCATCTAAATTGTAATCATAGTTGTATGTATGTTGGGTTTGATAATTGAGTTACCATGTATACTCATGTTTTATTCTTAGTACGGGTTTTTGTGAATTAATTGCATGTTTAGTATTAGTATATTTAATCTAGATTTTGCGTGTGTTATTAAATATAGTTGATCATATTAGATATATCTTGTAGTGCTTGCTTGTGCATGTATAAAATTAGTAAATATCCGTCATGCTTATAATTCCGTAGAATTTCTATTAGCGTTGCTTTCTTTATTTGAATATGATTTACGTATTCATATTCTTCTATGTCACATGTTTTATTTATTAGTTTAAATCATGTCATGTCTACATAGATGTTTATTTTTTTGTGTATGTGTTGTTCATAGTTTTTTTTTAATTTGCTAGAAGTCAAATAATATACTTTCTTGTTTGAGAACAAATTCACTATGGGTGTCTGTCGCTAACATGTTATTGCCTAGTTAATCATCTAGTTTTGTAGATATTTGATTTTCATTATTTTCATTGTTGCTTCATGTCATGTTTTAGATTGTATTGCTACATATAGTTTATGCTTGTGACACATAACTTAGTTTATTACATCTTGATGATTTATCATGTGTGTTTATTTATCTTAGCTTATTTCCATAACATGTTAGCATTTTCTCAAAGTAAAATTCATATTTTAATTGTGTTTTCTTTTGTGTTGTAAAGTGCTAGTTAATATTATAAGTATATGGATTTGGTTAGTCTTGCTTTCTTGATTGGAATGCTAGTAGTTTATTCATATTATGTAAATAATATTTGTTTTGCTACATTAATATCATGTCATTGTGTTGTTTGATCCTATAAGTAAAATACATAGTGTGGGTGTATAAATTTGTATCTAGTAGATGTCTAGTTGTGTATCTATGTCTTTGCATGTGTAGGATGTATCGGATAGAAATGCATGACATCTTCTTATTCATTCTTGTATATGTTGATTTGCTTGATGTCATGATCTAGTTGCTTACTTTCCTACATGCTTATTATGTCACGTTCATCTGTTTATTTCTAGCATGCTAGTGTTGTGTGATAATGCAATGCTTTCTTGTTCTTACATGTCATAGCTAGTTTTATAGAGTTGTGTGATATAGCCATGCTTGATGCTTATGTTAGGTAGTATCATCTAAGTTATTTTATGGTTATGAGTTATATTGTATTGGTAGCATATAGTGTGATATCTCACATGATCATCATATCCATGCTTAGCATTATATCTTGTTTATCTGATATTTCATTTATATATAGTATGCCTAAGATTAGACATCATGTCATGATAGTTATCTTTTATAACTTAGTTTGTTCTATGTGATATAGCTTGTGTTGCTTATATACGCTCAACTTTCCTTGTGTTAGTATCGTTAGTGCTGTATGCATGTTGCAATAGTTCATTACCTGCATAGGATAGTTTAACTTTCATGTCAGTTGAGTTGTCAATTTGTTTTATGCTTGACATGAACAACTTATTTTGTTATTCTAACCATGTGGTCGTAATCCCGTTGCTAGTCATTATTTAGGTATATGTAATACCTTATTATTAAGATCATGTCCTAGTTCAGTATTTTCTCATGATCACTCTTGTGTTTGATGCTTGTGTTATTAGATAAGACATCTCTATGATTCATTGCTCACATGTCTTGTATGATACATGTCTTAGTATTTAGTTGTTGAATTACTTTTCACTAAAGTGTTGGTTTGATCTTGTAATAGAAGTGTTGCTAATAGTTTTTATTGTTATTGTTTGATTTTAATTGTTGCTAACCATTATAAATATTTAGGACTATCTAAATATTTATTTGTGGCTAATTATTATTCTTGAACATGACATGTTTTTTTGCATCTTGTAGGACAATGTTACAATAGCATGTATTACCATGTCATGTATAGGAAAATTGTTATTTATTTGATGTGTTGTTTAACTTTCTTATATTATTTGACATGTGTTTGGTTTGTGATATTGGACCTATTTTTTTACTATTGCTTTTGGACCGAACCTAGATCAATTCAATTCATGTCGATGAATGATGTTTGATTGCTTAACTAGTATGGTTTATCATGGCCGTTTGGTTGTCGTGTAGATACTTACTTTGAATTATTGTAGAGTTGATGTGCATGTTTGGTTGCTTTGACCATTATCAATATTTAGATTCTATCTAAATATTTATTTGTGGTTAACTTTTACCTTTATCATGGCATGTTGTGATTTTGTAGTCAAAACGCATAGGATGGTTCCATTCCTTGTGTTGATGCCATTACATTTGTTATATGGTAGTTTTTTATATAGTTAATTGTGATGTGTAGTGGGCACTACTAGCTACTACTATCATAGTTCTTATTAGAACGTCAAACTTGATCGCTGAGCCTTCCTTAGCCATCTCAATCCAATATTCATTGAATCCTCTCAACTTATCTTTCTATCATTCTATCTCATTTGAAATCTCCATCTTGATCAATATCTTCATATCCATCCAATCCTAATTTGTTTTGGATGTTATTTGGATTTACTTTTGCTTTGGTATTTATTTGTTTTCATTTTCTATCGTTACGACGAGTAGGGAGTGACGATGTTGGACGTGGACAGATTCAAGTTACCGAAGATGGACTCAACAACGAAGGCATGCCTCCCTCTTTGATCATGTTTATCCTATGTTTTACAAAATTGCATTGTATTTTATAAACACTATTGCATGCTATTTTATCTTGTAGCTAGCGTGTCGATTGACACATTACCCTGATCTGCTTGTCGCCTATTTACTTGACACATGAGTAGAACTATATAGTAATCTTGTAGAGTAGAAATGCTTAGCCATGCTAATTATTCTATAGGTGCTTATCTGAATGATCTTCGGATCATTAACACTTGAAACTTGTTACTGAGCTTGATGAGCTAGGCCGGTTGGCCGTTTTTGACTTCCTCTACTCTCTTCTACTCTGGGTGAAACTTACCATCTAAATACCGGCGCGAGCGACAGTTGGATCAAGGATTGAAGGAGCGATTGGCTGCCCTTCACGAGGTGAAGGGGGAAATCCGTCGTCCGTGCCGCATGAGGACCAATAAGTCTTGGATTTGAAGATTGTGACAATCGTACAACCACATGCTATATGGGCACTGGCTTGGTTAATTAGTTAGTTCATCCTTATTATCGGCATCGTCGTACCGCAGATGGGATAGCTGCCTTGCGAGGAGTATCCTCGGCACAAAAGGGGGCAAGGACTGTGAACTGCGGTTACTACCTTGTGAAACCTAGTGGGCATGTCATAGTAAGGGTGGGTCTAATGAAAGACCTCGTCACAATCTCCCTGCCGGTATACAAAATAGTGTACTACGCTAGTGACGGCTGGTGGCAACAAGACGAGATTGTGTCGTGTGGGTAAAGGGTACAACCTCTGCAAAGTGTAAAACTATTCGAATAGCCATGTCCACGGTCATGGACGGCACATGAATCTTTCTTGACATACGGGAACCTGTCTTGCTTATTCCCTCTTTGCCCCTATTCTTGGAACCTATGATGGATGTGAGTGGATCGAGGATCCTCACCTTGATGAAAGTTATGATGGAGAAAATGTTGTTTTCGTCTAAAACCGCTTATCAAATTATTATGCTTTTTGAAACAAAATTAGCTTTTATACAAAAGAACCATACAGCCTTCCTTTGAAGCCTCATGTAGTTACTAGGACCTTTCCCAGGAGGCATGTTAAGTACGAAATGTACTCATGGCGATAATTTTGTTGAACAGAGTTCAATGAAGACGAAGGATAATTTCCGGGTTCTCACAATTAATGACTTTCCAATCACCATGAATTAACTTTAACAAAAGGATTACTGTTGCTTGACACTTAGGGTTTTACAATAATGGGGATCCAGTGTTGGAATATGATCACAATACAATGCCCGCCAGCAAGAAGAGTGTCACTTACAAGAGCAATATGTTTGGCAACAAGCTTATTTGCGATGAGCCGAAAGAAGATAAACATGATGTAGGGAGATATGAGTGCTTCAAGGGAAAATACACTGAATAATAGGACCCATAAATCAATTTATGATATGTTATATCAAGGGTGGACCATACACGGATTTATCGGGGTGCTTGATGTCTCAAGGAGCCCTCGTTGCACACCTCATCAGGTCTTCGTGAGGATCACTGAGCCCTCCTTCCAGAAGCATAATCAACTTGACACACAAGGCTAGAACTCCCTTCTATTCCATAGTTGTAGGTCAGCATGACCTTGTAAACCTAGGACTCGTCCCCATATATAAGGCCAGGTCGGGGATAACTTGAGACATATTGACATATAGTCTAGGTATAGATAGCTTAGACACAGTTGTAACCCTCTCTCATGAGTATTTTATACACCCATAATCAAATCCAAGAAGGAATAGGGTATTCCCTCCATCATGATGGCCCAAACCTAGGTAAATACCCCGTGAGTTCACCTCTCTGGTACTTGCGGTCCCTTGATCCACCCTACCGGGATATCTGCTGGTTTTCTACATCTCTAGTTCGTGTGACAAACACATGTGTCGAGGTAGGGCAAAGTCCCACTTCAATTTTTATAAATAAAGGGAAAAGCAAAGTTTAGTGTTCTTACATGGCTTGAGCTAAGAGAAAAAAAAACTAGACAAAATATGCACTAAATTACATTATCTCGCCATTCTTTGAATGACATAACATATATTTTTCTTGATGCTATATCTCAGAAGCTTCAGTTCAGAGAAATAGTGTCCTGTGCAACATAAATGATTCCTATATATGAAGATTTTGTCGTTTCTAGTCATGCAGAGAGCCCAAGCAGCATGAATTATGATTTTCATCAAAAAGGTACTTTGAGTTTCCGTCTGAGATCAGCAAATGCCTCCGGAATTGCTAAATTCCTAGTCCTAGAAGAACAAGTGAAATCCCAACAAGAAGCAGCAAAAGGAAAACTCCAGAATAGATGGTGAAGCGTTTCTTCAGATTGACACCCCAGGGTAGCACAGTTGTATGATTGTAGTGGAAATATTTTCCTCCTAAGAAGATTTCTAGTCAGTCTATCATGGATTATCATCCAGAAGAACAACTTGTTATTTGGATGGAAAGCACTACTCCAGATCTAGTTGAAGTGAGGGGGGAAATTTTGGACCCAATAATTACTCTATAGGCCTTGGGTGAATTATATTTGTGGCTGCCCCAAATATAAACCCATTGATCTTTTGCTCCAACCTTATTTTTGTGGAGATATTCTTGACAAGTGAGTCTACGAATTGAAGTTCCTGATGAGCTTCAATACAAAGGAGGAGAGGAAATATATCCTCAGTTACTAATATCCATGAACTCCTCGACAATAAGAAAATATTCTTAGCGAAGGAGACGAGGTGTGGTAGGTGCAAGTTTAGACATTAAGGGCCATAGAGATCAAACCAAAAGAAGAGAGTTGAACCATTTCCAATGTTGCATTTAATCATGGATTTAAAGTGATGTAGTAAATTTAGGTTTTCCCTCCACCAAAAGGATCCATAGATTTCATTACCTGGAAGTTGGGCTGCATCGTTGTAGGATTCCCAAACAAGGTTGACCCATGGAATATCCAATCTGTTAAAGAAATTATGAAGATTTATTAACAACAGAGCATTGTTTTGAACATTGATGTTGAGAACACCAAGTCCTCCATGACTTTTGGGTCTCCAAACAGTGGACCATGCAACCAAAGCAGGCCTCTTATCCTCCATATTACGACCTCTCCACAGACATTGTCTCAAGTATTTATTTATTTGTTTCTTGATTGTTTTAGGTAGGTCAAGACATGTGGTGCAATAGACAGCAAGAGATGAGAGTAATTCCTTCACCATAGTTACTCTGTCAGCATAGGTGAGAAAGGTGGCCAAGCCAGACAATTTTTTAGTTATCCTGTTAACAATAGGCATGCAATGCTCCACCCTTGGTTTCTGAATTCCAAGGGGAAGCCCAGGGTAAGTAATTGAGAAGCGACCTCTCTTTCAATTAAGGGTACTAATGAAATGCTCCACTCTCTCTTCAGAAATACTGATGAGGATCATGTGTCGAGGCTTAGGGACCTGATCCATATTGGATCTTCAGCGACCTTCACCTTTATGCCAGGCAAGGAGTTCATGTTCGACAACCTCACCTTTGATACGTCCAAATTCATCACTATTTTGTATAATAATTTACCACTATTCATTGATATATTTCATATTATGATGCCTCTCTTATGCTGTTTTGGCTTGTTTTACACAGCTTACAACTTTCCGGTGCCGAAACAGCAGGACCAGGAATCAGTTGGGAAAAGTGCATGTATAGTGGACATATCTGCACAACTCTAAAAGACCTTAAAATTTCAGGGATTAATTTTCAGAATAATTAAAGAAGGCACGCAGAAGGACTCCCAGAGGGGGGGTGGTGACCCAGAAGTGTAGGGGATCTATCGTAGCCTTTTTGATAAGTAAGAGTGTCGAACCCAATGAGGAGCACAAGGTATTGACAAGTGATCTTGAGATCGGAATAATTGCATGTACTGGACGGTAACTTTTTATGGGTTTTCTGGTATAATCAACAAGGAGATAAAAGAAAATAAAATAAATTGTGATAAGGTGCAGCAAGTGACCCAATCCTTTTGTGCAAAGGATAAGACTAAGGATTAAACTTATAAAAGCTAAAACATTCTTGAGGACACACGGGAGAGACAGTCATGTGCTTCCGCCATACTCCGTCTCGGTACTATGTTTTGTGTTGATAAGTGTTGTGTGGGTGAACCTATGCTAGTGCACTTTCTAGACTAAGATAAGTACACTCTTTTGATGCATCCGCAAATACAAGAGAGAAATTAAGGCAAAGCCTAACCATAGAAATAAACTTTATGATCCCACAATCCCTCATGCAAAAGTGTGCAAACTGGGGTTCAGGTTTCTGTCACTCCGGCAATCCACCATAAGCATACTTTATACACAATTCATTCCCGTAGGTCCTCAAAAGGCGGAGTGTTATGTAGTCGACGTTCACACAACACCACTAGAAGAATAACACCACAACTTAAATATCAAGCAACACATATTACTTCAACATAATATGACTACTAGCAACTAGACTTCTCCCATGTCCTCAAGAAATAAAGGAACTACTCACAAGAAATAAAAGAGTTCATGATCAGAAGTGATAAATATATGATTAACAATCTGGTCATAACAATAATTCTCCAACAAAACTCAATATCTTTCACCACAAAAGAGTAATCAACACCGGTAGAGTAGAGGGGATGGATAGTGCATGTTACAACTTGGATCGCAATGGTGAGATGAGATTGGATGAAGATGGAGATGGTACTCTTGATGAGGATGATGTTGATGATGATCTCGATGATGCCCGTGATGATGGTGATGACGATGAGGACGATCAATTGAAGCTTTTGAAAGAACATGTTATTAGTCAAGAAGTGAAAATGCTAACACAAAAGAAGATGTTTCATGTAGCAAGGCTCAAAAAACAACTTGTTTATCTTAATGATAATGTCAACAAAGATGTAATATGGAAATTCTAGATGAAACAATATAAATTCATGCATTCTTGTCAACATAAGGTGTCTGATCTTTGTGGGATAGAAAGAAGTGGCTTTACTGACTCAACAAAAAAAGTAAAGGTTTAGCTCTTCGTAGAGGAAAGTAGGGAAAACTCATGTGCTAGAGCTTTTGGAGGTTTTGAAATCAATAGGATTATAAAATAAGATTTTGGGAGGTGCCTAATTCGTCATGCTGGGCAAGTTTTGAGGAACGACTCCCAAGTGGGAACGACCACATCCCCTTAGTCTCCTTTGTTTATCACTGCCAAAGTTTTCTGATTTCTCATGAACAAAGCGCGAAGGAGGTTTTTTTTGTTGTATTGTATTTTACGAGCTAGGCGCACTCATGCCAGTCTCTCCTCGTATTAGGGGTTTGCTGATTAGACATGCAATCCCAAGATAAAACATGTCCAGCATAAGAAGATCATGAATTACCTACTACTTCCTCATGAGATAAAAGAGAGGCACAAAACAATAGGTATACTATTTTGAAGGTTTAAAGATAGCACATGAATAATATACTTTAGGAGTGGCGGTGAAATACCACGAGTAATATACTTTCGAAGGTTCAGGTTTCAAGGTATGGGTGCACAAGAAGTAATCCCGCTTAGTACAAGGTTTGGCTAGCAAAAGATTTTAAAAGTAGACAAATGATGTTGACTTGGATGCAAAATAATATAAAGTCTACATTAAGAATTGGCATGAAATATCAAGTTTTCTTCCGTGTCAGCATAAGACTTCAAGCATAAGAACGTAAATGTTTTGGCTATGTCGCTACTAGAAAAACTCGTGCTTGTTGTTATGACCAAAGCTATGTTTTCCAAGATTAAATAAAGTTTTCAAAGCTGTAATTGATATAAAAGATCAATACTCCCATAAAAATCATCATATACGGTCGATCGCGTGAAGAGAATACCAGGTGTAGCGAAGAAACCAATAGACTTCTCATTAATATTCCATTATAGACACTACACACTCAAGGATACATGACTCTCCACAAAGGAGTGATAGACCTCAGTGCATACACCTATTTTATAAGATAACTTCCCTAAACATGATATGACACTAAACTTGACTACAAACGACAAAGATAAAGATAAAGATACCGGGCACTCCCCCAAGCTTGGAACAAGCTAAGGGGATGCCATTACCAATGAAGATTCCACTCTTGATCTACTTGTTTCTCTTCAAGTCCTCTATTATGCATCTGAGGGTTTGATATTCAGCTTTCAACACGGCCACCTGTACTTTAAGCACACGGAAGTCTTCATAGAATTGGTTAGTAATTCTGTGACGCATGTGGGGCTTCAAGTGGTGGAGAAGTTCCTGAAAGGTTTAGAGAAAGATCATGTCGAGGGTTAACAAACCCTACGAAGAAGGGGTTGTTGGAGCTTGATCCTCTCGTTGATGGATCTCCTTCCTGCTGGATGGTGACCATCTTGATTCCCTCTCACACGGAGCGGTCCATCTCCGCTTGTCTCGTCGCAATTTCTTCCTTCATGGCACATCCAGCGACCTTCCCTTGGTTGACATATTGCAAGACACAGCGAAGGGGACGACCCATGTAGTCCTCTTCGCTTGAGTCACATGAAGACATCTCGAACAAAGGCATCTTATCATGGAAGAAATAGATCTAAAAGATAACGCACGAAATCGCAAGATACAAGGCCAGGACAATCCGGGAAAATATATATAAAAAATTTCTACATCAAAAGGAAGGTAACAAGCCAAAGTGGGGTCGGAGGCGGACTCGGGGTGGCCTAGGCGGCCTCCTGGCAGAACCAGGAAGCAGGCCGTTCCACTAGGGCGCGTGGAGGTCGTCTCCGGCTCCACTTCGGCTCCGAATTTTCCTAATTTTTCAAAAACGCTTAATACGAGACTTTTATGTATGTCCGTGAAGTTTTCTCACTATATTACATACCTATTCTTATTCTTCTTCTTCTGGCGTCTGAATCCGGGCTGCAACATGTTCTTCCGGAGTGGTTGTGCGTATGCTATCCACATCAACATTGACAGGGTCCCTTGCCAGGTAATGCTTAAATCTTTGCCCATTCACAACATGAGGTTTGGTGCCTTCAAAATTGTTAATCTTGATTGCACCAGAGCGGTAGACTTCTTCAATGTGAAAAGGTCCTTCCCATCTGGAAAGTAATTTACCTAGATAAAACCTAAAACGAGATCTAAACAACAAAACTTTATCACCAACATTAAATTCACGTTTCAAAATTCTCCTATCATGCAACTTATTTACCTTTTCCTTAAACATTCTCGCGATCTCGTAAGCTTCACTTCTCCACTCATCTAAAGAAGTCAATTTCATGAGACGCTTTGTACAAGAAACTTTTTGGTCAGCATTAAGCTCCCATACAGCCTAGAAAGCTTTGTTCTCTAATTCTAAAGGAGAATGGCAAGCCTTTCCATATACCATTTGATACGTCCCAAACGTATCTATAATTTCTGCTTGCTCCATGCATGTTTTGTGTGATATTGCCATGTTTTAGATACACTTTCATACACTTTTGATCATGTTTGGACTAACCTATTAACTCAGTGCACCCCAGTGCCAGTTTTTGTTTTCTGTTGTTTTTTTATTTCTGGTTTTCCCATTATTAAAAGTGCTCAGAAAATTCCGGGGAAAATATATAAAAATCAGCGTTCTAGAAGAGCCCTCCAGCCGGAGCATGGGGCCCTGGGTGGCCCACGGCCCCCAGGCACCCTCCTAGCGCGGCCAGGGGTCACCCGCGCCGGATGGCCGCCTGGGCGACTGGGACCTCTGCCGGTGCCCCCCTTTTTCCCTTATTTATACTCGCATCGCGAAAACCCTTATTCCAGAACCCTTTTCTCCAGAAGCAATTCCTATCTCTGCCGTCATCGCCAACAAGCTTGGGGGGACCTGAATTCCTATGCCGTCAACCTGCCGGGACGGGGAAGTGCCCCCGGATACATCTCCATCGACGTTTCTTACTTCCTCCATGATGCGGGAGTAGTCCCTCCTCGTGGCTGAGGTTTCTTCAAGTAGCTATGTGGTAAATTCTCTCTACCATGATGTGATCTTTGTTGTGATCATAGGCTATGTTAATCTAGGGTGATCCATGATATTTCCCCTTCCTCTATGTATTGGATTGATGTAATCACTAGATCTTATCTAGTATAATCCCCGAGACCATGGTGATAGCGGTCTATTGGACACTGGTTAGAAGAATATTTTCATGAGTGATTTGCTGTTTTGTGTGTTGATTAAAGATTGAGAGTCTCTTGGTGCTTGTCTTTGACTATCCTTGAGATATGTTGTGGGGATTGTGGTACTCTCTTTGGATGGCCGCGGTGACATTGGGAAATCCATAGATTGAGCACTACGAACTCTGAGGTGTGCTTTTGTAGACCTACATAATTGTCGTCCTCTCTTGACCACAAAGGATTGACCTCCGAGTGTGTCTCCATTTCATGTTTTATGGTAAATATCATGTGATTAGACTATGTTAATGTTGTTGGGAGTTGCCACTAGTGAAAGTATGAAGCCTAGGCCTTTTTTCCACCATTGCAATACCCTTTGTGCTCACGTTTACCACTTGTTTGATTTCTGCACTTTTTATTACAGATTTATATTACCTTGCTTTGCCACACCTATAAACCATATTTTACCATCTCTTCGCCAAACTAGTGCACCTATACAACTCCTAGTTGTATTAGGTGTGTTGGGGACACAAGAGACTTTTTGTATCTTAATTGCAGGGTTGCTTGAGAGAGACCATCTTCAACCTCTACTTCGTCGAGTTCGATAAACCTTAGGTAATCCACATGAGGGAAATTGTTGCTGTCCTCTAAACCTCTGCGCTTGGAGGCCGAACATAGTCTACAAAAATAGAAGCATGCATAGACATCAAGCTATTTCTGGCGCCGTTGCCGAGGAGGTAAGGCTTGAAGGTATATCTTAAGATCTTGGAATTACGTCTTTTTTTCTTCTTGTTTTTATTTTCACTTGTTAGGCTTATGGAAAAAAACAAAAAAATGAGAGAGCTTTATGACCTCTACCTTGAATTGGGACATGAAGTGTTTGAGGAGGAGGTCAAAAAGCCTATGGATCTTTATTATTTACATAACACTCATGTTAGTAGCAATGTTATTAGAATGTCTTCTTTTAATAATTTTGATGCTAATGATATTCAAAGCTATAAGCTTCGGGATGCTACGTTTTATGAAGATGATATTTTTAGCCCCCAAAGTTTTGATGAGGAAATTTATTTTGATGATACTTTTCCTCCTATCTATGATGATTATTGTGATAACACTCATGCTATAAAGAATAAATGTTTGCAAGTGTATCATGATAATAATGATTCATGTGATAGCTATTTTCTTGAGTTTGCTCCCACTATTACTAATGAGAAGGATTTTTCTGATGTGGGGAGTAATAAATTTTCTATGCTTGTGGATTATGATAAGAATTTTTTATGTGATACTTATATTGTTGAGTTTATTCATGATCCCACTGAAAATTATTATGAGAGGGGAACATATGCTTATAGATATCTCAATAATATCAAGTTCCCTCTCTTTATGATGGAATTTTTGAAGTAGCACTTGTTTTTCCTTCCTATGCTTATGGCTTTGTGCTTCAATGAATTATTCTATTGCAATATTCCTATGCATAGGAAGCATGTTAGACTTAAATGTGTTTGTTATTTGCTTCTTCATGCTCTATTTCGTTCTTCAACTCTTATTCCTATGAGAGCATCATTAAACTCTTAAGCATATCTTTATGGCTATAAAGAAAGAGCTCTAGGGAGACAACCCCTTGTTATCTTTACTTTGAGTTTTTACTTTCAGTTCTTAGTGTTCTTGATGATTGTTACTACTGTAGGAACATCATTATATCTTTATTTTCAAGCTTTGTGCCAAGTTCTAGCCTCTTATGATAAGGGAAGAAAAAGTTGTGACATGTTGTCCAGAAAACAGATTTTGTCTGCTTGACGGAAAAAATCAAAAAAAATCACCACTTCATCTTTGTTAGCTGAATTGTTTCCACATCATGCTCTATACAATTGTGAAACTTTCATATGTTCTGAGTTTTTTGATTTGAGTTGCAGAAGTATTCCTAAAAAATTCTTTACTACATGTTGTTATGTTTTTCACAGATTCTGCCACGTTTTGCCTTTCCTTACTTTTGCAAACCTTAAGCTTGATTTTTCTTTGCAAAAAACTTTTTGGCAATCTTGAGAAACAGTAGATCTTCTAGAATATATTTATTTCCTATGGAGAAAAATTATTTTATTAAGGTACTAACCTCTCTAATCAACTTATGATGAGTTATGTATGAAGGGAGTTTTCAGGTGTGTGAGGGAAGATGATGACAGAAGACCCGGGAGTGTAAAACGCTCAACCTTGGGGATGCCCCCATGCATCCCCAATAAATATTCACGGAGAATAAAGCGTCTAATCTTGGGGATGCCCCCGTGCATCCCCTTATCCATTAACAATCATCTCCGTCTCACTATATTTTTATCACTTCATGCGTTATGTGCTATGCTTGGAGTGTCTCGCTCTTAGGTTTACTTTTTAGTTTTCTTTAGATTTGGTTGCTGTTCATAACAAGTTAGACCCCATCTTACTTTGTGTGGGAGAGAAACACGCTCCACTCCAATATAGAACACATCATAGGATTTTCATGCCTATCTTTGCTCTATTGTGTGTTCTTTATCTTTTCGTAGCTGCTGCCATGTTTAGTTTTAGTGTTTGTCTTTAGCAAGAGCCTTGGCTTTTGTTTAGTTTGTTGCTGGAATTCTCTTTAGTTTTCATGTTTATCTTGTTAAGTGAGTTGGTTGTTGCACTGAGTTGTGTCCTGTCTTGAAAGTAGGTAATTGAGGTTGCTATTCGATTGTAGTAGTAACTTGCAATAGTTTTGAGGTATTGTGGTGAGTAATGTTTGAAATTTTGGTGTCAAGACCTCTAGCCTATTAGTGATAGGTGTCGTATTTTGGGAAATTCGTGTTTATTTTCAAAAAACCTACAAAACTAGTTGAGAACTCTAGCTACTAGATGGTTCGCTAATCTTTTGAGGGATCAGATATTAGAGTACACTCATGTACCATGAGTCGAGGATGCGCAAGGATAACAAAACCCCCATACACTCCTCCTCGGGGTACTTTTTTCTTTGTGAACCTCCTTATTAGATTGAGAGTTACCGATAATAAGTGCATGAGTTCTTCAGACTAATTTAAGTATTGAAAGTTGACACTTCCACCTCCTCATATTTTCTAGCCTCTTAGGTACAACGCATTGCCCTCTTCTCACTCCGAGATTTGGCGTCCACCTCTCCTGTGCATCCAAACTCTTGGCTTGATACGCTCTATCATCATAAACCTCCCTATATCTTTCCTCAAAATATCCACCATACCTACCTATCAAGGCATTTCCATAGCCTTCCCGAGATATATTGCCATGCAACATCCACCTCTTCATGACTTGATCTTCATGTCATACATGTTCCTGCTACACTGGCAGAGGCATACATTTGCATACATCATGATAGCT
The DNA here is from genome assembly GCA_950022295.1 of Bromus sterilis. NCBI lineage: Eukaryota > Viridiplantae > Streptophyta > Magnoliopsida > Poales > Poaceae > Bromus > Bromus sterilis. Next base: position 295,330,151 of record OX465595.1, read on the forward strand.
ACATCTTCTTTATGTTGAGTACCTTGTAAAGTGTGAAGATCTTCTTTACCTTCTTGTAAAATAGAGTGTCGCCCTTAAGTGAGGAAAAGATCCCAAAGTGGACAAAATAAAAGATCCCAAAGAGGACAAATGATAGTTAAATAGAAAGAGCCATTGAGGCCACCAAAAAATTACACAAATAGAAAAGAAAAGATAAAAAGAAAATAAAAAGAGAGAAAGGGGAAACACTACTATCCTTTTGAAAGATCCATACTCGTACTCCCTCTATATCTTGTACTCCATAGAGATGATCATTTAGGCATATAGCTATGTGGGGACCTTCACACTATAGAACTTGGCTTGCATATTCCAAGAATGAGCCTCCTCAAACAAGATATAGGTCTTCATGAGCGAGAAAGTTGGATGCACCCCCACTAGTTCCATTGGAGAGCTTTATTAGCTCATATGTGCATCCGTTGAATGGAAATCACTATTCCTCACATCATATCTATCATTCGGCCTTCTCGCCTATGATTGTCCTAATTCATGTTAGCCTTTCACACCCTTTTTGTCTTCCTCCTCCACCATATTTCTCTCTTTGCCATCCTAAGATTCAACCCTCGTGCTTACGATCATCCATTGCATGAGTGCTCAAAATATCGAAAAGGAGTGGTTCAAATTGACTTTTACCTGGCTAGTGGTCTAGGGACGAGTCAAGATAAGATTCCAAAGAGGACCAAGTGTGAAACTTTAGTAGATTGAGTTCTCAACAAATATATACCTTTTCTCTCGTATTCCCATATCCCCCTTATTGCACGCAAACACCATTTGGAGACATTTGAGTCACGGACAGCAAGAGGTCTTGCACCTAATGTTCTTTTGTTGCTTGTTTCAATGACAATATAGACAATTGCCTGTTATGACTTGAATTTAATTACATACCTTCCTTGCTTTACCACAGAAAGAAGGCTTGTTATCATTTACCTACTCGAGGACGAGCAGGAATTAAGCTTGGGGATGTTGATACGTGTCAAACGTATCTATAATTTATGTTTGCTCCATGCATGTTTTGTGAGATATTGCTATGTTTTACATACACTTTCATACACTTTTGATCATATTTTGACTAACCTATTAACTCAGTGCACCCCAGTGCCAGTTTCTGTTTTCTTCTATTTTTGTATTTCAGGTTTTCTCATTATTAAAAGTGCTCAGAAAATTCTGGGAAAAATATATAAAAATCAGCGTTCTAGAAGAGTCCTCCAGCCGGAGGATGGGGCCCTGGGGTGGCCCACAGCCCCCAGGCGCCCTCCTGCCGCGTCCATGGGTCCACCCGCGTTGGGTGGCCGCCTGGGCGACTGGGACCTCTCCTGGGGTGGCCCACAGCCCCCAGGCGCCCTCCTGCCGCGTCCATGGGTCCACCCGCGCTGGGTGGCCGCCTGGGCGACTGGGACCTCTCCCGGTTCCCCCCTTTGGCCCTTATTTATACTCGCGTTGCGAAAACCCTGATTACAGAACCCTTTTCTCCATAAGCAATTCCGATCTCCGCTGCCATCGCGAACAAGTTTCAGGGGACCAGAATTTCTGTGTTGGCACCCTGCCGCGACGGATAAGTTCCCCCGAATTCATCTCCATCGACGTTTCTTCCTCCCTCCATCATGCGGGAGTAGTCCCTCCTCGGTGCTGAGGTTTCTACCAGTAGCTATGTGGTCAATTCTCTCTCCCATGATGTGATCTTTGTTGTGATCATAGGCTAATTTAATCTAGGGTGATCCCATGATATTTCCCCTTCCTCTATGTATTGGATTGATGTACTCACTTGATCTTATCTAGGATAATCCCCGAGACCATGGTGACAATGGTCTATTGGACATGGGTTAGAAGAATATTTTCATGAGTGATTTCCTCTTTTGTGTGTTGATTGAAGATTGAGAGTCTCTTGGTGTTTGTCTTTGACTATCCTTGAGATATGTTGTGGTGATTGTGGTACTCTCTTTGGATGGCCGCGGTGACATTGGGAAATCCATAGATTGAGAACTACGAACTCTGAGGTGTGCTTTTGTACCCCTACATAATTCTCGTCCTCTCTTGACCACAAAGGATTGACCTCCGAGTGAGTCTCCATTGCATGTTTTATGGGAAATATCATGTGATTATACTATGTTAATGTTGTTGGGAGATGTCACTAGTGAAAGTATGAAGCCTAGGCCTTGTTTCCACCATTGCAATACCGTTTGAGCTCACGTTTACCACTTGTTGGCTTGCTGAACTTTTTATTACAGATTTATATTACCTTGCTTTGCCACACCTATCACCCATATTTTACCATCTCTTCGCCGAACTAGTGCACCTATACAAATCCTAGTTGTATTAGGTGTGTTGGGGACACAAGAGACTTTTTGTATCTTAATTGCAGGGTTGCTTGAGAGAGACCATCTTCAACCTCTACATCCCCGAGTTTGATAAACCATAGGTCATCCAATTGAGGGAAATTGCTGCTGTCCTACAAACCTTTGCGCTTGGAGGGCAAACATAGTCTACAAGAAAAGAAGCGTGCGTAGACATCACCATCTTATAAGGGGACATGCCGATGGGATTTTTTAAGCAGATCAATACGCCCACAAGGCATCTCTAAACTTCTTGGACCAGTCCTTTCTAGAACTGTTCACTGTCTTTTGTAAGATCAACTTGATCTTCCTATTTGTGAGCTCAACCTGCCCACTCGTTTGAGGGTGGTAAGGTGAAGCAATCCTATGGTTAACATCATACTTTGCTAAAGCTTTTCTAAAAGTACCATGTGTAAAATGTGATCCTCCGTCGCTCATGAGGTACCTTGGTACACCAAACCTAGGAAAGATCATATCTTTAAGCATTTTCAAAGATGTCTTATGATCAACACTTTCAGTGGGGATTGCCTCAACCCACTTGGTTACATAATCAACAACTACTAATATGTGAGTGTACTTGTGTGAAGGAGGAAAGGACCAATAAAATCAAAACTCCAGCAATCAAAAGGCTCAATAAATAGAGAGTAATTCATAGGCATGTCATTTCTCCTACTAATGTTACCAACTCTCTGACAATTATCACAAGATAAAACATATTTTCTAGCATCTTTAAAGAGAGTAGACAAATAATAACCTGATTGGAGAACCTTGTGTGCGGTCCTATCACAGGAATGATGTCCTCCATAGGGACTATCGTGACAATCTCTCAATATATCCTTCTGCTCATGTTCGAGTATGCACCTTCTCACGACTCCATCCGCACATTCTCTGAAAAGGTGTGGGTTATCCCAACAGTAATACCTCAAATTTTGGAAGAACTTCTTCCTTTGCTGAAATGTTAAACCTGGAGGTAAAAACTTGTAAGTGCATCAAGTGCCCTCCCCTTGAGGTTTTGGAGTTTGATGACAAAACGGTTAAGGTACTGATGTGTTTGTGAGTATACACAGGAGAACAGTCCCTGATGAGGTGTTTAACCACCAATGTCGACCCCCCAAAATGTTGAGAAACATTGGAGAAATCGGTGCGTTTCCTGAAGAATGAAGTTGCGCGAAATCCTGAGGAATCAGGATCCTGAAACGTTCGGTTGAAGCTGAAACTGAGGACGATCCTGAGGACGTTCGCGCTGAAGACGAAGTTGAAGCGTAGTCTTCGCTAAGACTTTTTTATACTTCTTGAGTCGTAGGAAAACACCGCACCGTTGGAGGGGTTGAATAAAACGAGTTCCAAAGGTCTGAGGAATTTCTCAACTAGGAATCCTGAAGAAAAACCCTGAGGAAATCTCCTGCAGTAGAAGTTCAGTCCTCGGGTGTCTGAGACGTTGTTCTTCAGGACACTGAGGTAACTAGCTTCGGTTGAGGAGTCTGAAGATCGCCAGTGCGACTCTTCTGAAAAACTTGAGGAGAGAGAATACTTTGACCGTGCCACGTGTTGCGTGGTGAGAGGCTAGAACTTGTCTAGCAACGGTCATTTCCGAGGGCATGAGAGTAATTGCATGCATGGGCATTTATGTCCTTTCACCTCGGGTTTCTGCTCCGAGAGAAAAACTGACGCTTGTCATTTGGGAGCAACCCACCTCTGAGGAAACTGAAGAACCTATGTGAGGAAAACCACCAGCCTAAGTAGTTGAGCATTTCTGAGGAAGTCGGTTCGAGTGATCCGAAGCTTTTTACTCTTGAAGACTGTGATCTTCCAGCCGGTGTAGAAGTCTTCAGTCTGAGGAAGTCAAGATGAAATTGTGACTTCCCTGAGTGACTGAGTCTGTGAAGGTTTCGGGAGTCTACCTTGAAGACTCACCTGAGTTATTGGACGGAGTCTGAGGACTTAGTTCAAGGAGAACAAGGTGAAGACTATGTCTTCTGAGTTGAATCTCAGCCTCTCCAACCAGACGTAGAGTTGTCACATCAACTTGAACTGGTCTACCAAACCAATGTCTTCAATCTCTGGTGCTATCTCTTCAACCTCTTAAGCTTCAGTATTTGCTATGTTGACTTCTTATGCTTCATCTCTCCCTCTGCTCTTTGTCTTCATAATATGCATCTGAAGCACTTCTGCTTATCTGAATTGATTTATTTCTGTTGCATTATGATGAGCTGCCCTAATGATTACATTCTGTGAAGTTTTATTTCTTCATGATTTTGGTTACTTCTTCAGCTTCATGATTGCTTCAGTCGTGAAGAAAACCAAAATATGGTAGTAAAATTGAAAATCTCCCATTCACCCCCCCCCTCTGGTCGATATATTGCACTTTCCATTGGTATGAGAGCAAGGTACTCCCTTGTTCTGTGTGATTCGGTTTAACCACCTGGAGTTTTAGTTATGTCGACCTCAGGTACAATGAGCGTTGCCTCAAACTGCCCCATCTTCGACGTGACAGACTATCCATACTGGAAGAACAAGATGAGGATGCATCTTGAAGCCATTGACAAGGATCTGTGGGATATTGTTGATCAAGGCATTCCTGAAGAAAATCTGATGACTGCTCCTGAAGTTGTCAAGAAGAACTGGCAGCTTGATGCAAAAGCTCGAAGCATCATTGGTGGTCATCTCAACAAGGCTCAGTTCAACCGTATCAATGGTTTGGATACTGCAAAGAAGATATGGACAAGACTGTCTAAAGTCAATGAAGGAGTCTCTGCTCAACGAGACTCACGGGTTGATACACTCCGCAGTCTCTTCAACAGGTTCAAGAGGCTGGACAATGAGCACGTGCAACAAACCTTTGACAGACTCACTGACATATCCAATGAACTTCAAGCACTGGGTGCCGCTGATATCACAGATCATGAAGTTGTGAAGAAACTACTGAGGTCACTGGATGATTCATTTGAGTTCGTATCGCTGATGATTCAAGAAAGGCCTGACTTCAAGACTCTGGATCCAGCGGACATTCTCGAGCGCCTCAATGCTCATGAACTGAAGCTCTCTGAAAAACGAGATTTATACAGCTCCACGCCTAAGGTCCGCGTGCTAAAAGCTAGAGCACGAAGAGTGTCCTCTGATGAAGAGTCTGAGGCTGATAGTGATGATCCTGAAACTCTTAGCCGTGAACTTGCTCTCCTCACCAGAAAGTTCCAAAGATTCACGAAGAAGAATTGCTTCGGAAATTCCTCAAGATCTTCTCAAGAAAAAGCAATGCTGATGACTCTGTCGAAGCAAGAAAGAGAGTCTGCCACAAGTGCAAGAAACCTGGACATTACATCGCTGAGTGTCCTCTATGGGAAAAGGAAGTTAGACTGAAGAAGAAGAAGAAAGGGAAAGATGACAGTTCTGATGAAAAGACAAAGAAGAAATCCTCAAGATCCTCAAAGTCTGCTGGATACAGGAATAGCAATTCCTTTAAGGATCGCGCATATCTCGGCAAAGAATTGGACTCGGAGGAATCTGGTTCCAACCCTGATGCTGAGGAAGAAGAATCTAAAGAATATGAGGGTGTCGCCGGTCTGGCTCTTGCCACGTCTCTTGTCTCCAAGTCAATCTTCAGCACTGAGTAATCTGGTCTATCACATGTTGATGATGAAGCTGAAGACACAACCCCTGCCTTCTGCTTCATGGCCAAGTCCTCCAAGGTATCTTCTTACTCATCATCAGATGATCCCTCTGATGAAGAACCTGATGAAAACTATGCTAAAATTGCATCTAAGCAACAACGTGCACTTGAAAAGATCCAGATCTCACTAAACAAGAGTGATGATATGTTGGTTGAGGAAATGACGAAGACTCAAATGTTGACTGAGGAATCAAAAATTCTTCAGGAAAAGTTTGATGACTTGTTCAATCGTCATGAGGCACTCCTTACTGATCATGAAAAGCTAGCTCATGAGTTCCTCATGAATAAACAAGAACTTGAACGCGTAAGGATGTCTCATGACGATCTGAGGAAAGAAAATGATTCACTCCTCTGCCAACAGATCATCATGCCACAAGAAGGATTTAATCTTCCCAGTTTAAAATGCATTGAACATGATCGTATCATCTCTGTGCCTAGTTCCTCAATGTCTTCAGACTTTGTTATTTCTATTGCCTCTGTGGTATCTAACCTCTCATCTGAGGATACCATAGACATTGCTGAAGAAAATGCTAGGTTGAAGAGTCTACTGGAATCCGGCATGTTCAAGAGCCTGAAAGGACATCAGACTCTTTGTGACATCCTCAAGAAACAGATCCTCAACAGGAACCCGAGGAAAGAAGGTGTCGCATTCACTCGGAAACTCAACCCTGATGGGTCTTACTGGAAACCTGAACAATATCCATAGACCACTTGGGTTCGGGCAAAGATGCCTCCTCCTGATCCCTATACTTTATCTGGTTATGATGCTGTTTCTTCTGATGTGATGATTGAGGCTTTTGACTCAAACTATAAACTGTTTAAGGATGTTAATGGTGAGGTATTTGCCAGATACATCGGAACTAACTGCAGGAACGGTCCTCCAGTCAAGCAGATCTGGGTTCAGAAGGACCTCATCACCAACCTTCCTGTGAATGCAGATGCAAATGAGCTGAGGATATCATCTGAGGACGATACCTCAAAAGGAAATGATTATAATCATGTATCTGCTAAACATTTTGTTCACAAGGAAGCTCCTCATAAGAATGATTATTCATTTGTTTATCCTGATGCCACCATCTCACACCCCATTAGGTCTCATCACCCTCATCAGTCCTCATGTGCCTCAAGACCACCCATTAAAATGTGGGTGGTTAAGAACTAATCATCCTTGCAGGGACATGTCCTGAGGCAATTACAAATTCTGCAGATCATATGCCCAGGACAACATTATTTGAGTCAGTTGAAGGATATTTATATTGTTTGGTTTCATAGAATCAATCGTGAGGAACATCCTGAGGAATTAATTCTGAGGAACCATAAAATCCTCAAACTGAGAATGGCTCATAACTTGCTGTATGAGATACTAATTCCTTTGCAGGGAAAGACTGAATGGGTGATGGACAGTGGATGTACAAATCAGATGACTGGTGACAGAAGCCTTCTTATGGAATCATCACTGAGTCCTTCTTCAAAGAAAACCATCACCTTCGCTGATAAAGATAAAAGTAAGGTATTGGGTCTCGGCAGAGTGGCTATCTCACGAGACCAACACATTGATAAAGTCATGCTTGTTGAATCACTTGGATACAACTTGATGTCTGTATCTATGCTCTGTGATCCTGATCTCGTTGTTGTCTTCGGAAAATATGGTTGTATTGTCTATATGGTTAGCGATAACTCCATTGTCTTCAGTGGAGTTAGGAAACGTGATCTTTATATTGTAGATTTCTCTGAAGGTCCTCAGGTTGCTACATGCCTCATGGCTCGAGCTTCAGAATGCTGGCTATGGCATCGAAGACTCGGCCACGCCGGAATGAGGAATCTCCAGAAACTGGTGCTGAAGAAACATGTTCTCGGGATTGAGGAAATCAGATTCTCAAAGGACCGGCTGTGTGGTGCGTGCGAAGCTGGAAAGATGACCAAGGCCAAGCATCCTTCCAAGACCATCATGACTACTACAAGACCTCTGGAATTGCTTCACATGGATCTATTCGGTCCTCCAAAGTATTCAAGCTTTGGAGGTAATATGTATGGTCTTGTTATTGTTGATGACTTCTCACGATACACTTGGGTGCATTTTCTTCTCTATAAGTCAGAAACCCCAGCAATCCTCAAGCGCTTCGCCCTGCGAGTCAGGAACAACTACAACCTGAAGATCAAGCACATTCGAAGCGACAACGGCACTGAGTTCAAAAACTTCGGTGTGGAAGAATTCCTTGATGACTTGGGAATCACTCATGAATTCTCTGCGCCTTACACTCCTCAACAAAATGGAGTTGTTGAGAGGAAGAACCGAACCCTCATCGAGATGGCTCGCACGATGCTGGCTGAGTACAATACTCCACTCAAGTGGTGGGCTGAAGCAATCAACACTGCATGCCACATCGTCAATCGAGTGTATCTTCACAAGTTCTTCAATAAAACACCATACGAGTTAATGGTCGGTAAGAAACCCAATGTAAGTTACTTCAAGGTATTCGGTGCACCTTGCTGGATTCGTGATCCTCATCACCAGTCCAAATTTGCACCCAAAGCATGTGAAGGTTTCATGCTTGGTTATGGTATCAACTCGAACACCTACAGAGTCTTCAATATTAGTCATTATAAAATTGTTGAGACTGTAGACGTGCGATTTGATGAATCTGATGGCTCCCAAAGAGAGCACCTGCCACATGATTTAGATGAAGCACCACCTGAATAACAGATCAAGAAGATGGGTGCTGGTGATATCATTCCTGTGGATCATCCTGAAGAAATCCACATACCTCCTGCTCCTGAAGAACATCAAAATCCTGATGCAAATAATCCTGATGACGATCCTGATCCTGAGGCTCCTGATACCCCTGAAGCTCCTGAAGCACCTGAAGCAGATGCAAATGAATCTGACAATAGTGATGAAGATGCGCCTCAAGATCATCCTCCTCGACTTCCTCGTGTGGCAAATGAAGTTCAAGTGGACAGAATTCTCGCTGACGTCAACCTACCAGGTCCTCTTACTCGTGCAAGAGCTAATCGTATAGCTAACTTTTGTGGGCATTTCTCGTTTGTATCAATTTCAGAGCCCACCAAAGTCACCGAAGCATTTCAAGAAGCAGAATGGATTCAGGCAATGCAAGACGAACTTCTTCAGTTCAAACTGAATGATGTTTGGGAATTAGTCAAACGCCCTGATCCTCGAGTTCACAATGTCGTCGGTACAAAGTGGATCTACCGCAACATACTCGATGAAGATGGAAAATTCATCAGAAACAAAGCTCGTCTCGTAGCTCAAGGATATACACAAGTCGAGGGGATCGACTTCGGTGAAACCTTCGCTCCTGTTGCTAGACTTGAGTCCATTCGTATTATGCTTGCATTCGCTAACCATCATAATATCAAGTTATATCAAATGGATGTGAAAAGTGCTTTCCTCAATGGTAATATCGAGGAAGAAGTATATGTTGCTCAACCTCCAGGTTTTGAAGATGCAAAGAAACCTGATATGGTGTACAGATTGAAGAAAGCCCTCTATGGACTGAAGCAAGCCCCTCGGGCTTGGTATGACACACTAAGGGACTTCCTCATCAGCAAGGGCTTCAAATCTGGTTCCCTCGATCCAACTCTTTTCACAAAATGATATGATGATGCATTACTCATATGTCAAATTTATGTTGATGACATAATATTTGGATGCACTAACAAGAAATACAATGAAGAATTTGCATTCTTGATGAGTGAACAGTATCAGATGTCCATGATGGGCGAATTGAAGTTCTTCTTAGGGCTCCAAATTCGTCAACAACGCAACGACATCTTCATCTCTCAGGAGAAGTACCTCAAGGAGTGCCTGAGGAAATTCGGGATGCAAGACTGCAAGGGAATCAAGACACGGATGCCTACAAATGGATAACTTGGCCCTGATGAAAATGGCAAGGACTACGATCAAAAGTTATACCGCTCCATGATAGGTTCTCTTCTATATCTATGTGCATCTAGGCCTGATATAATGTTGAGCGTTTGCATGTGTGCCTGATTCCAAGCGGCACCTAAGGAATCGCATCACCAAGCGGTGAAACGAATTCTTCGGTTGAGGAGTCTGAAGATCGCCAGTGCGACTCTTCTGAAAAACGTGAGGAGATAGAATACTTTGACCGTCCCACGTGTTGGCTGCTCCGAGAGAAAAACTGACACTTGTCATTTGAGAGCAACCCACCTCTGAGGAAACTGAAGAACCTATGTGAGAAAAACCACCAGCCTGAGTAGTTGAGAATTTCTGAGGAAGTCGGTTCGATTGATCCGATGCTTTTTACTCTTGAAGACTGTGATCTTCCATCCGGTGTAGAATTCTTCAGTCTGAGGAAGTCAAGATGAAATTGTGACTTCCCTGAGTGACTGAGTCTGTGAAGGTTTCGGGAGTCTACCTTGAAGACTCACCTAAGTTATTGGACGGAGTCTAAGGACTCTAGTTCAAGGAGAACAAGGTGAAGACTATGTCTTCTGAGTTGAATCTCAGCCTCTCAAACCAGACGTAGAGTTGTCACAGCAACTTGAACTGGTCTACCACACCAATATCTTCAATCTCTAGTGCTATCTCTTCAACCTCTTAAGCTTCAGTATTTGCTATGTTGACTTCTTATGCTTCAGATCTCCCTCTCCTCTTTGTCTTCATACTATGCATCTGAAGCACTTCTGCTTATCTGAATTGATTTATTTCTTTTGCGTTATGATGAGCTTCCCTAATGATTACATTCTGTGAAGTTTTATTTCTTCATGATTTTGGTTACTTCTTCAGCTTCATGATTTCTTCAGTTCTGAAGAAAACCAAAATTTGGTAGTAAAATTGAAAATCTCCCATTCACCCCCCCTCTAGTCGATATATTGCACTTTCGAAACTTGGTAACAATAAAGTTAGCATAGTTTGCAAACCAAGGATCAGAAATAGATTGTATCTTTAAAACAATTAATTGTTCATCAGGAAATCTATCATTAACAGGAATAGGATCATGTGGTATGTTCTCTATCCTGGAGAGGTTGGCCTCTACTGGATTGTCCGATCCTTTACTGTCAAAAAATCTTCAAATAAAATTCCTTAAGAAGAAGAACCCATCTGATAAGTCTAGGTTTGGCATCCTTCTTCTCCATAAGATACTTAATAGAAGCATGGTCAGTGTGACTAATGACTTTGGAATCAACAATATAAGTCTAAGTTTATCACAAGCAAACACTACTGCTAAAAATTCCTTTTCAATAGTAGCATAATTCTTTTGAGCACTATCAAGGGTCTTGCTAGCACAATGTATAACATTCAATTTCTTATCAACCCTTTGTCATAACACAGCTCCAACAGTAAAGTCACTAGCATCACACATGATTTCAAAAGGTAAATTCCAAACAGGTGGTTGGACTATAGGAGCAGTTATCAAAGCTTTCTTAAGAACTTTGAAGGCTTCTATACAATCTTCATCAAACACAAAAGGAATATCCTTGTGGAGAAGATTAGTGAGGGGTCTCGAAGTTTTAGAAAATTCTTTAATAGATCTTCTATAGAAACCAGCATGACCAGAAAACTACCAATACCTTTGATGTCCCTTGGATAGGGCATCTTCTCGACTGATTCGATCTTGGCCCTGTCCACCTCGATTCCCCTCTTGGAAATCTTATAGCCAAGAAAAATTCCCTCCTTGACCATGAAGTGGCACTTCTCCCAATTGAGTATCAAGTTTGTCTCCTCACATCTATGCAAAGATTTATTAAGGTTGTGGAGACAATGGTCAAAAGAGGTTCCACAGACGGAGAAATCGTCCATGAAGACCTCAACAATTTCTTCACAAAGACCATGAAAAATAGCAGACATACACCTTTGAAAAGTAACAAGGGCATTGGATAAACCGAAAGTCATACGTCTATAAGCACAAGTACCAAAAGGACAAGTAAAACTGGTCTTCTCTTGATCGGCAGTGTTAACATGAATTTGAGAGAAGCTAGAATATCCATCAAGATAGAAAAAGTGGGTTTTTTTGGATAACCTTTCAAGCGTTTTGTCAATGAACGACAACGGGTAGTGATCTTTCCTCGTTGCCTTGTTCATCTTCCTGTAATCAATGCATATTCTATATCCAATAATAGTTCTTTGAGGGATCAGTTCATTCTTATCATCAGGAACAACAATTGTGCCCCCCTTCTTAGGAACACAACGTACTGGACTTACCCACTTATTTTCAACTATAGGGTAGATAATACCTGCGGCTAGAAGCTTGAGGATCTCGGTCCTCACAACATCCTTCATCTTCGGGTTCAACCGTCGTTGATGATCAACAACCGGTTTAGCATCGGGCTCAATATTGATAGTATGTTAAAAAATAGATGGACTAATTCCCTTGAGGTCATCAAGGGTATATCCAATAGCACCTCGGTGTCTACGAAGGGTTTCCAATAAGCGCTCTTCTTCATATCCTAAAAGGTTAGAATTGATAATAACAGGATATACTTTATTTTCATCTAAATAAGCATAGTTGAGCGTATCAGGAAGAGGCTTGAGATCGAACAATGGGTCTTCTTTGGGTTGTGATAAAATTCCTAAAGGTTCAACCGGAAGGTTGTGCTTCAGTATAGGAGGTTGTCTCAAGAAGGCTTCATCGAGTTCATTTCTTTCCTGCAAAATGAAAAGGATCGTCTGGAGGTATATCAATAGAGAAATATCTTCAATAATTTTATCATTACTAGGAAAATCAGTACCACGAGTTTGTTTGGAGAATTTGGAAAAGTTAAATTCATATGGCCCACCATTGAATTCAACAGATACTTTCCCTTTCCTGCAATCTATAATAGCTCCACAAGTCTTGAGAAAAGTTCTACCAAATATAATAGGACAAAAAATATGTTGCACTGAACCAAGTACCAAAAATTTGGTAGGATATTTTACCTTTCCGCTTAAGACTTCAACATCTCTCACAATTCCAATAGGAGAGATAGTTTCTCTGCATGCAAGATAAATAGTAACAACAACTTCTTCAAGTTCACAATGTGAAATCTTGCTCATAATCTCCTGATAGAGTGAATAAGGAATAACACTAGCACTGGATCCCAAATCGCATAGCCCATAATAATTGTGATCTCCTATTTTAACAGATACTACTGCAGTACCTGAAATCGGGCCTTTATTCTTGGTTGTGACAAGGTTAGTGGAATCTATAATATCGCTAGTAACAAGATCTTTAAACAATGCAACTTGAGAATCGACCTTGATCTGGTCCTCAGGCTCATCAGTTCTTCTCTCAGTTTTATCTGATATGCCTGTCACAAAATAATTCTCCCTCATCCTTGCGGGAAAAGGGTACTTTTCATATATAACTGCAAGAAAAATAGGGTCAACAACATGAATATCAATAGATAGTTCCTTAAAGGACTTATGATGCTGATCCTCCTTCTTTTTGGACGAATAAATATGAGAGGCATAGTTTTTGCAAAAATCAATCAGAAGTTGGGAATCAAGACCTATCTTAGCACAAAAGGTATTGAAGTAATCAGTTTCCACATAGCCCTCAGTGTAATCATGCTCATAATTTATAAATGGGTTCAATACATTTATCGATCTCCCAATCTTCAGTGTTCTTCTGGATCCTTTCGATAAGATCCCACCTTTATGCAACGCTTCTGGTGCAGAATACCCCACTATAGGAGGCATCGAGCATCTCTCCATCTTGACTAGAAAGTCTTGCATAAAAATTTGTAAGAATAATTTCCTAGGGGAGCTCATGATTGTGGCATTTGAGCATTAGGGGCTTCAACCTCCCCCAAGCTTGGGCGATGCTTTCTCCGTCATGAGACTGAAAGTTATAAATATAGTTCCTGTCTCGATGTATTTCATGAAGAGGAAAAAACTTTGCATAAAAGATGGCATAAGTTCTTGTAAATTTAGTAAATGAGAGTTATCAAGAAGCCTATACCAATCTGAAGCCTTATCTTTTAGTGATAGAGAGAATATTTTTCTCATAACAAAGTCCATCGATATGCCTGCAAGCTAAAATAAGGAGCATAGTTGTGAAAGATATAGCAAGTGTTCATGTGGATATCTATCTCTTGCATCTTGATTAGCCATAACACAATCAACAATACCAGTCGGTATTTTAAAGGGCACAATTTCAGTAGGTGGGGGAGCCTTACAATATAAACATTTCCTTGCCAATTTCACTTACCAATAGCGCTACGCTCCCCGGCAACGGCCCCAGAAAATGGTCTTGAAGACCCACAAGTGTAGGGGATGTATCATAGCTTTTTCGATAAGTAAGATTGTCGAACCCAACGAGGAGTAGAAGGTATTGACAAGTGATCTTGAGATAGGAATAACATCAAGTACTGGAAGGTAACTTGTTAAGGGTTATCTGATATAAGCAACAAGGAGATACAAGAAAATAAAGTAAATCGTAATAAGGTGCAACAAGTGGCCCAATCCTTTTTTCCAAAAGATAATCCTAAGTATTAAACTTATAAAAGCTAAAACATTCTTGAGGACACACGGGAGACATAGTCATGTGCTTTCTCCATACTCCGTCTCGGTACTATATTTTGTGTTGATAAGTGTTGTGTGGGTGAACCTATGCTAGTGGACTTTCTAGACTAAGATAAGTACACTCTTATGATTAAGCCTCTTGCAAGCATCCTCAAATACAAGAGAGAAATTAAGGCAAAGCCTAACCATAGGAATAAACTTTAGGATCCAACAATCCCTCGTGCAAAAGTCTGTGAACTGGGGTTCAGGTTTCTGTCACTCCGGCAACCCACCATAAGCATACTTTATACACAATGCGTTCCCCTAGGTCCTTAAAAGGTGAAGTGTTATGTAGTCGACGTTCACACAACACCACTAGAAGAATAACACCACAACTTAAATATCAAACAACACATATTACTTCAACATCATATGACTACTAACAACTAGACTTCTCCCATGTCCTCAAGAACTAAAGGAACTACTCACAAGACATAAAAGAGATCTTGATCAGAGGTGATAAATATATGATAAAAATCTGGTCATAACAATAATTCTACAAAAAAACTCAATAGCATTTACCACACAAGAGTAATCAACACCGGTAGAGTAGAGGGGGTGGATAGTGCATGTTACAACTTGGATCGCAATGGTGAGATGAGATGGGAGGAAGATGGAGATGGTGCTCGTGATGAGGATGATGTTGATGATGATCTCGATGATGCCCGTGACGATGGTGATGATGATGAGGACGATCTCTCCCTCCGAGTGGAGTTCTCCCTGGCGGAATCTTCCCGCCGAAAAGGTCTTTTCTTCTCTGTAGGTTTTCGCCAAAGAGAAGCATCGGAACTCCGGAAACTCTTCTTGTTCTGGGGTTTTTAGATCATGATGATGATATAGGCCAAAGGGGGGCTCCTGGAGTGGGCCCCACCTCCCAGGCGGCCACCTGGCGCGACCTAAGGGGGGCCGTGCCGCCAGGGCACCTGGGAGCCTGGTGGCCCCCCTCCGTGTGTCCTTCGGCTGGTCTTCGTCAATTCTTCAAAAAACTGCACCCCATGAATTTCATGTCATTTGGAGATGTGCTGATATGGCAACTTGATGTGCACTTTTCCGCGTTTATTCCTGTGCTTGTTGTTTCGGCACCGGAAAGTTGCAAACTTTGTAAAACAAGCCAAAACACTATAAGAACATCATCATAATGTGAAATATATAAATGAATAGAGGTAAATTATGATATAAAATAGTGATGAGTTTTGGACGTATCAGGGGACCACCACTGGTCCAGGCGACCTGGTGGCGGGGCCTCCCCCTGGCCGCGCCACCTGGCCACATGGGTGTTGGTCCTCGCCCCCCCCCCTGACTCCCCCTTCTGCGTATATACTTCAGATGACCTAAAATCAAGGCGGGCAGCGGTAACAACGCTGGATTTTCACCCAAATTAAAAAAATTGTTTGTTTCTTTATTTTTGCTTATTGCTATAATTGTTTGTAGTATTTGCTTCGCTGATTTATTAATCGGTGAATATTTCCCCCACTTTTCGTATCGGATGTGGGACAAAACCTTTTTTCCGAAACGGCCAACTTCCATCCCAATGCCTCAGCCCACCTCATCTCTCGCTTAGGGCGAGAGGGTGCTAACCTGTGGCCACCTCGGCCAGATGGGCCGGCCCATGGTGAGAGCCTCTGTTTTTTTGACGTTTCCCCCAAAAGGAATTTTTTTTCCTGTGATGTGCTCTAACTTTTGTATTTAGTGAGTTTAATCATTTGAGGCCATCTAGATGTTGTAAATCAGTGTTGAAGTGGGCACCAGACTGTTAACAGTTGCTACTTTTTGTTAAATTGCTGCTGCTATTATTTTATTGCAACTTTGGATGATGATTGTGTCACATCCATGAGGCCTATGCTATTGATTCTTTCTTGTATGTGTTAAGAATCATGTGCACTGCAATTAGATGCATTCCTTTTCCATGTTTGACTGTTGTAGCTATATTAATTCTTTCTCCAAAGTGGTGACCCTGATGACATGTGCTGCTGTTTATATAAAGTTGCTACTTTGCTGCCCTATTTATTTTTAACAGTGCATCCTATAGAGCATTGCAATATGTCATTTTGATCTATGCCATGTGCAATTCCATTATATGTATTGCATTGTCATTTTTACATTCCTGGTCATAGTTATTTTCAGCTCCAATGTTACTATCCCGCTGTTTTGACAGCCACCTCTGTTTTTCACTAAGTCTTTAACTTTCCGAAGCCATGTTGCACGCTTAATAAATTTTGATCTGTGATGCCTATGACCTTGATTCTTGTTTGTACCTGATCACCATCATGCCTACTTCATGCCCACATATTTCTATGTCATATTGCTTCACTTTTGCATATAGGTTACCCCTGTTTATACTGCATGAATATAATAGTTTCTGCCCTGTTTTCCTTATTTTCACTAAGTTCCGTACCAGTAATGTTTTATAGCTTCTTGTGTTGCTTATAACTAGTGAACCATGATGCCTATTTGCATGATTCTTTTTGCCATGAATTTCCTGCCATGTCTACCACGTTGCATATCATTTTGGTTCATGATTGCATTTAGTAGCTAATTGTTCCATTGCTCTAAAGTGTGCTCCCTGATGTTAACAACATGTGTGCATAACTTGTATTGCTTGTATCTTTTTAACCGTAACTCCGTTTGGAGTGTTCTTTATATGTAACTTGATTAGAATTTCATGTACTTTGTGCTTATGCTATTGTTTTCTGTTGTTAACCAACCTAATATATGGTTTAGGGAAGAACAGTACAAAATGCTTTAATTGTCGTGGGGCACTTAGTGGAATGCCATGTTTAGGATTGTGCCTCACTTAAATTGACTAGCATAGATAGTTTACCTTATGCTTCACCTCTTGTCATGTTTGTGTGCTAAGTCATGCTTGGGTGATATTCCATGTTAACAACCTTTGCTCATGTTGTGTAGCTAAACAACTTGAACCATTCTAAATGTGCGGTATCGTCGTGTGTGACGACTACTCCACTTAACCTGTTAGTAACCGTTCCCGACGATAGGTGCGATATTGTGGTAATGGGCTAAACGATGGGCTTCCTATGAATGGATCAATCCTGAGCATGAGGATTCTTTCGTAGTCAATCCACCCCTGAAGACCTTGAGCATCAAGGCTCGTCCTCCTCTTGCACCGGATGTTGTTCCTCATCCTTCAACCATGAAGACCCGTGATGATTTTCCTGATGCGTATCAACGCTATCTCAAGCGAACGACTCAGCTCGCTCATGGTCTGGCACGTGACTTGGCTGCCTCCGTGCAGATTCCACCTCTGCCTCAGCCTCAACCTCGGCCACAATCTCCGGCTCAGCATCGCAAAAAAGCCCATGGCATCAAGCCCTCAAAGAAGTCCTTAGCACAGCCTCATGCTCCGGGTTCCTCATGCCAACAAAACGACGGTGCTTCTCCTGCGTCACGAATTCACACTGATGAGTCTGGAAGTGTTCCTGAGGCCTCGGCCACAATGCCTCATCCTCAGCTGAAGACCAAAACTGTCCTTCAACGTGGCCCACGGCCCTCACCAAAGAAAACTGCCATGCGAGGCGCCATTCATCACACTCCTCAGAGTTCTGATGATGAAGATGAATTTCAAGATTTGGCCGGCTTCGTAGCGAATGAAGAACAAAAGATTGGGTATGTGCGTGCTGCAGCGAGATGCAAAGCTGAGGCAACGGGTTTTGAAATACCACTCCTACTTGATCCCAAGAAGATCTTGGAGTACATTGAAATTTGGTCCGTCAAGCCTGATACTCCTCTTGATGATTTGGACATACCTAAATACATCAAGCTCTATGTTCAACAGTTCCTCATCAATGAGATACATCAATGTGATCTTCAGAAATAATTGAAGGCTCAACTGAAGAAAGTCAATAGTGACTTTAAAAAGAAACCTGTCACGGATGTTAATCCTCAGGAGTTCATCGAGTATCAATGTGAGGTCCATCGCCTCAACACTGAGTACGCCGCCAACTGTGCCTACATAGGCAAATCCAAGCTTCGGCAGCCCGCTGCCTCAGCACCTCTTGCAGCCTCAGCCCCCACTGATGCAGTGCCTGTGGATCCCACCAAAGGACTGAAATGCTTGCCCGATGCCCCACCCTCCACTCCACCTGCTGCGAAGAAGCCCTCACTAGAACCCACAGATGAGGAGCCAATTGATGCTACGCCACTTTCCTCGGCTCCTCCGGCATCAAGGGCTGCTGATACCACGATTCACACCACTGTTGTATCCACTCCACCTACAAATACTCAGTGCAGCATCATCGTCTTCACCCCACCATCCAAGGAACTTGTCCCCGCCGCTGCTACACCCATTGTTCCAACACCTCAGTGTTCGCCTCCACCGATCATCACTGAGATTGAAGACATGGATGTTGATATTGATGATCATGGTACTCCTCGTGTCCATGATGAGGAATATGAGCTGGCAAACTCCCCCACTCATACTATCTTTTCCCCCAAGCCTCACTCCCCTACTGTGACCGAGGTGCTTCCTGATACCTCTCAACACTCTGAAGACTCCGTTGGTGCATTGTCCTCTGCTTCTGATACTGATGAACCTGAAGCCACAAGTGCGCCTCCAACTGCTGCTGATGGCAGTGATAATGCTGCTACAATAACTGTTGAGCCTGAAACTGCTCCCCCTTAAGCTGAGACTGAAGTCAAGCACAACACTAATGCTGACACTGAAGCTGCACCGGGCTGCACTGCAGATCCTCAAGTCACATCTCCATCAGCTCCACCCACATCGCCGAAACCTAGCCTGATACTACGGCTGAAGACCATGCTCCTCACGCACAGCCTACCTCTGCTTCCAGCCTCCCCGACTCGTCCGGAGACTGCCACAGCTCTGTCTCTATGCCCGAAGCAGAAGAACCATTCTATCGCAATCTTGAAGATGATGCATGTCCCAACTTCAACACTGATGCATTCTTCAATGCCATGAGCTTCTTTCAGGCAGGGATCCAGAATACTTACAATTCTCCTCCGCCCAGCAAGCTCCTGAGGTTCTGGACGGCTACGGAAAAGAACTACTATGCCTCAGTTCTGTACATGGCACAAAAGGTTTTTCCTCATAAACACATTCCTCATCTGGATATCCAGGACATCCCTTAATTCAACAACGTGCTGCAGGACCTGTACCATGCCAAGCTGCTTCAGTTCTGCTCTGAGTGCATCCATTGGAACGAAGAACTTGTGCTTCAGTTTTATGCCACGTTGTATGTCTCTGGGGACCCCAAAGACATCAACACTTGGGTGCTTGAATGGATGCCTCAGCATCAACACTACACTGCCTCAGTTCCTGAGATTGTGGAGATTCTTCAGCTCCCTCCTTCTGACGCTTCAGTCCCCAGCACATACGGTGCTCCACTTCTAAGGGATGATCGGATGAACATGCTGATGAAGCTGCAAGCCTCTGAAGCTCCACCCCGGACCAAGTTCCTCGTCTCTGACCTTCAGTATCTGCCCAACACAATGTACCGCATATTGGCCAAGTCCTTCTTCCCCATCAAAGGATATGAATCAACTGTTGAGGAAGTTGTGGGCATCATGAAGAACATCCTATACAACCTCTGCATGTCTGCTCCCATTAATGTCTCAGACTTCTTCTTCAGGACTTTGGTGGACGCTGCTCAGAATCCTCATATCCTGAAGCCATACGATCCATGGATCATGAAGCTTATCTGCACCAAGACCGGCATCAACTTCAAGCCTGATCAGGCTAATCATCGCCCGTACGTTCCTCCAGTTGAAGTGCTTCAACACACTCTTGACGCTAATGCCAATGGCAAAGCGCCGTTCTATGAAGAAGTACTTCCTCAAGACTCGCTTGGTGGAAATATTCGTCAGCCTCAGTCTCGCACCACTCATGAGGAACGCACCCATGCCTCGACTGAGGAAACCACTCAAGCTCGCCTGATGACTGATCGTGAGCTATATGGCGCAGATGCATACCACTCAGAAGAAAGTTCATCAGTATGCTCATCATGCCTATCAGCGACTTGATGCTCTTTTGACTGAAGTCATTACTCCTGAAGATCTCGCCAAGCTTGGCTTTAGACAACTTCCGCTTCCTGAGATTTGTCCTCCTCGTCAGTTCACCAAGAGCAAGACCCCACCTCTGGCAATGGACTCCTTTTCTTCAGCGCAAGAATTCTCCCCTGAAGAAGTTGAAGCCACTACGGCTTGTCCTCACACTGCAACGGCGTGCCTTCGACCTAATGCTCAACCCTGAGGCTCTACTTTTGGGATGTTAGCTATAGTCTCTCCCTTTTGTTCATTTAACGACAAAGGGGGAGAAATTTAGTAGTCTGCAAGTGGGTTTTCTTGGGGTTCCTCAGTTACAACTATCGTTTTTCAGATTTTTTTTGTAATGAGTTGTATACTGATATTTTGTGTGGTTTCTGATACTCTTAAAGTTACCTCATGATATTCTTCAAGAGAGAACTATTACTCATGATATTCTTAAAGTTACCTCAGCAACCACTTTACTCAGTGTTATTATTGACTTCTTAGTTAATTCATATGATGCACTATTTCAAATAATCCGGGATATAGGGGGAGCTCCTCATGTTTTCAAAAATTACTACCAAGTCTTCAAAAACATGCATATCCTTAGGGGGAGCATCTCTATATCGGGAAACAATGAGTTGTTTTCTTCAAGTTTTTAATTCCTCAAAATTACGTATTTTATCCCGTTGAAGCTTTAACCTGATTGTCATCAAATCACCAAAAAGGGGGAGATTGTAAGTGCATCTAGTGCCCCCTTTAAGGTTTTGGAGTATTTGATGACAAAACGGTTGAGGAACTGATGTGTTTGTGAATATACACAGGAAAACAGTCCCTGAGGATGAGGTTAACCACCGTTGTCGACCCCCCAAAATGTTGAGGAACATGGGAGAAATCGGTGTGTTTCCTAAAGACTGAAGTTGTGCAAAATCCTGAGGAATCAGGATCCTGAAGCGTTCGGCTGAAGCTGACGCTGTACCAGATCCTGAGGACGTTCGCGCTGAAGAAGAAGTTGAAGCGTAGTCTTTGCTAAGACTTTTTATACTTCTTGAGTCATAGGAAAACACCGCACTGTTGGAGGGGTTGAGGAAAATGAGTTCTATATTTCTAAGTAAGTGCTCAATTAGAAATCCTGAAGAAAACCCAGAGAAATCTCCTGCTGTAGAAGTTCAATTCCTCGGGTGTCTCAGACGATGTTCTTCAGGACACTGAAGAATTTGTCTTCGGTTGAGGAGTCAGGAAACTGCCAGTGCAGTTCGCCTGAAGAAAGAGAGTGAGTGTTTCGACGTTTCACGAGACACGTGGAGAGTGCTGGTACCGATCTAGCCAACGGTCCGAAGGGTGGGCATGAAAGTAATTTCATGCATGGGCATTTATGTCCTTTCACCTGGGGTTGCTCCGCGGCTATAAATAGCCACCCCCAGCCCCATTTTTGGGTTGGTTGCTCTGAGAGAAAAATTGACACTTGTCATCTGAGAGCAACCCACCTCTTGAAGCAACTGAAGAACCTATGTGAGGAAAACCACCTGCCTGAGTAGTTGATCATTTCTGAGGAAGTCGATTCGAGTGATCCGAAGCTTTTTACTCTTGAAGACTGTGATCTTCCAGCCGGTGTTGAAGTCTTCAGTCTGAGGAAGTCAATATGAAATTGTGACTTCCCTGAGTGACTGAGTCTGTGAAGGTTTTGGGAGTCTACCTTGAAGACTCACCTGAGTTATTGGATGGAGCCTGAGGACATTAATTCAAGGAGAATAAGGTGAAGACTATGTCTTCTGAGTTCAATCTCAGCTTCTCCAACCAGACATAGAGTTGTCACAGCAATTCGAACTGGTCCATCAAGTCTATGTTTTAAGTGCCCTGGTGCTATTTCTCAACCTCAGCCTTTATGCTTATGCACTAATGAATTATCCTGATGCCTTACTTTCTGAGTTTACTCTGCACTTATTCCTCAGTTCTTGCTTCGGTCTTACTTTAGCTATGCAATAGGTTGAATTACATTCACTCCTTCGCTTTTGTATCGCATCTGTCCTTCCTCGTGTTTTAGTTTCCTTAATTTTGTATTGCCTCAGTCCTGAGGAAATTAAAACTCCTCAAGATATTTGAAAATCTCCCATTCACCCCCCTCTAGTCGATATATTGCACTTTCACTATGGACTATCGTTCTTCCTTTTGATCTCTTGATGGTCTCGTTCTTTGACATCGCCATCTCCCTACATAAAGTTTTCTCGACGGAAGTTTGACGTCGACATGTAGCAGAGTCCCTTGTTGGTGGTGTTGAAGATCGTCGACTCTCTTTTCTCTCCCCCTCCCCCTCGGATCGTCCAGGATCTCAGGACGAGATCCCTTGTTGGTGGTGTTGTATTGTAACAGCCCGGGATATTCACCCAAATTAAAAAAATTGTTTGTTGCTTTATTTTTACTGATTTCTATAATTGTTTGCAGTATTTGGTTTGATGATTTATTAATCTGTGAATATTCCCCCCCCCACTTCCAGCCCATCGCCCCAGCCCGCCTCATCTCTCGCTTAGGGCGAGAGGGTGCTAACCAGCGGACACCTCGGCCAGATGGGCCGGCCCATGGTGAGAGCCTCTGTTTTATTTCCTTTTCATTTTTAAATTTTGCTGTCTTTTATACCTGTGTGCTGATACTGTTTTGCAATGCGATTTCCGAGTGATCCGTAGCCCGTATGACGTTGCCCCAAAAAGGAAAATTGTTGCCTGTGATGTGCTCTAACTTTTGTATTTAGTGTGTTTAATCATTTGAGGCAATCTAGATGTTGTAAATCAGTGTGGAAGTGGGCACCAGACTATTAACTGCTGCTACTTTCTCTTAAATTGTTGCTGTTGTTATTTTATTGCAACTTTGGTTGATGATTGTGTAACATCCATGAGGCCTATGCTATTGATTCTTTCTTTTATGTGTTAAGCATCATGTGCACTGCAATTAGATGCATTCCTTTTCCATGTTTGACTGTTGTAGCTATATTAATTCTTGCTCCAAAGTGGTGACCCTGATGAAATGTGTTGGTATTCATATAAAGTTGCGACTTTGCTGCCCTATATCTTTTTAATCGTGCATCCTATTGAGCATTGCAATATGTCATTTTGATCTATGCCATGTGTACTTCCATTATATGTATTGCATTGTCATTTTTTATATTCCTGTTCATAGTTATTTTCAGCTCCAAAGTTACTATCCCGCTGTTTTTGACAGTCACCTCTGTTTTTCAATAAATATGTAACTTTCCGAAGCCATGTTGCACGCTTAATATATTTTCATCTGTGATGCCTATGACCTTGATTGTTGTTTGTACCTGATCACCATCATGCCTACTTCATGCCCATGTACTGCTATGTCATGTTGCTTCACTTTTGCATATAGATTTACCCCTGTTTCTACATCATGAATATAACAGTTTCTGCCTTGTTTTCCTGATTTTCACTAAGTCCTTGACCAGTAATGTTTAATAGCTTCTTGTGTTGCTGATAACTTGTAACGACCCGATTCACTAAGAATCCTAGGCTCTGTGCATTCTATGCTAGTCCCTGGATCAATAGCTAGCACACACAGTACATGATGTAATATCAAGAATAAACCACATTTCATAAATATTACATCGAAGATCCAGTATTACAATAAAGCATACCTGCATAGCTCAAGGCTAGCTTACAAATATAATACAGCGGAAAAACAATAAAAGCTTCGTGGCGTCCATCAACTCCACCGGCATAGTTGAGTATAGACATCGTAACCCTACATCGCATCACTTACTCGTCGTATATAATCCTGCAACACCGAAGGTTACAGTCCGACAACGGGTCAGTACATCTGATTTCTACGGCAAGTCACACGAAAAAGGATATAACAGACCTACATCTACATGAAGGATAATTCAAAGGAAGGCTTATGGTTTAGTTTTGCAGAAAGCCATTTTTTCCCTCCCATACTACAACTAATAAAATTTTAATTTATCTTTCTAGTCCTAAGTATGGTTGAATCGGGCTACACCAATTCCAACCATCCCTTTATTAAAAGTTCCCACTCAAATTCTTATTAAGGTGAATTATCTGTCAAGACCATCCAACAACAATAATGCCTAGTTGCTCAAAGTTGTCCGTAACCGTGGACACGGCTAATCATGATCAGTTTTTACACTCTGCAGAGGTTTGTACACTTTCCCCACTGGACTCAACCCGAAGATTGAGACATAGTCTTTCAGAAGAGGTTGCCTCCACCCTTTGGTAGCCGGTACACCTATCATATCTACATCAGCTAGGTACCAGGGCCAGGTTTCCCACAACTTACTCATCTAAGACAAAGCCCATATAGCCAGTGGTTGTACATGGAAGCTACTAGTCACACTGTCTGTCCAATCTTTTTGAGCCTGGACGGCGCCCACTGCGTTCAGAGGGTAGACACCATGACGCACCCGGTTCACCACCAAAACAACCATTTGCGAAGCATTTAGCCCTGGTCCCTCCTTAGACCTGGCACGAGCTCCGGGATGCATTCCCTTCCCGCCCAGAGGTGATTTCTATTTAAGTTTGCTAGTCAAGTCATTAATCCTCACAAAGTTCAATGATATACTCAACCCAATCCCCGTCTACAAAGCATAGCAGTATATAACAACCACGATCCTAGGGCGACAATGAACATACAAGGTTAGGACATATGGCTATCCTACAAGGTTTTAAAGCATAACTAATATAAAGTCCTACACATGCATAGAGTGATAACTTGCTACATGCATAATAAAAATATAGGTTGAAGTATGGTCAAAGTGTAACTTGCCTTTTCCATTCGGTGAAGTTCTTCGCTCTCGCGGTCCAGTCAACTCTACTCGTCACACTCCGAGCAAAACTATCGCAAATGAAGAAACTCGAATAAGAAATCACACCACAAGGACAAAACAAAAGATCAACAAAACAATCACAAAGGTTTTAGCAACAAAACCAAAAAGGCTTTGAAGTGCAAAGGTGTCGATGTGCTCGAAGGTGATCGGTGGAAGAGACCTCGAGAGAGTCAACAGATAAAGATTCATCGGTAAGGAATTGTGATCATGGAAATTATGAATTCAAGGTGAATATGATGCCCACATGACAAGTGTGTGAATCTTACCGACAACATGTCTCAAATGATCCGATATGCCAAAAGAATCACGTGAAACGGAATACTACAACACATGTCATAGCAAGTTCAAATTTGAATTGAATTTGACATTAAACAGATCAAGAAACTTTGGAATTTTTGTGTACACAAGCTATAGACAGAAAGTACATGGAACGAGTGATCCAACGCAAAAAGAATCACTCGATTTGGATCAGCGGTTTAAAAGATACGGCCACCGGAATTTGAATTTGAATTTGAAATAAATTCAAATTCAAAAGTGTGCAAACGTTTGAAAACTTGATTCTATGCTAAAGTACAGAACAACACGAGCGCGTAGGAAAACGTTTCACCTCAATCCGACGCACGGTGAAGGAGATATTGCGAGTACGGCGCCGGGGTGTTTTCTGCCAAAAGGACTTGTTCGCAATTATATTTTTCTTAAGAAAAGCAATTGGGTCCCCAGGACAGATCTGGCCGGAGTTGGAGCTCCGGCGAACTCCGGCGAGTTCCGGCGGGGTGTGGGGGGCGGCGGTGGCGCGGCCGGAGGCGGAGTGCCGCGGGGGAGCGCCCGGCGGCGGGGTGGCACACGCGCGGCGGCGCGGGAGCGACCGCGGCGACGCGACGACTGGTGGCCGGCCGGCTCCAGTGAGGCGGAGGTCGAGCGCGTCGCGGCCGCGGTGGTGGGGCTCACGGGCGGCGGCGGCCGGGACGTATTGGCAGCGAGCGGCACGGCGGCCGGGCGGCGCGGAGGCGGCGCGGTTCCGTCGAAGCGGGGCCCGGCGGCGGCCCGCGGGTTAGAAAGAGCAAAAGAAAAAGAAAAAAAAATAAACCGACTCGGACCCAAATTGCTCCATGGGAGAAAATAGACTACTCGGCCGGCTGGGCTACAGGTTTTCTTTTTCTTTAATCCGAAACTTCAAACAATAATACAAAAATAAATACACATCAGAAAAATATGAAACAAAATCCTAAATTCATCAAATAATACCAAGAAATTTATTTAATGAATACATTTTCCAAAAAGGAAAATGGAAATAAAAACATTTTCTAAATAATTTATTTAAATATAAAATACTTTTCATAAATCAAATAAAATCCAATAAATTATTTAAATAATTTTATTTGGTCAAAAGCATTGACAAACCATTTCTAAATAATAAAATTTAAATTTTAAAATTTTCACACCAATAAATAATTTGGTAAAATAAAAATATCCCATTGGAATATGTTTTTTCAACTCTTTTAAAATATTTAATAAATCATTTTAATGAAATAAAAACTCTCTTAGCATTATAAAATCCCTAAATTAATTTTAGGGTTATTAATAATACTGAAAATAAAATTTTAAAACTTAAAAGTAATATTCTAAATATTTTCCAACTTTATTAAAAAGGGGATAAGTCATTTTATATCCTCTCAAATGAATTTCCTTGAGTTGAAAAAAGTTTTGAATATTCAGAAGAATTCCAATAATGATATAAAACATTTTTCAACCTTTTAATATGTTGAAGGAGTCATATTACCTTCTCTCATTTTGTTTTGTTGGTTTTGTTTTAAATAATAAATTCCAAAAACACCAATCATTAATATTAGGGAAAGTCCTTTTATTCCCTTTCTTTTTAATATTCAATAAACTCCAAAAAGTTTTAAATCCCAGAGAAAATCAAACACATCAAACAACCAATCATTATCTATTTATTTTATTAACATTCCAAAATTCGGAGAATTTTGGGATGTTACATAACTAGTGAACCATGATGCCTATTTGCATGATTCTTTTTGCCATGAATATCCTGTCATGTCTGCAACATTGCATACAATTTTGGTGCATGTTTGCATCTAGTAGCTAATTTTTCCGTTTCTCTAAAGTGTGCTCCCTGATATTAACATCATGTGTTCATAACTTCTATTGCTTGTATCTTTTGAACCGTAACTCCGTTTGGAGTGTTCTTTATATGTAACTTTATTATAATTTCATGTAATTTGTGATTATGATATTGTTTGCTATTGTTAACCAACCTAAAATATGGTTTAGAGCAGAAAAGTACCAAATGCTTTAATTTTCGTGGGGCACTTAGTGGAATGCCATGTTTAGGATTGTGCCTCACTTAAAAGTACTAGCATAGATAGTTTACCTTATGCTTCACCTCTTGTCATGTTTGTGTGCTAAGCCATGCTTGGGTGATATGCCATGTTAACAAACTTTTCTCATGTTGTGTAGCTAAACAACTTGAACCATTCTAAATGTGCGGTATTGTCGTGTGTGACGAATACTCCACTTAACCTATTAGTAACCGATCCCGACGATAGGTGCGATATTGTGGTCCATTGTCTCGTGTTCCCTTCTTGATGTTGTTTGCTGGTGATTGCTTCATAGTAAAATATGCTTGCTCGTCGATTGCCTTTTCCAGTGTTTACTTCTTGTGTGCTCCCGCGGGTATTCTCGGACACGTTGCGAGCTTGCGATCGACTACACCTTCGGCTTCGTCTTCTCATCAGATAAGTGGGAGCATATATCATGCTTATAACTTTCAGCTCACTCGCGCCTAGGTCTAGGATAAAACGATTGCTTGATCCTACCACTTCATATTCATGCCTATCAAATAAACCCAAACAACCATGTCCTCCACATCCCTGCAAAACTTGTTCGGGTATGTTAGTATTGCTCGCTGCTCAACCACTGCTTAGTATGCATGCTAGGATGTTATCAACTGTTTATCCTGTTACTCCTTGGATTGGGCTATCACATTAATATATTGTTGTGGATGATATGATAATTATAATGTTGACTATATTCGACGAAGGGTGGAAGGTCTAGGCTATCCCGCCCTGACGCTTTGTTCCAGTCGAGTCACCTAGGATCCGAGTTCTGCGTATTGGTTTTAAGACTGAGCGTGCCTAACCGCGTGTGGGATACTATGGGGTCCCCTTTTCTTACCTACCTAGCTCCAAACATTTCTAGAGATGGCCCAAGTTGATTTACCATTTGAAACCGTGTGTGTAACTGGGCTACAACCAGTGGATTTCAAACAACCCGGGCCAGCGGAGACATGGTTTCTCTATTGGTCCACACTGGTGAGCTAGGGAAGTCCCCTGCTGTTCAGGTGAGGCTAACCCCGACCTTGGCCGTACGGAAGAGTTCGATCCGAGAGCGTGGCCGGCTTTTGGATTGGGTGTCGACTCCTCGGAGGCCACTCGGATTTGTGCGTTGTTAGTTTGCGGGACCTGTCGTTTCGGATCTCTCGAAACTAAATCATAAAATGGTTGCCGGTGATGGGTAGCAACTAAGAGAGATGGGCGTGCCTGCGGAGCCTTGTAATGGGAAGTTGGTACACCCCTGCAGGGTTAAATATTTTCGAGAAGCCGTGTCCACGGTTATGGACGACTTGAGACCTACTCCTTGTTCATAGACAATAACAACTGAGATGATCTTAATAACTTGATTAACGTGTGTGTGCCTTGACTGCTTCTTCTTCGTCGGGATGCGAAGAGGAGGACAAGGATAGGATAGGTGCTATGCTTGCGTAAGTAGGTGGATAGCAGACTTGTTGGAGGCGATTCCTCATCGAATGCTTGGTTCTCATCTTACTCTAAATTAGACCGTTAGCCACTCATATATTGCTAGTGCGACTGCAACCTCACCACTACCCCCATCTTACCCGTGAGAAGTTAGTTACAAGACTTTTGATATAGCTCCCCTCCTTGTTTTCTCTTTTACGCACTTTTTGCAAACGACATTGAACTACAGAGGAGCTCGACGACCCTTCTTATGCACGCCTTCATGGAGACTCGGCGACGACTAGTTAGGTGGATCCCGGCGGAGAGCCTAGACCTGTGTGGTTACGGGAATGGTGTGTTTTATCTTTGCCACTAGGCATTTGAATGTAGTCTGTACTCAGACATGTATCTTCCGCTGATGTAATGTATTTAAGGCAATTCTATGCCGATTGTATGAGATGTTGTATCTTTGTAGCTGTAATGTTGTGATATCATGTTGGAAATCCGGGGCATATGGCATTATCATATGTCTTGGTGGGACCGATATGTGCTTCGTCCCCGGATCTGGATGAAACATCTAGATCAGGAACAGTACCGCATATCGGGCATTACAGCAGCTTAGCTCATAAGTTTCGCTGCCGCAGCATGGTGGAAAACTGTGACGCCCCCAAAATCAAGTCGTGTACAGTAATCATACACGCAAGGTACACGATCGAGATCAGGGACTCACGGTGAGATATCACAACACAACTCTACAAATAAAATAATACAAGCTGTATAATACAAGCCAGCGGCCACGAGGGCTCGAATACAACAGCTCAAGAGCACAGAGTTAGCGGAAGCAAAAGTATATGAGTACAGACAAAAGGGTACAAGGTTGCCTTAAGAAGGCTAGCACAAAATCAACACTCGATCGAAAAGGTAAGGCCTCCTGCCTGGGAACATCCAAACTACTCCTGGTCAAAGGGGAACTCGACGTCATAGAAGGCATCGGGGATCTTCATGTTGCGGTGGTCGGCATCGGGGATCTCCTGCTCCTGGACTCCAAGGCTCCCACGTCGACTGCAGCGGCCGATCAGGCAAAACAATAAAAGGGGAAAATAAAGCAGGTGAGTATCTAGCATACCCGCGAGTTTTACGTCCGCTACTAAGCATTATGCATTTGTATCAAATGGAAAGGGGAGGCTATATATAGTGGACTGCAAGGTAGAAATTCAGAATAAGGATAAGAAGCTAGGCCTATCGAATACTAGCATCTTCCGACGAGTCTTGAAGCATGAGGTAAGAATCAGCCAACAGTTTAATATAACAGTAATGAAAGTAACAATGCAGCAGAAGTTGCTGCAGCATTGTATAATAATAAGTTGTAATTATTAATAATATAAATGCCTCCGAGATCCCTTCCTCGACTTCCCTGCGAGGAAGAGAAACCGGAACCAACAGTTTAATAGTAGTAGTTTGTAGTAGTAGAGTTTGGCTTCAGCATAAAACGTCCTATTACCGTGGACACGACTATCGATAGATCAATCTTCCCTGCATGGGTGCACTATTGTGACACTACACGCTCGGATCTCCAGGGTGGCGTACACCTGGTTAGGGTGCACCCCACCAAGCCTATCCGACACAGTGGAGTCCATCCTATGGCTCATCAGGGAGGTCCCGGCCGGTCTAAAGTTCTAAGCGCAAGGGGGTCTTGGGCCGTCGCCCCTCGCACTCCGGGTCTGTGTGAGACGGGAGATCCGTACACCACAGGTGACGATCAGTCCCGGCCACAATGCTGAACTGGACGTATTTCAGAGCTTTTGAACGAGGCTACGCCGCGGAGGCGCCCATACGCGTAATCCCATGTATAGGTAGTGCGTACAAGCCAAAAGGCTACTCAAGTCATCCGCGAACCCATTAAGCATTTTATTAATTTTCTATCGAGACAACCGTTATCGTTGTCCCTTATTGAAATGAGTCGCGGACAACGACAGCAGTCAGGACCACCAGTAACATCGGTGCCTGCCATGACGTCCCACCAACTCGTGCGGTTACCAACAAGGTGAACCGTCTCCTTACCTTGTCTCACGTTTGCTCCGAAGAGCTCGACTTTCGTACAACAGGATATCTGTCGGCCACGAACAGTACCAGGCCTTCCGCACACCGGTGGAATACACCTGACCTGTTGTTCCGCTAAAATACCCTGCGCGGGCACCATTGGGTCACCCGACTCCTTACCTGTAAGGACACCAGTTGATTCAAGTGCCTACCATCAAGGGAAACCAGGAGGAATCACCCTCGATGGTAGAATTGAAGAGGTTCGACAGAGACATCAGCGGAATGAACTAAAGAGGAATATTCTCGTATCACCCCGGTGGTGCCGAGACACTAGCGGAATGAACTAAAGAGGAATACCCTCGTATCATCCCAGTGATGCTACGCTACTGAGCCGACGAGAGTGAAATACGAGTCTGTCCACTCGTAATTCAATCTCGAAGCGACTCTGCAGAGTCCCACCATTCTAGGTTCCCTATGGCGTCATCATTGATCCGTACCTGTTGCAGTTGTAATATATCGTTTCCGCGATCACTCCCAGAGTGATCACGACCCGCTATTCTAAACCTAGCTAACAATGCGCAGGGTTTACTGCTGAATATAATATATATATTTATAAGGCAGCAAAGGATAAAGAAAGGTACATGAAGGGGCCACAAAAACATGCTATGCAATTGAATAGGATTGTAAAATAGCAGCAGAAGTAACCATGCCTAGTGCAAGAAATGTACGGCAAGATAGGCGATATCTGGGGAAGGAAAATGGCTCTGCTTGCCTGGAAGCTCGACGGTAGGGGTACGGTCGTCAACGAAGTAGTCGTACCTGGCAACGAGGTAGTCGGTGGAAGCAAGGAGGTCTATCGGAGAATAAAGTGGGGGAGAAACAGTAAATACACAGCAATAATAGCAATACAATTGTATTACATAGCAGATATAAAGCAACGGGGCTCTAACGCAGTGTTAAGTATTTTAGTCGGAGCGGGGATTTATCCGAGGATGACTCATCGGTACCGGTTGATTACCGGACAGATGATCCAGAGGGTAAGGTTCCATGTCTGCAGTGTTAGAGACAGCTGACAGACATGTGGATATTGTATCCGTGTTCGTTGATCCATTCTGGACAGCTTTCATATACAGAACATTTTCATCCGGACAGTTTTACCGGCTCCGGTCATCTGACAGACAGACGAACCGGAGGAGAAACGTTCGATGTTTGGTAGTTTAGAGGGGTGCAGTGGGTATACGGATAGCGTATTCGTATTCTTTATATTTTTCTGATCAAGTTTGATGTATAAATTATTTTGATCTGACTTACGGTTTAAAAGATATTGAATTTCAAAGTTTAAATCAATTTAAAAGCATTTCTGGAATTTCTTTTATTTATTAAATACAACATTATCCATAAGCTTATCCAGAAGAGTACCACTGACATGGGGGACCCACATGTCAGCCTCTGGATAATTAAAAAAATTCTATTTATTTTAAAAGAGCAGGGGGCCACATGTCATAGGCAGAGACATTAAATTCGTTTTAATTAATTAAACAGACCAGAGGGGTCCACCTGCCATACACACCAGTGTTAATAACCATTTAAATTAATCCAATGATTATATTAAGTGCCCGGGCCTACATGTCATAGACTTAGTTTGTTTGACAGGAGGTTAACTTTAGTTTTATACTTAGGGACTAATTAAGAGGGAAATGGGCCCACTGTCATAGGCTCAATTAACTAACCGGGGGGGGGGTAGGCTTAGAGGGGATTAACCCACGGCCTAACCGCACGCACATCGGCGGCAGGCCGAGGCACGGCGGCGAGGAGCAAGGGAGGGGCACGACGGCCGGAGAGAGCGCTCACCGGGGGGAAGGGGGTTCGGGCGAGGTGTTGTGGCGGCGTGGGGCAGCGCGACGCCGGGTGTGGAGGCGCGGCTCCCGGCGGCGGCGTGTACCTGCCCCAGCGGGCAGTGTGGCGCACCGCAGGCACGGGCGCGGGGCAGAGCTTGGGAGGAGGAAGCGCGCGCTGGCCAGCGCAGGACGGTAAGCGCGGCGACTCCAGCGGGAGAGAGCTCAGGGCGGGGTGACCAGGCGCTACGGTGCCTTGCAGGAGGGTGGCGAGAGCGGCACCAGGGGGCGCGTCCACGGGCGACGTGTGCGGCGAGCTCCACTGTGGTCGTGTGAGAGAGAAAGAACAGAGGGAGGCCGAGGTTGGAGAAGGGGCGTCCGAGGCTGGAGGGGCGGTCGGTGCTCGCCGGAGTCGTGGCGGTCAAGGCGGCCAGGAGGGAACAAGGGGATCGGGATCGAGAGGAAGAGAAGAACGAGGGGAGGATGGGGGAAGGGGGAAGGGGGAAGGGAGCTGGTGGGGTGGGGGGCGGGCAGGTGAGGGGAGGGGGGGCCTTGGCCATGGCCATGACGACGCCGTACGGGGGTGGGGGCAGCGGGAGGTTGGGGAAGAGACAAGGGAGGGGATGGGTGGGCTGGGCCAGGGGGTCCTGTGCCCAGGGCGTCAGATAGTTTTTTTTTGTTTTTTTTTCTATTTTCTTTTAGGGTTCCTGTTTTATTTAACCACATTTAGATTTTTGAAAATATAATAATTGCTCCAATATTAGTATCCCACTGGATAGTAGGGCTTCTAAAAGTTTGGTAACCAAAAAAACAATTAAAGCTTTATAAATCTATTAAAAGATTAACATGGACTATTTTGGCTACTGTTTTTAATTTATTATATTTTTAATCATAATAATAAATTCTCAGCTATATTCTATAATGACCTACGTTTTATTATGCATTTTATAAAATTGTCTTCACAATTTTAAAATAAACTTTAATTTTCCACTTGTTTATTATTATCCCATGGCAATTAATAATGTCCTTGCTATTGTTTTATTTCATTTATTATTCCTAATTCACTTTAATTAAAAACTAATTCATATTAAGGTGACCCATTGAGTATTTAGAACTGATCAAAGTGGTAGCATCATTTATGGTTTACTATGATTTTCATTTTCAGTTAAATTCCAATGACAAATTTGATAACCCCGCAACATGGGTTTTATAATCATCAATGACTTGGGATCCTGCAAATGACTAAGGTTGATTTGGTTTATCCAAGACCAAGTTGATTGACATGCATCCACAATTCTTGGAGCAAGATTTATAATCCACATGTATTTGAAAATTTTATCGGGGTTGGAATTTGACAGAGCTATGATACAAGGTGATCATGGCTTGATCGGTTAAAGTGATGACCAGGAACAGTGAAATCACTGTAGTGATTACTGTACTGGATCTGAGGGTGTTACAAAAACCACTAGAGAAGAAAAGACCTTTCCCGCATGCAGATTCCCGCCGAGGAGAACTCCTCCCAGAGGGGGAGATTGTACTCATCTCCATCACCATCTTCACGACATCATTGAGATCATCATTATTACCCTCTCCATCACCCGCACCATCTCCACCTTCATCTCATCTCACTTTACCATGTCAATCTGTGTTGTACCTTGCACTATTCATCCCATCTACTTTATCGATGTTGATTACAACCTTGTGGTTGATGGTATTGAGTTTTGTTGGAGAATTATTTTTATGATCAGATTGTTCCCCATATATTTATCACCTACGATTATGATCTATTTTATAGCTTGTGAGTAGTTACTTTAGTTCTTGAGGACATGGGAGAAGTCTTGTTGTTAGTAGTCATATGATGTTGAAGTAATATGTGTTGGTTTGATATTTAAGTTGTGGTGTCATTCTTCTAGTGGTGCTATGTCAATGTCGACTACATAGCACTTCGCCTTTAAGGACCTAGGGTTTGGCATTGTGTATAAAGAATGCTTATGGTGGGTTGCCGGAGTGACAGAAACGTGAACCCCCATTTGCGTACTTTTGCACAAGGGAGTGTAGGATCCTAGAGTTTATTGCTATGGTTAGGTTTACCTTAATTTCCTTCTTTTATTTGCGGATGCTAGCAGGAGGTTTAATCGTAAGAGTGCACTTGTCTTAGTCTAGACGGTGTGCTAGCATGGATTCACCCACACAACACGTATCCAAATAATAGATAGTACTAGACATAATATGGCGAAAGTAACTTGACTACCTCCCCCGTGTTTCCTCAGGAACGCTTTAGCCTTTATAAGTAGAATCTTTCGGCTTATCCTTTGTGTTCAAAAGGATCGGGCCACTTTCAGCACCTCTTTATCATTTACTTAATTTGCCTTTTTTTATTTAACAACTATTACGAAAACCAATAAAAATTTACCTTTTGGTGCCTGCAGTTACTCCTTCCTCAAGATCACTTGTCATTACCCTCTGCTCCTCGTTGGGTTTGACACTCTTAGTTATATAAAAGTCTACGATAGATCCCCTACACTTGTGGGTTATCAAGACCATTTTCTGGCGCTGTTGCCTGGGAGCGTAGCACTATTGGTAAGTGAATTGGTAAGGAAATCTTTATACTGTGTGTGCTGCTTTTATTTTGTTGTTACAACTTTCTATCCTTATGGATAGTTCTGCTCTTGGTTCTTTGCTTGTGGGGAACCATCCCAACACATTTGGTGATGGAGAAGGCTCCTCCACCTACTGAAATTTCTCCTTTTAAAATACGAACTGGTATTTTCGATAATGTCATAGATAATCGTTATGCAGGAGATGGACATTGTAACACCCTCAGTGTCAAGGAAGAGTAATCATATTGCTAAGGATGATTCTCTGTGTTCAACAAGTCTCTATTCATCCTTGATCATGCCCTTGTCGACTCCAAACCAAATTGAAATGCCAAAATTAAAGTGGAAATAGAACCTTGCCCAAAAATTGTGCAATCAATTTTATTAAATGCCTAGAAATCAGCAGATCAAGGTACTATAGTAATGGATATTTAATATAACATTTAAATATTATAAACAATTCAAATAGTAGCCAATACAATCCACTTTAATCATTTGTGAATTAGGAAAAAATCAAACAATTTTATACAAAGCCGAAACCTTTTGTATCAGCATATTAAAGAGTAATAATAATATTGGAGCTAGTCCCATCTTTTACAAAAATCAGTTGATGGCCAATAAAAAAACATAAAAGCGTGAGCACAACACAAAAGAAATAAAAGGAAAATCTCTATTCCTCGCACTAGGCAAGGCCCAGCCGACCCACTACCCCTTCTTCCTCCTCTTGTTCATCCCTTGCGTGGTAGCTATCCCTGGTGCCATGGTGATACATCCAAAATGTATCTATAATTTCTGCTTGCTCCATGCTTCTTTTGTGTGATATTGCTATGTTATTGATGAACTTCCATACACTTTTGATCATATTTGGACTAACTTATTAACTCTGTGCACCCCAGTGTCATTTCCCGTTTTCTTCTATTTTTCTATTTCAGGTTTCCCCCATTTTAAAAGTGCTCCAAAATTTCGGGAAAATCCAATAAAAAATTAGCGCTTCGGAAACTTTGGGAATCACCGAGGGGGGGCCAGAGGGGACCCAACAGGGCCCCAGACGCACTCCCGGCGTGCCCTAGGGTGGGGCCGCGCCAGTGGGCCGCCTGGACCCCTAGTGGGCCCCCTGGCTGCCCCGCTTTTCCCATATATTCTCCGTGACGCGAAACCCCCGAAACGAGAACCCTTTTTCACGATCTGTCCTCTGTTCCGCCGCCGCCGCGCTTCCAAGATGGGAGCACCAGGAGACCTCTTCCCGGCACCTTGCCGGAGGGAGGAACCACCTCCGTGAGGTTCTCCACCACCATGGATGCTTCCCGGATGAATCGTGATTAGTCCACCTTGGACCATGGGTCTATGATCAGTAGCTATGTGATGTTCTCCTCCCCTCTTTATTCTTCATGTATTAGACCTTGTGAGCTTCCCTACATGATCGAGGCACATATGTAATCTTTCTGCTGTTCCTATGTTGAATTTGCTGGGATCCGATGGATTATGAGACTATGTTCAGATTGTGTTTGAGTAATATATTTCATTCTCCTATTTTATATTTATGTTCTTGAGTAATTCTTGCATGTTCTCCGTTGTTGTTTATTGCTTTGGCCAAGTAGTAGGTAGTGACTCCAAGAGGGAGCGTTATGCATGATTGTGGGTTCATGCCCCCTGATGACTAGCTTGAGTGACAGAAACATGAGTCTAGGGGATGTGCTGTTGCCACAAGGGAGAAAACAACGGTGCTTGTACTTGCGGGTGCAAGGATTGTTTACTTTACGCAAAGTTATTTAATGCAGTTGTCTGTTGTTTGATTTTACACTTTGGGTGGGATTCGCAACTTACTACCAGCGAGATGTTCTGGATAGATATCTCAAGGTGGATGATTAGTAGGTAGATGCGGATGAATTTTGGTCTACTTGTCTTGGCGTACCGCCCATGCTTATGAGCCTCTTCCTTTCTTTATAGCATAGTTAGCATTGGTTTGCGCACATAATCCTTTCAATTGCCCAGCTATAATTTGTTTACCTCGCATGGCTATTTTATCGTCTTTTGGGAGAGAGGCATCACCAATGAACGTCATAGGATCCCGGTCCTTATTTCCAATACTATTTACACCCACTATTTATTTACTACTTTATTTACTTTTCCGTTGTTATCACTATCATTATTATCCTGTGCGTTTGATCCTTTGTAAACAACAAGGCCAGAGGAATTCTCCAGACGCTAATGTGTAAACAGCGGAGTTCTCCAGACTTAACGAAATTCAGTGGGTTCCTAAATCGATGTCTATGACAAGTGGGCCCTAGCCTTTTTAATTATTAGAATTTTTTTATTTAAATATATTAACTCTGAGTCACTGATAGGTGGGCCCTCTGTGTCAGTTTGACTAATCAACATCACTATTGTCGATAATGTTGAATTAATAATAATAAAGAATTTCCATAAAATGATTAAAATGATTAAATCTTTAAAAATCAATATATTTTAATCTGTAAGTCAGATCAAAATAATGTATACATCAAACTTGATCAGAAAAATATAATGAATACGAATACTCTACCCGTATGCCCACCACCCCCCTTTGACTTACCAAACGTGGATCTTTCCCCTCCGATTCGTCGGTCTGTCAGACGACCGCAATCGGTAAAACATTCCGGATGAAAATGTTCTGAATATGAAAGTTTCTCAGAATGGATCAACTAACACGGATACACTATCCACATGTCCGTCAGATGTCTCTAACACTGCAGACATGGAACCTTCCCCCTCCGGATCATCGGTCCGGTAATCAACCGGTACCAATGAGTCAACCCCGGATAAATTCCCGCTCCGGCTAAAATACTTAATACTGCGTTAGAACACCGCCAACACTGCGTTTGTCATGTCTTGAATTTGTCTTGCTATTATTGTTGTTTATTTATTGTTTCTCGCCCCCCCCCTTTATTCTCCGGTAGACCTCGACACTGCCGCCGACGACACCGTTGCCGAGTACGACTACTACGTCGACGACCGTACCCCTACTGTCGATCTTCCAGGAAACCAGAGCCATTCCCTTCCCTAGATATCACCTATCTTATTCGTACTTTTCTTGCAATAGGCATTACTGCTACTGCTACGTTACAATCCTATTCAATTGCATAGCCTGTTTTTGTGTTCCCTTGATGTACACTCCTTTGTCCTATGCTGCCTTATAAATTTATATAATATTCAGCAGTGAACCCTGCACATTGTTAGATTGGTTTAGACTAGCGGGCCGTGATCACTCTGGTGAGTGAACGCGGAATACAAAATATTATAACTGCAACAGGTACGAATCAATGCAGACGCCCTCGGGAACCTACAACGGCGAGACTCTGCCGAGTCGCTTCGAGTTTGACTTACGAGTGGACGGACTCGTATTTCACTCTCGTCGGCTCAGTAGCATAGCATCACCGGGATGATACGAGGTTTACCTCTTTAGTTCATTCCGCTGATGTCTCTGTCGAACCTCTTCAAGCGTACCATCGAGGGTGATTCCTCCTGGTTTCACTTGATGGTAGGCACTCGAATCAACTGGTGTCCTTAAAGGTAAGAAGTCGGGTGACCCAACGGTGCCCGCGCAGGGATTGTATCGGGACGGCAGGACAGACGGATACCATCGTGGGCCTGTTCCTTGCTCGTTGGCCGTGAGATACCCTGTTGTACGAAAGTCGAGCTCTTCAAAGAGCAAACACGAGATAAGGTAAGGAGACGGTTCCCCTTGTTGGTAACCGCACGAGTTGGTGGGACGACAGGGCAGGCGGCCACCGGCTCTTGTTATGGGTGTTGACCTGGCTGCTGTCTTTGTCAGCGACTCACCCGGATAGGGGCAACGATAACGGTTGTCCCGACAGAAAATAATAAAATGCTTAATGGGTTTGACGGATGACTTAAGTAGCCTTTTGGCTTATACGCGCTGCCTACACGTGGGAATTACGAGTTATGGGCTCCCCTGCTTCGTAGCCTCGTCTGAGGACTCTTCAGACATCAACAGTACCGCGGGCTGATTGCCGGGAAGTGGTGTTGTCCTATTTGCTCGCGCGATGTTGTCTTATTTGGTTTTCTTATGCTTCACTGGCCAGTCAAGCGCCGTGCAGGAGTACGTTCGGGTTGGGGTCCAAGGCCCGGCGTAATTAGGATTTAGACCACCGGATGACCTCTCTGTTGAGTTTGAAAGATGGGTTATGAACTGTCGGATAGCCTCGGTGGGGTATTCCCTAACAAGGTGTACGCCACCCTGGAGATTCGTGCGTTGTAGCGTAACATAAGTGCGCCGCTGGAGGGAAGATTAATCTATTCGGATAGCCGGGTCCACTGGAACAGGACGCT
This sequence comes from Bromus sterilis, assembly GCA_950022295.1. Lineage (NCBI taxonomy): Eukaryota > Viridiplantae > Streptophyta > Magnoliopsida > Poales > Poaceae > Bromus > Bromus sterilis. Next base: position 295,370,119 of record OX465595.1, read on the forward strand.
TTATGCTGAAGCTAGATCTAATACTACAAACTATTAATTACTAAACTGTTTGGTTCCGGCTTTTTGTAACATCCCAAAATTCTTCGAATTTTGGAGTGTTAATAAATTAAATAGATAATGATTGTTTGCCTGATGTGTTTGATTTTCTCTGGAATTTAAAAACTTTTGGTGTTGAATGAATATTAAAGAGAGAGGGAATAAAATGACTTTCCCTAATATTCACCGTTGGTGTTTTGGAATTTATTATTTAAAAACAAAACCAACAAAATAAAATGAGAGAAGGTAATATGACTCCTTCAACTTATTAAAAGTTAGGAAAAGGTTTTAAATCTTTATTGGAATTCCTTTGAATATTCAAAACATTTTTCAACACATGGCAGTTCGCTGGAGAGGATATAAAAGCACTTATCCCCATTTTTAATGTGTTGGAAAATAGTTTAAAATATTTTTGGAAGACTTTTAATTTTACTTTGGAGTTATAAATATTTTCTAGAATTATTTTGGGAATATATTTATGCTCCGGAAAAGTTTTTAAATCAATTTTCGGAGTTTTCGGTATTTTTAAAATGCCAAAAAAGTATTTAAAAATAAGTTGCAAAGTTTTTATTTTATTTTAATATTTTGGTCAAGCCAAAAATTCAATTTTATTATTTTAAAAATATTGGCGAAGACGGAATTTTAAAATAAATTTCCGTGATTTTTCTAATATTGTTTTGGGCCTAATGGGCCTGTTCTGGTTTTTTCCCGCAGACCGATTATGTATTTATCTCGGATTTAAAAAAAAGATTAGGGGCTGGCTATAAATAGCCCCAATTAGGGCTAAATTATTTTCGCTTAGCGTTTTTAGGGTTAGACTAAACTAATCCGCGGGACCCGCCGCCGCCGACGTCATCGCCGGAGTTTCGCCGGAGCATCGCTGGAATTTCGCCGGAGCATCGCCGGAGTTGCATTTTTTGCGTTTTTTCGAGGTAATCTTCGCAAGCCGTCGCCGTCCTAGTCGCCGCCGCCTCACCGGAGTCGCGCCACCCCGGCCCGCAGCCGCCGCGCCGACGCCGCTCGCCGGAGCGAGCTGGCCGGCCGGAGCGAGCTGGCCGGCCGGAGCGCAGCCGCCCGCGCCATGGCCGCCTCCATGGCCGTTCCCCTGGCCGCCCGCGCCCGCGCGCCCTCCGCCGCGCCCGGCCGCCGCCGTCCCCGGCCGCCCTCGCCGGCGCTCGCCGGCCGGAACCGAGCTCCAAGCCAAGCCATGGCTGGCTCCTGTGCCCGTGCGTGCCCGTGGAGAAGAAGATAGAATTAGAATAAAAAACGTTTTGAATTTTTTTTTCCAGATCTGGATCCAAACCGCCCAGGGACCCGATTGCGTTTTTCACAAAAAATTTATTTACGTACGGGTCCTTTTTACAGTAGAGCACCCCGGTACCGCCGTTTTTCACCCGATACCGTTTTCGCGACTACTTTTTAACCGTAACTCGGAATTGGGCGATTCCAGTTGCGTTGCGACCGTGTAGAAATTTTCTAGCCAGTAGACCAAGTGTAACAGAAGTTTGAAGTTTTTAAATTTGGAACCCAAGCTGATCCAAATTTGGACTTCCGGCAGCCGTTACTATTTACCGGTGCGCCCGTTTGCGCCGTTTCTTTTTGCATTGGATCAGTCGTTCCATGTACCTTCTGTTCATTTCATGTGTACATGAAAATTCACAAGTTTATTGATCTGTTTAAATTCAAATTCAATTCGATTTTGCACCTGCTATGACCTGTGTTGTAGTATTCCGTTTCACGTGATTCTTTTTGCATATTGGATCATATGAGACATCTTATCGGCAATATCCACATATCATTCATATTGCTATGATCTTTACCTTGAATTCATATTTCCTTGATCATACTCTTGTTTCGACAATTCTTTATCCGTTGACTCTCTCGAGTTCACTTCCACCGATCACCTTCGAGGACATCCACACCTTTGCACTTTAAGGTTTTTGTTTTGTTGCTAAAACCTTTGTGATTGTTTTGTTGATCTTATGTTTTGTCCTTGTGTGGTGATTGCTTATTGAGTTCTTTCGTTGACGATAGATTTCTCGGAGTGTGACGAGTAGAGTTGACTGGAACGTGAGAGCGAAGATCTTCATCGAATGTATAAGGCAAGTGATGCTTTGACCATACTCATACCTATATTTTCTATATGCATTATGTTAAGAAATATCACTCTATTGCAGGATAGGTAGTTTACTTTACTGTTGCTGCAAACCAGTTAGGATAGCCACATGTTTTGACTTGTCTACCGTAGATCAACCTAGCCGTGTTGTTACTTTATTGCTATGCTTTGTAGACGTGGTTGGGTTGTGAGAATTCATGGAGTGCATGTGAGCTATTTCTATTAAACTATGTAGCAACTTTATATAAATAGAAATCACTTCTGGACGGGCGGGTTGCATCCCGGTAGTTGTGCCTTGTCTAAGGACAGTGCCGGGGTTAAATGCACCCAATGGTTGTTTTGGTGGTGAACCGGGTGCGTCATGGCGAGTACCCTCTGACGCAGTGGGCGCCGTCCAGGCTCAAAAAGATCAGACAGGCAATATTACTAGTAGATTCCGTGCACAGCCACTGGCTATATGGGCTCTGGCTTAGCACGAGTACGTTGTGGGGAACCTTGGCCTGGTAGCTAGCTGATGTAGATGTGTGGTTAGGTGTACCGGCTACCAAAGGGTGGAGGCAACCTCTTCAGAAAGTCTTTGTCTCAATCTTCGGGTTGAGTCCAGTGGGGAACGTGTACAACCTCTGCAGAGTGTATAAACTGATCATGATTAGCCATGTCCACAGTTACGGACGAACTTTGAGCAACTAGTCAGTACTGTTGATGAATGATCTTGACAGATGAACACTTAATAATAATTTGGTTGGGACAAGAGTAGCATGGGTTGCTGTGTGTTACAGGTAGATTTCAACTTAAAACTTTGACTAGTTTAGTTCAGGAGAAAATTGGCTTTCTGCAAAACTAAACCATAAGCCTTTCCTTTGACTTACCTTGCATGCAGAAGTAGGTCCTTTATATAAACTTTTCCGTGTCACTTGCTGTACAAATCAGATGTACTGACCCGTTGTCGGGCTATAACCTTCGGTGTTGCAGGTTTTTCAGACGATCAGTAAGGCGCGTTAGGGGTTGCGAGTCTACACTCTGCATGTTCGCATGTGGCTGTTGATGGACTCCATGTTATTTGCTTTTTCTTCAGCTATATTTATATTGAATATGCTAGCCTTGAGCTATGCAACTTGTTATTTATTTACTCTGGATCATACGTTGTAATAATGATGCACTTGTACTTTGATATACATCTATAATACTGTGTGTGCCAGCGAGTTCGATCCAGGGACTGGCACTTGAACACAGAGACTTCAATTCTGTGTGAATTGGGTCGTTATAGATGGTATCAAAGCAGTGTGTTGACTGTAGGTTCGTGACCCTAGAAAATGGATAGAAAAAGCCATAGGAACAAAAATATTTTATCGCTCTTTGATTACTTACTCTCTCCACTAGTATTTCTCATCTATAATTCATCTTCTAAAACTCCTCATCTTGTTTTACTATGAATACCCTCTGAGTTGTTTACCCCTGAAGACAAGACATTTGAGAAGAACATCATCAACCTTTGGGATCAATTGGAGTTATGATTATCAGAACTAGAAGGAATAACCTACGGTGATCAATAAGTTTGACACTGTGAGAGGAACCTTTAAGGTCAGCTTAGCTGAGAAGGATGAAGTTTAGATTCAGACCACCACCTTTTAGGTGAAGTTAGATGAACGAATTTCGCGTAGTATGATGAGATCGTATGTCTTGCACATATGACCATACTCTAGGTGTTGTTTGTGTGTTTTGACTTTTGTGACTGTATTGTTTGTTGTTATGTGTTACGGACGAACGTAGGTGTTTTTGCCGCTTTCTTGTTTGAGTGCTTATGCTTGGTGTTAGGTTTAGTTGTTGTCTTGTCGGTGTTATAGTTTTTCCCTAACCTTTGTCATATGGGCTTAATAGAGGGAGTATGGAGTAGGACTCGTCTTTTCTGGGGCGATGTCGAGATTGAAGGCGGAGCAATGGATTCGTAGTATGGAGGAGCACATGAAGATAAACAAGGTTGGAAGTGAGAACATGGTCCCCTATGCAGTTAAGTACTTGGTAGAAGAGGCTGCTACTTGGTGGAGAATGCATCAAGCGATTGACGAATCACGAAGGAAAACTTACTTGGAAGGAGTTCACAAGGATTTTGTTGGGATCCTGCCTCATCACACCGATGCAAAGGACGGTAACCCTTAAGAGGATCCGTGCTTGTACAATTTGCGGGGAAGTAGGACACTCCTATGAAGGACACCAAGATGGATGTCCCTATTGTGAGGAAATTCACTCGGGTGAAGAATGTCCCACTGCACAAGTAACATGTTTTACGTGTGAAGGAACTGATCATTACCCCGCTCAGTGTCAACTTTTCATCGTGACACAACAAGTGGTTCAACATCAAAAGGAAGAAATGAAGAAAGCTATCCAAGAATTGAAGGAAGCACCCGTGAAGAAGAGAAAGAAGGACATTAGCCACATTCATTGTTTTCGGTGCAGGAACATGGGACACTACCGCGATATGTGTCCAGAATTGGAGGGGAAGGAGAAGTTGTGAATGTGGAAGCAAGGATGCTGAATTGAAGAAGCTTATGTTGGCAACTGGAGAATAGAATTTTCATAGGTGTGCACTAAGTGTACGTTGTTACCTTTTCATGATAGTCGGAGATGTGTATCGATGTGTGTTTGCTAGGGATTAACTAGATGTTTTATGTTATGATTGTTTTGTTAAGTTTTGCTTGTGGCCTTGACCCTGTTATGTCTTGTTTTGATTGATGTTGTGTGTGGCCCTTTGTGTTTCTTCTATGTGAGTAGAATAAGTTTACGTTTCATTAGACCCTCATCTATTTAGTATGCTTCAAGACTAAAGAAGACACAACAACAAGGAGAATAACTTGACAAATGACTCAACATTATGAAGATTGTTTCGACATTTCAAAACTGAAGCTACCAGCATTGAAGACTTGAAGACCTGGAAGATTCAAGTTTCTACCGTTAGATCGTTCTGTGAGCTGTCATTTCTTGGTTTACCGATAGCTACACATCAAAACTTATGTTTCAAAACTAGTGTGATGTTAGTATGGGTATCTATATATCTCTATCGTCTGTTCCCTCTCACCTCAAACCCTACACTGAAGAAGCTACTACAATGGCTTCTAATGCCAGGACAAGGACAAAAGACGGATGGAATTTAATGCTGAGTTCAAAGTTAACCTCTTGTGCCAAGATCTGATGACAAGGAAGCACAATCTTGCTGAAGGAGGAACCCCGGGGGAAATTGAAGTTTACAAGTGTACGCTTTACAGTAGTCTTCGTAAACCTGAGAGTTGTGAAGAAACGCTAGATGTGGGTTGGCTTGCAGAATAATGGTTTTATCTGAACCCAGTTCATGATGAAGAGGAATTTCTGCAATGCTTGTGAGGATGACTGAGTGTTAGATTGCGAGATTCACTAAACCATGTACAAGGTAATGATTGGGGTGCGAAATGGATTGATCACCATGACGACTACTCTTATTATTCGCTCTTGCTATGCGGGGTAGTAAATCTTGAGTGACTTACCTATAGAAGAGAGACGACGATGTCAAAGCCTAAACAATAGAATGGTACGATGTGTGACCCCTGTAGGAGATTACCGTTTGTGTTATACGGTGAGGATGGACCAAGGCCATTTGCTGTAGGTATCCCGTAAAAGTATTCTTGATGACCACCATGAGGAAATCGATAGTTGTTTAGTAGTGTCGTCTGACCTGTCAGCCATGAAGTCTTAGTACTTGGAAGACCACTCTCTTGCTAAGGAATTGAAACCTCAAAGGAGGAATCCGTGAAACCTCGAAGACCAAAGGTGAAATCTTTACGAAGAATGTCATCGATGGATTAAGATACTGGAAGCCCGCACTTGTGATGAAGAATTCCATGCCCCAATGGAGTATGAAGATTATGTGTGAGGAGCTCGCTGAGGGAGCAAGCTTTTGAAGACCATGTCGTTTTCCTTTTAAGAGTGGTAGCACCCTAGCTCATCGGAGGATCGATGGACGGTCATGAAGACCCGAACCCTAACCTTTCTTTCTAGCCTTCTCGAATCTCGAGGATGAGATTCCTTTTAAGGGTGGTAGTGTGTAACATCCCAAAATTCTTCGAATTTTGGAATGTTAATAAATTAAATAGATAATTATTGTTTGCCTGATGTGTTTGATTTTCTCTGGAATTTAAAAACTTTTGGTATTCAATGAATATTAAAGAGAGAGGGAATAAAATGACTTTCCCTAATATTCACCGTTGGTGTTTTGGAATTTATTATTTAAAAACAAAACCAACAAAATAAAATGAGAGAAGGTAATATGAATCCTTCAACTTATTAAAAGTTTGGAAAAGGTTTTAAATCTTTATTGGAATTCCTTTGAATATTCAAAACATTTTTCAACACATGGCAGTTCGCTGGAGAGGATATAAAAGGACTTATCCCCATTTTTAATGTGTTGGAAAATAGTTTAAAATATTTTTGGAAGACTTTTAATTTTACTTTGGAGTTATAAATATTTTCTAGAATTATTTTGGGAATATATTTATGCCCCGGAAAAGTTTTTAAATCAATTTTCGGAGTTTTCGGTATTTTTAAAATGCCAGAAAAGTATTTGATAATATTCAAAAATAAGTTGCAAAGTTTTTATTTTATTTTAATATTTTGGTCAAGCCAAAAATTCAATTTTATTATTTTAAAAATATTGGCAAAGACGGAATTTTAAAATAAATTTCCGTGATTTTTCTAATATTGTTTTGGGCCTAATGGGCCTGTTCTGTTTTTTTCCCGCCGCCGCCCGCGCCATGGCCCCCTCCATGGCCGTGCCCCTGGCCGCCCGCGCCTGGCCGCTCCCTCCGCCGCCCCCGTCCGCCGCCGTCCCCGGCCGCCCTTCCCGGCGCTCGCCGGCCGGAGTCGAGCTCCAAGCCAAGGCATGGCTGGCTCCTGTGCCCGTGGAGAAGAAGATAGAATTAAAAAAAAACGTCCGGGGAACCGATCGCGTTTTTCATAAAAAAATTATTTACGTACGGGTCCTTTTTACAGTAGAGCACCCCGGTACCCCCGTTTTTCACCCGATACCGTTTTCGCGACTACTTTTTAACCGTAACTCGGAATTGGGCGATTCCAGTTGCGTTGCGACCGTGTAAAATTTTCTAGCTAGTAGACGAAGTGTTACAGAAGTTTGAAGTTTTTAAATTTGGATCCCAAGCTGATCCAAATTTGGACTTCCGGCAGCCGTAACTTTTTACCAGGGCGCCCGTTTGCGACGTTTCTTTTTGCGTTGGATCACTCGTTCCATGTACCTTCTGTTCATTTCATGTGTACATGAAAATTCACAAGTTTTTTGATCTGTTTAAATTCAAATTCAATTCGATTTTACACCTGCTATGACCTGTGTTGTAGTATTCCATTTCACGTGATTCTTTTTGCATATTGGATCATATGAGACATCTTATCGGCAATATCCACATATCATTCATATTGATATGATCTTTACCTTGAATTCATAATGCCTTGATCATACTCTTGTTTCAACAATTCTTTATCCATTGAATCTCTCGAGTTCACTTCCACCGATCACCTTCGAGCACATCCACACCTTTGCACTTTAAGGTTTTTGTTTTGTTGCTAAAACCTTTGTGATTGTTTTGTTGATCTTATGTTTTGTCCTTGTGGTGTGATTGCTTATTGAGTTCTTTCGTTGACGATAGATTTCTCGGAGTGTGACGAGTAGAGTTGACTGGAACGTGAGAGCGAAGATCTTCATCGAATGTATAAGGCAAGTGATGCTTTGACCATACTCATACCTATATTTTCTATATGCATTATGTTAAGAAATATCACTCTATTGCATGATAGGTAGTTTACTTTACTGTTGCTGCAAACCAGTTAGGATAGCCACATGTTTTGACTTGTCTACCGTAGATCAACCTAGCCGTGTTGTTACTTTATTGCTATGCTTTGTAGACGTGGTTGGGTTGTGAGAATTCATGGAGTGCATGTGAGCTATTTCTAATAAGCTATGTAGCAACTTTATATGAATAGAAATCACTTCTGGACGGGTGGGTTGCATCCCGGTAGTTGTGCCTTGTCTAAGGACAATGCCGGGGTTAAATGCTACCAATGGTTGTTTTGGTGGTGAACCGGGTGCGTCATGGAGAGTACCCTCTGACGCAGTGGGCGCCGTCCAGGCTCAAAAAGATCAGACAAGCAATATTACTAGTATCTTCCGTGCACAACCACTGGCTATATGGGCTCTGGCTTAGCACGAATACGTTGTGGGGAACCTGGCCCTGGTAGCTAGCTGATGTAGATGTGTGGTTAGGTGTACCGGCTACCAAAGGGTGGAGGCAACCTCTTCAGAAAGTCTTTGTCTCAATCTTCGGGTTGAGTCCAGTGGGGAACGTGTACAACCTCTGCAGAGTGTATAAACCGATCATGATTAGCCGTGTCCACGGTTACGGACGAACTTTGAGCAACTAGTCAGTACTTTTGATGAATGATCTTGACAGATGAACACTTAATAATAATTTGGTTGGGACAAGAGTAGCATGGGTTGCTGTGTGTTATAGGTAGATTTCAACTTAAACCTTTGACTAGTTTAGTTCAGGAGAAAATTGGCTTTCTGCAAAACTAAACCATAAGCCTTTCCTTTGACTTACCTTGCACGTAGAAGTAGGTCCTTTATATAAACTTTTCCGTGTCACTTGCCGTACAAATCAGATGTACTGACCTGTTGTCGGGCTGTAACCTTCGGTGTTGCAGGTTTTTCAGACGATCAGTAAGGTGCGTTAGGGGTTGCGAGTCTACACTCAGCATGTTCGCATGTGGCTGTTGATGGACTCCACGTTATTTGCTTTTGCTTCCGCCATATTTATATTGAATAAGCTAGCCTTGAGCTATGCAACTTGTTATTTATTTACTCTGGATCATACGTTGTAATAATGATGCACTTGTACTTTGATATACATCTATAATATTGTGTGTGCCAGCGAGTTCGATCCAGGGACTGGCACTTGAACACAGAGACTTCAATTCTGTGTGAATTGGGTCGTTACAGTTTTGTTCCTCGCTGGGAAGTCGAGGAAGAGATCTCGGAGGCATTGTTAATTATTACAACTTATTATTATTCAATGATGTAGCAACTTCTGCTGCATAGTTACTTTATGCTTTATATAAAATGTTGGCTATTCTCTCCTCATGCTGCAAGACTCGTCGGTAGATTCTAGTCTTCGATAGGCCTAGCTTCTCTTCCTTATTCTGATTTCTACCTTGCAGTCCACTATATACTGCCTCTCCTTTCCATTTGATACAAATGCACAAATGCTTAGTAGCGGACGTAAGACTCGCTTGTATGCTAGATACTCACCCTTGCTTTATTTCCCCCTTTTTGTTCTGCCTGATCGGCCGCTGCAGTCGAGGTTGGAGCCTTGAAGTCTAGGAGCAGAAGATCCCCGGTGCTTGATTCATCATGGAGTTTCCCCCTCGACCAGGAGTAGTTTGGAGGTTCCCAGGCAGGAGGCCTCGCCTTTTCGATTTTTGTTGATTTTTGTGCTATCCTTCTTAAGGAAGATCATGTGTACCTTGTGTGCATACTCAGATACTACTGCTTCCGCTAACTTTGTGCTCTCGAGCTTTTGTATTCGAGCCCTCGTGGCCTCTGGCTTGTATTAAACAGCTTGTATTATTTTAATTGTAGAGCTGTCTTGGGATATCTTACCGTGAGTCCCTGAACTCGATCGTGTACCTTGCATGTATGATTACTGTACAAGGTCTGATTTGGGGGCGTCACAGACATCCTGGTGATCATTTCCTCTACCTTTCAGAATTGTTTGCTTTATTTAAACTTGCAAGTGTATCCAGGGAGTTTTTTCATGAGGAAATTATTCTCTCTGTCATTGAAATATAAAGCTTGGTATTGGTATAAGCTTCTCGATAATTCTCATCTATTAAATTGGCAAGAGCTTGTGTCTCTCTTTTAAACTAAGTTTTACCCACTTCATGAAATAGATCGAGACAGTAACTATATTGATAACTTTTGGTCTCGTGATGGAGAAAGCATCGCCAAAGCATGGGGGAGATTGAAATCCCTAATGCTTAAATGTCCCAATCATGAGATCCCAAAGGACATTATTCTTAAAAAATTTTATGCAAGACTTCCTCGTCAAGATAGAGATATGCTTGATGCCTCTACTAGCGGGGCATTCTCAAATAATAGCACTGAAGCTAAATTGGATATAATTGAAAGGATCTAGAAAAATACTGAATATTGTGAGATTGATCAAGGTAATGAATCCTCTATAAATTGTGAGCATGATTATATTGAGAGCTATGTGAAAACTGATTGCTTCAATATCTTTTGTGCTAAGATTGGTCTTGATTCCCAAATTATAATTTATTTTTTCAAAGACTATGCCTCTCATGTTGATGTTTCCAAAAGGCAGGAGGGTCAACATCATAAGCCCTTCATGGAATGACCTGTTGATATTAATGTTGTGGAGCCCATTCTTCCTGCAGGCTTTAATGAGAAGTCCCCTTTCCCTACAAGGACAAGGGAGCATTCTTTTGTCACAAGAATGGTGAATAAAAGTGAAAGAACGACTGGTGACCATGCAGATCTGATTAAAGTGGATCCTCAAGTTGCATTAGTCAAGGACCTTGTTACTAGTAATGTTGAGGATTCCATTATAATTTTTTGTGCTGTTTCCACTAAACTTGTTACAGCCAAGAATAAAGGCCCAAATTCATGTACTCTAGTTGTATCTGTTAAAATATGAGATCATAATTATTATGGGCTATGTGATTTAGGATCCAGTGCGAGTGATATTCCTTTCACACTTTATCAAGAGATTCTACCCTGCGAAATTGAGGATATTGATGTTACTATTCATCTTGCAAATAAAGAAACTATCTTTCCTATTGGAATTGTGCGAGATATTGAAGTCTTATGTGGAAAGGTAAAATATCCTACCGAGTTTTTAGTACTTGGGTCAGTGCAAGACAATTTTTGTCCTATTATTTTTGGTAGACCTTTTCTCAAAACTTGTGGAGCTAGTATAGATTGCAGGAAAGGAGAAGTATATGTTGAATCAATGGTGAGACTTATGAATTAAACTTTTCTAAATTTTCGAACCAGCCTCATGGTATTTATTTGCCTAGGAATGATAAAATTATTAAAGAGATTGCTTCTATTGCTATTCCTCCTAACGATCCTTTGCAGCAATTTATGGAGGACCACGAGAATGACATTCATATGGAGAAAGCAATGAACTAGATGACATCTTCTTGAGACAACATGCTATTTTAAAGCACAACTTACTGGTGGAACCTTTATGAATCCTGTCACAACCAAACGAGGATCATGTGTTTGATCTAAAACCTCTCCGTGATACTCTCAAGTATGCTTATATTCATGAAAAGAAAGTATATCCTATTATTATTATCAATGCTAACCTTTTAGGGTATGAAGAAGAGCGATTATTGGAAACCCTTCGCAAATATCGCGACGCTCTGGGATACACAGTGGATGATCTTAAAGGAATATGTCCATAAATTTGTCAACATACTATTATTATTGAGCCTGATTCTAAGCCGGTTAATGATCATCAATGACGGCTCAACCCGAAGATGAAGGATGTGGTTAGAACTGAAGTTTTAAAGCTACTTGCAGCAGGTATCATCTATCTCATTGTTGATAGTAGGTGGGTAAGTCATGTTCATTGTGTTCCTAAGAAAGAAGCGATGATTGTAGTTCCTAATGATAAAAATGAACTAATCTCTCAAAGAATTATTGTTGGATATAGAATGTGTATTGATTACAGGAAATTGAACAAGGAAAACAGGAAGGATCACTACCCGCTGCCTTTCATCGATCAAATGTCTGAGAGGCTATCTAAAAACACTCACTTTTGTTATCTTAATGGTTATTCAGGCTTCTCTCAAATTCATGTTAACACTGTTGATCAAGAAAAGACTACTTTCTCTTGTCCTTATGGTACTTATGCTTACATGCGTCTGCCTTTTGGTTTGTGTAATGCTCCTACTACTTTCCAGAGATGTATGTTTGTTATTTTTCATGGTTTTTGTGAGGATATTTTGGAGGTTTTCATGGAAGATTTCTCCGTCTATGGAACCTCTTTTGACAATTGTCTTCACAATCTTAATAATATTGTAAGGAAACCTTCGAAGTTCTTAAGAAAGCCTTAATAACTACTCCTATAGTTCAACCACCTCATTGGAGTTTACCCTTTGAAATCATGTGTGATGCTGGTGATTTTGCGGTTGGAGCTATTTTAGGACGAAGAGTTGATAAGAAGTTAAATGATATTTATTATGCTAGCGAAACTCTTGATAGTTCTCAAAAGAATTATGCTACTACTCAGAAGGACTTTTTAGAAGTTGTGTTTGCTTGTGATAAGTTTAGACAACATTTTTTTGATTCCAAAGTTATTATTCACACTGACCATGCTGCTATTAAGTTTCTTATGGAGAAGAAGGATGCCAAACCAACGCTTATCAGATGGGTGCTTATTCCTCAAGAATTTGACTTGCAGATTGTTGATAGAAAGGGAGCCGACAATCCTGTGGTGGACAACCTATCCACGATAGAAAACATACCACATGATCCCATTCCATTCGACGATAGTTTCCCTGCCAAACAACTAGCTGTTTTAAGGGTACAATCTCTTTTCGATCCGTGGTATGCAGATTATGCTAATTTTATTGTCGCAATTTTTTTGCCTCCAGGTTTAACATTTCAGCAAAGGAAGAAATTCTTCCATGATTTGAGGCATTACTTTTGGGATGACCCACATATTTATAAAGAACGTCTAGATGGGATTGTGAGAAGATGCATAACAGAGCAAGACCAGAAGGCCGTCTTGAGTAAATATCATGACATTCCTTAAGGAGGACATCATGCTGGTGACAGGACCGCGCACAAGGTTCTTCAGTCATGTTTTTATTTTCTAACTCTCTTTAAAGATGCTAGAAATTTTGTTTTGTCTTGTGATAAGTGTCAAAGAGTTGGTAACATTAGTATAAGAAATGAGATGCCTATGAATTATGTACTCTCTAGTCATTGAGCCTTTTGATTGCTGGGGATTTGATTTTATGGGCCAGCCTTTTCCTCCATCACACAAGTACACTCACATTTTAGTAGCGGTTGATTATGTAACCAAGTGGTTTGAAGAAATCCCCACTGATAGGGCTGATCACAAGACATCTTTGAAGATGCTTAAAGATGTAATCTTCCCTAGGTTTGGTGTACCAAGGTACCTCATGACCGACGGAGGATCAAATTTTACACATGGTGCTTTTAGAAAATCTTTCGCCAAGCATGATGTAAATCATAGGATTGCTTCACCCTATCACCCTCAAACGAGTGGGCAAGTTTAGATCACTAATAGAGAGATCAAGTTGGTCTTGCAAAATACGGTGAATGGTTCTAGGAAAGATTGGTCCACGAAGCTAGGATATGCCTTGTGGGCGTAGAAGACTGATGGTTTCTCGCCCCTCATTGGTTACCCCAACTGGAAGGTTGAGATGTAGCTAGTAGAAAATTTCCCTCAGTGAAGATACCAAGGTTATAAATCTAGTAGGACTAAAAGTTCTACAGCTAGGTGACAACGGCGCTAGAAATTACTTCTAGCTAGGGAGTTGTCGTGGACCTGCACACAACAACAAATAACTTTGCTCCCAAAGAGTTCAAAGAGGTTGTCAATATCTCTGGTCTTATTGTTCACAAAGGATCAAACACAAGCGAGAAATAGTAGTGGTGATTGCAACGAAAAGGAAATAAAAGAAGTAAAGAGTTGAGGTGAAAACAATGGTGGAAGTATGGACCGAGGTCCCATGATGTTCACTAGTGATGTCTCTGCCCCAAAAGACGATAAAAGAGCTATGCTGGGTGAAAAAATTACAGTTGCACAATTAACAGAATTATAAATGCACCGCAATGCTAATTATGCCCAAGAAAGTTGGACGCTCAATCGTGTGGGCAGAACGCCAAGACAATTAGAACGTTTATTCATCAGCATCTACTCACTAATCATCCACGTTGAGTTATCTATACAGAACATCTCGCTGGTATTAAGTTGCGAGCCCCACCCAAAGTGTAACCCCCCCCCCCCGATGTCTAGCTTGTGTGACAGAAACATGAGACTAGGGTATGTGTTGTTGCCACAAGGGAGAAAACAATGGTGCTTGTAACCGCGGTTGCAAGGATTGTTTACCTTACACAAAGTTTGTTCATGCAGTTATATGTTTCTTTGGGTTTACACTTTGGGTGGGGCTCGCAACTTAATACTAACGAGATGTTCTAGATAGATATCTCAAGGTGGATGATTAGTGAGTAGATGCTGATGAATAAACGGTCTAATTTTCTGGGCGTACTTCCCATACTTTTGAGCCTCTAACTTTCTTGTGGCATAATTAGCATTGTCATGAGTTTATAATGATGTCAATCGCCCAGCTATAATTTGTTCGCCCAGCTTAGTTGTTTTATCGTCTTTTTGGAGAGAGACATCACTAGTGAACATCATGGGACCCCGGTCCATATTTCCAACATTGTTTACACCTTAACTCTTTCCTGCTTTATTTCCTTTTCGTTGCAATCACCATCACTATTTCCACCATGTGTTTGATCCTTTGTAAAAACCAACACCGGATAAATTGACAACCTCTCTGAACTCGTTGGGAGCAAAGTTATTTGCTTTTGTGTGGAGGTCCAGGTCAAGTGAGTAAATTATCTCAAACGAAGCCTTGCTCGTTTGACCACCTACTTGAAGAACTTGGAGTCCTACTGGAGAAAAACCTTGGTATCTTCACTGAGGGAAATTTGTCGATGTCTACTTCTCAACCTTCCACTTGGGGTAGGCAATGAGGAGCACTACTTCGATGCCATCAAGCCAATTTCTGGCGCCGTTGCCAGGGACTCCAATCTTCAAGATAGGGGAGATGCACACTATCTTTTACCTTTGCTTTTTAGTCTTTTTAGTTTACATTAAAGTTTTTGCTTTTGCTTGTGTGTCTTATATGAAAAACCACGCTACCTTTTGTCTTGTCTTTGTCTAACTACTGATGCTATCTTTACCATGCGTGTGGAACAATGCAAATATGGTAGGATGGACATGTTTCACTTGGATCGCCTTTGATCAATTTGTGCTCGCGCTAAAAACTCAACCGACTTGTTTGAGGGAAAATCATTGGATGAGCATGCTCATTATACGTGAAACCTCTTATCTCAGAAAGGGAAACACTTATGACATCAAATACAAGTTTCTTATTGCTATGCTGAGTGTTTATGCCTCATTTATGATTTTACTTATTGTTCTAATATAGATCGTAAACACCTTCCTTTCCAATGTGATTTTAATGAAAATCAGATCATATCTTCTTATGCTAAAGGTGTTTATGATTACTTTGATGTTGAAAAGATTGAAGAGTTTGTTGCCTTCAAGGGTGCTTACGAGATTGCTTCTTGGATTGAAAAGTATTACGATATTGTTCACAAGTCTGAAAATTTTGCAGTGCTTCAATATTGCTTTGAGAATTATGTTTGCAATGATTATATTGAGGAATTTAAAAACAAAATGTTTGATGACCAAGAAGGGGCCAATGATTGCTATGATGAGGAATCCTATTATTCCGAGGACTCACTTGAAACATCCCTTTCTGAAGAACTTGATGCTTGTTTTTTTATGGCAATGAAGCCACTATGGATGATGCTTACGAAATGGACTTGCTATAGTTCCTTACATTAAGCATGACATTGTTGCTATTGCACCCACACTTGATTGTCCTATTATCCTTTTGAAATTTCTAACTCATATTCCAGAGAATTTTTCTCTTATTAAAGCTCAATGTGATGGGTTGCATCTATCTTATGATCCTAGAAACTGTGTTGAAAACAATACACATGTGCTTGTAGGTCATGAACAACATGCTTTATGTGATAGTTATATTCTATATGTTGTTCATGATACTATTGAAAATTATTTTGAGAGAGGAAAGTTTGGTTGTAGAAACTCCATGTTACTAAAACACCTCTCTTTCTCTTAAAAGTTTTGAAGTTGTTCTTGTTCCACCTTACTATGCTTGTCGCTTTGAGCTTATTTGATTTATTTTCTTACAAGATGCCTATGCATAGGAAGTGGGTTAGACTTAAATGTGTTTGGTAGTTTCTTCTTGATGTTCTCTTTTGTTCTTCAACTCTTATTCTTATGAGAGCATCATTGAAATCATCATGCCTAGCTAAAAGGCATAAAAGAAAGCGCTTATTGGGAGGCAACCCAAAATGTTTTTTACTTTCAGTTTTAGTGGTATTGATGTTTGTTACTACTGTAGCAACATCATTGTATCTTTATTTTCAATCTTTGTGCCAAGTTTTAGCCGCCGGTTACAAGAAAGTTCAAAAGTTGTGACATGTTGTCCAGAAACAAATTTTGTCTGCTTGACGGAAAAATTCATGATAAATCACAAGATTATCTTTTTTATCTGATTTTTTTGACAGTATGCTCTATACAATTTACTTTCTAGCGTATGTTCTGAGTTTTTTTTTATTTGAGTTGCAGAAGTACTAACCACTCTAATCAGCTTATGATGAGTTTCGTATGAAGGGAGTTTTCAAGTGTGCGAAGCAAGATGATGAAACAAGCTTGGGGATGCCCCCATGCACCCCCAAGAAATATCCAAGGAGACTCAAGCATCTAAGCTTGGGTATGCCCCCGTGCATCCCCTTCTCCATCAACAATCATCAATTCGTCCTTCTCCATGCTATATTTTTATCTCTTCATGTGTTATGTGCTACGCTTGGAGCGTCTCGCTCTTTACTTTTTAGTTTATTTTAGTTTTTCTTGGTGTTCATAATAAGTTGGACCCTATCCTTCATTGTTTGGGAGAGAAACACGCTCCACTTTGATGGCACTGAAGTAGTGCTCCTCGTTGGCTACTCCAAGTGGAAGGTTGACACGTAGATAGCGGTAAATTTCCCTCGGTGAAGATACCAACGTTTGTCTCCAGTAGGAGTCCAAGTTCTTCAAGTAGGTGGTCAAACGATCAAGTCGCCGTTTGAGATAAGTTACTCACTTGACTTGGACCTGCACACAAAAGAAAATAACTTTGCTACTAGGAGAAAGGCTTGTAGTAGCGCCCCTTTTCGGCTCAATAGTAGCGCCCCCGGCCCGCTACTGATAGCACGACACATCTAACTTGTAGCAGCAGCGCACGCATGCACCTGCTACTACTACACAGGGTTAGTAGTAGCGCCACCTTTAGACACCGCTACTACTAATAGTGGCAGCGCCCACATTACCGGGTGCTCCTTGTATTTGTGTGCTACTGCTAGATGTATCAAGCACTACTAGTATTTATTTTTCATTTTCTGTTTCTTTTTCCCAGCGTATTTTTTTTATTTGTATAGGTATTATAAAATATAGTCTCATACACATATGCAGGTTTTTAAAGAGTACAAATCTCATCATATCATACACATACAATAATCTGATGATCATATATATATCATCATGATCCCATATCCAACACAAATGATGTATCTCGTCATGTGATATCTCTAAAATAGCGATAGAAGTTGTCACAATATCTTAAATGCATGCAACTACAAGCAAGTTTCATCATCCATCTAAACTATGATATAGAATAGAAGAGCGGTCACTACGAGGAAGAGTAGAATTATGTAGTAGCTCATGAAGCGCTGCCTCTGATCTTCTTCTCGCTCCTCTCACGCTAGCGTAAACCTCAAGTAACTAGGTTTCTCTTCCTCTCTGGTATTGAATCCTCTTTAGCTGCCGCCCCGGAACCGGTGCACTTGGACCTGACACTCTGGCCACTCATCCTACGCTCCTGCAACTTCCCTATGTACACGGCATAGCACTTCTTCGCCATCGATGATCTATGTACCTGTTAGAGAAAAACTTAGTGAATAGATGCAACATAAAGTAACATACATAATATAATATACACACGTAGTTCATCCACTACTGGAAAAATGGTCATTAATGCCACACCTATTTAGGCTACTAATGGCGCACATTAGGTGCGCCATTACTAGCACGCCATTAGTAAGCGATAGTAATGGCGCACATTTGGTGCGCCATTACTATCTTAGGTAGTAATGGCGCATTAAATGTGAGCCATTACTACCTTTTTAGGTGCGCCACTGGTAACTTTTTAAAAAAAATCAAAAAAAATTGGAATTTGGAAGGCGAGAAAATTGTGGTGCACATTCTAACCCCCCACGGTGCGCCATTACTATTTTGAATTTTGAATAGGGATCTGGATCGCGATTTTTTTGGTCGTTTTTTTCTCATTTATTTGCTCGTTTTTTTTGCTTGTTTTTTTGTTTTTTGCACGATATTTTTTCAAATTTCGTTCTCGTTTTTTGATCTTGTACGTTCTTTTTGCCGGAGAGTAGTTCATCGGAGAGGAGATCACCGGAGAGGAGTTCGCCGGAGAGGAGGGTCGAGGAGAGATCGTGAGGAGGAGAGGATTAGGAGTTCGCCGGAGAGGAGGGAGGAGAAACTGTGAGGGGAGGGGAGGAGAGGAGGGAGGAGGAGCTCACCAGAGAGGAGATCACCTACATCGCCGGGAGAGGAGGAGGAGGAGGTCAGAGAGGAGTGGGAGGAGGTCACCGGAGAGGAGGAGGAGTTCGCCGAAGAGGAGGATCAGAGTATGATGGAGGAGAGGAGGGGAGATGGTGTGAAGGAGAGGAGGAGATGGAGTGGAGGAGAGGAGGAGATGGAGTGGAGGAAAGGAGGAGAAAAATAAAGAGGTAAGGAGGATAGGAGGCCGACCAGCCAATATATACGACATAGTAATGGCGCACCGTGGGCAGGTGCACCATTACTAACTTTTTTAATTTTTTTAATTTGGAAGGCGGGAAGATAGTAATGGCGCACCTTGGGCAGGTGCTCCATTACTAAGAAAAAATATTTTCTTTATTTTTTGAATTTTGACGGCGGGAAGATAGTAATGGTGCACCTTGAGCAGGTGCGCCATTACTAAGTTTGATTATTTTGAATTTTTTTGCCTCCAGATCTTGAAAGCCCGTTAACTTTTTTCTGTTAGGTTTTTGAGGATTCTAGAAATCTTCAACGGGCTTCCCATAACTTTTCGAGTAGATGATTTTTCATATAATTTTTTTTCATCGTAGTTCGAATGCAAAAATTATGCCAATTTTACAAATTCTAGAGAGATTTTGCAAAAATAGACAAAATTCATATTTGTTAATTTTCCTAACAACTAGACCACATAAGACATGGGCATCTCGAAGGATTTTATTTTTTTTAATTTTTAATAATCTTCTTTTTTTATTTTTTTCAAATTGAAAAGGCGATTGTGACATCCTGCCTTAATAGGAATGATAGACTACTCATATCAACAAGGTGCACCTTCTTTTCTGGGAGCCCAGATCCAAAGAACTCCAAAGTTAAGCGTGCTTGACTTGGAGCGATTTGAGGATGGGTGACCGACTGGGAACTTGTTCCCGGGTGCGCACGAGTGAGGACAAAGTGCGCATGAAAGACTAGTGTTGGTCTGTGGGGACAGTCTAGATCCCGTCAGGCATACGCCGGGAACCGGTGGGTGTGACCGGGCCGTTACAAATGGTATCAGAGCCTACCCTTGCGGTTATACGGGCGTGTGTGGGTCAGTGCGCGAACATGTGGGACATGTGTCGGCACTTGACGCACAGACGTGTGCCAAGAGGGAACGTTCCTGTGGGCCGATGAGGACATCGGTTCCTTTGAGTGGGGGTGTATGTGACATCCTGCCTTAATAGGAATGATAGACTACTCATATCAACAAGGTGCACGTTCTTTTCCGGGAGCCCAGATCCAAAGAACTCCAAAGTTAAGCGTGCTTGACTTGGAGCGATTTGAGGATGGGTGACCGACCGGGAACTTGTTCCCGGGTGCGCACGAGTGAGGACAAAGTGCGCAGGAAAGACTAGTGTTGGTCTGTGGGGACAGTCTAGATCCCGCCAGGCGTGCGTCGGGAACTGGTGGGTGTGACCGGGGCGTTACAGCGATACACGGAGGTGGGGGGTGCATTTGATGAAAATTTTGGCCACCTCACAAAGTTAGTAATGGCGCACCTTTTCAAAGTGCCCTTACCATGTCTATGACTCGGTCAAACCTTGGTCAAACATAGAAATGACGCACTTTTGTAAACGTGCGCCATTACTTTGTCAACTTACTAATGGCGCACCTATAGAAACTGTGCCATTACTATGTCCAGGAATGGGATAAATCTTGGTCAAACATAGTAATGGATCACTTTTCACCTGGTGCTCCATTACTTTTTAGGTTACAAATGGCGCACCTACACATGATGCGCACCACATGTATAGTGCGCCATTAGTGTCCATATTATCTATAGTCTGTTTAAAGTAGTGATCGTACCCCAACTAATTCACTAGCTAGCTAGCATGACACAAGTAGTTCAACAGGACAATTAAATTACATCATAAAGTTTTCATATCGCTTCCAAAAGTCCAAATTCAACCGAGACATCATCATCGGCATAGTCAATACACTAGAACTTCCATCCATCCATATCTGGGAGGACGCACCCTAGCTTCTTGAACGACGTAATGTCCAAAAGTTGCATTCCTAAGCAAGTTTTAACATCAGCTCGGGATATTGGGCCGTGGTAGAAAATCCCCTTCTCGTCGACGACTTCTTTCATGATGATGGTTGAAATATCCTTCAGAATGCGAAAGAAGTCATCTCTTACTTTATAATTCGGTTCAGATAAGTTTTTTTCCCATTTTATGATATGATCGTCGTCTTTGCTTGCCATGCGAAGAAGTTCCTGATCCTTTCTGAACTCCATCATGAGATGGATGACATAGTATCCATCGTTTGTACTTCCTTCTGGTTGATGGATACTGCAGAAGTCGGTTTTATGCGCGACACACAATGCGCCCTTCCTTCATGTCTTTTTCTCGATGTGGCCACCCCTCATCCCGAAGCCCTGGAGAGAGGAATCCAGAAGACTCGTTACTTTGGTGTAGTTCTTCCTTTTGAAGTACCTAGATGATTCAAAATACACGGCATGGGAGACTCACGGGAAAAGAACGATTAGGACGGCGTGCCCTTCGCTGCGCAAATTAAATGCACCTCAATTAGCTAGCCTCCATATGAGAAAAGAAATGATTGAAATGTAAAGGCAATAGGGCAATGACTTACATTGGATGATAAGGCACGAGAACCATTTCCTTCTCCTTATTCATCAGGAAGAAATTTTCGAGGAACTCCTAGAAGTTTTAAGTTCATAGTCACTGAGCGACAAGAAGGACTCATGCATGTGGTATGGATCTGCCACCGTGATTTTCGAGATTTCCTCTCTGTTGATGACAAAGCTCATATGGAGAGGAAAAGGCCGGAAGGTCGTAAAATCGAGCCGCCTAGTGAGGAACATCTCAAAGATGTGATCAAACTGTAGGAAGAACGCTTCTGCGGGCATCATGTCAACGTAGCCCTTGGCCGGAGGCACACGCACCGCATAAAGTGGATATCCTGGATCCTTCGAGGGGAGAAGGATTTTCTCTGTCGACAGTACATGGTCATGCAGTCTCCTGAGATCCCCTGATATGCTCTCCAGCGGTTTACGCGATAGGATCGGATCGCCACGACATGGATCAACTCCGTCACTTTCATCGGTACACAATCTTCAAAACCTGTTGGCGGCAATGACCTACTGCTAGAAGCATTGGCAGCCTTTTTGGCAGCTAAGTCTTTCCTACCCAGTCTCTTCCTCGGCTTCTTCTGGGGAAGAGGTTGTGATGAGCATTTCATAGCGCCCTTGGTCGCCACTCCAAGTGTTGACGGGCTGATGAGCACCTTTTGTCGTTGACTGTCATCTTGTCCATGCTTGTTTGAGGCGGCATCTGGAGGCCTGTCCTGCAAGGGTTGCACGAAGAGAGAATTTTTTCACTCAGACCTAGGATGCTCCTGCTCCGAAAGAATATACATCTCCTCGTCTAAATGCTCCTTATTGGCAGAGTCATATGACTCAGTCATCATTTCTACGTCATGAGTATAGCCGGTATTGAGGAACCGGATAGGGTCATCATCCTCGTCCATGTCATCCTCCATTGCTTGCTCGCGTTTCTCGCCGCTCTCAACCAGCATAGCAGTCGGCGCTAATAATTTTTGAGGCCGGGTGGTGGTGTTCATACGTTTTTGGGGATGTGTTGTTGTTGGTGTGGTCATCACGGTAGTCGACTCGACACGAAGAAGACCCTTCGGCCATACGATGAAATAGCCCTTGCAGTCTGCAAGACGCTTAGGGGTGGCGTCTTCCTCTCCCCCGAGTTGTACCGGAGGAGCCAAATCCTCGTGGCCCGGTTTGAAACTTTCCACGGAAACCTTGAAAGTGGTATTGGCCATCTGCTTGTGTGGATCATCCGATGCGTGGTATTATTGTCGTTGCCTTTCCCACATCCACCGTCTGGCCATTGATCATCTATAGTAAGGTGCACGGGGTTCTCTTGGGCTGCGAAAACATGTCTACGGCGTAAGACATCCAATAGTCAATGAAAAGGGATATATTATAGATATGTTGCTGTGACACGTAATTACCGTGAGGGTGTCGAGCTCAGCCAAAGGCGAAGGCCCGCGTAGCACGCCATATACAGAGGACGGGGCTGCTATGAGAGGCTGATGGAGCATGTCCGGATGCGAGACCAGGCGTCGCCGGTGCGATATTCACCGAGTTGCTCCCGACGAAGTTAGGACGGGGAAAACCCGCTGACCTTTTGTCTAGATTTTGCTTCGTCCACACGATAACAGCCGGGATTTGGATGAAACCGAAGCTGCGAAATCAACTCTATAGGCAGCTAAAGCTGCATTGACTGCCGACATGATCATCTTTACTTTTGTCGCTTGTCCAGTCTCAGCTGCTTTTTTCTCAACCTAAAGCTTCACCTTCTCGTCGATGATAATCTAAATAAACTTCCGTTTCTTCCTTTTGGCCTCAGGGTTCTCGTGGTAGTAGTGCTTCCACTGGGAACTGTCTTCGACGTCGTGCACACGTCCATGCTGCGTTCGAGTGTCCAAAGTGAGGCCCTTCAGTACGTTCAAGGCCCGGTTGGGAGGGGTGTCCCACTTGGCCCTCATCGTCGACTGAGACGATGAGTCACTTTTGGCGTCAAGATTTTTTTGTCCTTTCTGCGAATGAAACGGGGTCCATCTACAAATGTTACTACAACGTGTATTCTGACTTGATGAGAAGCTAATATAAGGTGGAAAAATAATTATTTCCAGTAATCTCATCAATTCCCTCATGGGCTCGTCCGTGGACCAAACCTTTTTGTTTGAGTCCCACTTATAGCGGGCCCTGGTGACGTCATACTCCTACGGGTCGGTGAACTCCACCAAGGGGTCTGGGATCCCCGCGGCTTCACGTTCCGCATTCTCCTTGTCCCATATGGGCCTTTTTCCAATGTAACCATGGCTTCCGAGGCGGTGTTTCCCGTTTTCCTTTCCTGAAGCCCCTTGAATTTCGCGGACCTAAGCTTGGCTTCCTCGGTAGCACAAGTGTCCCTGAATTTTAAGAACTCGGCTTCTATAAGTGATGAATTCTCCGCAAAAATCTTGGACAAAGGTTTTTTCTTATCGATCAATAGTTTCACCCTCACTTTCCATGTGGACAATGCGTTGTTGAACTTGACCATGGCGGCGGCCTTTATATCAGACATGGCATCATCATCCCACGGATTTTTGCTCTCATCCCGATCCGGGAACTTGAATCTGTTGTGCAGCTTCGTAAGTAGTAAATGTTCCATATTTGGTATACTCCTCAAGTCATAGTCGTTAATGCTCGCAGATTCCCCTAGGATGCATCTGACTTGGTTGTCGTATCACCTGCGAGCTTCCATCGGCGCTATTGGCTCGAATTTTCCAGGATGCACCTCTATCACTAGCAGTTTCTTGGTGCCGAGCTTGTTTGGTTTTCGTACCCTCTCCTTCTTCTTATTTGCTGGTTCATTAGCGGCTTCGACACCGCCGGTGTCAGCGCCGCCGGTGTCAGTGCCATCGGTGCCATCAGGAGTGCTATCAGACTCGATTTCGGCATCCGTCGCACTAGAGGCATTTGGACCTTCGTCTCCTTGTCGGGAACACATATGGTCGAGGAAGGCGTGTTCTTGCTCATGGTAGTCAAAACATTCATCTTCCCCCCTTCTTCGTTGGTCCACATGTTTCCTATGATATATTTAGTCTCCAAGTTTAATTCTCAAACTATAAAAAAGGACTAAATACCATCCTATCAAATATCGGGCACTTGATATGTCATACTTTGTAGCACAAGTCATGTCGAAATTCAGGGTAAATTTCGGCATGACCTTTGCTAAAAAGTGTACATATCGGGAAACTAAAATTTGGTGGAACGAAAATAAATCAACATTCCGAAAAAACTTAGGCCCCTCGGATCCCTGCATATGGAAGAAGAAGAAAATTCGTACACAATATCATTTCATTTGCATTTTCAACTCCAAAAGTTCATACAAACTCCAAAACAATATCATTTCAATTTCATTTTCAATTTCTAATGTGCCTAAGCCATAAATAACTATTTTGCGAAGATCTTAAACAACAACAAAATTCTACACAACAAACATGGCATAGGCATTTTCACAAACACCTATCGTGCAAGAAAAATTAAGGGAGTGTGTGAGGGAAAAAGTAGGGAGGAGGAGGGGAGAGAGAGGGCGGAGGGGTGAGGAGGAGGGGAGAGGGAGGGAGAAATACCTAGGTTCTCGTTGGCGGCGGTGGCAAGGGATGGAGGAGCGGCTAGGCACCGTCGGCCGAAGCGTTGCACAGGAGGAAGAGGCAAGGAAGCGGCGAAGAGGGCGAGCCCGTGGAGGCGGGGAGACGACGGTGGTGCCACGAAGGCGCGGAGACGAATGTGGGTAGGAGTTCGAGAGGGAGAGAAGTGGCAGATAGATAGAGCGAATGAAGAAGAAACGCGTGCCGAGCCATTTTAAGTGAAAAGTAGCAGTAGCGGGCATCCAGGACACCCGCTATGGCTAACTTAGTAGTAGCGAGCTCCCTACCAGCGCGCGCTACTGTAAAAGTTAGCTATAGCGCATGTCTGTGGCGCCCGCTACAACTATTTCTGGCATTTTATTTTATTTTATTTTTCTTTTTATTTACTTTAAAAAAAATCCCGAACAACAATTGATACACTTTATATAATGTATATTTAACAGCGTAATTTGACCGATCGATAACAGTTAAAGTGCAAGTACACAAAATATATATATTACAACACACATTTAGTTTCTCAGCTCGAGGACGTTTCTTAGTGGTTAGCTTGTTTTCTTTTTTGCTTGTTTCTGAATAATTTAGGCCCTCGTTGTGACTTTTCCTTTTCCATGGAGTACGATTTTTCATAGGTAATGTAGTCTTCATTCTTCTTTTGACATATGCTTCATCTTCATCATCTTATTCCCTCATTGGGTTTTTGTACTGGTCGTAGTCTTCTATGTTGGCGACTTCATCCATTCCGACGATGTTTCTTTTGCCTCTCCTCAAGAAAACAAGGTTGGGATTGCTCGGGTCGGTTATGTAGAAACATTGTGTCACGTGCTTAGCGTGTACCCATGGCTCATTTTTGGGAATGACATTCACGGTAGCGCTCTTGGTGTTGGGTAGACATATTAGTGAAATACATGTTTTGTCTTTCGACATTATTAGCCCATCTGACACGGAACATCGTCGCATTGTGTAGTCTAGAGTAGTTAAGACGTTGTCGTCAGTCATGCATTCTATTGTCACCCCTGAGTTTTGGAAATCACTTTTCATATCTCTGGCTTCCATATAGAACATGTATCTGTTTATATGGTATGCCTGATAGGTGAGGAAGTTGACAGCGGAGCGATGTGCTAAGGCGTATATCAGCAATGTGTCTATAGACATTCCAGGGTATTAGAAAGAACATGATATTTTAACCAAGGCAAGAAAGTGGAGTTGTGCTCTCTAGTAACTTCGGCGTCTGTATTGTGTAGGCCCTAGTCATGGTACTTCTTGGCGATGGTTTCTTTGTGCAGTGTCACGAAAGGGTCTACCACGTCAAGATGTTGTAGCACTACTAAGTTTGTGATACGTCTCAAACGTATCGATAATTTCTGCTTGCTCCATGCATGTTTTGTGTGATATTGCTATGATCTAGATACACTTTCATACACTTTTGATCATATTTGGACTAACCTATTAACTCGGTGCACCCTAGTGCCAGTTTCTGTTTTCTACTATTTTTCTATTTCAGATTTCCCAATATAAAAATTGCTCTAAAAATCCGGGAAAAATAAGATAAAAATCAGCGTACGGAAAGCTTCCAGATTCCCGAAGTAGGGCCAGGGGGGACCACCAGGTGTCCAGGCGGCCACTTGGCGCGGCCAGGGGCCTGGCCGCGCCAGGGGGCGCCTGGACTCCTAGTGGCCCCCCTGGCTGCCCCCTTCGCCTATTTAATCTCCGTAACGGGAAACTTCCGAGGACAGAACCCTTTTTTGCAATCTCGCCTCTCTTCCGCCGTCTCCGCGCTTCCAAGATCGGGAGCACCGTTAGGACCCTTCCCGGCACCCTGCCGGAGGGAGGATCGACCTCCGGGAGCTTCCCCTCCACCATGGACGCTTCCGGATGTGTCGTGAGTAGTTTCCTTTGGACCATGGGTCCATGATCAGTAGCTATGTGATGTTCTCCACCCCTCTTTGTTCTTCATGGTTTAGACATCGTGAGCTTTCCTACATGATCGAGGCACATATGTAATCTTTCTGCTTTTGCTATGCTGAGTTTGATAGGATCTGATGGATTATAAGATTATGTTCAGATTGTGATAGAGTAATATAATTGGTTCTTATCTTTTGTATTTTTTGTTCCGAAGTAATTCATGCATGTTCTCCGTTGCTGTTTATTTCTTTGGCCAAGTGGTAGGTAGTAACTCCAAGAGGGAATGTTATGCTCGATTGTGGGTACATGCCCCCTGATGACACGCTTGAGTGAAAAAAACATGAGTCTAGGGGATGTGCTTTGGCCACAAGGGGGAAAACAACGGTGCTTGTAACCGCGGTTGCAAAGATTGTTTACTTTACGCAAAGTTCTTTTTAATGCAGCTGTCTGTGTTTTTGGGTTTACACTTTGGGTGGGGATCGCAACTTAATATCAGCGAGATGTTCTGGATAGATATCTCAAGGTGGATGATTAGTAGTAGATGCAGATGGATTTCGTTCTACTTATGTTGGCGTACTGCCCATTCTTTTGAGCCTCTTCCTTTCTTTTGTAGCATAGTTAGCATTGCGGTGCGTTTATAATCCTGTCAATTTCCCTTCTGCAATTTGTTTACCTCGCATAGAAGTCTTATCGTCTTTTGGGAGAGAGACATCACTAGTGAACATCACGGGACCCCGGTCCATATTCTCATCACTGTTTACACGCTTATTTACTTTTCAATATTTACTTTCAGTTGCTATCATCATTATCATTATCCCTTGTGTGTTTGATCCTTTGTAAACAACAAGACCGGAGAGATTGACAACCTCTCTGAACTTCGTTCGGAGAAAAGTTATTTGTGTCGTGTGCAGGTCCAGGTGAAGCAAGTGATTCTCAGACGACGCATCACTTGCCGAACTACCTACTTATCATTATCGGAGTCCTACTGGATGGATAACCTCGATATCTTCAGTGAGGGAAATTTGCTGCTATCCTACATCTCACCTTCCACTTGGGGTAACAAACGAAGGGCGAGAAGCCATTACCACTTCCACGCCTTCAAGCAAATTTCTGACGCCGTTGCCGGGGACTCCGAGTGATAAGATAGGGGAGTTGCCCACTACCTTTTACCTTGACTTTTTAGTCTTATTAGTTTACCTTTCAGTTTATGTCTTAGTGTCCTTTATCAAAAATCCAAAAAAAATATAGTATGCATAGTTCCTTACTTGCCAATATATGTCTAACTTCTTTGAAACTCGATCTTATTGGCATGGAGGATTCACTGAGGATCAACAATAATGGTACAAGTAACACCGCTTGTCTCAAAAGGGGATACAATTATGGAAACAAATACATCAGTTGTATGAGTATGCTAGAAACTTGAGCTCAATATATAATATATCTTTCTGAAGGGATGAATCTTGTTGCTTTATGAGGCATAAACACCTTGCTTTCCTATTTGAGTACAATGATGATGAAACGTTAGCTTCTTATGCTAAGAGAAACTATGATTTTGATGATGCAAAGGAAATAGAAGAAATTGTTGCTTATAAGGGTGCCTATGAAATTACTTATTTTCTTAAAAAAATTGATGAGGCCCCTTACGAATCTGAGAGTCTTGCTATACTTAAATATTGTTTGGAAAATTACGATGAAAATTATTATATTAATGATCATCTTGAGAGAATCTCTCCTCCAAAGGAAGAGACTAATGTTTTGCAGGACTCTATGGAAGAAAAAATTACTGAACATGAAAGCTCCTTGGATGAAAAAGAGGAGGAGAGTGAAGAACAAGAGGACGAAGAATGGAGCCATCCATGTCGACCTTCTAATGAGAGTAACTATTTGACTCTTACCTTATATGAGTGTTATGATCTTATGTATTCTTTTGAAATATCCCTTTTTGATGAAGTTGATGCCTTCTATGTTTATGGCCGTGATGCCACTATGGATGATGCTTACGGAGATGAAATTTTTATATTTCCTCATGTTAAGAATGAAATTTTTGCTATTTCACCCACACTTGATTGTCCTATTATCCTTTTGAAATCTCCAACTCATATTCCGGAGAACTGTGCTCTTAGTAAGGCGCAATGTGATGGGATGCACTTATCTTATGTTCCTAAAGACCGTATTGAAAACTATACACGTGTGCTTGTAGGCCATGAACAATATGATTTATGTGATAGTTATATTCTTGATGTTGTTCGTGATGCTACTGAAAATTACTTTGAGAGTGGAAAGTTTGGTTGTAGAAACTTCCATGTTACAAAAACACCTCTCTTTTTGTTGAAAGTTTTTAAGTTGTTCCTGTTCCATCTTCCTATGCATGTCACTTTGTGCTTCTTTGATTTATTTTATTACGAGATGCCTATGCATAGGAAGTGGGTTAGGCTTAAATATGTTTCATATTTGCTTCTTGATGCTCTCTTTTGGTTCAAAATTCTTATTCTTGTGAGAGCATCTTCTATAATCTTTATGCCTAGCTTAAAGGCGTAAAAGAAAGCGCTTGTTGGGAGGAAACCCAATATGTTTTTATTTATGTTCTTAGTGGTATTGATGATTTTTACTACTGTAGCAACATCATTGTATCTTTATTTTCAAGCTTTGTGCCAAGTTATAGCCTCATATGACAAGGGAAGCGAAAGTTGTGACATGTTGTCCAGAAAACAGATTCTGTCCTCGTGACGGAAAACATCGGATCAAATCACCAGTTCATCTTTTTGAGATGAATTTTTGACACAGCGTGCTCTATACAATCGCGGAATTTTCGTATGTTCTGAGTTTTTTTATTTGAGTTTCAGAAGTGCCCCGAAAAAATTCTCTACTACCTGCTGTTCTTTTTTTCACAGATTCTGCCACGTTTTGTCTCTCCTTACTTTTTCAAACCTTAAGCTTGATTTTTCTTTCCAAAAACCTTTTGGCAATCTTGAGAAACAGTATCTCTTCAAGAATATCTTTATATACAGTGGGGAAAAATTATTTTATTAAGGGTACTAACCTCTCTAATCAGCTTATGATGAGTTATGTATGAAGGGAGTTTTCAAGTGTGCGATGGAAGATGATGAAAGAAGATTTGAGAGTGTCAATCACTCAAGCTTGGGATGCCCCCATGCATGCCCAACAAATATTCAAGGAGACTCAAGAGTCTAAGATTGGGGATGCCCCTGTGCATCCCCTTCTCCATCAACAATCATCAGTTCGTCCTTCGTCTCACTATATTTTTATCACTTCATGCGTTATGTGCTATCCTTGGAGCGTATCGCTCTTAGGTTTTTGTTTTTAGTTTTCTTTATCTTTTCTTGCTTTTCATAACAAGTTAGACCCCGTGTTACTTTTTGTAGGAGATAAAAACTCTCCACTTTAAAAATCTAGAACACATCATAGGGTTTTTCATGCTTATCTCTTTGCTGTTGTGTGTTATTTATCTTTTCGTAGCTATTGCCGTGTTTAGTTTTAGTTTCAGTTTGTCTTTAGCAAGAGCCTTGGATTTTCTTTATTTTGTTGCTGGAACTCTCTTTAGTTTTCATTTTTACCTTGTTAAGAGAGTTGGTTGTTGCACTAAGTTGTGTCTTGTCTTGAAAGTAGGTGATTGAGGTTGCTATTTAATTTTAGTAGTAACTTGCAATAGTTTTGAGGTATTGATGTGAGTAATGTTTGAACTTTTGTTGTCAAGAGATCTAGCCTATTAGTGATAGGTGTCGTATTTTGGGAACTCCGTGTTTATTTTAAAAAAACCTACAAAACTAGTTGAGAACTCTAGCTACTAGATGGATCACTAATCTCTGGAGGGATCGAATATTAGAGTACACTCACGTACCATGAGTCGAGGATGCGCAAGGATTACCAAACCTCCATACACTCCTCCTCAGGGTACTTGTCTCTTTGTGAACCTCCTTATTAGATTGAGAGTTACCGATAATAAGTGCATGAGTTATTCGGACTAATGTAAGTATTGAAAGTTGACACTTCCACCTCCTCATATTTGCAAGCCTCTCCTGTGCCGTGCATTGCCTTCTTCTCACTCCGAGAGTTGGCGTCCACCTTCGCTGGTACATCCAAACCCTTGGCATGATACGCTCTGTGATCATAAACCTCCTTATATCTTTCCTCAAAACATCCACCATACCTACCTACCAAGGCATTTCCATAGCCTTTCCGAGATATATTGCCATGCAACATCCACCTCTTCATGAGTTGATCGTCATGTCATACATGTTCCTGCTACACTGGCAGCGGCATACATTGCATACATCATGATAGCTACATCTTGTTTATTTTTTGAGTACCTTGTAAAGTGTGAAAGATCTTCTATACCCTCTTGTAAATTAGAGTGTTGCCCTTAAGTGAGGAAAAGATCCCAAAGTGGACAAAATAAAAGATCCCAAAGAGGACAAATGAGAGTTAAATAGAAAGGGCCATTGAGGCCACGAAAAAATACAAAAAATATAAAAAAAGAGAAAAATAAATAAAAAGAGAGAAAGTGGCAACACTACTATCCTTTTGAAAGATCCACACTAGTACTCCATATTATCCTTGTACTCCATACATATGATCATCCATATAGCTATGTGGGGACCTTCACACTATAGAACTTGGCTTGCATATTCCAAGCATGAGCCTCCTCAAAAGATCTCTAGGTATTCATGAGCGAGCAAGTTAGATGCACCCCCACTAGTTCCATTGAAGAGCTTTTTAGCTCATATGTGCATCCGTTGCATGGAAATCCCTACTCCTCACATCATATCTATCATTTGGCCTTCTCGCCTATGATTGTCCTCATTGATGTGAGCCTTTCTCACCATTTTTTTCTTCCTCCTCCACCATTTTTCTCTCTTTGCCATCCTAAGTGTCAACGCTCGTGCTTATGCTCATCCATTGCATGAGTGCTCAAAATATTGAAAATGAGTGGATCAAATTTACTTGTCCATGGCTAGTCTTCTGGGGACGAGTCAAGATAAGATTCCAAAGAAGACCAAGTGTGAAACTTTAGTAGACTGAGTTCTGAACACAAAAATACTTTTTCTCGTATTCATTATCCCCCTTCTTGCACACAAACACCATTTGGAGACATTTGTGTCACGGACAGCGAGAGCTCTTGCACCTAACTTTCTTTCGTTGCTTGTTTCAATGGTAATATAGACTCTTGCATGTTATGACTTGAATTGAATCACATACCTTGATTACTTTACTTTTCAAAGTTCTTATATGGTTGGTAGAATTTACCACATAAATTATGCTTGTTATCATTTACTACTCGAGGACGAGCAGGAATTAAGCTTGGGAATGTTGATACCTCTCAAACGTATCGATAATTTCTGCTCGCTCCTTGCATGTTTTGTGTGATATTGATATAATCTAGATACACTTTTATACACTTTTGATCATATTTGGACTAACATATTAACTCAGTGCACCCCAGTGCCCGTTTCTGTTTTCTGCTGTTTTTCTATTTCAGTTTTTTCCAATATAAAAAGTGCTCCAATAATTCGGGAAAAATCAGATAAAAAATAAGCGTACCGGAAGCTTCTAGAGCCGCGAAGGAGGTCCGGGGGGCCACCACCAGGTGCCCAGGCGGCCACCTGGCGCGGCCAACGTCCTGGCCGCGCCAGGGGGCGCTGGACTCCTGGTGCCCCCCTGGCTGCCCCTCTATTTATTCTCCGTCACAGGAAACTTCCGAGGACAGAACCCTTTTTCTCAATCTCGCCTCTGTTCCGCCGCCGCCGCGCTTCCAAGATCGGGAGCACCGTCAGGACCCTTCCCGGTGCCCTACCGGAGGGAGGATCGACCTTTGGGAGCTTCACCTCCGCCATGGACGCTTCCCGGATGTGTCATGAGTAGTTTCCTTTGGACAATGGGTCCGTGATCAATAGTGTAAGGCCCGATATGCGGTACTATTCTAGATCTAGGTGTTTCCACCCAGATCCGGGGACGAAGCACATATCGGTCCCACCGCGACATATGACAAAGCCATATGCCCCGGTTTTCCAACATGATATCACAACATTACAGATACAAGGATACAACTGTTGGGAATGTGCCCTAGAGGCAAATAAAATATGTTTTATCGAGCATATTCCATTAGTTCATAATACGTTTGATACTATGCTAGAACTGTATTAAGCGGAAACATTAATACAGGTGTGGTATACAAACAACCAGGTCCCTAGTTAACCCTAGTATACTAGTCCATTGGTCGATTGATGATCAAGGTTTCCTGATCATGAGACAATGGCGTCTGTTGACAATGGAGTCGTATCATTGGATAATGATATGATGGACATACACCCACCAGAAGTGTTGCGATGTGATCAAGTCACATAGTTCGACATTGCGATAACTATAACGTAGTGACCAGATCCTTTGAACGTAAGGATCATACGTAATTGTCATCTATGAGGAGACTTTGAATTGTATCCCACCGCCTGACTGAAATATGCTGGCTATAACGGTGCACTTTGGGTATTCCGAAAGAGATGGTTGATGAGTATGCAAATAGATCAAAGCGGGATTTGTCAATCCGTGTGACGGATAGGTACTCTGGGCCCACTCGGTGATATTGCATCATAAAGTTTGCAAACGTGTGACTAGGTCACGGAGTTGTAATATCACGGGAACGAGTAAACTTGTTTGTTGAGAACGAGGACGAACTAGGTATAGTGGATACCGATGATCAAACCTCGGACAAGCAAAGTACCATGGGACAAAGGGAACAGGCACACGGTTAACGGATCCAACAGCGATTGAAGTTCATTCGATGGAAGCGCAGGGGCTATCAAGGATTGTAACCAGGTCCAATTGATTAGTCATTGATCAATGAGAACTGTCTCGATCATGTCTGCTGTTTCCCGGACCGTAGGGTGTTACACTTAAGGGTACTCGACGCAGTAAGGATTGATTCGGGATCACCGGAGAAATTGGAGAGAACACCGGAATTGTTCCGGTGATGACCGGAATTGTTCCGATGAAGGCCGGAAGCTGTTCTGGGTATTTTGAAAGGTTCAAAATATATTTAATAATGTTTAATATATGTTTTATTATTTAATTATCTGAATTAAATATTAAAATATAATTAAATATAATTAAAAATGAATTAAAAGGCATATGGGCCTCATAGGGCCCATTAGGGGGAGAGGGAGTCTTCCCCCATGGGCCATGGCGCCATGAGGGGGCCCACCCCCTTATTGGTGCGCCCCCCTCCCCTTGGGATTAGTCCCACATGGGAAGTTGAGGGGAGGTTGCCCCCCCTCCTTGACCTATATAAGGAGGGGTAGGGGTGCCCTTTTAATCATGAATTTTTTGAGAAAAGTTTCTCATCTCTCTCCCTCCTTTCTCCTTCCTTTGAGCGGACTCCCCTTGTTTGGAGGCTGCTCTGGGTTGGGGATTTCTCCACTATATGCACGCCGTCGTGCTGCTGGAATCGGGATCCGAATCCATCTTCTTTCCGCTGCTCTACTGGTTCGGAGCCCGGAGGGACGTCGGGTATACTGTATGTGTATAATCCCGCGAGGCACTACACTTGTGGTGCTACTTCATCGTCGTGGTCGTATCGCGAGGTCTTCATCAGCAACGTTCCGACGGGGACGTAATCCCGTCATCGGTCTGCAAGGATCGGGTGGCTACAGGACTCATCGTGGATCTGCGCGGCATCGGGGATTGCCGGTACGACTACACCAACCACGTTCATGCGGGAACGTTTCCCGCTTAACGGACTACATACTGGTATGTGATCTATTTCTTTCCGTTACTTGCATCAGCATAGCATAGGTCTTGGGATTGGGTATCGTAGGTCAAGGAAAAATTTGTGTTTTCTGCCCCGAACCCCAACAATGGTATCAGAGCAAGGCTATGCGTAGATGTATTGTACGGATAGAACACATCTAGTATGTGGGCATAAATTCTCAATTGTTACCCTCTCACGTGTACTCATTTAGCATTGCGGCAATGTTTGATGAAGCGGCCCCCGACCGACCTTACGCGTTTACGCGAGACTGGTTCCATGCTTGACATATGGCTTGTACCATATAAAGTGGCTGGGGGGGTGTCTGTCTCTCTGCATTAGCGATGCGAAGATGTTTGCAACGGAGGGCCCCGACAGGGGTGTAATAGAGACAATTGCGGGATTGGTGTTGTGGCTTGTTTTCGCAGGATAGAAAGCGGTTCTTTTCTCGAAACCCCTAGCAGCCACGTAAAACTTGCAAAAGATAAAGTAGAAAGGCGTTTTCAACTTTAATTTGCATGTCGGGGGGAATCATAGCATGTATGATTTATGTTGCATCCTGTTTTGCTAATATGTTAGATATACGACGGTAGCATAATAGGATGATCCCTCACCAATCCAACAAAGTGTCCTTCCTTAGTGAAGCACCATCTGGAAAGTTCTTCATTATGGAGGCATCACGTGTCACACGGGTGTCAAACATTTTTACGTTCACAAGAGATGGGTGGAGCAAGCCTAGCATGTCCAGAAACATGGCCTTGCATACGCAGCATATACTCACTAAGGTTATTGTGGCGAGCCTGGCATGTGCAGACATGGCCTCGGGACACAAGAGACCGAAAGGTCGAGCATGAGTCACATGGATGATGTGATTGGCATGATGGCCTACCTTGAACAACATACTGATGGTCGTGTCACACGGGGGAGGTATGTTCTTCAAGGATCGTGTAATCACTTAGAACAAACTATGAGGGATGTTTGTCTGAGTGGGAGTTCCAGAATTGTTTTTGAAACATGAACTCCATATTATGAACTTAATCTTCATGTCTTTGCAAATATCGTTGTAGATAACGTCATACCAATGTTTAGAACTATGGCTCTTTTAGTATGATAGAACTTAAGGTAAATGGGTCTTACTTCATTGATGTGTACCAACACCATTAGAGACATACTCGTTAGTAATGACTTGTTAAACATAATACGAAGAACTGCTAGGAGATACACCTGATAACTCCGTATTCAAGGAAGATGATGATGAGTATCGTACTCACCGTCACTTATGAATGACTGTCCAATACACCATACTTCATTCTATGAGTCTGAATTGTGAATGCATGTTAACCAACACGTATGACGTGCTAGGTGAACTTGAAAGCACTTGGTCACAATCAGAGTAATGGAATATGAGTATATGGACGGGGTTTCTTTCAACTATGGTGGAAGGAACAACCTGCTAAGAAAGTCACTTGGAAAATGTATAAGATACATGGAACACCTTGTGTATAACTTGGACTACTAAATGACTGGATACTTTGCGATAACTAGGGAGTTACATCCGCTTCCTCCTAGTTACAAAGACCATGTCATGAAGGAGAATCGTTCACCTGTCATGAGGTCATGGTTAAAGTTAAGAACTTTAAGAGTAGAACCAATGCAGGAATGGTCATTGACGGAGAAGGTATATTTGATATACGAGTTATAAATGTCTTTCCCACGAAACACTAATTGCGGTTGATTAAGTATTCGATGCTTGAACTTACTGCTTGAGAGTGGCTTGGAAGGGATGAGGTGACAATGTGTGCTGACGGCAATCAAGATAGTTGATGGTCGACAACACTCTCCCTCTACATCTATCAATTGATTAATATATGAATAAATTTTATGATCGTTTGAATGAGGACTTTATTAGTGTGTCTTGCATCTCGCGAAGACAATTATTCATATTAGTGAGAAACAAGTCAGTTGTTCTCCTTTTATGAATGATATCTCTTATGGTCACATTACGATTATGAATGAGTTATTCTTATATTGATGATAGTTGTTTGATCATTTATAAGAAATATTCTAATGCCAAGAAATATCCAGGCTTAATAATGACACTACAGTTTAAGTCATGAATGGTATGATGATGTCTTAAGATACTTGATCTCTTGACATATACAAACCATGCCTTTGAGGTGAGATGACTAAAACCTCGCATTCTGGTAAAACAGATTGTGTACTGATTGTTGAGTATCATACATCGTGATGTATCGTATGTCAGCATGTGGTGAATTTCATTATTTCGTGAACTTCATATGTGGACTTAGATGAATATTTGTATTCACTAATGTAACATGAGTCTGAAATAGTTTGATATGATCAAAAGGGATTTCAGAGTAAAAATGGATATTAAATTAACAAGAAAGACAAGTCTCTACAATTTGATCAAAGTGACAAATGTTTTGAGTTAGTCTTGGGCATAAAGACTTGTGTGAAAGTTGTTCCACAAATTGAAATGTCTTGAGACACTTCAATATGATTGACGTGCATGAACATTGTGATCATATTCTATGAAAAAGTGTATGGTCTAAGTTATCTCTTACCAAGTTACGTTATTATTGTTTAGAGTTATTAATTTAATATGCAAACACTCACTTCAGCATAGGGAACCATCTGAGTTCGTGGAAACCAACACTATATATGTCATGGTGTATTGTGGTTTCTAGGAAGCTTGATTTATGTAAGATAAATTATCTTTGTAGTGTATCCTTAGACAACTATGGATGCATCTTCCACAACTAGAACCAAAAGGAGCAAAACTTGTATTGCTATGTTTGGTGTTTGTCAAGAATTGTTCTTGATAAATGTGGTAATGGAAGAAAAGTGAAAGTTCAACCAAGGTAATTGACCTTGCCTCCAAATGTCAGAGTAGTGCAACGGAATATGTTCTGGAAGCAAAGCTCTACAATAAGAGGAGAAACTAATGATAATGATCATGATTTTTCTGATGGGAGCTTTTACTGAGAAAGGTAGGATTCAAGAATATATATTTGCCCCTGGTGCAAAATGATATTCATGATTCACTTGTCATGTTAATGGAACAAGACATTCCTACGAACTACAAAGAAGCGATGGTGGACCTAAGTACGAGATATGACTATGAGTCATGAAATCCTATGTTGAGTTACATTTAAGATTGCTTGAATCTTATCAAGTAAGGAGGTTACTTGATATTCACAATAACTTCAGAGTTATGAGGAATAAATGTGAACATCAAAGGGACGTCAAGATTGGTTTGTCACGAAGATTGTTTCTGACAAATTCAATGGGTTGACTACAATGTGTAGCAATGCTTGAGTCAAAGGGATATTCACTACGATTGATCCAGGATTGTTATCAATACCGTGACTTCCTCAAATCCTGTATTTGAAGAAGTGTTGTAATTGGTACAACAAGAAGGTTTTGGAAAAACATATGGATACTAGTGTCTCGTAAACTGAATTCTCGATTTGATGAATGATCAAAGGATTTTGGACTTAGCCAAAATATCGAGGAAACATGCATTTGCATGAAACTGAGTGGGAGCTGAATAGTTTCCTGAAACTTGATATATGTAGACGACATATTTTGAGTGGGAGCTATGGGAGTATTATCCTAGCCTTATATGTAAATGACATATTTGAGTAGGAGCCTTGTGGTTAGTATCCTGAACTTAATATGTGTCTGACATATCTAAGTGGGAGCCATGTGGATGTTATCCTTGTCTTATATGTGGCTGACATATTTGAGTGGGAGCAATATGAGTGTTATCCTATAACTTAATATGTGCATGACATATTTGAGTGGGAGCATGATAACATTCTCATATATGGATAACATATTATGAATGGTGCAGTTTGTGTTAATGATTATTTGAATCTTTCATAAATGAAGATGAATAAAGTATTAAGCATTGAAGATCTATTAAGATAGATATGTGTTTAATAACATTGAGTCGTAATACTTTCCTGGATAAGATTCTGAAGGAGTTCAGAATGGGACAAGTCAAGAAGTGGTCCTTACTTGTATATCCAAGAGAAGTATTGAGTTAATCTCAGTACAAGAACAATGGTTAATGGTTAATGAAAGAAATGGATGTGCTGGATCCTCTATGCCTTTGTCATAGGTTCTTTCATATAAAACCAGAGTTATGTACTCGACGTAATGTGACCCAAGTTCTTAGTAGTAAGAACATGTTGTGATATGATTTATGAGTAAATCATTGAACAAAGAGTTAAGTTTATCCTTCAGTGTCTGGAGAGAACTGAGGATACATCTCAAATTTGTAAAGGATAGTGAAATTGACCATAAATGTTATGCTGGTTCAAGTTTTGACACTAACCTTGAAAATTGAGATATCATACTAATGAATGCCTAAGTTGAAAGAAACATGGTTAGACATCAAAGTTGCATACAATGCACTAAGGATTGAATCTACATTGATGTGGCTGCTTTAGAAGTAGCAGGAGTTATATTATGGCTTAAGAAGTTCGACTTCTGATTGAGTGAGTTTCAAGTGTGCATGACTATGGTAAAGTCCGCGTGACCCACCGGATGTCATTGCTGTGACACAGCAAACGAAGTCTCATTTCACCGCCAAATATATATACCTCATCATTATATTGGATAATGAAGGAATGTCAAATTAGGTGACATTATGATTTGCAAAAGGACATACGGTTCTGAATGGTACCCAGACCGTTGATACAACCTCTTCCACGGGCAAGCATGATCAATAAGGAGTTATGATCCAGAGAAAATGCAACTAGATTATTTGTACTCTAGTGCAAGTGGGAGACTGTTGGGAATGTGCCCTAGAGGCAAATAAAATATGTTTTATCGAGCATATTCCATTAGTTCATAATACGTTTGATACTATGCTAGAACTGTATTAAGAGGAAACATTAATACAGGTGTGGTATACAAACAACCAGGTCCCTAGTTAACCCTAGTATACTAGTCCATTGGGCGATTGATGATCAAGGTTTCCTGATCATGAGACAATGGCGTCTGTTGACAATGGAGTCGTATCATTGGATAATGATATGATGGACATACACCCACCAGAAGTGTTGCGATGTGATCAAGTCACATAGTTCGACATTGCGATAACTATAACGTAGTGACCAGATCCTTTGACCGTAATGATCATACGTAATTGTCATCTATGAGGAGACTTTGATTTGTATCCCACCGCCTGACTGAAATATGCTGGCTATAACGGTGCACTTTGGGTATTCTGAAATAGATGGTTGATGAGTATGCAAATAGATCAAAGCGGGATTTGTCAATCCGTGTGACGGATAGGCACTCTGGGCCCACTCGGTGATATTGCATCATAAAGTTTGCAAACGTGTGACTAGGTCACGGAGTTGTAATATCACGGGAACGAGTAAACTTGTTTGTTGAGAACGAGGACGAACTAGGTATAGTGGATACCGATGATCAAACCTCGGACAAGCAAAGTACCATGGGACAAAGGGAACAGGCACACGGTTAACGGATCCACCAGCGATTGAAGTTCATTCGATGGAAGCGCAGGGGCTATCAAGGATTGTAACCAGGTCCAATTGATTAGTCATTGATCAATGAGAATTGTCTCGATCATGTCTGTTGTTTCCCGGACCGTAGGGTGTTACACTTAAGGGTACTCGACGCAGTAAGGATTGATTCGGGATCACCGGAGAAATTGGAGAGAACACCGGAATTGTTCCGGTGATGACCGGAATTGTTCCGATGAAGGCCGGAAGCTGTTCTGGGTATTTTGAAAGATTCAAAATATATTTAATAATGTTTAATATATGTTTTATTATTTAATTATCTGAATTAAATATTTAAATATAATTAAATATAATTAAAAATGAATTAAAAGGCATATGGGCCTCATAGGGCCCATTAGGGGGAGAGGGAGTCTTCCCCCATGGGCCATAGCGCCATGAGGGGGCCCACCCCCCTTATTGGTGCGCCCCCCTCCCCTTGGGATTAGTCCCACATGGGAAGTTGAGGGGAGGTTGCCCCCCCTCCTTGACCTATATAAGGAGGGGTAGGGGTGCCCTTTTAATCATGAATTTTTTGAGAAAAGTTTCTCATCTCTCTCCCTCCTTTCTCCTTCCTTTGAGCGGACTCCCCTTGTTTGGAGGCTGCTCTGGGTTGGGGATTTCTCCACTATATGCACGCCGTCGTGCTGCTGGAATCGGGATCCGAATCCATCTTCTTTCCGCTGCTCTACTGGTTCGGAGCCCGGAGGGACGTCGGGTATACTGTATGTGTATAATCCCGTGAGGCACTACACTTGTGGTGCTACTTCATCGTCGTGGTCGTATCGCGAGGTCTTCATCAGCAACGTTCCGATGGGGACGTAATCCCGTCATCGGTCTGCAAGGATCGGGTGGCTACAGGACTCATCGTGGATCTGCGCGGCATCGGGGATTGCCGGTACGACTACACCAACCACGTTCATGCGGGAATGTTTCCCGCTTAACGGATTACATACTGGTATGTGATCTATTTCTTTCCGTTACTTGCATCAGCATAGCATAGGTCTTGGGATTGGGTATCGTAGGTCAAGGAAAAATTTGTGTTTTCGGCCCCGAACCCCAACAACAACATCTCATACAATCGGCACACAACTGCCTTAATACAATACAACAGCGGAAGATACATGTCTGAGTACAGACTACAATCAAATGCCTATTGGTAAAGAGAAAAACATCGATCCCATAACCACACGGTTCTAGGCCCTCCGCCGGGATCCTCCTAACTAGTCATCGTCGAGTCTCCACGTGAAACGTCGATCACCATACCTGTTGTCGATCAAGAACCCTGAAAAGATTTTGGGGGTAGTATCATGAGTACAGAGGTACTCAGCATCCAACTGTAGTGGTCATCTGACCCAGCAAGGACTTGATCCCTCGTCATTCTAGGACAACTAGTAGTTTACGGTAAGTAAGGGGTAAGTGGTGAGGTTGCTGCCGCACTAGCATTTATGAAGTGGCTAACGATCTAAAGAGTAAGGTAAGAAACCAAGCATTCGATGAGGAACCGCCTCCAACAAGTCTTGCTATCAACTACTACGCAAACATAACACCTATCCTATCCTTGTCCTCCTCTTCGCATCCCCACGAAGAAGAAGCAATGAAGGCACACACACACGTTGATCAAGTTTATATTAAGATTATCTCAGTTGTTGTTGTCTATGAACAAGGAGTAGGTCTCAAGTCGTCCATAACCGTGGACACGGCTTCTCGAAAAGATTTAACCCTGCAGGGGTGTACCAACTGCCCATTACGAGGCGTCGCATGCTCGCCCATCTCTCTCAGTTGCTACCCATTTTAGGCAACCATTTTATGATTTAGTTCTAAGAGATCCGAAACGACAGGTCCCTCTAACTACCAACGAACAAATCCGGGTGGCCCCCGGGGATTCGACACCCAAT
This sequence comes from Bromus sterilis, assembly GCA_950022295.1. Taxonomy (NCBI): domain Eukaryota; kingdom Viridiplantae; phylum Streptophyta; class Magnoliopsida; order Poales; family Poaceae; genus Bromus; species Bromus sterilis. Next base: position 295,412,151 of record OX465595.1, read on the forward strand.
CCAAAAGCTGGCCACGCTCTCGGATCGGACTCTTCCGTATGGCCAAGGTCGGGTTTAGTCTCGCCTATATAACAGGGGAATTCCCTAGCTCACCAACTGTGGACCAACAGAGGAACTAAGTCTCCACTGGCCCGAGTTGTTTGAAAACTACTAGCAGCTGACCAGCACACACATGCGTTTCAAATGGTAAATCAGCTTGGGCCACCTCTAGAAATCTTTGAAGCTAGGTAGGTAAGAAGAGGGGACCCCATAAAACCCCACACGTGATTTTGCACGCTCAGTCTTAAAACCAATACCCAGAACTCGGATCCTAGGTTACTCGAATGGAACAAAGCGTCGGGGCGGGATAGCCTAGACCTTCCATCCTTCGTCGAATATAGTCAACATTATAATAATCATATCATCAACAACAATATAATAATGTGATATCCCAAACCAAGGAGTAACAGGGTAACATCATAGCATCCTAAGCATGCATACTAAGCAGGGGCTGAGCAACGAGCAATAGTAACATAGCAGTACAAGGTTTGCTGGGAAGGGACATGACTGTATCGGTTTGAAAAGAGGCTATAAACATGTGGTAGGATCAAACATCGAACCTAACCTAGACTAGAATGCAAACCGCTGGTTGAAATAGAATGGATCATAAGTAATGTATAGTCCTTTCTTGGTGATAAGTCGGGTTCCGAAGGTGTAGTCGATCGCACGCTCGCATCGTCTCCGAGAGGTACCCGAAGAAGCACACAAGATGATAAACACTGGAAAGCAATCAACGAGCAAGCATTCTATTACTACGGGGCAACACAAGATCAATAAGACATCACATGACACGGCAACGCGATACGGATCTATCGTCGAGAACGGTTGCTAACAGTTTAAGTGGGGTATCGGTCACACACGACGAATACCGCACGTTTACGGTGGTTCAAGTTGCTTAGCTATAGGTGATCAACAAAGGTTTTTAACATGGCAACTCAATCAAGCATGGCATAGCACACAAACATGGCAAGAGGTGAAGCACAAAGTAAACTATCTATGCTAGACAATTTAAGTGAGGCACAATCCTAAACATGCATAGCACTACTTGCCCCACAACAATTAAAGGATTTGGTACTGTTCTGTGCTAAACCATATTTTAGGTTGGTTAACAACAGCAAACAATAGCATAAACACAAAGTACACGAAAAACTAATCAAGTTACATATAAGGCACACTCCAAACGGAGTTACGGTTAAAAAGATATAAGAAAAACAAGTTACGGGCACAATCTGGCAACATCACGAAGCACACTTTAGAGCAATGCATAAACAGGATAATCAATGCAAACATGCTCACAAATGACATGGAACTAAAGTAGACATGACAAGGAAGGCATGGCAAAAAGAATCATGCAAAAAGGCATCACCGATCAAAAGATATTAAGCAAACAACATGGCAGAAACTATTATTTTTATGCTGTATAAACAGGGGTATAACTATATGCAAAGGTGCAGCAACATGACATAGCAATACATGGGCACGAAGTAGAGATGATGGTTAACAATATGCAATTGGAATCACTCAATTCCGATAAACGGCCGCGACACACTCGTCGACCGAAGTTGCAACAAAATATAAACATCAGCACACTAACAGCAGGGTAGCTACTTTGGAGCAAGATACAATCAAAATGCAGCAAGAAAATATGACATGTGAGGGAATGGAACTGAAGTATAAACAATGCTTAACCGGATGCAAAAGGAATCAATCAACTCTGACGAACGGTTGCGAAGCAATCGACGCCCGAAGTTGCAATAAAATAATAGTTCAGCAGCAACAGCACAGTTAACGGTCTGGTACCCACTTGAACGCAGAATTAAATTATCTAGACGGCCTCAAACGGAAAAACTTTCTACATACGAATGCTAGAGCACGCAAAACTGAGCAACTTTCGTTTTGGGGGCACGTTTATCGGAGCTACGGATTACTCGCAATCGTCACCGCGAAATTGAATCAGCATCAGTTTTATTCCCAGCCTTAGCAAAAAAATAACAGAAATAAGACAGGAAAAAAAATAAAAAAAATAAAGGACTCGGGCCTCACCCCTGATGGGCTCGGCCCATGTGGCTGGAGAGGCCGGCCTGGAGGGAGCTGGGCCGGCCCATGTGCAACGGCTGGAGGCCGCTCAGGGAGGCCGAGCACCCGATGGCCATGGAGGCAGTTGCGGCCGCGGCGGCCGGCGCTGCTCCCGTCTGGCGAGGTGGGCGACGAGGGGACAGTGGAGGAGCGGCGTACAGGGACAGGGGCGGCCGGATCTCGCCGGATCCGGGCCGCGGCGAGGTGACGTGGAGCGGGGCGGAGTCTGGCGGCGGGGCGAGCTCGGCTTCGAGCTTTCCATGGCGGCGGCGGCTCCAAGCTTGGGGCGCGGACCTGCGGCACATGGAGAGGAGGAGAGGGAGGTCAGGGGCACGGGAGGATGGAGAGAAGAGGGACGAGAGGGAAGAGGAGGTGGCCGGGCTGCTCGCCGGCAGCCGGCGACGCGAGGCAGCGGGGTTGCTCGGGCATGGAGGAGGCATGCTCGGGAGCTAGATGGGCCTTGCGGGCCCGTGGCGGCGCCTCTAGGCCCTGCGGGGCCCAGATCCCTGTTGCTGCGGCTGCTAGAGGTGGGAGACGCAATCTCGACCGTCCAGGTGATGATCCAAAGGCTGGAAATGCCCCAAATCTAGGGTTTCGGGAGAGGGGAAGGATTGGACGAAATTGGGCAAAGATTGAGGGGGGTGGCTGAAAATTTTACATGGGGGAAACCCTAGAAGGCCTAGGGGAGTGTGGTGGTCTATATATAGGGCAGGGTTGGCTGGTCAGTTTATTCAAATGCCCCCGGTACCCCTCTCGTGCGTCCGGTGATCATGTTCGTGACCGCCGAGACTCCGTACGGACTCCGATTCCGACGAAATCTCGAACCACGCGCTCAGCGCGTCGAGCCCCTCGATCGTACCTCACTGCGGTGAAGTTCCGACAAAATTTTTAGGCGCCCCATAAAATAATCCGTTTATTAAATAAATGGGGTTTTTTATTCCGTTGGCTGCGGCTGGTCTCGTGCGGGTTTTCGCGACAGTGATCGGGTAAAACCCGGTGTCGCAAAGGTCGAGTGTCAGGGTGGCAGGGCTAGTCTCCGTCCGGTACGAGATACGAGGGGGAAAAATAACCGTCGATCGATAAATCGGGGATGCAAACACCGCAAACAAATCAGACAATCAAACAATTCACACCGAAAACAAAATTTTTAATTTTTATGAAAACTGGGCTGTTACAATACAACACCACCAACAAGGGATCTCTTCCCGAGATCCAGGACGATCCGGGGGAGAGGGGGGAGAGAAATGAGAGACGACGATCTTCAACACCACCAACAAGGGGCTCTGCTCCATGTCGACGTCGAACTTCCATCCAGATAAATTCCCGCAGAGAGACGACATCGTCGGAAAAATGAAACCGTCGGTGTCAATAGGTAGAACGACAGCTAAAACCTAGTTAAAGGGACAGTGCTTTTCGACGCAAGTCGTAAAAACACCGGGCAAAAGGAGGGAGGGAAAAGGACGACCCAGATGATATCCGAAACCGGAGAAGCTAAAGGTACTACTGGAATTCCCAAACCTGAGATCGGAATCGAGACAATACGCTGCAAGTAACGGTTCCGAAACTCCACACACTCGAGATCCTAGAGTTTTGAAGGGGACAAGGCGAGAATTAAAACACTTACGGCACTTGTCCTGACCAGAGCAAGGGTAAGGAGTAAAAAGAATCCTACTCTCCGATAACTAACTTAGTAACTACAAAATAGTTTTTGTCTAGACTCGACTTCGGCGAGAGAAGGGATCCTACGGTCGGTAAGGCTCTGATACCAAGTTGTAAGGACCGATATGCGGTACTGTTCCAGATCTAGGTGTTTCCACCCAGATCCGGGGACGAAGCACATATCGGTCCCACCGCGACATATGAAAAAGCCATATGCCCCGGATTTCCAACATGATATCACAACATCACAGATACAAGGATACAACATCTCATACAATCAGCACACAACTGCCTTAATACAATACAACATCGGAAGATACATGTCTGAGTAAAGACTACAATCAAATGCCTAGTGGCAAAGAGAAAAACATCGATCCCATAACCACACGGGTCGAGGCCCTACGCCGGGATCCGCCTAACTAGTCGTCGTCGAGTCTCCATGTGAAACGTTGATCACCATACCAGTTGTCGATCAAGAACCCTGAAAAGAGTTTGGGGGTAGTATCATGAGTACAGAGGTACTCAGCATCCAACTGTAGTGGTCATCTGACCCAGCAAGGACTTCATCACTCGTCATTCTAGGACAACTAGTAGTTTACGGTAAGGAAGGGGTAAGTGGTGAGGTTGCTGCCGCACTAGCATTTATGAAGTGGCTAACGATCGAGAGAGTAAGGTAAGAAGCACAGCATTCGATGAGGAATCGCCTCCAACAAGTCTTGCTATCAACTACTACGCAAACATAACACCTATCCTATCCTTGTCCTCCTCTTCGCATCCCGACGAAGAAGAAGCAATCAAGGCACACAAACACGTTGATCAAGTTTATATTAAGATTATCTCAGTTGTTGTTGTCTATGAACAAGGAGTAGGTATCAAGTCGTCCATAACCGTGGACACGGCTTCTCGAAAAGATTTAACCCTGCAGGGGTGTACCAACTGCCCATTACGAGGCGTCACATGCTCGCCCATCTCTCTCAGTTGCTACCCATTTTAGGCAACCATTTTATGATTTAGTTCTAAGAGATCCGAAACGACAGGTCCCTCTAACTAACAACGAACAAATCCGGGTGGCCCCCGTGGAGTCGACACCCAATCCAAAAGCTGGCCACGCTCTCGGATCGGAATCTTCCGTATATCCAAGGTCGGGTTTAGTCTCGCCTATATAACAGGGGACTTCCCTAGCTCACCAAGTGTGGACCAACAGAGGAACTAAGTCTCCGCTGGCCCGAGTTGTTTGAAAACTACTGGCAGCTGACCAGCACACACACGCGTTTCAAATGGAAATCAGCTTGGGCCACCTCTAGAAATGTTTGAAGCTAGGTAGGTAAGAAGAGGGGACCCCATAAAATCCCACACGCGATTAGGCACGCTCAGTCTTAAAACCAATACCCGGAACTCGGATCCTAGGTGACTCGAATGGAACAAAGCGTCGGGGCGGGATAGCCTAGACCTTCCATCCTTCGTCGAATATAGTCAACATTATAATAATCATATCATCAACAACAATATAATTATGTGATATCCCAAACCAAGGAGTAACAGGGTAACATCGTAGCATCCTAAGCATGCATACTAAGCAGGGGCTGAGCAACGAGCAATAGTAACATAGCAGTACAAGGTTTGCTGGGAAGGGACATGGCTGTATCGGTTTGAAAAGAGGTTGTAAACATGTGGTAGGATCAAACATCGAACCTAACCTAGACTAGCATGCAAACCGCTGGTTGAAATAGAATGGATCATAAGTAATGTATAGTCCTTTCCTGTTGATAAGTCGGGTTCCGAAGGTGTAGTCGATCGCACGCTCGCATCGTCTCCGAGAGGTACCCGCGGAAGCACACAAGACGATAAACACTGGAAAGCAATCAACGAGCAAGCACTCTATTACTACGGGGCAACACAAGATCAAGAAGATATCACACGACACGGCAACACGATACGGATCTATCGTTGAGAACGGTTACTAACAGTTTAAGTGGGGTATCGGTCACACACGATGAATACCGCACGTTTATGGTGGTTCAAGTTGCTTAGCTACAGGTGATCAACAAAGGTTGTTAACATGGCAACTCAAGAAAGCATGACATATCACACAAATATGGCAAGAGGTGAATCACAAAGTAAACTATCTATGCTAGACAATTTAAGTGAGGCACAATCCTAAACATGCATAGCACTACTTGCCCCACAACAATTAAAGGATTTGGTACTGTTCTGTCCTAAACCATATTTTAGGTTGGTTAACAATAGCAAACAATAGCATAAACACAAAGTACACGAAAAACTAATCAAGTTACATATAAGGCACACTCCAAACGGAGTTACGGTTAAAAAGATATAAGCAAAACAAGTTATGGGCACAATCTGCCAACATCACGAAGCACACTTTAGAGCAATGCATAAACAGGATAATGAATGCAAACATGCTCACAAATGAAATGGAACTAAAGTATACATGACAAGAAAGGCATGGCAAAAAGAATCATGCAAAAAGGCATCACGGATCAAAAGATATTAAGCAAACAACATGGCAGAAACTATTATTTTTATGCTGTATAAACAGGGGTATAATTATATGCAAAGGTGCAGCAACATGAAATAGAAATACATGGGCATGAAGTAGACATGATGCTTAACAATATGCAATTGGAATCACTCAATTCCGATAAACGGCCGCGACACACTCGTCGACCGAAGTTGCAACAAAATATAAACAACATCACACTAACAGCAGGGTAACTACTTTGGAGCAAGATACAATCAACATGCAGCAAGAAAATATGACATGTGAAGGCATGGAACTGAAGTATAAACAATGCTAAACCGGATGCAAAAGGAATCAATCAATTCCGACGAACGGTTGCGAAGCAATCGTCGCCCGAAGTTGCAATAAAATAACAGTTCAGCAACAACAGCACAGTTAACGGTCTAGTACCCACTTCGACGCAGAATTAAATTATCTAGATGGCCTCAAACGGAAAAACTTTCTACATACGAATGCTAGAGCACGCAAAACTGAGCAACTTTCGTTTTGGGGGCACGTTCATCGGAGCTACGGATTACTCGCAATCGTCACCGAGAAATTGAATCAGCAGCAGTTTTATTCCCAGACTTAGCAAAAAAAATAACAGAAATAAGACAGGAAAAAAAATAAAGGACTCGGGCCTCACCCCTGATTGGCTCGGCCCATGTGGCTGGAGAGGCCGGCCTGGAGGGAGCTGGGCCGGCCCATGTGTAACGGCTGGAGGCCGCTCAGGGAGGCCGAGCGCCCGATGGCCATGGCGGCGGTTCCGGCCGCGGCGGCCGGCGCTGCTCCCGTCCGGCGAGGTGGGCGACAAGGGGACGGTGGAGGCGCGGCGCAGAGGGTCAGGGGCGGCCGGATCTCGCCGGATCCGGGCCGCGGCGAGGTGAGCTGGAGCGGGGCGGAGTCTGGCGGCGGGGCGAGCTCGGCTTCGAGCTTTCCATGGCGGCGGCGGCTCCAAGCTTGGGGCGCGGACCTGCGGCACATGGAGAGGAGGAGAGGGAGGTAAGTGGCACAGGAGGATGGAGAGAAGAGGGAGGAGAGGGAAGAGGAGGTGGCCGGGCTGCTCGCCGGCAGCCGGCGGCGCGAGGCGGCGGGGTTGCTCTGGCGTGGAGGAGGCAAGCTCGGGCGCCAGATGGGCCTTGCGGGCCCGTGGAGGTGCCTCCAGGCCCTGCGGGGCCCGGATCCCTGTTTGTGCGGCTTCTAGAGGTGGGAGACGCAATCTCGACCGTCCAGGTGATGATCCAAAGGCTGGAAACGCCCCAAATCTAGGGTTTCGGGAGAGGGGGAAGGATTGGGCGAAATTGGGAAAAAATTGAGGGGGGTGGCAGCAAATTTTACATGGGGGAAACCCTAGAAGGACTAGGGGAGTGTGGTGGTCTATATATAGGGCAGGGTTGGCTGGTCAATTTACGCAAATGCCCCCGGTACCCCTCTCGTGCGTCCGGTGATCTTGTTCGTGACCGCCGAGACTCCGTACTGACTCCGATTCCGACGAAATCTCGAACAACGCACTCAGCGCGTCGAGCCCGTCGATCCTACCTCACTGCGGTGACGTTGCGACAACATTTTTAGGCGCCCCATAAAATAATCCATTTATTAAATAAACGGGGTTTTTTGTTCCGTTGGCTGCGGCTGGTCTCGTGTGGGTTTTCACGACAGTGATCGGGTAAAACCCGGTGTCGCAAAGGTCGAGTGTCAGGGTGGCAGGGTTAGTCTCCGTCCGGTACGAGATACGACGGGGAAAAACAATTCGTCGATCGATAAATCGTGGATACAAACACCGCAAACAAATCAGACAATCAAACAATTCACACCGAAAACAATTTTTTTAATTTTTATGAAAACTGGGTTGTTACAAATAGCTATGGGATGTTCTCCTCCCCTCTTTTTTCTTCATGGTGTAGACCTCGTGAGCTGCCCTACATGATCGAGGCACATATGTAATCTTTCTTCTTTTTCTATACTGAGTTTGATGGGATCTGATGGATTATGAGGTTATGTTCAGATTGTGATAGAGTAATATAATTAGTTCTTATCTTTTGTATTTTTGTTCCGAAGTAATTCTTACATGTTCTCCGTTGCTGTTTATTGCTTTGGCCAAGTGATAGGTAGTAACTCCAAGAGGGAATGTTATGCTCGATTGTGGGTACATGCCCCCTGATGACACACTGGAGTGATAGAAACACAATTCTAGGGGATGTGTTGTGGCCACAAGGGGGAAAACAACGGTGCTTGTAAACGCGGTTGCAAGGATTATTTAGTTTACGCAAAGTTCTTTTTAATGAAGTTGTCTGTTGCTTTGGGTTTACACTTTGTGTTGGGCTCGCAACTTAATACCAGCGAGATGTTCTGGATAGATATCTCAAGGTGGATGATTAGTAGTAGATGCAGATGGATTTCGGTCTACTTATTTTTGCGTACTTCCCATACTTTTGAGCCTCTTCCTTTATTTTGTAGCATACTTAGCATTGCGGTTCGTTTATAATCATGTCAATTGCCCGTCTGTAATTTGTTTACCTCGCATAGCAGTCTTATTGTCTTTTGGGAAAGACACATCACTAGTGAACACCACGGGACCCCGGTCCATATTCTCATCATTTTTTACACGCTTATTTACTTTTCAGTATTTACTTTCAGTTGCTATCATCATTATCATTATCCTTTGTGTGTTTGATCCTTTGTAAACAACAAGACCGGAGAGATTGACAACCTCTTTGAACTTTGTTCGGAGAAAATTTATTTGTGTCATGTGCAGGTCCAGGTGAAGCAAGTGATTCTCAGACGGCGCATCACTTGTCGAACTACCTACTTATCATTATCGGATTCCTACTAGAATTATAACCTCGGTATCTTCACTGAGGGAAATTTACTGCTATCCTACATCTCACCTTCCACTTGGGGTAACCAACGTAGGGCGAGAAGCCATTACCACTTCCACGCCATCAGTTTGCCATGTCAAAGTAATTGTGTCGATCCGGCTGGTCGACATGCAGTTCCCTCCGACCGTTGGTGTGACCTTCTCCTCCGGGCCTCCCATGGTGTTTGTTAACGGGCAAACCAACAACATGGACATAGTTGTGTCCGTTGCATATATAATTCGCGCAGAAAGAGATGCACTCTTGTGTTAGATATCCGTGTACGATGCTTCCATTGGATATACCCTTGATGACCTCAAGGGGATTAGTCCGTCTATTTTTCAACATACTATCAATCTCGAGCCCGATGCTAAACGGGTTGTTGATCATCAACGACAGTTGAACACGAAGATGAAGGATGTTGTGAGGACCGAGATCCTCAAGCTTCTAGCTGCAGGTATTATCTACCCTATAGCTGATAGTAAGTGGGTAAATCTCGTGCATTGTGTCCCTAAGAAAGGAGGCACAACTATTGTTCCTAATGATAAGAATGAACTAATCCCTCAGAGAATTATTATTGTATATAGAATGTGTATTGATTACAGGATGTTGAACAAGGCTACGAGGAAGGACCACTACCCGTTGCTGTTCATCGACCAAATTCTTGAAAGGTTATCCAAAAACACCCACTTTTGCTATCTTGATGGATATTCTGGCTTCTCTCAAATTCATGTTAACACTATCGATCAAGAGAAGACACTTTTACATGTCCTTTTGGTACTTATGCTTATAGACATATGCCTTTTGGTTTATGCAATTCCCCTACTACTTTTCAAAGGTTTATGCATGTCTGCTATCTTTCATGGTTTTTGTGAAGAAATTGTTGAATTTTTTATGGATGATTTCTCCTTTATGGAACCTCTTTTGACCATTGTCTCCACAATCTTAATAAAGTTTTGCAGAGATGTGAGGAGACAAACTTGGTACTCAACTGGGAGAAGTGCCACTTCATGGTCAATGAAGGGATTATTCTTGGCCACAAGATTTCCGAAAGGGGAATCGAGGTAGACAGGGCCAAGATCGAAGCAATTGAGAAGATGCCCTCTCCAAGGGACATCAAAGGTATTCGTAGTTTTCTCGGTCATGTTGGTTTCTATAGAAGATTTATTAAAGACTTTTCTAAGACTTCAACACCCCTCACTAATCTTCTCACGAAGGACATTCCTTTTGCATTTGATGATGATTGTAAGGAAGCCTTTGAAGTTCTTAAGAAAGCTTTCATAACTGCTTCTATAGTCCAACCACCTGATTGGAATTTACCTTTTGAGATTATGTGTGATGCTAGTGACTTTGCTGTTGGAGCCGTGTTAGGACAAAGGGTTGATTAGAAATTGAAGGTTATACATTATGCTAGCAAGACCCTTAATAGTGCTCAAAAGAATTATGCTACTACTGAAAAGGAATTTTTAGAAGTAGTATTTTCTTGTGATAAATTTAGACCTTACATTGTTGATTCCAAAGTGATTATCCACACTGACCATGCTGCTATTAAGTATCTTATGGAGAAGAAGTATTCCAAAACTAGAGTTATCAGATTGGTTCTGATTCTTCAAGGATTTGATTTGCATATTTTTGACAGGAAAGGAGCGGACTATCCAGTAGCGGACAACCTCTCCAAGATAGAAAACATACCACATGACCCTATTCCTGTTAATGATATTTTTCCTGATGAAAAATTAGCTTTATTGATAATAAAATCTATTTCTGATCCTTGGTTTGCAGACTATGCTAACTTTATTATCACAAAGTTTTTACCTCTAGGTTTAAAATTTCAGCAAAGGAAGAAATTCTTCCACGATTTGAGGTATTACTTTTGGGATGACCCACACCTCTTCAGAGAATGTGCTGACGGCATCGTGAGAAGATGCATACCGAAGCATGAGAAGAAGGATATTTTCAGGGATTGTCACGATAGTCCTTATGGAGGACATCATGTCGGTGAAAGGACCGCACACAAGGTTCTCCAATTAGGTTTTTATTGGCCCACTCTTTTTAAAGATGCTAGAAATATGTTTTATCCTGTGGTAAATGTCAGAGAGTTGGTAACATTAGTAGAAGAAATGAGATGCCTATGAATTACTCTCTAGTTATTGAGCCTTTTGATTGCTGGGGTTTTAATTTTATGGGTCTTTTTCCTCCTTCGCACAAGTACACTCACATTTTAGTAGCGGTTGATTATGTAACCAATTGTGTTGACGCAATCCCCACTAAAAGGTCTGATCATAAGACATCTTTGAAGATGCTCAAAGACGCCTCCCCTCCTCCGCGCCCTCTCCTCTCCTCGTCCCCTCTCCCTCTCGTCTCTCCTCTCTGCCTCTCTCCAGGAAATCACCATGGCCATGGCACCTAGAGAACTCGCGCCGCCGCCCCTTGAACGTGGCCGTCGCCCGGATCCGGTGGATCCCGTCCGATCCGTGCCCTCCCCGGATTCCCCTTGTGTCGCCCCGTCTCCACCTCGTCGGAATGCTGGCCGGCGAGCCCCTGCTGCCGCCGCTCCCTGTACAGCGAGCCGAGGACGACGACCTGTCCGTTCTTGCTCGATCCAGCCAGGTGGGCCGACCTGCAGCCCACCACTCCCCAGCGGCCCAAGCTAAGCGGCCCATCCTGCGCATGGCCACCAACGCCACTTCCTCGCCTGTGGCGCAACGCACTATCCTTCGCCCCTCCGCGAGATGGGCCAAGGCCCACGGGTGAGCCCCTCCCTTCTGCTTTTTTTCTATTAATTCTGTTGGGCTCGGCCCAGTTCATGTTAATGCCCAGTGCGTCTTTTAGTTATATTGCGCCTACTGTTTGGGCCCGTTAGATCTCTGTTTCGGCCCAATGTTGTTTTATTTATTTTCTGGGCTTATTTATTGGCAGACTGTGTTATATTTTTGCAAGTGCTATAACTTATCAGCCGTAGCTCAGATCGCAACGCTTTCTACATGAAAGTTGCTCCGTTTTGCGCGTAGTTTAATAAAATGTGCCCATTTTCCATGATCGAACTGGTCTACATGTTGTTTCATTGCTATTTATGTTGCATGCCACCGTAAATGAAATAGGCTGTATCTTTTTAACCGTTGCTCCAAATAAAATGTTCCTTACATGTAACTCGACTAGAATTGCATGTAGATATTGATTATGTTGTTCCTGCTTGATAATAAAAATAATAAAATTATGTTTAGGGAATAACACTACAAATGCAATAATTATCGTGGGGTCCGGAATAGTTGTCATGTATAGGTTTTACCCCCCACTTAAAGTGACTAGCGTAGATAGTTTAATTTATGCTTCACCTCTTTCCATGTTGTGTGCTATGCCATGCTTGGGTGATATGCCATATTAACAACCTTTGCTCATGTTGTGTAGCTAAACCACTTGAACCATCATAAATGTGCAGTCTCGTCGTGTGTGACGAGTACTCCACTTAACCTGCTAGTAACCGCTCTCGACGATAGATGCGATTGTATTGCGTTGTCTCGTGTTGCATTCCTGTTCTTGCTTGATGGTGATTGCTCCGTAGTAATAGATGTTTTCTCGTCGATTGTCTTTCCGGTGCTTACTTCTTGTGTGCTCCCGCGGGTACTCTCGGAGACGTTGCGAGTTTGCGATCGGCTACACCTTCGGAATCGTCTTCTCATCAGGTAAGGGGGAGCATATATCATGCTTATAACTTTCAGCTCACTCGCTCCTAGGTGTAGGATAGAACGATTTCTTGATCCTACCCCTTCATATTCATGCCTCTCAAATAAACTCAAACAGCCATGTCCTCCACATCCCATCAAACCTTGTTCGCCTATGTTACTATTGCTCACTGCTCAGCCACTTCTTAGTATGCATGCTAGGATGCTATCAACTGTTATCCGGTTATTCCTTGGACTGGGATATCATACTATTTATATTATTGTGGATGATGTGATTATTATAATGTTGACTATACTCGACGAAGGATGGAAGGTCTAGGCTATCCCGCCCCGATGCTTTGTTCCATTCGAGTCACCTCGGACCCAAGTTCCAGGTATTGTGTCTCTTGACGAGCGTGCCTAACCGCGTGTGGGATTCTATGGGGTCCCCTCTTCTTACCTACCTAGCTTCCAGTGTGCGTAGCTGGTCTGCAGGCCAGTGGATTTAAAATATACCAGACCAGTGGGGTGGTATATCCTATTAGTCCGGAGTTGGCCGGCGAGGGCCCGGGCATGGTTTTTGCCACGGTAACCCAAACCCAGTTGAGACGGAAGAGACCAGGATGAGAGCGCGGCCGGCTCCTGAACTGGATGTCGACTCCCCGGGGGCCACCCGGATTTGTTCGTTGTTAGTTAGAGGGATTACGACGGCTGCCTCTCGGAACAACTCTTCATTGAGTGTTTTAACGGGCTTGACGTAGAGAACCAGCGTACATGCGAAGCTTATAATGGACAGTTGGTACACCTCTGCAGGGTTAAATCTTTTTGAGAAGCCGTGTACACGGTTATGGACGACTTGAGACCTACTCCTTGTTCATAGACAACAACAACTGAGATAATCTTAATAACTTGATCAATGTGTGTGTGCCTTGACTGCTTCTTCTTCATCGGGATGCGAAGGGGAGGACAAGGATAGGATAGGTGTTATGATTGCGTAAGGAGCTGGTAGCAAGACTTGTTGGATGCGATTCCTCATCGAATGCTTGGTTCTCATCTTACTCTAAAATAGATCGTTAGCCACTCATATATTGCTAGTGCGTCTGCAACCTCACCACTACCCCCATCTTACCCGTGAGAAGTTAGTTACAAGACTTTTGATATAGCTCACCTCTTTCTTCTCTCTTTAACGCACGTTATGCAAACGATCTTGGACTTTAGAGGAGCTCGACACCCCTTCTTCTGGACGCCTTTGCAGAGACTCGACGACGACTAGTTAGGTGGATCCCGGCGGAGAGCCTGGACCCGTGTGGTTACGGGGATGGTGTGTTTTACATTTTCCACTACACATTTGATTGTAGTTTGTACTCAGACATGTATCTTCCGCTGTTGTTTTGTATTTAAAGCAAATATATGCCGATTGTATGAGATGTTGTATCCTTGAAGCTGTAATGTTGTGATATCATGTTGGAAATCCGGGGCATATGGCATTGTCATATGTCGCGGTGGGACCGATATGTGCTTTGTCCCCGGATCTGGATGGAAACGTCCAGATCTGGAACAGTACCACATATCGGGCCTTACAAAGGACCTTTTCACATTGAACAAGTCTACCACTCCAGTGCAATCAAGATCAACAATTTTGAAGGCACCAAACCTCAAGTTGTAAATGGGAAAAGATTGAAGCATTATCTGGCAGGAGACCCTATATATGTTAATGTGGATACAATACGCACAACCACTCATGAAGAACATGTTGCAGCCCGAATTCATACGCAAGTAGGAGCAGAATAAGAATAGGTATGTGATATGGTAAGAAAAAACTTCACGAACATCCATAAAAGTCCTGTATTACGTGTTTTTGAAAAATTAGGAAAATTCGGAGCTGAAGTGGAGCCGGAGACGAGCTCCAGGGTCCCTAGGCGCCCTGGTAGCGCGACCGTCTCCCTGGCCGTGCCAGGAGGCCGCCTGGGAGACCTAGAGTCCTTCTCTGACCCCACTTTGGCTTGTTACCTTCCTTTTGTCGCAAATTTTTTTTTCTATATATTTGCCCGGATCATCCTGGCTTTGTATCTTGCGATTTCGTGCGTTCTCTTTCCGGTCTGTTGTTGCCAGGAAAACTTTCAGCAAAACCTAGGTGCCATGGCTTCCCCATGTTCTCCCAAGGACAAGTTCCTAGTCAACTTCATCAACACGTACATCGCAGAGGTGAAGAGGCACCCTCAAATACTTTGGGTGGAGGATGGTGCCCTTCACCAAGAAGGTCTGAAGGGACCTGTCAAGGAGGGGAGCAGCAAGGCTAGGCTGGAAAAAGTAGACTAAGAAGTCTTCAAGTACACAGTGATGATCGAGCATGGTGTTGGAGTCAACGACGACATTATTATCGAGCTAAAGAAGCATCATGAGGAGGAGATGAAGGAAATATATTCAAGTGTATCCGCACTAGAAACCAAAGTGTTTGAGCTGCAAGGACTCATCTTTGACCTCCAAAATCAGAAATGTGAGTATGAATTAAAGTTTTTGCACTTGGGCTTAGCTTCCGACTGCAGGATCTAGGAAATAAAAGAATCATGTGTGGATGAAGGACATTTGCCTTGGAAACGTTTTTATGAAACCTACCCGCCGTACAAGAACAGAGATCAAGAATGAAATCTTCATTGGTTAATGGAATCCCCTTAGCTAGTTTCAAGTTGGGGGAGTGCCCGGTATCTTTATCTTTATCTTTGTCGTTTGTGGTGAAGTTTAGTGTCATATCATGTCTAGGGAAGTTATCTTATAAAATAGGTGTATGCATTGAGGTCAATCACTCCTATGTGGAGAGTTTTTTATCCGTGAGTGTGCAGTGTCTATGATGGAATATTAATGAGAAGTCTATTGGTTTCTTTGCTGCACTCGGTATTCTCTTCACGCAATCAACCTTATATGATGATTCTTATGGGAGTTTTGATCTTATATATAAGGTATGGCTTTGAAAAGTTTATTTAATCTTGGAAAACATATCTTTGGTCATAACAACAAGCATGACTTTTTCTAGTAGCGACATAGTCAAAATCTTTATGTTCTTATGCTTGAAGTGTTATGCTAACAAGGAAGACAACTTGAAGTTTTATGCCAATTCTTAATGTAGACTTTATACTGTTTTTCATCCAAGTCAACATCATTTGTCTACTTTTAAAAGCATCTGCTATCCAAACCCTGTAGTAAGCGGCAATACTGCTTGTGCACCCATACCTTGAAACCAGAACCTTCCAAAGAGTCCACCATACCTTTCCTATTCGTGGTACTTCACCGCCACTCCTAAAGTATATTATTCATGTGCTATCTTTAAACCTTCAGAATAGTATACCCCTTGTTTTGTGCCTCTATTTTAGCTCATGAGGAAGTAGTAGGTAATTCATGATCTTCTTATGCTGGACATGTTTTATCTTGGGATTGCATGTCTAATCTGCAAACCCCTAATACGAGGAGGAACTGGCATGAGTGCGCCCAGCTCGTAAAAGATAATACAATAAACAAACACTCCTTCACGCTTTGTCTATGAGAAATCAGAAAACTTTGGCATTGATAAACAAAGGATATTAAGGGGATGTGATCGTCCCCACTTGGGAGTTGCCCAGCATGAGAAGTAATTGGGTTATCTACTAGCATTTGTTGAAGAATTGTGCACCTCTCAAAATCTTATTTTATATTCTTTATTGATTTCAAAACCTCTAAAAGCTCTAGCACATGAGTTTTCCCTACTTCCCTCTGCGAAGGGCTAAGCTTTTACTTTTATGTTGAGTCAGTAAACCCATTTATTTCCATCCCACAAAGATCAGACACCTTATGTTGATAAGAGATGCATGCCTTTATATCGTTTCATTCAGAATTTCCATATTACATCTTTGTTGAATTTATCATTAGGATAAATAAGTTGTTTGTTGAGCTTTGCTACATCAAACATCTTCCTTTGTGTTAGCATTTTTACTTCTTGACTAATAACATGTTCTTTCAAGAGCTTCAAATTATCTCATCAAAATATAAAAGAGAGAACAAAAGTTACAAGATATTAGTTGTTCTTTGACCAAAGGACATGTTTTCCATTATTTGATGAGTTTTCTCGGTACTAATTTTGATTGTAATTGAAAGTACTCTTTCATAAGGGCCATATGAGTTAAGGTTGTTGTTTAGGATGCTTGAGTTTAGTAGGAGGAATTATGATGCTTCTTGTCCGTATTCTTATTATCAACACTTCACTCTCTAAATTTATGGACAGGTTTACCGAGCTCAGTATTCGCTTGGGGACAAGTGAGGTCTAAGCTTGTGGGAGTTGATACATAAAAAATGCATCACTATTTTATATCATAATTCACCTCTACTCATTGATATATTTCATATTATGCTGATGTTCTTATAGTGTTTTGGCTTGTTTTACACAGTTTGCAACTTTGCGGTGCCGAAATAGTAGACGCAGGAATCAGCGGGGAAAAGTGCACATCAATTGGCCATATCAGCACACCTCCAAATGATCTGAAAATCACGGGGTATAATTTCGAGAAGATATCGAATACCGGCTGAAGGGCACCCGGAGGGGGGCCACCAGTCTCTCTGACGCCCTGGTGGCGCGGCCCCACGCCACCTGGTCGCCTGGGAGGTGGGTCTCACTTCCGGGACCCCCCCTTTGGCATATATGTTCATCGTAACCTAAAAATCACAGATAGAGAAGAGTTTCCAGAGTTCCGTCGCCGCTTCGTGGCGGACACCTAGAGAGAAGAAAGGAACTTTCCAGCTGGCAGATTCCGCCGGGGAGAACCCCTCCCGGAGGGGGAGATCGTCCTCATCATCATCACCATCGTCACGGGCATCATCTAGATTATCATCAACATCATCCTCACTATCAGCACCATCTCCATCTTCATCCCATCTCATCTCACCATTGCAATCCAATTTCTAACTTGTACTATCCATCCCCTCTACTCTACCGGTATTGAATACTCTTTGTGGTGAATGCTTTTGACTTTTGTTGGAGAATTATTTTTATGACCAGTTTGTTTATTATATGTTTATCACCACTGATCATGATCTCTTTTATTTCTTGTGAGTAGTTCCTTTATTTCTTGAGGACATGGGAAAAGTCTAGTTTTTAGTAGTCATATGATGTTGAAGTAATATGTGTTGTTTGATATTTAAGTTGTGGTATTATTCTTCTAAGGGTGTTGTGTGAACATCGACTACACAACACTTCGCCTTTTATCGACCTAGGGGAATGCATTGTGTATAAAGTATGCTTATGGTGGGTTGCCGGAGTGACAGAAACCCAAACCCCAGTTCGCACACTTTTGCATGAGGGATTGTTGGCCCTAAAGTTTATTGCTATGGTTAGGCTTTTTCCTTTATTTATCTCTTGTATTTGCAGATGCTTGCAAGAGGTTTAATCATAAGAGTGTACTTACCTTAGTCTAGAAAGTGCACTAGCATAAGTTCAATCACACAACACTTATCAACACAAAACATAGTACCGATATGGAATATGGTGAAAGCACATGACTATCTCTCTCGTGTGTCCTCAAGAACGTTTTATCCTTTATAAGTTTAGACCCTTTGGTTTATCCTTTGCACAAAAGGACAGGGAAACCTTTCTTCACCTTATTATAATTTACCTTATTCGCTTTTGTTATTTTATTTCTTATACCAGAAAACCCATAAAAAGTTACCTTTTGGTACTTGCAGTTATTCCTATCTCAAGTTCACTTGTCAATACCTTCTGCTCCTCATTGAGTTCGACACTCTTACTTATCGAAAAGGCTATGATAGATCCCCTACACTTGTGGGTCATCACCTTCCTAATAATAGGACATATAGAGTTTGCCCAAAATTTGCTGAAACGGAAATAAATCGTCATTTCGGCAAAACATAGGTAAACTCTCATATCACACAACCATACACTCACAAATATTTTCATTGATGCAAAGAATTTTTTTTACTCACATCTCCTGCATCCACCTATCTAGCTAGCTAGTAATTGAATAAGAGAGATAAAGAGAGAGAAAGTATATACCTTTTGTTAAAATATACACTTGGGAGAAGCTTGCAATAGCTAGTGAGGGGAAGGAGACAAAGGTTAGAAAGAGAGATATCTAGATGCATTTATGGTGGGAATCAAGTGAGATGAGGATGAGAGAGATAGTGCATATGCATGATGGTGGTGGAGGAGGAAGCACAGAAGGATCAAAGAGAGAGATATTCCATTAATGGAGATTGTGTGTAGTGCATTAATGGAGGTAGTGCAGTGCATTAATGGAGATGGACAAGAGGTAGAAGAAGGAATGAGGAAGAAGCAAGTGAGGGAAAGAGAGGAGGGGGAGGGGGAGGGTGTAACACCCTGGGTGTCACGCTACATTAATCCTTTTGCTAATGAGATTTACTGTTGTTAAAACAGGCCTTGATCATCTTTGAATCCAAACCAATTTAATATGCCTTTTGGTGGATATTGAAATATTATGTCAAATAAAATCTTGTCCAAAAACCTTGCAACCAATTTTATAAAATGCACAATAAACATTGGATCATGTCCATACAGATATGGGGATTTCTTAATCTATAAAATATTTTAAACAAATAGCAACAAAGTCATAACACCCCTTTTCTGCCATGGCATATTCAAAACAAATATCAAATGATTTTATTAAACCACCAAACCTTTGGTAGCACTGCTATGTAGGGTAATAGAAATAAAGAAGCAAGTATCACATTTAACAAAAAATAGTTCATGCCAAAACAAAATAGAAATAGAAAAGAAATGAGAAAAGAAAATCCAAAAAACAAAACAAAAAGAAAGGCTTATCCCCTGGCCCAGCCCACCTATGGACCCCCTAGTGCCCTAGACTACAAGGCCGAACCGGCCTCATCCACACCCACTAGCTCCCGACCCCATCTCTTCCCGATCCCTCCTCTCCTCCTGGCGGCAAGGCCGCCGCCAATTCCGGCGAGCCATGGCCACCCGGACGCCGCTCAGCACACCCCGCCGCCCTCTGGTACTGTCGCACCTCCCATGGCTGCCGAATCCTCCTCCGTGTGCGACCTCGGCCAACCTTGGACATGGTGGTCGCGGTGCTTGGCGCCGCCGTGGCCACCGCGGTCGTCGCCGCGCCGTCGTGGCCTGCGTGGCCACCGCCCACCCCCGTGCCTCACGGAGCCGTCCAGGAGGACCATCGCGCAGCCCCACATCGATTCCCCCTTCAAGTCGCGTCCGGGAGGCGCTGCCGACGTTGCCACTTTCCTATCCCTCGCCACCTGCCGCCATGGACTCCATCGTCCATTGCCACTGCAGCGAGCCACCTCGCGCCTCACGGACGCTTCCACTGCACTCCCAGTGAGCTTCCCTTCGTTTCCCCATTATCTGCATGCAACATTTCATACGCTACCCCCGCTTCACACCATGGACGAAGCTTCCTTCCGCTGTGCTCATTTCCATCGTCGTCGTACATCGGCCCCGCGCCAGCCGTCCCCTGTCCGCGCCCCACGGATGTACGCGCGCCCGTGCCGCCCGCAGGTGCTCCTGGCCGCCCTGTGCACCACCCCGCTGCTTGCTTATACTGCCGCTGCAAAATGCTGTTGTACTGCCCCATTCCACAGCAAGAAAATCAGCAGCAAAACAAGTGTAAACGAAATTTAACATGGATAAAATTGATATGGATTGACAATACAATGGACAAACTCCCTTTTTCCTCACTGGACCAAATTTATTTGATGCATAGATTAAATCCTAGGAAACTCACAAAATGCGACTTTCTGTTAACAGAAAACAGAGTTAACCCCATAGCTACTTTACACCAGAAAATGAACAGGCTACAAAGATCTTTCATGGCATCAAAGGGCATGTCACAATAGTGCTTTGGTTGTAGTGCAAAGTAACTATAGGACATGTCCCCATTTGAGTTCTAGGTCAATGGTATTCATCAAGCAAAGTTGGTTAATTTTAACAAGTTTCTAAAATTGCATTAAGTGCCCCGTTACAAACAAAGTTATGGTCGAGTAAATGAACTCTAATAAATTTGGTTTCCATACTAGCTTATAGATCACAAAAAATTACTCAACTTTGATATATGGCACTAATTCGTCGGATGAGTAGAACCCAAAATTGTAGGCTTTCGAAAACAGCTAAGTGTTGATTCAGAGACATATTCTTAGACTTAGCAGAATTTTAGGGAATTCCAATATAAGATAATGACATGTGGGGCCCTTTGGTCCTTTAACTAAATTAAATAGATTTCATTAAACTAGGGGTGTATGACATGTGGGTCCCCCTTGTCAATACATTATTCTGGATATTCTTTTGGATAATGTTGAGTTTAATAATTAAGGGAAAATCTAAAAAATTCTTAATTCAATATCTTTTAAACCGTAAGTCGGATCAAAATAATTTATACATGAAAATTGCTTAGAAAAATACAATAAATAATAATATGCTACCCGTATACCCACCGCACCCCTCTAACATACCGAACATGGAACGTTTCTCCTCCGATTCATCTTTCTGTCAAACGACCGGAGCCGGTAAAACATCCGGATGAAAATGATCTGAATATGAAAGTTATTCAGAACGAATCAACGAACAAGGATACACTATACACATGTCTGTTAGATGTCTCTAACACTGCAGACATGGAACCTTCCCCCTACGGATCATTGGTCCGGTAATCAACCGGTACTGATGAGTCATCCCCGGATAAATCCCTGCCTCGGGAAAATCACCGAACAGTGCCTTAGAGTGTTGTTGCTTTGTATATTCTATTTCATACCTTTCTATTGCTATTACTAATGTGTATTTACTATTTCTCCCCCCCCCCTTATTCTTGGTAGACCCCGATACTACCGTCGCCGACGTTCCTGTGATCGAGTACTTCATCGAGGACCGTACCTCTACCATCGAACTTCCAGGCAAGAAAATCCATTTTCCTTTCCTAGATATCGCCTATCTTTTACGTACATTTCTTGCACTAGGCATTTGTTGCTGTTATTACGTTACAATCCTATTCAATTGCATAGCCTGTTTTTGTCGCCCCTTGATGTACCTTCCTTTATCCTAAGCTGCCGGTAAATATATATATTCTATTCAGCAGTGAACCCTGTGCATTGTTAGATAGGTTTAGAATAGCGGGCCGTGATCACTCTGGTGAGTGAACGCGGATTATAAAATATTATAACTGCAATAGGTACGGATCAATGAAGACGCCCTAGGGAACCTACAAGGGCGAGACTCTCCGAGTCGCTTCAAGTTTGACTTACGAGTTCATACCGCTGATGTCTCGGTCGAACCTCTTCAAGTGTACCATCGAGGGTGATTCCTCCTGGCTTCACTTGATGGTAGGCACTCGAATCAACTGGTGTCCTTAAAGGTAAGGAGTCGGGTGACCCAACGGTGCCCGCGTAGTGTATTGTATCGGGACAGAAGTACAGGTGTATTCCCCCGGTGTGCGGCAGGCCTGTACTGGTGCGTTGGCCGTGAGATACCCTGTTATCTACGAAAGTCGAGCTCTTCCAAGAGCAAACGCGAGATAAGGTAAGGAGACGGTTCACCTTGTTGGTAACCGCAAGAGTTGGTGGGACGGCAGGGAAGGCACCGATGTAATGGTGGTTCTGGCTGCTGTGGTTGTCCGCGACTCACCCAAAAAGGGGCAACGATAACGGTTTTCCCGACAAATAATAAAAAAACGACTAATGGTTCAGGTGGATGACTTGAGTAGCCTTTTGGCTTGTACGCACTACCTCCACGTGGGATTATAGTGTGGGCCCTCCGCGTGGTGGTCTCATTCGAAAGCTCTGAAAGACGTCCAGTTCACCATTGCGGCATGGTCGGATCGCGCCGGTGGTGCTGGAATTCACCATCCTCGCAACGACCCGGAGAGCGATGGGTGATACGCCCATGAACCCCTTGCCCTTACGGCTGTAGACCGGCGGGGACCTCTCTGATGAGCCGTAAGATGGGCCTCGGCGTGTCGGATAGCCTCGGTGGGGCATTCCCTAACAAGGTGTATGCCACCCTAGAGATCCGAGCGTGCAGGTTGAACAGTAGTGCACCCCTGCAGGGAGTTTGATCTATTCAAATAGTCGTGTCCACGGTAACAAGACGCTTTATGCTGAAGCCAGAGCCTACTACTACAAACTATTACTATTAAACTATTCGTTCCGGTTTCTTTTCCTCGCCGGGAAGTCGAGGAGGGGATCTCGGAGGCATATATAATTATTAATAAATACAACTTACTATTATACAATGTTGTAGCAACTTCTACTCCATTGTTACTTTAAGCTTTATATAAACTGTTGGCTATTCTCTCCTCATGCTGCAAGAACCGTAGGACGATGCTAGTCTTTGATAGGCCTAGCTTCTCTTCCTTATTCTGGCTTTCTGACTTTTAGTCCACTATATGAAGTACAAATGAGGGGGTTGATCTTCCACTCGAACATTGCACCATCCAATGGGGAGATAGAAGTCCGCCTAAAGGCCCTGCGTGACACAAGGCCTTTCATGACGAAAGAAGGATGCCGCGCATTCCCCGAGCCGAGTCAGAACAATTGAATGTACTCTTTGTGTAATTTCGATGTTATTTGGATGTACTCTTTGTGTAGTAGATGGTAGTGTCAAATACTCTTGGTGCTCTTTGTGTATAAAGGTCACTGCATATGCATTTTTATGCATATGTGCATGCTTCTCGCCATTGATCGACTTGCTTTAAGTTGTTGATAAGAATAGATGCTAGATTGCTTTGTTCTCCTTTGGTATGAATTCATATGGATGTGACCTCTAAAGCTTTGTTTTGTGCAGGTTGAAAAGCAAACAAGATATGATGACGAAAGTAGATTTCGGTTTTCAATAATTGTTGGACTCATTGTAATTTTGTGATGGATGTAATCTTGTGAATCTTGTTGGCCTCTAAACCTTTGTAAATGTTTGTAATAAGAATTATAATGCAATTCTTTTGTATCAATAATTGTTGGCCTCATTGTTATATTGTATTTTGCATTTCTATAATATAATAAAAATATCTGTAATGTTTATATTCTTTTCTGTAATTATTTTTTTTGTTTTCTGTAATTCTTTAGTGGCGCATTTTGTCTGGGTTTAGTGGCGCACTGGGAATGCGCCACCCCTAAGGAATCTTAGGCGTGGCGCATATCAGAATGCGCCACCCGTAATAGCTTAGAGGTGGCGCATTCTGAGATGCGCCACGCCTAAGGTCCTTAGGGGTGGCGCATCCAGAATGCGCCACCTCTAAGCCCTTATTAGTGGATTGTAGTTAATGGCGCATCCCTAATGCGCCACTAAACACAAAAAAAGGGCGCCACCATAAGGGTATTCCCTAGTAGTCTATGCTTCTATCTCCAATGCTTTGGCATTTTTTTGCTTCTTATGGTTGAGTACCGATACTCGCACCAGACTCTCTGTACGCCGCCTGACCTTTTGGTGGATTACTAATTACCGTCCCCTTGTCTCCTAAATCATTGACGAGCTTCCCCTGATAAGAACTGCCTTTGGCGAACGGTATCATCTGGTCCGTGTCATCATCCTTCTGCTTTCAAACTTGTATCTCTTGTTCCTATTGTTTGATTGGATTCGTAAAATGTCCCTGTGGGTTGTATCTATGCTTCATCCATTTGTGTGAACCCATGAACTTCTACGGGTCATACGCTACTGGTGTTATAGCAGATAAATTTTTGAACGCTACAAATTAATCGACAGCGAGAAGTGAATGAAAGGCTATGCATTAAAGAAGTGGGAGTCGACCTTGAACTTATGTTCATGCTAGTGGATACGATGTAGAACTTATCATGAAAGATTCTTGTAAAATGATTATCCCCTTGGAATAAATCCATCCTGCATCTAGGATCAAGACTCTTGCGATCATGGTTCTAACCATGATATTCTCCTTTGATTCCATTTCACAGACAAAACCGAACACTTGTCTTCTACAAATCAACGATCCAACTCAACTACCTTTAAGTTGTACCTTCGAGTATTACCCCTTGGCATCTCGAGGATATCATACCATTGCACTACATCTTAAGAATTTTGATGAAACAATAATTTTCCCTGTCGTAACCACTCCATGGGTTCTGGTTTGTCGTCAACCGAGAACACCACTTACCTTTTACTCCACCACCCCTTTTGTTTGGTGATGTTGCTATTCGATTACATTCTCTTAAAACCTCTCGACATAAAGTGTCATGGTCATCATTAGCATTTTTGCTTCTTCCATGTGTCTACTGAATTCATGGTGAGAAATACCATCCTTGCCCTTGATGATTTGTGTTATCGTCGACAACATCCTTTGACTCCCTTCCAATACAAACTTGGTCATGTATATCTTGCCAAGTTTTCCCTCGGGAAAGATTTACGCCTGATACTTGTGTATCATCACAATTTCCTTTCCATTGTTATGTTTCACCTTTCTTTTAATATAAATTATCTGAGAAGTGATAATTCCCTTCTTATGTAAACACTTCGGTGTACTACTTTGTCCGTACAACCTGTTACTATTGTTGATAACCTTTCGGTAACACCCGATGGACGAAAACTTTGCCTACTGGTCCGCGTCGTCTTAACGAGTAGGAAAACGGTTCTCTTTGTCCCTCGCCCTTGGTACCGACGTTGTTGCTGACTTAGCTAACAAGTTGTACTCTGACTTACCTTGCAACTTGATCGCATTATTTGTCACCACCCTTCTTATTCAATGTGGGCCCATAACCCAAAGTTCCACAGGATCGAAACCTGACTCTCTTGTACCTTTATATTCTCGAGGTTATTCCTCTTGCCTGACCTCGTATGAAATTCACGAGTCCTCTACCTTGTGATATTCAGTTCGATGTCAGACTCAGTGCTTATGCCTGATGCTCTGGACCCCTTTTCACCTTCCGACATCGGCATCGAATGCATGCCTATTCACTTGAAACTTCTCATACGTTATTTTGTTTCTCTCAATGTATTCTCCTGAGTATAAACTCAGAAGATACTTTGTACCCCATTCCCTTGGAAAACATCGGTTGATTAACCTTGTACCGATCCGACCCCCTTGAGTTTACCCTCCTAGCCTATTCGTAAGTAGATGGAGCCCCGATGGAAGGATGTCAACACGTCGAGATGCACCGATGCAGACAAATGAAGACATCAACGAGAAGGATAAACTTCTTCAAGAATGACAACAGGAACCAGAAGATTCGGTAGAATACGAAACCGAAGCTTTAACCCTTACACTACCTTATAATTCTTGGGATGAGAATTCTTTGTAGTGGGGGAGATTTGTAACACTCTCACTGTTAGTGAACAGTAATCACAATTACTATTGATCATTACTGTTCAAAAATTTTCTTTGATGAACCTGGGTCAGTTCAAAATTCAAATTGCCCTTGTGATGTTATTGAAAGCAATATGGCCATGGGCCTTGATCATCTTGAATCCCAACAAGTCTAACCCCTTTGAATTGAAATCAAATCAAAACTCAAAGTGCCTTGTGGTGAATATTAAAAATAGGCGACAATTAAAACTTTTCCCAAAAATGGTGAAACCAATTTTGTAAAATGCACAATAATCACTTGATCATGTCCTTGTGGTTTTGGGAATTTATCAAGCTTTAAAATAAATGCAACAAATAAAAAGAGTAGACAAAAATCCCTTTTCATCAATAGAATAATTAAAACAAGTGCTAAATGGTTTTATTTTGGCCCCAATTTTTTTGTACCATCTCTGAATATTGCAAAGTAATTGTTTTGTCGAGTTGCACATTTTACAAAAACCCATTTAGTGGATGAACTAAATAAAACAGAAAAGAAAAAGAACATAAAACAAAAAGAAAATAAAAATCCCTATTCTATGTCTATGGGCAGCGGCCCAACCCCAGCCCAATTACCCCATCCCCTACCTTTCACTGTTCCCCCCCCCACCCCCACTTGCATGGCGGAAGGGCGCCATGGCCACTGATCGGCCGACCCCTCCCCCCTCAACTGCCTCACCTACTCCCCCTTGGCGATAAGGTTGTCCCCCTCGTTTTCTGGATCGAGGCAAATCGCCATTCCCCCCTCTCTCCCCTGCATCTTCCCCTCCTCACCGAGCCCGCCATGGCCGTAGCCAAGCCGCGGTTCGCCGACATGCACCACCTTAGCCAACGGCCATGGCAGCCTGCCTCGACTTTTCCAGGCGCTTCCTCACCCGCGGCTACGTCTCCCCGTGCAGTCGAGCGACGCCAGGATGACCCGCCCGTTGCGAATTGGGCCTCCCCCTGTCAACCACGGCCGCCGGTGTTCCCCTTCGATTCGAGCCACGACCGCTACTAAACGCTCGCTGGGCCATCATGTGCCTCCAATGTGAGCAACCGCGCCATTTTCCCCCTCTCCCCTTGCTATTCCGACGCCGATCCCTCTTCCCGGTTGAGCCGAGCCCCGCCGTGGCTGCCATGGCCAGGAAACGCTCACCGCGTCTCTGCCATGCGCCCAGCGCGCTCTGGGCGCCCATGGCCACGCTCTAGGGCCCCACCCCACCACCACCGTGTCCGCCCACACTTGGCCTCGCTGTAGCCGCGCCCCCTCACCAGCGTGCTCGTCGTGCTCTGGCCGCGCACGCAAGCGCCTAGTGCGCCGCCGTGGCCGCGCTTCGCGCACCCTCTCCGGTGGCCCGCGCCCCTCGTGCGTGCCGACACCCCACGCCCCGCACCCCTGCCTCGGCCCGCCTCGCCTCCGTGCCAGAGCTGCGCCGCCGGCGTGCTCCCTGGGCCGCCGTGAGTTTGCCGGCTTCTAACCTCCCCCAGTTTTTAATTAGCCTAACTCCCCTGATTAGTTAACTAAAATACCCACCTAAGGCTTACAGGTGGGCCCTAGGCCTTTTAAAATAAAAATAAACTGTTAATTATGCCACTGTGTGTATGACACATGGGCCCCAGCTGTAAGCTATTAAAAATAAATAGATTTATCAGTGCTGAGTATGACATGTGGGGCCAGTGATTATTTAAATTAAATAAAATGATTTATAATACTGTGAGGCTGACATGTGGGTCCCAAATGTCAGTTTGACCAGTCAACCACTGTTGTGGATAATGTTTAAATTAAATATTAAAAGAAATTCCAGAAATTCCAAAAATCATTTAAATATTAGAAATTCAATATCTTTTAAACCGTAACTCCGATGAAAATAATTTATATATCAAAGTTGCTCAGAAAAATATTACGAATACAAATACGTTATCCGTATACCAACCACGCCCCTCTAAAACAACGAACATGGAACCGTCCCCCTCCGGACCGTTTGTCCGATGATTTGTCCTGTATTTTCAAAGTATCTGGATGAATTTATTCTTAACACAAAAGTTGTTCGGATTGTTTCACCTAGCACGGTTACACCATCCACACGTTTGTCGTATGTCCACGACACCTCCGGCAGGATACCTTCCCCCTCTGGACACCTTGTCCGGTAATCACCCGGAGCTAGCAGTTCATCCAGGGATGAATTCCCGCTCCGAGCATATTGCGTCGCACTGCGTTGGAGCCCCGTTGCTTTATATCTGCTATGTCATACAATTGTATTGCTATCATTCCTGTGTATTTATTGTTTCTCCCCCCCTTTATTCTTCGATATACCTCTTTGCTGCCGCCGACTACACTGTTGCCGAGTACGACTACTTCCTCGACGACAGTAGCCCTACCGTCGATCTTCCAGGCAAGCAGATCCATTATCCTTCCCCAGATATCGCCTATCTTTCCTTACATTTCTTGCACTAGGCATTGTTATTTCTGCTGCTACGTTGCTTACCTATTCAATTGCATAGCCTGTCATTGTAGCCCCTTGATGTACCTTCCTTTAATCCTATGTTGCCTATTATTACTTATTGCTTACCTATTATTCCTTTAAACCTTGCGCATTGTTAGTTAGGTTTAGAATAGCGGGTCGTGATCACTCTGGGAGTGATCGCTGGAACGATATATTACAACTATAACAGGTAAGGATCCTACAACGGTGAGACTCTGCCGAGTCGCTCCGAGTTTGACTTACGAGTGGACGAAGTCGTATTTCACTCTCATTGTCTTAGTAGCGTAGCATCACCGGGATGATACGAGGTTTACCTCTTTAGTTCATTCCGCTGATGTCTCTGTCGAGCCATCTCAAGTGTACCATCGAGGGTGATTCCTCCTGGTTTCACTTGATGGTAGGCACTCGAATCAACTGGTGTCCTGACAGGTAAGGAGTCGGGTGACCCAACGGTGCCCGCGCAGGGTATCTTAGCGGAACGATAGGTCAGGTGTATTCCACCGGTGTGCGGCGGGCCTGGTACTGTTCGTGGCCGAGAGGTATCATGTTGTACGAAAGTCAAGCTCTTCGGAGAAAACGTGAGACAAGGTAAGGAGACGGTTCACCTTGTTGGTAACCGCACGAGTTAGTGGGACGTCAGGGCAGGCACCGATGTTACTGGTGGACCTGACTGCTGTCGTTGTCCGCGACTCACCTAAATAAGGACAAAGATAACAGTTGTTCCGATAGAAAATAAATAAATTCCTTAATGGTTCGGTGGATGTCTTGAGTTGGCTATATGCCATGTACGCACTACCTACCCGTGGGAATTACGAGTTATGTGCTACCCTGCTTCATAGTGTTGTCCAAGGACTCTTCAGACGTCAGCAGTACCGCGGCCTACGCCGGGAAGTGGTGTTGTCTTATTTGCTTGTGCGGTGGTGTCTTATTTGGATTTGCTTTAACTTCATCGGCCAGCCTCGCATCGTGCAGGAGTACGTCGGGGTTAGGGTCCAAAGCCCCGCGTACATAGGATATAGTCCGGCGGATGACCTCTCTGTTGAGTTTGAAAGATGGGCTACAGAGTGTCGGATAGCCTCGGTGGAGCGTTCCCTAACAAGGTGACCGCCACCCTGGAGATCCGTGCGTGTAGTGTAACACAAGTGCACCCCTGCAGGGAAGATTAATCTATTCGAATAGCCGTGTCCACGGTAACAAGACGCTTTATGCTGAAGCTGGATCTTACCACTACAAACTATTATTATTAAATTGTACGGTTCCGGGTTTTCTTCCTCGCTGGGATGTCGAGGAGGTGATCTCGGAGGCCTAGCTTCTTACCCTTATTCTGATTTCTATCTTGCAGTGCACTATATATAGCCTCCCCTTTCCATTTGATACAATGCATAAATGCTTAGTAGCGGACGTAAGACTCGCGGGTATGCTAGATACACACCTTTTCTTTATTTCCTCCTTTTTGTTTTGCCTGATCGGCCGCTGTGGTCGACGTTGGATCCTTGAAGTCCAGGAGTATGAGATCCCCGATGCCGACCACCGCAACGTGAAGATCCCCGATGCCTTCTACGATGTCGAGTTCCCCATCGACCAGGAGTAGTTTGGAGGTTCCCAGGCAGGAGGCCTTGCCTTTTCGATCGTTGTTGTTTTTGTGCTAGCCTTCTTAACGCAACCTTGTATCCTTGTGTCTGTACTCAGATACTATTGCTTCTGCTAACTTTGTGCTCTCGAGATGTTGTATTCGAGCCCTCGTGGCCCCTGGCTTGTAGTAAACAGCTTGTATTATTTTATTTGTAGAGTTGTGTTGTCATATCTCAGCGTGAGTCCCTGATCTCGATCGTGTACCTTGCGTGTATGATTACTGTACACGGTCTGATTTTGGGGGCGTCACATCGGGCATGAAAGTGATATAACTATTCTGAAGTAAAAAGATCATCAAGGCATGATAGAATTTGTAGTCATAAACATGTGTGAACATGTGCCAAGTCAATCCAAGAATTCCCCGAAGGGAAATACCACTTCAATATTCCAAACCATGAAGATTGCAATTCATGTAAATCATTTCAACAACAAATTATGGACTCTAGCTATTTGAGATCAGCCACAAAGAAAGCATGAACATTGGGAAAGCATTGTAAACATAACACTATGTCACTAGAATCTGGTCTCTAACTCATAAGTACAAGCATATGTACAAAAGTAGAAACAAGAAGAGTTCATACCGGTTTTCCTTGTTGCTTCCCTTCCGTCGATCTTCGTCATTATTTCCTTGTCACTTGCACGATCGAACATGGGAAATATAACCAAATGACATCACGGACATGAGCTGAACTCTGAAAACATAGAAAACTAAAGAGAGAAAGGAAATCTTCTTGGGTTTTTTCAAAGGTTTAGCGAAAGCAAAAGAAAAGAGAAACTTTTTTTTTGTTTTTGCAAATTAAAGGAACAAAAAAGAACGGGAAAAAACTTCGAAAAGATCAAAGCGAACAAAATAAAACGAATAATACAATGGAAAAGGGAGAAGGGAACATACTCCCACAAGTTCTAGGATTTTGGACTAAGTTGGTAACAGCTACTTCCCCCATGATCCTCCTGCTCCGGGGTGATGCGGGTTTGTCCAAGGGTCATATGAGGCTTCCGACGCTTACACCGAAGTCCTCGGATCCTCCCATGAAGAAGGATCTGCACTCCAATGAGAGGAAGACCATTCACCCCACTAGGTGACGGTCTGTCCTTGGAAAGGTGGAAACTCACCGTGCTCCTCCTCGTCGGGCACAACCCCCTCTATGGGGTTATGAAAATGATACTGGACCATGAACTCATCAAACTGGACAACATCAAAGGACCATCCGTTCCTGCTAGAAAAATCAAACAAAAGAGGTGCAGGTAGACGGATCATGTGTTCCGTGGAAGATCCGAAACACAAGATATAAACGAGATCACCAAACTCGGAAGTCATGGTAACAAACCTATGCCTCTACATAGCAGCAAGATCAAAACTGAAATAAGAAAAAGGCTTATCATCAGGGTGTGGGGTGGCATTAAGAGACTCAAGGATAAGTGTGGCGTAAACGCCACAAAATAAATCTCACTTGTTACCATTCAAAGAAAGGCGTCGAGAAATTAAGGCACCCACATTATACTCATTCCTCCCTGAGAGGGCATTTTCCAGGATAGCAATATCCGGCGCAGAACTGATTCTCGTGTTGTCACGAGCTAACACCCTAGGAATTAAATACACAAAATACATGAAGTGAGGGAACAAGATGCTGGAAATTTTCGAAAGATGAATATCCCTCGTTTCCTCGTGAAGAGAGAGTGGAAGACTGTTTTTAGCTCGGAAGGCTGAGAGTTCATCTTTGTCGTCTGTCCAACGTTCGGCACACCTATTGTATCACAAAATCTTGCCAAAGACATGGTCAAAAGATCATTGTAAATTTTAAACTCAATAATTCTAGCATGATGATTATATCTGAAACTATTAATAAAACAGGAGGTGAGTTTTTCATACTGAGCAACACGACATGTTGCTAGACGTGTCAAACCTGCATTGGCACAAAGGCTGTAGAATCCCTCCTTAATTCCTGCAGCTTTGAGGAAAGCATTGCACGGATATGTCATTGCACGTGCTGAACTCGTGTTCTCCAACAACTCTAGGGGCAGATGATCTTCATTGTAGCCCACCCTAGCAGCTGAGGGTGAAGCTGCAGCTCTAGTAACACGATCGGAGCGCTCAGGCTTCTTCTTCCCAAGCCACCCCTTTGCTTTTCCTCGCAAACTCATTTATGAATTTTTTTTGACAATTCACAAAAACAAGGATTTAAGAAAAGTAAGTGCAGGCAAACTACTCTACTCACTTACGTAAGGCATAAGCTTGCATCAAAATTGGAAAATAAATTTCTACACATGAATGCAAGCTCATACGAACAACACCAAGAACTACTAAATACTCACAAATGAAGACACCTATCAAAAATCTAACTGGAAAGACAGGTTATAGAGAGAGATCGAAAATCACCTCCAAGAACAGCAAGAACGCAAGAACAAGTGCAGAAATCATGTTTTTGGGGAGAAAGAGAGAGGAAGGAAGAAGACATACCTGGTTGGCTGCCTTGTGGGCCCCAAGCGCCCCGTGGGCGCGGCCAGGGGGCAGGCCGCGCCAGCTGTCCTCCTAGGCCACTGGCGGCCCCCCTAGTCAGCCCCAGGTGCCCCTGGGTCAGTTTTGACGTGGAAATTTTGATTTTTATTTTTCTGGATTTTTTCTGAAAATTTCACTGTTGGAAAATTTTCGAAGTTCAAAAAGCTGCGAAACTTTCTGAAAACTTGAAGCAGTGGTTAGAAATGTGAAGCTTCAAAAATGTAAAAACTTTGCACAACAGGGAAAAAAAGATAAAGCAAATAAAAACATAACAAGCTCCACTTTTTACCTATATAAAACATGCTAGCTAGCAAGGTTGATCAAGTCTTACCAACAAAACGGCTATATATAGAGTACAAAGTCTCACCTCTCATGAAGTGATCATTGCACCTTTACTTTAATGGACATTGTCCCCACCATAATGGTTTTGTATTTGTGGTGCACATGTAGAGGACAATCCCATTCTCCAATCTTCACAGACTCGATATTCTCTATAGAGTTAAGGCCATGCCTTTTGTCGATCTTCTTTGGAAAATACACCGTGTGCTCTTTATCATCAACGTTGAAGGTAACCTTTCCTTTATTGCAATCAATAATAGCACCTGCGGTGTTAAGAAAAGGTCTACCAAGAATAATGGACATGCTCCCTTCCTCGGGCATGTCAAGCACAACATAATCAGTATGGATTAAGAAATTAGCAACTTCAACAGGAACATCTATTGGAAATATGCCCTAGAGGCAATAATAAAATTGTTATTATCATATTTCTGTGTTTATGATATATGTTTATTTTCCATGCTATAATTGTATTAACCGGAAACATAATGCATGTGTGGTTGCATAAACAACACCGCGTCCCTAGTAAGCCTCTACTATACTAGCTCATTAATTAATGATGGTTATGGTTTCCTAACCATGAACATGAGTTTTTTATTAATTAATGGGATCATGTCATTAGAAGAATGACGTGATGGACAGACCCAACTAAGCATAACAATATTGATCGTTTCATTAAGGTTATATTGTCATGCCTTTTATTGTCAAGTATCATGTTTCTTAGACCATGAGATTATGTTATTCGCGGGTACCGAAAGAATACTTGGGGGACATCAACCATCACATCGTGACAAGGTGATCATAAAGATGTCTTACGGGTATCTGTGAAAGTACTTGTTGAATTACATGAATCAAGACTGGGATTTGCCCCTCCGTGTGACGGTGAGATATACTCTGGGCCCACCCGGTAATGCACAATCAGTAACGCTTGCAAGAACGTGACTAATGAGTTAGCCATAGAGAATGTTGTATTACAGAACGAGTAAAGAGTACTTACCGATAACGAGATTAAACTAGGCATAGAGATACCGACGATCGAATCTCGGGTAAGTAAAATATTGTGTGACAAAGGAAATTGTGTACGGATTATTGTAGTCTACGACATAGTGGTTCAATCGATAAAGATCATCGTTGAATGTGTGGGAGTCATCATGGATATCCTCGTCCCTCTAATGGTTATTGATCAGAGAGATGTCTCGATCATGTCTGCACATTCTCGAACCCGTAGGGTCACACACTTAACGTTCGGTAACACTAGAATATTTTAGGGATAATTTTATTAATGGTGTTTGAATATTGTTCGGACTCTCCGATGAGATCCTAGACATCACGAGAAGCTCTAGAAGAGTCCGGAGGTAAAGATTTATATAAGGCAAGTTGATTTCAGGGTTCCGGAAAAGTTCAGGATTTTTTCGGCAGTGTCGGAATGTTCTAGAAGTTTTCGGAAGGTCCCACTATGAGCCCCACCTGTTTTGAACGACCAAGGGTGGTCCACTAGTCCATGTGACCAGCCCTCCTTGGTTAATTATGCCAATAAATGGGAAGCCCTTCAATGGGAGGGTTACCACTCTTAAAAGAAAGGTGTTACCATCTTTTAAATGAGAGAGGGGTTTTCACTTGGGAATTGAAGTGGCTACAACCTCCTTGCCTATATAAGAGAGGGGAGAGGCTCACCAAGAATCCCCAAGTCCTTCCAAATCTCCTCCTCCCTCACGTGCATCGCTTGGCGAAGCCCTGCCCGTGGGAAACTCTTCACCATATCCACCACCACGCCTTTGTGCTGCTGGAATCGATCCCATCTAATTCTCCTTCTTGCTTGCTGGATCAAGAAGAAGGAGACGTCATCGAGTTTTACGTGTGCGAGCCTCCGGAGGTACTGCTCGTTTGCAGTGCTGATCGGATCCAACTTCACCAACAACTTCACAAAGCTGCGTTGAAATAAACGTTCAACGCGCGTGTTTTTCGAGGGTATGATGACCTACTCTCCCCGTTACATGAATCTTCTAGATTGGATCTTGGATGTTGCTTCCGCATGTGAGAGAATTTTTTTGTTTTCTATCGCGCAATCTCCTATAGTGGTATCAGAGCCAAGTTCTATGCGTAGATGCTTTGTACGGTTAGAACACAATGAGTTGTGGGCGTTGATCTTCTTGTTGCTACCCTTCCATGTGTATTTTGGTTTTTCGGTATGGTTTGATGGAGCGGCCCGGACCAACTTTACAATCTTTGGATTGAGACCGGTTCTGCACTTGATGTGCAACTTGTATTGCACATGCGGCCTGCGGGTGTCAGTCGCTCTTACCATAGTATTAACCACATTTACAAATGAAGGGTCCTATGAGATTAAGAAGCAATTTGTTATATCAACGTTGTGGTTTTTTTGTAGGTAATAACGGTTCTTACGCAAAACCCTAGAAGCCACGTAAAATTGAAAATAATAAGGGAGAGACGTCTAACTTGTTTTGCAGGGGTGCTTGTGATGTGGTATAGCCCAAACTGTTCATATGATATATTTGTGATGTATGAGATGATCATGTTTTGTAATGTTTCACGACTTGCATGTCGATGAGTACGGCAACTGGCAGGAGCCATATGGTTGTCTTAATTATTTATTGTATGGTCTGCGTGTCAACTTCAAACGCCATGTAATTGCATTACTTTATCGCTATGAGTTAGCAATAGTTGTAGATGCAACATGGTGTAGACAACCAAGATGCCATAAGGTGCAGACCAACATGGTGCCATAATGGAGATCTTGTCGGTGCGTTGAAGATGGAGATCAAGGCGCAATAAAAGGGCTATACCATGTCACATATTTTATGCATGTGATGTGTATCCTTTTATGCATCTTATTTTGCGTGTGTACAACGGTAGCATTATAAGATGATCCCTCACACTAAATATCAACATAAACGTGTTCTCCCTAAGTATGCACCGTCGCAAAAGTTCATCGTTTTGAAGCATCTCGTGATGATCGGATGTGGTAAACTCTACGTTCACATACGACGGGTGTAAGCCAGTTTTATGCATGCAAAAATACTTTGGTTAACTTGACGAGCCTAGCATGTATAGACATGGCCTCGGAACGCAACGAACCGAAAGGTTAAACACGAGTCTTATGAATGATATGATCAACATTTTGATGTTCACCATTGAAACTACATCTTCTCTCGTGAAGATCGGACTTTGTGTAGTGGATTTGGAACGTGTACCACTAGACAACTATGAGGGATGTTGATTTAAGTGGGAGTTCGTTAGTAATTTGATTAAACTGAACTCATTATCATGAACATAGTCTAAAATTTTATTTTTCTAAAATGTTGTAGATCATGGACCGCATAGCTTAGTTCAACTTCAGCGCATTCCTTGAGAAAGAAAAACTAAAATCATCTGGTTCAAACTTCACTGACTGGCACCGCACCCTGAGGATTATCCTCACTGGGTGTAAGAAGCAATATGTGCTCGATGCTGCGCTTGGTGACCCACCTTCAGACGATGCTCCGGAAGCAAAACAGAATGTCTTTGAGACACGCAAAGATGACCACATTATAGTTTCTTGTGCCATCCTTACATCTCTGGATACTAATCTCTAGAAACGTTTTGAACATCACATCGCCTTTGAGATGGTTGAAGAGCTAAAAACCATGTTTCATACTCAGACCCGCGCTGAGAGATATGAGATCTCTTATAAGTTCTATAAATGTAAGATGGAGGAGCACAGCTCAGTTAGTGAACATGTTGTAACAATGGGAGGCTATATCCAGCGCCTAATTCAGCTGGGATGTGTGATCCCAGATCAGTTAATCACTGACAGGGTGCTGCAGTCGCTCCCTCCAAGCGACAAAGGCTTTGTGCTGAACTATAACATGCAAGGCATGAATAAGACTCTCAATGAGCTTTTCGCGATGCTGAAATCTACGGAAGTGGACATCAAGAAAGAACATCAAGTGTTGATGATCAATAAGACCACAAGTTTTAAGAAGGCTAAAGCAAAAAAGGGACACTTCAAGAAGAATGGAAGTCAGATTTCGCTTGGGACGGCAAGCCTGTTGTCGCGCCTATGAAGCCCAAGGCTGGTACTAAGGCGGACACTGTGTGTTTCTACTGCAAGGGAGAAGGTCATTGGAAGCGCAACTGCCCCATGTACTTGGCGGATAGGAAGGCTGGCAATGTCAAAGGTATATTTGATATACATGTAATTGATGTGTACCTTACTAGTTCTCGTAGTAGTGCATGGGTATTTGATACTAGTTCAGTTGCTCATATTTGCAATTCGAAACAGGAGCTACAGAATAAACGGAGACTGGCGAGGGATGAGGTGACGATGCACGTCGGGAATGGATCGAAGGTCGATGTCATCGCCGTCAGGATGTTACCTCTTCATCTACCTTTGGGATTAGTTTTAAACCTTAATAATTGTTATTTGGTGCCTGCATTAAGCATGAACATTATATCTGGATCTTGTTTATTGTGAGACGGTTACACGTTTAAATCACAGAATAAATGTTTTTCTATTTTATGAGTAATATCTTTTATGGTCATGCACCCGACGTAAATGGTTTATTCTTGTTGGATCTCGATAGTAGTACTTCCCACATCCATAACATTGATGCTAAAAGATGCAAAATGAATAATGATAATTCCACATACTTGTGGCACTGCCTTTTAGGTCAGATTGGTGTAAAACGCATGAAGAAACTCCATTATGATGGACTTTTCCAGTCACTTGACTTTGAATCATTTGACACATGTAAACCATTGCTCATGGGTAAGATGACTAAGACCCCGTTTTCTGGTACGATGGAACGAGCGAGTGACTTGTTGGAAATCATACATACTGATGTGTGTGGACCAATGAGCATTTCGACACGTGGTGGATATCGTTACTTCCTAACTTTCACTGATGATTTAAGTAGATATGGGTATATTTACTTAATGAAACACAAGTCTGAAACATTTGAAAAGTTCAAAGAATTTAAGAGTGAAGTAGAAAATCATCGTAACAAGAAGATCAAATTTCTACGATCTGATTGCGGAGGGGAATATCTGAGTTACGATTTTTGCATTCACTTGAAAAACTTTGGAATTGTTTCTCAACTACGGCACCTGGAACACCACAATGTAATGGTGTGTCTGAGTGTCGTAATCGTACTTTATTAGATATGGTGCGCTCTATGATGTCTCTACCCGATCTACCAATGTCATTTTGGGGCTATGCATTAGAGACAGCTGCATTCACTTTAAATAAGGCACCATCTAAATCCGTCGAGACGACACCATATGAGTTGTGGTTTGGCAAGAAGCCTAAATTATTGTTTCTTAAAATTTGGGGGTGCGAGGCTTATGTCAAACGGTTACAACCTGATAAGCTCGAACCCAAAGCGGAAAAATGCGTCTTCATAGGATACCCTAAGGAAACTATTGGGTATACCTTCTATCACAGATCCGAAGGCAAAGTCTTTGTTACTAAGAAGGGATCCTTTCTTCAGAAGGAGTTTATTTCTAAAGGAGTGAGTGGGAGGAAAATAGAACTAGACGAGGTTATTGAACCTTCTTCCGAATTGGAGAGTAGTGCAGCACAAGAAGATTTGGATCTTTTG
Organism: Bromus sterilis; assembly: GCA_950022295.1. Lineage (NCBI taxonomy): Eukaryota > Viridiplantae > Streptophyta > Magnoliopsida > Poales > Poaceae > Bromus > Bromus sterilis. Next base: position 295,450,797 of record OX465595.1, read on the forward strand.
GTGCTGCCTTCACCAGCTAGAGAGGAAGAAGCTGATGATAATGATCATGAAGCTTCGGTCGAAGTTCCCATTCGTAGGTCGACTAGGTTACGTACTACTCCTGAGTGGTACAATAATCCTGTCATGAATGTTTTATTTTTAGACAATTTCGAACCTACGAACTATGAGGAAGCGATGATGAACCTAGACTCTGGAAAATGGCAAGATGCCATGAACTCTGAAATGGAATCCATGAAATAAAACCAAGTGTGTACTTTGGTTGACCTTCTTGATAGCCGCAAGGCTGTTGAATGTAAATGGATTTTCAAGAAGAAAACAGATGCTGACGGTAATGTTACTGCACATAAAGCTCGACTTGTCGCAAAAGGTTTTCGACAAATTCAAGGAGTTGAGTACGATGAGACCTTCTCACCCGTAGCGATACTTAAGTCTGTTAGGGTTCTACTAGCAATTGCTGCTTATTTCGATTATGAAATTTGGAAGATGGATGTCAAAACTGCATTCCTCAATGGAAATATTGAAGAAGAGTTGTACATGGTACAACCCCAAGCTTTTGTCAATCCTAAGGATGCTGGTAAAGTGTGCAAGCTTCAGCGTTCCATCTATGGACTAAAGCAAGCATCCCGGAGTTGGAATCTTCAATTTGATGAGGTTATCAAAGGTTTTGGATTTGTCCAAAATTATAAAGAAGCTTGTGTTTATAAGAAAGTGAGTGGGAGCTCGGTTGCATTTCTGATTTTATATGTAGATGACATATTACTAATTGGGAATGACGTGACGCTGCTTAACATTGTGAAAGATTATTTGAATAATAGTTTTTCAATGAAAGATCTTGGTTAAGTTGCATACATATTAGGCATTAAGATCTATAGAGATAGATCGAGACGCTTAATTGCACTTAGTCAAAGTACATACCTTGAGAAGATAGTGAAGAAATTCAATATGCAGGATGCAAAGAAAGGTTCTTTGACCATGTTACAAGGTAAGCCATTGAGTAAGACTCAGTGTCCAACTATGGCAACAGAAAGGGAAAGGATGACTAAAATTCCCTATGCCTCGGCCATAGGTTCTGTTAAAAATATCCTTAAGTACCTAAAGAGGACTAAGGACATGTTTCTTGTCTATGGTGGTGACGAAGAGATCTTCGTAAAAGGTTACGTCGATGCTAGCTTCAATATTGATCCAGATGACTCAAAATCTCAAAAATGGTATGTCTTTATTTTGAACGGAGCTGCGGTTAGCTGGAAGAGTTGCAAGCAGAGCGTCATTGCAAGATCTACATTAGAAGCGGAGTATATGGCCGCTTCTGAAGCAGCGACATAAGGGATATGGCTGAAGGAATTTGTCATTGAACTCAGCGTTGTTCCGAGTGCACTGGATCCCATGGAGATCTTTTGTGACAACACTGGTGCCATTGCTCTAGCCAAGGAACCAAGATGTCACAAGAGCTCCAAGCATATCAAACGCCGGTTTCATCAAATTCGTGAGCATGTCATTGAAGGAGATATTACCATTAGCAAAGTACATACGGATCCGAATATCGCGGATCCATTGACTAAAGTTCTTCCACAAACAAAACATGATCAACACCAGAATGCCATGGGTGTTAGATTTCTGCCAATGTAAACTAGATTATTGACTCTAGTGCAAGTGGGAGACTGTTGGAAATATTCCCTAGAGGCAATAATAAAATTGTTATTATCATATTTCTGTGTTCATGATATATGTTTATTTTCAATGCTATAATTATATTAACCGGAAACATAATGCATGTGTGGTTGCATAAACAACACTGCGTCCCTAGTAAGCCTCTACTATACTAGCTCATTAATTAATGATGGTTATGGTTTCCTAACCTTGAACATGAGTTGTTTATTAATTAATGGGATCATGTCATTAGAAGAATGACGTGATGGACAGACCCAACTAAGCATAACAATATTGATCGTTTCATTAAGTTTATACGTTCATGCCTTTTATTGTCAAGTATCATGTTTCTTAGACCATGAGATTATGTTATACCCGGGTACCGAAAGAATACTTTGGGGACATCAACCATCACACCGTGATAGGGTGATCATAAAGGTGTCTTACGGGTATCTCTGAAAGTACTTGTTGAATTACATGAATCAAGACTGGGATTTGTCCCTCCGTGTGACGGTGAGATATACTCTGGGCCCACTCGGTAATGCACATTCGGTAACGCTTGCAAGCACGTGACTAATGAGTTAGTCACAGATAATGTTGTATTACAGAACGAGTAAAGAGTACTTACCGATAACGCGATTAAACTAGGCACAGCGATACCGACGATCGAATCTCGGGTAAGTAAAATACCGTGTGACAAAAAAAATTGTGTACGTATTATTGTAGTCCACGACATAGTGCTTCAATCGATAAGGATCTTCGTTGAATGTGTGGGAGTCATCATGGATATCCTGGTCCCTCTAATGGTTATTGATCAGACAGATGCCTCGATCATGTCTGCACATTATCGAACCCGTATGGTCACACACTTAACGTTAGGTAACGCTAGAATAGCTCTGGGATAATTTTATTAATGGTGTTTGAATATTTTTCGGAGTCTCGGATGAGACCCTAGACATCACGAGGAGCTCCGGAAGAGTCCGGAGGTAAAGATTTATATAAGGCAAGTTGATTTCTGGATTCTGGAAAAGTTCAGGATTTTTTCTGTAGTGTCGGAATGTTCTAGAAGGTTCCGGAGGGTCCCACTATGGTCCCCACCTGTTTTGAACGACCAAGGGTGGTCCACTAATCCATGTGACCAGCCCTCCCTGGTTAATTATGCCAATAAATGGGAAGCCCTTCAATGGGAGGGTTACCACTCTTAAAAGAAAGGTGTTACCCTCTATTAAAGGAGAGAGGGGTTTTCACTTGGGAATTGAAGTGGCTACAACATCCTTGCCTATATAAGAGAGGGGAGAGGGTCACCAAGAATCCCCAAGTCCTTCCACACCTCCTCCTCCTTTACCTGCATCGCTTGGTGAAGCCCTGCCTGCGGGAAACTCTTCACCATATCCCATCTATTTCTCCCTCTTGCTTGCTGGATCAAGAAGAAGGAGACGTCATCGAGCTGTACGTGTGCAAGCCTCCGGAGGTACTACTCGTTTGCAGTGCTGATCAGATCGAACTTCACCAACAACTTCACAAAGTTGCGTTGAAATAAACGTTCAACGCGCGTGTTCTTCGAGGGTATGATGACCTACTCTCCCCGTTACTAGCATCTTCTAGATTGGATCTTGGATGTTTCTTCCGCATGTGAGAGAAATTTTTTGTTTTCTATCGCACAATCTCCTACAACATCCTCACAAATACCAATCAGGAAGGATGTTGACTTTTCAGCCATCTGAAGAGAGATATCTGTAGGGATTAGCTTTTCTGAACATAGCCTCTTATAAAGATAAAAAGGCATGACACTCACTCCTGCTCCGAGATCACATAAAGTGGTTTTGACATAATTACTCTTTATGGAGCAAGGAATGGTGGGTATACCTGGATAACCAAGCTTCTCTGGAATGTTGCCACTGAAAGAGTACTTAGCAAGAATAGTAGATATTGCCTCATTAGGGAATTTTCTTTTATTAGAAACAATATCTTTCATATATTTTAAATAAGGAGGTAACTTAATAGCATCGGTCAAAGGAATTTGAAGAAAAAGATGTTTCATCCATTCACAAAATTTATTATAATGCTCTTGTTCTTTGGTTTTGAGAGACTTCCCTCGAAAGGGCATGGGTGTTTGTACCCATGGTTCTTTTTCCTTCCCATGTCTTTTTGCGATGAAGTCTTCTCTAGTGTACTTCTTGGGTTTATTGGGTGCTTCTTCTTCGCGCACCTTGGGAGGATCATTATTCTCCTTATCTTCCTTGGCTCAGCACTGTCTTCAGTTTCAGCATCAGAGGTAGATATGCTGTTGGGGTCAACAGTGGGTTCTTCACTTGTAATAGGATCATTGGATTTGTCAGCTTGCTTGTGTTTCTTCTTCTTCTTTTTGTTCTTTGGAGAGCTAACAGTCTCGTCTTCTACCTGCACTTGAGAACCTTGCTCGATCCTCTTTGGATGCCCCTAAGGATAGAGGGGGTCCTGGATGTGTGTACCGCCCCTGGTCTTTATACCATAAGCCTGTATATCCTGTTTGGCATTACTAGCAAGAAAATATTTTTGCACATTAGAAATTTGTTCAAGCTGAGTTTGAACCATATGAAAATGCTTAACAAGACATTTAACATCATTAACTTTTCTACCAAGAACATCAAGTAAACTTTTGATAGCAAGGGAATTATCATGCTTGTATCCTCTGATTAAAGTGGTCTTGTTTAATTATAAAATTATCAAGCTCATCTAAACATTGGTCAGGAGGCTTACCTTTAGGGATGTCACTTTCATTGAAATCTAAAAGAGAGTGTACCTCTACCAAGGGAGGGTGAGTATTAGGCTCACACAACTTGTCAATAGGAGGTAGATTTTTCAAGTTTTCGGCTTTAATGCCTTTCTCCTTTATAGACTTCTTTGCTTCTTGCATATCTTCGGGGCTTAGGACAAGCATGCCCCTCTTCTTTGGTGGTGGAAGTAGTTCAGGAACGGACCAATCTTCGTGGTTCTTGGCAATCTTGCCCATTAATTCTTCAGCATCGTCCGGTGTTCTCTGCGTGAAAATACAACTAGAACCACTATCCAAATAGGATCTAGGTTCATCGGTTACACCAGCATAAAATATATCAATTAATTCATTCTTTGGGACTTCATGCCCCGGTCTAGCCTTAATTAAACCGAAATACCTCCCCCAAGCTTTAGGGAGGTGCTCATCCTGCAACTGTTTAAAGTTGTAAATTCTTTGTAAAGCAGCATGTTTCAGATGAGCAGGAAAATATTTATCAACAAAATATTGATCTAAGTCCTAGGTACTCTTAATAGAACCATACGGTAGTGCATCATACCATGCTTTAGCGTATTCCGTCAAAGAGAAAGGAAACAAGCTTAGCCACATAAAGGTTTCGTATTCTCTCATCACTAGTAAATAAGCCACCCAACTCAATGAGTTTGGTCAGGTGTGCTATAACATCATCATTTTCTCTGCCATAAAAGGGGCCAGCTTCAACTGTAGATATAAGTGAAAGATCAGCAGAGAAATAATAATCAGGATCAGTGATGCATATAGGAGATGTAGCAAATTCAGGATCATGAGTGATCTTGTTCTTCATGGAGTGTTTTTCAAGCAGCTTCTTAACAGCACTAGGGTCAGAGTTAGCACAATCTGTAAGTTCCCTGCAAAAATCATCATCAAGGATAATATAATCATCCTCAATGATTCTCTCCTTGATTTTATCTAAGTCTGGGTAACCAAACTCTTTGCAAGTAAGAAAATAGGTAGCAGGAGTTTCAGTCTTGGACTGAGCTGCAACCTTAGCAATTTGAGTCTGAAGATAGTGGCCAAGAAAACTAGTTTCATCATGAGTAGTGGAAGCATCATCAAAAGTATCGGACATAGTAATAGACTCAGTGGAAGTAGCATGTGGTGGTGGTGGTGAAGCGAACTTACTTATAACGGAAGGTGAATCAAGCGTAGCATTAGTGCTCATAACAATACCTTTTCTTGTGGTGGATGGTAATAGAAGAACCTTGGGGTCTCCTTTCTTACCCATAGCAGATAAAGTGCAGCAGGCAAAATACATCAAGTAGACTTGTAAATAAATCTATGCTCCCCGGCAACGGCGCCAGAAAACATTACTGGATGACCCTCAACTGTAGGGAATCTAGATAGTCTTCGCGGGCAAGATAACCCAATTTATTGATTCCACACAAGGCGAGCCAAAGAATATTTATAAGCTTTGACGGTTGAGTTGTCAATTCAACCGCACCTGAAAATACTTGCTTGCAACAAAATATTAATAGAATGCTGATATGATAGTGGTATTGGTGACAGCGAAAGTAAAACAGCAAAACCAAACTACTAGTAACCAGAAGGATTAAAACATTGTAGTCTAGGAAGATGGATGGATGGGCGTTGCTTGGATGAGAGTGAACATTTAATATATTTTAACACGGGGCAAGGCACACAAAAAAGAAAGGATCATCTAGGCAAATATCAAACATTAGGCATGTATCCCATAGGTAGTTGTGTGTGCTTGAAATAAGAACTTGCACAACAACCTTTGTCCTACCATCCCTCTACGAATAGGGCCAAAAGAAACTTATGGAGATTAAGGTGCTCCCGTCAAAGAGCACCGGAACAAAGCATTAAACTCAATGGATACATGAAATCCTCAAATTATAGTCCATCCCCTTTGGTGTCCCAAGCTGACACCTTTGGGATCGCCGATTTCGGACCATAATAGGTGCACACAACTCATAGATAGGATCAAGAACATAAATATACTCATGAAAACACAAGTGGTTCAGATCTGAAAACATGGCACTCGGGCCCAAAGTGACAAGCATTAAGAGCAAAAAGTTGTAGCAAAGATGATAAACAACAAAGTAGATGATAGGCAACATGCCCCCAACAATCTGACGGACTATTACATGATCTAACTCATCCAATCCCTACAATCCCCTTTGCCTACAGCAGGGAATTACTCACACATGACAAGAGAAGTCATGGAGGGAGGATGGAGTGGTGATGATGATGACGATGGCGATGATCTCCCCACACCGGAGGCCAAAAAATCCTCCAGATTAATCCTCCTGAAGAAGAACAGAGGGTGCCTCCAGATTAATCCTCCCGAAGAAGAACAGAGGGTGGCGGCGGCTCCGTGAAGGAAACTGGGAAAACAACTTCTATTCTGGGGGGTTTGTGTCACGTGAATAAATAGGGGTCCTATTAGGTCACCAGAGGAGGGAGGAGTCCCCCAGGCGCGTCCAGGGGTGGGGCCGCGCCAGCAGGGCGCCTGGGGCCCCTCTGGCTCCCCTATGGCACCACCTCTGGATCGTGGAAGCTTCGGGTGCGTGGATTTTTCATGAATTTTCCTGGAATTTTCCGAGGTATCTAAAAATCCATTTTCCTGCACACAATAAAACCATATAGGCAGCTCTGCTGAAAACAGCGTCAGTACAGGTTAGTTTCGTTCAAATCATGCAAGGATGAGGGAAAAACAATAGAAAAAGTGTTTGCAAAAGTACATACGTTTGAGACGTATCAGTCATTCCTTTGTGATCAAGAGAGAGGACGAGAATTATGTAGTGCTACAAAAGCACACATCAGAGTTTGTGGTTCTCATCTATTGATTTTTCCAATGTCACCGCAGCCATTCTAAGAGAGTATGTAACGACCCAATTCACATAGAATTGAAGTCTCTGTGATCAAGTTCCAGTCCCTGGATCAAACTCGCTGGCACACACACTATCATAGATGTATATCAAAGTACAAGTGCATCATTATTACAACGTATGATCTAGAATAAAACAAATAACAAGTTGCATAGCTCAAGGCTAGCTTATTCAACATAAATATAGCGGAAGCAAAATCAAGTAACGTGGAGTCCCATCAACAGCCACATGCGAACATGCTGAGTGTAGACCCGCAACCCTAAACGCACCTTACTGGTCGTCTGAAAAACCTGCAACACCGAAGGTTACAGCCCGACAACGGGTCAGTACATCTGATTTGTATGGCAAGTGACACGGAAAGGTATATATAAAAGACCTACAACTACATGCAAGGTGAGTCAAAGGAAAGGCTTATGGTTTTGTTTTGCAGAAAGCCCATTTTCTCCTGAACTAAACTAGTCAAAATTTTAAGTTGAATTCTACCTGAGTCACATAGCAACCCAATGCTAATCTTTCCCACCAAATTATTATTAAGTTTCATCTATCAAGATCATTCATCAACAGTACTGAATAGTTGCTCAAAGTTCGTCCATAACCGTGGACATGGCTAATCATGATCAGTTAATACGCTCTATAGAGGTTGTACACGTTCCCCACTCGACTCAACCCGAAGATTGGGACGAAGACTTTCCGAAGAGGTTGCCTCCACCCTTTGGTAGCCGGTACACCTAACACACATCTACATCAGCTAGCTACCAGGGCCAGGTTCCCCACAACGTACTCATGCTAAGCCAGAGCCCATATAGCCAGTGGTTGTACACGGAAGCTACTAGTAATATTGCATGTCTGATCTTTTTGAGCCTGGACAGCGCCCACTACGTTCAGAGGGTACACACCATGTCGCACCCGGTTCACCACCAAATCAACTATTGGGTGCATTTAACCCCGGCACTGTCCTTAGACAAGGCACAGCCACCGGGATGCAACACGCCCGTCCAGAAGTGATTTCTATTTATTATAAAGTTGCTACACAAATTATTAATAGCTGACATGCACTCCATGAATTCTCACAACCCAATCCACGTCTATAGTATAGCAATAAAGTAACAACACGTGCTAGGTTGATCTACAAATACAAGTCAAGACATGTGGCTATCCTAACTAGTTTTGCAGCAATAGTAAAGTAAACTACCTATCAAGCAATAGGGTGATATTCTTAACATAATGCATATAAAAAATATATAGGTCTGAGTATGGTCAAAGCATCACTTGCCTTCTTCCTTTCCCTGACGATCACAGTCCTCACAAGACGAGGCGGCGCACTCCGGACAATCGATACGAGCAAACATAGCACCAATCAACATATATTCAACACAAATATGCACAAACAGTAATAAACATACAAAGAACAGTATCAAAACTTGGGTAACAGAAACTAAACTCAAAGTACTCGACAAAATAAAACTAACGCAAAAAGAAACGGTGCAAACGAGCGCACCGTTAAAAAGATACGGCCACCGGAAGTTCAAATTTGATTCAGCTTGGGATTCAAATTTTAAAACATCAAACTTCTGTAAAACTTAGTCTACTGGCTAGAACTTTTCGACACGGTCACAACACAACTGGAATCAATCAATTCCGAGCTACGGTTAAAAAGTACTCGCAAAAACGGTACCGGATGAAATCGGGGTCCAATCTGCAAAATGGACCTATCTGTAAATAAAATAACGCGAAAAAACGCGATCGGTCCCTGCGCCGGATTTGACCGGTTCTGGCCGGCCGGCGGCGCGGGGTGGCCGGCGGAACGGCGCGGTGGGGCGGCGTGGAACGGCGACGACGCTCACCTTGGGCGGCGACGAAGGCGGTCGGCGGCGGATGGCGCGGCGACGGCGCGGGTTCCGGGCGGCGGCGCTTCGCGGGTCGGGCGAAACCCTAAACGCCCACCGGTCCGCGTGTTTTTATAACCCGATCCGCGAATTTTTTTTAATCCGAAATAAAAACGAATTCGGCCAGGCGGAAAAAAACAGAATAGGCCCATTAGGCCCAAAACAGTTTTAGAAAAATAACTGATAAATATTTTTAATTTTCGTTTTCATCGAAATTTTGAAATAATAAAATTGAATTTTGGCATTACCAAAATAGTAAATAAAAATAAAAACTTTGCAGAAAATTTAAATATTTTTATATACTTTTCTGGCAATATAAAAATACTGAAACACTCCGAAAATGATTTTAAAACTTTTCCGGAGCATAAATAAATTCCCAAAATATTTTTTTAGAAATTATTTATAACCCAAAGTAAATTTAAAAAGTCTCCCGAAAATATTTCAAACTATTTTCCAACAATTTAAAAATGGGGATAAGTCCTTATATATCTTCTCCACCGAACTGCCATGTGTTGAAAAATGTTAAAAATATTTTCAAACTCCAGAAAAATGCGGAAACAGCATGAGATGCATATGATGATCTATTAACATCCAAATTTAGAAAATTGGGATGTTACAAACCTACCGCCCTTAAGTTGAATCTCGTCCTCGAGATTCGGGCTGGCTAGCAAAGAGGTGTGGATGATCTTGCTTCAAATCTTCTTCTCGCTCCCAAGTGGCTTCTTCCTTGGTATGATGATCCTACTGAACTTTGCATAGCTTGATTGTCTTTGTGCGGGTAACTCTTTCTGCAGTCTCCAGAATATTCACATGTTTCTCCTCATAAGTCAAGTCACTCTCCAACTGAATTGCCTCAAGTGGCACTGTATCTCTCAAAGGAATATCTGTCATCTCTGCATGACACTTCATCAGCTGGGATACGTGAAACACATCATGAACTCCTGACAAAGCTTCTGGCAAATCCAACTGATAAGCTACCTCTCCTCTATGCTCCAAGATCTTGTAAGGCCCCACAAAACGTGGTGCTAACTTGCCCTTGATTCCAAACCTCTTGATTCCACGAATTGGTGAAACTCTGAGATACGCACGGTCTCCAACCTCATAGGTTACATCCTTGCGCTTCGCATCCGCATAATTCTTTTGCCTGGACTTTTCTATCTTCAGTCTATCACGGATCAACTTGACTTTCTCTTCAGCATCTCTGATTAGGTTAGGTCCGAAAAACTGACGCTCTCCTACCTCATCCCACATCAACGGAGTCCTGCACTTCCTGCCATAAAGTAACTCAAATGGTGCCATCTGACGACTAGCCTGGTAACTTTTGTGGTACGAGAACTCAGCATACGGTAAGTTGTCATCCCAACTCGAACCATAATCCAATGCACAAGCTCTCAACATATCCTCCAAAATCTGATTGACTCTCTCGGTCTGCCCAACTGTCTGAGGATGGAACGTTGTACTGAAATCCAGCCTACTTCCCAAGGTCTCATGCAACTGACGACAAAACTTCAAAGTAAACTGAGTACCTCTATCAGACACCACCTTGCTTGGAACTCCATGCAGACAAACGATCCTGGTCATACAAATCTTGGCTAGCCTAGCACTTGTATAAGTTGTCTTTGCTGGAATGAAGTGAGAAACCTTGGTCAAACGATCAACAATCACCCAAATAGAATCATATTCTGACCGAGTCTTGGGTAAACCAGTAATAAAGTCCATACCTATCTGATCCCACTTCCAATCTGGTATAGGCAAAGGCTGCAACAATCCTGCTGGCTTCTGATGCTCAGCCTTAACTCTCTAGCAAACATCACACAACGCAATATACTGGGCTATCTCTCGCTTCAGGCTAGGCCACCAAAATCTCTCCCTCAAGTCCAAATACATCTTGGTATTCCCGGGATGAATAGAATAAGGTGAATCATGTGCCTCCTGATGAATCAACTTCCTGATCTCTGCATCTTGCGGTACACAAATGCGCTTCTCAAACAAAATGGCTCCATGCTCATCCTCACGGAAACCCTCTGCTTTACCTTTGGTCATATTCTCCTTTATCTCCTTAATTTCTACATCACCCTTCTGAGCTTCTCTGATTCTTTACAACAGATTTGGCTTCACTTCCAATGTCGCCACATATCCCTTAGGAACTATCTCCAACCTGAGTTTCTTGAACTGCTCACATAACTCAAGTGGCATATCCTCAACATTAGCAACATTGACATGACTCTTACGGCTCAATGCATCAGCAACCACATTTTCTTTACCAGGATGATACTGCACATTCAAATCATAATCCTTAATAAGCTCCAGCCATCTGCTCTGCCTGAGATTCAACTCCTTCTGAGTAAAGATATACTTCAAACTCTTATGATCAGTAAAAACATCACAATGATTACCAACAAGATATTGCCTCCATGTTTTCAATGCATGAACAACTGCAACTAACTCCAAATGATGTGTAGGATAGTTTTGCTCATGGTTCTTAAGCTGACGTGAAGCATAAGCAACAACTCTACCCCCTTGCATCAAAACACAACCATGTCCTCGATGAGATGCATCACAATACACTTGGAAATCCTTATGTATATCAGGCAAACATAAAACAGGTGTAGTTACTAACCGTTTCTTCAACTCCTGAAAGCCGGTTTCGCATGCTTCGCTCCAAACAAACTTATTCTCTTTCGTCAACAGCTCTGTCATTGGTTTTGCAAGCTTGCAGAAATTGTCAATGAACCTCCTATAATATCCTGCAAGACCCAAGAAACTGCGAATGTCTCCAACTTTCATGGGTGTCTCCCATTCCGTAACTGTTGAAACCTTGGATGGGTCCACAGCTACTCCTTCTCCTGACACAACATGTCCAAGGAATCCTACCTCCTTCAACCAAAACTCACACTTGCTGAACTTGGCATACAACTTGTGCTCCCTGAGCTTCTCCAATACCAAACGCAGATGTACCTCATGCTCTTGCTCATTCTTGGAATACACCAATATGTCATCAATGAACACCACAACGAATTTATCCAAGAACTCCATAAACACCTTGTTCATCATATTCATGAAGTATGCAGGAGCATTAGTCAATCCAAATGACATAACGGTATACTCATACAACCCATACCTTGTAGTAAAAGCAGTCTTCGGAATATCCTTCTCCCGAATCTTCACTTGATGATAACCAGAACGAAGATCAATCTTAGAGAATACACATGCTCCCTCCAACTGGTCAAATAGATCATTAATCACAGGTAAAGGATACTTGTTCTTGATAGTAACATCATTCAGAGAACGGTAATCCACACACATCCTCTGGGTTCCATCCTTCTTCTCAACAAACAACACTGGAGATCCCCAAGGTGACGAGCTTGGGCGAATGAAGCCCTTTGCCTGCAACTCTCTAATCTGTTCCTTCAACTCTGCAAGTTCCTTAGCGGGCATCCTATACAGTCTCTTAGCAATAGGCCCGGTGCCTGGTATTAAATCAATAAGGAACTCAATCTCCCTATCCGGTGGCATACCTGGCAACTCATCCGGAAACACATCCGGATAATCCGTCACAACACGCACACAATCCAGGCTACCCTCTTTAAGAGAATTCACCTGAGCGTGCTGATGCTTATACATGGACACATATCTGATCTTCTGCCCATTCGGTGTACGGAGAGTGATAGACCGACTGGCACAATCAGTAACATCTTGGTACTTAGCTAGCCAATCCATGCCCAATATAACATCCAAACCTTGTGACTTCAATACAATCAAATCGGTAGGAGAAACATGCTTCCCTATGGCTAGGCTCAACTGATAGCATCCCAAACTAGCTGACATCTCCGCTCCCGGTGAACTTATGAGCATAGAAGACTTAAGAACTACGGTAGGCAACTCATGCTTATCCACAAATACGCTCGATATGAAAGAATGCGATGCACCAGAATAAAAAAGAACAAGTGCGGGTATTGAATTGATAAAGAACTTACCAATCACAGCATCAGGCTCATCATAGATCTCCTCCACGTTGAAATGGTTCACATGCCCCTTGTTGAAAGGATTGGGCTTGACGACTCCATTCCCATTGGACTCTGGGCAGTCTGTGGCATAGTGTCCCATGTTCTTGCACTTGAAACACTGGATGTGACTCAAGTCCTTTGGTGCCTGGCCATTCTGACGGTTGCTTCCATTTCCTCCATTGGCTCCATTGCTTCTCCCATTACCATTGTTCCTTCCATTGCCATTGCCATTGCCATTTCCATTCCTGTTACCATTGTGGTGGTTGTGGCCATTATGGTTGTGACCATTTCCACCATGATGGTTATGTCCTCCACTGTTAACATGGCCATTCCCACCATTGTGGTTATGTCCATGGTTATGTCCTCCATTTCCACCATAAGAAGTACGTGGCTTCTGATGCGGTCCAGAGTTATACTTGCCACCATTGTTGTTGTTGTACTTCCTCTTGCGGTTCTCAATGTCCTACTTCTTTCCTTCCAACACAATAGCTTTGTCTATGAGCCCCTGACAGTTAGGAAATGTAGCCACTATAAACTGGACTCCCAACTCATCATTCAGTCCCTCCATGAACTTCTCCTGCCTTGATGCATCATTTCTGACATCATCTGGAGCATATCTTGCAAGCTTGTTGAACACCTCAACATACTCGGCCACTGAACGGCCTCCCTGACGCAAACTGCGGAACTCCTTCTTCTTCAAGCTCATGGCGCCACTGAAACATGTGCGGCGCGAAAGGCAGACTGGAACTGCGCCCAAGTGATGGTGTCGATGGGATAAGTCACCAAGTAGTTGTCCCACCATGCTACTGCTGGACCCTCCAGCAAATGTGAGGCAAACCTCACCCTCTCTGCCTCAGTACAGCCGGCTGTCTCCATGTTCCGGCCCACTGAACGAAGCCAGCCATCCGCTACTATGGGCTTAGGAGTGCTAGATAACCTCTGAGAATTCAACCTCAGGAACCTCGCAAGTGTGTCCACAGGTGGTGGTGGTGGCGCATTGTTGTTGTTGCCCATGTTCTGAGTGAGCAACTGGATAAACTGAGCTTTTCCTTGAAGTAGCTGTTGCATGTAAGCTGGCACTTCATTGTTGTTGTTCCCATTCCCCGTGGGATCACGTCTCGGCGGCATCTGTTGGGCAAGAATAGGTAAGTTGTAGAAAAAAAGTAGCTAGGGAAATATATCCTACCCCATATTCTTATGATGATCATGGCAAGCATTATATATACAATACATATATCACCGATCAACTTCACCAAAAAGCATCAAACATATAACAATCATCATCCAATGCACTCATACGAAAAACCATCACATATCACACCATATAGTTTAAAATATATTGTATAACTGATATAAGACCCTCAACACAAACACGAATAATATAATAGTATATCAAGCAACATAGTATTGCCATACTGAAAGTCGACATGGTCAAATACGCTAACACGATAACAGTAGTAGACTAATTGTCGGTGAAGTAATTCCGAATGCTGTCTTTGCTAAACAACATGCGGTATCTGTGCCCGCTAATGCGGTTGCGCCTTTTGGGACTCGGCTCATCTTCTTCTGCCGAGGTCTCTACTTCTGGCTCCTCTTCTGGTTCTTCAATCCCATTGGCCTGCATCTTCTCCTTCAGCCTCTTTATCTATGCTTGCATCTCCAACCTCTCCTTCTTCAGCTTGTTGGCGTCCCTCTTGAGCTTGGTGTTCTTCTGCTGCAACTCAGTGATGGTGTATAGGTCTGACTGAGTGTCCTTCTTCAGGAAGTGGATGTGCTTCTCCAGGCTCTGGATGATGTAGCTAGTTGTACCTGGCCAAATGGCCCCAGGCACATACTTGAACTTCTTTGGCCATATGTTCCCCGAGGGAAGGATCTTGATCATCTCCGCGTACACCGTACCCTTTAGCTGGGCGGAATACGTCTCAACGATGCGTCCAAGAGCTATGTGAGCGGCTATGCGCACACACTGCTCCTTCTCCTGGGCATGCACCTCGAATGACTCCGTGATCACCCTTTCCTCCTCCGTCATGCTTCCTAGCATAAAAGTCTCCACTTGCCAGTAGTCATCAGCTCCCCTTGTCTCCACTATGTCCGGCTGAAAGACTGGCGCGTAGATGTTCAGGTAGTGGCAAATCCCCCTAAGCTCAGGTCCAAACGCCATAGAGCGGTATGACAAAGTGGTCATCTATAATCAAAGAGAGGAAAGGAAAGATTATAACAGGTATGAATACGAGATAGAGAAGGTAAGTAAGTACAAGACAGAGTGATGTAAAGTAATATTTTCATTCCTATGGCTTTTCTAATCCATTTTCTAGGGTCACGTCCTACAGTCAACACACTTCTCTGATACCATATGTAACGACCCAATTCACATAGAATTGAAGTCTCTGTGATCAAGTGCCAGTCCCTGGATCAAACTCGCTGGCACACACAGTATCATAGATGTATATCAAAGTACAAGTTCATCATTATTACAACGTATGATCCAGAATAAAACAAATAACAAGTTGCATAGCTCAAGGCTAGCTTATTCAACATAAATATAGCGGAAGAAAAAGCAAGTAACGTGGAGTTCCATCAACATCCACATGTGAACATGCTGAGTGTAGACCCGCAACCGTAAACGCACCTTACTGGTCGTCTGAAAAACCTGCAAGACCGAAGGTTACAGCCCGACAACGGGTCAGTACATCTGATTTGTAAGGCAAGTCACACGGAAAAGGTATATATAAAGGACATACAACTACATGCAAGGTGAGTCAAAGGAAAGGCTTATGGTTTTGTTTTGCAGAAAGCCAATTTTCTCCTGAACTAAACTAGTCAAAAATTTAAGTTGAATTCTACCTGAGTCACACAGCAACCCAATGCTAATCTTTCCCACCAATTTATTATTAAGTGTTCATCTGTCAAGATCCTTCATCAACAGTACTGACTAGTTGCTCAAAGTTCGTCCGTAACCTTGGACACGGCTAATCATTATCAGTTAATACTCTCTGCAGAGGTTGTACACGTTCCCCACTAGACTCAACCCGAAGATTGAGACGAAGACTTTCCAAAGAGGTTGCCTCCACCCTTTGGTAGCCGGTACACCTAACACACATCTACATCAGCTAGCTACCAGGGCCAGGTTCCCCACAACGTACTCATGCTAAGCCAGAGCCCATATAGCCAGTGGCTGTACACGGAAGCTACTAGTAATATTGCTTGTCTGATCTTTTTGAGCCTGTACGGCGCCCACTGCGTTCAGAGGGTAGACACCATGTCGCACCCGGTTCACAACCAAAACAACCATTGGGTGCATTTAACCCCGGCACTGTCCTTAGACAAGGCACAGCCACCGGGATGCAACCCGCCCGTCGAGAAGTGATTTCTATTTATTATAAAGTTGCTACACAAATTATTAATAGCTCACATGCACTCCATGAATTCTCACAACCCAATCCACGTCTATAAAGCATAGCAATAAAGTAACAACACGTGCTAGGTTGATATACAAATACAAGTCAGGACATGTGGCTATCCTAACTGGTTTTGCAGCAACAGTAAATAAACTACCTATCATGCAATAGGGTGATATTCTTAACATAATGCATATAGAAAATATATAGTTATGAGTATAGTCAAATCATCACTTGCCTTCTTCCTGTCCCTGATGATCACAATCCTCACAAAACGAGGCGGCGCACTCCGGACAATCTATACGAGCAAACGTAGCACCAATCAACATATATTCAACACAAATATGCACAAACAATAATAAACATACAAAGAACAGTAGAAAAACTTGCCTAACAGAAGCTAAACTTAAATTACTCAACAAAATAAAACTAACACAAAAAGAAACGGCGCAAACGGGCGCACCGATAAAAAGATACGGCCACCGGAAGTTCAAATTTGATTCAGCTTGGGATTCAAATTTGAAAACCTCAAAATTCTATAGAACTTGGTCTACTAGCTATAACTTTTCGACACGGTCGCAACGCAACTGGAATCACTCGATTCCGAGCTACGGTTAAAAAGTACTCGTGAAAACGGTACCGGCTGAAATCGGGGTCCAATCTGCAAAAAGGACCTATCTGTAAAAAAATAATGTGAAAAAACGCGATCGAGTCCCTGAGCCGGATCTGATCGGATCTGGCCGGCCGGTGGCGCGGCGCGCGGTGGCTGCCAGCCGGCGGCGCGAAGTGGCTGGCGGCACGGCGCGGCGGGGCGGCGGGGAACGGCGGCAGCGCTCACCTTGGGCGGCGACGACGACGGTCGGCGACGGCGGCGCGGGTTCTGGGCGGCGGCGCTTCGTGGGTCGTGCGAAACCCTAAACGCCCGCGGGTCCGCGGGTTTTTATAACCCGATCCGTGATTTTTTTTAATCCGAAATAAAAACGAATTCGGCCAGGCGAAAAAAAATAGAACACGCCCATTAGGCCCAAAACAGTTTTAGAAAAATATCGGATAAATATTTTTAATTTATGTTTTCACCAAAACTTTGAAAATAATAAAATTGAATTTTTGGCATTACCAAAATATTATATAAAAATAAAAACTTTGCAACTTATTTTTAAATAATTTTAAATAATTTTCTGGCAATTTAAAAATACCAAAACACTCTGAAAATGATTTTAAAACTTTTCCGGAGCATAAATAAATTCCCAAAATATATTTTTAGAAATTATTTATAACCCCAAAGTAAATTAAAAAAGTCTCCCAAAAATATTTTAAACTATTTTCCACCAATTTAAAAATGGGGATAAGTCCTTTTATATCCTCTACAGCGAACTGCCATGTGTTAAAAAATGTTAAAAATATTTTAAAACTCCAGAAAAATGCGGAAACAACATGAGATGCATATGATGATCTATTAACATCCAAATTTAGAAAATTGGGATGTTACAGAGTAGCACAATCACCACACAATATATCTCAAGGATAGTCAAAGACAAGCACCAAGAGAATCTCAATCTTTAATCAATTCACAAAAGAGGAAATCACTCATGAAAATATTCTTCTAATCTATGTCCAATAAACTGCTGCTACCATGGTCTCGGAGATTATACTAGATATAGACAACTGAGTACATCGAATCCAGTACTTAGAAGAAGGGGAAACATCATGGGATCACCCAACATTAAGATAGCCTATGATAAAAATCAAGATCACATCATGGGAGAGAGAATTAACCACATAGCTGTTGGTAGAAACCTCAACCCCGAGGAGGAATTACTCCCACATCATCATCAGGAGGAAGCAATGTCGATGGATGTGAATCGGGGGCACTTCTCCGTCCCGACAGGGTGCCGGGTCTGGAAATTCTGGTCTCCAGAAGCTTGTTGGCGATGGCGGCGGAGATCAGAATCTCTTCTGGAAAAAGGAGTTCTGAAATCAAGGTCTCCTCCACTGGGGTAAAAATAGGGCCAAAGGGGGGCCTCAGGGGTGGCCCCACCTGACTAGGCGGCCTGGTGGCGCGGCCTCCCCCCTGGCCGTGCTGGGTGGCCGCCTGGTTGGGGAATGGCCCCCCTGCTGCTGTCCTTCGGTCTTCTGGAGTCTTCCGTAGAGCTGATTTTTTATATGTTTTTTTGGTAATTTTCCAAGCATTTTTATAATTGGCATTTTCCTGCAATGCACAGACAACAACAAACAGAAACCAGCACTGAGGCACTAAGTTAGTAGGTTATTCCAAATATGTTGTAAAAGGTATGAAAGTGTAGCAAAAGATGTAGAAATATCACCAATATAAGCATGGCACAAGAAGAAATTATTGATACGTTTTTGACGTATCAACATCCCCAAGCTTAATTCCTACTCGTCCTCGAGTAGGTATATAACAACAAAGATAATTTCTGCGGTGAAAGG
This sequence comes from Bromus sterilis, assembly GCA_950022295.1. NCBI lineage: Eukaryota > Viridiplantae > Streptophyta > Magnoliopsida > Poales > Poaceae > Bromus > Bromus sterilis. Next base: position 295,469,823 of record OX465595.1, read on the forward strand.
CTACCAACAAAGATTTGAAATTTAAAGTAAAAAAAGTAAGGTATGCAATTCAAGTCAAGACAATAACAAGCAAGAGTCTATATCCAGTATTGAAACTAGCAAAGTAAGAACATAAAGGTGCAAGAGATCTCGCTGTCCGTTACTCAATTGTCTACAATCAGTGTTCCTGTGCAAGAAAGTGGGAGATGGGTTTAGAGCATAAAAAATACTAGTATTCGTTGGGAACTCTATCTACTACAACTTAACACTTAGTCTCCTTCGGAATCTTATAATGATCGTCCCCAGACCACTAGCCTGGTACAAGTCAAATTGATCCTGTCCCTTTCGACTTTGATCACTCATGCAATGAATGAGCAAGAGCAAGATATGTTGGCACTTAGGATGGCAAATAGAATTATTATGGGGAAGGAAGACAAAAAATGTGTGAGGAGTATGGATTTCAATGCACCGGATGCACATATGAACTTTGGAAAGCTCTCCAATTGAACTAGTGGTGGTGCATCCAACTTGCTTGCTCAAGAAGACCTAGAGCTCACTTGAGGAGGCTCGTCATTGAAATATACAAGCTAAGTTCTATTGTGTAAGGATCCCCACATAGTTATGCATGAATGATATGAAACTCTCTATGTAGTACAAAAGTTACTTTGGAGTACGAGTGTGGATCTTTCAAAAGGAATAGTAGTGTTGACCCCAAAATCTTGTTGGCGATGGCGGCGGAGATCGTAATTGCTTCAGAAAAAAGGAGTTCTGGAATCAGGGTTTCCTCCACCGGGGTAAAAATAGGGCCAAAGGGGGGGCCTTAGAGGTCCCCTCCCCCGGACCAGGCGACCTGGTGGCGCAGCCTCCCCCCTGGTCGCACTGGGTGGCCGCTTGGTTGTGGGATGGCCACCCTCCGGCTGTCCTTCGGAATTCTGGAGTCTTCCGTACTGCTGATTTTTTATATAATTTTCCGAGCAGTTTTATAATTGGCATTTTTCTGCAATGCGCGGAAAACAGTAGACAGAAACTGGCACTGAGGCACTGAGTTAGTAGGTTAGCCCAAATATGTTGTAAGAGGTATGATTGTGTAGAAATACATAGAGCACTATCACCAATATAAGCATGGAACAAGAAAGAATTATAGATACGTTTGGGACGTATCAATTACTACCTTGTGGTTGATGCTATTGAGTTTTGTTGGAGAATTATTGTTATGATCAGATTGTTCACCATATTGTGATCACCTCTGATTGTGATCTCTTTTATGTCTTGTGAGTAGTTAGTTTAGTTCTTGAGGATATTTTGGAAGTCTCGTTGTTTGTAGTCATATGATGTTTGTAAAATCCCGATGCTCGGAATGTCTAAGAAAAAGTTTTCCAAAAATCAGGACCATAAAATTTCGTTTGTTTTATTCGGTTAATAAAAGATTAAATTAAAAAAATTATAATTAAGAGGATTTAATTTGAACTAATATTAAATTAAATTAAATTTTGAGTTTTATTGTTCTCTTTTTACCGAATTTTTCTCTTGTATTTGGCATATAAAATTATACACATTTGTATTTTTGACTCTTATTTTATTTTTGTTCGATCTTCTTTTTTTAATAGATTTTCCCTAATTATTTTTCGTGTAAACTCTAGATAGAATTTTCTATCTCAACATATCTCATCCTCCATTTTATTGGGCCAAGCCAACTTCTCATCTATTTTCTTTTCTCTCTCTCTCTCCTTTCTTCTTCTTGGGCCATTTTCCCACTAAGGCACCTTCTCTTTCCCTTAGCTAGCCGATGCACCCTTCTTCTTCCTCTTCCTTTGTGCGTCCAGGAACATAAGAGACGCCATGGTTGTGCCTCTCCCTCTCCCTTTACCTCTTAGCTCATTTAACCTTTCTATTTGCCACCAACACGAAAGATGCTTAGAATTCCATGGAGAACCCGTTCCGGGAATTGAAACACCACTTTGTTACCTTAATCTTCCACTAAAAACTGATGCACCGAATGACAATATATGGCATTGAATCTTGATCTCCCTTCACAGGTTATAAAAGGAGGAGCCGAGGTGAACCATGCGCGTCTCTCTCCTTCCTCCTCCATTTTTGTTCTTACACTTTCTCCAAAGGAACTCTCTAGTGCTCGTACTCTTGTGTCAAATCTACGCGTACAATTTTCTTGTTCGTCGAGTTCATCGGATCAATTCTTCGAGATTCGTGAGTTCTGGCTCGATTTCTTCTACCCACCAAATACACTCACCTTAACCTATCTCCTGGACAGCTTTTATCGATTGTTCATCGACGTTGGCCGTGCGCATAGGAGCAGCCACACCATCATCTCCCGGCTCTATGTGCGTAGTACTCCGAGGGCGTGCACGTGAACTTAGATCGTGTAATCTTCTTCGCCTCGGATGCAGGAGCACACCAACATCTTCTTTCACGTCGTTGATCGACCGCTCGGGAATAATTTTGCATGTACGCGTACACTGTTCGTCAAGTTCATCGCGTCGTTCCATTAAATCCGGTGAGCTTCTATCAATTTACTTTTGCTCGTGCACTCACCTATATTCAATCTTCGTCCCAAACATCATTGTTTGTTCAATTCCTTTAGTTGGCCGCGCCCATTCAAATCGGTGACCATCGGATGGCATCGTCATGTTTCTGTAGTGTATGTTTCTCGGATGATCTTGAACTCAATAGATAAAATATTTCTTATGGTCATAGGAACCGTTTGGTGCCGCTGGATTGTTAGTTTGGTGTGTCAAGATGAATAAAAAAATTATGTAGTCGCTTGATCGAGATCGATGGTTATTTTTTTATGTTCGTTGAACTTTAGTTAAATGTGTTATTTATCATATGTTTATGACATGCACAGGAGTCATTGCTAATTGTTTCATAATGCTAAGAGTGATATATACTCTATTTGTTTTTCTTTAATTTTCTTTGAATTGTAAAATAGTTGTGTGTATTGTTTCAGATCGATAATTTGTGCTATCATGTATACTCGTGTTTTATGCTTGTGTGCGTATGTTTGTGAAATGTTTTCATGTTTAGTATTTGTACATTTAATTTAGAGTTTGATTGTGTTATTAAATTTATTTTGTGTATTATCTCATGTTGATAATGTTAGATACATCATATAGTCATCTCATGTGTATGCGTCCACAATTTGGTGATGTTCGCCATGCGTATAGTTTTATAGAATTATTCATAGCTTTGCATGATTATTTCATGTCTTGATTATTTTATTTTAAGGCTTCTCATGACGATATCTTAGATTGGTTTACGTATTCATTTTTTTACATGTCACATGTTTCATTTATAGATTTTAGATCATGCTATGTCTATGATAGATTGTAAGGCCCGATATGCGGTACTGTTCCAGATCTAGATGTTTCCATCCAGATCCGGGGACGAATCACATATCGGTCCCACCGCGACATATGACATAGCCATATGCCCCGGATTTCCAACATGATATCACAACATTACAAATACAAGGATACAACATCTCATACAATCGGCATACAACTGACTTAATATAATACAACAGCGGAAGATACATGTCTGAGTATAGACTACAATCAAATGCCTAGTGGCAAAGAGAAAAACATCGATACCCATAACCACACGGGTCCAAGCCCTCCGCCGGGATCCACCTAACTAGTCGTCGTCGAGTCTCCACATGAAACGTCGATCACCATACCTGTTGTCGATCAAGAACCCTGAAAAGAGTTTGGGGGTAGTATCATGAGTATAGAAGTACTCAGCATCCAACTGTAGTGGTCATCTGACCCAGCAAGGACTTCATCACTCGTCATTCTAGGACAACTAGTAGTTTACGGTAAGGATGGGGTAAGTGGTGAGGTTGCTGCCGCACTAGCATTTATGAAGTGGCTAACGATCTAGAGAGTAAGATAAGAAGCCAAGCATTCGATGAGGAATCGCCTCCAACAAGTATTGCTATCAACTACTTACGCAAGCATAACACCTATCCTATCCTTGTCCTCCTTTTCGCATCCCGACGAAGAAGAAGCAGTCAAGGCACACACACGTTGATCAAGTTATATTAAGATTATCTCAGTTGTTGTTGTTTATGAACAGGACGTAGGTCTCAAGTCGTCCATAACCGTGGACACGGCTTCTCGAAAAGATTTAACCCTGCAGGGGTGTACCAACTTCCCATTACAAGGCTCCGCATGCACGCCCATCTCTCTCAGTTGCTACCCATGATAGGCAACCATTTTATGATTTAGTCCCAAGAGATCCAGAACGACAGGTCCCTCTAACTAACAACGCACAAATCCGGGTGGCCCCCGGTGAGTCGACATCCAACTCAAAAGTCGGTCGAGCTCTCGAGTCGGCCTCTACCGTCTAGACGAGGTCGGGTTAACTAACCAAACAGATGTGGGCAGCCCCCTAGCTTCCAGGTGTGGACCAACAAAGGAACTATGTCTCCGCTGGCCCGAGTTGTTTGAAAATTTGCAAGGTTGACACTTGCACACACACGTTTTTGCAAATGATAAAACCAGCTTGGGACACCACTAGAAATGTTTGAAGCTAGATAGGTAAGAAGAGGGGACCCCATAAAATCCCACACACGGTTAGGCACGGTCTTAATACCAATACCCGGAACTCAGATCCTAGGTGACTCGAATGGAACAAAGCGTCGGGGGGGGGGGATAGCCTAGACCATCCATCCTTCGTCGTATATAGTCAACATTTATAATAATCATATCATCAACAACAATATAATAATGTGATAGCCCAAACCAAGGAGTAACAAGAGGTAACATCGTAGCATCCTAATCATGCATACTAAGCAGGGGCTGAGCAACGAGCAATAGTAACATAGCAGTACAAGGTTTGCTGGGAGGGGACATGGTTGTATCGGTTTGAAAGAGGCTGTAAGCATGTGGTAGCATCAAACATTGAACCTAACCTAGACTAGCATCCAAACCGCTGGTTGAAATAGAATGGATAATAAGTAATGTATAGTCCTTGCCTGTTGATAAGTCGGGTTCCGAAGGTGTAGTTGATCGCAAGCTCGCATCGTCTCCGAAGGTACCCGCGGGAGCACACAAGAAGGTAAACACTGGAAAGAAATCAACGAGCAAGCATCTATTACTAAGAGGAAAACACGAGCAAGCATCAACAAGAAGGAAACACGAGACATCGCACCTACCGTCAAGAGCGGGTACTAACAGGTTAAGTCACTACAGGAAACAGGAGTTTTGCCGTCAGCTTTCCGTCGGGGCTGACGACAAACGATGGTTTGCCGTCAGCTAGTAGAAATGCTGACGGCAAAGAAACAACTGTAGGGAAAAGAAACTTTAGTCGTCAGCCCATGCAACGCCGTCAGTTAGCTGACGGCAACGCGCAGAACAGTTGACGGCAAAGCCCCACTGACGGCAACGTTTTCCCAGACCCCACCACGCGGCTATGGGATAACGGACCGTCGCGTTGCCGTCAGCTGGCTGACGGCCAAGCGGCGGGCCGTTATCTCAGCTCGGGAAGACCTAGCCGCAACTTCTCTCTCTCACCCCGGTCGAGCCCGCTCTCAACCCCTCCCCTCCAAGCCGCCGCCGCCATCGGAGCTCCCCCGCCGCGCCGGCCGCGTCTTCCCGCCGTCGCCGCCATCGGAGCTCCCCCGCCGCGCCGGCCGCGTCTTCCCGCCGTCGCCGGTGAGCCGCGGCCACCCCGGCCGCCCCTTCCCCCGCTCCCCATTCTCTCTCTCTCTCCCGCTCATCCTCTCCTCCGCTGGAGGTCCAGCCCGCCGCCGCCGCCTCGTCCGGGCCGTCGCCGCCACTGCCAGCGGAGAGGTTGCACCCCTTGCGCCGCACTACGTCCGGGCCGCCACCGCCGAACTTCGTCCGGGCCGCTGCCGCCGCTGCTCTCCGGTGAACCCACGGCCACCCACGGTTGCCCATTTTTTTATTTGTTTAATTAGATTTTAGTTAGCTTAGTGTAGATCTCTTAGTGGCATGGAATTTTAGTTAGCTTAGTGTAGATCTACATCTGTTAGTGTAGATTTCTGTTCATTGTTTGTTCTTCTAAGAAATTAGTTGTTAGTAATTTTAGTTAATTTTAGTTGTTAGGTTAGTTAAGGTTAGATATATATATATATATAGAATCTGTTTTGGTTATTGTTAGTTGTTATAGCTAGGGTTGTTACTACTCGTTTGGCATAATCTTTTAGTTAGTTTTGTTCTATTATTATTTAGTTAGTTAGTAAGTTTAATTATGTTAGAATCAAAGTAAAGGGAAAGAAAGAAATAATTTATTAGTAATTAAAACAATTTGTTAGTAAAGTGAAATTAATGAAAAGAAAAGTAGGGCAGATGATATTACAACATGTAAACCTGTAAATAACAATTGATTAAATTATTTCAAACTTTCCTTTTTTCTTTTGAAAATATTACAACATGTAGCGCCTTCAACCTTCCCCCAAACCAATAAGATTATAGTATGGATATTGGACTTGCATAACATTCTATACATAGATATCATTAGTAACAACCACCTTGACAAACCCCCTTTCCCTTCCTATTGTCTCCAAATACAATGCTCGATGTATCAAGTCCTTTTTTTCAAATTGCGAAAGCATATCCTAATCTCAAGAACCCAAGTTGTTCTAAGCTAGGTGGCATTTGTGTGGTTTATTGCCACACTTGTATTTTATCACATCTGTGTGCCTTTCCCTCCTCTAGTTTCACCCTACCTAGAAGATAGGCGTAGCTAGTTCTTTCCTTCTCAACTCATGCAAGTCACGTAACCCATATGCGTCTCCCGTTCGAAAGATTCCATTTATAAATATGCATTCATTTGCATATTTATAATTGGATTCTTTCGAATTGTCCAATGATATCCATGGACAGCCCGAGTATGTGTAGATTGGATTCATTTCCCCATATATGCTCTCCTCCGGATCGGACGCAGGATTTCGTCAGCGCCACCTTGTTGTTCTCCGGGTACACATCCTCTCGGTTTATGCTGAGACGTGTATCAGGAGAACAGCGGGGAGGTGCTGTCGAAATTTTGCGTCGGATCGGGAGGAGAGCATGGGGAAATGAATCCAATCTGCACATACTCGGGTGGGATTAGGACCTATCTTTACCTATTAGCTAGTGTGCATATGCCGTATCACCGTAATTAATTATATGCCTTCTGGTGTTAATTTGTACTAGCTAGCTAGCCAGAATGAATGATCGTGCGTGGATGTACACCGGTCACCCTAGTCAAAAAAATATGACCGAGGAATGGTTGACCAAGACTGAGGAGTTCCTAGAGGTTGCATTTAGTGCTGGCCAACCAAGAACATAGTGCCCCTGCACTAGATGTAAGAACTATTCACAACAGACAAAGGATGTAATGGGTAAACACCTGCAAATACGTGGTTTCATGCCTGGTTATACGTTGTGGTCATTTCATGGCCAGTCGGCCCAACGTGACAGACATGAGGTAGTGCATCAGTGCATTGAGGATTGTGGTACGGGGATCGAAGACATGGTCAATGACTACAACGATGCTCGTCTTGAGGACGAAGAACCGGAGGAAACTGCCAAGGCCTTTTCTGCCATGCTAGATTCTTCAAAACTCCCACTGCATGCGCACACCAAGCTTTGTCAACTAGATGCCATCGCACAAACAATGGCTCTTAAGGCACAATTCAACTTGTCCAGAGAGTGCTATGATGCGATGATGACCTTATTCGGGCGCTTTCTACCGGACGGTCATATTATTCCTGCAAACCTATACCACTCAGACAAAATACTCGGTGCACTGAAGATGCCCATCGAGCGGATACATGCTTGTGAGAAAGGATGCGTATTATTTAGGCATGAGTATGCGGATGATAATTATTGTCCACGCTGCAAGTCCTGCAGGTATATTGTCGTAGACAACGGTCTTGGTGAGAATACGCAGAGCAAAATACCCGTAAACATTCTTCAGTACCTACCGATCTTACCAAGACTTCAACGGCTTTAGATGCTTGAAGAAACAGCAAAACAAATGACATGGCACAGAGATGGAATTAGACGTGCTACAGATGAATACGGGAATTTGATGTTGACCCACCCCTCTGATGGTGAAGCGTGGAAGATGTTCAATGAAATACATAAAGAAGGTAAAGCCAAAGACGCAAGAAACGTGGCACTCGCCATTAGCCTCGATGGGTTCAATCCTTTCGGTATGACGGCAACCCAATATAGTTGTTGGCCCGTATTCATCATGCCCCTCAATCTGCCCCCTGGAGTACTTATGCAAAGAAAGCACATCTTCTTGACGTTGATAGTTCCGGGGCCCAACTATCCCGGAAATAATATGAATGTGTACTTGCAACCACTGATGGATGAGTTGAAAGAAGCTTGGGATAATGGGATCCGGACATATGACGCAGCTAGCAAAACAAACGTCCAAATTCATGCTTGGTTGATGTACTCCATGCATGAACATGCGACAACCGAAAGGGAAGAAGAATTGGGAGAAGCCAAATGCATGGTTCAATCTTAAAAGGGAACACATGAGGGAAATCCTCATCTGGGTGAAAAAAAAGTTGATGTTCCTCGATGGGTATGCAGCGAATCTAGCAAGGGGAGCGAGTCTTGAAAAGTTGAATTAATGACTTAGTTAGATCTAAAATGAGATATATTTAGCTCTTGAGGTCTAAGAAGAACAAGTATTGTAGAATAAGAAGAAGGAAGGAGGAAAAGAAAGAAGTGAAGAAGAAAGAGGTGAAAAAGAAAGTAAAAGAAAAGTTCTTCTTTATATTTCTCCATCTTCTCTTCTTCCTTTCATCTTATTCTTATTCTTCCTCTTCTTCTACTTACTCTTCTTCTCCTTGTTCTTCTTTTTCCTTTTTATTTTCATATTTTCATCATTTTGGATTTCTTCTTTTCCGTATGTAACATATGATTATGTTTTCATTTTGCAAATTTGCCTTTATGCATGGATGGATGCTTCTTTGTTGTAGATATAGTATGTTAGGATGGAGATGACTTGTAGATGTATATCATGTTGGGAACTTTCCTTTTGTATATATGATGACTTGTTGTTTTAAACTTGGAGATGGCTTGCTGTTTTAAACATGGAGATGACTTGCTGTTTTAAACATGGAGATGGCTTCTTTTTGTTTATATGACTTGTGGATGGCTTCTTTTTGTATATATGACTTGTGGATGGCTTCTTTTGTATACGTGACTTGTGGATAGCACTATGATTGTATATATGACTTGTGGATGGCATTCTGTACATATATATATATTATTGTTTATATGCAGGGAATTAAAGAAAAACAAATTAAAAAGATAGATACAGAGAGCTTTGCCGTCAGCTTGCTGACGGCAAAGGCGTTTCCGTTAGCAAGCTGATGGCAAAGCGGACACGTGGCGGCAGCCTGTGCAGTCTGGGCTGTGGCAGTGACCATTTGGTCACGGCTTTGTCGTCGTCCTTCAACCGGCTGGCGGCAAACTTCTGACATGTGGGCCCAGGCAAGGGCTTTGCCGCCGTCAGCCAGACGGCTAGCTGACGGCAATGCACGCCGTTAACTCAGCCCCCGGGGGTTAACTCAGAGTTGGCCGTACGAGCGGCTTTGCCGTCAGCCAGTACAAAAAGGCTGACGGCAAAGGCTTTGTCGTCGGTCGATCGTGAGCTGACGGCAAAGCAGCTCCCTGCCGACTGATGAGCTGACAACAGGTTTCCCGTCGTGGAGCTGATGGCAAAGGCTTTTCCGTCAGCTTTTCATATGTTTGCCGTCAGCTTTGGCTGACGGCAAAACTCCTGTTTCCTGTAGTGAGTGGAGTACTCGTCACACACGACGATACCGCACATTTGGAAAGGTTCGAGCTGTTTCGCTACAGGCGATCAACAAAGTTGTTAACATGGAATATCACTCAAGCATGGCATAGCACACAAACATGGCAAGAGGTGAAGCATAAGTAAGCTATCTAAGCTAGTTAGTTTAAGTGGGGCAAACTCCTAAACATGCTTATCACTATTTACCCCACCAACATTATAACATTTGGTACTGTTTTCCCATAAACATATTTTATTATTTTTATTAGCAAGAAATGACAGAATAAACACAAAGTACACGAAAAACTAATCAAGTTACATATAAAGAACACTCCAAACGGAGTTACGGTTCAAAAGATACAAGCAAAACAAATTTGGAACACAATTTGCCGACATCGGGAAGCACACTTTAGAGCATTGCATAAAAAACATAATGAATGAAAACATGCTCACAACTGATATACAATTAAAGTATACATGACAGGTAAGGCATGGCAAAAAGAATCATGCAAAAAGGCATCATAGATCAAAATATATTAAGCATGCAACATGGCATCGGAACGTTACAGACTTAGAGAAAAACAGAGGTGGCTGTCAAAAACAGTGGGATAGCAATTTTGGAGCTCTATAACTATATGACCAGCAAGCATATCATGACAAAGCAATACATATAATGGAAGTAGACATGATTCTTAACAATATGCAATTGGAATCACTCCATTCCGATAAACGGTTGCGACGCAACCGTCACCCAAAGTTGCAACAAATTAACAGTTTTCAGCACATCAGCACATTATCATCAGGGTCACCACTTTGGAGCAGGATTTAATATAGCTAAAGCACCCAAACATGACAAGTTAAAGCATGGTAATGAAGTACACATGATTCTTAACACATAGGAAAAAGAATCAATGAAATAGGCCTCATGGATTTGAGACAAGCATCACCCAAAGTTTGAACAAAATAACAGCAACAGTAGTTAACAGCAGATTTAGCAACTTAACGATCTGGTGCCCTGTTCAACACACAATTACATACTCAATATGATCTCAAATGCAAATGCTCACAAAAGGTGGATGCTAGACCACATAGAGCACAACAGTACAAAAAAATAATCACTTCCTTCGGAGCTACGAGTCAACGGGAAATCGATTTGCAAAACGGGATCAGCGGCACAATTTTTACAGGACTTAGTGAAAATTCAGGGTCCTAGGCGAAATTAAAAAATAGAGGGGGGGGGGGGGTTTCGGGCTGCTCACCCATGGGCCTTGGCCCATCAGGCCTGGGGCTGGATCTGGAGGCGTCTGGGCCGGCTTCTGCGGTGGGCCGCGGCGCTGGGAAGGAGGCCGCCCCACCACGGGAGGGTGCGAGCGGCGGCGCGGGAGGCGGATCCAGCGGGGTCTTGGGCTCGGGATGCCGGAGCCACGGCGAGCTTGCCGGCTCGGGTCTTCCATGGCGGCGGCCGGTGGCGTCCTTTGCTGGCTGCAGCCTCCTGCAGCAGAGAGAGAGAGCTGAGGAGGAGAGAGGGAGGAGAAGAGAGTGGAGAGGGAGGTCAGGCGCGGGGGAGGAGAGGAAGGTGGTCGACGGCGGCCGGAGTCGGCTTCCCACGGCGTGGAGCTCGGGCGCATGATGGAGAGAAGAGAGAGGGAGGTTGGGGACGACGTGGCGCAATCCTGGCCGTCAGATCGGCCGATCTGACGGCCCAGATCCATTGGGCTGATCTCCAGATCTGGGAGCTAGGTTTTGGACGCAAATGGAGGTATTTTTGGGGCAAAGTGGAGGGAGTGGCTGCAATTTTGTGGATAGGAAACCCTAGAAAGAGGTGGGAGTGTGGTGGTCTTTATATAGCCCAGGTGGCTCGCAGTTTGCAAAAACATCCCCGGTTTTTCTCTCGCGCGCGCGGTGTTTACTTTTCTGACCGCTGGGGGTCCGCAGGACCTCCGATTCGGGTAAAACTTCGAACTGCGTGATCAGCGCGTCGAGCCGGCGGCGTTCACCTCGCGCTGGAACCATTCAGAGAACACTTTCGGCCGCGCTATAAAAATAATCCGTTTAATTATTAAACGGGGTTTTCGTTCCGTTGGCTGCAGCTGGTCTGGTGTGGTTTTCGCGACGGTGATCGGGTCAAACCCGGTGTCGCAAAGGTCGAGTGTCAGGGTGACAAGGGTCGGTCTCCATCTGGTACGAGATAAGAGGGGAAAAATAATCGCCGATCGATAAATTGGGGATGCAAACACCGCAAACAAATCAGACAATCAAACAATTCACACCGAAAGAAAATTTTTATTTTTTTGCGAAATCTGGGCTGTTACATAGATGTTTGTATATTTTTTTATGTGTTGTTTCATAGTTCCTTTATGCTTATGCTAGTAGTCAAATCAAATGCTTTCTTGTTTGAGAATATTTACATGGTGGTTCGTTGCATCAAATATTATTGCCTAGTTGTTCCTCTTAGATGTAGTTATCCAAGTCTACATGGTTGGATGCATTATGTCATGATGAATATTTTTATTGCTATATAGAATTATTATCATGACATAGAACTTAGTTTATTACCTTTTGGTAATTATCACGTGTGTTTTATCTACCCATGGCATTATCTATGCATGCTTAGTTTATTCTCATGTCATGTTAAAATTTGCTCAAAGTAGAATTCATGTTTTGATTGTATCTTCCTATGTGTTACAAAGTGTAGCTAGTGTTATAAGTGCATGTTTATGGCTAGTCTTGCTTGGTAGATATGCATGTTTGATATCATGTTTATGTAAGTAATATTTATTTGCTTGATGTCATGATCTATTTGTTTACTTTCCCACATGTTTATTATGCTATGTTCATATGTTTATTTCTAGCATGCTAGTGATGTGTGTTAATGCAATGATTTCTTGTTCTTACATGTCATAACAAGTATTATAGAGTTGTGTGATACTGTCATGCTTGATGTTTATATTAGGTAATCATCATCTCAATACTTAGGAATATATCTATATTATCTTATTATTTCATTTGTCATGTACCTAAGAGTACATGTTGTGGCATGAGAGTGATCATGTATGTCTTTAGTTTGTTCTATGTGATATAGCTTGTATTGCTTATATATTCTTGACTGATCTCATTTTAGTATTATGAGTGTTTTATTTGTGTTGCAATAGTTCATCACATGCTTCGGATGGTTTACCTTTAATGTTATTTATTTCTTATTTATTATTATTAAGAGCGCATGTCCTAGTTTACATATTACCAAGACAACTTGTATGATTGATGTTTTTGTATTAGTTAAGGTATATTTTTATATTCCTAATTCACATACCTAGTAATATATGTGCCCTATTATTAGTTGTTTAACTATCTTTTTCCATGGTATTGGTTTGTACTTTGCTATAGTAATGATTGCCAATAGTTGTAATGGTTGATGTTTGATTATGCTTGATGTTAACCATTATAAATATTTAGAAACATCTAAATATTTATTTGTGGTTAATTGTTATTCTTGAACATGACATGATCTAGCGTGTGGTAGGATGATGTTACATTAGCATATATTACCGTGTCATGTGTAGACAATTGTTATTTATTTGATGTGTTATTTAACTTGTTTATATTAGTTGACATGTGTTTGGTTTGTGATATAGGATCTATATGATTTACTATTTCATCAGGACCGAACCTAGATCCGACTCAATTCATGTTGTTGTATAATTTTCATTGTTTAATTAGTACGGTTTTTAATTTTGGTTTGTGTACTATTATAGATGTATATGTTTGAATGCTATTAACCATTATAAATATTTAGATTGTATCTAAATATTTATTTTTGGTTAACTTTTACCTTCTTCATGCAATGTTGTGATTGTGTAGTTAAAATGCATAGGATGATTTCATTCCATGTGTTGATGCCATTACATTTGTTATGTGGTAGTTTCGGACTTAGTTAGCCGAGATGTGTAGTGGTTACTACTAGTGATTAGCATCATAGTTCATATTAGAATGTCAATCTTGATTGTCGAGACTTCCTAAGACATATCAATCTAAATCATATCACTCATTGAATCATCTCTCTCACCTTGCCTATCATGCAACCCCATCTTGAAATATTCATCTTGATCAATATCTTGCTATCCATCCAATCTTAATTTCTTTTGAATGTAATTTGGATTTACTTTTTCTTTGGTATTTATTTGTTTACATTTGCTATCGTTACGACGAGTAGGGAGTGATGATGTTGGACATGGACAGATTCAAGTTATCGAAGAAGGATTCAACAACGAAGGCATGCCTCCCTCTTTGATCATGTTTATCCTATGTTTTATAAAAATGCATTGTATTTTATAACCACTATATGCATGCTGTTTTATCTCGTAGCTAGCGTGTCGATTGACACATTACCCTTATCCTCTTGTCGCCTATTTACTTGACACCTGAGTGGACTATATAGTACTATAGTAGAGTAGAAATGCTTAGCCATGCTAACTATTCTATAGGTTCTCATTGAATGATCTTCGGATCATTAACACTTGAAACTTGTTACTGAGCTTGCTATGCTAGGCCGGTTGGCCATTTTTGACTTATTCTACTCTGGGTGAAACTTAGCATCTAAATACTAGCGCAGGCGACAGCTGGATCAAGGATTGCAGGAGCGATTGGTCGGCCTTCACGAGGTGAAGGGGGCAATCCGTCGTCCGTGTCGCATGAGGCTCAATAAGTCTTGGATTTGAAGATTGTGACAACCTTACAACCACATGCTATATGGGCACTGGGTTGGTTTATTAGTTAGGTCATCCTTATTATGGTCATCGCCGTACCGCAGATGGGATAGCTTCCTTGCGAGGAGAACCTCGGCACAAAAGGGGGCAAGGACTGTTGAACTACGGTTACTACCTTGTGAAACCTAGTGGGCATGTCATAGTAAGGGTGGGTCTAATGAAAGACCTCGTCACAATATCCCTGTCGGTATACAAAATAGTGTACTACGCCAGCGGCCACCGGTGGCAACAAGACGAGATTGTGTCTTGTGGGTAAAGGGTACAACCTCTGCAGAGTGTAAAACTATTTGAATAGCCGAGTCCACGATCATGGACGGCACATGAATCATTCTTGATATACGGGAACCTGTCTTGTTTATTCCCTCTTTGCCCCTAATCTTGGAAACTATGAAGGATGTGAGTGGATCGAGGATCCTCACCTTGATGTAAGTTGTGATGGAAAATTCTTGTTTTTGTCCAAAACCACTTATCAAACTATTATGCTTTTTGAAACAAGATTAGCTTTTATGCAGAAGAACCATACATCCTTCCTTTGAAGCCTCATGTAGTTATTAGGGACTTTCTAGGGAGGCATGTGAGTACGAAATGTACTCATGGCAATAATTTTGTTGAACAGAGTTCCACAAAGACGAAGGTGATGATTAGGACTATTGTGGTGATTCGTAGGAGTGAGGTCACATGGACTACATCGACTGCCTGTGGCTGAGATGGAGTCGCTACGCATTTTACTTTCCCCTGTTTCCTGATTGTAATAAATGTCATGAGACATTTTATATGTATGCCTTATGGCAGATTATGGTACTTGTAAAATATTTATGTATTCTGCAATGATACCATTTCGCTGTGTTGTCAACAATGATCCTGGGATTGACAATTAAACACAGGAGGGTCTAGAAATTATTTTCGGGTTCTCACAGAAGTGGTATCAGAGCCGATGTCGACCTAGTCGCGTGGCCTTAGTTAGAAATGGAAAGCCTTAGAGACTACTTGTATAAGAAAATATTTTGAAAAAAAACATTCTTGTAGTCTTCTCCTTCACCATTGGTCTTCCTATATTATCCTATTCAAAGAAATTTTAAACTCTACTTCTCTACCATTTTCTTTATAGTTGTGAAACCTTTTATCCGCCCATGGTTTTGTAAAGTCTGAAGCTTCACAAGACATGCCAAGAATTTCAACATCACTTTAACCCTAAAGCTCGGAATAGCAACATTTGCCAACAGAAGATACTTGGAGAAGTCAAGAAGTCAATGACCGTCAATCATGCTTCAATCGTCAATGTCAAAGATTGGCCCAAGATTTATTGTGACCTTCCATATAGGATTAGTGTAACATCCTCACTTTCATGTAACAGTAATCACTATAGTGATCCTTTGGTTAATGATCATCACTGTTGCAATCATGCTATAAATGCCCCCAAACTTTATCTTAATCAATCCATTTTAATAAATTGTTGATTAAATAAAATATCAAATGAGTTTATAAATGCACCAAACTTTTTATAACACTCGGTTGGCGTACAACACTAATTTTGGTGAAAGTCTAGCATTTTATAAAATTGCAAAACCAGATGAATCAAATACCAAAAAAAAGAAAATAGCAGCAAGCAGAAAAGAAATAAAAAGAATAAAACAAAAGAGGCCCACCCCCTTCCCCCCAGGGCCAAGCCTACCCAACTAGCCCACCCCGGGCTCTCACCCTCCCCTCCCCTGTTCACCCGCCGTGGCACGCATCGCGCGGTGCCACGCCTGCCGGCCGTGCCGTGGCGGCAATCCGGCGAGCCGCCGGCGGGGATAAGTCCCCCGAGGCCACCCCGCGCCTGGTGCAAACCCTAGACCCTCCCTCGTAGATCTCGGTACCCTCCCCACTCTGCCTCACTTCTCATGCGAACCCGTCGCCGCCGTCGCCATGGACCAGTGCGCCGCCGTGGGCACCGTTGCCCCCGTCGCCTGAGACCTTGTCTCCTAGGCCCGCCGTGGACATCTTCGCCATCTCCCGCAAGCAATCGGGCCCAGACGCCCTCAAGACCCCGCCATCTCCAATGTCTTCACCGTCGGCCGGCGAGCTTCGGCGACGAATTCCGGCCACCTCGACTCGCCCCCGAGCCCGCTTGGCACATCTGCAGGCTCACTGTAAGTTGGGCCGCCACCGCCAACACCCCTTTTGCCCCCCACTCGCTCTGGACATCGTCACCATCGTGCCGTGATCTCGCCGCCACGTTGAGGTTCACCGCCGTGGCCTGGACGTGGGTTGAACAGGCCAAGCGCGTCCCTACGCTCGTACTACTCCCCGTACTCGTACCCCGTAGCACCCGCTCGTATTTTCTCACCAGGCCGTCGTCTACGTCGTGCCCCCGTTCGGACCGCCGCCTACCTCGACGCCGGCGTCGCTCCGGAGACTCCCCGTCCAAGCCACCGCCCCCACTGGACTCACGGCTCTTCCACGAACCCATAGAACGAAACCACGCTCGATTTGGGGCCCTGTGGCGAGCGCACGGCCTCGCCGGAGCTACTCCGGTGACCGCTAGCGTGCCCCTGTGTCACCGCCATGTGGGCCCGCCCTGTCAGTTGGGCCATTAACAGTTAACCACAACCCACATGCCACTGACATCGGGCCCCACCCCCTGCTAATCCCCCTGTCAAGAAAATAAAAGAAAATTGTTAAATTGGTATAACTGTTAGACTTACATGTGGGCCCGACCCTTTAATTTAACCACAAGATTAATTAAACTGTTTAATTAGACATGTGTATCTGACTGGTGGACCCCAAGTGTTAGTTTGTTAATTAAAATTATTTAATATTAAATCCAGTCTATTACATGTGGGCCGAGTGATTAATTAAATTTAGTTAATAGTTTTATTAGCAATGTGAGGCTGACCAGTGGGTCCCACTGGTCAGGTTTGACTGGTCAACCACTATTCTGGATAATGTTGGGTTTTAATAAGAAAAATAATTCAGAAAATCTTTTAAATGATTTAAAATTTAAAATTTAATATCTTTTAAACCGTAAGTCAGATTCAAAAACTTAATACATCAAAATTGATCAGGAAATTATAAAGAATACGGATACGCTATCCGTATACCAACCACACCCCTCTAACACAACGAACATTGACATTCCACCCTCCGGGTCGTCTGTCGATAATCACCCGGAGCCGGTATTTCATCCCCTGATGAATTCCCGCTCCGAGAAATGTGCATTGCACTGCGTTAGAACACCGTTAACATTGCATATGTCTTGCCATTCATCTGTTTGTATATGTTTGCTTTCTATTTACTGTTTCTCCTCCCCCCTTTATTCTCCGATAGACCCCGCTGCTACCGCCGACTACACCGTTGTCGGGTAAGACTACTACGTCGACGACCCTACCCCTACCGCCGATCTTCCAGGCAAGAAAAGCCATTCTCTTCGCCAGATATCACCTATCTTTTCCGTACATTTCTTGCACTACGCATTGTTACTGCTGCTGCTACATTACAATCCTATTCAATTGCATAGCCTGTTTTTGTCGCCCTTTGATGTACCTTCCTTTATCCTATGTTGCCCAATATAATTATGCATTTTTCAGTAGTGAGCCCTGCGCATTGCTAGCTAGGATTAGACAGCTAGTCGTGACCACTCAGGAGAGTGAACACGGATACATTATATACAACTGCACAAGTACGGTACAATGCAGACACCGCCTAAGGCCCCCTAGCTCGGCTCTGCCGAGCCACCATCAAGTGTGAGCTATCCAGCAGTAATCCTTGTACTCCACTCGTTGCTGACTCTGTATAGCCGCTCTAGGTATCTGAGAAACGGTTGTCCTTAAAGTAAGAAGTCGGGCGATCCAACGGTTCCCGCGAGCGGTATTGCGTCAGGAACGACATGGAGGGTACGACCGACGTTACTGGCGTGCTTGGTGATGTCACGAGAAGTGCTCGCCCATCGTTGGTTACCCAAAGTGGAAGGTTGAGATGTAGACAACAACAAATTTCCCTCGGTGAAGATACCAAGGTTTGTCTCTGGTAGGACTCCAACAACGAAAGAAAGGTGACAACGGCGCCAGTAATTAGGCGGTTGACGTGGACCTGCACACACACACAACAAATAACTTTGCTCCTAACGAGTTAAGAGATGTTGCCAATCCCTCCGGCCTTGTTGTTTACAAAGGATAAAACGTGCGGGATAATAATGATAGTGATAGCAACGGAAAAATAAATAAAGCAGAAAATAAATAGTGGGTGTAAACAGTATTGGAAACATGGACCGGGATCCATGATGTTCACTAGTGATGTCTCTCTCCCAAAAGACGATAAAATAGCCACGAGGTTAACAAATTATAGCTGGGCAATTGACAGGATTATGTGCGCAAACCAATGCTAACTCTACTATAAAGAAATGAAGAGGCTCAAAATCTTGGGCGGTACGCCAAGACAAGTAGACCGAAATCCATCTCCATCTACCTACTAATCATCCACCTTGAGATAACTATCCAGAACATCTCGCTGGTATTAAGTTGCGAATCCCACCCAAAGTGTAAACTCAAAGCAACAGACAACTGCATTAAAGTAAAGTAAACAATCCTTGCACCCGCAAGTACAAGCACCGTTGTTTTCTCCCTTTTGGCAGCAGCACATCCCATAGACTCATGTTTCTGTCACTCAAGCTAGTCATCGGGCGGCATGAACCCACAATCATGCATAACGCTCCCTCTTGGAGTCACTACCTACTACTTGTCCAAAGCAAAAAACAGCACTGGAGAACATGCATGAATTACTCAAGAACATATATATAAAAGAGGAGAATCAAATATATTACTCAAACAGAATCTGAACATAGTCTCATAATCCATCAGATCCCAGCAAACTCAGCATAGCAACAGCAGAAATATTACATATGTGCCTCGATCATGTAGGGCAGCTCACGAGGTCTAAACCATGAAGAACAAAGAGGGGAGCATAACATCACATAACTACTGATCATAGACCCATGGTCCAAGGTGGACTACTCACGGTTCATCCGGGAAGCATCCATGGTGGTGGAGAAGCTCCCGGAGGTGGTTCCTCCCTGCGGCAGGGTACCGGGAAGAGGTCTCCTGGTGCTCCCAATCTTGGAAGCGCGGCGGCGGCGGAACAAATGAGAGATCGCGAAAAAGGGTTGACGTCTCGGAAGTTTCCCGTCACGGAGAATATATGGACGAAGGGGGGCAGCTGTAACACCCTCACTATCAGGTGAACAGTAATCACCATTACTGTTCCTCAGTATTGTTCAAAAATTTTGTCTGATCAATATGGTTCAGTTCGAATTCAAATTACCCTTTGATATTGTTGCAAGCAATGTGAACCATGGTCCTTGATCATCATGGATGAAAACAAAGTCCAATCCATAAACTTTTGAAATCTAAAAATGCCTTTGGTGAAATATTAAAAACAAAGTGGAATATAAACTTTCTCCAAAAATTGTGAAACTACTTTTATTAAATCACAAATATTCGGTGGACCAAATCCATATGGGTTTGGGTATTTATTAAGTTATAGAAAATTCCAAACAAATCAACACAGTAGCTAAAAACCCCAATTTAATCATTTATTATTATAATAAAATATTAAATGAATTTTATAAGTGACCAAAACTTTTGTGGCACTAGCCTAGGGTATAACAATAATTATGGGTCACATGCAACATTTTATAAAAATGCCCATGTGCAAAAAATAATTGCGAAAAGAAAAAGAAATACAAAAGAATTAAAAAAATCCTATCTACCGCCTCGGGACAAAGCCCACCAGGCCAGCCCCTTCCCTTCCCCCCCTGGTGGCCCAGCCCACGCCCCTTCTTCAACCTCCGTACAGGGGAGGGCGTGGCGGGCATCCCCGATGCCATCGGCGACCCCCCCCCCCCCCTCCGTGGAGCTCATCCGCGGCTCCCCCGGGCGCATAAGAACCCCCCCCCCCCCCCGCGCCTCTCCCTCCCTCTGAAACCCTAGCCGCGCCTGTTATCTTCCTCGCACCACCAGAACCCCCTCCTCTCCTCTGGTTCAGTGGCGCAGCCATGGCCTCGCCGTCGTGGACACCGCGACCATCATCGTTCTCAACCTGCGCGGCCACATCTAGGAGCTCCGCCAGGCTCCTCTAGGTCGCCTCGCGCACTGAATCGAACCGGGGAGCCCCACGCGCGCCGCCCCCTTCACATCTTCACTGCCACGGCAGCTGCATCCCGGCGTGGAATTCGCCGCTGCCGCACCACCCCCGCCCCCCTGACCTCTTCCCTTCCCTCAAGGTGAGCCGCCGCACCCATACCACCCCTTCTCGGTCTCGATCCGCCGACGTAGCCCTTGCCCCATCGATGAGATGATCATGGCCGCCTGTACCTTGAGACCTTGTGTGCCCAACCGCATGGTCGCGCCGTTGGTTTCCCCGAGCGCGCTCATACGCAGGACGCG